>CP032254.1:30091071-31356071 GCA_005610355.1 Gossypioides kirkii | reverse complement strand
CACATTAGTTAAGAAAGAATCAATACTCATACCACACATCAAGATATCTATAATCCACATCAAACCATAATACCACAACTATCAACCAAGCTATATCAATTATTCTTACCACGACGCCATTCAATTCATTTGCAACCGAAACCATTACAATTCAAAACATCATTTCAAATAGTTGCACTCATCCAGCCAGTTTACAATTCAATTAAATATTTTATTATCTTTTAAAACATTATAATTTAACAGGGACATGATTGAACTGCGATTAAACATCAAATTTCCAACTACAAGGGCCACACGGCCGTTTGTCTCAACACACGCTCGTGTGCCCTGTTATACACGCCCGTGTCATAAACTGTGGGCACACTCGAACCACCTTCACACGGCCGTGTCACAAACCATGTACCAGACCGTGTGAGCATGCGAAATTACCCCACACACTCGTTTACGAGACTGTGTGTTGGGTCGTGTGTGATTTCGAAATAGGGCCACACGGCCGTGTCCCAAGCCGTGTGCAGCCTGTGTGAAACTTGCACTTATTTTATTCAGGGCACACGCCCGTGTAGTGACCCGTGTTCCAGGTCATGTGTACCTGCGAAATGTCCATTTTAACATGTAAAATTTCATACAATTAACTCAACGTGTACAGAGTCATCGGACCTTTAATTTGTATAGGATTCATATAACTCACGATGACACAAAATCATCGGACCTTTAATCCATAATAGGATTCATATAACTCACGATGACACAGAGTCATCAGACCTTTAATTCGTAATAGGATTCATATAACTCACGATGACACTAAGTCATCGGACCTTTTTGCATTTACGGCTCAAAGCCCGTTAGCTATCATTTTCCTTTGTTTCTGTTTTCCACACTTTCGATCATCATTCCAAATTCACAGCATTTGTATACAAGTACCAAATATATGCAATTTAAATTGGAATTTAAGAATACGAACTTACCGGACGAAATTGCAGTTAAAGTGAACTCTAGAGACAAATTCATAATTTTTCCCTTTTCCACGATCGGTGACATGATCTTGATCTATTCAAATAATTTCACTTAATTATTTAAATCAACATGAGTTTTTAATCATTTGATGAAATTAATCATTTTTGTTATTTTTACAAAATTACCCTTAACTTTTCACTTTTATTCAATTTAGTCCTTTAGCTCAAAACTGGCAAATTAACCATTTTATTTTAAAAATAACTTCAGCCAAATTATCTTGGGTGCCTCTACAGCCCATATTTGCTGTTATTTAACAACAAGCCCTTGTACTTTTACTACTTTTGTGATTTAGTCCTTTAACATAAAAATTACTAAAAATTACTTTACAAAATAATCAAATCTAACAACCAAGCTTATAAATCTTCCATCAACTTTCAAGAACAAGCTTATTCATCAAGGACAAAATTTATAATATTTGACAGAATCACAAATTAGTGCTTGAGTTATTTAGATTAAGTTAATACGGACTCAAAAACATAAAAATCACTTAAAACGAGCAAGGTTTACTTACCTAGTTGATGAACCCTAACTAACCGAAGCTTTGTCCTCCCAAAAATGGATATTCGGCTTGTTGAAGAAGAAAAATAAGAAGATTTGTTTCTTTTTCACTTATATTAATATAAATCTTTACTTATTTACAAAATTGCCATTATGCCTTTTAAATTTAATAAAAAATTCATGCGAATATTATTAAACCATCCACTTATCTTCCCCTAATGGTATAATTACCATATTAGTACCTTAACTTACCTTTGAATTAAAAAAATACAACTTTTGTATCTTTTACAATTTAATCCTTTTTACTTAATTAACTATCTAATCAACAAAATTTCGTAACAAAAATTTAATATCATACTAATGACCTCGTAAATATTAATTATTTAATATTTACAGTCTAACACATCAAATTTGTGGCCTCAAAACCACCATTTCTGATTATACTAAATTAAACTAATTAGTAAATCTTCATTTTATTAGGAATTAATTGCAATTTACCAAAATCTAAAGAGTTTCATATCATTTCTGTTATTAGGCCATTTAAAGAGGACCCAATTTCATAATTGGTCCTTCAATTATATTAAATTTCGATTAAACAAACTTGTTTTCAATTTAGTCCCAAACTAATTAGGACTAAATGAATAAATAACCCAAAAGTTAATGGAATCCATCATATCCACCACCGCTTGGACTTTTTGACAATGGTTTAATTACCATTTTGGCCCTTTTACAATTTTTAATCAATAGCAATTAACTTTTACCTCTTTTACAATTTACTCCTTTTTCCTTAATTAAGCAATTAATCATCAAAATTACCTAACCAAACTTCAATTCACATATAATAAGACTCTTTAGATATTTAATAAAAATATTTATGGCCGTTAATTTCAAAAACGAGGTCTCGATATCTCATTATCTAAAATCACTTGACTTTTGAACCAAACCACTTATACTAACTCTTAAATTCAATAATTAAAATTCAAAATTCAAAATTCCATATAAAATTATTATAGACTTATTTAATTTAAACACTCATTATAATTTTTTTCGATTTTGTGGTCCCGAAATCATTGTTTTCGACACCAAGTTGCTCGTCCGAATTGAAATTACATCAGTTTACCCATTCGGGCTAAACCTATACCACACCATATCAGGTTACTTGTCCATGCTAAACCTATAACATATAATGTTTGGTGATCCACAACAAATGTTGGATATTATTATAAAATGTAATAATCCCCGTACAAGCTCGCATATGACCCTATTGGCATGCCAATCATATCCTAACCTTTTACTTAGTTCACACAGGCATCAATTATACACAGCCTCATTTCCATTCCTGTAATAAATCAATTTCATATGTTTATACCCTATGATCAGTTATGTTTGCACTTTTACATCTTGTAATTATTCACATTCTCATATTTACTCTATAATCATTTATATTTACATGTCATACCCTGTACACTATACTATCATATAGCAATCACTTGTTTCGTTTTGTTTCAATTCAAACCGAAAATCTCGATATTCAATCATTTATATTTACTTGTCATGCCTTATACATTGTACTATCATTTATATACTTGCCTTGATATTCAATCATGTAATTAACATGAATATGAAAGCAATTAAATCTATCCCGAATCATAAAAGTACAAACTAGAAATCTCGTGTCACTTGTCTACTACTTTCCTTTATCTCTCAATGGCTCAGGGTCGACTTTAGCTGTGTACAATCATACAATAGATAAGCAATATCAATTCCCATACAATTCACATCCAAACATAAAGTCAAGCATATTTTATATTTTATTCAATTTAGTCCCTAAACTCGGGACAAACATAACTCTCGATTCCTAGCTTCAGTTTAAAATTCAATTTCACATATTCTCATTAGGGACCTTATATTTTCTATCTCTAACATAATTTCACGACATGTTTTACATTTCTTCAATTTGGTCTCTAATGTAACCATGAAACTTTGATTTTTCTTCTTCAATGGCTAAAGTTAGCTTTAGGAAAATGATTAGAATATGTCATCTTCCACTAATTTTATTATATATACCAAGATTAAATGTTAATTAGCTTAATTAATTATGTTTTTACTTTAATTAATCTTTAATGGGAATCATCATCAAAATCCACTATCTCATATTGCAAATTGGTTTATTTACTATTTTCGTCATTTCCGTAATTGCTATTTAAGTCCCCAATCCTTTTCCTAACTAAAAATCTATAGTGATTTGAATTTTAAAATTTAATCCTTAGACCTTAATTAACAAGCTTTTTGGCTAAATTACTTAACCAAATTTCAATATATTCTTATAATAACTCCGTAAATATTTTTATTTTATATTTATGGATTCTGTTTATAGAAATGAGATTTCAAAATCACATTTTTCGACACCACTAAATGAAATTAACATTTTATCACTATATATATAAACTATTAAAAGGATAAAAATTTAAGAGTAAACTACACCAGGTCACTCTAAAATAGCATTGCTCGTATTTTGGCCGCGATAATTTTTTGTCAATTTAGTCACTCTAATTAAAATAATTGCTCAAATTGATTACTTAATTAGCCAATATTTTATATTAGCCAAGATAGGCCTAGGACTACTTCAAATTTGTCTGAGAAAAAAAAAACGTTTCATCTCCTTTAAGAAAACCCTAAAACTTTCAGCCTTACTTTCAGCCTTTCATTCCTTTCAGGAAAAAATAGGGAAAAAAACTCTACTTCTCCTTTCACTCTGAACTGGGGTTTTTCAATCTAGCGCCTCTATTCATCATCACTGTGTTAGGACTATGTCCATTTTTAGGCACTCGTGTCGTGACCGTGTCCGATTTTTTTTGACATATTCTAATGTTTCTCGCTGAGGTGAATCTAAGGTTTGGTAGGGGCATGACCCCATCTAAAATGTAAAATTTCTATTTAGGCCCTTTAAAAATTAAAAAAAATTTAAATTTGTAAAGACAAAATTGCACCTTGGCCCTTGTGACAACCCAAACCTGACTAAGGGCATTTTGTGAACCAATTTCCATTTATTAGTTACTTATTAATGCGGAAGCAATTTGTGAACCAATTTTAATCTTTTTACAAGTAATTTGAACTAAGGGCATTTTCATCATTTTACCATTATGATTAAACTATCTCGATTTTAGATCTAAACCTTAAGCTCGAAAAATTGTAGCTTAATTTGAGTTCATTCACTAGGTATAATTCAAGTTTTAACCTTTAGGACTAAATCGTAATATTTTCAAAATATCATTACTATACCTGAATATTAAATTGAGCGTGTTTCTAACAAATTTTATCAATTACGAGTCTAATTCTAAAATTTCATCAAGTTTCCTTATCATTTAATTCAAACCCCCAACACCACACACGCCCGTGTGTGATGGGCACACATTTATGTATTACCTTATTGTAGTTTTTAGTGCGAAAAACACATTTTTAAACCAGATTTTTAGTATTGATTTTTTAACACCAATTAATCCTCAATTAATACTAAAAATCAATTAAGGGTGCGAAAATCAATTAAACCCGATTTAGCTACAATTAAATATCATACATATTCATACACCTTTAATTGATTTTTTGACACCAATTAATCCTCAATTAAGTATAATTAAACAATAAATTTCATGCATATCACCCACCGATTAATTCAAAAAAGTGGCGTACCTTAGTCGCTCGTAAACCACTCCATCGAAGCTACATTTAAATAATTGTTAGTGAAAACATCATGCCTCACACACCTTGTTATCAATCACCGTGTTATCAAGCAACAATACACTGTAAATTATTTAATAATTAAACTCAAACATGCATATATGATATTATAAAGCCATCCAAAAATAAAAATGTCAAATGTCAAAGTCCAATTACAACCAAAATTAAACTAAGTCCCGGAAGTTCCACAATGCCCAATTAACATCTCTAAAACGTATAACTAAATCTCTACCGAGCCTTAATTTCTTGGAACTCTCTTGCTCGGCTCCTTAGCTCCTCAATCCCGTCGGATATCTGCATGAATGTGAGGGTGTGAGCTTAAAAAAAGCCCAGTGAATGTTAATAAAACGACGAGTAAATTAGCACCCAAATCATGCTTATGTTGAAACCAATTAAATACAAATTTTCAGTCACAATATCAATCCATAATAGTTCAATGTCATATGCTTAACCATGTATCAAAAATCATAATTAATCATGACATAAAATCATCAATTTAGCATATAATATTTCATACTTTTATATTGGCATATACATTCATGACTTAATCGGGTGATCATACATTAGACAAACTAATCTCCTTCCTCCAAATTAGAATCAAAATCAGTGTCGAATTGAGTAGGCCGAAGCTAGAAGCTCCCTTATATCACCTCAGAATAGTCCCATTGAGTGGAGACAAGCACAACACTCCCTTATCTACTCCAAATCAGTCCACCTAGAGCCTCATTGCTCACAAATAACATATCAAAATGGTGAGTACTCACAAATCCTATGGCATGCCAACTATATCCAATGGATCCACCATGCTATAATGCCAATATAATCAATCATTCATAAAATAATTTCAGTCAATAATGTGCTCAATTTAAAGTATCAAAATGCTTATGTGAAACATATAACATAGTCATTTTAACATCAATTTAAATTAAGCATACCAAATACGAATTATCAATGTTCATTATCAATTGAAATATCAACATACCATGAACCAAAAACTCCAGCATACATGCTTAAATCATCATTATAATCAATCCAACCAAAGCACATAAAACCACTACATGCTCACTTACCAATACTTAATAAAATTTTCATCATTTAGACAAATATCAATAATCTTGCAAAATCAACCAACCAAAACTTAATTAAATATTTGTAATCAGTAATTAATCATCTAATTAAGCATAAATGAGGGTCAATTTACCAAATTGCCCTTTAATAATGCTCACCACACAACCAACTCAACCACAACCAAGTGATCAACCAAACAAATCCAAGCTTTAATTTCAATTAGCTCGATTCTCTTCAAGATTCGAAGCTTCAATAGAGATAAAATAGATATTACCACCTTTCAAAAGATAAAATAGATATTACCACCTTTCAAAAGATATATTAAACACAAATTTTCATCAACTAGGCTACACGGAATTCTATCTTAAAGTTACCTTATCAAATTTGTAACATCAAGTCGGAAACTTGACTCCTCACAAAATCGATCACTCTAGCCCTCCTAATCACTTCCAAACATCAATACTAGACCTAAGAAACATATACTAAACATCAATTTCATAAAAATTCAGAAAATCGGTTCATGAAGATAATGAAATTCGAATTTCTTTAAATCACCTTACAAAACATGTTTAATCTTGATAAATAAGATAAAAAAAACCCTTCTAATATATCCATTTTGAGTTGGAACATCCATTTATTTGTGGATTTCCTCTCAAAATTCAAGATCCACCATTAAAGCACCTTAAGCTTTTGAAGAAGATGACATTTATAAAAAATCATGTAATTATCTCTCAAATCATGTAAATATGTTTCTAATCATCATAAAAATAAGTTTAAGAATAGTAATTACCTTTTATTTGTTCTAAATCCTTTGATTGAAAATCTTGATTCAAGAATCTTGAGAAATTTTAGAATATTTTTGGCCACTTTTGTGAATAATTTCGGGAGAAAAGAAAGAGTATTTTGAGAAGGAAATTTGTTGAATCTATTATTTGATGATAGATCTTTAAAACCATGCAAAGAAAACAAATTTTATATCTCTCTAATCTGATTAAATGATGTGAAAAGTAGACTAGATACATTGTTTTTAAAACTAAAACAACCCACCAAAAATTTTGAAAATTGAGAAATTTGCCCAATGGCCACTTCTACATTTCCCTTACTTTACTATGTGATCTTGTCCCTCCGAAATTCCGAATTTAAAAGTTTATTTTCCAAATAAATAATCCAAAATTTCTCTTATTTTACAATTAAATCCAATTTAATTAACATTTAAATTTAACTTAAATTAACACCCAATAAAAATTATTTTAAAATTCTTTTTTGACCTAAATTAATTATTTTCACTAATAATCATTTAATTACTTTAAAATTAATTTTTCAAAAATATTTTTTTTTCGGATTATTATTTAATCGATTTTAAACAAAATTGAACTCCTAAATTAAATTAAAAATTACTATTAACCCAATAAATTTCTAAATTCACGCTCGAAACCCGAAAAATATACCCAAAACTACTAGACTCGATTTAGAGATATTACAGCCCCCTAAAATTATAAAAAAAATTGATTTAATCTATTGAGTATGCCTCATATTTCAATCAAATAAGAGATTACTTGCAAGTTTAGTTAAACAAAATATATTTTCTTTCCAAAAGATTTAGTATTTATTAGTATGATTTATTTTGCGTTTATTAGCATAATTTATTCGACTTACAAATTTACCCTATAAATAGGGTCTTTTACAACCTTAGAAAATACACCCATTAGGGATTAAAACTCATAACACTTTTGGAGAATTTTGTGTCTGCGTTTAGAGGGTTTTTTGTTTTTGGGTTTTTGGAGTTTAGTTTTTATTTTTATTTTTTGTACTCTTCGTTCTTTTGTCATTTTAGTAAAATTATCTTTGCCCATGTTTTTTTATCCTTTTCGGAGGGATTTTTTCACGCTAAATTTGTGTGTTATATTTCTCATTTTCTTTCACTATTTTTTACTTGTTCATTACCTAATTGGGTTGATCCTTAACAAGTGTTATCAGAGCTAGTTTAATTTTCATAAATCAACTCGTTCACAAATTTCAATCTGTGGTAATTTCGGATGATGGCAATTCTAGTTCAAACTGACCTAAAAAGGGTCGTTACTGTCAAAAAGCCCGAGAATCTATATTAGTAAGAATGGGAAGAGCTTGATGAAAAGGCCTTGTCTGCAATCCAGTTGTGCCTCACAAATAGGGTATTGCAGAAGCTATTGATGAAGATTACCTCATCTGTCTTGTGGAAAAGGTTAGAAACTCTTTATGCGACTAAGTCTCTAGCTAACCGTTTAGAGTTGAAACAACGTCTATTTACGTTTCGCATGAACGAAGGTGAACTTCTTAGAGATCACATCATTCGATTCATTACCCTTTTAAATGATTTAAATAACGTTGAGGTTTAGATTAATGATGAAGATCATGCTATGCTACTATTATGTTCTTTACCCCCTTCATACAAGTCTTTTAAGGAGAACCTGATTTATGGAAGAGACAAACTCTCGTTTGACGATGTGAAGGGTCATTTGTTGAGTAAGTGCAAAATCGATAATGAGTTTGGTTCGGATAGCGATGCAGATAAGTAATCTTTCATTTTGGTAGCATCAAAGAAGCGAGACCAAAAGTGTCGCTATTGTAAGAAGTTAGGTCACGTCAAAACATATTGTTATAAACTGCGAAATAAAAGGACTACTGAGAGCAACGAGGAAGATGTAGCTGGTGCTAATTTGGTTGATGAAAGCGGTGATGATTTCTTGTTAGTGTTAACGAGAGATAGCTCTGAGCTTACGTCTAAGTAGATTCTAGATTCAGGATATTTTTTCCACATGTGTCGCAGCAGAGAATGGTTCTCCACATATAGTTCAGTTGAAGGTGGAGTTTTGTGCATGACAAATGATTCATCCAATAAGGTAATCGATATTGGTACTACTAAAATTAGAATGCATGACGGGACGATTAGGGCACTCTCAGATATCAGGTATGTACCTGATTTACGAAAGAATCTCATCTCCTTGAGTATTTTAGACTCAAAAGGCTGTAGGACCAACATCAAGTCTAGCAACATTAAGGTGTCTCGTAGGGCTCACGTTTTGTTAAAAGGTAAAAAGACTGATAGTGTTTATATTTTGGAAGGTTCTATAGTGACTGGTGAAATCGAACATCCCTCGTTCGTTATGGAATCAAAATCAACTCGTTTGGAGTGGAGACAACTTGGTCATAGGGGGGAAAAAGTTATGACTGTTTTGTTGAAGGGAGACTCTCTTTTGGATATAGGTTTTGAAAAGTTATGGTACTATGTTCGTGAAAATCAGACTCAGGTTAGTTTTGATTTGGCAGTGCATAAGTCACAGGTTAGAAGTCGTCCAGCTTCTAAGCACAGATTCGACTTAGTTAATTCCCTGCATAGTTTAAGATAGGCCTGTGAAGGGCTTTGGCAAAGATGATATTGTGGAAATACGAGTCAATGTGGAGATTTGTTGAGTATGCCTCTTATTTCAGTCAAATAAGAGATTACTTGCAAGTCAAGTTAATCAAAATATATTTTCTCTCTAGAAGATATAGTATTTATTAGTATAATGTATTTTGTATTTATTAGCATAATTTATTTGACTAACGAATTTAGCCTATAAATAGGCTCTTTTGTAACCTTAGAAAATACACGTATTAGAGATAGAACTTATAACACTTTTGGAGGATTTTGTGTTTGCATTTAGAGGGTTCTTTATTTTTGGGTTTTTGGGGTTTAGTTTTTATCTCCATCTTTTGTACTCTTCGTTCTTTTGCCATTATAGTAAAATTATCTTTGCCCGTGGTTTTTTATCCTCTTCAGAGGGGTTTTTCCACGTTAAATTTGTGTGTTCAATTTCTCAATTTCTTCCGCTATTTTTTACTTGTTTGTTGCTTAATAGGGTTGATCCCTAAAATAATCCTTTAAAAATTATAAAGATATAGACTATTAAAAATTAATTTCAGCCCTCTAAAAAATTTTCTAGCTTCGCCCCTGGTTATGTACCCAGGCGTGTCCGATGAGTGTCCTTATTGGACACACATACGACACAGATACGAGGAGGGATGAGCCGTGTCTGTGCTTCCTTCATATAATCTTGAACCATTTATCTAGGTGGCACCAGAAGCAAAGAAGAAAGTTGTTGAAGCGAAATCAAGAGGGGACGAGCCTTCCAAAAGAAAATAATTTCAAATGGGTGTAGATGCATATATGTTGAATTTAAAAAAAAATAGATAACCATTGTATACAAACATTTATATTCCAAGAAAAATTGAAGGAAAGTTTATGAAAACGATACCTACATTCGTTTCTTAAATTCATCTGCATCATCCATGTTGGAGAAGCAGTCGTGTAAAGTGATTCTTATGGTATAAGGGTGACAAAGTGAGGAGCGATAGAAATGGGGGAGTAGGTGATAGGTAACAATTAGGATTGATGGTTCTAATGATGGTGTTGGGCGGTGATGAGCGATAGAAACATTTGGTTCTTATGTTGCAAATAAACCAAAAACAATATTTTTTTACTAATTATAAAGAGATCCTTAGTTTTAGTCAAAAGTAAAAAAAATGTCATGTTAGCAATCTATTAATGGATTAATGAAATTTTTAACGGTGGTGACCAATTTGAGCAATTATCTTAATTAGAGTGACTAAATTGATAAAAAAATATTTAGAGTAACCAAAATAGGAATGACTAGAACCTCCCCCACCCGGCCTAGACGGTAGACCATTATTGAAGGGGTTACTTTGACCACTGAAGTGGACTGATTCTTTTTGTTTTTAACTTTCTTTTAGAATTATCATGTAAAATTATTCAAATGTGTACAACGGTAGAAATCATGTATTTGTAACGACAAGATATGTGGCACCCTAAACCTGACCGAAATGAACCGACTTGAATTTGAAGCGACACATTAGCTACCGAAGTGACTCTCTCGCACAAAACCACCCAAATCTATTATCTAATGAGAGATCTTTAAAACCATGCAAAGAAAACGAATTTTAAAGCTCTCTAATCTAATGTAAATGTTGTGAAAAGTAGGCTAGATACATTGTTTTTAAAGCTGAAACAATCCATCAGAAAATTTAAAAATTGGGAAATTTGCCCAATGGCCATTCCCAGATTTCCCTTACTTTACCATTTGATCCTTTCCTAAAAAATTTCGAATTTAGAGGTTTATTTCCCAAATAAATACTCCAAAATTTCCCTTATTTTACAATTAAATTCAATTTAATTAATATTTAAATTTAACTCAAATTAACCCCCAATAAAAATTATTTTAAAATTCTTTTTTGATCCAAATTGATTATTTTCAATAATAATTATTTAATTACTTTAAAATTCATTTTTCAAAAATATTTCTATTTTTGCATATTATTGTTTAATCGATTTTAGATGAAATTGACCTCCTAAATTAAATTAAAAAATACTATTAACCTGATAAATTCCTAAATTCACTCCTCCTCTAAAACGAAATTTCGTCCTCGAAATTTTAACTGAATCAAATAGGTACGGATACTGACGTTTCATCACATCTTTCGATTCCCAAGTGGCTTCCTCTATTTTGTGGTTGCGCCACAAAACCTTCACTAATGGAACTGTCTTATTGCATAGAACCTTGACCCAAATGATCTATGATTGCAACCAGTTCCTCCTCGTATGAAAGATCGGACCAAACCTCGATCTCCTGAACCGACACAACGTGAGAAGGATCAGATCGGTATTTCCGTAACATGGAGACATCTAAGATGTCATGAATATGATCTAGCTCAGGCAGCAGTAACAAATGATAAGCAACCGGTCCAATCCTCTCGGCAACCTTATAAGGGTCAATGAATCTCAAACTGAGCTTACCTTTTCGCCCGAACCTCAGAACTTTCTTTCATGCGAAACCTTCAAGAACACCTTATCCCTGCTACCTCCAAAGCCGATAACACAACTACGAAGGATGCCCTCAAGAACCTAAATCACCTTCTCGGATTGTCCATCGGGCTACGGATGATAAGCTGAACTAAAATGAAGTTTCAAACCTAAAGCTTCGTGCAACGCCTTCAAGAATTTTGAAGTAAACCGCGGATCTCATTCTGATATAATCGAAACAAGAACTCCATGAATACGAACAATCTCTCGGATATAGAGCTCAGCTAACTTAGGCAAACTATATGTCGTATGGACTAGCTGAAATTGAGCATACTTCGAAAATCTATCCACAATCACCTAGATGGAATCCTTATGAGTCAGAGTCAAAGGCAAACTTGAAACGAAGTCCATCGTAATCTGCTCCCATTTCCACTCACGAATCTGAACAGGCTGAAGTAAACCAAACAGACGCTGATGCTCGGCTTTCACTCTCTAACAAACCAAACATCTTGCAACAAAGTCGACATCCTTTTCCAACTCAGGCCACCAATACAGAGCCCGAAGATCCTAATATATCTTGTTCCTATCGGGATGCATAGCATAAGGACTGCTATGTGCCTTGGTAAGAATCAAGCGCCTTAGATCCTTGTCCTTTGGAATGCACAAACGACCTCGAAAACACAAAACACCATTAGAGTTGAGATCAAAATCTCCCTGAACTCCAAACTAAACCTAACGAATCCGATGAGCCAAACTTTCATCTAAAGGCTTACGCTCACGAATCTGCTGCGAAAGAATCAGCCTCACCTGAAGTTCAGCTAATAGGCCACTATCCTTCGAAACAGATAGCCTCACAAACATAGCCCTCAAATAGACCAAAGACTTGCGACTCAGAGCATCTGCGACGACATTCACTTTACCCGGATGGTACTCGATCACACAATCATAGTCCTTCAGTAACTCGATCACTTAAGACTATTGTGGTCGGTGTAAATCACACACCTCTCACTGAACAGAATGTGACGCAGAATCTTGATCGTGAAGACTACGACAACCAACTCCAAATCATGAGTCGGATAGTTACACTCATGCGACCTCAATTGCATCGACGCATAAGCAACTACCCTACCCTCCTACATCAGCACACAACCCAGACCCGTATAAAAAGCATCACTGTAGACGACATAATCCTTATCAGATTTCGGCTGTATCAATATAGGGGCTTCGATTAAAATCAACTTCAACTTCTTGAAACACATCTGTCTCTCATCAGTCCACTCAAAGGCAGTGTTCTTCTGAAGCAACTTTGTCAAAGGAGCAGCAATGCTCGAAAACCCCTTGAAAACGCTATGGTAATAACCAGCTAACCCTAGAAAACTCTTAACCTCAGAAACAGACCTCAGCGGCTTCCAATCCAAAATTACTTCAACTTTCTTCGGATCAACCCGAATACCTTCACCTGAAACGATATGACCTAGAAACACCACCTCCCTAAGCCAAAACTCGCACTTACTTAACATCGCATATAATTGCTTCTCCCGCAAAACTTATAGAACTACCCTTAAGTACTTATCGTGCTCATTCTCAGATCGGGAATACACCAATATATCATCTATGAAGACTACTACGAACTAATCCAAGTAAGAGTGGAAACTCGGGTCATCATATCCTTAAACGCCATAGGTGTATCCGTCAATCCAAATGGCATGATAAGAAACTTGTAGTTACCATACCTAGTCTTGAAATCAATCTTCACCACGTCCAAATCCTTAACCTTCAATTGGTATTACCGAGACCATAGATCAATCTTCGAGAAAATCGAGGTTCCTCGAAACTGATAAGAAAAGATCATCAATCCTCAACAATGAATACTTATTCTTGATGGTTAACTTATTCAGTTGGTGATAGTCGATGCACAGCCTCAAATCCCCATCTTTCTTCTTAATGAACAACATTGGTACTCCCTACGGAAGCACACTCGGACGAATAAACCCACGATACAAAAGCTCTTGCAATTGCAGCTTCAACTCTTTTAATTCCTTTGGTGCCATGCGGTAGGGCACAACAGACATCGGAGCAGTACTAGGATAGAGCTCAATACCGAACTTGACTTCCCTATCTAACGGTAAACCAAGCAACTCCTCAAGAAATACATCCGAAAAATCACAAATAGCCCGAATCTTATCTAACCTAATTTCCCTACCATCGGCATTCAGGACATAGTTTAGATAAGGTTCATAACCTTTTCAGACCAACTTCTCAGCATGGAGCGAAGATATCACATTTGACAATAACTCAAACTTATCTCTCACAACTACTTCGGAACCACTAGTACCACACAAAGTCATGAACTTCACCTCGTAATCCACCTTCACCCGATGCTCGGATAACCAATCCATGCCAAGAATGACATCGAAACCCCAAAATAACAACTCAAGTAGATCAATCAAAAATACTTGTCCTTGAACCATCAGAGGACAACAATGACATACTTGATCCACCACTACACTATTACATAGAGGGCTTTTAAACATAACACTCGAACTAGAAATCTCTACAGAAATCCCCAACTCTCTAGCTACGTCTCTCAAAATAAATGATCTCGTTGAACCAAAATCAACTAAAGCTAAAAGTAAAAAAGATTGTAATGGGAAAGTACCTGTGATAACATCAGTAGTCTCTCTAGTCCGAAGCTCCCTCACTACATAAACTTTGACTGGAGCACAATCACCACCTCGAACAACACCATGTTGACCAGTACCTCTACCACCATCACCTCTTCCACGGTCTCTACCTTGAGCCGGAGTAGGTGTAGTAGCAACAACAATAGGCTGATCGCGAACAAAAAGTGCTCTCCTCGAGCAGTAGCTAGCTCGATGCTGCATCGAACCACAAGCTAGACAAACACCCATCAACCTCCAACACTCTCCTAGATGTTGATGATTATAGTTCTTACTCAAAGTCCACACAGCACGACCTTGATCAATAGTACCAGCCTTAACTCTCGTGGTCTGTCTATCCTGACCACGACCACCAATAACACGTCATCCAGATCTACCAAAACGTCCTTTCTTACCCTTATAACCAAAACCACTAGCAGCATCGGTCGTCTTCTTAACAGCTCCAAATGAAATAGGTTTAGGCTCCTCCCCTAAATCTCCTCAAGCGTAGGAGCCTTCTCAACTAACTCGTTGAAGACCTCGGTACTCTGAGCAACCAAATAGAGCTTAATCTCGCGGTTCAGTCCAAATCTGAACCTCTTACAATGACTCTCCTCATGAGCCACCAACTTGGGAGCGTACTGGCTCAACCGAACAAACTCAGCCTCGTACTCATCTACTAATAGAGTACCCTGGACAAGATCCATAAACTTTTGTCTCTTAGCCTCGAAATATTGATCGCCCATGAACTTCCTCCAGAACGATGATAAGAAGAAGTCCCAAGTTAAATGATCCAGCGCAATACCCCTCTCGATAGTCAATCGCTATTTGTAAGCTCGTCCTTCAGTAGCGATACTGTACAACCCAAGTTATCCTCATTAGAACAACCCATCTGATCGAGAATACAAATAACATCCTCTAACAAGTACTCGGTACATGTTAGATCACCTTCTGTAACACCAGGAAACTCTTTACCACCTAGAGCTTGTAAGTATTCTAGTGGCAAACTCTAATGAATCGGAGCAGCATTGGCACCAGCGATACACTGTAGTGCCTCGACCATATCTGACATGAAGTGCTCGATGCGACTCATATGAGCATCATCTCTTGGAGGCGCCTCATCCTTCATACTACCCCGATTGCGACGTGGAGGCATAACGACTATCGTACACTAAAGTTAAGAGTAAAGAAAGCGTACTAGGAGTGAGTAGTGGCATGAGATTCAAGATTAACCAAGTAAAGTTCTTATAAGGCATTGTGTTCCCAAATCCTACCCCAGTAACAATTTTTATCGCAAAGAACATGGATAGGTAAAACATGTAGTTTCAAAAACAACATAAGCAAGCAAACATCATAAATCCAAGATCGTAATTATTTTAATATTCGACAACCTTAGACTAACCTAAGGTTTTAAATTCAACCTGGCTTTGACACCACCAAATATGACACCCCAAACCCGATCGGGACGGACCAACCCAAATTCGATGAGTTACATTAGCCTCCTAAGTAACTCTCTAGCTAACGATCACCTAAGACACACCCCAACCTTATAACACCTCAATATTATCTAATTATTAATTATTTATTAATGCGGAAGTAATTTGTGAACCAATTTTAATCTTTTTATATATAATTTAACTTAAAGGCATTTTCGTCATTTTATCACTTACGATTAAACTAATTCGATTTTAGATTTAAAAATTTACCGACCTTCTTTTAGTCAATTTATGTAAGCCTTAAAAGTTTCAGCTAAAACCGAGTTTATTTACTATGTATAATTCAAGTTTTAACATTAAGGACTAAATTGTAACATTTTCAAACTTTTAGTACTATACTAAAATATTAAATTTAGTACGTTTCTAATAAATTTTATCAATTACGAGTCTAATCCTAAAATTTTACCAGGTTTCCTTGTCATTTAAGGCCTTAATTAGACTTATCAAGTTTCAGGACTAATTTATAATTTAAATAGATTAGAATACAAAATTAAAAAGACCGAAATTCAAACCCCCAAAAACCCACATAGACGTGTTTGATAGGCACATGACTGTGTGAAAATTATTGCACCTATTTTTGCAAAAAACTCGTTTTTAAACTCGATTTCGCATTTTAATGGCTAATTAAACCTGATTTAGCTACGATTAAATACCATACATATTCATACACCTTCAATTGAATTTATTAACACCAATTAAGCCTCAATTAAATAGTATTAAACAATCTATTTCATACATATCACCTACCGGTTAATTCAAACAAATGACGTACTTTAGTCGCTAGTAAACCACTCAATGGAAGCTTCATTTAAGCAATTATTAGTGTAAATATCATGCCTCAGACATCGTGTTATCAAGCAACAATACACCGTAAATTATTCAATAATTAAAATCAAACATGCATATATGATATTATAAAACCATCCAAAATTAAAAAATCCAATGTCCAAGTCCAATTATAACCAAAATTAAACTAAGTCCTGGGAGTTCTACAATGCCCGATTACAGTCTCTAAAACGTGTAACTAAATCTCTACCGAGCCTTAATCTCTTGGAACTCTCTTGCCCGGCTGCTCAGCTCCTCAATACCGTCGGATATCTGCATGAATGCGAGGGTGTGAGCTTAAAAGCCTAGTGAATGTTAATAAAAAACGACAAGTAAATTAACACCCAAATATGCTTAAATTGAAGCCAATCAGAAACCAATTTTCAGTCACAATATCTGTTCATAATAGTTCAATGTCATATGCTTAATCATGTATCAAAAATCATAATTAATCATGGAAAACAATCATCAATTTAGCATGTAACATTTCATACATTTATATTTGCATATACAATCATGTCTTAATCGAGTGATCATACATCGGATAAACAAATCTCCTTACTCCCAATCAAAATCAGAATCAGTCCCAGATTGAGCGGGTCGAAGCCACACGCTCCCTTATATTGTCTCAAATTAGTCCTGTTGATTGGAGACACAAGCACAACACTCCTTTATCTACTCCAAATCAGTCCTCTTAGAGCCTCATTACTAAATTATATATCTCGGTTCATCTCACAGTTAACTGAGAAATGTGATCCCATCTTTCGTCTTCTTAGAAAACACAATCCAGGTGTGTGGGACGATGAGTGCCAGAAAACTTTTGACAAGGTCAAGCATTATTTATCCGATGCACTAGTTCTAGTGCCACCAAATCCTAACGAATCATTAATCTTGTACTTGGCAATTTTTGAAAACTCCATGGGATGTGTACTAGGCCAACATGATGAGTCCGGGAAGAAAGAAAGAGCAATTTATCACCTCAGCAAAAAGTTCACCGATTGTGAAACGAGGTACTCACCGATTGAAAAAATATGCTGCGCTTTAGTTTGGACTACTAGAAGGTTATGATAGTACATGCTGTACCACACAACTTGGCTAATCTCGAAATTAGATCCTCTTAAATACATGATGGAGTCGACCTCATTGAATGGAAGAATGGCTAGATGGAAAATTTTACTTTCAGAGTTCGACATAGTCTATGTAAACCAGAAGGCAGTAAAGGGAAGTGCAATAGCAGATTTCTGAGCCAGTAGAGCTTTAGAGGATTATGAGCCAATAAATTTTGACTTCCCAAATGAGGACTTAATGTATGTTGCAACCACTGAAGAGGGAACCGTGTTAGGGCATCCTTGGTGATTAAATTTTGATGGTGCATCGAATGCCACGGGCAATGGAATTGGGGCAATTTTAGTATCACTAGAAGGAGACCATTATCCCTTTACCAGTAAACTCGACTTCGATTACACAAACAACATGGCAAAGTATGAAGTGTGCATTATGGGAATTAAAGCAGCCATAGAACAAAGGATCAAGATTCTAGAAATATATGAAGAGTCTGTACTAGTGATCTATCAATTAAAGGGAGAATGGGAAACGAGAGATTCCAAGCTAGTCGATTACCGAAAGTTAGTTCTCGATTTAATTAAGGAATTTGATGATGTCATATTCCATTACCTCCCACGAGAAGAAAATCAGATGGTTGATGCTCTGGCTACTTTGGCTTCGATGATTAAAGTAAACAAGCCAGAGGATATAAAACTCATTCAAATGAGTCTCTACGAAACTCCAGCCCATTACTATGACATCGAAGAAGAGGAGGAAGAAGAAGAAAGAGATGACCGTACTTGGTACCAAGATATCCTCTAGTATGTAAAAGATCGCAAGTATCCTGAGCAAGCTACTGAAAATGATAAAAGGACATTAAGGAGACTCGCAAATAAATATGTCCTAGATGGGGAAATTTTGTATAAAAGGAGAAAAGATCAGGTGTTGTTAAGGTGTGTCGACGTGATCGAAGCTAGAAAAATCCTAGAAGAAGTCCATGAAGGCATTTGCGGAACATACGCCAATGGATTCAAAATGGCAAGGCAAATTATGAGATTTGGATAATATTGGTCCACCATGGAGGGTGACTGCATCAACTATGCTAAGAGATGTCACAAATGCCAAATTTATGGAGATAAAATTCATGTACCTCCGTCGCATCTTCATGTCATGAGATAAAATTCATGTACCTCCGTCGCATCTTCATGTCATGACTTCCCCATGGCCTTTTTCTATGTGGGGCATGGATGTCATTGTGCCAATCTTGCCAAAGGCTTCTAATGGGCATAGGTTCATCTCTGTGTTTATCGATTATTTCACCAAGTAAGTAGAAGCTGCTTCTTATGCCAACGTCACAAAGTCAACAGTTAGCAAGTTCTTAAAAAAGGAAATCATATATCGGTATGGGATGCCAGAAAGGATCATATCTAACAACGCATTGAACTTGAATAACAGCACGATAGCGGAGGTTTACGAACAATTCAAGATCAAACATCATAATTCATCTCCTTATTGTCCAAGAATGAATGGAGTAGTGGAGGCAGCTAATAAGAACATAAAAAAAATCATTGCAAAGATGACTGAAACCTATAAAGGTTGGCATGAAAAGTTACCATTTGCCCTTCTTGCTTATAGGACTTCAGTCAAAACTTCTACCAGGGCAACACCGTTCTCTCTGGTATATGAGATGGAAGCAATTTTACCTATTGAGGTTGAGATTCCTTCTCTCCGAGTCTTGTCAGAGTTAAATTTGGATGAGACAGAATGAATTCAAGCCAGATATGATCAATTGAACTTGATCGAAGAAAAGAGATTAAGAGTTGTTCGTCATGGTCAGATATACTAAAAACGAATGATGCAAGCTTACAAAAAAAATGTCCGTCATAGAGAATTGCACGAGGGAGATCTAGCTTTGAAAAAGATACTTCCCATACACAAGGACTCTCGAGGAAAATGGATGCCTAATTGGGAGGGACCTTATGTAGTGAAGAAAGCTTTCTCTAGAGGAGCCCTCATTTTAACTGAAATGGATGGCAAAGATCTGCACAATCCTGTGAACTTAGACTCGGTGAAGAAATATTTCACCTAAAAAAAACGGGATGAAAACCCGCAAAGGGCACCCTAAAAAAAAGTAAGTTAAGATGAAAACTCGCAAAGGGCGTCTTGAAACCAAAGGGATTTTGAGTTGAAAACTCGAAAAGGGTAACTCAAAAATAAAGCAAAGAATGAGTTTAAAGTGATGGATTCCCTTAAACGTAACAAGATAGAGAAACTTTACATCATGGGGCATCGACAAAGCACTCCGGGTTTGCCAGAACACGTATCGAGCTCGGGATGATCCTCATAAGAGTCGGCTCGGAGAAGTTCATGTTATGATATCTGGAGCATCTAGTATCGTTTATTGTGGTTATTTTATACTTGACAATTTTTCTTTGGCCAATGTTTTTCAAATTCTTTGAGCTTTATCTCTAATAAATACAACCTTTTTCTTTCACAACCTTGTTTAAGCATTTTTGCATTAAGAAAATGGATAATGGACTAATATCATAAGGTATACAAGGATCTATGTGTATTACTCTAGAAATTTCCTAAATGGTACAAGGACCTAAAACAGGACTTCTAGTTAAAAGAACCAAACTTGAAACAAGTAGTTCGAACTAAGATCACTCTACCAAGTCTCATCGCAGGTCTAGAAGAAGATAAGGTAGCACACCAGTAATAAAACTGCAACAAGCGACAAATCATATCAATCCAATAACAATGAAAAGAAAAAGAAATCAATTTTGAATCTGACATCAATCATGCACACTCATTTAGTTAGGGGGATTTGATTCATTTTTATCATAACATCCTAACAGCTTGGGTTGCATAGAGGTCCATGAAAGCATATTCTATAGGTTCGAAAGGGAAGATTGAGGCTGTAACGGCGAACTCGGTACCTTGAAAATGTGATGGGAAGGATTAAGGCAGCAATGGCGAATCTAGTACCATGAAGATATGAAGGGAAAGGTTGAGGCCGCAACAGCGAACCCGGTACCTTAGAAGATGTGATGGGAAGGATTGAGGCCGCAACGACGGATTTAATACCATGGAAATATAAAAGGGAAAGATTGAAGCCGCAACGGTGAATCCTGTACCATGAAGATGTGGAGGGAAAGGTTAAAGCTGCAATGACAAACCTTGTACCTTGGAGACATGATGAGAAAGATTGGAGCCACAACGGCGAATCTGGTACCAAGGAGATATGGAGGGAGAGGTTAAAGCCGCAATGGCAAACCTTGTACCTCAACGGCGAACTTTATACCTTAGAGATGTGATGGGAAAGAGTGAAGCTGTAACGATGAATCTTATACCTTAAAGATCAAGAGGAGAAGATTAAAGCCGTAACGACGAATCTTATACCTCAAGGCTATAGTGAAGCAAAATGAAGCCGCAAGGTTTACATCCTTGAAGAGTCAGTAGATCAAATCAGAGACTACAATGGCAAATCTCGATCTCCTTAAAATTGTAGTGGAATGGAGTGAAGCTACGAGGAGCAAGTACAATGAATTTGAGCTACCTATGAAGTAATGGGTTACTCAAAGAAGAAATACTTAAGGAACCAAGCTCAGTGGGACCGGATGAAATTGGTTCTCCTTTTAGTCTTTGCTCTGTTCCCGTTACATAGTAACGAGAGAAGAGGGGCAGCTGTTGGAGCCCAATTTGTCCGGCCCAACAAAAATAAACAAATAAAATAAAATAATAACCAAATTTAAATAAAAGATATTTTATTTCAAATATCCAAGTCCATTTACAAAATTTAAACCCAAATCTAAAAAAACTTAGCCCAAGTTTACAAGCCCAAAATGTTAAAGAAAATGAAAACCCTAAAACCCTAATACTACACTCTGCCGCCGTTGCCCTTTCATCTTTCCATGTCCACGTCAGCACCATGTCACTGCCACATCAGCACCATGTCAGCTCCCACATCAGCCACACAACCCAAGGTCAGATCTGACCCTTTTTGCTCCTTCTCACTGAAACAGAAGACATAGGGTGTCCCATCGCCAGCATTGACCCTAAAAATCTGCCATTTTGGTGGTACCTAAAGAAACAATGAGCAAAAAGGTAGAACAAAAACCAGAAGATAATAGTGTGTATCCCAATCGGCTATAAAGCCTAGTTTCATATTTGTAATGTTTTTTTACACAGAAAAAATACAAAAAATATAGACGCATTTACAAGCAATAGATATCAGAAAGAATACAAATAAGAATACACAAGATTCGAATATATTTTTCAATATTCTCAAGGTATATTCGTTTATATTATATACATATTTATATATTTATTCATCATATCATATATTGTTTTTTTTATTTCGAACTAGTTTTTTTAAATAAATAAAAAATGTATAAAAGAATAATATAAGACTAAGGTTTAGGGTTCGTACCAGGATCCGAAGCACCGCTGTCATAGTCATGATCGGAGTCCCTCCGAACTCGTCTATGTTTGCGAGAGATTCCACTATCCGGACATTTTTACCAAAAGAAAAACAGTAAAAAAAAGAATAAAAAAGGGGCAGATTTCAAAAGGAGAAAATACAAAAAAAATCATCAAAATCTTACCTTCTTCGAAGATCTGGAAGGAGTTATTTTAGATCAAGGTTTTTTTTTAGAAAAAATAAAAGGAAAGTCAGATCTAAAAAAGATCAAAAAGTTTGATTTTTTTGAGTTTTCTTCACAAATCCAGACTCGATCTACCGATTTTGAGCCGAGATCTGTTTTTAAAAAGAAAAAAGGAGAAGTTTTACTTACCTGACCACCGTGCACGATGGTTGGACGTCGTGGGAGACGACGGAGCTACGACGGAGCCACGGAGACCAAGGGATTGGGAATAGGAAAATTTTAGAGAAAAAATGAAGGAAAAAGAAGTTTTCTTTGAAAATGAAGTGAGAAAGTGATTTTTAGAAGAGATTTTTAGCTTAAATATTGTAAGCATACGACGTCATTTTTAGAATGAAGGATTCAAGACGAAACGATGCCGTTTAAGCAAAAAACCAGCACTCAACCCGATCCGATCGGTCAAACCCTCTGGGTCTACGTGTTTTCGACCAGGGGGATATTTATTCCTCTAGTCCTTCCACTTTTTTCAAATCTTCAATTAGGTCCTTGAATTAATTTTTTTATTTTTTAATTTGTCCGATAATTTTAAAATTTTTAAAATTTTGTCCTTGACTTAAAAAATGGCTCTAGGCTGCCACATCTCAGATTTTTGGGTTTATTGCCAGTAAGTCCCTAAACTTTCCAAAAATTCAAATTCGACCCTTGAACTTCTTAAAATTTGTTTTTTGGACCCTAAACTTTCTAAAAATCACATTTTAACCCTCTAACTTTTTGAAAGTTACATTTTGACCCCTAAACTTTCCAAATTTTCTTTTTTGACCCCATTTTTTCTTATTTTCACATTTTTCTTAAAATTTTCATTTTAAATTCGAAATTAGCCTTTTTTTAATATTCTTCCTCCTTTTTTAAAAAACAAAGGAAAATTCCTTTTTATATTATTTAAAATTTTTTACCTCGTATATTTTTTTTCTTTTGTATTTTGTTCTTTTTTCTTTTTTAGAAAATTTTTAATTAAGCCCCTTTTATTTTTTTTCTTTCTTTCAAATATTTTTATCTCTTATTCGATATTAAAGATTTGATTGTTGTTTAATTTTATATTTTGCATTTTGATGTTACTCGTATTTTTATCATTTTTTCATTTTGCAAAATCACATGTATACTCTCTCTCATTTTTTTCGTATATAAAACATCTTAACAATTGTATATTTTTATAAATAATTTTTTAAAAAAATTGAGGCGATGTTTGTTGCTTAAAGATTCGATAAAGTCGTGTCCCAACTTACGGGATGCGGTTTTATCTTTAAACTTAAGTAATTGAATACCTCATTTTGGAATTTAAAATGTGTATGTTTTAATAAAGTAAAGAACGTTCTTTCTTTTCGAATATTCGAGATGTCGTGTTCCTAACTTATGGGATGTGACTTCATTCTCAATAAATTCGAGACAAAAGTTCGTTTTTTTAAAAAGACACTTAATATACAATTTTTTTTACCTTTAAAAATTTCATTTTAACTATATTTTAAATTTTTTTTAATCAATCGATAAATGATTTTTAATTTTCGAGGAATCAAAATATTGTGTCCCTAACTTACGGGACGTAAATTTTCTCAATTAACTCGAAATAAAAGATTATTTCTCGTGAGATTTAAAATTTTCAAATATCATCAAATCGTTCTATTTACACGTTTAAGGATCGCATTTTAATTTTTCTTCGATTTTCCAATTTTCAACAGTTAAGACCTTAAATAATCGACTAGGTACCAATTTTGACCGTGTGAGGGTGCTAATCGTTCCTCGCACGTAACCAACTCTCGAACCTATTTTTTTGGATTTCGAAGACCAAAACTTTTGTTTAAATAAACTTAAGTATTTTACAGTGGTTCAATCACACCAAATAAAAATGATTGGTGGCGACTCCATTTTTTATTTTAAAAATTATAAATTGTGATGGTTTTCAAAAACGTTTCGACATTAAGCATCAATTTCATCTTTAAATGAATTTCTCAAAAATCCAGAAATTCGGTTCATGAGGATGATGAAATTCGAATTTCTTTAAATTACCTTACAAAACATGTTTAATCTTGATAAATAAGATCAAAAACCTTTTAATAGATCCATTTTGAGTTGGAACATCCATTGATTTGTGAATTTCCTCTCAAAATTCAAGATCCACCATTAAAACACCTTAAGCTCTTAAAGAAGATGACATTGATAAAAAAATTTATGTAATTATCACTGAAATCATGTAAATATATTTCTAATCCTTATAAAAATAAGTTTAAAAATAGTATTACCTTTGATTCATTCTAGATCCTTTAATTGAAAATCTTTATTCAAGAATCTTGAAAATTTCAAAATATATTTGGCTACTTTTTGTGAATAATTTCAAGTGAAAAGAGAGTATTTTGAGAAGAAAATTTGTTGGATCTATTCTTTGATGATAAATCTTTAAAACCATGCAAAGAAAATAAATTTTAAAAGTAGGCTCGATACATTGTTTTTAAAGTTGAAACAACACACCAGAAAATTTAAAAATTGGGAAATTTGCCCAATGGTCATTCTCAGATTTCCCTTACTTTACTATTTGATCATTTCCCTCCAAAATTCCGAATTTAGAGGTTTATTTGCCAAATAAATACTCCAAAATTTCTCTTATTTTACAATTAAATCCAATTTAATTAATATTTAAATTTAACTCAAATTAACCCCCAATAAAAATTATTTTAAAATTCTTTTTTGACCTAAATTAATTAATTTTACTAATAATTATTTAATTACTTTCAAATTAAATTTTCAAACATATTTTTATTTTTCAAGATTATTGTTTAATTGATTTTAGATGAAATTGACCTCCTAAATTAAATTAAAATAAAAATTACTATTAACCCGATAAATTCCTAAATTCACGCTCGAAACTCGAGAAATATACCCGAAACTATTAGACCCGATTTAGGGATATTACAGGAAGATCATAGAAACTCCATCCGTTTAGTCGTAGTTGAAATCTGCTAAGGCTGTGAATACACAACAAACATTCATTTTTTTGCGGTATAGACTGTCGTTCTTCTGCCTTTCATATTGTTTCCCCCATGCATATGCAATTATTTATGATGCAATCATTCAATAGCATTGTCGACATTGTTTCTTCATTGTAAGGATAGGCAATTCATAAAACAATCATTTAAACATGTGAAATACTTATGTGACATGTATAACGCTATTACACACACACATATATATATACAACCATTCGTGATTTAAAGCAATATATTTGTAAGTAATTATTCCATAATATCCATCATTAATCATGCACACATTCACACTATCATTCATAACCAATTAAATCATAAATTTATGTATTTACTCATTCTATTCTAGTCCAAGACCTAATTGCATAATCTAGTTCTCTAGATATAATTAAAAACCTATTTAGTGACCAATTTCCATAAAAGAACGGAGGTTATACTAAAACTGTAATTTTTTTTGAAAGATAGTGGCAAAATTATAAAATATGAAAAACAATGGAAAAATTGTAAAATCTGGAAAAATTGTAGCAAAACTATAAAAATCTAGAAAATAGCGGTAGAACTGTAAAATCTAGAAAAATTGTGGGAAAACTATAAAGTTCTGGAAAATACTGGCAGAATTGTAGAATTTGGAAAAACTGTGTCAAAACTATAAAATTCTAGAAAGTAATGGTAGAACTGTAAAATCTAAAAAACCAATGGCAAAACTATAAAATTTGAAAAATAATGGCAAAATTGTAATCTAGAAAACCAGTGGTAAAATTATAAAATCTAAAAAAAATTGTGGCAGAACTATAAAATAGTGATAGTTTCAAATTTTGACTTGGTTTTCCGTAACAGAACACCCACCTTTCTTTCCCGGGACCTCGGATGGCCACCTTACATTCAAGCTCTATCAAAATACCTATAAGGGTCTTTCAATGGACCAAATATGATGATTATTGATAAGTTTTCAAGATTTGGGGAAGATTGTTAAGTGAAAACGTTTAAAGACTTACTAACGACTTGATTAATCGATTAAAGCTTGTTATCTTCTAAATTGTGAGGCTCTAGTTGACAGGAAACAAATTACTTACTGATTTGACAGGGATTTTGACGAGGATTCTTCGCGAGATTTGATGTTTTATTGTAAGAGGTGGATTAGGGCTTGATTACAAGACTTCAGGAATGATAAGAAAATTCCAACAATAAGAGATTCTTTTGAGGTTGTGTGAGATTACAAGTAAAAAAAAGGTAAGGTTATTATCTATTAGGATAGCTATTAGGAATTTGAGTTGAATTAAGGAAGAACTCTTTAGTGAGATGATTATTTAGAAGTCTGAGGTTTTAATGGGCATTTAGCCCATTTGAAAGGAAAAGGATTGTGGTATTCGGTGCTTGACGTGGGTTAGGTATTTTGGAGGTGTAGATAGGAAAAATAAATAAAGGATGGAAAAATGCAATCTTTTGGGCTTAAACCTTGCTTCTCTATACTTTCAACCAAACTTTTATCCACTAGGCTAGGATTTAATTCTTTTTAATTTCTAGGAATCTAGTCTTATATTATTTTGGGTGTTATAGCTCTCCCCTCCTTAGGAAATTTTATCCTCGAAATTCTTACCTGTTTCGAATAAATGGGGGTATTGTTGCCAGAACGAGTCATCTATTTCCCACGTAGCTTTCTCAGCTCCATGGTTTTGCCACATTAGTTTCACTAAGGGGATTTATTTTCTTTTAAGAATCTTTACATCTCTTTCGAGAATTCTACGAGGTTCTCTTCAAAGGATAGGTTAGGTCGCATTTCAATTTCTTCAGCAGTCACAATACTCAATGGGTCAGATTGGTAACATCTTAACATGGAAATATGAAAGACATCATGGATACGATCCAATTCAGGTTTTCCTGGATGATAGTCGATCACACAATCATAGTCTTTCAACAATTTTAACCATCTCTATTGTCTAAGGTTTAAGCCTTTTTGGGTGAGAAGATATTTAATGCTTTTGTGATCGGTGTAGATATAGCACTTTTCCCCATACAAATAGTGTCTTTAGATTTTTAGGGCAAGGATTACTGTGGCCAACTCTAAGTCATGTGTTGGGTAGTTGCATTCATGGGTTTTCAACTATCTTTACGCGTAGGGTACCACCTTACCATCTTGCATCAACACAAAACCAAGACCAATGTAGGAAGCATCACTGTACACCACGTATTATTTTCTTGCTTTCGGTTAGATTAAGACAGGTGCTTAGGTTAAAACGGTTTTAAGTTTTTCAAAACTGGTTTGCTGCTCTTTAGTCCACTTAAAAGGAGCATTGGTTCTAAGCAATTTTGTGAGACGAGCAACTATAAGAGAGAATCATTCAACAAATCTCCGATAATACCTTAAGCCCCAAAAAAGCAAATTTCAGAAACTTTTTTGGGTTGCTTCCATTCGAGAATTGCTTCTAGCTTTTTGGGATCCAATCGAATACCCTCTGCGGATATCACATGTCTTAGAAACATAACTTCTTTGAGCCAGAATTTACATTTACTTAGTTTGGCATAGAGTTTCTTTTCATGAAGGATATGTAAGACCTTTCTCAGTGCTCTTCATGTTCGAATTCAATTTTGGAATAGACTAGGATATCATTAATGAACACCACCACAAATTGATCAAGAAAAGGTTGGAATATGCGGTTCATTATATCCATAAAAGCAGCTGGGGCATTGGTTAGACCAAATGGCATTACTAGAAATTCATAATGGAAGTAGCGGGTTTTAAAGGTGATTTTCGGTACATCTTCTTCTTTAACCTTGAGTTGGTAATACCCTGACCTTAAGTCTATTTTTTAGAACATTGTTGTTCCGTTGAACTAATCGAATAGGTCGTTTATTCTATATAAGGGGTATTTATTTTTAATGGTGAGCTTGTTTATTTGTCGATAATCGATATAGTCTAAGGGTTCCATCTTTGTTTTTCACGAAAAGGATTGGGGCCCCCGTGATGACATACTAGGCCTAATAAACCTATGTTCTAGAAGTTCTTGAAGTTCGATTTTTAGTTTGTGCAGTTCTTTTGGGGCCATGCAGTAAGGGGCTATAAAAACAGGGTTGGTTTCGGGCATGAGTTCAATTTTGAATTCCACATCCCGCTTTAGGGGTATTCTCGATAATTCCTCGGGAAAAACATCGGGGAAGTCTTTAACAGTCAGGATACTATTTAAGGCATTACTATCGACATTCCCATCTAACATATAGGCTAAATAAGCCTCACATGTTTTTCGAATTAATTTCTCGGCAACCAAGGTCACCACAATATTAGCTAGATAAGCTCTATGCTTCCCAAACATGACAACTTCCTTTCCTTCGGTTGTTCTTAACTTTACCTTCTTAGTGGCATAATCCAAGTTCTCTTTATGTTCAACTAACCAATCTATCCTTAGAATTAAATCAAACTCCCCAAAAGGTAACTCCATAAGATCGGCAAAGAATATTACCCCTTGAACTTCTAACGAACATCTTTTATAAATTTTACTAATGGTGACGGTTTGCCCTAAAAGACTTAGCACAGTTACAATAGTAACGGTTTCTTCTACCCTAATATTTGACATATCACAAGATACATAGGAAAGGGATAAACCTATATCGATTAAGGCAAAATAAGGGATGTGGTTAACAATAAAAGTACCTGCTATGACAACGACATCATCCTTGTCCTCACGACCTCTTGTGGCATAGACTAAGGTAGGTTGTCTAGCCTCAGTTTGGTTGGCATTGGCATTGTTATTTCGATTCTGGCCTTGGCCCCTTAGTGGCTGTTGGGCTAGTTTCTAATTTGGGTCGTGTGTTGGGCCGATATTTGATTTAGGCCCATCCGTTGTGGGCAATTCCTTATAAAGTGGTCCATTGAGCCACAAATTAAACAAGCACCCTACTTTTTCCAACACTCTCCCGAATGGTGTCTATTGTAGTAATCGTATTTGGGTCACTCATCCTTATCGTTTACTTCAGTCTCCTTGTGCTTAATCTCTTTGGTCCATTTAGCAGGGCGATTTTCCAGTCCAGATTTACCCGAATACCTTTTAACTCGGTTCCTACTTTTTTCCCTTTCGATTCGAGTTGCCTATTGAATTTCTTTGGCGATCTTGGCTTTCTCTACCAGTCTTTCGAATGTTCTCTCTTGATAGGTGGCAACCTGTATACGGATATCACTTCGCAACCTATTTTCAAATCGCACCTTTTAATTACTCAGAGGTGATCATTTCTTGGGCGAAACGGTTAAGCCTCAAAAACTCAGCCTCGTATTCAGCCATTGGGTTTTCTACACTATTTTAGTTCAAGAAATTCAAGCCAATGAGCCTCCACATATCTTGTGGCCACATACTTGTTCTGGAAAGCTTTTAATAAGTATTCCCACGTGATACACTCGGCCTAAGTCCCTTTTTCCACAGCTTGCCACCAGTGATAGGCCTCTTCTTTTAACAAGGACATCGTACCCTTTAATTTCTGTTCTTGAGTACATTCTAAATCTTTTAAGATTCGTTTTGTTGAATCCAACCAATATTCGGCTGTGGTAGGTGTGGTGCCAGATATTCCTTTAAAAGTTTCGACTCCATTTGATCGGAGCCTCTCCGTTATGGTAGCACAGCCTCCCAGTCCACCTCGATCTCCAACAGCTCGTTGTAAGACCCTTAATACCACTTGCAATACAACATCGTCTCTATTATCTCGACCGTTTTCCATACCTCCACCTCCATTTGCAATGGAGTTCTCGACATAATCATTCTCACAATTAGGGTTCTCACTTTTCACAGTGGGTGGTTCTATAGGTACGACCCTACGCAGTCTAAGCTTACCACGTCTGCCTTGAGTATTCATTCTAATTTACGAGTGTGCTAAGTTAACTACATTTTTCGTACAAGGCTCATTTATTAGTTACGATTTCAAGCTTGTTTGTCAAAAATTTTCATAATTCAATTATTATGCATTCATGGTTTAGAAATTTACTATAAATATTCAAGTTAGCATTCAATCATCATAAGCAGCTCTACACTCATAATTCAATAATCACTAGTTTACTACTACGGAACCGACACCAGAGTCTTAAGCTTGCCTTCCTGCAACCAAATAGTTAGTTTGTTGATCTTAATATTATTTATTATTATTATTTTCATGTATATGTATGAATGCAATATTTTTATAATAGCCCGATTTTCAGTGGTGTCGAAAACAGTGATTCCGAGATCATAATTTCAATGAGTCGAGTCGTTTATTTATTTATTTGAATATTTATGACTTCTCTAGTATCGTATTAAAATTTGGTGAGGAAATTTTAATGTTTAAATAGTTAATTGAGTGAAGAGGATTAAATTATAAAAGGTGCAAAGGTAAAATTACTTGATTAGAAGGGCCAAATAAGTAAATAAATAAAAAGAGATTAAGATAGTGGAATATCATGACATTTAGGTGTTAAGGGAATGATTAATTAAGGATTAAGAGAGATTAATTAAGTTAATTATAAAAAGTCTAAGAAATTACAAAAATGTCATTATTATATATATTAAATTAAGAAAAGAAAAGATGATATTTCACTTTTTGCTCTTCTTCTTCCTCACGGCCAAGCTAGGAGAAATTAGGGTTTCATTTGTTTCATTTTGAATTCTTATTTGAGTAAGTAAATCTCATTTGTTTTTTAGTAATTTTTATGTTTTTTAGTTCATATCAGTTTAATCTAACTTGTGCAAGGACTAATTTGTGAATCTGTCAAATGTTATGAAAGTTGCCATTATTGGAAATACTTGCTCTTGAAAGCTCTTGATAGATTTGAATGCTTGATACTTGGGTTAAATCTTTTTGTAAAGAGATTTTTGATGAAATTACGGTTTAGGGACTAAAATGTGAAAATGATGAAAGTACATGTATTGTTGTGCAAATGAATGTGTGAAAGGGTTGGGTAAACACCCTACTGAATTCGGTTAAGGTTGGTTGTGTAAGAGAACGGTTATTTTGCATGTTTGTGTTGAAAAGACTAGATTGAATAAAGGGAAATATTAGGGGTAAAATTATAATTTTCCCCAAAAGGACTAGATTGTGTTGATTGACTCAATTATGTGATTTAATGTGAGAATTGGATGATTTGTGGATGTAGATTACAATTGTGCTTCAGATCACTGAAAAGGGAAATTAGCGGAGTAGTCCCTGAAGTATAATCGTAACTGTAAGTTAGTCCGATAAGTTCGTATGGTTAAATTCCAATTTAAATTGCATATTCTTGTATTGTAAACAATTGCTGTGAGTTGAAACGAGGATTAGAAGTGAGGAAGACGGGAATAAAGGAAAGAAAGGTTAACGGGCTTTGAGCCGTAAATGAAATAGGTCCGATGACTATGTGTCATCGTGAGTATATGAATCCTTTATGGATTATGAGGTTTGATGACTATATGTCTTCGTGAGTATATGAATCCTTTACAGATTATAAGGTTCGATGACTATGTATCATCGTGAGTATATGAATCCTTTACGAATTATGAGGTCCGATGACTATATGTCATTGTGAGTATAAGAATCCTTTGCGAATTATGAGGTCTGATGACTATGTGTCATCGTGAGTATATGAATTATTTACGGATTAAAGGTTCGATGACCCTGTGTCATCGTGAGTATCAAATACGCACGAAAACCTACCCGGATGTATACAACTTACTCAATTCAGTTGATTAGATTTTTACAACTCTTGAAGTTTGGTAAATCTATTTAACTGTATGAACTTACTAAGCTTTGAAATGCTTAATCGTGGAAACTGTTGTTGTTTTGTAGATTCAATTTTGTTGTTCGAAGATCGGATCATCTTGGAGCATCACACTATCTCGGAGCTATTCGGTAGTTCTTACATCACTTGGTTATATGACATGTACTAGGATGATGTTATCTTTGTGTATGTAGTTGAGATTGTGGAAACCTTGTTATGTTGATGAGATGTTGAACATAATGATGTATGTTTATGCAAGTTAGTCTATAAGTTTAAAGTACTATGTAATGACTTGGGATTTATGTATTCGTGTTGGCTTAATGCATATTGAAGTCATAAATGTTTCGTGTTGTTAAACTTGTGTTTTGGCATGATTCTTGAGATTCTGTATACTTGTTTCGGTAGTATCCATGGATGTATCGATAGAAGTACAGGGTAGGAGAGAGGTTGTTCTTTGACTTGGGTTGTATCGGTAGTTGAATAGCAAGTATCAGTAGTTATGTGTCTAGAAGTATCGGTAGATTGCATACTTGTATCGGTAGAAATAGCAGGGTAAGATTTTTAGCTCTCTGGAGTTTTTAGTACCGGTAGGAGTAAAACTTGTACCGATAGGAAGAGTCACTTGTATCGGTAGGACTATCACTTGTATCGATGAAGTCTGCACTATTCTTGAACTATTTACTGACTTGATAACTATTGATACTTGACCAACAAGTACTGGTAGAAGTCTTTAGAAATGTCAAAAATGACCTTTTTGCCCTTATTAAATTGTGCTTATAATCAAATGATGATAAATAACGCGTGAAAATAAATTTGAATAACATTAAGTTGAAGATGAATAGTGATAAATGAATAGTAAGTCACTGAAACCCTAACTGATGATGGTTTACGGGTTTTGAGTATTAGAATTTCTATTATAGTTCGAGTTTAAAAAACTTAGGCTTTGATACCACTAAATGTAACCTCCCCAACCCGACCTAAACGGTAGACCCGAATTGAAAGGGTTACATTGACAAACGAAGTGGATCGATTCTTTTTCTTTTTTAACTTTCTTTTAAAATTATCACGTAAAATTATTCAAATGTGTACAACAGTGAAAAGCATACATTTGTAACGACAAGACATGCTTCTATAATTCTCTTTGATTAATTAAGGAAATAAAATCATAAACACAAATAATCCTAAAAGAACATAACGACCGTAATGGTCCCAATCAAATCCTGATACGCATATTCGATCTAACAACTAGCAAACCCTAGTGCCATGTTTATAAATCCTAACTAGATGATGAATATGAGTAGAGTTGGTAATAATAATAATATTAAAATATAAAATAATAATAATGGTAACAATAGTAGCGATCCATTGGCAAGCTGAGACCCTTCGAGTGTCGAGTCCGCACCTAATATGTGGGATTATTTGAAAAGGAGAAAAATAGAGGAGTGAGCGAAACGAGCTCAGTGGGAGACCTTTTATAACAAATAAAATCAATATTAAAATAGACATATCAACGGTTATCATTGAATAAATCATAAAAACAATTTCAATAGTTTTAAGCATAATTAATGGTTTGGTCGTTCAACATTTACTTTCCTGCTTATAATGCCATGCAACACTCATTAGTCGATCCATTTACCATTCATTAATCCTACTTTAGACCTCTAGTGCTCCAATTAGGGGATTCCCTCGAATCCCCTTTACCTTATAGCTCCACTCGTGGACGTTTACCACTACATTCGTTTAAATGCAAGAATAAGTTGCTGTTCGAATTTGAGGTTCGACAATCCTTTGTAGATAGAAGCTGTTAGAGGAAGATCATGGAAACTCCATTCGTTTAGTCGCAGTTGGAATCTGCTAAGGCTGTGAATACATAGTGAACATTCGTTTCTTTGTAGTATAGACAGTCGTTCTTCCGTTATTCATATCGTCCCCCATGCATATGCAATACATTTATGATGCAATCATTCAATAAAACTGTCGAAATTCTTTCTTCATTGTAAGGATATTCAATTCATAAAACAATCATTTCAACATGAGAAATACTTATGTGACATGTATAACGGTATTACATATATATATATATATACAACCATTCGTGATTTAAAGAAAATATATTTGTAAGCAATTATTCCATAATATCCATCACTAATCATGCACACAATCACACTATCATTCATAAGCAATTAAATCATAAATTCATGTATTTACTCATTCTATTCCTAGTCCAAGACCTAATTGCATAATCTAGTTCTCTAAATGCCATTAAAAACCTATTAAGTGAATGATTTTGTAATAGCTCGATTTTCAGTGGTGTCGAAAATAGTGGTTTTAGGACCACAACTCCGACAAGTTGAGTCGTAAATTTATTTATTTTTATAAGTATGGTGTCATTAGCATCGTATTAAAATTCGGCTAAGGAATTTTAATTTTTAGATAGTGAATTGAGTAAAACGGAATAAATCGTAAAAGGTGCAAAAGTGAATTGGTTAATTAGAGGGACCAAGTGAGCAAATTAACCTAAAGTATTTTAGTGGGTGGATTAGCATCAGTTATATTAATTATAAATAGATTTAATTAAGGCTAAAAAGGGGTTAATTAAAGCTTAATGATGAAAGTCTCAAAATTTACAAAATTGTCATTGTTATATAAGTAAAATAATTAAGAAGAAATTGATAATTTCTTCATTTTCTTTCTTCTTCATACTACTAAAGAGTAGAAACCTAGGGTTTCCATTGTTTAAATTTAAAAGCTTTGATTGGGTAAGAAAACCTTGATCATTTTTAGTAATTTTTATGTTTTTGAGTTCGTATTAGTTTGATTTAGTTGATACAACGACTAATTTGTGATTCTGTCAAATGTTATAACTTTTTCCATTGATGAATGAGCTTGTCTTTGAATGTTTATGGAAGATTTGAAAGCTTGAAGATTGGGTTTGACATGTTTGAAAAGTGATTTTTGATGAATTTAAGGTTCAACGACTAGATTGTGAAAATGGTAAAAGTACATGTCTTAGTGTGAAATAGATGTATGAATGAGTTGATATTTTGTCCTAGAATATTTGGTTGGCAATGGGTAAATTTAGAAATGGTTATTTTACATGTTTTGGCTCTAAGGACTAAATTGAATAGAAATGCAAAGTTTAAGGGTAATTTCATAATTTTTTTGAAAAAGGACTTATATGTGTAAATTGATTAAATTATATTATTTAATAGGAGAATTGATTTATTTTGTGATAGATCAAGATCGGGCCACAGATCGCGGAAAGGGGAAAATCATAGAATAGTCCCTGAAGTTTCACCTAAACTGCAATTTCGTCCGATAAGTTCGTTTGTTATGTTTTATATTTGAACTACTAATTTTTATCTATTGAGGAAGTATTTGAGAAACTCAATATTTAAATGGAAGACTCATGTCTCGGGTTGAGCAAGAGAATTTATATAAAAGGAAGACTCATGTCTCGAGATGAGAATGAGATTATATTAAAGGAAAACTCATGTCTCAAAAATAGCGTGAGGTTTGTTTTTAAAAAGGAAGACTTATGACTCAGTAGAGCATAAGAGTGATTGAAAGGAAGACTTGTGGCTCGGTAGAGCATAAGAGTGATTAAAAGGAAGACTTGTGACTCGGTAGAGCATAAGATTGGTTAAAAGGAAGACTTATGAACCTATGAAGTATGAAATCGGTTTAAGAGGAAGTATTTATGACTCTAATCATAATTGTTGTTACTATGCTTAATGTTGAGCTATGACACACTATTTACGAACATACTAGGCTAGAAAGCTTATCTGTGTATTGCTGTTGTTTTGTAGATTTCGTTTTGGCTGGTTGAAGATCGGATTACCTCGAAGACATCACACTATCTAGGAGCTGATTCGATAGTTCTTACATCAGTTGGTTATATGATTTGTACTAGGATGATGTTATTTTTGTATATGCTTATTTTGAGACTATGATACTTATAGTACCTTGGTTAAATGTTGAACATTGAATGCTTGATCAATGTTGTATGTGACATCTAGTACTTAAATGTTATCCTAAGTGTCGTACTTGAACACAAATGTGTTGCCCATTGCACCTTATGTCTATGAATGAAGTTTTGTAAATGAACTTGTGTGAATTTGAGAATTCTGCATACTTGTTTCGGTAGAACTCCTGCATGTATCGATACAAGTATAAGGTAGGAGAGAGGTTGTTTACTGACTTGGGTTGTATCGGTAGTTGCATTTTAAGTTTCAGTAGTTCTGTGCATATTTGTATTGATAGTTAGAATGCTTGTATTGGTAGAAGTTACAGGGTAGAACTTCTTAGCTCTCTGGAGTTTTTAGTATCGGTAAAAGCATAACTAGTTTCGATAGATGTTATACTTGTATCGGTAGAACTATCACAAGTATCGGTAGAAATCTGTACTATTTCTAAATTGCTTATTGACTTGACTACTACCGAAACTTATCCAAAGGTACCGGTATAAGTCTTCAAAATTTGTGGAAAAGATAATTTTGCCCTTTCTGAGTTATGTAGACTTTCAATTGATGATTCTTGTCAAGTTCATTACAATATTCTATAAAAATATGGTTAAATGGAACTATAATGTAAGATAAACTGCGGTAGATGATTGGAAGGACACTAGGACCCTAACCGGTGACGGCATCAGATTTTGGGAGTTACAGATTTGCATAAAATAATGGAGGTTATATAGTAAAACTGTAATTTTTTTTGAAAAATAGTGGAAATACTGTAAAATCTGAAAAACAGTGGTGAAATTGTAAAATCTGGAAAAACTTTGGCAAAACTGTAAAATTCTTGAAAATAGTGACAGAATTGTAAAATTTGGAAAAACTATGACAAAACTATAAAATTCTAGAAAATAGTAGTAGAACTATAAAATCTGGAAAAATTATGGCAGAAGTGTAAAATTTTGGATAACAGTGATAGACCTAAAAAATTTGAAAACTAGTGGCAAAATTGTAAAATCTAGAAAGTAGTGGCAGAACTGTAAAATCTAGAAAAAAATAGTAGTAGAACTATAAAATAATGGCAGTTTCGAATTTTGACTTGATTTTTCGTAAAAGAACACCCACCTTTCTTTCCTGTGACCTCGGATGGCCACTCCACATTCAAGCTCTATCATAATAGCTACAAGGGTCTTTCAATCGACCAAACACGACGATTATTGATATGTTTTCAAGATTTAGGGAAGATTGCTGAGTGAAAACGTGTAAAGATTTACTAACGACTTGGTTAATGGATTAAAGCTTGTTATCTTCTAAAATTGAAAGGCTGTAGTTAATAGGAAACGAATTACTTACTGATTTGACAGAGATTTTGATGAGGATTCTTCGCGAGATTCGATGTTTTGTTGGAAGAGGTGGATCGGGGCTTGATTGCAAGACTCCAAGAATGTCAAGAAAATTCCAATAACAAGACTTTAGGGGTAGAACTATAGTAGGAGATTCTTTTGAGGTTGTGTGGGATTAGAAGTAAAAAAGAAAGAAAGAAGAGATAAAATTGTTATCTATTAGGATACTTATTAGGAATTTGGGTCGTATTAGAAAAGGACTCTTTAGTGAGATGATTGTTAGAAGTTTGGGGTTTTAATGGCCAATCGACCCGTTTGAAAGGAAAAGGATTTTGGTATTGGGTGCTTGACGTGGGTTGGGTATTTTGGAGGTGTGGATAGGAAAAATAAATAAAGGATGGAAAAAATACATCCTTTTGCACTTGAACCTTGGTTCTCTATACTTTCAACCAAACTCTTATCCATTAGACTTGGATTTATTTCTTGTCAACTTCTAGGAATCTAGTCTTATATTATTTGGGGTGTTACAACGACACTATTTTAGAGTATCCTGCAATGTAAGTTACCCAAAATGTAATTATGTAATATAGAAAAAAAGTTATATATTTTATGTTTAAATATTTATTTACCTTTAAAAATATTGAAAATATTAAAAACAAGTAGGCAAAATTAAATTTAAATGGAGTGGACTGAGAATAAATACATTCAACATCCATGAAGGTGGTAATTGTTTTCAAATTTATACATTCATAATGGAACAGAGTGGATGACGAAGCACAACATACCAATTGTGAAACGGTGATGAATTTAGCAATATCTATCTCACCCTGCTCCATTTCCATCCCCGATCGGTGAGTATTAGCAAAGCCATAATGAATCAAACATAATTAGTTTATGCTATTTATTTAGCCGAAAAGCTTTTGTCTCACAATAATCCAAATGATGATAAATCAAGATCATTTAAGTTATTTTTTATTTTTTAATAATATATTATCCTTTAATACTTTATTTTTAAAATTTTAAAATTTACATTTATCAAAATGTTTTAAATTTAATTTTAAATAATTAAAAAATTATAAATTTAAATTTATTTCTTATTTTTTTTTCAACTATTATTTTTTAACATTTAATTTTAATTTTATCAAACAACACCTAATTAAATAATTATAATAGAGATAATAAGTTAATAACCATATAATATTTAACTAAAATCTAAAATTGTTTATTAGTATTCAAATTTGCATATCATTTAAAGAGAAATAAATTTAGATAATTTAAGAGCATTGTTTATTATTCTTAATTTAAACAAAATAAAATGTATGAATAAATATTGGATTCAAATATAAAAATTCGTTATTTACATAACTAAAACCAATTTAAATGGATTAAATTTGATATTGAATTTTATCCTAATTAAATAAAAAAATGTAAAATTTGAAACATTTAGTAATTCATTTATATATATATATATAATATCACGAGTTTGAAGAAACTTTTGAAGTGACGAAAATACCTTTTATTTTTCAATTATATTATTAAATTATCATATAAAAATAATTATAATATTTAATAATTACTAGTTTAAAGATTGTGATAATTTCACATTTAAAAATAATTATAATTTAACTTACAATTATTAATTAAAACTTTGACATAAAAAATTATTCTATTTTTGTTTTGGTGAATAAAAAATTACAAAACTAAGTTACATGATAATAATGAGGAATACAAAAATTCTTCTCTTTGTTTGCTTTGATAAATGTTGAAACTGCTTTTGAAGGGGTCTCAATTAATGGCTTATCGCCTCTAAACGTACTCCCGTTTGGTATAGGTTTTAGGCTTCCGCAAGTATACAGATCAGCTTGTAAATATAGTGTGTACAACGAAACACTTGGCAGTATTTCGAGGATCAGGCATATGATAATAGTCAATTAAATCACTGCAAAGAATAAAAGTAATTAGTACTCGTCTTAGGATTATAGTATGAAAGATAATAAAAGATTTGATTGCAAAAAGCATAAATAAAACAAAAAATAAAGAGAAAAGAGTTGAGATGTAAAAATCTATAAATGGCTTTGGGATATTAGGTCGCTTCAATATGAGTTATTCAATTGTTGGGTTTTGGGGATTTTCCTTCAATCAACTAGTCGTTACCGCAGTTGGATCTCTCGATCTTCCGCCAGCATAGCAAGTTGATAGAGACTACTTATCGCTAGATGTCACAGTCTAAACCGGGTTAGGAAAAAGGTTTTCACGGATGAGCAAAACCAAATTTGGATTCTTTCCCACCTAAGTCAGGCCTAATGTTCGTTTGATGTTCACTGATCCGAAAGGTAAAATCTCTGTTAAATAATAATTAAATAATCATACTTCCACTCCCTAATTCCCCAAAATGGAATTAGTTCCTCATGGTGCTCTTAATCATAATGGAAACAAAGATATATAGGAACATATAATTGAATACTTAAATGAAAAAGAAACTTGATTTGTATTGACAATTTGTTGGGAAAAATTCCTCGAACGTTTATGCAAGTTTTACAATCTCGTTTATGAAACTAAAATTACAAAGTAAAACTAAAAACTAAAAAACGGTGTGTTTAAACCTAGTGCTAAAGGCCCTATTTATAGCCTTGGCTGGCCGGTTTCATCAACCCTAGGTTAGATATCGTCCTTCGTGTTTAGGTCGCATTGTGAAGATGAAAATGCCCTTCGTTTGATGTAGAGTTTGTGTTTTGGAGTCGATGTCGCGACACACCAGGTCCTATGTCGCGACAAAGGAAGTAGTCTCCTTCATCTTTCATTGTTGGTCCCTTTGTTACGAAGTAAAGCTCCTTATGTTGTGACAAAGTAATCAGATTCACTTTTGCTCAGCTGCTAAGAGTCTCCCGCGCACTCACGAAGTAGGTTAACTAATCCTTAGGCCTCATTTGACCTTGAAAGCATAAAAAAAAACTTTTTAGCACAATTTATTCGAAAGAGAGAAACTAAGTTAAAATCTATAAAAACATACGGGAAAATACTTGATTTCAAGTTCTGCAAATGTCAAAACTACTTCAATCTGCTAGGTATAAAATCGGCAGATCAAACTCCCCCCTCACTTAAGTCTTTTCTTATCCTCTGGTAAACAAGAAAACAAAATCAAATAACAAAGAAGAGAAACAATAACAAAAAAGTAAATGAGCTTGAACTGTATTATACAAGGATTAGGTTCTTAACATCTATTCTAGGCTTTATGCATTTCTTAATAGTTCTAACATGATGAGTGAGCAATTTTACCATTTTTTAGTAGAAACAATATAAGTTAAGTAGGTTACATGAAATAAAAATGTTAAAGTTTTATCGATATATGTCCATCAACGCCTAATATAAGTATTTTGATTATCCTAGTACAATACAAACAATTATAATAAGATTATGCAATCTCTACATCTACCTATGCATAGAGCTGTTAGGTCACATAGGGCTTTTCGGCTTGTAAAGTGTTGAGGCTTAGGATAGGTATGATTTTCAAAGAATAGTTAAGCTCAAAAGAGGTTACAAACACGAAAATAGTTTGACACATTGTATTCTTCCCCATTCTTTCCCTTTATGTCTCATTCCATCTCACCCCTTTATTTCTCCTTCTCTCACCATCCTTTTTTCTCCATTTTAGGATATCTCAATATAAAGTAATCCCTTTAGCTAGCCTATGAGTATTCCTTTTCTTTTGTTTCTTAAGTAAGATTTTCTTTTTCTTCTTTCTGGTGACTTTTATGATTTTGTCACTATTCACATGTTTTCTTACTCATGATTCTTTTGTTCCTATTCATTTTCCTTTTCTTTTTGATTTTTCACTATTTTCTATCTTCTTGGCTAAACTAAAGTTCATACTTGATCGGCTTATAAACATCACAACATTTAAGTGTAAGCGGACACTCGTCGATGCAAGTATAAATCATAGATTTGCTCTATCGGATATCGATCCCACGAGGATAGAATTCTTGATGTTCAATTGTCGAAGCAACTAAAGTTAAAATTAGAGAAAATGCTAGTAAGGATGTCAACGTAATTAAATCAAATCTGTATCACTAAGTTAGTCAAAGTTGTCAATGCAATGATAAAGATAAAATGTCAGAGCAACTGAAACTAAAAAAAATTGTTGATATTTTGAGGATTTAAATGCAGAAAAAGTAAAAGTGTGATCAAGTGCGAAGAATGAAGTGGATCACTGACTTCACTAAGTAGCAACGCTAGATGTGACGACAAGGTATTTTATAGATGAACTGTCGCAGCAATAAGGTTCCAATGAAATCATACTAATAACAACTCTCTATTTAACCAAGACTCAAGCGCCCACATTTACTCCACCTTCCAGTGTAGGCAATGCCTTGCACTCAAGAACAAGTGACTAGAATTCCTCCTAGCCTCAAGCAACTTTCGCTGACTTGCTTGTTAACCAACTTGTCACAGCACTTTCCAGTGTTGGTAGATTGTAATTGCACTTCCGTGGTCAAAAAAGTTAAATCCAAGGGAAAATAAATGAGAAGAAGTGAATAGGAATCAAAGTAATCTAACATTGAAAGATATTTCTATATACAATCAATTGTCAATAAGAATTCATCAGCATAGAAAGAGGAATTAACAAATAACTTGAAGCATACTATTCCTAGGCTACTAGGATTATTCCTTAACTGCTCCTCTTCTATCGCATCAAGCACTCCTCGTCAAAAGTTGTCGCACACTTGCTCGATCAGCTCACCGGACTCCCGAACCAAGCTTCAAAGCTTTAGAGAATTTGCAAAATTAATTTCTTCACCTCTTGATAGCTCTTTCCTTCTTCTCTCATCTATTTATAAACTTTGAGAATTGTAGATCTCATCTCCTCTTAGATCCAACTCCTTTTGCAGTTGTTAAAGTTTGTTAAAATCCAGCTGTGCACTCATGCAGATTTGGTGTGTTCTTCATGAATCTGTAGGTTGTCGCGACATCGCTGGGCGCAATTTGTAATCTTTAATTCAGGTGACAACGAGTTATTCTCCTGCGCTGGTGCTTCCAGATGTGTTTGCAGCGTGAATTCACTCATACAAAGTAGATGTTTCCATGCGGTGACATTTCTGGCCATAATTCTAAGCTAAACTTGTGGCTGCATCTTTGAACTTTTTCCAGCATCGATCTTCCGAGATGGATCCCTGCGCTGACAATTTCAAACGCAATACATATGTTGCATATGGCGACATTAGTGCACAGAAGAGATAAAATAACGAGAATTTAAACCACACTACATTGAGCTAGAAAATGTAAATACTAAGTATGAAATGACTATCATGCCTGTTAAATATAATATAAAAGGGGTAGTTAATACATAAATTTAGGGAGAAAATAAGTGTCATTTCTAATGCTATCACACCCCCAAACTTGAGTTTTTACTTGTGCTCAAGTAAACAAAAGTAAACAAAGTCACAAATAAAACATGTCAACGCAATCGTTATTCTAACAACTTAAATCCTCTAGAATTCTAATGTACAAATTGTATTCACATGATAGAATAATGCGCTAACAATTTATAGGTATGAATAATTAAAACTGCAACTTCACTAATGTTAGTAGCATGCTTTGAATCTTAACCTTTCTTGACCAATACAACATATATATATTTTTTCTTCTTTTCTTCTTTTCTCTTTTCCTCTTCTTTCTTTCTTTTTTTTTTATTATAAATGACTGAGAGATGTTATTGCATTACTCTACCTTTTTTCTTGGGCAGTAACAATGGGGTGTAGCAAACCCCAGGAAGTATGTAATTGTGCCAACACATACTCTTGCAGTGACAGCCTTTGGCTAGATAATTTTTCTAACACATGCAGTGGAGTGTTCTCCCTTGATAAGTCACAATGCACTCACATTGGAGTGTCTTTTATTAGTACAATATTGCTGCAATTGGTCAGTTATTTAAAGATTCAAAGATTGATTCTACCTATTCATTACTAAAACAATTCCAATCATTCATCCAAAAATAAAAGACTCAATATTCATTCATATTCACCTAATTCACATATCAGCATTCCAAGCAATTCAAGATTTATGCATAAAACAAAAACTGTGATCACTTTTTTGTTGAAAATTTGCATACTTTCATTAACCTAAAGACACAAATAAATTTTCAAATATGTGGGTGTAATCGCATTCCCATTTCACACAAGATCCCCCCAAACTTAATATCTGTATTGTCCCCAATGCACTGACAATTCTATACATATAAAAATGGAAATGCAACTATAATGAAACTAACTATAACGAAAAATGCCATGACAAATAACAATGCAATGTAATGAGATGAATGCAGCTAACTATTGAAAAGTAAACTAACTCATTGTTTAGCAGCCGATGAAGTGGCTACCTTGGCTTTCTTCTTCTTCTTCTTTGCGTGCTCCTTTTCTGCTTTACGCCTCTTTTTCTTGTCTTTCCTCTTACACTTTTTATTCTTGGAATCAATCGGAGTAGCGGATTACTCCTCCACAGCCAGTGGAGTGGAGGCCTCATCGACAGTCACATCAGATGGATGAACTTCAGCAAGTGGTGCCACATAGGGCACAATAGCCAAGTTAAGATCCTTGATGCTGCTGGTAACTGCCTCAGCCTAGCTCGCTTTAGGTGGAGCCAAGTGTTTACTAGATGCCCCCATACCTGTGGGTGCGACGACAAATTCTTCCTCGAAATTTGTCGGGGTATCTTCCTTTTCTTCATTCTTCTTATCTTTTCCTTCCCTTCTTCATTTTCCTTCTACTCCTCAGGTTCCTCCTTCTCAGTTGTGTCTGGTTCAACACCTTCCTCTGCTTCTAAACCCACAGATACGATCGGTGTACGTATCCCCTCAGCAACAGCCTCTCTTTTTGTCATGTTAGCCCCAAGACTGTTTAAAAATTCATCCTCGAACAGGCTTGTGATTATTCTGAAACAGTCTTCCATGGAGTTGGAATGTCCCTCATGCTCATCATAATCGGAGATATGAATTCTCGTTGGGGATGGGATAAGTTAAGGCCTACCTTCAGAAATAGGTTGCTCGGGGGACGATGGGGCTTCCCTAACGATAGGTGAGAATAAAGTGAACTCTAGCATGGGATTTGGGCTCAGACTCCTCAATGTAGCGACAATAGCATTGTTCCACACCCTTGTGTACGCATAAAAGATGTTCTGCCTGTAATCCATTTCCTCCAACATGCTAACAAGGTGAATCTGGCGCATATCCATACGATCAATGACTTGTTCTATTGTAACCAGCTTTTTCTCAACTTGAGGGTTTTTGGCCGCATTTTCTTGCTTCTCCTTTTTCTTTCCTTTCCCCTTCTCCTTTTTCTTAGGCATTTCTTTCACTTGAGGGGTTTCTTGCCCCCTAGTCATTCGCTCAATCGAGATATCATTTATTGGTCCCTTGTTGTCCAGCACCTCCTCACCATCACAGGGCACAATACCCCTTTGTTTGCAGAGCATCATAATTAAAGAAGGGAAAGGTAAGATACCTATTTGTTTACCCGCGGCTTCAGTAATTTCATCATGTAAAATTTGCTGACATTGATGTGGTGGCTCTTTAGAATGAAGTGCAAAAGGCACATGTGATCTAGTGTCCCAGTTGTGCTATGGGTTGAAGGCAAAATTCAGCTGTTAACAAAGTGAAACCATACCTTGCTCTGAGTGGTGAGATAATGCTGATGCATAATGTAATTATGCGGATCATTGCCAGTCCACACAATATCCTTGACGCATAGATCTTGCATCACCAGGTTAGCACCTTCATTAGTTAACTCCTCTAAAAATGCAATGTGAGTATCTTCCTTTTTAGCGAAGTGAAAGAGCTCGCTGATATGGGTGGCACTCTAGGGCACCAGACCCTCGCGTACAAATCCAAAGTCTTGTTCAGGATCAACTAAGTTGTCATAGAACTCTCTTACCATAGTGAGGGAATAACCGGCCGAATGGTCACAAAAAGATTCCCAACCCAAGCGAGAGATTATCCTTGCAACTTGTTTCCCCAAAGTCTGATACGAAGATAATTAAAAACCCTGATCCGAGTGACTGTTTCTCTTGAGCATGACGTCTTGGTAGCGGTCCTTCGCCACCTTGGATAGGAATAAGACAGGTTCTTTCTGTGAGGGTTGGTCGGCATTTCGAACCATAGTGGCTAAGGATTTAGTGGGGGATTTCGAAGGGGTTTTTGCTCCTTGTGTTCTTGCCATAATAACTGAAAAAAGAGGGTGAGAGAATTTTGTAAAAAAGTTTGAAGACAACGAAGAAGATGGTTGCAATAATAATGGATGTTGTGAGTGGGAGAAGAAAAACGACAAAAAAGGGTTTTATAATTCTTTAAGAGGAAGAGACATGATTATAGCAATTAGCTTGGAAAAACGTTGTGTCTGTAGCCAATAAATGTTAAGCTGCAGATCATACCTCTTTGGTTGATCTAACGGCTAGGGATGGATGAAGATCAATCGGCGTGATTCTTGCTGAAAAAGCTTCGCTGAGTCATCACAGAATGTGTTGACAAGATGTGCTTTATGATATGTCAACAAAAAGGATATTTTTTTAGTCCTGCATAAACTAAAAAGGAAACAAATGAAAATAAAAAGTAAAAAGTAAAAGTAAAAATTGCAATGACATTAAATAAATGTGACCAGATTTATGGTCTCTTGTGTTCTTTGACATCTGGGCTCACATAATGCTTAAGTCGTTAGCCATTTACTTTAAACTGGTGGCCATCCTTCATATCTTCACTTGTCACCGCACCATGGTGGAATGCTTTGACAACTTTGAAAGGACCTGACCATCTCGAGCGTAATTTACGTGGATGTAATTTCAAACGTGAGTTAAATAGAACTACCAACTAACCAGGGTTAAATTATCGCCATAAGATGATATTGTTGTGCCATCTCTTAGTTTTTTCTTTGTACATGGTCATATTTTCATATGCAGTGCGTCGAATTTCTTCTAGCTCGGAAATGTCTAACAACTGTTTCTGTCCAGCAGCTTCGTAGTCCATGTTCACCTGCTTGATTACCTACATGGCTTTATGTTCAAGTTCAATCGGTAGGTGACAGGATTTACCAAACACTAATTGATACGGTGACATCCACAACGGGGTTTTGTATGCACTATGAAGCACCCACAACGCATCATGTAGCCGCGAAGACCAATCTCTTCGAGATGGGTTAACCACCTTCTCAAGGATACTTTTAATTTGTCGATTGGAAACCTCCGCTTGGCCATTCGTTTGTGGATGGTATGTGGTAGTCATGGGATGCTTCACACCATATCATTTTAAGGCTGTTGCTACTTGGTTATTATGAAAATGAGTACCTTGATCACTTATCAATTCCCTAGGTGTTCCAAATCTTGTAAGGATATACGTATGAAAGAACTTCAACACCGTTTGAGCATCATCCTTTAGAACCGTAATTGCCTTGATCCACTTAGAGACATAGTCAACAGTAACTAAAATATACACATTCCAAAAAGAGTTTGGAAATGGACCCATGAAGTTTATACCCCAGACATCAAATAACTCCACCTCCATGATAGGTTGTTAGGGCATCTCATTGCGACGAGATATAGAACTTGTGCGTTGACATCTATCGTATTATTGCGTAAAATTGTGGGCGTCTCGAAATAATGTGGGCCAGTAGAATCCTGATTGTAGGACCTTTGTAGCAGTCCTCACACCACCAAAATGGCCTCCATAAGGAGCATCATGGTAATGTCTCAGGATGGAAGTCATCTCTTCTTCAGAAACGCAATGACAAATAATGTTGTCGGCGTATACCTTGAATAAGTATGGCTCGTTCTAATGATACTTCGCAGCATCGCGAATAAGTCTGATCTTCTTATGACCTATTGCACTCAAAGGTAGCTTACCATAAACTAAATAATTGACAACATCAGCATACCATAGCGTCAACATAAAATAACTGCTCATTTGGAAATGCGTCGACAATGCGTGACTGATTGCCATCTTCGCTTCCAACTTCCAGGCAAGACAAGTGGTTAGCTACTTGATTCTTGGATCCTTTCCCATCTCTAATTTCAATATCAAACTCTTGTAAGAGCAGGATCCATCTGATTAACCTCGATTTGGCGTCTTTCTTCGCAAAATATGTATCTCAACGCAGAATGATCTGTGTACACTGTAATTTTTGTGCCGAAAAGGTATGAGCGAAACTTGTTGAATGCAAAAATAACTTCTAGTAATTCATTCTCAGTAGTTGTGTAGTTCACCTGTGCTTCAGTTAAGGTTTTACTAGCATAGTAAATTAAGTGAAATACCTTCTCTTTGCGTTGTCCTAACACAGCTCCTACAGCAAAATCACTCGTGTCACACATTAATTCGAATCGTTGTGTCTAATCTGGTACGACGACGATTGGAGCTTGTACTAGATGTTTCTTTATTGTAGTAAATGTGTTTAGACATACGTCATCAAACACAAACTTTTTATTCTGCTCTAGCAACAAGCATAGTGGTTTGGCAATCTTGGAAAAATCTTGGATAAATCTCTTATAGAAACCAACGTGACCAAGAAAGCTTCTTATTCCTCTGACATTCGTAGGTTGTGGCAGTTTCTCAATGATTTCTACCTTTTCTTTGTCCACTTCAATGCCCTGACATGATATTCGATGACCAAGGACAATGCCTTCAGTTGCCATGGAATGACATTTTTCCTAGTTCAACACTAGATTTGTGTCCTCGCATCTCTTCAATACTTTTGCCAGATTGTCGGCACATTAGTCAAAATTCTACCCATACACAAAGAAATCATCCATGAATACCTCTAATGAATCTTCAATCATGTCCGAGAAGATAGCCATCATACACCTTTGGAACGTGGCTGGTGCATTGCACAAACTAAACGACATACTTTGGAAGGCAAAGGTTTCAAATGGGCATGTAAACGTGGTTTTTTCTTGATCTTCCGTTGCAATGGAAATTTGATTATATCCAGAGTAGCCATCTAGGAAACAATAGTAGGCTTTGCCAGGTACCCTATCCAACATCTGATTAATAAATGATAGTGGAAAATGATCCTTCCTTGTGGCTGAATTGAGACAGTGATAATCCATACACACTCGCCAACCAGTAGCAATACGAGTAGGGATCAGCTCATTCTTATCATTACTCACCACTATGATGCCGCTTTTCTTGGGCACACATTGGAAAGGGCTTACCCAAGTGCTGCCTAAAATGGGGTAGATGATGCCTGCGTCCAACCACTTAATAATCTCCTTTTTCACTACCTCTTTCATTTTCTCATTAAGCCTTCACTATTGCTCAATGGATTGCTTCCCTTCATCTTCTAGCCTGATCTTACGCATGCAAAAAGAGAGACTAATTCCTCTAATGTCTGCAATGCTCCAAGCTATGACTCATTTGTCTTGCTTCAAAATTGCGATAAGTTTTTCTTATTGATTCGTATTGAGGCTTACGCTGACAATCAAAAGTAATGTTTCATTGTCACCTAAAAAGACATACTTCAAATGCGTTGGCAATGGCTTTAACTCCAAGGTTGGAGCTTGTTCGATTGATGGTTTAAACATATGGATTATACTATTGGAAAAATCCAAGGATTGCAATTGCCAACCTTGTTTCAACTCACAACTATTAGCCTTAGCTCTGTGGTCGCATTCAGTTAGGATATCATCGGTGGTTGTCACTGCATATTCGTCTGGAACTGCTGAATTTTGTTCATTTAATTCTTCTATAATAATTTCATCCAGCATGTCAATATGGTGACATTGCTCCTTAGTTCTTTATGAAGATGCTTCGAACACACTGAAAGTGACATGCTCGTCATTCTGATGCATAATGAGCTCGCCCTTGAAAACATCAATATGTGTGCATCCCGTTGCTAAGAATGGGTGCCCCAAAATAATAGGTACCTCCTTATCTGCTTCACAATGAAGGATGATAAAGTCAGCAAGGAACACAAGCTTGTCAACTTGGACGAGGACATCTTTGATCTGGCCTTAAGGTTGTGCTAAAGATCTGCCCGCAAGCTGTAATGTCACTGCAGTGGGCTTCATAGATCCAATTCCTAACTTCCTGAATGTGGACAAAGGTATATGGTTAATACTAGCTCCTAGATAGCATAAGGCTTTACCTATATAATGGGTTCCAATGGAGAATGGGATTGTGAAGCTACTAGTGTCTTTCATCTTTTGTGGCAACTTATTTGTTAGCACTGCACTCCTCTGTGAGCCAATTGTCTCGATGTCAGAAAGCTTTTTCTTCTTCAATAGTAGCTCTTTCATAAATTTCCCATAACTAGGGATCTGCACAAGAGCATCCACTAGAAGTATGTTAATGTGTAATTGCTTCAAGGTAGAGACAAACTTCTGATAATCTTTGTCATGGTCCTACTCCTTGAATCTCTATGGAAATGGAAAAGGTATATTATCAGTGGGTTGTTGTAAAGGATTCGGTTGCATCGACATGGGCAGTTGTGTCGACATCTTTGTTGGTTGAATTGTGGGCATAGGAGTGACTACAGGTTACCCCTCCTCATTTATTTCTACTGGGTCTTCCTCATAGGCAACTTCTTTTTGTTACTTTGGCTCAGATGTATTGACATGTACTTGATTGGGACTGCTACTTGGCTCAGTAGTTTGCTTTCCACTTCTCAGCGTGATAGCCTTACAATGCTTCTTCCCCTTTTGAGTTGGATTTTTAATGTCGCTAGGTAAAACATCTTGTGACCTTATGCTCATGTTAGAAGCCAGTTGTCCTAACTGAGCTTCCAACGCGCGAATAAAAGAAGAGTTACCTTCAACGATTGCTTCTATTCTCGTGACATTCTCTCGCATCAATGCTTCAAGAGTAGCCAACAGATCTGCTATTGGTTGAGAATATTGCTGTTGCTGTTGTTGATGCTGTCCTTGCATACTTGGCATCACATTCTGTTGTGGTGACATTCGAGCTCTTGACTTTATCTGGTTATATGAATGCATTTGATTTTATGATCGTATCTGGTCATGTGATCGCATATTATCTGGATGCGCATGCGATTGCGGGTTACGAATATAGTTCTGTTGTTGTTGGTTGTTATTGTAACCCCGTTGTCTAAAATTACCTTGAGTTGAGGCATTTCCATATCTAAATGTAGACGCATTCTGGTTGACCCAAGGTTGTTGTGTACGATTAGGATTACTATATGAGTTACCATAGGAATTTCCTTTGAAGTCGTTGACATAAAATGTGTTCTCAGCATGTTGTAAGCAATCCTCATAATTGTGGTTATCACCGCAAATCTTACAGGAGAATGTCAAGACATCCATCTATTGGGCTACTTGAATCGGGGCAACTTCACTTGTTCCCTTCATGTTCTTGATCATGTTTGCGAACGAGGATAGCTATGCACTCAAAGCTGATATAGCATCTAATTCCATAACACCAGGATTAGTTTTTACCTGAGCAGAATGAGAAATTGGATATTGATAGTCATTCTGTGCAATTCTCTCTAATATCTGTACAGGTTCATTGTAGGTGCAATCCGACAATGGTCCATTAGCAGATGTATCGACAAGATTTCTTGTCTGCGCATTCAACCCATTGTAAAATATCTCGATCTGAGTCTCTTGTTGAATTCCATGCATGGGCCAACGTCTCAGCAAAGTCTTGTAACGTTCCCATGTAGTGTGTAAGTTCTCATCATCCAGTTGATGATATGCTGTGATATCATTCCACAATCTTGCATTCATTGTTGGCGGATTAAATCTCAACATGAACTGTGTTGCTAGCGTATTCCAAGAAGTAATGGATCCAGCTGGTAAACCAAGGAACCATATTCTCGCCCTCCCTTGCAAAGAATAAGGGAACAACTACATCTTCAAGGTGTCATCAGGAACACCATGTTGACTAAAAGAATTGCATATGAGTTAAAACAATTTGAAATGCTCTCTAGCATTTGCGTGAGGTAAACCTACATATTGCCCATTAGAATTCAGCATTTGAAACATAACCGGTTTCAATTCAAAATTACCAGCTTGTATTGCCAGTCTAACAACCCCTGGTTGTAAGTCATCAAGCACAGGAATAACAAAATATCTGATCATCCTGTCTTGAATTGCTTCACTTGTGGCAGCGGTGGTGGTAAATTAATAATTCTTTGTGGTTGTATTGGAGGAACTTCATTCTGTGGAAGCAATGGTGGAAGATCATTGTTGTTTCCAGCCATTTCTTTTGTTCTTGCTTCCTCCTTCGAATAGTCAGTTCGAGTTCTGGATCAAAGCTCACAATATCCTTAGGATTTCTCCTTGTGAACATGCAACTCCTAAAAAATTTGAGAGAAAATCAAAAGAAAGTTTAAATAGATTAGTAAAAATAAAAATTTAAGTAAGAAACAATAATTGCAACTACAAAAATGAACATCAAACAAATGTCATCCCCGATAACGGTGCCAAAACTTGATCGGCCTATAAACATCACAACATTTAAGTGCAAGCGGACACTCGTCGATGCCAGTATAGATGATAGATTTGCTCTATCAGATATCAATCCCACGAGGATAGAGTTCTTGATGTTCAATTGTCGAAGCAACTAAAGTTAAAATTAGAGAAAATGCTAGTAAGGATGTCAGCGCAATTAAATCAGATCTGCACCACTAAGTTAGTCAAAGTTGTCAATGCAATGATAAAGGTAAAATGTCAGAGCAACCGAAAGTAAAATAAGTTGTTGTTGATATTTTGAGAACTTAAATGCAGAAAAAGTAAAAGTGTGATCAAGTGCAAAGAATGGAGTGGATCACTGACTTCACTAAGTAGCAACGCTAGATGTGACGACAAGGTATTTTATAGATGAACTATCGTAGCAATAAGGTTCCAATGAAATCATACCAATAACAACTCTCTGTTTAACCAAGACTCAAGCGCCCACATTTACCCCACCTTCCACTGTAGGCAATGTCTTGCACTCAAGAACAAGTGACTAGAATTCCTCCTAGCCTCAAGCATCTTTCACTGACTTGCTTGTTAACCTAACTTGTCACCTTACTTTTCAGTGTCGGTAGACTACAATTGCACTTTCGTGGTCAAAGCAGTTAAATCCAGGGGAGAGCAGATGAGAAGAAGTGAATATGAATTAAAGTAATCTAACATTGAAAGATATTTCCATATACAATCAATTGTGAATAAGAATTCATCAGCATAGAAAGAGGGATTAACAAATAACTCGAAGCATACTATTCCTAGGCTACTAGGATTATTCCTTAACCACTCCTTTTGTATCGCAACAAGCACTCCTCGTCAGAAGTTGTCCCACACTTACTCGATCAGCTCACCGGACTCCCGAACCAAGCTTCAAAGCTTTAGAGAATTTGCAGAATTAATTTCTTCACCTCTTGATACCTCTTTACTTCTTCTCTCCTCTATTTGTAGACTTTGAGAATTGTAGATCTCATCTCCTCTCAGACCCAACTCCTTTTGCAAATACTAAGTATGAAATGACTATCATGCATGCTAAATATGATACAAAAGGGACAGTTAATACATAAATTTAGGGAGAAAATAAGTGTCATTTCTAATACTATCAATACATTATATTGATTTTCTATATTCTGTAACCTCCACCTTAATGTGTCTCTTTACCCTCAATACCAATAGTCATACATCTATTTCCATGAAAAACAGGACCAAAGAAAAGAGTATACACAAATCATCATTTAAGGCTAAAAAGGCTTATAGTGTAGTTCATCTAAAAGGGTCATAAGGCTTAAAGATGGGTACTAATTGAAAATTTAGAATAGGGTTTGGCTTTTTAGCTCTAGATGTGTTCAAACAATACCTTAAGTCATCCCTAAACACCTCAATATGCACAAATATCAATTTAATCACCTAATCTCAAAATTATCATCTATCATATATACTAGCTTTCCTTATATATCATTTGGTATCAATAATACCTTTCTACCTATACTTAATGTAACCTATAGAACTCAAAACTTTCATTCTCAATAATTAAAAATTCATCATCATCATGCCAAATTTATCAATAAACACATTCAACCTATTATAAATGCTCTTAACCAATCACTTATATTTCTATAAGCTCAAGCACACATCAAAATAAACATAAAAAATTGAAAATGAAAACTATATGCCAAAATTTTTATGTTACCCCCCACACTTTAGAAAACACATTGGCCTCAATGTGTAGCCTTATAAATAGTAAGGAAATAAGTTACTCGATTGATTGTGCAGGTCCTCGTCTTCTCATGGTGGTTGTCCTTCTCTCTTTGGCGCGAATGCTTGAAATTGTTCTATCTCCATAATGTGGGGTTCCTACTGTGACACCCCTAACCCGACATAACTACCAAACTCACATATTTGGATAAGCCTTCTTTACAAATACATTCATTATTAACCATGTTTAACAATTCGACTTTTCAATACCAAATATATATACATATATGAACAATAAGACTTAAACATAATTAAACAACACATGCTTGAAATTCAAGACCATCATGCAAATTTAGTATGAAATGATACTTCTACTGATACATGAACAGGTAAGTGTCGGTAGAACACACAATAATTAAATCAAAATTAACACTGCAATGAACTACCTCATACATTCAACAGCAGCTAAGCACTCAAATTTAATCATAGTATGGTCACAAATTTTACCATTCTTGGAAATTACTAGTAGATTACATGCTCTAAACTCCAATGATCAAGAAAATTAAAAATTACTAAGGAAGGATTCATTTATGACTTACATGCAAAGGTTTTAAGAATCAAGCTTGAAGCTCCTCTCCAATGGAGTTTTTTCGATGGAAACAAAGATGAAAAGCAAGAAAAGAAAATAAACAAAATAACTAAATAAAATAAATGTTAAAATTTCCCTTTATTTCTTTCTTTTCTTCCTTTACTAATTTACCACTTTAACCTATTTACTTAAATAAAGAAAATTTGTTTATTTCAATTTAGTCAAACCTCTCCACTAACTTCATACATGTCATTTTACCTTTTAAGTCCCTACTATTTTGTCGTCCTTGAGTAATTACTAATTGTTATTTTAACAACTACCAATTATAGCACCAAATTTTCTACTTTCCCAATTTAGTACATTATACTATTGCATCATCTATTATATAAATCCATATACGCAATACCTTATACGAACTTACAAGCATAATTTAAATAATACAATTAACTCACTAAATGTAATTAAATTTTAATTCTATACTCCCTTTACCACTGAAAACAGGCTATTACAATTCTCCCCCTCTTAAGGACTTTTCGTCCTCGAAAGTCTTACCAGCAAAGAGAATCGGATATTGTTATCTCATGGATTCTTTCATTTCCCAAGTAGCCTCTTCTACTCCATGTTTATGCCATAATACTTTAACCAACTTAACTCTTTTGTTTCTCAACTCTTTCACTTCCTTTGCCAAAATTTTGATGGGCTTCTCACCATTGGTTAAATCCGGTTGTAATTCAATATCTTCCACTGACAACACATGTGACGGGTCTGATCTATAGCGATGAAGCATGGAGAAGGGAAACACATTGTGAACCCTATCAAGCTCAAGAGGCAAACCCAAACAATATGCCACCGGTCTAATCTTCTCAAGAACTTCATAAGGTCCGATGAATCTAGGACTTAGTTTCCCTTTACGTCCAAAGAATAAAACTTTTCTCCAAGGTGAGACTTTTAGAAAAACTTTTTCACCCACAGAGAATTCAATGTCCTTACGTTTTAAATTTGGATAGGATTTCTGACGATCAGAAGTGACTTTCAAATTATCCCTATTGATTTTCACCTTATCTTACGTTTCAAAAACCAAATCGACTCCACCAATATTCCTTTCTTTCAATTTTGTCCAATACAATGGACTTCTGCATTTATGTCCATATAAAGCTTCATATGGTGCCATCTTTAAGCTTGTTTGATAGCTGTTGTTGTAGGCGAATTCAACTAGCAGTAGGTACTTCTCTCAGCTGTCTTCAAATTTGATTATGCGGTATCGTAACATATCTTCTAATACTTGAATTACCCGCTCTTACTGGCCATCAGTTTTAGGATGGAATGCTGTACTAAACTTTAACTTAGTTCCCAAAGCTGCTTGCAACATGTTCCAAAATCTGGAAGTAAATCACGGATCACGATCTGAAATAATTGACAATGGAACACCATGCAATCTAACCACCTCTGACATTACAGTTCTGCCAACTTTTCCAAAGAATAATCCACTTGTACTGGAATAAAATGTGCTGACTTCGTCAAGCGATCAACAACAACCCAAATGGCATCCTTTTTCTTTGGTGAAACAGGTAATCCTGATACAAAATCCATCGTAATATGCTCCCATTTCCACTCCGGTATAATAATTGGTTGTAACAACCCAGATGGAACTTGATATTCAGCTTTTACTTGCTGACATACGAGGCACTTGGATACAAATTCAGAAATTTTCCTTTTCATTTTTAGCCACTAATAAAATTGTTTTAAATCACAATACATCTTCGTACTACCTGGATGAATTGAGTACATACTGTTGTGAGCTTCTGACCGTAACTTTTGCTTCAACTGAGCATCATCTGGCACAAACAATCTTTTGCGAAAATACAAGTTATCATCCTCGCCGATTGAAAATTCAGAAACTTGACCACTTTCCACCAATTTCCTCTTGGCTAAAACATTAGAATCCACAAGTCGCAACTCATGAATATCACACAGAAACAACGGTCTAACTTTGAGTTCGGCTAAAATGGAATTATCATTTTCCATACACAGCCGCGCATTCATCATTCGAAGTGCAAAAAGATTTTTACGACTTAGCGCGTCAACAACTACGTTAGCTTTACTTAGGTAGTAATCAATCACAATTTCATAATCTTTTAACAATTCTAACCATCTTCGCCGCCTTAAAATTAATTCTTTTCGTGTCATCAAATATTTCAAACTTTTATGATCTGTGAACACGTGACATTTCTCGCCAAATAAATAACGACGTCAAATTTTCAACGCAAACACGATTACGGCTAACTTAAGATCATGAGTAGGGTAACTCTTTCCGTGAGGCTTAAGTTGTCGGGAAGCATACGCAATAACCTTTCCCTCTTGCATCAATACACAACCAAGGCCACTCAAAGAGGCATCACTAAAAATGACAAATTCTTTTCCTGACTCGGGCTGTGTCAAAATCGGTGCTTCTATTAGCATACTCTTTAGTTTATCAAAACTCTCTTGACACCTCTCTGACCAATCGAAGGTCACATCTTTCTGCAACAATCTCGTCATAGGTAGAGCTATGATCGAGAAATTCTTAACAAATCTCTGGTAGTAACCAGCTAATCCCAAGAAACTTCGTACTTTTGACACGTTCTGTGAAGGTTTCCAATTCAAAATGGTAGAAATCTTGCTCGGATCTACTCATATCCCTTCTCTTGAAATCACATGACCGAGAAATCCTACTTCTGAAAGCCAAAACTCGTATTTGCTAAACTTAGCGTACAATTTCTTCTCTCGCAATGTTTGTAAAATGATCTTCAAGTGTTGAGCATGATCATCTTTATTCTTGGAATAAATCAGGATGTCATAAATAAATACAACGACAAACTGATCTAGATGTGGTTGAACTACTCGTTTCATTAAATCCATAAATGCCACCAGAGCATTTGTCAACCCAAAAGGCATGACTAAAAACTCGTAATGCTTGTAACGTGTCCTGAATGCTATCTTTGGCACATCAACATCCTTAACTCGTAACTGATAGTAGCCTGATCTGAGATCGATTTTCGAAAAATTAGTAGCTCCCTTCAATTGATCAAACAAATCATCAATTCATGGAAACGGATACTTGTTCTTAATCGTAACTTTATTTAGTTGCCTGTAATCAATACACAGCCTCATCGATCCATCTTTCTTCTTTATGAACAATACAGGTGTACCCTATGGCGATATACTAGGTCTGATGAAGCCCCTATCCAATAACTCTTGCAACTGTGCCTTAAGTTCCTTAAGTTTCGTTGGTGCCATTCGATACAGAGCGATCGAAATAGGAGTAGTACCGGATACTAACTCAATAGCAAATTCAACCTCTCGCTTAGGTGGTAGCCCCAATAATTATTTGGGAAAAACATCAGTGAACTCGCATACTGTAGGTACATTACTCACTTTTTCTCTGACCCTTTAGTATCCAAGACATAAGACAAAAATGCGTGACAACCTTTACAAATTAGTTTTTGCGTATTCAGAGCTGAAATCAAATTGGATGCACAATCAGACCTCTCCAATATAACTAAAATAATCTCTCCACTTGAACTACTCAAATCAACCTTCCTTTACCAATAACTGACCACGGCATCATGAACATTGAGCCAATCCATTCCCAAAATGACATCGAACTAATTGAATGGTAACAACATCAAGTCAGCAGAGAAATCATAACCTTGAATTTTTAGTGGACATTGCTTACATACCAGATCAACTACCACACTATGACCTAAGGAATTTGTGACCTTGACAGAACAATCAGTAGGCTCAATAGGTAATTTCTTTTTTGATACTAATCTTGTGCATATATAAGAGTGGGTTGACCCGGGATCAATTAATGCACAAACATGAACATCAAAAATAGAGAAAGTACCCGCAATAACATCAAGAGCTGAAGCTTCCTCTCGTACACGAATGGCATACGTTCTAGCAAGAGCTTTAGCCTCCGACCTTGTTGACATATCTCTAGAAACATTTTTGTTTGTCCCAGTTGCATTGCTGTCCTTAGGATGTCTACCTCGAGGAGTAGCTACCGATCTCTCGCGTTGCCCTTTATTAGGCTCATTACGATTAGGGCAATCCCTTCTAAAATGATTAGGAGATCCACAAATAAAACAAACTCCATTGTTAACTTTGCACACCCCAAAGTGAAATCTACCACACTGCTTGCACTCTACCTGGTTGGTGTTTCGCACACTGCTTACACTTCCCACTGAAGGAATCGGAGCTCTTGTGTTACCTGGCTTCACATGGCTTCTTCCATGGTACTCGAATGGTGCATTAAAGCATTGTTTGATTCTTTCAACTTCTTTTGTAGAGAACCTGAGAAACTCTTTATCCCGAAGTGTTTGCCAAAGTCACGAGTCCTCACCTTATTTCTTCTTTTACTAGAACAAAGTTCTTCCATCTTCTGTGTCTGATCCGTCAGTATTACTAATTCCTGAATCTCTAAAGCTCTAACTAGCATTCTAATTTCATCATTCAATCCATCTTCAAAACGTATGCATAAGGCCTCTTTCATAGGCACAATCCTCCAAGCGTACTTGCTAAGTTGAACAAACCGTTTCTCGTATCTGCCATGAACTTGTTTCCTTGCTTCAGTTTAAGGAACCCCTTCTTCTTCCATTCTAAATACTTCTTACTCACATACTTCTTACGAAATTTAGATTTAAAGAACTCCCAGTTGACTTTTGCTTTCAGTACCATTGATGTTAGAGTGGACCACCAGTGGAAAGCTTCTTCCTTCAATTGTGATACAGTACAATGTAAGCAATCTTCGGGAGGACACAAAATCTCATCAAGTATCCTTTGAATATGTTCTAACCAGTACTCAGCTTTTCTAGGATCATCATCAATATTCTCAGTAAATTCCATCGCTCCACATTTTCTCACTTTATCGATAGAGATTCTACGATCATCACGGTGAGACAATCCTTAAGGTCGTAAGGAAGAAGTAGGTTGGTTTGACGCGTTTACCTTTAAGTATGCACCATACATATAATGCATCATTTAGAGAAATGCATCCGATGCGACATTTTCGGGCCTTTGAGTTCTCCGTTCATTCTATGTACTTTCTTCAACCGTAATTGGAGTATAACTTTCGATCTCATTAGAATCTGCTTGATTGGGTCTTGACAACATCTTTTATCTAAATAAAACATTTCAAATTGATCAAGAGTCCCCACACTATCATCGGTTATAAAGTGGCATGTATATCTATACTCACACTTGCTACGCTCAGTCCTAGAATCGACTAAATCGTAGCTTTGATATCAATAAATGTGACACCCTAACCCGACATAACTACCAAACTCACATATTTGGATAAACCTTCTTTAAAAATACATTCATTATTAACCATGTTTAACAATTCGATTTTTCAATACCATATATATATACATATATGAATAATAAGACTTAAACGTAATTAAACAACATATGCTTGAAATTCAAGACCATCATGCAAATTTAGTATGAAATGATACTTCTTTTGATACATGAACAGGTAAGTGTCGGTAGAACACACAATAATTAAATCGAAATTAACACTGTAATGAACTACCGGTACTATATAAGTTCTACCGATACAACTAGCCTAGATCTACCGATTACAAATAGACTTCTACTGATACCTAAAACCATAGTAAGCAAAATTACTTAGCTTGTAGACTTCTATCGATACCTCTTTTCCAACTACCGATACTAAAATTAACAAAGGGTAAGATTGACAATTCTGGCATATTTCTACCAATACATCTACTAGTATATCGATACTACTTCCATAGTTCTACTAGTAGTCTAAATTCTTACTACCGAAACTAAATAAGTCAGTAACTGAAGTTTCTCATCCCCTGCACTTCTACCAGTACTAAGCACTGAAGTACTGACACAACAAAAACTGCTGCTAAAAATTTCAACTCCAATTACTTACAAGTCTCATTGCTATTTATAAAACATTACAAGCTTTCTATCTAAACACATATATATTCACATTAAGTACGCATCATTCATAAACATATCTCATCAACCAATACACAAGTAATATGTTAAAAACATACTCTATTTACTAATAACACTTATGCCAAAGCACAACAACAACCATTACATGTACCTTCATCAAAGGTTGCTTAAGCTAAAGTATTACCAAAAGTTATTCCTTAACAAGTAACTACTAAACACCCTATATACATGCCACCCTTTAACTCAAAATAATTACTCAAAAAGTCTACCGAGGTTAAAGATGATAGTGTGCACTCTTGACTGGATCCAATCGATGGTAAGATTCCTCGAGACCTACAATCATGAAAATCAAACGTGGTAAGTCATTTAAGACTTAGTAAGTTCGTAATACAAGTAGTAATGTAATTAAGGTAAACTAATGACTATAGTTCAAAATTCAATACTTGTTCCTAGATCACCGGCACAAAGCCTGCTAAGCACATAACCCGAATACACCGGCACGAAGCCTACTAGGCACATAGCTTGAAAACACCGGCACGAAGCCTACTAGGCACAAAGCCTGAAAACACTGGCATGAAGCCTACTAGGCACAAAGCTTGAAAACACTGGCACGAAGCCTACTATGCACAAAGCCTGAAAACACCGGCATGAAGCCTACTAGGCACAAAGCCTGAAAACACCGGCACGAAGCCTATTGGCCACAAAGCTTGAAAAATTGTGCAAGCAAATCAATCCACAAAGGATTATACAAGTCAACAACAACCATTATATATGACAACATATATAAATCAATTCTAACATTTATAAAGTGAACTTATAATTATAAGATAATGAAATGAATTTACTTGTGCTATATCACGGGTGTCTAATCGAGATCACTCAAGCACTTTCCCTTTTCTGCGTTTATCAACCAAAGTATCTGGTTCTTGATCTAATTAGTAGATATTTAAATTAATTAATTAATATAATTTGACATATTAAATTATTATACACAACAAGAGAAAGAGAATTTAACTCTTCTTTTTCAATGCTTTATACGAACCATCTATCCAAATATAATCCTTCATTCAAAACAATTCAACTTAAAATGCTACAACTACAATTTTTAGTAAAAATAAAAATGAATAAAAAAAAAGTTATGAATACCCAAATATTAGTTAATTCCTTGAATTTTTCCACTATCCATAACCAAGCTCTATGAGCATAATTAACCTACTAAAAAGGCTATTAACTATATAAATACATTCTTAATTCATCTCATACATTCAATAGCAGCCAAGCACTCAAATTTAATCATAGTATGTTCACAAATTTCACCATTCTTGGAAAATAACTAGTAGATTACATGATCTAAACTCCAATGATCAAGAAAATATAAAAATTACTAAGGAAGGATTCATTTATGACTTACATGCAAAGGTTTTAAGAACCAAGCTTGAAGCTCCTCTCCAATGGAGGTTTTTCGATGGAAACAAAGATGAAAAGCAAGAAAAGAAAATAAACAAAATAACTAAATAAAATAAATGTTAAAATTTCCCTTTGTTTCTTTCTTTTCTTTCTTTACTAATTTACCACTTTAACCTATTTACTTAAATAAAGAAAATTTGTTTATTTTAATTTAGTCAAACCTCTCCACTAACTTCATACATATCATTTTACCTTTTAAGTCCCTACTATTTTGTCTTCCTTTAGTAATTACTAATTGTTATTTTAACAACAACCAATTATAGCAACAAATTTTCTACTTTCCCAATTTAGTACATTATTCTATTGCATCATCTATTATATAAATCCATATACGCAATACCTTATGCGACCTTACAAGCATAATTTAAATAATAAAATTAACTCACTAAATGTAATTAAATTTTAATTCTATACTCCATTTACCACTGAAAACAGGCTATTACACCTACAAAAAGAATTAAGGCACATATACCAACAATAATTCCTAATCCTACTCTTACAAATTATATAAGTCCTAAAATTAAAAAGTTAAAAATTATCCCCAAAATTACAAGTCTTAAAATAAATCAAAGTCTAAAAATTATTAAAATTAAATTTCAATCCTCCTCTTTTGAGTCAGGCTAAGGATGCAAGGGAGCTTTGCCTTTGCCGGAGTACTTTTGGTGGGAGCTTCCACCTTGTCGTCGTGTTGGGCTCTGAATCACCAGCTCTTTTGGAGTCGAGTATTGAGGCTGAAACATTGCCTCATGCTCATCTTCAGTGCTAGGCTCTTGCTCCATGTGGCCCCTCCAACTCATTTTCATCTTCATCTCCAAACAAGTTCGGCGGGTAATTTGGAGTAGGTAACCCATGTATTCTTGCAAACTCCTTCAACATAAGCGTTGTTTCCTGCATCCACTGAATCATGTTGATAGCATTAGAAATGAAACTCTATTTCTCCTTAAACTAATGTATAAATTGTTCCTTTTGTATCATAATTAGCATGCATTATTAGCATTTCATACTTAGTATTTACATTTTCTAACTCAGTGTTGCTGGATTTTATTTTCTTTCATTTTATCTCTATTGTGCTACTAATGTCGTTGTATTTAGCATTAGTTTTGCGTCTAAAGTTGTCAGCGCAGAAATCCACATAGAAAGATCGGAGTAGGAAAGCATTCAAAGTTGCGGTCACAAGTTGATCCAGAATTGCGGCCAAATATGACCCCACATTAATGCTTCCACATCTCTATCAGGAATTTCACATTGCTAACATATCCAGAAGCACCCGCGCAGGAGAATGACAAATTGTTGTAGCAAATTGAAAACCATAATTTGCATCCAGGAATGTCGCGACAATCTGTAACTGCTTAATGAACACACCAGATCTGCGTGAGTGCATAGCTGGCAATAACAACTTTTACAGCTGCATCAAGAAGTTAGATCTGAAGAGGAAGAAAGATCTGGAATGGCAGGTGATTATAAATAGAAAGATGAAAGAGAAGATAGATCATCAAGGCGTGAAGATTTCAAATCTATAATTTCTCTTTCAAAGAAAGCTACCATGGAAGCTTAAATTCTGGAGGAAGGTGATTTGATGCCACAAGGACGCAATAGATTCTGACGAGAAGTGCTTGGTGCGACACAAGAGGAGCAGTTAAGGGAGAATTCTAGTAAACTTGGAATAGGATGCTTCAATTCCTTTGTACATCCCTCTGAAATTGTTGATGAATACTATTGATAATTGTTTGAATATAGAAGTATCTTTCAATATTAAAATTGCTTTTAGTTCTATTCAATTCTCCTCATTTGTTTATCTTTGAATTTAACTGTTTTGACCACAGAAGTGCCATAGCAGTCACAGTCACTAGAAGGTGCGGTGACGAGTTAGATTAACAAGCAAGACAACGGAAGTTGCTTGAAACTAGGAGGAATTTTGGTCACTTGTTCTTGAGTTCTCAACATTACTAGCACTAGAAGGTGTGGTAGTTGTGGGTACTTAGGTCTTTGCTAAATAAAAAGTTGATACTAGGAGATCTGATGTCACATTTAATGTTGTGACTTGTGAAATCAGTGATTCTCTACACTTCTTTACACTTGATCTATTTCCTTTATATTTCTAAGTTTACATTACAACATCTTAACAATCAATTCATTTTATATTACAGTTGCACTGACATTTTGTATTACATTTGCACTGACAATTTTTACTCTGAACCAATGTAGTTTTAACCAATTTGTGTTGACATTTTTATTAACATTTCTTATCATTTTAACTTAGTTTTCTTCGAGAAATTTAGAAATAAGCAGCCATATCTATGGCATCGATATCTGATAGTGTTACACCTATCAACTATACTTGCATCGACAAGTGTTCGCTTGCACAATTACTGTGACATTCTTATCATTTTTGTAGTTGCATTTATTTGTTTCTTTTCTAACTTTTATTGATTACTAATTTTTCTTGTTTATTCTTTTCAATTTTCTTTTTAGGTGTTTATGTCCACAAAGAGAAATCCTAACAATATTGTTAGTTTTTATCTAGAACTTAAAAGGACAATTCGGAGGAAAAGACAAGAGCAAAGAAAAATGGTTGGAAATAACAATGATTTACCACCATTGCTGCCACAAAATGTTGTTCCTCTAGTGCAACCAAAAATAGTCAATAATATACCACCGTTGCCACTAAGAGTGCAAATTCTTGACAAGACAATTAGAGATTTTGTTGTTCCTGTGCTCGATGATTTACAATCAGGGGTTGTTAGACCGGTAATACAATATAGTAATTTTGAATTAAAATCGGTGATGTTTCAAATGCTTAACTGAAATGGACAATATGCAGGTTTACCTCACGAAGATGCGAGGGAGCATCTCAAATCATTCTTGCTTATATGTGCTTCTTTCAATCAACACGGTGTTCCTGATGATGCCTTAAAGATGCAGTTGTTTCCTTACTCTTTGCAAGGAAGGGCACGAACATGGTTCCTTGGTTTACTAGCTGGATCTATTACTTCATGGAATGCGCTAGCAACACAATTTGTTTTGCGATTCAATCCACCGAAATGAATGCTAGATTACGGAATGATATCGCAACATATCATCAACTGGATTATGAGAATTTACTCACTACATAGGAACATTACAAAACTCTGCTGAGACGTTGCCCCATGCATGGAATCCAACAGGAAACACAAATCTAGATTTTTTACAATGGACTAAATGTGTAGACAAGAAATCTTGTTGATGCATCTGCTAATGGTCCTTTGTTGGATTGCAGTTACACTGAAGCCATGCGAATATTAGAGAGGATTGAACAAAATGACTATCAATACCCGATCTCTCATGCTACTTAGCTAAAAACAAATCCTGGACTTATGGAATTAGATGCTATATCAGCCTTGAGTGCACATGTATCCTTGTTAGCGAATATGATCAAAAACATGAAGGGAACGACTGATGTTGCCCCTATTCAAGAGCTTAACAGATGAATGTCCCGACATTTTCCTGTGAAATTTACTGCGAAAACCATAGTTATGTGGATTACCCATAGCATGCTGAAAATGCTTTCTATGTTAATAACTCCGTGGAAATTCCTGTGGTAACTCATACAATAGTTTAGGTAGAGCTTAACAACTTTGGGGGAGTCAGAATACATCCACATACATATATGAAAATTCCTCAAATCAAGGTAATTTTAGACAAGGGAGTTACAGTCAATAGCAGTAGAATTATAATCATCCGCAAATAAATATGCAGTCTGACCAGATGTGATCATAAAACCAGATGCAGTCACATAATCAGATGCAACCACAGGTTCGAATGAAACCACAACAAACTATGCTACCAAATATGCAAGGACAGTATCAGCAACAACAACAACAATATTCTCAATCAAGATCAGATCCATTGGCTACTCTTGAAGCTTTGATGTGTGAGCATATTACCAGAATGGAAGCAATTGTACAAGGAAATTCAACTTCCATCAGAGTGTTGGAAGCACAACTAGGACAACTGGCTTCTAACATGAGCACACGAGCACTAGGTGCTTTGCCAAGCGATACGGAGAATCCAAATCAGAAAGGAAAAGAGCATTGCAAGGCTATCACATTGCAAAGTGGAAAGCAAACTGCAGAGTAAAGTAGCAGCTTAAACCAAGTACTTGTCGACGCAAACGAACTAAAGTAGCAAAGAGAAGTTGCAGCTGAAGAAGACGCATCAGAAGTAGATGAGGAAGAACCACCAGTAATTACACCGATGCCAACCATTCATCCTCAAAAGTTGTCGATGCAACTGCCTATGTCGACGCAACCGGTTACAATAAAATAATCCACTGTGAACATAACTTTGCCATTTCCACAGAGATTCAAGGAGAAAGAACATGACAGAGATTATCAAAAGTTTGTATCTACCTTGAACCAATTGCATATTAATATACCTCTAGTTGATGCTCTTGTGCAGATCCCTAGCTATAGGTTATGAAGGAGCTATTATCGAAGAAGAAAAAGCTATCCAATATTGAGACAATTACGCTCACAAAGGGTGTAGCACTGTGTTGACAAATAAATTGCCACCAAAGATGAAAGATCTTGGCAGTTTTACGATCCCATGCTCTATTGGAAATCATTATTTAGGTAAAGCTTTATGTGACCTAGGAGCTAGCATTAATCTTATGCCATTTTCAACTTTTAGGAAATTATGGATTGATTATTTGAAGCCAACTGCAGTGACATTACAACTTGCGGACAAATCTTTGGCACAATGAAGGACAGATTAAAGATGTTCTCGTCCGTGTCGACAAGTTTGTGTTCCAAGCCGACTTTATCATTCTTGATTACGAAGCTGATAAGCAGGTGCCTATCATTCTGGAGCATCCATTTCTCGCAATGGGACGCACTCTTATTGATGATTTCAAGGGCAAGCTGATTATGCGTCATAATGATGAGCATGTAACCTTCAGCATTTTCAAAGCATCTCCATCACGCAATAAGGAACAATGTCATCACATTGATGTTCTGGACGTGCTAATTATAGAGGAATTTAATGAACGAAGCTCAGCACTGCCAGAAGAATATGTGGTGATCTGACGATAATATCCCACCTGAATGTGACCACACAGTTGACGCTAATATCTGTGAGTTGAAACATGGCTGACAATTGGAATCTTTGGATTTGACTAATCGGATGATCCGTGTTTTTAAACCATCAATTGAAGAAGCTCCGACTCTAGAGTTAAAGCCATTGCTAACAAACTTGAAATATATTTTCCTAGGTGATGATGATACATTACCTGTGATTGTCAGCGCAAGTCTCGACGTGAGCCAAGAAGAAAAATTAATTGGAATATTGAAGCGTCATAAAAAAACCATCACCTAGAGAATAGCGAACATTAGAGGCATTAGTCCCTCTTTCTGCATACATAAAATTAGGCTGGAAAATGAAGGCAAACAGTCAATTAAGCAATAATGAAGACTGAATGAGAAAATGAAGGAAGTAATGAAAAAGGAAATTATCAAATGGTTAGACGTGGGCATAATCTACCCTATTTCAGACAGCACATGGGTGAGCTTGGTCCAATGTGTACCTAAGAAGAGCGGCATCACGGTAGTAAGTAACAATAAAAATGAGCTAATCCCTACTCGCATTGCTACAGGTTGGCGAGTGTGTATGGACTTCCAACGTTTAAATACGGCCACAAAGAAGGATCACTTCCCACTTTCATTCATTGATCAAATGTTGGATAGGCTATCTAGTTAAGCCTATTACTGATTCTTTGATGGATACTATGGATACAATCAGATTGTAATCACGTTGGAGGATCATGAAAAGACAACTTTCACATGCCCATTTGGAACCTTTGCTTTCCGACGAATGCCATTTGGTTTGTGCAATGCCCCAACTACATTTCAAAGGTGTATGATGGCTATCTTCTCGGATATGATCGAGTATTCATTAGAGGAATTTATGGATGATTTCTTTGATGGGTACTCTAGATACAATCAGATTACAATCACGCTGGAGGACCAAGCAAAGACAACTTTCACATGCCCATTTGGAACCTTTGCTTTCCGACGAATGCCATTTGGTTTGTGCAATGCCTCAGCCACATTTCAAATGTGTATAATGGCTATCTTCTCGGATATGATCGAGGATTCATTAGAGGTATTTATGGATGATTTTTTTGTGTATGGGCAAAATTTTGATATATGCACTGACAATTTAGCAAAAGTATTGAAAAGATGCGAGGACACCAATTTGGTTTTAAACTGAAAATGTCATTTCATGACAACCGAAGGAATTGTCCTTGGTCATTGAATATCTTGTCAGGGCATTGAAGTGGATAAAGCGAAGGTGGAAATCAATGAGAAGTTACCTCCACAGAATAATGTGAAGTGAATAAGGAGTTTTCTTGGCAATGCAGAATTTTATAGAAGATTCATCCGAGACTCCTCCAAAATAGCAAAACCACTCTAATCCTTATTGGAGCAAAATAAAAAGTTTTTGTTCGATGAAGCTTGCTTGGAAGCATTTTTAAAGATTAAACAGCAGTTAGTACAAGCACCTATTATCGTCGCACCAGATTGGACGCAACCGTTCGAAGTAATGTGCGATGCAAGCGACTTTGCTGTAGATGCTATGCTAGGATAAAGGAAAGATAAGGTATTTCATTCAATATATTATGCTAGCAAAACTCTAATTGAAGCACAAATAAATTAAATGACCATTGAGAAAGAGTTGCTGGTAGTAGTTTTTGCATTTGACAAGTTCTGTTCATACCTTGTCGGTGCAAAAAATACAGTGTACACTGATCACTCTACTTTGAGATACCTTTTTGCTAAGAAAGATGCCAAGCCTAGGCTGATCAGATGGATACTTTTACTCCAAGAATTTGATGTTGAAATTAAAGACATGAAAGGATCAAAAAACCAAGTAGCAGACCACCTCTCTCGTTTGGAAGCTGGAAGCGAGGATGGAAATAAGCCACAAATTGTAGACATATTTCCAAATGAGAAATTATTCTTTGTCGACGTATCTCCATGGTATGCGGATGTAGTCAATTACCTAGTCTATGGAAAGCTACCACTAAGTGTAACAGGTCATAAGAAGGTCAAATTTCTTAGGGATGCTGCTAAGTATCATTAGAATGAGCCATACCTGTTTAAGGTATGCGCCGACAACATCATTTTTCGATACGTTCCTAAGGAGGAAATGTTATCTATCTTGAAGCATTGTCATGATGCTCCTTATAAAGGCCATTTTGGTGGTGTTAGGACTGCAGCAAAGGTCCTGCAATCAAGATTTTATTGGCCTACATTGTTTCAAGATGCACATAATTTTGTGCAGCAGTGCGACAAATGTCAGCGCACCGGTTCCATATCTCGATGCAACGAGATGGTTCAACAACCTATCATGGAGGTTGAGCTCTTTGATGAGTGGGGTATAGATTTCATGGGACCATTTCCAAATTCCTTTGAGAATGTGTATATCCTAGTAGCTGTTGACTATGTCTCCAAGTGGATCGAGGCAATTGTTGTTCCAAAGGACGATGCTCGAACGGTGTTAAAGTTCTTTTACATATACATCCTTACAAGATTCGGAACACCTCGAGCATTAATAAGTGATCAAGGCACTCATTTTCATTGCAATCCGGTGGCAACAACTTTGAAACGCTATGGTGTGAAGAATCGCATGACAACCACATATCATCTACAATTGAACGGACAAGCGGAGGTCTCCAATCAACAAATTAAAAGTATTCTTGAGAAGGTGGTTAACCCATCTAGACGTGATTGGTCCTCGCGGTTACATGATGTGTTGTGGGCATTTTATACCGATTACAAAACTCCGTTAGGAATGTTGCCATATCAGCTAGTGTTTGGAAAATCATGTCACTTGCCTGTCGAGCTTGAACATAAGGCTATGTGGGCAATCAAGCAAGTGAACATGGATTATGATGCTGCTGGATAGAAAACATTGTTAGACATTTCAGACTTGGAAGAAATTCGGCGTAATGCCTATGAAAATACGGTCATTTACAAAGAAAAAACTAAAAGATGGCACGACAACATCATCTTGCGGGGACAATTTTCTCCTGGCTAGTTAGTGCTTTTATTTAACTCACGTTTAAAAATTGCATCCCGAAAAATTACGCTCAAGGTGGTCAGGACCTTTCCAAGTTGAAGCATTTTCACATGGTGCTATGAAAATTAAATATTTGAACGATGGGCACCAATTTAAAGTAAATGGCCAACGATTGAAGCATTAATGTACCTCAGGAATCAACGAACAAAACGAGACCATTAACCTTGTCACATTTACTTAATAATGTCATTGCATTTTTTTATATTTACTTTTTGTCTTTTGTTTACCTTTAATTAGTTTTCTTTAGTTTTATGCAGGAATAAAAGATCTCCTTTTTATCGACGCACACAAATGCACGACTTGTCAGTGCATTTCTTTGATGACTCAACGAAACGTTTTAGGCAAGAATCACACCGATTGATTCACTCTAATCCCCAACTGTTGGATCGTCCTGAAAAAGTATGATCTGTGTCCTAGCATTTATTGGCTACAGACATAGTGTACTCTCTGCTATCATCACGTCTCTTTGCCTCCATCGTCTATAAAATAGATTTTTTGTGCTGATTGCTCTCTCACACTCACAATCTCCATTGTTACTGTATTTTCTTCATCTTCAATCGTCTATTTTTTCTGCTAGATACTTTCACTCTCTATTTCAGCACTCATGGCAAGAACTTCTAGAGCCAAAACCCCATCTAAATCGGCGGTTGAATCCTTGCCTGCTATGTTTAGGAATGCCGACCAACCACAACCCAAAGAGCCTGTTCTCTTCCTGTCAAAAGCGAGAAAGGATCGCCATCATGAAGTCATGCTAAAGAGGAACTATCATCCTAAAAAAGGATTCCAGTTGTCCCCGCATCTGCCTCTAGGGAAGCAAGTCACCAGGACAATCTCTCGTTTGGGATGGGAACAATTTTGCGACCATCTGGCCGGGTATTCTCCTTCTCTGGTAAGGGAATTTTACGCTAACTTGGTAGACTCTGAACAGGAATTCATATTTTTTCATGAAGGGTTAGTGCCCAGGAGCACCGACCACATAAACTCTCTTTTCCATATTATTGAGGGAGAGGATGAACACATTGAGTTTTTGGAAAATCTGACTAAGGAAGGTACTGAGCTTTTACTAAATGATTTATACGTCAACGGCGCAGTTTGGATTGGCAACAATCCAAACAACTACACCATGCACCGTCGCTTTCTCACTTTTCAAAGTAAGGTATGGTTCCATTTTATAAACTGTCGCCTACTGCCATCTACCCATAGCACCACTACAATACTAGAAGAATGTGCTTGTTGCATTATATACTGAAGGGACGCAGAGTTGATGTTGGCACAATCCTTCATCAAGAAATTACTGAGGCCACCACAAAACAAACTGGTATGCTAACCTTCCCCTCTCTGATAATGTCATTATGTAAACAAAGAGGCATTGTGCCTCGTGAAGGGGAGGAGACTTTGGAAAATAAGGGCCTAATCAACGATGTTTCGATAGAGAGGATGACTAGGGGAAAAGAGACCCTTATGGTGAAAGAGGTTCCACATAATAAAGAAAAGGGAAAAAGAAAAAAGAAAGCTGCCCAGACCCATGCGTCCACAGACCCTCAAATTTGAAGGAAGCTTAATGAAATTGAAAAATTTGTCGATTGAATGAGTATCAGACAAATTAGGCTTGTCGGCACAGTAGAGGAGATACAATTCAGATAGAATTTATTCTATTCATATACTAGAGCATGGAATAATTCTATTGTCACCACATTGCGTGGCATGAGCAGGACCCTAATGTCGGAATTCCCTGTGTTCCCTCCAATCATCAATAAAGCCACTCTATCATTGGAGCGGCCTGGTTCAAAAGGTAGAACCCAATCCGTCTAGTCCCCACCTCAAATCCACATCTATGATGATGAGGATCAAGAGGCGCAAACAAAGGAAATGGAAGACTGCTTCCAAAACATAGCTAGCCTCTTTGAAGATGAACTGTCAAACAGTTTGGGAGCCACTATGGCAGAGCGAAAGGCTATTGCAGCGAAAGAACACACACCAATTGCCTCGGTGTGTATTGAGGTAGAGGAAGGAGAAAGAAAAGAAGAAGAAGAAGAAGAGAAGGAAGAAAAAGAAGAAGAAGGAATTGCCCCGACAAATTTGTCTGAGAAATTTGTCGACGCATCTACAGTTGTGGGTGCATCTATAGAAAACCTGACGCAAACTGGGGCGAGTTGGGCCAAGGTGGTCACATCCAAAAATGAGGATTCAAATCCTCTAGCTATTGTGTCATATATGGTACCACTTACTGAACTCTATCCATCGGACGTGACTGTCGATGAAGCCACCATTCAACCAACAATGGAGGAGCAATCTACTCCACCAGCTGAACAAAAAGAGAAAAGGTGCCAACGAAAGGCCAAGAAGAAAAGCAAGGAGGAGCGCCCAAAGAAGAAAAAGAAATCCAAAGTAGGCACTTTCGAGGCTGCAACACAATAAGCTAGTTTACTTTTTCGTAGTTAGTTGCATGCATTTTATTTTATTTTTTGTCACTGCTTTTTTATTATCTTGCATTTTATTTGTTTTCATAATTGCATTGTAATTGCATTTCCATTATAATTTGTATAGTATTATCAATGCATTGGGGACAATGCAGACATTAAGTTTGGGGGAAATGTGGAATGGAAATGCAATTACACCCACAAGTTTAAGGAATATATTTGTTTCTTTAAGTTGAATGAAAGTATGCAAAGTTAGGAAAAATAATTGTTGCCACATTTTTTTATTTGATGCGTAAATTGTTGATTTATTTGGAATGATAATACGTGAATTGGATGAATATTATTGAATGTTGAATCCTTCTATTTTTGGATGAATGATTGAGATTGCATTAGTAATAGATGAGTAGCATCATTCTTTAAATTTTGAATTAACTTACCATCTTGCAGCTATAATTATATTTACTAAATAAAAGACACTCCAATGTGGGTGCATTATGACTCAACAAGGGGGAACACTCTACTACAAGTGTTAGAAAAATTATCTAGCCAAAGGCTGTCACTGCAAGAGTGTGTGTTGGCGTAATTACATACTCCCTGAGGGTTTGTTGCACCCCATCGTTACTACTCAGGAACAAGAGTATAGTAATGCAATGACATCTCTCAGTCGCATAAAAGAAAGAAAAATTCATAAAAAAGGAGATATATATTTATATTATTATACAATAAATGCTGTGTTGGTTAAGAAGATTTAAGATTTGAAGCATGATGCTAGCATTAGTGAAGTTGCAATTTCAATTATTCATGCCTATAACTTTGCATTATTAGCATTTCATACTTAGTATTTACATTTTCTAACTCAGTGTTGATTGATTTTATTTTCTTTCATTTTATCTCTATTGTTCTACTAATGTCATTGTATTTAGCATTGGTTTTACGTCCAAAGTTGTCAGCGCAGAAATCCACATGGGAAGATCGGAGTAGGAAAGCATTCAAAGTTACGGTCACAAGTTGATCCAGAATTGCAGCCAAATATATCGTCACATGAATGATTCCACATCTCTATCAGGAATTTCACGTTGCTAACATATCCAGAACCACCAGCGCAGGAGAATGACAAATTGTCGTAGCAAATTAAAAAGCATAATTTGCGTCCAAGAATGTGGCGACAATCTACAACTGCTCAATGAACACACCAAATCTGCGTGAGTGCATAGCTAGCAATAACAACTTTTACAACTACATCAAGGAGTTAGATTTGAAGAGGAAGAAAGATTTGGAATGGCAGGTAATTATAAATAGAAGGATGAAAGAGAAGATGGATCATCAAGGTGTGAAGATTTCAAATCTATAATTTCTCTTTTGAAGAAAGCTACCATGGAAGCTTAAATTCTTGAGGAAGGTGATCTGATGCCATAAGGACGCAACAACTTCTGACGAGAAGTGCTTGGTGCGACACAAGATGAGCGGTTAAGGGAGAATTCTAGTAAACTAGGAATAGGATGCTTCGATTCTTTTGTTAATCGCTCTTAAATTGCTGATAAATACTATAGATAATTGTTTGAATACGAAAGTATCTTTCTATGTTAGAATTGCTTTGAGTTCTATTCAATTCTCCTCATTTCTTTGTCTTTGGATTTAACTATTTTGACCACGAAAGTGCGATTTAAGTCACAATCACTGGAAGGTGCGGTGACAAGTTAGATTAACAAGAAAGACAATGGAAGTTGCTTGAGACTAGGAGGAATTCTGGTCACTTGTTCTTGAGTGCTCAACATTACCAGTACTGGAAGGTGTGGTAGTTGTGGGTACTTAGGTCTTTGCTAAACAAAGAGTTGATATTAGTACGATCTCATTGGAACATAATTACGGCGACAAATTTGTCTATAAGTTACCTTGTAGTCATATTAAGCATTTTGACTTGCGAAGTCAGTGATCCTCTTCACTTCTTTACACTTGATCTATTTCCTTTATATTTCCGAGTTTACATTACAACATCTCAATAATTAATTCATTTTATATTACAGTTGCACTGACATTTTGTATTACATTTGCACTAACAATTTTTACTCTGAACCAGTGTAGTTTTAACAAATTTACGTTGACATTATTATTAACATTTCTTATCATTTTAACTTAGATTGCTTCGACAAATTTAGACATAAATAACCATCTCTGTGGGATCGATATCTGATAGTGTTACACCTATCAAATATACTTATATCGACAAGTGTTCGCTTGCACAATTGTTGTGACGTTTATAGCATGATCACATGTCGTCAAGCTTCCCTTCAACGCTTCCCCCATACCCTTTTCGAGCTTTTACAGTCTCCTTAGGTTTCAAAGAAGTTGGTACATCCATCTTTTCTTTCCTTCTCTGATTCCACTCTTTAATTTGTTCTCTCTGAAGCTTAACGTATTGTTTATAAATGGAATCACCAATGATGCTTCGTGTTGGCTTCAGGAATGGCTCTTATCGCTTATCAGCACGTCTACCATTCTACACAATGTCGTCACGTGATGAGGAAAGAAAACTTCAGCTTTTTGACTTTTCGTGTAATTTTGCATTTCTTTGTAGATCCATCTTCCTACACAAATTTTCTTTTTCTGTAAAATAGCATATAACATAATAGCTTGAAAAGTGTTAACATTAGAGACATTTAAGGCCGAGGCTATCCTAGTGGCCAAAAATTGCATCCACATTTTTGTTATTGGGAACATAATAACTTGATTAAATTCAAGGGTAGCCATAATCGGGTCGATAATTCCAACTACCCCTACCTTTAGTAAAAAATTTAAATACTTCCTCCGTATCAATATTTTTGAATAAATCTAAATAAACCTCATCCAGATAATCTTTTTCATAAAAGGTTACATTATAAAATTTACAAACCTGGTAAGGTAGAATCAGAATGTATTTCCCTCATACACATACTTTTTCTATAGCCCTATTTTTAATAACATCCTCTTTCAAGCATAAAAATTCATGTACTACAGGTACAACAGCGTTACCTATCGAGGAAACACAAAATTGATCCCATTAATGGTACCTTACAAGTGGCCATATTTATTTGCAAAGGATCATCGACGGCTCGAATCCTTGTTCCTGGATAAGAGGTCGTCCTTGTGAGGCTAGGAAGTATTTATCTATTTGGGCATTTGTGAATCGCTCATGCTCCGATTCAGTGTCACTTCTTGTACCATTGTTCTCTTTCGGGGCGGAATTGCAATCTATAATATTTTTGAAAAAAAGTGAATAGTAACGAATGTAACAGTAAAATTTTAGAAATACCTTTGATGTGTTCTTTGCCAATGAGGTTGGATGACTCTTTGAAGATGAAGGGTACCCTTCTTAGAGAATGGAGGATTTTAGGTTTAAAGGGGAAGAGAGGGATGAGGGATTTAAGAGAGTTAGGAGTGATTTGAGAGTGTTTAAGTGAAGAGAATATGTTTATTTTTAAGTTAGTATATATAGGGGTAGGGATTTTTAGGGTTTTGGTGTGTAAAAGTTGGGTAAAATGTGTGTTTTACCGTCAGGTTATGTAAGCGGGTCGGGCCAACCCTGCAAATTTTGTAGACGATGTTGTGACGTAGCCTATGTATGTCATAACCGACCTTTTAGTACCTTGTTGGTCACGATGTAGATCACCCTATCTCGCGACAAACCCATCAGTCTTGAATTTCCAGCAGTCTGTCCTTTATGTTGCAACATAGCCTCTCCTATTTCGTGACAAACCTATCAGTTTTGGTTTTTCAGCAATCCAACCCCTTTGTCACAACATACCTAGGGTATGCCGTGTCATAGCATGCCTAGATGTTCTTTGGGGTAGTCTGGTTGCTTCGTCACGACATCAAGAGGCTGTGTCGCGACAAACGTGTCACTTTTAAAAAAATCCTAAAAGGAAAGAAAATAATGACGTTAGTTAGGTTAGTATAAATATATATAAAAGTGCATGTTAGTACTTGTCAGAATTGTCTGACAAGAGTGTTAGTGTACACTTCGACACCCGAAAACAGTCCTTTCTATCATTGTTCGTCCAGCAGCCATCGTGCCAAGCTACTCTCTGGTGTTTATCTCTTTCTCAAAAATTTCCTTTTCTCCCTGCATTGATAACCACCAACTCTTTGTGTCGATCATATCTATTCACAACAGTTGTTAATTTATGCCACTACCCATTCTCGTAATTGCCTTAATTTTTGATCCACTTATGGAATTGGTACGCCTTTGTGTGGTGGATTAATAGCTGCTCGATTGCCCCATTCAGTAAAAATTGGTTGATTTACTAGATATCTATGTATTAGTGTTGCGGCAACCATCTATTTCCCTTCATAATTTCAATCACGTTGTTTTGTATTCTTTGGTTCATGGTACCATTGCAATAATTGCCTCTCCCATAGATGTACTTTTTATTTCTCTACGGATGTGATTGTTATTCTATCTGAGAACTAGGACTCTGGCTTGTAAATATTTCTTATTTTTTGCAAAAATTGAAAAATTTTCACATTAGTAATTTCTTTAAGGATTTGTTGTACTAGGAAAGTATTGTACATTGTTGCCATTTTCCATTGGAAATTGAATCTTTGTTCTATAATATCTTCAACTAATATTTCTTTTCTCGGTGTGTTTGCAATAATAATTAGTTGAAGATCTAAATTCTGGGTATGGGATCCGTCATCTTCCTCTATGAAGAGTGATTCTTCGTTGGATTGAGGCTCAATCTCAATTTTCACAGAGTTTTCCACTTCTCTTTCCAAGGATGAAATATTGATTTGCTCGACGATTCGATCATCCAATTCTTGGAAGAATTTCTTTTTCGCTTCCTCATCTTGCCCTTTTTCTTGTTCTCGTTCCATTTGTTCAGATTTGAAATATGCTCCTCTAAAAGATTGATCATTATGTTGATCAGGGATCTAGTTTTCTCCATGGAGTTGACTCAATTCTAACATCAATAATCTTTGATTTTCCTGGATCTCTCAATTTTCGTAATGCCCATCTTCATAGATATCATCGTCAGAGATATCGTCATAAATGTCATCTGCATAAAAATAATTGTGGGCATCCATGGCCTAATAATAATATAATAGAAATTCAAGGAAAGTCGTAAATCTGAGAAAAAAATAAAAACGATTAGTATTATTAAATTATATTTATACCCTAAAATTTTCCTAACTATTTTTTTGACAAAGAAAGAATAAAATTTACTAAAACGTTGCCTCCCCGGCAACGGTGCCAACAACTTGATGTCCTTTGAACGTACTCCCATTCAGTATAGGTTTTAAGCTTCCGCAAGTATACGGGTTAGGTTGTAAATATAGTGTGTACAATGAAACAGCTGGTAGTATTCAGAGGATCATACCCAAAGGAGGCGTAAGACAATAGTAAATTAAATCCCTGTAAAGAATAAAAGTAATTAGTACTCATCTTAGGGATTATAGTACAAAAGATAATAAAGGATTTGATTGCGAAAAACATAAATAAAAAAAATAAAGCAAAGAGTGTTGAGATGTAAAAATTTATAAACGGCTTTGGGGATATTAGATCATTTCAATACGAGTTCTTCAATTGTTGGGTTTTGGAGATTTTCCTTCAATCAACTAGTCACTACCTCAGTTGGATCTCTTAATCTTCCACTGACATAGCAAGTCGATAGAGACTACTTATTGCTAGATGTCATAGTCTAAATCGGTTTGGGGAAAAGGTTTTCACGGATGGGAAATACTAATTTTCGGTTTCTTCCCACTTAAATGACGTTCTAGGGTTGTCAAGCCTAGGGTTTGTTTGATGTTCTTCCTTTCCTAAATAGCTGATCCGAAAGGTAAAGTCCTTGATAAACAATAATTAAATAATCATACTTCCACTCCCTAATTCCTCAAAAAGGAATTAGTTCCTCATGGTGTTCTTAATCATAATGGAAACAAAGATATATAGAAACATATAATTGAATACTCAAATTAAAAGAAACTTTATTTGTATTTTCAATTTGTCGGGAAAAATTCCTCGAATGTTTGTGCGAGTTTTACATTCTCATTTCTGAAACTAAAATTACAAAGTAAAACTAAAAAATAAAAAATGGTGTGTTTAAACCTAGTGCTAAAGGCCCTATTTATAACCTTGGCCGGCCGTTTTCATCAAACCTAAGTTAGTTATCATCCTTCGTGTTTAGGTCACATTGTGAAGATGAAAATTCTCTTCATTTGATACAGAGTTTTTGTTCTAGATTTGATGTCGCAACACACCAGGTCCTGTGTCGCGACAAAGCAAGCAGTCTCCTTCATCTTTCGCTGTTAGTCCCTTTGTTACGACGTAGAGCTCCTTATGTCGTGATGAAGTGATCAGAGTCGCTTTTGCTCAACTGCTAAGAGTCTCCTGTGCATTCACGAAGTAGGTTAGCTAATTCTTACACCTCATTCAGCCTTGAAAGCATAAAAATTAACCTTTTAGCACAATTTATTCGAAAGATAGAAACTAAACTAAAATCTATGAAAGCGTAAGAGAAAATACTTGATTTCAAGCTCTTCAAATGTGAAAACTAGTTCAATCTTCTAGGTATAAAATCAAAAAATCAATTGTAAATCTTCTTTTCATGCAAGAGCCAATTTGTCTATATAATCAACACTTTGATTCTTCTTTCTAAGAATATATCATAGAATTCAGTAACTTTCTTGGGATAATATGCAATGTATCCTTTTGATCAAAGCATAATTTGAGCTCTTCGAGACGCTACCATGAATAGCTTTAACTACCTCCAACCTATCTGATTGAATTACTACCTTGTCATGACCTCTTCGTTGGATGATTTTTAGACCATCCAAAATGCCTCAAAGTTCTGCATAAAAAATTGAGCAATTTCCTAGGTATTTGTTATAACCAAGGATCCACTCTCCATTTTTGTCACGTAGCAATCCCTCAAAAGTTGTGATCCTTGATTTCACTTGGATGGCATAATCTGTATTGATACCAATCCAACCCCCTATCAAAGGATCCCCACAGGTGAACTTGATATCTTCAGCCGCAACCTCTCTAGACAATAAGGAGAAATGTTTAGCCTAACACATCGAGGTTTTAATTATCTCACTAAAACTTCACGATTTTCATTGGAATACAAAAAGATTTTGATTCTTCCATAAGCGCCAAGCCAATAAGTTGAAAAGACAAGCCCGACTAGTTTCCCCACTGTGAAATTTTGAAGCGTCTTACAAATTGAGAGAAATTCATTCGTGCAGAGTGTTAGAGAAAAAGTTAAACTGTTGAGTTCTCAAGACTACCTATTTCCAAACTTCCTTAGCCATCGTGCAATCACGAATGATGTGCAAGATATCCTCTAATTCGTACCCACAAATTGAACAAGAAGGTTCAAATGCTAATCCACGCTTGACTCTTTCCGCATTGGTGAGAAGTCTTTGCTTAAGAACTGTCCAAAAAAATTAATCAAATTCTTTGTGGTCTCAGAAGTTTCCATGCTCTCTTTCAAAATTCATCTCTAGAATTCCAAGACTCTTCCTTCAACATTTTAAAGGCACTTTTGTTGGAGAAAGCTCTTGTTAAAGTATGACACCAAGACAATTTATCAGGTCCCTCAAATGGATGTTGAGGTGGAATGCCCATAATGTGACAAATAGCCATCTCTAGTAGCAAGACCTACAAAACATTAAGGTTCCAACTGTCATCTAGTGTGATCAAATCACTAAGCAAACTGTCAGTATTAATATTAGCATAGGCAGGAATATAATTAACCAGTGGGCCAATATTAGGGATCCACGGGTCTTTCCAGCGCCAAATTTTGTTCCCGTTACCAAAAGACGATATAAGATTTTCTCGAAGCAGAGTCCATACTTTTGAGATTGACTTCCATAGAAAGGAACTCCGAGCCCTCACAATATTGTCTGGTAAAGAACCATCCAACCCATATTTTGATCTAATAGCACAAACCTAGAGAGCTTCTTCGTCAGATACCACTTTATATCCAAGCTTCAATAAGAAAGAGATGTTTTGGTCATGAAGTTGTCTCATACCGAGTCCTCCACACCCTTAGGCTGGCATACAAAATCCCAACCTACTAAGGACATCTAGTTCTTGCCGTTAGAGGATCCTCAAATAAAGCTTCGTACCAAGCTTTCAATTTCGTCACAAATTTTCCTTAGAATCATCATGGACTACATAAAAGAGCTGAGAATGGAGAGAAGAACTGATTGTGCCAAAGTAGTCCAGCTAGCAATAGATAGTTGGTGAGCATCCTAACTCTACAACTTCATTCGAACCTTTTCCACCACTAAATGCATAGTGTTGTTTGTAACCCTACAATGGAAAAGGGGAACTCCAAGATAATGACCTAGATAATGCACCTTTTGGAAACCAAGCAAATTGCTGAGCATAATAGTCATGGATTCCTCTACACCTTTAGAAAAGTAAATATTAGTCTTCCTAAGGTTGACCTTGTGACCTGAGAGCTCACAAAAGTCATGAAGAATTTCCTTTAACAATCTTTCATGTGTCATGTCCTCTTTGCAAAAAATAACTAGGTCATCTGCAAAGAAAAGATGGGAAAGAGTCGATCTTGATTAGGAAAGACATATGAGACTCCAATCCCCTTTAAAGAAAGCCGAATTGATAGAGTGACCTAACCATTCCACGCAAAGCACAAATAGGTAGGGGAAAGAGGGCACCCCTATGTAATTCCCCTAACGAGTCTAAATTTAGAAGTTGGAACATCGTTCCACGAAACTTGTATAGTAGAGTTAGAAATAGCAGATATTGTAACGTTTCTGAGATAAACAGGAATACCTACCGCCTGGAGAGATGCATCAATAAAATCCCACCGCACACGATCATAGGCTTTCTCCAAATCAATTTTTATCGCCATCCACTTCCTACTCTTATTTCTCTTCATTGAATGAATGACTTCTTGGGCAATGACAATATTATCGGTAATATTTCTTTTTGCAATAAATCATATCTGCTCTTGTGCAATAATTTTTGGGAAAATAAGCTTAAAATGGTTAGCTATTACCTTCATCACCAATTTATAAGGACTGAGCAGAGACTTATAGGACGGAATGGGGTAAACCTCTCAGGATTTTGAGCACTAGGAATAAGAATGATCAAAGTGTTATTAAGCTCAGCATCAATAGCACATCCATTAAAGATCTTCTTACCCAGTCACATACTATAGATCCAATAATATCCTATTGCTTTTGAAAGAAGAAGGCATGAAAGCCATCACTACCTGGAGTTTTTCACGGAATCATATCAAATAGAGTAGTCTTAATTTCCTCATCTATGACCAATCTGCCCAAAAAATCAAGACAAGAAGAATTGAGCTTAGGAAACCTATTAGGAGGCAAGTTCCTCATTGGACTAGGATCTTCTCAATACAATTTCTGATCAAAATTAGAAGACTCCGATTTAATGGCCTCTAGGTAAAAAATCCAATCACCAGAAGAGTTACAAATGGCTATTACACAGTTTTCCTTTTTTCTCTGTAAAGTGTGAGTGTGAAAGAACTTGGTTTTTCAATCCCCCAAGTGTAACCAATCGAATCTAGCCTTTTTCTTCTAGAGAACTTCTTCAAGGTGCAGCGCATTCTCCATTTTCTGTCTTAGCCCCATTTCATGAGGAGCTAAATGGTTAGTACCTGAAGTATCCATTTGCTTATGTATTACAGACAGTTTATGAATCAAATTCCTCTTTCGAGTAGTGATGTGGTCATAGACAAACTTATTCCACTCTTTTAAGCCTTCAGTGAACATAGCTAAAGAATCTACCATAGATCCCATAAAGCCCTACTGATAATTCACAAAGTTTACAAACTCAGGATGTTCAATCCATCTTGCCAAAAATCAAAACGGTCTTCCTCTAGGAAAAGTAATCTCCGGCTTGAGATTAAGGAGGAGATGTTTGCTGTAATAGCTAGATTTTTAGTGGTGTCGAAAATAGTGATTTTGGGATCACAAATCCGATGAGTCGGGTCGTAAATTTTATTTATTTAATATTTGTGATGTCATTAGCATTGTATTAAATTTTGGTTAAGAAATTTTATCATGTAGATAGTTAATTAATTGAAAATGACTAAATTGAAGAGATCATGAAAGTAGGATTATTTAAATAGAGGGACCAAATAAACAATTAAACAATAGAGGTTATGTTAGTGGAATTTCATGATATTTAAATGAATATGAGTATGATTAATTAAAGTTAAAGAAGGTTAATTAAGCCTAATGATGAAAGTTACAAAATTTACAAAAAATGTCTAAGTATATAAATTAAATTAAAAGAAATAAAAGATGATAATTTCATCATCTCCTTCTTCTTTCTTTCTCTCACCATGAAAAAGAGGGAACTAGGGATTCCATTTTTCCTTCCTTTTGATGCTTTGATTTGAGTATGCAAATCATGTCCTTTTTTAGTGATTTTTATGTTTTTGAGACCATATTAGCTTAATCTAGCTAACCTAAGGACTAATTTGTGAATCTGTCAAATGTTATAAATCTTCCCATTGGTGAATGAGCTTGTACTTGAAAGTTTATGGAAGTATTGTAAGCTTGGTTGATAGATTTGATGATTTTTTATGATTTTAGGGTTTAAGGACTAAATTGTTAAAAATGGTAAAATATCATGTATTAGTTGTAAAATAAATGTATGTGGAGATTTGGAAAGAACCCTTGTGTATTTAGTTGGTACAAGTTTGAATTAAAAATAGTTATTTTTGCATATTTTAGGTCTAAGGACTAAATTGAATAAAAATGAAATGTTAGAGGTAATTTTGTAAATTTCCCAAAAGGACTTGAATGCAAGAAATGACTTAAATTTCATGATTGAATGAGAAAATTGAATGATTTATTGATTTTAGATCACGAGCATGCTTCGGACCGAGGAAAAGAGAAATTAGTAGAATAGTCCTTGAAGTTAGCATTAACTATAATTTCATCCAGTAAGTTCGTTTGATTTAATTTCTATTTGTTAACTATGATTTACAATTATTTGGATATATTCTTGATTTAGGAATGAGATAGTAGATGCTGAAGAAACTATTTGGGCTTGTAAGAGCTAAACTCTGTCTGGACTCGTTTGAGCTAAAATTTCTGGAAGACACAAAGAGATCAACTTGATGCAAATGACATAGGATGATGAATTTGTTTAATTACTCTTTCTATAACCGAATATACTATTCTGTATGTTAATTATTCTACGAACTTACTAAGCTCTGTAAGCTTACCTGTGTATCTGTTCACTATTTTGTAGATTCATTTTACGGTTGAAGATCGGATCCTCTAGAAGAATCACACTATCCCATGATCTCGTTTGGTAGTCTTTTGTATCACTTGGCTTATATTGAATGTAATAGGATTTTGTACTTGAGTTGTTTTGTGTATAAAATGTTATTAAAATAGTTGCATCTTTGATGTTATTTCCAAATGTATTTAGTGGTTATATGATGATTCATGTACCAACATCTAATTTACTATGCTAGTATGGTCTTGAGAACTTAACATATGATGAAGTATGTCTACAAAACTTAGATAAATTATTTGTATATTTAAAATATGCTTACTTGTTTCAGTAGAACTCTTGCACGTTTCGGTAGAAGTACAGAGTATATGAACTTTTGTTACTGACTTGCATTGTATCAGTATAATTCTTTGAAGTATCGGTAGTCTGAACACTTGTATCGGTAGAAGATGCAGGGTAAATCTTCTTAGCTCTCTGGAACTCATTGTATCAGTAGAAGTGTGGATTGTATTGGTAGTAACCATACTTGTATCAGTAGAACCTTCACTTCTACTGGTAGGAAACAGCAGCTATTTTCAAATGCTTACTGATTTGACTTCTACCGATACTTGTCCAACAGGTACCGGTAAAAGTCTCTCAGATTTTGTAAAATGACATATTTGACCTTGTTGAAACTAAATGTTGCCAAAGCTTAAAATTTAATTGTATATATATTCTTGTGATATTGTATAGCTATGATATAAGGATTTTAATAATGGTAAATGATCTGAAAGACCTTGGAACCCTAATCAGCGAGGGTGTCGGGTTCTGGGTGTTACATCTGTGGTCGGATTTAATCTTCGAAAGATAGGTAATCAAATTATTTATGAAATTTTTAATCCAAGCCTTATTTCCTAAGACACGGTCTAATCTTTTAAAGAGATTACCCCAATGCTAGGTAAAAGAAGGTCCCTTAAACCCCAAGTCGTGCATATCAAACTGTAACACCCGTAACCCATAACCATCATTGGTTTAGGGTCTCAGAGTATTATCGTATATTATAATATCATTAAAACATTTCGAACAAACATTCACATTTAATTAAAGCAATCTGACGAAACATATAAATCATTCATTAAATAAGTAATATACTCCAATTTAAGCATACATAACAAATACTAACATTTCATAACATCATGATTCAACACGTAATTTATTAAACATTTCAAAATAGGGGCACACGACTGTGTGTCTCAAACATATGCTCATGTCCTTGGCCTTGCCCCAGGCCGTGCTCCTACTCGAAACTCATTCCCACGACCGTGTGATAGGCCGTGTACCTATTCTGACTTAATCACATTCCCGTGGGTAGAATCGTGTGTCAAACCATGTGTCTAATCGAAAAGGGGCCACACAGTCGTGTATCATTCCATGTGTCTGCTCGTGTGTCCTGTACTGCACCTAAACACAGCACACGGCCATGTGACAGCCCGTGTCATAGGCTGTGTATACCCATTTTGGCTTCCTATTCAAGTCAACTCTTAACCTAACTTGTTCTTCAAGATGCATAACTTCTTATGGTGAAATTTCTAAGCTTAACTACCCTTCAAGAATCAACCCTACCCGATGACTATAATGATCATCTACCTATTCTATACTCGAACCAATCACCAAGCATATCATCATTCAATCAACTGAAATCAATATATATGTACCAAGCATATTTCAATACATTCCATTATGGTCAAAATATTTACATACCTCTTAATTTACTAATTCAATATGTATATATATAACATCCAAAATGAGTTCACATCAAAACAACTACATTATAACTAATATTCACATGAATTCACTTCTTATAAGACTTTTAAACATAAACTAGTCCTAGGTATATGCCAAAATAACCAAAAAGGTAACCTTACTAATTTTGAGTTCGAGATTCCTGTTTTGATGCTGAGTTGTAATCTATTGTTAAATTAACCTGCAAACATGGAAGATTCATTTACATTAGTATTTTTTTCATTCACAACATAACCATTCACATGAGTATTTATAATCTTCAAATCAATTCTTCCATTTGACAAATCATAGTTCTAACTTTAACTTAGCACATAATGCAATCAACCAACTATGCATGATACTTCCCCTCACTACCTTTCACACTTCATAAGTATAAATATGCACCTTGATGATCCTTCCCAAAGTCTATTAATTTATCATTTATAATTTCTGTCAATTCATGACACTCAGTGCCTTGCGGATAAATCGTGAAAGTGAGCCCAGCTCTAGTTGGATTAACCAACGGTTTGCGCCCAGTGTTAGTCGAATAAACCAACGATCATGGCACCCAGTTCCTAGCGGATAAACTGCAAGTGTGAGCCCCGCTCTAGTTAGATTAACCAACACTCCCATCAAATCCTGACACCCAATGCCTAGCAGATAAACCACAAAAGTAAGCTCAGCTCTAGTTGGATTAACCAACATTGTCCGTCAAATCCTGACACCCAGTGCCTAGCGATTAAACCGCAGTGTGAGCCCAGCTCTAGCCAGTTAAACTGACAGCATAATTAAATCAACACAATCAATTACGAAATACGCAATATACATATTATCATTTAATCACATACATGAAGCAATGCATAAGTATCAAGAATTCAATTTACTATTAATTTTGCTTGAACTTAAATTTAATAAATGAAATATAATGCTAAGTTCGGAAGTACGAACTTATCGAATTACGATGATCGTTTAAATTGGGATCGACAATTCTGTATCCTTCTCCTTTCCTCATTTAGTAGTTGCTATACTCGTATCTTGCTCTAAATAATACAATTTAGTCTTAGTTATTCACCTGTAATTGTTTCAATTCAACAAGTGTTCATGACAACAAGCATTTCTTCCCTAACCATCAAATATTCATATATATATATAGTTATTCATTAAGTTCCCAAGCAATTCTCATATCACTATCATCCTATCACATATACATTAAGCACCTTGAATTTATTCAAGCATATCCTCAATCCTTAACATCATTTAATTCCCTAATTCCAAATATATGTCATTTCTTTAAAAAAAATAAAATAACCCATGTTAACCGTACCTTCATGAATCCATTTACTTCATCATTTATATAAACAATTCTCTATAATTTAAAATTTCTAAATGTAATAGCAATTCAAGTTCCATAAATACTAAATTTATCAACAAAGATAAAACATGCAAAATAATTTCAAATATAACCATGGCATGTTCTTCAAAAAAAATTACCATTCTACAAATTGAACCCCAAAGTAGTTAGATTAAATTCAAATAAGCTCAAAAGCATAAATATCAATAAAAATGGAGCTCAAAACACCTACCATGCAAGAGTCAAGCTCAATAAAATTTTCTTTTCTCTTTAATAGGGGTTTCGACAGCAAGAAGCAGAAAGATGAAAAACTATTACTCCTTTTTTTTTGTGTTTTCATTAAACTATGTTTACTAACACTTAATTATTCAATTACCTCCTTACCTCTTTTAAACTATTAAAATCACTATAATGCTTAGCCATCAAAATCCACTATCTCATTTATGGTGAATTTACTCCTTATATCATTAACCATCATTTCTCCTTCTTTTTTAACCCTTTTATTTTGTACAACACCCTTTATATTTCCATCAATTAAGTCCTTTATTTCCCTACAACATACTAATTGCTCAAATTCTTTAACTATTTTTTTTTATTTTTCTTACGCCAACTTAAATAATCATACTTATTAATTCTAATAATCGAATTTAGCATTCCTATAATATCGTTCTCGACATTGCTAATTACGGGTTGTTACACAAATAACCCGATGGCTCCGTAACCTCCCCTCCTCCAACACAACCTGTTGTACGACCTGTAGCACCTCCAGTTCTGCCTCCACCTCCTCTGATAGTCAAGTAGAGACGTCGAATTTTGACAGATAAGGTCAGAAAGAACGGTGCGGAGGAATTTCGGGGTAGAACTGAGGATGACCCGTCTAGAGCTGAATACTAGTTGAAAAACACCTTGAGAGTTCTAAGTGAAATGGCATGCCCTCCTGAAGAATATTTGCGGTGTGTCGCATCGCTGCTGAAAGATAAAGCTTATAGTTGGTAGACAACAATGCTAGCAGTGGTTCCGAAAATTCAAATTAATTAGGAATTATTTTAGACCGAATTTAAAAAGAAATACATCAAGAAACAGTATCTGGATCGAAAGAAAAAAGAGTCTGGAATTAAAACAGGGAAACAAGACAATTGCTGAGTACGAATGAGAATTTGTACATCTTAACAAATATGCTTGGGAGATCGTGCCGACAGACGAAGCTATGTGCATCTATTTTAAAGACGGGTTGAATGATGAAATCAAGATGATGGTTGGTGGTTCAAAATTATGACCATTTGTTGTATTGACAAATCGAGCTCAAAAAATGGAAGAAATTTACAATCACAAGAGGAAGAGAGAGAAGATATTCAGAGAATTCAATAAGAAGGCTCCTCCCAAAGCTTTCTCTATGCCGCCGTCAAAGAAATTCATAGAAAATGAGGACTATGTATCCGCTTCATCCGATTTCTAAAGGAGGAGCAAATCGAGACAACCTAAGTCTAGATACCAAAATTGACCTGCGAACAGTGTGGCTAGTGTCCGGAATGCACCGACTCCTGCATGCGAGCACTGTGGTAGATATCATCCTGGAGAATGCTATTTTAAGAAAGGAGTATGTTACAAGTGTGGAGCAACTGATCATCTGGTTCGAAATTGTCTGGTAGCACCTGAAGAAAATGAGGAGCGGAGTGTAAAACCTCTAATCACACCCCAGAAGGGAAGCCGTTCGGGATAGAGTAGCAATGTGAGTAGAAACCTGAGAGATAATAAAGATAATGCAAATAGATCTGAGGCTCGAGCACCTACCAGGACTTATGCTATCTGGGCTAGAGAAAAGGTTATTTGATAGCATTACAAATGACATATATTTTCTCCCTAAATTGGTGTTTTAATTGTCTCTTTTGTATCTTATTTTGCATGCATCATAAGCATTTCATACTTAGTTTTTATATGTTCTAACTCATTTTAGTTTAGTTTAAATTCTTATTATTTTTACATCTTTTGTGTACTAATGTCGTTACAAGTAGCCTATATATTGACCCTTAGAATTGTTAGCACAGGAACTCATCTTAGAAGATCAATACTGAAAGAAGAATGTAGCCACAAGATCAACTTGAAATTGCGACCAGATAGCATAAGTAAACTCAAGCTGAAAATACAACTGGAAGCACCAGCGCAGGACAATCACACGTTATCACCGCAATTGACGATTTCAGATCGCGCCCAACAATGTAACGACAACCTATAAATCTCTGAAAAACACATTAAGTCTGCGTGAGTGCATAGTTGTACTATAACTAACTTTGACAACTGCAAAGTGGATCTGGATCTAAGAATAGAGGATGAAACCTGCAACTTTTGAAGGCTATAAATAGAGGAAAGAAGATAGAAGAAATCAACAAGTGAAAAGAAATTAAATTGTGCAATTACTTTGTGTTTTTGAGATTTGAGTTGGAAGACGGTGAGCTGATTGAGAGAAGAAGCAACCACTTCTGACGAGAGGTGCTCGATGCAATATAAGAGGAGCGGTTGAGGAATAGTCCTAGTAGTCTAGAGATAGTAAGCTTCGATTGTATTCGTTGACCCCTCTTTTATGCTGATGAATTTTAATGACATTTGAATGAGTATGAGTGTATCTTTCAGTGTTAGATCACTTTGATTCTTATTTAATGTTTTTCATCTATTTATTTGGATCTAACTGTATCAAACACGAAAGTGCATTTGCAGTCTACCGACATCGAGAGATGCGGTGACAAGTTAGGTTAACAAGCAAGACGGTAAGAGTTGCTTGGGATTAGAAGAGATTCTAGTCACTTGTTCTTGAGTGTACAACATTGTTCACACCGAGAGGTGGGGTGATTGTGGGTATTTAAGTCTTGATTAAACAGAGAACTATTATTGGTAAGATTTCATTGGAGCCCTATTGCTGCGGCAATTCGTTTATACAATACCTTGTAAGTGCATCCAACATTGCTACTTAGTGAAATCAATGATCCACTCCAATCCTTTACACTTGGTCATATTTTACTTTCTTGCATTTAAATACTCAACACTTCAACAACACTTTGATTTACTTTTAGTTGCTTTGATAATTAACTTTGATTGCATTGACAGTATTAACAGTTTTAGTGTGTAAATTTGACTTAACTGCGGTAACATCTTTACTCACATTTCATCTAATTTTAGTATTAATTGCTTCGACATATAGACATCAAGAACCCATTCTTTGTGGGATCGATATCCGATAGAATTATTCTATCAACTATACTTGCTTCGATGTGTGTCCGCTTGCACATTACTATGACTTTACAAAACGGATCATTACTGCACCTGATGTTTTCACTAGTATATTCTATCTTTTTAATGATATTGTGTGTGTGCCTTGATTAACCCAGGGTCGACTCATTCTTATATTTGTACTGCTTTGACAACTGATAAAAAATTTTCTGTTGAGTTAACTAAATTTTATGTTCAAGTTACAAACCCATTATGTCATAGTGTCATAGTAAACCTAGTGTGTCGTAAATGTCCACTAAAAGTTCAAGGCTATGAGTTTCCTGCTAATCTCATGTTACTACCTTTCTATGAGTTCGATGTGATACTAAGTATAGATTGATTATCTGAGCATGATGCTATGGTTAACTGTAAATAGAGACGGATTGGTTTAAAATGTCCGGCTAGTGAGATAATTACAGTTGAGTCTAGTAAATTGAATAATGATGTTAGATGATTTCAGCTATTTCTGCACAGAAAATGGTTCGTAAGGGTTGTGAGGCATTTCTAGCTTATATACTTGATACTCGGGAGTCAAGAACAGAACTAAATCAGGTACCGATTGCTAATGAGTTTACAGATGTGTTTCCTGAAGAGTTATCAGGATTGCCATCGATTAGAGAAGTGGATTTTGGCATTGATTTGATACCTGGCACTACTCCGACATCGATTCCACCGTATAGAATGGCACCGACTTAGTTGAAAGAACTTAAGGCATAGTTGCAGAAGTTACTGGATAGAGGCTTTATCCGTTCGAGTTTTCACCTTGGGGTGCATCGGTGTTGTTTGTAAAGAAAAAAGATGGTTCGATGAGAATGTGTATTGATTATCGACAGTTGAGCAAAGTTACTGTAAAGAATAAGTATCTGTTGTCTTGTATTGATGAGTTGTTTGATTAGTTGAATGGTGCAACAGTATTTTCTAAAACAGACCTTAGGTCAAGTTATTATCAGATGATAGTTAAAGATTGTGATGTGTCAAAGACTACATTTAGGACCCAATAGGACATTATGAATTTTTGTTGATGTCGTTTAGGTTGACTAACGCTTCGACAAATTTTATGGATTTGATGAATCGAGTCTTTTAGCCTCAGTTGGATAGGTTTGTAGTGGTATTTATAAATAACATACTAATCTTTTAGCCTCAGAGCATACTCAACATTTGAGAGAGCTGTTACAGATTTTGCAAAAAAAAAAGCATCTGTCCGCGAAGTTCAATAAATGTGAGTTTTGGCTTCGAGAGGTTGGATTTCTGAGACATGTAGTATCTTCAGAAGGAATATGGGTCAATCCAAGCAAAGTTTCTGCCATTCTCAACTGGAAAATTCTAAAGAATGTCGATGAGGTACATAGTTTTCTGAGATTGGCGGGTTACTACCGTCAATTTGTTAAAGATTTCTCTATTATAGATTTACCGATGACAAAGTTACTTTAGAAGAATGCTCAGTTTGTCTGGTCAGAAAAGTGTCAGCAGAGTTTTGATCAGTTAAAGAAAATGCTAATAGAAGCTCCGGTTTTGACATAGCCTGAGACGAGGAAAGAATTTGTTGTTTACAGTGATGCATCACTAAATGGGTTGGTATGTGTATTAATGCAAGCTGGAAAAGTGTTAGCTTATGATTCCCAATAGTTAAAGTCACATGAGAAGAATTATCTGACTCATGATCTGGAGTTAGCCGCCATTGTCTTTGCACTGAAGATTTGGAGGCATTATATTTATGGTGAGAGAGGACATTGATCAGTGTCTTTACGTCACAATGATTGTGCAAGCATACACACGTCAATGCAAGTATAGTTGATAGACAATTCTATCGAATATCGATCCCACAAGGAATAGGTTCTTGATATTCAATGTTGGAGCAACTAATACTGAAATTAAGGTAATTGTGAGTAAGGTTGTCAACGCAATTAAGTCAGATCTGTAAACTAAATTAGTTATCAATGTCAACGCAATCAGAGTCAAATGTCAGGTGTTAAATGTTAATGTACTGAAAGTAAATCAAATGTGTTGAGTATTGAGTGCTAAATATTTAAATGCATAAAATGTAAAAGTGATCAAGTGTAAAGGGTAGAAATAGTTCACTAATTCTGCTAAGTTGCAACGCTGGATACGTCGACAAGGTAAAATATAGATGAAATGTAACTGCGATGAAGTCCCTTTGAGTTCTTACCAATAACAACTTTCTACTTAATCCTGACTTAAATATCCACAATCAATCCACCTTTCGATGAGAGCAGCGATGTATATTCAAGAACAAGTAACTGGAGTTTATCCCAATCACAAGTAGCTCTCTAACTTACTTATTAATCCAACCTGTCACCGCATCTCTCGATGTTGGCGTACTACAATTTCACTCTCGTGCTTAAAGCGGTTAAATCCAAGAATAAACAGATAAGCAGTGTAAAATAAGAATCAAAATGATAAAACATTAAAAGACACTCTCGTATTCATTTAATATCATCAAAATCCATCATCATTTAAGAAGAATTAAATAGTACAACGAAGCTTAGTATCTCTAGACTACTAGGCCTACTCTCTAATTGCTCCTCTTGCCCTTGCATCAAACACCTTCTCGTCAAAAGTGACTGCAGACTTGCTTCATCAGCTTTCCAATTTCCAGCTCAAATCTCCAAAATCACACAAAAATTGTAGAATTTAATCCCTTAGCTCTTGATGATTTCTTCATTCTTTGTTCATCTATTTATAACCTCTAAAATGTTACAGGATTCAACCTTCATTCTCAGATCCAGATCTAGATCTTGCAGCTGTCAAAATTAGTTAGAGTACAGTTGTGCACTCACGCAGTTCTAGTGTATTCTTCAGAGATCTGCAGATTGTCACTGTATCACTGGGTGTATTCTAAAATCATAATTGCAGTGACATTTGTGAAATTCCTACGTTGGTGCTTCCAGCTGTGAATTCAACTTGATTTTAATCATTCAAGGTTTAGTTTCAATATGGTGACAACTCTTGGTCGTAATTTCTATCTAATCTTGTGGCTGCATTTATCTAACATGAAGTTTCTAGACTGAGTTCCTGCGCTGACAATATTAAGATGCAATATATCGGATGCTTGCATCGACATTAGTACAAAAATAGGTAAAAATAACAAGAATTTAAACTAACTAACAATGAGTTGGAAAATATGAAAATTAAATGTAAAATGCTAATGATGCATGCTAAATTAAATATAAAAGAGACAATTAAGACACTAAATTAGGGAGAAAATCTATGTCATTTGTAATGCCACTCACACCCCCAAACATGAGTTTTTACTTGTCCTCAAGTAAACAAAAATAAACAAAGCCACAATTAGAAATGTTAACGTAATCATTATTCATACAACTTGATTTCTCTAAATTCCTAATGTGTAAATTGCATTCATGTAATAGAATGATGCACTGACAATTTATATCTATGAACAACTTAAAACTGTAACTTCATCACCGTTAGTATCATATATTGAATCTTAGCCTTCCTTGAACCATTTCAGCAATCTATTCTTCCTTTTTTCTTTTGTTTCTTCTTTTTCTCATTTTTGTTTTTCAAGTGACTGAAAGATGTCATTACATTAACGTACCTTTGTTCTTGAGAAGTAACTATGGGGTACAACAAACCCCTAGGAGGCATGTAATTACGCCGACACACACTCTTGCAGTTACAGCTCTTGGCTAGATGAATTTTCTTTTCTAAGTCTGCAGCGGAGTATTCTCCCTTAAAAGTCACAATGCACTCATAATGGAGTGTCTTTTATTAATATAATGTCGCTGCAGTGGTTAGTTAGTTCAAGATTCAATACCAATACTATTCATCTATTACTGAAGCAGTTTCAATTATTCATTCAAAAATAGCAAACTCATTATTCATTCATATTCATCCAATTTCCACATCAGCATTCAAATAATTCCAGAATTACGCATCAAAATAAAAATTGTGGGCACATTTCTGTTTGAATTTTATAAATTTTCATTAACTAAAGAAACCAAAATAAAAGTCAAACATGAAGCTATAGTTGCATTTCCTATTCACATTGTCTTCCCCCTAACTTAATATCTGCATTGTCCTTAATGCACTGACAATAGGTATACAAAAATAATGCAAATGCAGCTACAATAAGCTAAATTAAAAGGAATGCAATGAAAATTAAAATGCAGGCACCATAAGAATGCATGAAAACTAACTAAAAAGAGATGTACCAAATTATTCAGCAGTAGCCGATGTAGAGGCTGCTTTGGTTTTCTTCTTTTTCTTCGTTGGGCGCTCTCCCTTGTCATTATGTTTCTTCTTTTTCTTATCCTTGTGGCTCTTTCGTTTCTTATCCTTTGAACCAACCAACTTGATAGATTTCTCCTCCTCGGCGGGCTGGGTGGCGACCTCATCAATTGTCACATCAGATGGGTGAATTTCTGTGAGTGGTGCCACATAAGGCACAATAGCTAAAGGATTTAGTTCCACTATCTTGCCAATGACAACCTCAACCTGGCTCGCAGTTGGTAGAGCCTCTTCTGAGCTGGATGCCCTCACAATATCCTCAACAATCATTGTTGGGGCAATAATTTCCTTCTCCACTTGCACCTCGGCAGGTTCTTCTTTTTCTTTCTCTTTTTCTTTCTCTTTCTCCTCATTCTCTTTCATCTGGAAATCCCCTTGATCTACACCATCATCCACATTCTTCTCAAGTTCCACTGGATCAATGTGAGCACAATCCATTACATCGACATCCTTTCCCACAGCCGCTGCTTATTCAGCCATATTTGCGCCCAGACTGTTAGAGAGCTCATCTTCGAATAAGTGGACGATGTCATGATGATAATCATCATTAGTCTATGAGTGCTCGTCGTCTTCCCCATCATCGAAAATATGAATCAGGATCGGTGCAGGTGTAGATACAGGTTCAAACCTACCTTCAGGAGTAGCTTGCTCGAAAGATGAGTACTTCATTAGGCGATAGATTTATGGGAAGATGGGAAAGTCTGGCAATGGAGTCTTGTTGATCTAGTTTAATGCAGCGACAATGGCTTAATTCCAAGCCTTAGTGTAAGCATAAAACTTGTGGAGTCGAAAATCCATATCGTCCACGATACTGTCGATGTGGATAGAACGCATGTTGATGCGGTTTAAATGAACTTTCATTAGTGCCAGCTTCTTTGCTACCGGAGTCTCTGTCAGCACATCAGGTTTTTCAGCCTTTTTCTTACCCTTCCCTTTGTCCCTTTTCTTGGAGGTCTCTTTGGCCACTAGGGTGTCTTGGCCTCGTGTCATCCTCTCAATAGAAATATCATTGATCAGGCCTTTGTTGTCTAAGACCTCCTCATCATCTTTGGGCACAATGCCCTTATCTTGACAAAGTAGCATAATAAGAGAGGGAAAAGAAAGGATACCAGTTTGCTTTCCTGCAGCTTCTACGATCTAGGCATGTATGAGTTCACCGATGTCGATGTGTCGGTGATGCAGAATGGAATGTAGGAGACCCATACGGTCCAATGTGGCCGTAGTGCTATGGGTAGAAGGCATAATACGACTGTTGATAAAATGAAACCATACCTTGAAAAAAATTGTAAGGTACCATCTGTGCATCGTATAGTTGTGAAACCCATTACCCGTCCATGTAGCACCATTGATGCAAAAATTGTTCATCATTTGGGCCAAACAATCATCATCTAAATTATGCATAAAGGGTGTATGGTTGTCTACTCGTTCCAAAATTCTCAACAGTACGTTGATCTGCATAGCACTTCATGGAACTAGTCCCTGTACAAGACAAACTCCTGCTCTTGATCCACCAATCGCATAAAACTCCCTCACTATTGTGAGAGAGTAGCCAGAAGGATGGTTACAGAAATATTCCTATTCGAGACGGCTGATGGTACGATGAACTTGTTTCCCCAATGTTTGATGTGAAGACAGTTAGAGACCCTGTTCAGAGTGGATATTGCGTTTAAGCATAACAGTGTGGTAACGTTCTTTGGCCGCAGTCGTTAGAAATAAGACTGGGCTAGTCGATTATGGTGGTGGTGTTGTGGATGGAACCATAGTAGGAGTAGTCGGGGTGTTCTTTAAAGGGGTTTTGGGAGTGTTCTTTGAAGCACGGGTTTTAGCCATGGTAAAAGAAAGAACTTCAAGAAGTCTTACAGAAAAGAAAGATTGCTTTTGAGATTAGAAAAGAAAATATGTAGACAATGAAAGAGAAGAGTTGCAGTAACAATGGCGAATGTGAAGAGAAAAGATAACTGCAATGAGAGGCTTTATAATGAGTGGAAAAACACGGGGAAACGTTGTGTCTGCAACCATTAATTACCAAGTTGTAGATCGTACCGATTTGTTTTAATCCAATGGCTGGGAGAGAAAGAAATTAACCGGCACGATTCTTGTCGAAAAAATAATGCTGACTCATCGCAGAATGCATCGACAATATGTGTTTCAATGCTTCGACAAAAATATGATTTTTATTTTTGCAAGGAATTTAAAACAACACAAAGAAAAGTGAAACAATTAAAAGTAAATAAAGAAATGCATTGACATTATTTAAATGTCACCAGGTTGACGACTTCGTCTGGTTCTCGAACATTTGGGCTCGCATAATGTTTAAGACGTTGGCCATTTACTTTAAATTTTTGTCCATCCTTTAAGTTTTTGATTGTCATCGCACCACTTTGGAATGCTTCGACAACTTTAAATGGGCCTGACCATCTTGATCTCAATTTTCCTGGATGCAATTTTAAATATGAGTTAAATAAAAGTACAAACTAACCAAGGTGAAATTGTCGATGCAAGATGATGTTGTCATGCCATCTCTTTGTCTTTTCCTTGTATATCGTCGCGTTCTCATAAGCATGGCGTCGGATTTCTTCTAATTCGTGATGTCCAACAGTCTTTTCTTTCCAGCAGCATCTTAGTCTAAATTCACCTGCTTAATTGCCCACATGGCCTTATGTTCAAGTTCGACAGGCAGGTGACAAGACTTTCCAAACACTAGTTGGTATGGCGACATCTCCAATGGGGTTTTGTAGGCAGTGCGAAGCACCCACAATGCATCATGTAGCGGCGCAGACCAATCCTTCCTAGATGGATTAACCACCTTCTCAAGTATGTTTTTAATTTGACGATTGGATACTTTGGCTTGACCATTAGTTTGTGGGTGATATGTGGTGGCCATACGATGCTTCACACCATATCGCTTTAATGCAATCGCCACTTGGTTATTATAGAAATCAGTGCCTTGGTCGCTTATCAACGCTCTCAGTGTTCCAAACCTTGTGAGGATGTATGTGTGAAAGAACTTCAACACTGTTCGAGCGTCATCTTTTGGCACCGCAATAGCTTCAATCCAGTTTGGAAATGGCCCTATAAAATCTATACTCCAGACATCTAAGAGCTCTACCTCCATGATGGGTTGTTGGAGCATCCCGTTACGTCGAGATATAAATCTAGTTCGTTAACAACGATCACATTATTTTGCAAAATTGTGGGCGTCTCGAAATAAATTGGGCTAATAAAATCCTGATTGTAGGACCTTTGCAGTAGTCCTTGTTCCACCAAAATGACCTCCATAAGGGGCATCATGGCAGTGTCGTAGGATTGAGATCATTTCTTCTTCAGGTACACAGCGACGGATGATATTGTTAGCTCATACCTTAAATAGGTATGGCTCGTTCCAATGGTATTTAATAGCATCATGTATGAACCTAATCTTTCTATGACCAACCGCACTCATAGGTAGCTTTCCACACACAAGGTAATTGACGACATCAGCATCCCATGGTTATGCGTCAACAAAGAATAATTGCTTATCAAGAAATGCCTCGACAATCTAGGTTATTTACCCGTTCTCACTCCCAGTTTCCAACCGAGACAAGTGGTCAGCTACTTGATTCTCAGATCCTTTTTATCTCTGATTTCGACATCAAATTCTTAGAGAAGTAGGATCTATCTGATGAGTCTAAGTTTGGCATCTTTTTTGTTGAAAAGGAATCTCAATGCTGAGTGGTCCATGTAAACTGTTGTCTTTGCGTCGACAAGATAGGAACGGAACTTGTCAAATGTAAAGACTACTACTAGCAACTCATTCTCCATAGTAGTATAATTAACCTACGCTTCAATTAGAGTTTTACTAGCATAATAAATAGAATGAAATACCTTTTCTTTTCTTTAGCCTAGGACAGCTCCTACAGTAAAGTCACTGGCATCATACATTAGTTCGAATGGTTGCATCCATTCTGGTGTAACGACAATCGAAGCTTGTACCAACTGTTTCTTTATTGTTTTGAATACGTCCAGACAGGCATCATTGAACAAAAACTTTTTATTATGCTCTAGTAATGAGCATAAAGGTTTAGCTATCTTGGAAAAATCTCTAATGAATCTTTTATAAAAGCCAGCGTGTCCAAGAAAGCTTCTTATTACTTTGACAGTGATGAGCGGGGGTAATTTTTCAATGATTTCTACCTTAGCTTCATCAACCTCAATGCCTTGACAAGATATGAGATGGCCAAGGACAACGCCTTCAGTAGCCATGAAGTGGCAATTTTCCCAATTCAGAACGAGATTTGTGTCCTCGCATCTTTTCAAAACTCTTGCCAAATTATCAGCGCACTGGTCAAAACTCTGTCCCTAGACTAAGAAATCATCCATGAATACCTCAAATGAGTCCTCAATCATATCCGAAAAGATCGCCATCATACATCTCTAGAATGTTGCTGGTGCATTACACAACCCAAACAGCATCCGTCAAAAAGCAAAGGTTTCGAAAGGACATGTGAACATGGTCTTTGTTTGATCTTCTGGCGCAATAGCTATTTGGTTGTATCCAAAGTAGCCATCCAAGAAGCAATAATAGGCTTTACCAGCTAGCCTATCTAGCATCTGATCAATGAAAGGTAGTGGAAAATGGTCTTTCTTTGTGGTCGCATTCAGTCGCCAGTAATCCATGCATACTTGCCATCCAGTTGCGATGCGAGTAGGGATTAACTTATTCTTGTCGTTGGTCACGATTGTGAAACCACTCTTTTTAGGCACACATTGAACGAGACTTACCCAATTGCTACATCTAACCATTTAAGGATTTCTTTCTTTACCACTTCTTTCATTTTTTCATTGAGTCATCTTTGTTGCTCAATTGATTGCTTCCCTTCATCTTCTAGCCGTATCTTATGCATGTAAAAAGAGGGACTGATACCTCTGATATTTGCGATGCTCCAGGCTATGGCTGTTTTGTGTTCTTTCAGAATTGCGATGAGCTTCTCTTCTTGCATTGCGTCGAGGGATGCGTTGACAATTACAAGTAATGTCTCTTTGTCACCAAGGAAAACATACTTAAAATGTATTGGCAATGGTTTTAACTCCAAGGTAGGAGCTTGTTCGACAGATGATTTAAACACTGGGATCGTCTTGTTAGACAAATCCAAAGGACTCCATTTGCCAATTCTGACACAACTCATAATTATTAACCTCTTCTTTGCCGACACAATCATCTAGGATTTCATATGTGGATGCCGTTGTATCATCATAAGACAATGTTAAACGTCTTGCATGAAATTCTTCCACGATAATCTCGTCCAACATGTCAATGTGGTGACATTGTTCATTAGGTCCAAACGGTGATGCTTCAAACACACTGAAGGTTACTTGGTCATCATTATGACGCATAACAAGTTGTCCTTTGAACACATCGATAAGTGTTCGTCTCGTTGCTAGGAATGGCCTCCCAAGAATTATGGGTACCTCCTTATCTGCTTCGCAATCTAGGATAATAAAATCAGCAGGGAACACCAACTTATCAACTTGAACAAGAACATCTTTGATTTTTCCTTTTGGTTGTGCTAGAGATCTATCCGCCAGTTGCAATGTCACCACAATAGGCTTCATCGAACCTATTCCTAATTTCTTAAAAGTGGACAAAGGCATTGGGTTAATTCTTGCTCCTAAATCACATAAAGCCTTACCTAAATAATGATTCCCGATGGAGCATGAGATTGTGAAGCTGCCAGGATCTTTCATCTTGGTTGGCAACTTGTTTGTAAGTACAACGCTGCACCCCTCTATGAGCGTAATCATCTCGATGTCAGACAATTTCTTCTTCTTTGATAATAATCCTTCATGTATTTCCCATAACTAGGTATCTGCACAAGAGCATCTATTAGAGGTATATTAATATGCAATTGTTTCAAAGTAGAAAAAAACTTTTGATATTCTTTATCATGGACTTTTTCTTTGAATCGTTACGGAAACGGAAAAGGTATGGTTGTAGTGGGTTGTTGTGGATAACTCGGCAGTATCGACACTAGTTGTTGTGTCAACAACTTTATTGGGCAATCTACAGGCATGGGCAGCCTTATAGTTGGTTCCTCAGCATTAATTTTTGCTTGACATCCTTCAGCTGCATCCTCCTCTTGTTGTTGTGGTTTAGATGCATCGACATGGTCTTTATCAGAATCGCTTAATCCTACCGTTTGTTTTTCACTCATTAGCGTGATTGCTTTGCAATGCTCCTTCCCCTTTGTGTTGGATTCTCAATGTCACTAGGCAGAGATCCTGGTGATCTGGTGCTGAGATTAGAAGCCAACTGTCCGAGTTGGGCTTCCAGCGCTCGTATGGAAGAAGAGTTACCTTCCACTATCGCTTCAGTTCTTGTGATATGCTCACGCATTATTGCTTCAAGAGCAGCCATAGGATCCGACTTAGGTTAAGAAAATTGTTGTTGTTGATGCTAATGATGTTGATGATGTTGTCCTTACATTTATGGCAATACAGACTATTGTGGCTATAATCGAGATTATGGTTGCATCTGGTTATGTGACTGCATCTATTCAAAATGAGAATTTATCTGTGAATTCTAATGATAATTCTGCTGTGGATTGGTATTATAACTCCCTTGTCTATAACCTCCTTGGTTTGAGGAATTTCCATATCTATACGTGTAAGTATTTTGATTCCCCCAATGTTATTGAGAACGATTGTTGTATGAGTTACCAAATGAACTCCCTCGGATGTTGTTGACATAATATGCATTTTCTGCATGTTGTAGGAAGTCCTCATAGCTATGGTTGTCACTGTAGATCTTGCAGAAAAATATCGACGCATCCAATTGCTGGGCCACTTGAATAGGAGCAACTTCAGTGGCTCCTTTCATATTCTTTATGATGTTGGTCAGTGAAGATACCTGCGTTGATAATGCATAAATAGCATCTAATTCAAGAACTTTAAGATTAGTTTTCACCTGTGCAAAATGAGAGATTGGATATTGGTAGTCATTCTAGGCAATCCTCTCTAGAATTCTTACAGCTTCATTGTAAGTACAATCCAACAATGGACCATTAGCCGATGCGTCGACAAGATTTCTTGTCTGAGCATTCAAACCATTGTAAAAGATCTCTATTTGGGTCTCTTGCTGAATTTCATGCATTGGGCAGTGTCGAAGCAATGTTTTGAAGCGCTCCTATGTTATGTAAATTCTCATCATCGAGCTGATGATATGCAGTGATGTCATTACGCAACCTTGCATTCATTATCGGTGGATTAAAATGCAGAAAAAATTACGTTGCTAATGCATTCTACGATGTAATTAATCTAGTCGACAATCCTAAGAACCATGTTCTTGCTTTACCCTGCAACGAATAAGGAAATAAATGCATTTTTAAAGCATCATCAAAGACACCATGCTGACTAAAGGATACAAAAATAAACAATAATGATTTCAAATTTTCTCGTACGTCTTCATGCTGAAAACCTGAATATTGACCATTTCAGTTGAGCATTTGAAACACCATCAGTTTCAGTTCAAAATTACCAACTTGAATAGCCGGTTGTACAACCCCTGGTTTTAAATCATTGAGTATAGGTACAACAAAATCTCTTATTAACCTAATCTGAACTTGTTCATCTTGTGGACGTGATAGTGGTATATCGTTAACAATTTGTGAAGGTACTGGACGAATTCCTTCTTGTTGCAGCAATGGTGGCAATTTATTATTGTTGTTGTTACCAGCCATTTTCCGTTGTTCTTGCCTTCTCCTCCTGAGTGTCCTCTCAAGCTCCGGATTAAAGCTTACAATGTCCTTAGGATTTCTCCTTGTGTACATGCAATAATTAAAAATCTGAAAAAGAAAACAATTAAAGAAATAATAATAGATTAGTAAAGATTAAAAATTAAGTAAGTAGAATTGATTGCAACTACAAAAGTAAATATCAAACAAACGCCATTCCCCTACAATGGCGCCAAACCTTGATCGGTGTCATTACGTCACAACGATTGTGCAAGCATACACTCATCGATGCAAGTATAGTTAATAGATAATTCTATCGGATATCGATTCCCAGAGGAATAGGTTCTTAATGTTCAGATGTCAGAGCAACTAATGCTGAAATTAAGGTAATTGTGAGTAAGGTTGTCAACACAATTAAGTTAGATCTGCAAACTAAATTAGTTATCAATGTCAACGCAATCAGAGTCAAATGTCAAGTGTTAAATGTCAATGTACTGAAAGTAAATCAAATGAGTTGAGTGTTGAGTGCTGAATATTTAAATGCATAAAATGTAAAAGTGATCAAGTGTAAAGGGTAGAAATGGTTCACTGATTCTGCTAAGTTGCAGCGCTGGATACGTTAACAAGGTAAAATATAGATGGAATGTCGCTACGACAAAGTCTCTTTGAGTTCTTACCAACAACAACTTTCTACTTAATCTCGACTTAAATATCCACAATCACTCCACCTCTCGGTGAGAGCAACGATGTATATTCAAGAATAAGTAACTAGAGTTTGTCCTAGTTCCAAGCAGCTCTCGCCTAACTTACTTGTTAATCCAACCTGTCACCGCATCTCTCGATGTCGACGTACTGCAATTTCACTCTCGTGCTTAAAGCGTTTAAATCCAAGAATAAATAGATAAGCAGTGTAAAATAAGAATCAAAATGATATAACATTAAAAGACACTCTCGTATTCATTTAATATCATCAAAATCCATCATCGTTTAAGAAGAATTAAATAGTACAATGAAGCTTACTATCTCTAGATTACTAGGCCTACTCCCTAATTGTTCCTCTTACCCTTACATCAAACACCTTCGTCGGAAGTGACTGTAGACTTGCTTCATCAGCTTCCCAATTTCCAACTCAATTCTCAAAAATCACACAAAAATTGTAGAATTTAATCCCTTAGCTCTTGATGATTTCTTCATTCTTTGTTCATCTATTTATAACCTCCAAAATGTTGCAGGATTCAACCTTCATTCTCAGATCCAAATCTAGATCTTGCAGTTGTCAAAATTAGTTAGAGTACAGCTGTGCACTCACGTAGTTCTAGTGTATTCTTCAGAGATCTGCAGATTGTCACTGTATCGCTGGGCACATTCTGAAATCATAATTGCAGCGACATCTGTGAAATTCTTGCGTTCGTGCTTCCAATTGTGAATTCAACTTGACTTTAATTATTTGAGGTCTAGTTTAAATGCGATGATAACTATTGGTCGCAATTTCTATCTAATCTTGAGGCTATATTTATCTAGCATGAAGTTTCTAGACTGAGTTCCTGTGCTGACAATATTAAGACGCAATATATCAACTGCTTGCATCGACATTAGTACAAAAGTAGGTAAAAATAACAAGAATTTAAACTAACTAACAATGAGTTGGAAAATATGAAAATTAAATGTAAAATGATAATGATGCATGCTAAATTAAATACAAAAGAGACAATTAAGACACTAAATTAGGGAGAAAATCTATGTCATTTGTAATACCATCAGACACATATTTATAGATCATAAGAGTTTAAAGTACTTGATCATCCAAAAGGAGTTGAATCTGAGACAGCGATAATTGTTAGAACTACTAAAAGATTATGATAAGGGGAAAGCTAATGTCATTGCAGATGCTCTGAGTCGAAAATCATTGTTTGCATTGAGGGCATTGAATGCACATTTTCTCTAAAGAGTGATGGTTCTATTACGGCTGAACTCAGAACAAGACCATTATTCTGACAGCGGATTCGTGAACTATAGAAAAGTGATCCGAAGTTAGTAGCAAGGAAAGAGAAGATTCAGAGTGACTCTATTATAGGGTTTACTGTTGATGCTGAAGGTATGATATACTTTCGAGACAGGGCATGTGTTCTTAAAGATCCAGATTTGAGACGGGAAATTTGGTAGAAGTTCATAGTAGCACCTACTCCATTCATCCAAGGAGTGTGAAGATGTACAATGACTTAAAGAAAATGTAATTGTACTGGTGGTCAGGTATGAAGAGAGAGATTTTTTAGTTGTGACTAAATGTCTACCATTGGGATTACTTTATCCTATTACTATTCTTGAATGGAAATGGGAAAGGGTCACTATGGACTTTGTCACAAGGTTGTCAGTAACACCGAGGAAGAACGATTCGATCTAAGTTTTAGCTGACAAATTGACTAAGTCAGCTCATTTTATCCCAATTTGTGTAGACTTCAAGCTTGAGAAGTTAGATGAGCTGTATGTATCTGAGATTGTGTAACTGCATGGGGTGCCAGTATCTATTATCTCTAATAGGGATCCCAATTTTACTTTAAGATTCTTTGGTAAGCTACATGAGGCTTTGGGAACCAGATTGAATTTTAGCACTACATATCATCAGCAGATAGGTGGGTAGTCTGAGCGAGTAATAAAGATTCTAGAAGACATGTTGCGATGCTGTGTACTCAAGTTTGAGGGTAGTTGGGAGAGATATCTACTGTTGGTAGAGTTTGCTTATAATAACAGTTATCAATCTAGTATCAAAATGGCACCATTTGAAGCTTTGTATGGTAGAAAGTGAAGAACACCTTTGTACTGGTTCGAGCTGAGTGAATCTAAGCTGGTTGGGATTGATTTGATACATGAGACAGAAGATAAGGTTCGGATAGTTCATGATTTTTTAAAGGCAGCCTCTAATCGTCAGAAGTCTTATGCAAATCTCAAGAGAAAGGATATAGAATTTGTAGTCGAAGATTGATTTTTTCTAAGACTTTCACCTTAGAAGAAGGTGTTACGTCTTGGTAGAAAAAGAAAGTTAAGTCTGCGGTTTATTGGGTCATATGAGATCATTGAGAGGGTAGGCTCGGTAGCCTACAAGCTAGCCTTACCTCCGGAACTTGAGAAGATTCATAATATTTTTCATGTTTTGATGCTGAGATGGTATAAATTAGATCCTTCTCATGTTATTACTCCCTGTGAAGTTTAGATACAACTGGATTTGTATTATTTAGAAGAACTGGTTAGAATCCTAACTCATGAAGTAAAAGAGTTATGGAACAAGAGAGAATCGTTGGTAAAAGCTTTGTGGAATCATCATGGGTTAACAGAAGCTACATGGAAAACAGAGGCTTCGATGAGATCACAGTACCTTAACCTATTCGTTGGTAAGAAATTTCGGGACAAAATTTCCCTAAAGGGGGAGAGTTGTAACAACCCAGTTTTCAATGGTGTCGGAAACAGTTATCTTAGGATCACAACTCCGATGAGTCAGATCGAAAATCTTATTTATTTAATATTTTTGATGTAATTAGCATCGTATTAAATTTTTGTTAAGAAATTTTATCATTTCGATAGTTAATTAATTGATAAGGACTAAATTGAATAGATCACGAAAGTAGGATTGTTTAAATAGAGGGACCAAATAAACAATTAACCAATAGAGGTTAAGTTAGTGGAATTTCATGATATCTAAATGTATATGGGTATGATTAATTAAATTTAAAGAAGGTTAATTAAACCTAACGATGAAAGTCACAAAATTTACAAAAAATACCTAAGTATATAAATTAAATTAAAAGAAATAAAAGATGATAATTTCATCATCTCCTTCTTCTTTCTTTCTCTCACTACCAAAAAGAGTGAACTAGGGTTTCCATTTTTCATCCTTTTGAAGCTTTGATTTGGGTAAGCAAATCATGTCCGTTTTTAGTGATTTTTATGTTTTTGAAACCGTATTAGCTTAATCTAGTTAACCAAAGGACTAGTTTGTGAATCTTTCAAATGTTATAAATCTTTCCATTTATGAATGAGCTTGTTCTTGAAAGTTTATGGAAGTACTGTGAGCTTGGTTGATAGATTTGATGATTTTGTTAAGTGATTTTTTATGATTTTAGGGTTTGAGGACTAAATTATTAAAAAGGGTAAAATCTTATGTATTAGTTGTAAAATAATTTCTTGTGGAGATTGGGAAAAAACCCTTGTGTATTCAAATGGTACAATTTTGAATGAAAAATGGTTATTTTGCATATTTTAGGTCTAAGGTCTAAGGTCTAAATTGAATAAAAATGAAATGTTAGGGGTAATTTTGTAAATTACCTAAAAAGAACTTGAATGCAAGAATTTATTTAAATTTCATGATTTAATGAGAAAATTGAATGATTTATTGACTTTAGATCATGAGCGTGCGGCAGACCAAGAAAAAGAGAAATTAGCAGAATAGTCCCTAAAGTTAGGCTTAACTATAATTTCATCTGGTAAGTTCATGTGATTTAATTTCTATTTGTTAATTATGATTTACAATTATTTGGATATATTCTTGATGTGGAAATGAGAAGGAAGACACTGAAAAAAAATTCTGAATTCTAGCTCGGTGGAGCGATATTCTATCTGGCTCGTAAGAACAATATTCTTTCTGGCTCGTAAGAGTGATATTCTATCTGGCTCGTAAGAGTGATATTCTGTCTGGCTCGTAAGAACAATATTCTTTCTGGCTCGTAAGAGCGATATTCAGTCTAGCTCCTAAGAGTAATATTCTTTCTGGACCGTAAGAGCGATGTTCTGTCTGGGCTTGTAAGAGCTAAACTCTATCTAGGCTCATTTAAGCTAAAATTTCTAGAAGACTCTAAGATATCAACTTGATGCAAATGACACGAGATGATGAAGTTGTTTAATTACTCTTTCTATAACAGAATATACCATTTTGTAAGTTAATTGTTCTATGAACTTACTAAGCTTTGTAAGCTTACCTGTGTATCTATTCACTGTTTTGAAGATTCATTTTGCTGTTGAAGATCGAATCCTCAAGAAGAATCACACTATCCCAGGAGCTCGCTTGGTAGTCATTCGTATCACTTGGCTTATATGGCATGTAATAGGATTTTGTACTTGAGTTGTTTTGGGTTTAAAATGTTACTAAAATAGTTGCATCTTTGATGTTATTTCCAAATGTATTTAGTGGTTGTATGATGATTCATGTACCAACATGTAGTTGACTATGTTAGTATGGTCTTGAGAACTTAACATTTGATGAAGTATGTCTATTAAACTTAGATAAATTATGTGTATATTTGAAATCTGCTTACTTATTTCGGTAGAACTCTTACATATTTCGGTAGAAGTACAGGGTATTTGAACTTTGGTTACTGACTTGTGTTGTATCGGTACAAGTCTTTGAAGTATCGGTAGTTTTGATCATAGTAGTATCGATAGTCTGAACACTTGTATCTATAGAAGTTACAGGGTAAATCTTCTTAGCTCTCTGGAACTCGTTGTATCGGTAGAAGTGTGGATTGTATCGGTGGTAACCATACTTGTATCGGTAGAACCTTCACTTCTATCGGTAGGAAACTGCAACTATTTTCAAATGCTTACTGACTTGAATTCTACCGATACTTGTCCAACAGGTACCGATAGAAGTCCCTTAAATTTTTTAAAATGACATATTTAACCTTATTGAAACTAAATGTTTCCAAAGCTTAAAATTTTAATTGTATATATATTCTTGTGATATTGTATAGCTATGATATAAGGATTTTAATAATGGTAAATGATCTGAAACACCCTGGGACCCTAACCGGCGACGGTGTCGATTCTGGGTGTTACATTTGGGGTCGAATTTAATCTTCAGAAGATAGGTAATCAAACTATTTGGGAAATTTTTAATCCAAGCCTCATTTCCCAAGATACGGTCCAATCTTTCAAAGAGATTACCTCAATGCCAGGTAAAAGGAGGTCCCCTAAATCCCAAGTCGTGCATATCAGCCAACTCTACAAATTTTCCAAAATGAGGACATATCTTCCTAGGAGAAAGGCCACCTAGTTTCTCATTATTGGATAATATTGTGTTGAAATCACCGATAATCGCCCAAGGTAATTGACCTACTAGAATTGATAACCTCAGATTTCGCCAAAAGGCTTGGCCTTTTTTTCGATTTGGGCTCTCATACATGAAGGAAAACATAATCGACAACGAAGACGAATCAAACCAAATTCGGGTTAGAATATATTGTAAGTGATTACAAATCACCTCCACCCAAACCAAATTTTTCTAGCCAAGCCAAATGCCCCCAGCATATCCAATAGCCTCCATACGATGTGAGTACTAAAAGCCCAATTTCGTAATAATTTTATCAGCTTTAGGCCCACTAACTCTGGTTTCAAGCAAGCTGATAATGTCTGGCTTATACTCCATATTATACTCTCGAAATATGGGAGGAAACCTAGCACTAGGACAACCCTGACAGTTCCAAGAAAAATTGTAATAGTCATGTAAAAATAAATGAGTAGAACATACCATTACTATCATGAAACATTAACTTCATTGGGGCCCGGTTCATCCTGCATTCCTGTTTCCTTTTTATTCACTAGATCAGTTGAGATAAGATTCACCATCCCTTCCACGAAATCAACAAGAGGGACCTGGGAATTCCCAGAAGCTTTAAAGCAACCCCTTATCCCCGTAAAACAATACTAGGTTTCTTACCTCCCCGAGCAATACCAATTTTACCACTAATTTTTTGATCTCTATTACCTGAACTACTGGTACCTAGTGATTCAGAATGTCGACCTTTGGTATGTTCAGTAGATATTGGATTCTCATTAAAAATAACAACAGAATGCTTCCTAAGGTCTAAAATACCTTCAGACATCTAGATAGCAACCTCCTCTGGGCCGTCGGAAGCTAGGGAAAAATGTGTTATAATGTTGTCCAAATTATTTTCATGTGTGGAAAATTCAACTCCTTCTGTAATTTCACAACTAACAGATGAAACAGACACATGCTTCGAATTAAGGAAATTAATTTTAGAATGAGATTGAACATGGTTATGAGCTTCATTTTCCAAAGCTTGGGTCCACTGCTGACCACGTTCAGGTCTGGAGCCACTCGACCCATCTAGCCTCTCGACCCGCATATTATAGAATCTGCCAGCAACCCCCGAATCCAAAGGCTCAGCATTTAGCAAATTTGCTTCTACTATTGGGCTACCCCACAAAGAAGAAGAAATAAAATTAGTATTAGAAATTTGCCTAATGAAAGACCCATTAGACCTCACTTCCTGCATAGGACTTTTCTCCAGAGACATTTGATTTTTTTCCTTTGAGCCACCCTCCTATGCATTAACTGTAGATTTCATAAATTTAGAAACAACTTTAATACTGGTCAAAGCATGGATGTCAACTTGCACTAATTTGGTAAATAATTCGGCTTCATGGAAATAGCAGGTAAATCATTTCCTTTTTTGGATTTAATGGAGCAGTTACCACCTTGCACAAATTTAAGCGCATAATTTGCATGATCATGTACATTTTCCTCATTGTCTAGCTCACTCAGGGCAGGAAATCACTGATTTGTCGGGGTTCCTTTATTCTAGTTCAGAGGTCTATCACTGTTTCTTCCAACTGTCGTCAAATTTCTGCTCCGACGATTAGTAACTTGCATCCAAGTTCCATAGAGATCTTGGTTGTTTGTACTAACATCCTTATTTCCCATCGTGTCCTTCGAAGCATGTACCACTATTTCTTCCATAGCAGTAGGCGAGGTGTTTGTTCTCTTTTCATCAATGCTCCTTTTACATTTTTCTTTGATGTGGCCAACTCTTCTACAATCATAGCCAGCTCAATGTCGTAACATAGGGATCAGCAACGAAGAATTCCAAGACTGCCTGCTACGTCGCAACACAGGTCCTGGTGTGTCGCGACATTTGCCTCAAACTCCAATTCTGCATCCTGTGAGGGGCATTTTTGTCTTCACAATGCAACATATACATGAAGGACGGTAGCTAACTTAGGGTTGAGGAAAAACGACCATGCAAAGTTATAAATAGGACCTTTAGGACTAGGGTTTACACACCATTACTTAGAATTTAGTTTTCAGTTTATTTATATTTTCAATTTTTGAGAGGAGATTGTAAAAACTCGCGTAAACGATCGAGGAATTTTTCCCGACAAATCGCTTAATACAATTTCAATTTCTTTTTCATTCAATTCTTGATTTACCTTTTTCATATCTTGTGTTATTGATTAATAAGGAAACCATGAGGAACTAATTCCATTTTGGGGAATTAGGGAGTGGAAGTATGAATAATTAATTATTGTTTTACAGGGATTTTACCTTTCAGATGAGTTGCTTGGGAAAGGAAGAACATCAAACAAACACTAGGCCTAACAACCCTAGAAAGTCATCTAGGTAGGAATGAACCAAAAATTGGTATTGCCCATTCGAGAACACCTTTTCCTCAAACCAATTTAGATTATGACATCTAATGATAAGTAATCTCTATCGACTTGCTATGCCGATGGAAGATCGAGAGATCCAACTGGGTAGTGACTAGTTGATTGGAAGAAAATCCCCAAAACCCAACAATTGAAGAAATCATACGGAAACGACCTAATCTCCCCAAAGACGTTAATAAGAATTTCTACAACTCAATTTTATATTTTTTTATTTTTTTATGCTTTCAAACAACTCTCTTATTTTCCCTCATACTATAAACCTTAAAACTAGTACTAAGGAATTTTATTCTTTACAGGGATTTTATTTACTATCACCTTAGGCCTCCTTTAGGTACTATCCTCGAAATACTTCCAAGTGTTCCATTGTAAACACACTATATTTACAACTTAACTCGTATACTTGCGAAAATTTGAAATCTATGCCGAACGGGAGTACGTTCGGGGCGGTCAAGTTGTCGAAGCCATTGCTGGGGAGGCAACACTTTAGTAAATTTTATTCTTGCATTGTACTAAAATATTTAGGAAAATTTTAGATTATAGATACAATTTAATAATACTAACAATTCTTTTTCTCTCTTTTTCAGATTTACTAATTGTCTTTTAATTTCCATCATATCTAAACCCATGGATGCCTATGATTTATATTGTTCACATCTCATGTTTGATGATGATTATGATGCTAAAATCTACGAAGACGGGTATTATGAAGATTGGGAGATTCATGAAAATCAGAAGTTATTAATGTTAGAATTAAGTCAACTTCGTGAAAAAGCCCAAATCCTTGATCCACATGATGGTCAGTCTTTCAATGAGATGTGTCTCAAATTTGAACAGATAGAATAAGAATAGGAACAATGGTTGGAAGAGGAAAGGGAAATAAAATATTTTGAATCAGGTGATTGGGCAGCGAAGCAAAACAAAATCTCACCTTTGGAAGGAGAATTTGATAATTGTATAAAAATCGAGATTGAGCCCCAATCCAATGCAAGCAGATCCCCATAAAGGAAGAAGACGATGCCCATATGCCAAATTTAAATCTTCAACTAATATCTGCCGCAAAACCGTCAACAAAAGAAATATTAGTTGAAGATATTACTAATCAAAACTTCAATTTCCAATGGAAAATGGCTACTATGTATAATATTTTCTTGGTACGGCAAATCCCCTGAGAGATTACTAATGTGAAAATTTTTCAATTTTTATAGAAAATAGGAAATATCTACGAGCGAGAGTGCCAACCCACAACTAGTATAATAATCACCTCAATGGAGTATGAAATTGTGCATTCGTGAGAGAGTCAACTACTACACAGGTACCACGAGCCACAGAAACTAGAATATAATGATGGAAAGCACACGGGAAAGCAAGTAGCTACTGCAATATCCATACATAGATCGATAGTAAATCCATCATTTTTTTTCTGAATGATGTAATTGAGCAGGTGTTATGCCACCACATGAAAGTATATGAGTTCTTCGAGCGGAACACCGATAACAGTAAGTATGCAGAAGTATGGTGGTACAAATTTATGAACGTCATCAATCAATATGATTGGTGAAAGGAACTGGCGATGATTTATGCAGAAAGGAAAGGAACATTTCAAAAAAGAGATAAATGCTAGAGAGTAGCTTGGCACGACGGCTACTGGACGAATAACGATAAAATAGACGAGTTGAAGTGCACGCTAACACTCTTGTCAAACAATTCTGACAAAAACTAACCCTTAATTTTAATTTTAATTTTTTTAATCACTAACATACTCATATAATCACATCTCAAGTATTTCAGGGTATTTCTTTCAAATCTGATAGGTTTGTCACGACACAAACAGGCCATGTCGCGACAAAGCAACCAGATTGCTCTAAAGACGCCCAGACATGCTATGACACGATATACCTCTCGTACATCGCAACAAGGGGTCAAGATACCAAAAACTCAAAATTGATGGCTATGTCGCGACATGAGGAGACTTACGTTGTGACATAGGAGGCAGTCTTCTAGAACAGGAAAATTGAAGGGTTTGTTGCGACACATGGAGAGCTACATCATGAAAAACAGGCATTGACAGGTATGTTGCAACAAAATTTGGTCTACATTGTGACATTATCTGCAATTTTTACAGAGATGACCCGACCCAATTATGTAACCTGAGATTTTAAAACCATATTTACCCATATTTAAACCCTTAAAACACCTATTTTCTAACACCCTTATATATATTAACCTAAACTAAACATATTCCCTCACTTAAACACTCCCTAACTCATTCCAAATCCTCCAAACCTCTCATCATTCCCTTCCCACCCAATAACCTAAACCTTAAAATCCTTAAAAAGAAATCCTTCATCGAACGGTGCAAGGGGACTCCATCAAAGCTCTCCCTCAAAATCAAAGGTATTTTTTTCCTTTTTATTGTTCCATTGATTACTTTTCATCGATGATTCTTTGCAAAAAGGTATGGCCATTAGTACGGTATCACAAATGAGAGCAATTTTGTGTTCTTCCAACAAGTAACACCATCATCCCGATAGTTCATGAATTCTACGCATCCCTTAAAGATGACATAGTTAAGAGAAAACCCTTAGGCATAGTAATAGTTAGAGATTGTGAGGTTCACATGTCCCCTACGGATATATGCCAGCACTACAATATTCCTTACTATGAAAAAGATTATATGCAGAGGGTAGATTTAAACACCTTTAAAAATATTGATATGGGGGAAATAGTTTAGTACTTAATAGAGGGGCGAGATGTGTGGAATGTTAGACCCGACACTGGTAGACCATCTAATTTCAACCAAGCTATCATGTTCCCGGTAGCTAAAATATAGATGCAATTCCTAGCTACACAACTTATACCTGCTCTAAATGTGTCTAACGTTAATTCTCTACGAGCTTTGTTGTTGTATGGTATTTTGCAGCACAAACAGGTTTGTGTAGGCTCTTAGATATATGAGGAAATGAAGAGATGCACCTAGAGCCAAAAGAGTGGTCTCTTTTTCCCATACTTGGTAATCGTTTTATGCAAAAAAGCGGGAGTACCCATGAAAGATGATGAACAGTTCCTAAAGCTGACTCGGAGCATCATTAGAGATTCCCTATACAAGTAATATGTCGAGCTACAAAGGAAACAAATCAAAGAGTAGAATCAAAGACGAAAAGAAAAGATGGATGTACCAGCCTCATTGAAAAGAAGGGAGAAGACCACAAAGAGCCAATGAAGCATCGAGTCCAAGCTCAATGGGATGATAGCTTGGATAAAAGAAATGACCCTGGTGCTGACAGAGTTTGGGATAATAGCATCGAGCCCAACACTAATGATGAGTATGAAGAAATGTTCCAGCCTCAATACTTAACTCCCAAAGGACCGATGATTCGGAGCCTAGTACGACAACAAGGAGGAAGCTTCCAACAAAAATGCACCGACAAGAGCAAGGCTCTAATGAATCCTCAACCCGAGGAGGAGGAGGATGATTGAACTTTATTTTCTTAAAAAGACTTTGATTTATTTTAAGACTTGTAACTTTTGGATAATTTTTTTAGAAACTTATGTAATTTGTAGGAGTAGGACTAGGAATTTTTTTTGTATACTTTAATTCTTTTTTTACAAACCCCACATTTTGGAGACACAATAATTCCGAGCATTCACGTCAAAGGAAGAAGGACAACCACCATAAGAAGAAAAGGGCCTTCACGACCAATCAGGTAAATTCTTTCCTTAACTACTTTACGGGCTACACATTGAGGACAATGTGTTATCTAAAGTGTGGGGGTAACATAGGAATTTTTGGCATATAGTTTTTATTTTGTCTTTTTGATGTGTGCTTAAGCTTTTAGAAATACAAGTGATTGGTTAGGAGCATGAATAATAGGTTAATTGTCTTTTCTTGATAAATTTGGCATGATGATGAGGAATTTTACATTTTTGAGCATGAGATTTTTGAAGTTCTATAGGTTACACTACATATAGATAGAAAGAGTTTTATTGATACCACATGATATGCATAATATGAGGTAACAATCATGCTAGTATATATGATAAACAATAATCTTGAGATTAGGTAATTAAATTGACAGTTGTGCATATTGAGTTGTTTAGGGATGACCTAAGGTATTGTTTGACATAATTAGAGCTAAAAAGCCAAACCTTATTTCGAATTATCAATTAGCACCCATTTTTTTAGCTTTATGACACCTTCTTAATGAGCCACGTTACAAGCCTTCTAAGTCTCAAATAATGATTTGTGTATATCCTTTTCTTTGGTCCTATTTTGCATGAAAATGAACGTATGGCCATATGTATTGAGGGTAGGTAGACACATTTCAGCGGAGTTTGTAAAATAAAAGAGGGAAATCATGATAAAGTATGACTTTTAGAGTTAACCAAAGAAAAGAAAAACAAGTGAAAAGAAAAAAACGAAAATGAGTAAAAATAGAAAAAGAAAAAAGTAAGAAAAAGTGTGAGAAGTGACAAAAACAACAAAGTCACCAATAGAAAAAGAGAAAGCTTACTCGAAAAAGCAATTCATATACTCATAGGCTAGCTAAAAGGGAGAGAATAAGGAATAATGTAATGTGCCAAACAGTTTTCGTGCTATGTAACCACTTGTGTGCTTAACTGTTCTTTGAAAATCACACTTGTCCTAAGCCTCAACACGTTACAAGCCGAAAAGTGCTATGTGACTTGACCAACTCTATGCATAGATGGTTATAGACATTGTATAATTTCATTATAATTGTTTGTATTGTACTAGGATAATAAAAGTACTCATGTTAGGCATTAATGGAGTCATATTGATAGAACATTGATATTTGTATCTTTTGGAACCTACTAAACTTGAATTATCTCTACTCTAAAATAGTGAAATTACTCCATTATTATGTTAAGATTGTCAAAAGACACATGAAACCTAGAATAAATGTTGCAAGCCTATCTTTGTATGATACAGTTTCAAGCTCACTTATCTTTTTCTTTTTTTGTTGCTTTGTTTTCTTGTTTGCTTGAGGACAAGCAAAGACTTAAGTGTGAGGGAGTTTGATTTGTCGATTTCGTACCTAGCAGATTAAACTTATTTTCACATTTGATGAGCTTGAAATCGAGTAATTTCCATTATATTTTATGCATTTCTAAGCTTAGTTTCGTTTTCTAATAAAATGTGCTAATAAGTTTGTATTATTGCTTTTAAGGCCAAACGAGGCCTAAAGATTAGATAATATACTAAGTGAGTACACAAGAGACTAGTAGCCGCAAGCCATAATGATACTGACCAATTCATCATGACATAGCAAGCTCTATGTTACAACATACGGATCAGTAGCGAAGAATTCCAAGACTACCTACTGCATCGCGACACAGGTCTTGGTGTGTTGCGACATCGACCTCAAACTCCAATTCTACATTATATAAGGGGCGTTTTCGTCTTCACAATGCAACTTATGCATGAAGGACGATAGGTAACTTAGGGTTGAGGAAAAATGGCCATGTAAAGTTATAATAGGACCTTTAGCATTAGGGTTTACACACCATTACTTAGACTTTAGTTTTCAGTTTTCAGTTTATTTGAATTTTCAGTTTTCGAGACGAGATTGTAGAAGCTCGCATAAACGATCCAGAATTTTTTCCCGACAGATCGCTTAATATAATTTCAGTTTCTTTTTCATTCAATTATTGATTTACATGTTTTCATATATTTTGTTATTGATGAATAACGAAACAATGAGGAAATAATTCCATTTTAGGGAATTAAGGAGTGGAAGTATGAATAATTAATTTTTGTTTTATAGGGATTTTACCATTCGAATGAGCTATTTGGGAAAGGAAGAATATCAAACAAACGCTAGGTCTGACAACCCTAGAAAGTCATATAGGTAGGAATGAACCCAAAATCGGTATTGCCTATCCGTGAACACCTTTCCCCAAATCGATTTAGATTGTGACATCTAGCGATAAGTAATCTTTATCGACTTGCTATGCCGACGGAAGATCGAAAGATCCAACCGGGGTAGTGACTAGTTGATTGGAGGAAAATCCCCAAAACCTAAGAATTGAGAAAATCATACTAAAACACCCTAATCTCCCCAAAGACGTTTATAAGAATTTCTACAACTCATTTTTACTTTAATTTATTTTTATTTTTTTATGCTTTCAAACAACTCTCTTATTTTCTCATGTACTATAAACTTTAAAACTAGTACTAAGTAATTTTTTCCCTCGCCTTAAGCTTCCTTTGGGTACGATCCTCGGAATACTTCCAAGTGTTCCGTTGTAAACACACTATATTTACAACCTGACCCGTATACTTGAGGAAAGCCGAAATCTATGTCGAACGAGAGTACGTTCGGGGGCAGTCAGTAATGCCCGTAAACTATCCAGGGACCACACATGAGAACTCTATTATAATCATTTTGTCTAGCTAGTTTAACAAGAAAATAATTATTATCAAGATCAACAATCTTGTAATAACTTATTAAACCCCAAAGACTTTTAATTTTGTTGGAAAGAGCCTTGTATCCGATTGGCCTTCCGAGCATGTGTACTATCACCATTTACCTATTGCTTTCATCGATCATAGAATGAACTCTTTTAGACTAGTGAAAATGGGGGTATGGACCATCTAATGAGATTTTGACGTCATCCTTAAGGAGTGTAATCTCCTCTTCATCATCCAAGGGAAGATGCACATCCTCCTCCGTTCTAATGCTTCTGTTGCCAATTAACATCTCTCTGAAGGAGATCTTGTTTGTTTTAGGTTCCTGCATCACCTGATCCTCGCGATCCACCATATTAACGTCTTTATTTTTTACTTCCTTAGTCACCTGTAGCAGTTCCATCGGTAAAACGGTACCGAAGCGTTCATTGCTGTTGAGAGCGTTTAGAGAGAATTCCCTTTTAAATTTATTGTAATTTTAAAATAGAAATTATTACTTAAATAAAACTCTTAACATTAAATAGAGGACAAAAGTTGTGATAATTAAAATTAAAAATTAATTTATAATTATTATTTAAAAAAAATTGACATAAAAAAATAAGTTGTGTTAACTTTATTGATGTAAAATAGAGTTATTAGTTAAATAAAATTTTAAGTATCTTAATTATCACTTAATTGATATTAGAGTTATATATAAATTAAAATTTAAGTTTAGCTTTATAAAAAAACATCAGTTGTTAAACATATTTAATCAAGTAGATCAAAGAGAAATTATCGATAAAAAATAGAGAATGTTAACATTAATAAGTTAGAATTGTATAAAAAAAACAAAACATTAAAGAAATAATTTTTTGAAGAGGCAATATGGAATCCTTTTTGAACAATAATGCAATCGGAAGAGATGGAAGATTATTTTAAATGATAATGAAATAATATAATATTATGATATATATATTGTAAAGTTGTTTATATTATGTGAAGTAAAAACTTTTAGAATCATTAAACTCAACGAGTGGTTTCAGTGGTAAATAGGATATTATTCATCCTAGAAAACTTGGGTTAGAGCACCTGTGTGTGCCTTGTCAAAATGTTAAGAAAGTATGAACACATACTACCATGTAATCACACTAGTATATTAAAAAAAAACACTTTTAAAATCATTTCTTTTTTATTTGAAGCATGTGAAAAACAAATTTGTGGGCTTGTTTCTAAAAAGAAAATCAAATTTTAATAATCATTTTTTAATCATTATTATTAAATGAATTTATTAATTTACTGTAAATATCTTTTATATTCATTAAGAATTATAATTATATCTCATGATTTGGATATAATTTATAATATTAGTAGGAAGGTTAATAAAATTGTTTTGATTACATTTAAATAAAGTAATCTAATATATTTATATTAATTATATAATATTTATAAAAATATTATGGTGAATTTATTCACTATTAAAAAATAAAAATTGAATAGTGAATAGTGATATATCTATTTTTTGTAGTTTGTAGTAATGCTTTAATAATAAGAGTTTTTTTATTAGCACGATATCTGAATTATCAAAATAATTAATATAAAAATAAATTACAATAATAAAAAATAAATTATTTAAATTTTAATTAAAAATTAAACTCACGAAATTACTTGTAACACATGTGACATTAGAATTCATATCTAAATCTGGTACAAATAATAATTCGAATCTAAATATTTAAAAGGCTTAATTCATGACTTGGCCCTTGAAGTATACTCATTTTTCACTTTTGTTCCTAAACTTTGTTAGCTCGAAAGATCAACTCAAAATCACCAAGAGGGTGGTGAATTGGCCTTTAAGAAAATGGTGGAAGCAAAAAATGAATGAGTAACAAAGAACACAATGATTTGGAGTGGTTCGGCCCCAATTTTCTACTCCATTACCTTAACTTTCCACAACTAAGAATTTTCTCAAATTCAGTAATTTGATCGACCTTTTAGGATAAATTTTAATCTTACAATCTCCCTTAAGATTTCTATCCAAAATCTTAATATTGCAACTCCCTTAATATTTCTACCCAAACTTTAAAACTCAACTCTCTCAAAGAGTAAATACAAATAGCAAACTAAGAAGTAATCATTACAAGATTTCAGTGTTTACCAATTAAGCACAAATAAACAAGAATACACTTGAGCTAAAGAATAGCAATGAAAGCTCACAAGTGTATACAAGAAAAGTATAAAAGAATTAAGCACTAAGGTTGTATTGATTGATCTTTAGGCTTGATTATTTCCCTTGTTGTTGTAGGTCCTTTGAAAGATGATATTTATAACCTCTAATTGATTTACAACCGTTGTGATTGTTGAAAAAGTAAATAGAGTCGTTGGGATGAAAATACTAGTTCATTTAATTCACTTGCAACAAAAGGTATCGATACTTTTTCTACAAGTATCGATACTATTAGCAGTTAATGTCTAATTCAGTGATTGTTAAAGTTAGCTTAAAACTATATCAAAGACAATTTATCGATACATGGTAAAAGGTATCGATACATGGTAAAAGGTATCGATATTTTTTTATTGTTTGAAAAACCATAAAAACATAATGCAAATTTGGTATCGATTTTAGAATGGGTATCGATATCTTGAAAACTATCGATTCTTGGACAAAGAGTATTGATACTTTTTGGCTTGAAGCTATATTGACTTGGTTTAAAATAGTTTTAACATGTTTGAAAATGTTTAACTCAATTGAAACCATTTTAACTTGATTTTATCATTTTGCCAATTTTGTTCAACTTTAACTTTTATTCAAAAACTCTTTAATTTATTATATCAAAACATATTATCAAATAAAGCTTAGTTTAATAAACTTTTTTTGTCCCAATTTGGTATGTAAAGTACCAATCACTTTCCAACTTGGTACCTAAAGTATGCCTTCGTTAAATTTTTTAGTCCATTTTTGACAGATGTTAAAAAAATTGATAGCCAATCACAAAGAGTCACTTGGTGGCTTTATGTAACAAAACAAATATTTTTCTATTATTAAATGTATATACACATTAAAAATATGAAATATCAAAATAAATATATAAAAAATTTAGAAAAAAAATATAGAAAATATATATTATAAAAAATTTTAAAAAAACTATAATTGAAAAGAAATTAGTTGACATTAATAATTTTATTACTAAAAATGTAAAAAATTGTAAAATTTAAAAAACATTTAAAATAATTTTTTTCTAAAATTCTAAAAAGGTATTAAATTTCAAGGTTTTTGTTTTCAATTACTTTAAAAAAAATTTGAAGAAAAAGGATTGGGCTTTATTAATCAATATCCACAAAACAAGCAAAATTAAAAAATAGGGACCCAAAACAAAACGATCCAAGAAAAGAATTAGAACAAAAGAAGCAAGACCCAAACAACCATTAGAGGGGCCCAAAGACTTAATCTAAAAAACTCAATCGACGAAAACAAATAAAATTAAAGAAAGAAAAGCCCACTCCCTCGGGAAGAAACAACCCATCCCATCCAGATATCATCATTTCCCATCAGACAATTACACTCCCCATAAAGCACTCATTTTCCCTTTCCATCGTCTAGAATGCTCTGCTTCACGAACTCTTTCCAACAAAAAAAAATAGTTCGCCTTCTCATGGAAACAGAGGAAATGGTTCTCTTGGAATCAATCTGGCTCCCTAATCCAATCATCTTCCCATGTCCTTAGTGCGAACCTCGGAATCTCTCTGTACAGGTAAATTTCTTCCCCTATTTTTAGGCATTCAGTAGCTATTGCATGGGCTACCTTATTTCCAAGTCTTTTTGTATGTTTAAACTGTAAAAGCTGGAAACGATAAGAATCTCTTTTGATACTGTGAATATACGCACTAATTTATGACTTATCTAGGTAGTCGAAGGAGCATTTTTTTATAACTAATAATGAATCTCCTTCAATGATAACTTTTGAGAAACCCAAATCTAACCCCAACTTCACTACTTCTAAATATGCGAGGGCCTCCGCTGCAAACGCCGTGGCAACGTTCTCCTGAACCACTGACCGGGAAGCAATTACCTGTCCTTGCGCATTTCTAGCAACCACCTTCGAACCTGATCGAAAATGAACTTGATCGAAGGTCACATCAAAATTTATTTTGATGCATTCCCCCTTCGAAGGTTCCCATTTTGGTACATCACCCAGCTTGGTAAGCGCTTGTTCCTCTAGTCCATCTATTTCTTGTATATTACTACTTATGAAATTGGAGATATCCTTGCATGTTTTAACTATGTTCTCATGAACCCGCTTATTCTTGGAATTCCAAAGAGTTCGTAGGGTGCAACAAACAATCCAACATTGAAGAGTCAAACACGCCTTGAAAATCCAAGTGAGCCACTCAACCCAGTTTTGGATGGGAGATGTAAGTATCCACTATAATCAGACTAAACCCTAAACTTCGATTGAAATAGGGCAAAACCAGAAAACATGCTCCATTGATTCGAGCCTCCCTTTACATCTTGGCCACATAGCGTTCACAATTAGTTTCTTGTAGTATAACTTGGTCATAGTAGGGATAAAATTGTTAGATATACACCATACTGTGATTTGTATCTTTAAGGGTGGGTTTAGATTCCATAATCTTCTGTAGAAAGCAGTAGATTCGATTTGTAAATAATTTAAAGTAGGAGAGGTAGTACCTAATTGTAATAGTTTGTAGGCACTTTTAACGGAGAACTCGTCGGATGTGTCATACCTTTAGATCAATTTGCCTTCATATGGATCTGTAGCTAACGGGATTCGAAGGATTCTCTTTGCATCAACAGTCCCAAAAAAATTGGTAATAATCTCTTTCTTCTAAACTCTAGATTCAAGATCAATTAATTTTGCAACTAACTCCAAATTACAATTATTAACTAGAGTAACTAATTCGTAATCAAATGAACTCGAGATTCAAGCATGATTAACTATAGAAATATTATCACCATTCCTCACTCGCCAACATAACCCTTTCATAAGAATCTTTTTAGCCAACCAGATACTTTTCCACATATAAGACGAAAAGTTATTCATATTTGAATTAAGAAAGTTGGTTTGAGGAAAATACTTTTCTTTCAATACTTTAGCTAACATCGATTCAGGATTTGTAATAAGCTTCCATCCTTGTTTTGCAAGTAATGCAATTTTAAATCTTCCAAAACTTCAAAAACCTAACCCTTATTTTCTTTGAGCTCACAAACCTTCTTCCACTCACACCAATGAATACCTCGTCTCTCATGTCCTGTTTTCCATCAAAATTTTGCCACAATATGTTCTAAATCATCACACAGTGTTTTCGGTAAAATAAAAAGGCCATTGCATAGGTGAGGATAGCCTAAAGCACTGACTTTATAAACACCTCCTTACCCCTTTGCGATAACCATCTTGAACTCCAACAATCTATCCTTTTCTTCATTCGATCTTTCAAGCTCTAAAAAGAGGCTCTTTTATTCCTACCCACCATGTTGGGAAGGCACAAGTACATCTTTGGATTATTAGAGTATCTACCTCCCAATTCCCTTGAGACTTGAAAACACATCTCTTCTATAGTATTTGCACTATAGAAAATCGTAAATTTTTCAAAGTTTACGCATTGACCCAAATTAGCTTCATACTCCTTCAAAATGAGTTTTAGTACTTGCGTACCACGCATTGTAGCTTCCCCAAAAAGTATACAATTATCTACAAAGAGCAAGTGTGAGATCTGAGGTCCATTCCTACTCACCTTGACCCCTTTCAAATTTCCTTCCTACAAAGCAAGTCGCATAAGAGAGGAAAGGCCTTCACTACATATGAGAAAAAAGAAAATGGGTTAAAGGATCCCCCTTACGAAGCCCTTTTGTGGGTTTAAAAGGAGTGCCCCTGATACCATTAATGCTCACTGAATATGAAATATTCTATATACATTACGTAACAATATCCACCCAAGCCTTTGCAAACCCCATTCTCTCTATCATGGCTCTCAAAAAACCTTATCCCACCTTATCATATGTTTTACTCATGTCCAAATTCAAATCCATGATGTAATACCTCGATTTTCGGTGGTGTTAGATATAGTAGTTTTGGGACCACAACTCCGATGAGTTGAATCGTAAATGTTATTTATTAAACATTTATGATGTCATTATCATCGTATTAAATTTTGATTGAGAAATTTTATTGTTTAAATAGTTAATTGAGTAAAAAGGACTAAATTGTAGAGGTTACAAAAGTAGACTATTTAATAGAGGGACCAAATGAACAAATTAACCAATAGGGGTTAAGTAGTGGATAGTTACGGAAATTATATTGATTTAGCATGAGATTAATTAAAGTTTAAAATGAATTAATTAAGCTAATTATAAAAGTCTAAGAAATTATAAAAATGTCATTGTTATATAAATTAAATTAAAGAAAGAAAAGATGATATTTTCATCCTTTCTTTTTCTTCTTGCTCACGGTTAAGCTAGAGAAAAATTAGGGTTTTCATTTGTTCATTTTGAAACCTTATTTGGGTAAGTAATTCTCATCCATTTTTAATAATTTTTATGTTTTTGAGTTCGTATTAGCTTGTTCTTGAAAGTTTATTGAAGTATTGTGAGCTTAGTTGTTAGATTTGATGATTTTGTAAAGTGATTTTTTATGAAATTAGGGTTTGAGGATTAGATTGTGAAAATGGTAAAAATACAAGTCCTTGTTGTGAAATAATTGCATGTAAATGTTGGGTGAACACCCGTAGATATTCGGTTGGTACTAGTTTGAATGAAAAATGGTTATTCAGCATGTTTTGTCCTTAGGAACTAAATTGAATAGGAATGCAAAGGTTAGAGGTTATTTCATAATTTTCCGAAAATGACTTATATGTGTAAATTGATCAAGTTACATGATTTAATGAGAAAATTGATTTATTTATTGTGTTAGATCAAGATCAAGCCATCGATCGTGGAAAAGGGAAAATTGCAGAATAATCCTTAAAGTCTTATGTAAACTACAATTTCATGCGGTAAGTTCGTTTATTAAATTCTTATTTAAGCTGTTATTTATTGCTTAATGTGGAATTCTTGAATCACTTGGTGTATAAATGGAAGACTCATGTCTCGGGATGAGCATGAGATTATGTTTAAAAAGGAAGACTCATGTATCGGGATGAACATGAGGTTATGTTTAAAAAAGAAGATTCATGTCTGAGGATAAGTGTGAGGTTATGTTAAAAGGAAGACTCGCGACTTGAGATGAGCATGAGATTATGTTTAAAGGAAGGCATATGACTTGGTTGTTATATGTCATTGCAAGGCTTAATATTATACTATGATACCATAATTGCGAACTTACTAAGCTTAGAAAGCTTATCTGTGCATTGTTGTTATTTTTTAGATTTCGTTTGTTGGTTGAAGATCGGATTACCTCAAAGATATCACACTATCCCGGGAGTTCGTTCGGTAGTTTTTACATCACTTGGTTATATGGCATGTATTGGGATGATGTTGTCTTTGAAATACTTAATTTTGGAATTGTTGAAATCTTTGTTGTACTAAGTTTGAATGCTTGTTTGATGTTAAGTAGGCAATTATGTTTGAAAGGAATAGACATTTATTCATGAATCTTTGTGTTGAACTATATATACTTGGCATAATATGATAAAGCTATAATTGTCATGTTTAGTCTTGCAAGGTGTGAGTTTGAATGAAAGTACTATGTTGAACAATGGCTGGTAACTTGAATACTTGAGTGAATATTTGAATTCTGTATACTTGTTTCGGTAAAACTCTTGCATGTATCGGTAGAAGTACAGAGTAGGAGAGAGGTTGGTTACTGACTTCGTTGTATCAGTAGTACAAATTGATGTATCAATAATTCTGGATATAAAAGTATCAGTAGTTCATTTACTTGTATCGGTAAAAGTTACAGGGTAAAATTTCCTAGTTCTCTGGCGTTTTTGGTATCGGTAAAAGCAATACTTGTATCGGTAGAACCATCACAACTATTGTAGAAATCTGTAACTATTCCTAAATTGCTTACTGACTTGACTTCTACTGATACTTGTCCAACAAGTACTGGTAGAAGTCTCCTAGAACAGTGGAAATGACATTTTTACTCTTATTGAGTTGCATTGATATTTAATTCGTTATTTATGTTGTATATGATGTATTAATTTATTAAAATATATTAAAATAAAATAATACTGGAAGTAAATTTGCGATAGATGATCGAAAGGACCTCGGGACCCTAACCGACGATTGTAATGGGTTTTCGGGTGTTACACATGAGAGTTTTCTTCTTCCATTTTTCTGACCAAAAGTATGTATCATTTCATAGGCAAGCAAGACATTATCCAAAATCAATCTCCTTGGCACAAAAGCAATATGTGCAGGATCAATACATGCATCTAGAACCTTTTGAAATTGATTAGTAATCACTTTAGCTATCAGTTTGTAAATGACGTTACACAAATTAATAGGCCTAAAGTTGACCATACTAGTGAGTTTGGGAATTTTTGGGATAAGTACTATATTTCTAACATTCATAGGTTTTAAATTCAAATCATTATTAAGGACTCCCAAAAAAAAGTTACTAACCTCCCTTTGTACAATGTGCCAACATTATTGGAAGAAAATTGTTGAAAATCCATCACATCTTGGCGCTTTTATAGGACCTATCTCCTTTAATGCTCCAAGGACCTCCTCCTCTATATTTATAGCCGTAAGGTAAGAATTTGCTTCCTCCGAGATACACCTTTTAACCCCGATAGGATATGGTGCATATCACCCTTCACTTTACAAAGTGAAAAGGTTTTCGAATAAGTCCTTCGTTATTTTCTCCATCTCTCCTCTATCTTTAATCACCCTCCCATCACCATATTCAAGGCATTTTACATTTCGTTCGCCTTCTCTGAGAAGCATATCTATGAAAAAAACTCGTATTTTTATCCCCCAATTTGAGCCAATTTACTCTCGCATGATGTTCCCAATACATTTCATCTTTTTCAATCTCCCAATTCAATTGAATATTCGTATCTATTAAATTGCTCAAGTTATCATCACCTCGATCTTCTCCTATTAAATGTTCCAGTTGCCTAGTAATATTCTTTTTCAACTCACTTCTTTTCTCCTTTATTCCTCAAGCCCATCCCACCAATCCATCCCGAATTCGCTCCAATATTGAGATTATATCACCACATCTACTTCCCAAAGCTTCATAACTTCCACTTCGAAAGATTCCTCCATAGTCCACCAAGCTTCAAATTTAAAATTTCTCGTCCCCCTATTCACTTCGATCCATATGAATTAATAGTGGGAAGTGATCAGAAAAAGAATGGGGGAGATGATGAATATTAGCATCTGGAAACTGCCCATCCATTCTTTGTTCCCCACCCATCCAATCGTTCTTTGATATTTGTTTCTGGTAAATTGTCTCCCTCCCAAGTAAACCACGGTCTAGAATAACCTACGTCAAATAATTGAAAATATTCTAAAGTCTCCCTGAACATTTCCATACGTCTCTCATCTATTGGCAAGCTTCATTTCTTCTCCGAAGCATATAAGATTTAGTTGAAGTCACCATAAACTAGCCACGAAAAGCCATTATTTGAAGCCAGCATCCTTAAATCATTCCACGAGTCCTTTCTATTATTTGCAGACTAAGAACCATAAAAGCTAGTGAAGTATCAATTTGTTTCCCCTTTACTACCACTAACCAATATGTTAATGAAATTACTATAAAAGCCTCTCAAACTGATCACCACATCCTCTTTCCAAGCTAAACATATTCCCCCCTTTAGTTCCATTAACCTCTACCTCAATCATGTGTTAAACCCACATCTCCTCCGCATCGATTCCATCTTCTTGATAACTAACTTTGTCTCCATAAAGAAGACAATCTAGGGTTTATATAGCCTTAGTAAATGCCGAAGATGACACACCGCCTGTGGGCTCCCAAAACCACGGATGTTCCAGCATATTATTTTAATTGCACCTGGTCAACTTGCCTTTAAGTAGCCACCGATCCTAGTTCAAATGGTGAAGTAAGATGCTTCTGAGTATTCCTATCAGAGATAGGAAACCCTGAGTCCTCCACAACCTCCCCTACAAATTTAGCCATTTTCCCAAGACCCACACCAGCAAGCCCACTTCCTACTTCTTCCATATCCTCTCATTGCCTTTTTTGTTTCCCATTCACAATTATCCTTTTATGCTGGTCCCCCATTTCATTTACTTAATCTTATCCATCTTTTCTTCATGTTTTGGGGCCTTTCATCCTGAAAGCATAATCGACCCACTATTCTCTCCCCTAATTCTAAATTGGCCTCCAACTCATTACTTATCCCATCATGACCCATTTGCGCCCAATTAGTATCCTTAATATGATGATGTCAAACTCTACCCCCCAACGTCGCCCTACTCCAGTTATTTGTCATCGTCTTGTGCTAAACTTAAGATTGCATCTTCCTCATCGATCTTGCTATCCATACTCTTCGATGACTCATCATCCCTTACATAGAAACACTGTTTCATTAACTTCCTGGCAGTGATTCCTAATTTCATACTCTCCTTCCCCAACATACTTGACTTCACTTTAAGGGCTATAAAATAAGGAAGTTCATCCTCTAGTAGTTCCTGAACTTTCGCTGGAATCGTATCACACTCCTTTAAACCATGCCCCATTCGTCTACACCCAAAGCAAAAGACGGGTAAATTCTCAAACTTGAAAGGGATCCAAGTCTTTCTAGTTTCACCAGTCATAAAAAAATCCCACGCCTCAATGGTTTCTATGCATCCATTTGAACCTTAATTCAACAGAATTCGCCTTTTACTTTCGATCTCATCAAACCCCCCAAAAGTAGACCCTATTGCATGCATCAAATCCTTCCTTTCGCACTCCGATGGACAATGACCCACTCTATCCCAGAAAGGAGACAAAACCAACTGGATCTTATGTTGTTTTGTCGACTCTTTTAACGTATCAAAAATAATCAGTTGTCGACAAAAAAGCCATGGTCTCCCCTCGAGCACAAGCTCTAGATCCTCCACATCTTCAAACACAATCATTAACAGATTCTACCCCACAGCTTGAATCTCAAATTTCCTTCTTGTTTTCCAAATGCTTTTTAATTGAGCTCGAAAGTTGTCCGGATTATAAGTCTTCCTAGTCCAGATAGAACATATCAGCGATGACTTATCAACAGGGACAACAAGCGAACTTTTAACAAACAATTAAACCAATTCTTCTTCCAAGAGAGAGATCGCATCCCTCTTCATCTTCGCAAAAGTCACCACTTCACTCAAATCCAACCACAACTAGCACTGTTTCTTTGGGAATCTAAGAGAGAGCACTCTTAATTTCTTTATGTGTTTGTAATTACTTGAAATTTAAATACTTTATAAAATTCCAATTTTTATATATTATATTGATTTTTTTAAATTTATCATTATATATTTTAAAATTTTATAAAAAAATAATTTTTTTATATATTACATATGATTTTTTTCATTTTTAATCCATATAATATATAATATTAAAAAAAGGAGACATGTGGCGTATTCTAATAGCATCGCGTGATAGGTTAACGTCGATCAATGTCGATCAACGGACAGACAAAATCAATAGTGTTTTTTAATATTTAAATATTTAATATTATAATTTTTTGTTTTTAATTTAAATTTAATATTTTTATTTTAAATAAATCCAATTGTCACTTGCCTTTTTTCATTGTCCTAAATTAAATCATGTGTCATTTTTCCATTGATCAAAATGGTGTAACAATTATTTTTAAAAATCGTTACAAAATGAACCAAAAATAGAAGAAATTGAAATTTTATATTGAATATACTTTAGGTGCTAAATCATAAAGTAAGCCTATTTGAAATTAAAAAATTTGAGAAATGTCAAGGACGAGCGCTACTTTATTGAATAATGTGATTTTAGAAAAGCATCTAAATCATATATATTATCTTGAAAGGTAGACTATATTTAAGGAAGTTTTTCTATGTGATATAGTTGTTTTTGTGATAATTAAATAATTTTAGTTTTTGACACATCACAATTTTTATATTAAATTAATTTAATGTTATTGTTGAAAAAGAAAATTGAATCATAAAACATTATGTAATTAATTACATTTTAAATATTTTAATGTTGTACTATTATTTGTATTATTTATTAAATTGAGTTTGTGTCATTTTTAATCAGGTTATCAACTCGATTAGAAAAATTATAAAAATATTTTTTATAATTAAAATAAGTTACACTATTTGTTGGTATCTTAGTGTTTTTATTTTAACAAAAACTAATAAAAATATGCATATTGTGATATTTAAACTCATACAGATTAGATTATTAAAACTTTAAATTTATCACTAAACTAAAACTTTTTTAATATATTTTATTCATTTTTATTTTTTATTATGATTAATTAATTTTAAATTATACATTTCATTATTTATTGTAAATTATTTTTAAATAAAAATTTGTGTTTTAAAGTCATATTGCATAAATATACGTGTAATATTAATGCAAAATATAAGAAAAAACTTATCTAATTAATTAGATGGGGGTAATTGAAAAATATTTAAGGGTAAATTACACCAACAATCACTCAACTTTGATATGGAGAAACAAACAGTCACCTGGTTTACATTTCAATCACTCAACTTTGAAAATGTGACAAAACAGTCACTAACGTTATCGAAAAGTGACAAAATAGTCACTGATAAATAACTGCACAGATAATTTATGGATCCCCTTCAATGCCGGTTTGCTTCATTTTCTATCGGTGATGAGGTAAAGATCTAAATCGAGTGATTTTGGTGACAAACGACAGGGCAATCCACACAATTTGTATTTTATGAAACCTGAATAATTCGAAATTATCAAATACCTCTCATGACTTTTAACCCTTCATCAATCATTACAATAGCTTCATCATTTTCAAGCGTTCTTTGTGTTTTGGATCAAGTTTAAGTGGTATATAAGAGCCATGGAGGTCTTCTACTATGTACTCCTGCAAAAGACCACTATGAGATTTACTCAATAATGAGTAATGATAGGAATCAAGATACAATTACAAGGGTATTCTCTCCATCTTTACCTTAATAAGTTCCCTTTTTGTAAGAATGTGATAGTGTTTCTACCAGATTCGTTGAATTGCCATTGTGGCAACAAGCAAACCATAAGCTATCCCTAGAATGAAAAGATTACAACAAAAACCACGAGCAGTGCAAAGCAAGCTTCCATGGAAGTAGGAAAGCAATCTAAAACACCCTAACCATCACAGCAATTCTGGCATCCAGCCATTCGTGCATCATTGCTATTGAGGGAGGTGCAATGTACTATGAGCCCAAAAAATCCAAGCAAAACAAAGAAGGCCAGCACACCTATAAAGCAAAAAGTTTATCACGTTATTGAGGTTGAAAATAACATATGCTGTTAAAATTAGTCATTAAGCGCTATACAACACAAAGGAACATTTGATGAGGTTCATGTAGAAAATTAGGGAAAACTTACCAATGCAATAATAAAATGGCATAGGATGTTTTGATAGCATGCGATCCCAACCATCACTGAATGAATTTCGAAAAGCACCATCTTTGTCCATGACATATGCAAAGCCTCCATGATTTCAGTGACTGTTTTGTCACTTTTCGATAACGTTAGTGATTGTTTTGTTACATTTTCAAAGTTGAGTAACTGTTTTGTTAAATGTAACTGGTTAGCTGGACGTTTTCCACACTCCACTAACGTCGTCAACTGCCATGTCATTGTTTCATGACGTCTGTGACAGAAAACGTGAAAATTGATTGTTTTGTCATTAAAATTGAGTTACTGAAATGCAAACCAGGTAACTGTTTGTTTACCTAAATCAAAGTTAAGTGACTGTTGATGTAATTTATCTAATATTTAATTTATGAAATATTATGTTTGGTTTGAAAAAATTGTAAAAGAAAATATAAAATATAAAATATTTTAATATATTTTAATTAAAACTAATTATTATGTACGATTCAATGTATTGATGTGATATCCTTCTAATAAGTGGGATTTGAATGTTGTCCTCATCCTTTAATACCGTCCATCTAAAAACCATTGGTGGAAAGTTTTCCCTGAGGCAGCTTTAATTGAACCCACCTGCAATTTCATACTCTTCTCATTTTAATACGCCCTTAACCCCAAATATCATCTCTCACTAATCAACAATGGCTGCTTTCTTTCACTATTTTACTTGCAATTCATTGCCTTCTTATGCCCATCTCTTCTTCACATTTGCTGTCTTCTTTCTTTCATGTCTGGTTCTCTTTCTTTATCGTAAATCCCAATCCAAACATCTCAACCTCCCTCCGGGACCTGCTGGTTGGCCTATTGTTGGTAATCTTTTCCAGGTTGCTCGCTCCGGCAAGCCTTTCTTTCAATACGTTGACGATCTTCGCCGTAAATATGGGCCGATTTTCACTCTCAGGATGGGGACTCGAACGATGATTATAGTTAGCGACGCCATGCTTTGCCATGAAGCTTTCATCGAAAAGGGTGCTATCTTCGCCAGCAGACCCCGAGAAAATCCCACTCGAAACATCTTCAGTTGCAACAAGTTCACCGTAAATAGCGCCGTTTACGGCCTTGAGTGGCGGTCTCTGAGACGAAACTTGGTTCAAAATATGCTAAGCTCAAGTAGGATTAAAGAGTTTCACAGTATTAGAAGTCAAGCTATGGATAAACTCATAGCTCGTCTTCGAGCCGAAGCTAAGGCAAATGGCGGCGTTGTTTCGGTGTTGAAAAATGCTCGTTTCGCTGTGTTTTGTATACTCTTAGGGATGTGTTTTGGGATTGAAATGGATGAGGAAACTATTGAGAAAATGGATCTAATAACGAAAAATGTTCTGATTACACTGGATCCAAGAATCGACGATTTTCTTCCCATTTTAAGACCCTTTTTTGGCAAGCAACGCAAGCGAGCACTCCAAGTTCGTGAACAGCAAGTCGAAAATATCACTCCGTTCATCCAACAACGTCGACTAGCTCTTAGGAATCCAGGATCAAATAAATCCGCAATGTCCTTTTCGTATCTCGACACCCTTCTTGATCTCAAAGTTGAAGGAAGAAACTCAGCACCATCCAACTCAGAGTTGGTATCACTTTGCTCCGAGTTCATCAATGGCGGAACTGATACCACCGCGACTGTACTTGAATGGGGCATTGCTCAGCTGATTCAAAATCCAAATATTCAATCTAAATTGTTTGATGATATCAAAAGTACCGTCGACGATCGAACAGTGGAGGAGAAAGATGTTGAAGAAATGAAGTATTTACAAGCAATAGTGAAAGAAGTGTTACGAAAGCACCCACCAACCTACTTTTTACTAACTCATGCAGCGACTAAGGCAACAACTTTGGGTGGATTCAACATCCCCACTGATGCAAATCTCGAGGTTTTCTTGCCTGGGATTAGTGAAGATCCCAAAATCTGGTCAAACCCTGAAAAGTTCGACCCTGATAGATTCTATTTAGGGAAAGAAGATGCAGATATAACAGGTGTAACACTGGTGAAAATGATACCATTTGGTGCTGGGAGGAGGATTTGTCCTGGATTAACAATGGCCACTGTTCATATTCACCTCATGTTAGCAAGAATGGTTCAGGAATTTGAATGGACTGCTTATCCCCCTAATTCTGACATTGATTTCAGTGGGAAATTCGAGTTTACTGTGGTGATGAGCAATACCTTAAAAGCAAGGATCAAACCAAGGGGTGATATTAAGTAAAAAGGAAATCGAAATCATAAAATATTAATATGTATTTATATCTTAAAAGAGATTATCAAACAAAGATTTTAAAGTTTACTAGGTATTTAATTATGGTCTCAGACATGTATTTGATATATAGTTGTTATTTTGAGTACTTTGGTTACTTCTGTGATAGTATAAGATCCGATCGAGTACTAATTTAGTTGTCATCAATATTATTATTAGCGTAAGATGTTGAGGGTTTAAGTACTCTTATGCAGTCTATCCTTTAATTAAGAGTTCGAGTAGAATTATGAATAGTTCTAAACATTTTATTAAGAAAAATAAGATAAGGAAAAAAGTTACTTATTACATTTGTATTACAATATTTAGATATAAATAAAGAACAGTTAATACAAATCTAAACTTGAAATTAGAAATATGAGTAAAAAATCTTTTTAAAAAATAAAACTCAAAAAAAATTTGTCTATCTTTTCTCAACATGTGATGGGCTAAAAATTATCAATTAAAATTAGTTTATTGCTAACTCATATACTAAAACATGATCAAAAGATAATACTGTAATCAAACATAGCATTCATGTTATCATCATTGGGTATAGCGAAGTATTATTTGCTTTATCATCCACTTGTTGTTTATGCGGGACAAATATTGATGGTGAGTAGGGATGGCAAAACTCGAATTATCTAATGGATTTTGAACCAATCCATTCCGAATGAAGCGGATTTTTTGAAAAGTACATGCAGGACGAGATGGGATGAATTTTTTTTTTTGGATAGTGGGTATGGAGTGAATATGATAATTGCTTACCCCGTTTTGCCCCACTCTACCATATGAAATTACAATTTTGTCATTGTATATATAAACTATTAAAAGGGTAAAAATGTAAGGGTAAATTACACCACAAGTCATTGTAAAATAGAGTTGTTTTTATTTTGGTCACTCTAAAATTTTTTTGCCAATTTAATCGCTATCAATAAAATATCCATATAGTGAAATTTGAACTCATACAAATTAGATTAGTAAAATTTTAAATTTACCACTCAATCAAAGCTTCACTTTAATGTATATTTTTCAATTTTATTTTAATAAGCATAATTTTATTATGTCCATGAGTTGTATATATTAATAATATTCTTAATTGAGTTGGTGTTAAACTTGATCATGGATCGGGTTGCTCGACTTGACCCGAAGACCCGCCTGAAAAATGGGAGGGTTTGGACAAAAATATAGGCTTGAAAAATGAGCTTGAACAAAAAATGAGGCTTGTTTTCTAAATGGGCCAGGCTTCGTGTAAGAGTTTTTTGGCCCGACCTGAATAAATTAATCATTTTTAATAAAAAAATTATATTCCTATTTTTTTTACTGTTTTTGATGTTTTGGTGCAATTTTTTTTACTATTTTGGTGTTGCTTTTGTTGTTATTTTTGTTGTTGTTTTTGCTGTTATTTTTGTTGTTGTTTTGCTGTTATTTTTGCTGCTGTTTTAGTTGTTGTTTTTGTTGTTTGGATGTTATTTTTTATGCGTTTTTACTATTGTTTCGGTTTTTTTAAATATTATTCGAATATTGTAGAACTTATGTTTTATTGTTAATTTTTCTACAATTTTATTTGTAACTATCTTAAAATAAAGAATTTTTAATGTATTTTAAATTTGTTTATTTTTTAAAGTTTGTTTTAATGTTTTTAAGTGTATTTATATATTATATATTTTTTAATTATGTTCTATATAATAAAATAATCTAAAAAAATCAATATGGGCAGGGCCGTGTTTTGATTTGACTTCTATAATTCGGGTCAGGCTTGGACAAAATTTTAGGCCCATTTTTCGAGTCGGGTTTGAGCCTAGCAATTGGGTCTAAAATTTTGTTGAAGCCCGAACCCGACCTGACTCGCCCCACCATCAGCTCTAGTTGATGTCACAAGTAAACTGGACACTAACTCACAACTGATGACAAAATCATGATAAATACTTGTAATGAATTTAGTATCGTTTATCTAATATATTTAAGCGTTTAAAATTCGTTTCTCATAAATTAATCTAATTTTTTTATTTTAATATCATACATATTTCATGTGTTATTATGATTAAATAATTTTAAATATATATTTTATTATTTAATATATGTTATTTTTAAACAAATATTTATATTCTAAATTTCTGATTTCTACATAAATATACGTATGGAAAGATTTTTAATGATATTAATGCACTTAAGATACAAAATGTTGGAAAAAAATATGCATAATTAATTAGATGGGGTAAATGAAAATATTTAAATTAATTTTAAAGTATTTAATTTATAAAATATTATGCACTGTAATTTCTAAAAATTATAAAAATAAATTAATATATTTTAATTAAAGGAAAAGAAACTAATTATGCCAACACATATGATTATGATGTGATATTAAAAAAAAAAGAAAGGAGGAGGAAAGGAGGGATATGATTGGTGTGGGCAAATAGGCAATGGTCATTATTAATTAAAGGTTACAACATTTAGATTATCTCTTATTTTCCATAGCATATTAATGAGCCACCCATGCAGTTGCTTAACTTATTAATGCACCTAAAATTTAGTTCAAAATTGATACTGATGGGTTGAGTTTGTAAAAGAATGTGAAAAACATGATTTCATGACTCGCATGTTCGCTCTTATTTTCTTCATGTGAGAACTTCATCATTAAAACACTTAAATTATCCAACCCCATTTGATGGTACGATGGTCAAATATATTCACCATTTTAAGTGTGGCTTGAGTTCAAATTGCACTAGTCACGTTTGTTATTCGGATTTTATCTTATTATTGTAATTAAAAAAAACCTAAATTATCACTGTATATATAAAATCTCTCCATGTGGATATTTTGGGATTCTATCATTTATGCAGGGAGATGATTAAGTAAAAATATTAATTTAATTTTTTTAAATTTTGATATTGAGTAAGTTGATTTTTTTCAAAAAAGAATTAATTCCAATCAATTTTAAAAATAAGCAATTAAGGATAATTAACTACAACAATTAATGTTTTCCTGTTATAAATACATTAAGTGGATGTCTAACTCCTTTAAACATCTAACTCCTTTAAACCCTCATTAAAGTAATGAGATAAAACTCTCTGGTTCATTTATGACCATGAGAGTAAATTAGATGTTTCAATTAAGAAAATAAAGAGACTTCATTTACATGTACTTCATTGAATGCAAATGAGCTTATAAATAAAGCTCCTTGAAATGAAAGTAGTAGAAAAGAAAATTTTCTGTTGATTTAATCTATTGCTTAATTTAAGTATTCTTTTATTTGATTATTTTATAACATGTTATCAGCACGAGCCTCTACAAGTTCATAGTAAAGTTCACGTAATTTCGACTTTATATAATTTGTCCGTATAACTCCCGTTAAGCTATATACGGTATACATATTTTCATCATTCTTTTATTTTGTTTTCTAGATGAAATATTTGCTTTGGATAACATTTGCACATTTATTTTTACAACTCAAATGTTATAATGATAATTATATATACATGTTTTTTTTCACTAAAAGAAATTTCAATTAATGTAATTTGTGTTAAGTTATGATCATGACTATTCCTCTGCATGTCAATACTTGATATACATATTATTATTTAGAAAATTTGGTATACATATATATATATATATATATATATATAATTGACTTAGTTTACGATTGAGAATGTTTATCATTTTACTAATTTGTTTTATTTTGATTCAAGTGATTATAATGTCAAATCTTGCCAAACTTGAATTTGCGGCCTTAGACATATCAGACAAGAATTATTTGTCATGGGTGTTAGATGCTGAAATTCACCTAGATGCTAAAGGTTTAGGAGATACTATATTAGCATATAAAGAAGAATCTAATCAAGACAAGACAAAAGCAATGATTTTCATCCGTCATCATCTACATGAAGGATTAAAAGTTGAATATCTCACTATGAAAGACCCTCTTAATTTGTGAAATGATTTGAAAGAAAGATTTGACCACCAGAAAACGGTGATACCCCCTAAAGCTCGTTACGATTGGATACACTTACAGTTGCAAGGTTTTAAGACTGTAAGTGAATACAATTCAGAACTTTTCAAAATTAGTTCTCAACTAAAATTATGTGGAGAAAACATAACTGATGAGGACTTGTTAGAGAAAACATTTTCAACCTTTCATGCTACTAATGTGCTTCTGCAGCAGCAATATCGTGAAAAAGGTTTTAAAAGGTATTCTGAATTGATTTCATACCTTTTAGTGGCTGAACAAAATAATGAGCTGTTGATGAAAAATCATGGAATTCGTCCCACTGGTTCTGCACCATTCCCTAAAGTGAATGTAGCAGTACACAATAATCATGAACACAGAAAATATAGAGGTCGCGGTCGCGACCGTGGTCGTGGACGTAATGGGGGACGTAGTCGAGGATGTACTAGTAATCGTTATCATGGTGGTCATAATAATGGTACTACTAAACGCCAGATAAAGAATAACAATGAAGGACAAGAAAGAGGTGGTCAAAATATTCCTTCAAAGATTGTTGAGAATTTATGTTATCGATGTGGTATAAAGGGGCATTGGTCACGTACCTGTCGTACGTCTGAGCATTTAGTGAAACTTTATCAAGAATCCATTAAAAAGAAGGGAAAGAATATGAAGATAAATTTTATATCCCAAAATGATGATGAAATGGAGGCAAAAGATGAAAATATTCACTATAACCATGCCTATGAGGGTGATAAATTTCATGACCTTAATAATATAACTCACCTAGATATGACAAATTTCTTGGAGAATCATTAGAAAACTTGATGTTATTTTGAAATTTTCATGTTGATTTGAGTAAATTTTATTTTCTTGCATAAATAATAATTTATATATTTAATAAATATTTGCAATGTTTCTCATATTATATTTTGTTTATTTTTATGAAGAATATAAATATTCAACAAAGTTTCGTTGGATCCAAAATCAATGGAGATATGTGTCTTGCAGATAGTGCTACAACACACACGATACTCAAAGATAAAATATATTTTTCTCATTTGACAATAAGTGATGCCCATGTTAATACAATATCGAGTAGTTCAAAACTTATTGAGGGCTCCGGAAGAGCTATTATATTATTACCTAAAGGTACAAAAATTGTCATTGATGATGCTTTATATTCTACTAAGTCTCAAAGAAATTTATTGAGTTTTAAAGATATTCGTCTTAATGGATATCATATTGAGACTATGAATGAGAAAAATATTGAATATTTATACATTACAAATGTTGAATCTGGAAAGAAATATTTTTTGGAAAGGTTACCTGCTTTTTCATCAGGTTTATATTATACACATATTAGTGCAATTGAGACACATGTCACTACAAACCAGAAGTTTGCAGAACCACATATTTTAACTATTTGGCATGACCGATTAGGCCATCTCGGATCTATTATGATGTGAAGAATAATCTAGAATTCAATTAGACACCCATTAAAAAACCAAAAGATTCTTGAATTTAAAGATTTATCTTGTGTTGCTTATTCTCAAGGAAAATTGATTATTAAACCATCACCAACTAAAGTTGGGATTGAATCTCCTGCATTTCTAGAACGTATTCAAGGTGATATATGTGGACCCATTCATCCACCATGTGGACCATTCAGATATTTTATGGTATTGATAGATGCATTTAGTAGGTGGTCACATGTGTGTTTATTATCGACTCGCAACTTGGCGTTTGCGAGACTACTTGCTCAAATAATTCGATTAAGAGCACAATTCCCAGATTATGCAATCAAAACTATTCATCTTGATAATGCTGATGAGTTTACATCCCAAGCTTTTAATGATTATTGTATGTCAATTGGGATAAATATTGAACATCCTATAGCTCATGTTCACACACAAAATGGTTTAGCTGAATCGTTTATCAAACGCCTCCAACTAATAGCTAGGCCATTGCTTATGAGAACAAAACTCCCTATTACAGCTTGGGGATATGCTATTTTGCATGCAGCAGCACTTGTGCGCTTCAGGCCAACAAGTTATAATAAATACTCCCCATTATAATTGGCTTTTGGTCAGGAGCCAAATATTTCCTATCTTAGAATTTTTGGATGTGCAGTATATGTTCCAATTGCTCCACCACAACGCACAAAGATGGGTCCTCAAAGGAGGTTGGGAATATATGTTGGTTATGAATCTCCTTCTATAATTAAGTATATTGAACCATTAATTGGAGATTTATTTACTGCACGATTTATTGATTGTCATTTTGATGAAACAACATTCCCAACATTAGGGGGAGAGAAAATACAACTGGTAAAAGAGATTACTTGGAATGGATCATCATTATCTCAATTAGATCCTCGTATAAATCAATGTGAACAAGAAGTTCAAAGGATCATACATTTGCAAAACATCGCCAATCAACTGCCAGATTCATTTACTGACCTAAAGAAAATTACAAAATCTCACATACCAGCAGAAAATGCTCTAGTATGAATTGATGTTCCAATAGGGCAAATTGTTAGTGCAAAAGACAGTAATCCACGCCTAAAGCGTGGAAGACCAGTCGATTCCAAAGATAAAATCCTCGTAAAAGAAAAGGAGCAAATAATCAAAATGGTTATATTGTGGAGGCAATTGCCCAAGAAGAGGCCAAAGATATAACTAATCAAAAAACCCCAGAAGAGGTTCAGGTACCTGAAAATGATAACGAAGAGATCTCAATTAGTTATGTTGCTTTAGGAAAAAGATGGAACCGAAAAAATATAGTTGTCGACAACAATTTTGCTTATAATGTTGCTATTGAAATAGCAAAAACAAATGAAGATCCTGAGCCTAAATCTATTGAGGAATGTAGAAATAGAAAAGATTGGCCAAAATGGAAAGACACAATTCAAGCAGAATTAAATTCACTTTCTAGACATTGGGTTTTTGGACCTATAGTCCAAACACTTAAATATGTAAAGCCGATAGGATATAAATGGATATTTGTGCGAAAACGAAATGAGAAAGATGAAGTCGTAACACATAAAGCACCACTTGTAGCACAAGGATTTTTGCAAAAGCTCGGCATTGATTACAAAGAGACATATTCTCCTGTGGTGGATGCAATCACGTTTAGATACCTTATTAGTCTGGCAGTATGTGAAAAACTTTGCATGCATCTAATGGATGTTGTTACATCCTATTTGTACGGTACATTTGATAGTGAAATTTATATGAAAATCCTAGAAGGATTTAAAATCCCTGAAGGATATAGAGTTTCTCGAGAAAATTGCTCAATCAAATTAAAGAAAAGTTTATATGGATTAAAACAATCTGGACATATGTGGTACAATCATCTTAGTGAATATTTGTTAAAAGAAAGTTATAAAAATGATCCAATCTGTCCATGTGTTTTTATAAAAAGGTCTGGATCAGGCTTTGTGATATTGCTATTTATGTTGATGATTTAAATATTATTGGAACTCCTGAAGAGCTTCAAAATACAGTAAATTATTTAAAGAAAGAATTTGAGATGAAAGATCTTGGAAAAACAAAGTTTTGTCTTGGCCTGCAAATCGAGCATTTAAAAGATAGAATTCATGTCCATCAGTCAACTTATACGGAAAAGATCTTAAAGAGATTTTATATGGATAAAGCACATCCATTGAGTATCCCGATGGTTGTGAGATCGTTAGATGTGAATAAAGATCAATTTCGTCCTTGTGAGAAAGATGAAGAGTTTTTTGGTCCTGAAGTACCATATCTTAGTGCCATTGGGGCATTGATGTATCTTGCAAACAACACAAGACCTGATATAGCTTTCTCTGTGAACTTGTTAGCAAGATTTAGTTCTTCTCCGACACGTAGACATTGGAATGGAATTAAACAAGTGTTTAGATATCTCAGAGGGACCACTAATATGGGGTTATTTTATTCAAATGATTCAAAATCTCTATTAGTTGGCTATGCTGATGCTAGATATTTATCGGATCCATATAAAGGTCGATCTCAAACGAGATATTTATTTACATGTGGAGATATTGCCATATCATGGTGTTCAACAAAGAAGACATTAGCTGTCGCCTCTTCAAATCATGCTGAAATATTTGCAATGCATGAGGCAAGCCGAGAATGTGTTTGGCTAAGGTTATTAACCTAACATATCACGAAGATAGGTAATTTGCCTTTGCAGGAAAAGATGCCAACTATCTTATACGAAGATAATGCAGCATGTATAGCTTAATTGAAGGGTGGTTACATTAAAGGTGACAGAACGAAATATATTTCACCAAAATTATTCTTCACTCATGATCTTGAGAAGAAAGGTGATATAGAAGTTCAACAAATTCGTTCTAGTGATAATTTAGCAGATCTTTTTACAAAGGCGTTGCCAACTTCAACAATTGAAAGACTACGTGACAAGATTGCAATGCATTAACTCAAAGATATAATGTGATGTTGCCATTAGGAGGAGTCTAAAACATGTTGTACTCTTTTCCTTTAACCAAGGTTTTGTCCCACTGGGTTTTCCTGGTAAAGGTTTTTAATGAGGCAACTTATAATAGGATTGTGTACTCTTTTTCCTTCATTAGGTTTTTATCCCATAGGGTTTTTCCTAATAAAGGTTTTGATGAGGCACATTTTTATTTAAAAGACATCCAAGGGGGAGTGTTATAAATACATTAAGTGGATGTCTAACTCCTTTAAACCCTCATTACAGTAATGAGATAAAACTCTCTGGTTCATTTATGACCATGAGAGTAAATTAGATGTTTCAATTAAGAAACTAAAGAGACTTCATTTACATGTACTTCATTGAATGCAAATGAGCTTATAAATAAAGCTCCTTGAAATGAAAGTAGTAGAAAAGAAAATTTTATGTTTATTTAATCTATTGCTTACTTTAAGTATTCTTTTATTTGATTATTTTATAACATTTCTATCAATTGTACATAAATTTAATTGATATAATAAGAATTAAGCTCGTAATGCTTATATATTTTGTCAATTTGGTCCTAATTCTAAAAAATTATCTAAAAAATGTTTAAATGTTATAAAATAAAAAGATAGAGAGTAAATAACATAGAAAATGAGAGAGCAAAAGAGAGCGTATTTTATTAATTAATGGAAGTAATTTACAATACTTCTCCAAAGTCTATATTTATAGACCTAGAAAGTATAAATAAAATATAACTCTACTTCTAATGACTATTAAAATTTAAAGTTCCTCAAAACTTATCTTGATCTTAATGGACATCCACTTAATAAAATATTCATAATGCTCCCCATTGGATGTCCATTGGTAGATAATGTGCCTCGTTAAAACTTTTACTAAGATAAAAACTTTGTGGGGAAAAAATTCTAGTGAACACTTCTATAATACGCATAACATGTTACCTCATTAAAAACCTTACCAGGAAAATCCAATGGGACAAAACCTCGGTTAAGGAAAAAAGAGTATAGCCCATAGTTACTCCCCTTATGAAAATATCACATAATGTCTCATATTTTATATATTCAATCTTGAGTATTAGCTTTTCAAATGACTATTTGAATGTATTGCTAAGCATTTATATCACCAATTTTTTGAAAGTCATGAGTGAGGGAAATATATTTTGATCTCTTCAGGAGTTTTAACAATAATCATAGCAAACTTTAATCATGATTCTTCTATAAAAATATAAATAGGTACTTTGGATCATTTTATAATCCTCCTTCAACTACTATTCACTCAATCAAATATGTTCAAATTATTTCAATTCATATAAATGAACAACTTCCCGAGAATTTCAATATGCTTCTAACATTCTAAATCCTTCAAAGATTTTAATATAAATTTTACTATATAGTGATTCATAAAAGGTTGTAACAATAACCATTAGACACAAGTTAAATCTTTTATGAACTGTTTAGTTTAATAATATATTTAAAGATTATTACATTCACCACAAAAGAATATTATATCTTTTCTTAATCAATATCAAGACTTAGCGAAAAACTTCATATTTTTATTCTACTTTTGCAAAACTACTTCATTTGTACCCTCACTAGCTTTATACCTTTAGATATTTGGACTATTGGTCCAAAAACTCCACGAATTTAATTGTACTTGAGTTGCATCTTTCTATTTTGAATAATCTATTCCATATTTATATTTCTCAATAGATTTATTCAAAATTCTCATTTTATTTCATTATTTCAGCAATAATATCGCATGCAAAAGCATTGTCGATCACTTTTATTATCGGTTCCACATTTTCTCGAATTGACATAACTTATCGAGATTTCTTTATTTTCACTACTTTAATCTTCAATTTCAGGCACTTGAATCTCTTTAGGAGTTTTACTTATTAGTTATGTCTTGGATCTCTTTTGGAGCATCCACCTTCACTAAATGACCATTTAGATTTATTATTTTCTTTTATGAGAATTTTCATATTTGGAACTGATCAATATATCATGCTTCAGGCATGCATTACTTCCATTTATTCTAATTGATTTGTTCTACTGAGATTTTGATTCAAATTAAAACATTAGCAAATATATAACACTTTATTATTTTCATCAAGTTTGTAAATACATCTATCAGTTAACTTGTAATAAAGTGAGTTATCCTTGTTGAACTTCTAGTTCAAATTACTCTCCCCCTAACTCATTACAAGCTAGTATTTCTCTTCCCCTAATATCGAGAAAACTATCGAATCAAAATAGTAATCCCAAATCATGTCATAATTGAATCTCTAATACATTTATAACATATAATAATACAAGGAGACTCATAATTAATATATATTCCCAATTTTCTTTGAGGATTCACTTATCTTTATGCATTATGGTAGAGCAATTGGAACATATACACACATATAAAAAATTCAAAGATGAGAAATATTTAGCCTTTGATCAAAATCAGTTGTAATGGGGAGTATTTATAACTTATTGGCTTGATGCATACAATACGTAAATCAACATAATCTCATGTTGAAATAGGAAGTTTAGTTCTCATAAGTAATGATTTAGACATTAATCAAAGACGTTCAATCAATAATTTCTCTAAACCATTATGCGCATAACTGACAAACTTTTACAAAAGTTTTTCAAACTTAATCAATAAAAGACTGATATATAAACTCTTCAGTATTAGTAAGATGAGTTATAACACCCAAAACCCAAAATCGTCGCCGACTAGGGTTCCGGTGTTATTCAATCATCTATCATTGAACTTCTTTTAAAATCATGCCATTCATTCTTAATTTATTAAGAAATACTCCCAACATATCGTAAGTTATCATTTATTTACAATTACAATTCAATAAGGGCAAAAAGGTCATTTCTCAGATTTTTAGAGATTTTTACTGATACCTGTTGGACATGTATCGGTAGTAGTCAAGTTAGTAAGCAAATTGGAAACAATGCAAATTTCTACCGATACTTGTGATAGTTATACTGATACAAGTATAACATCTACTGAAACTAGTTATGCTTCTACCGATACTAAAAACTCCAGAGATCTAAGAAGTCCTACCCTGCAACTTCTACCGATACAAACATGCACAGAACTACCGAAACTTAAAATGTAACTACCGATACAACACAAGTTAATAAACCACCTCTCTCCTATCCTGTACTTATACCGATACATGCAGGAGATCTATCGAAACAAGTATGCAAAATTCTCAAATTTATACAAGTTCATCTTCAAAACTTCATTCAAAGACATAAGGTGCAATGAATAACACCTTTGTGTTTAAATACAATACTTAGCATACCATTTAAGTACTAGATGTTACATACAACATTCATCAAGCATTCAAAATTCATCATTTAACCAAGATTCTACAAGTATCATAGTCTCAAAATAAGCATATACATAATATAACATCATCCTAGTACATGCCGAATTCTCGGAACCTCTTTTCCCTCTGTCTTTTATGATTATATATTTCTTCCATCCTCTGAGCACGATTAGTTAAAACAACAAACGGTCGCAGCTCCAAACCACCCACCATCATTTTTATCTCATCATCCACCCCATCTTCATACCGAATGCACATATCCTCATCCGTCGGCACAATCTCCTGAGTGTATTTACTGAGTTGCACAAATTCTCGCTCGTATTCTACCACTGACCTGTTTCCCTGTTTCAAATCTAAAAACTCTTTCTTCTTTCGATCTAAGTACCTTTTGCTGATGTATTTCTTTTTGAATTCAGTCTGGAATAATTTCCAAGTAATTTTATTTTTAGAAATTACGACTAACAAAGTTGTCCACCAATGATAAGCTTCATCCTTCAACAATGATGCAGCACATCTTAGATAGTCTTCGGGAAGACAAGCCATCTCATTGAGAACTCTCAGCATGTTCTCTAACCAATATTCAGCCCTAAAAGGATCATCCTCAATACTACCTCTGAATCCCTCTGCACCATACTTCCTCACCTTATCTATTGGGACTCGTCGCCTTTGTTCAACCATTGGGGGAGGTGGAGGCCTGACCGGTTGTATGGGCGGTACTGCAGGTCTTACGGCAGGCTATGCCACAAGAGGTAGAGGTTACGGTGCCATCAAGTTGTTTCTCATTAATTTCAAGAACCATTGTCCCATTAAACCAAAGAACATATTTTTGGCTTCGTTTTTTATCATCAGTAATATTGGTACTCCCTGACTCGCTCCTGAATCATTTGTCAAAACATTACTGTTTACCTTATTGTCTCATCTCGCTCTGAGTCTGACATTTCAAATATCTGCAAAAACTAATGTTAGATCGGATCACCAATATCACACTATCACATGTTTATATGGAATGTATTTCTAAACTTTAAATTTCACACTATGCAGTCCAAGAATCGGCTAAACCTGACTTTGATACCACTAAATGTAACACCCAAACCCTAAAAACATCACCAACTAGGGTCTCGATATTATTCAATCATCTATCACTGAACTTATTTTAAAATCGTGTTATTCATTCTTACTTTATTAAGAAATCTCCCAACACGTCGTAAGTTATCATTTATTTACAATTATAATTCAACAAGGGCAAAAAGGTTATTTTTAGATTTTTAGAGATTTTTACTGATACCTGTAGGACAAGTATCGGTAGTATTCAATTCAGTGAGCAATTTGGAAACAGTGCAGATTTCTACCGATACTTGTGATAGTTTTACTGATACAAGTATAACATCTATCGAAACTAGTTATGCTTCTACTGATACTAAAAACTCTAGAGAGCTAAGAAGTCCTACTTTGCAACTTATACCGATACAAGTATTCTAACTACCGATACAAACATGCACAGAACTGTTGAAAGTTAAAATGCAACTACCGATACAACCTAAGTCAGTAAACAACCTCTCTCCTACCCTATACTTATACCGATACATGTAGGAGTTCTACCAAAACAAGTATGTATAATTCTCAAATTTATACAAGTTAATCTTCAAAACTTCATTCAAAGACATAAGGTGCAATGAATAACACCTTTGTGTTTAAATACAATACTTAGCATACCATTTAAGTACTAGATGTTACATACAACATTCATCAAGCATTCAAAATTCATCATTTAACCAAGGTTCTACAAGTATCATAGTCTCAAAATAAGCATATGCATAATATAACATCATCCTAATACATGCCATATAACCAAGTGATGTAAGAAATACCGAACCAGCTCCTAGATAGTGTGATGTCTTCAAGATAATCCGATCTTCAACCAGTCAAAATGAAATCTACAAAACAACCATAATACACAGGTAAGCTTTCTAGCTTAGTAAGTTTGTTCACCATGAATCATTACTCAACATTAATCATTGTAACAACAATTAACATCAGAATGCAAAATTTTCCTCTTCAATCAATCTTATGCTCTAACGAGTCATAAGTCTTCCTTTAATCATATTCTCATTCTCTTCCTAAGACATGAGTCTTCCTTTACTCATATTCTCATTCTCATCTCGAGACATGAGTCTTCCTTTAGTCATATTCTCATTCTTATTTCGAGACGTGAGTCTTCCATTAATATAAATCCTCATGCTCAACTCGAGTCACGAGTCTTCCTTTTATACATAAAATGTTTCAAGTACATCCTCATCAAGTCATACTTAATAGTTCAAATAGGTAATCTAACAAACGAACTTACCGGATGAAATTGCAGTTCAGGTGAAACTTCAGGGACTATTCAATGATTTTCCTCTTTTCGCGATCTGTGACCCAATCTTGATCTATCATAAAATAATTAATTTTCCCATTAAATCATATAATTTAATAAATTACACATATAAGTCTTTTTTCGAAAAAATTATGAAATTACCCTTAAACTTTACATTTCTATTCAATTTAGTCCTTTAACCTAAAACATGCAAAATAACCATTTCCAATTCAACTCATGCCAGCCAAATACACTAGAGTACTTTCTCAACTCACATATGCCATTTATTTCACATCAAAACATATACTTTTACTATTTTCACAATCTAGTCCTTAAACCCTAAATCAATCAAAAATCACTTTACAAAAAGATTTAACCCAAATATCAAACTTTCAAATATATCAAAAGCTTTCAAGAACAAGCATTTTCAATAATGGCAAGTTTCATAACATTTGGTAGATTCACAAATTAGTCCTTGCATAGGCTAGATTAAGTTAATATGGACTCGAAAACATAAAAATTATTAAAAACGATCAAGGTTTCCTTACCCAAATCAAAGCTCAAAGATTGAAAATGAAAAACCCTAAGTTTTCCTCCTTTAGCCGTGTGAAGAAGAAGAAAGTAAGAAAATATGATGAAATTATCAATTTCTTTCTTTTAATTTCATATATATAATAATGGTATTTTTGTAATTTTTGTAATTTTTGTAACTTTCATCATTAAGTTTCTTTTAATCACCTTTAACCTTAATTAATCATTCCTTATACTTTTAATTACCATGATATTCCACTAACTTAACCTCTATTGGCTAATTTACTTATTTAGTCCTTCTAATCAAACAGTTCTACTTTTGCACCTTTTACAATTTAATCCTTTTTACTTAATTAACTATTTAATCGATAGAATTTTCTAACCAAAATTTAATACGATACCAATAACACCATAAATATTAAAATAAATAAATTTATAACTCAACTCATCAGATTTGTGATTCCAAAATCACTATTTTCGACACCATTGAAAATTGGGCTGTTACAACTCTCCCCCTTAGGGAAATTTCGTCTCGAAATTTCTTACCAGTGAACAGGTTAGGGTACTGTGATCTCATTGAAGCTTCTGTCTCCCATGTAGCTTCTTCAAGCTTGTGTCGGTTCCATAATACCTTTACCAGTGGTACCATTTTGTTTCGCAACTCTTTTACCTCGCAAGCTAGAATCTTAATCGGATCTTTTGAATACGATAAATTTGGCTGTATTTCAACCTCACAAGGTGTAATCACATGAGTAGGATCTGATCTATACCATCTCAGCATCGAAACATGAAATACATTATGAATCTTTTCAAGTTCTGAGGGTAAAGCTAGCTTATAAGCTACATGCCCGACTCTCTCAAGGATCTCATACAGCCTAATAAGTCGCGAACTCAACTTTCCCTTTTGACCAAATCGTAAAACTTTCTTCCAATGTGAAACCCTTAGAAAAACTCGATCTCCAATAGCAAACTCTATATCCTTTCTCTTAAGATCGACATATGACTTTTGTCGATCAAATGCTGCTTTTAAACTATCACGTATTACCCGAACCTTGTCTTTAGTTTCGTGTATCAAATTAGTCCCTATCGACTTAGGCTCACTAAATTCGGACCAATACAAAGGTGTTATGCATTTCTTGCCATATAATGCCTCGAACGAAGCCATTTTAATGCTGGATTGATGGCTGTTATTGTAAGCAAATTCTACTAACGGTAAGTATTTCTCCCAGCTACCCTCGAACTCGAGTATGCAACATCGCAACATGTCCTCTAAAATCTGTATCACCCACTTTGACTGACCATCTGTCTGTGGATGATATGCAATGCTAAAATTTAGTCTGGTTCCCAAAGCTTCATACAGCTTACCCCAAAATCTCAAATTAAATCGTGGATCCCTGTTGAATATGATAGATACTGGTACCCCGTGCAGATGTACGATCTCAGATACATACAACTCTGCTAGCTTCTCTAGTGGATAATCCACTCGAATAGGAATGAAATGAGCTGACTTGGTCAATTTGGCAACTATAATCCAAATGGTGTCAACGGTAATCTTGTAACAAAATCCATGGTGACTCGTTCCCATTTCCATTTTGGAATGGTAATCAGCTGTAGTAATCCAGATGGTACCTGATGCTCGGCTTTTGCTTGCTAACACACCAAACATCTAGTTACAAACTCTGAGATTTCTCATTTCATACCTTGCCACCAATACATTTTCTTTAGGTCGTTATACATTTTCACACCGCCCGGATGAATGGAGTAAATGCTATTGTGAGCCTCTGACAAAACATCCTACCTTAAATCGGCATCATTAGGAACACATACTCTTTCTCAGAAATACAACATACCATCATTATCAACAGTAAATCTAGTAGTAACGTCACTTTGCATATGTTCTATCTTAACTGTGAGCTTTGGATCCTTTCTTTGCAACTCTCGAATCCATTGTAGGAATAGCGGTTTCTTCCTAAGTTCAGCTATGACAACACCGTCACTCTCCAATGATAAACGAACATTCATGGCTCTCAACACAGACAACGACTTCCGGCTTAGGGCATCAGCAATAACGTTAGCCTTTCTTGGGTGATAATCGATCACAAGATCATAATCCTTCAACAACTCTAACCATTGTCACTGTCTTAAATTTAGCTCTTTTTGTGTCATCAAATACTTCAAACTCTTATGATCTGTAAAGATATAACATCTCTCACCATATAAATAATGTCGTCAGATCTTCAATGCAAAGACAATGGCTTCTATTTCTAAATCATGAGTCGGGTAGTTCTTTTTATGTGGTTTTAGTTGCCAAGAGGCATAGGCTACCACTTTCCTAGTTTGCATTAACACTAAACCCAACCCATTCAACGATGCATCACTGTACACCACAAATTCCTTCCCTATCTCATGCTGCGTTAAAATTGGAACCTCTGTTAGCTTTTTCTTCAATCGATCAAAACTCTGCTGGTACTTTTCTAACTAGATGAACTGAGCATTCTTCTGAAGCAACTCTGTTATCGACAAAGTTATAATAGAGAAATCTTTCATGAATCGACGATAAAAACCTACCAGTCTCAAGAAACTGCATACCTCGGAGACATTCTTTGGTACCTACCAATTGAGAATAGTTAAGACTTTGTTCGGATCAACCCGTATTCCATCGAAGATACCATGCGTCCTAAGAATCTAACTTCACGAAGCCAGAATTCACATTTACTGAATTTTGCATACAATTGCTTTTCTTGCAAAATCTGTAACATCTCTCTCAAATGCTAAGTATGCTCTGATTCAGCCTTGGAGTAGATCAATATGTCATTAATAAACACAACCACAAACCTATCCAACTGAGGCTGAAATATTCTGTTCATTAAATCCATAAATGCTACAGGAGCATTAGTCAACCCAAATAGCATTACTAGAAACTCATAGTGTCCATATCGAGTTTTGAATATTGTCTTCAATACATCACAGTCCTTTACTCGCATCTGATAATATCTCGATCTGAAGTCTATTTTAGAGAAAACCATCGCACCTCTTAATTAATCAAACAACTCTTTAATATGAGGCAATGGGTATTTATTTTTTACTGTGACTTTATTTAGTTATCGATAGTCAATGCACGTTCTCATTGAGCCATCTTTTTTCTTCACAAACAGCACTGGTGCACCCTAGGATGATACACTCGGTCGGATAAAGCCTCTATCTAACAACTCTTGTAGCTGCGTCTTTAACTCTTTCAACTAATTTGGCGCTATTCTATATGGTGGAATAGATATCAGAGTAGTACCCGACACCAAATCAAAACCAAACTCTACTTCTCTGATCGGAGGCAAACCTAGTAATTCTCTAGGAAACATATCTGTGAATTCATTAACTACTGGAACTTGATTAAACTCTATCCCTGACTCTTGAGTATCCAGGATATATGCTAAGAATGCTTCACAACCTTTACAAACCATTTTGTGAGCAGACATAGCTGAAATCACATTCACATCACTATTCAGCCTACCAGACTCAACTGTAATTATCTCACCTGTCGAACATTTCAACCCAATTTGTCTTTGTTTGCAATTAACCACTATATCATACTTGGTCAACCAGTCCATACTCAAGATTACATCGAACTCATAAAAGGAAAGTAACATCAAACCATGAGGAAATTCACAGCCCTAGACTTTCAATGGACATTTACGACACACCTGATTAACTACGACACTATGATCTAAAGGGTTGATAACTTGCACATTAATTTCAGTCGCCTCAATAGATAACTTTTTATCTTTTGCTAGCACAGTACAAATATAAGAGGGAGTCGACCCCGGATTATTCAGTGCACACATAATATCATTAAAAAGATAAAATATACCAGTAACAACATTAGGCGCGGTAGCTTCCTCTCTGGCACGGATAGCATATGTGCGTGTAGGTGCCCAACACTCAAACCTGTGTACACCTTCTTTTTCTTCACTTCAACTCCCGGCTATACTACTATTCTGATACGGTCGTCTACCCTTCTATGGTGTAACCAGAGGTTTCACACTTCTATTTTCATTTGCCCCAGAAGCCATTCGAAAAAATCGAATGAAATGATCTATGGCTCCACATCTAAAACATGAGTTTTTCCTCAGTGCGCATTCTCCAAGATGAAACTTTTCATAGTGTTCACAAGAAGGTTTTGATACATTACAGATGCTGGCAACACTGTCCGCCGATCGATTTTGAAATCTTGAATTAGGCTGCATTGACCTACTCCTGCTCTAAAATCCAAACATTGCAGTTGATCGGTTCTCATTCTCTCTGAATTTCTTCGGTGGTGGCATTGAAAATGGTCTAGGAGAACTCTTCTTATCGAATTCTCGGAACCTCTTTTCCCTCTGTCTTTTATAGTTATATATTTCTTCCATCTTTTAAGCACGATCAATTAAAATAACAAATGGTCACAGCTCCGAACCAACCACCATCATTTTTATCTCATCATTCAACCCATCTTCATATCGAATGCACATATCCTCATTCGTTGGCACAATCTCCCGAGCGTATTTACTAAGTTACACAAATTCTCGCTCATATTCTTCCACTGGCCTGTTTCCCTGTTTCAAATCTAAAAACTCTTTCTTTTTCCGATCTAAGTACCTTTTGCTGATGTATTTCTTTTTGAATTTAGCCTGGAAGAATTCCCAGGTAATTTTATTTTCAAGAACTACGACTAACAAAGTCGTCCACCAATGATAAGCTTCATCCTTCAACAATGACACAACACATCTCAAATAGTCGTCGGAAAGACAAGGCATCTCATTGAGAACTCTCAGCGTGTTCTTTAACCAATATTCAGCCCTAGAAGGATCATCCTCAATACTACTTCTGAATTCCTCTACACCATACTTCCTCACCTTATCTGTTAGGACTCGTCGCCTTTGTTCAACCATTGGGGGACGTGGAGGCTTGACAGGTCGTATGGGCGGTGTTGCAGGTCTTACAGTAGGCTGTGCCATAGGAGGTAAAGGTTGCGGTGCCATCGGGTTGTTTCTCATGAATCCGAGAACCATTGCCCCATTAAACCAAAGAACATATTTTTGGCTTTGTTTTCTATCATCGATAATATTGGTACTCCGTGACTAGTTCCAGAATCATTTGTCGGAACATTACTGTTTACCTCATTGTCTTATCTCGCTCTGAGTCTGACATTTTCAAATATCTGCAAAAACTAAGGTTAGATCGGATTCACCAATATCACACTATCACAGGTTTATATGGAATGCATTTCTAAACTTTAAATTCCATACTATACAATTCAAGAATCGGTTAAACCTAGCTTTGATACAATTAAATGTAACACCCATAACCCAAAACTGTTATCAGTTAGGGTCTCGATGTTATTCAATCATCTATCACTGAACTTATTTTAAAATCGTGTTATTTGTTCTTACTTTATAAGAAATACTCCCAACACGTCGTAAGTTATCATTTATTTACAATTACAATTCAACAAGGGCAAAAAGGTCATTTCTTAAATTTTTAGAGATTTCTACCGATGCCTATTGGATAAGTATCGGTAGTATTCAAGTCAGTAAGCAATCTAAAAACAGTTAGATTTCTACCGATACAAGTATAACCTCTACCGAAACTAGTTATGCTTCTACCAATACTAAAAACTCTAGAGAGCGAAGAAGTCCTACCCTGCCACTTCTACCGATACAAGTATTCTAACTACCAATACAAACATGTACAGAACTACCGAAACTTAAAATGTAGCTACCGATACAACCCAAGTTTGTAAACAACCTCTCTCCTACCCTGTACTTATATCGATACGTGCAGGAGTTCTACCGAAACAAGTATGCAGAATTCTCAAATTTATACAAGTTCATCTTCAAAATTTCATTCAGAGACATAAGATGCAATGAATAACACTTTTTTGTTTAAATACAATACTTAGCATACCATTTAAGTACTAGATTTTACACACAAAATTTATCAAGCACTTAAAATTCATCATTTAACCAATGTTCTACAAGTATCATAGTGTAACACTCTAAAAATTATAAGGTTTTAAGTGTGTTGGTTGTAAAATTTTAAGGACTTGTTAGGTAAATATTTGTTAGTTGAGGAGTTTGGACATAATTGTGAAGAGTGTGAAAGTGTAGGGTCATAGTAAAAACCCTATGTTTGTCTAGGGACTCTCACATAAATATCCCAATTTTATTGGGTATAAAACCCACCTTTTTCTCCCTGGCCATTTCTTTCCTTCCCTTTTGTTTAGTTCTGCCGTTGGTGCCCCAAACCTTTTTCTTTCTTTTTTTCCTTGCCATACATATCTTTTTGTTTCACCATCTTCAACCTTGCAATCGTTGGTTCTTATGAGTAAAATCACGCCCTTAAACTTCCCTCTTGTTGCTGTCGATTGTGTGAAATATTTTGAGGAGACGATTGGTTTTTGTGGGTTACTTTGCTTTGTGTTTTGTTGATTTTTGGTGTAGGTAAGTTGTAAAATTGTGTTGGGGTTGGATTTAGGAGTTTTTTTTGTTTGAAGTTTGGGGTGGTGATGTGCCATGTGTGGTGGTGGTGTGGTGGTGCCGTCGGTGGGCAGAGGAGGTGTGTAAGGGGTTGTTGTTGTTGTGTTGTTAATGTGAAATTGGGTGAATAGTGGCAGGCCAATGTTGGTGCCAAATTTGTGACCCAATTGCTTGTTTTTTTTTGTGAGAGCCCAAACCTTATTATTACCCAAACCAACCCAATAATTTTTATTTCTTTAAAAATCCATCAAGCCCAAATCCCATTTAAACCAAACCCACATTCATTTAAACCAAACCCATTTAAAACCAAACCAAACCCATTTAAAACCTAACCAAACCCATTTGAACCAAACCAATTGAACCAAGTCCAACCCAAACTAAGTCAAACCGTTGACCGGCGTTGACCACCGTTGACCGACCGTTGATTGACCGTTGACTTTGACCGTTGACCGTTGACTTTGACCGTTGACTGTTGACTTTGACCGTTGACCACTAACCGTTGACTTTGACCTTTGACCGTTGACTTTGACTGTTGACCACTGACCGTTGACTTTGACCGTTGACTGTTGACTTTTTTTCAAAAAACCCTATCCTTCCTTTTTTCGACGTCCTGAGTCTGTTTTCGCTGTCCGTTTTGCCAAATTTCGACCCAAAAGTCTCGTTTTTGATGTCTTAATTTAAATTGTGCACTTTAAATTATTTTAGAGTTTTAATTTGAGTGGTATTGATATTAAGTATTCGTATTTAGGTGATCACGAGTCCGAGGCAGACGATTTACCTCCTCCTACTGTTCAACCCGTTCCTGCATCGGTTCCGAGAGCTACTCGTAAGTTATTTTAGTTTAATTTTGTGTTTAAGTGGTGGCTAGGTTGTAATAATTTTTAGTTGTATTCGTAGGATCTAATTCCGTTAGACCGGGAACTCGTACTGTGCGTGGTGGACGACCTCCTCGTCGCTAGAGTTTTAATTGCTCGAAGTGTGTTTTTAATTGTAATTTACTCTAATGTTTGTGATGATACTGAGGTTATGTGATTTTATGCTGATTGAGATGATTGTGCTGTGATAAAAATAATTAATGGTATGATTAATTAAGTTGTGCTAGTGTCATGCATACAGTTATAATTTTTACATTGAGCATGTGACAGATAATTAATGTACTATGCTTACAGGGGTTGTGATATGTGCAATATTAATTGAGCTTGAGATTGGGAAAAATATGAATATCTGATAAGCATGTAAACATAGCATTGTGTGTTCATGGGGTGGGATTGTAAGGTGGAAGAAGTGGTTATCATTCCTTTTAAGGTTGATACTAAAACCACACTGCGATTGGTGACGTTGGCTGGGAAAGGGTTTTGGGGAGCCTTTTCATTGTTTGGTGTGATGGAGTATGGGTGCATTGCATTGTGCTTGTGTGTGCAATATGATTTGTGGTTACTCTTTCATGTTTAAAATTGATATGTTGATGTATTCTAGCATTAGGTTGTATTTACTTTAGAGACACCCTGGGCTTTATAGCTCATACCTCCACAGTTTCATTTCAGGTTTTCGGATATTAGGTGACTTGGTACCCGGAGGCTTAATTACAAAATTTAGAATATTCTATTCTATTTTATTATTATTATTATTATTATTATGGGATATAAATATAATTTATTTTGGGAATTTTTGGTATTTTGTTCTTTGAGGTTTAATTAATTTATTTTATTATTAATTATAGATTTAAAGTTTTATTTATGAATATTTATATGTATTTCTGAGGATGAGTTTGAGTTGTCAAGTCAAAGTGTGGGTAAATTACTTAAATAATCCTCTAGATCCGATCGTATCTTTTGGGCCGAGTTTAGGGGGTTACATTTAGTGGTATCAGAGCCAGGTTCAATCCACGGACTGTGAAGCTCTCCAGGCTTGTTTTTGAAAATTTTTGGGTTAAATAGGGATTTTAGATAAATTGACGAGTTTTTATAATTTATGTTATATATATACATGCGATTTATTCTAAACCTCCGGTACCGATTCTTACTTTAGTACTCTTGTTAATGTAGATAAATAGTATGCCACCACGTAGGAGTGCTAGATTTACGACTGGTCGCGGCCAAGGTCGAGGCCGGGGCCGTACTGCTAGGGCCGTTAGTGACCCTACCCCTATGTTCGAGCCTAAGGCAAATGTAGATGAGTTGCCTCACGTTACTGAGGATGAGCTGCCCATGGGTGCTGAGGGACAGCCAGCTGTTGGTGGAGATATACCAGCTGAGGAGACTCCTGTTGAGGATGTGCCTGATACAGGGGATAGTGAGACCGTGGAGTTGGACAGTGCCACGGTTAATCGTGAGTTACTGAGATTACTTCGGGAATCCACTGGGGGTCATTCTGAGGGTCCGAGGAGGCCCATTTCTGCTGATTTTATCGCGGCTGAGATGAAAGTGTTTGAGGGTAGGACTGGTACAGATCCTTCAGTTGCTGAGTATTGGCTGAAGGATTTACTGAGGTTATTTATAGAGATGAACTACCCTACTGGACAGAAAGTTAGAGCTGCTGTTTCTTTACTAAGGGGTGAGGCTCAAAATTGGTGGGACACTGTGGAAGAGTCTACTCCTACTGGTCAGGTTACATGAGAATTTTTCAGGGAGGCGTTTCAGGATCGTTATGTCGGTGAGGAGTTTCTCGACAAGTGCAGAGAGGATTTTATGAACTTGAAACAGGGGGACATGTCTGTTAACGATTATGAGATAGAGTTTTTGAGGTTGGTTCGATATGCATCTGGGCTGGTAAGAAATGAAAAAGAGAAATGTGACTGGTTTAGGAAGGGACTACGACTTTCACTTCAGGCTGGGGTCAACATGCATCATGATAGGGTATTTAGTGACCTGGTTAGTCGAGTTAGATCAGCCGAGAGTTTGGAGGCTCGAACTAAGGCTCAGCGGATTCAGGACAGAGAGCGTAGCAAAAAGACAGTGGGTGCTTCAGTTCTGCCAGTTACGGGTGGACTTTCTGTTAAGAGACCTAGGGAGGAGACAGCTCAGCCTAGTTATCCGAGGGTGAGACCTGCAGTTTCGACAGTTCCGACAGGTAGTGTTGGTGGTTCTTCTGGACCTCGTCCCATGCATCTATGTTCTTACTGCAATAAAAGGCATGGGGTGAATGTTGGAGGAAAATTGGGGCTTGTTTTAGATGTGGATCGCAGGAGCATTTTTTTAAAGATTGTCCCCACCCTCCTACTGGATCGTTTATGCAGAGTCAGACACAGGCTTCGGTTCAGACTCCTTTTAGGGGCAGAGGGCAGGTCAGACCGATTACTTCGGGTTCAGCTGCTAGAGGTAGACCGGTTCAGAGTGGAGGCACTTCTAGATCTGGGGCGAGACAGCCTGGGTTGGTTTATGCTACTAGAAGATATAAGGATCGTGATGAGCCTGATGTGATAGCAGGTACTTTTTCAGTTCTTTCCATTCCATATTTTGCTTTGCTTGATAATGGTTCGACCCATTCCTATGTGGCTAGTGCTGTGTCTTGGGGTCTTAAGATTACTTCTGAGAATGTTGAGTCTGTGGTAATTGTTCAAAGTCCGGTGGGTAACTCTGTGGAGGTCACTAAAATATACCGTAACTGTCCTTTGGAGATTCAAGGGGAAATCTTTTTTGCTGATTTATTGGAGTTGCCTTTCAATGAATTTGACCTTATACTGGGTATGGATTGGCTTTCAAAGCACTGAGTCAATTTGGATTGTGAGAAGAAAAGGGCAACTCTGAGAACTTCGGATGATCGACAGATAACCCTGATTGGTGAGCTTAGAGGGTTTCTGTCCAATGTGATCTTAGCTCTTAAAGCCGAAAAGTTGATTAGAAAGGGGTCCATTGCTTATTTGGCTTATATTCTGGATTCAAGGCAATCTGAATCTGGGATTGATAAAATTCGAGTGGTGAAAGACTTTTCTGATGTGTTTCCAGAAGAATTACCTGGGGTGCCACCTAAGCGTGATGAGGTTGAGTTTGGCATAGAGGTCTATCCTGGCACGACTCCTGTGTCTATGGCACCTTATAGAATGGCACCTAAGGAACTCAAAGAGTTGAAGGTGCAGTTGCAAGAGCTGTTGGATAGGGGTTTTATTCGATCGAGTGTTTCACCTTGGGGAGCTCCGGTTCTGTTTGTGAAAAAGAAGGATGGAAAACTTCGGTTGTGCATCGATTATCGGAAGCTGAATAAGCTAACGATTAAGAATAAGTACCCCTTACCTCGTATTGATGACCTATTTGATCAGTTTCATGGAGCTACCGTGTTTTTTAAGATTGATTTGAGGTCTGGGTACTATCAGCTCAGGGTGAAAGATGCAGATGTGTTCAAGACAGCTTTTCGAACTCGCTATGGGCATTATGAGTTCTTGGTAATGCCTTTTGGGTTAACTAATGCCCCTGCTGCTTTTATGGACATGATGAATAGGGTGTTTCAACCCTACTTGGATCAATTTGTGGTGGTGTTCATAGATGACATTCTGGTATACTCTAAGTTTGAGGCGGAACATGAAGAGCATCTCAGGGTGGTTCTGCAAACTTTGAGAGAGAAGCAGCTTTTTGCTAAGTTCAGCAAGTACGAATTTTGGCTATCGGAGGTGATGTTTTTGGGTCATATTGTTTCTGCTGAGGGTATTCGTGTAGATCCAAAGAAGATTGAGGCTATTATGGGCTGGAAGCAACCTAAGAATGTTTCTGAAATTCGTAGTTTCTTGGGTTTGGCTGGTTATTATCGGAGGTTTGTTGAAGGATTTTCAATTATTGCAACACCTCTGACTATGCTTCTGAGGAAGAGTGTTCCATTTGTTTGGACTGAGGCTCAAGAGACTAGTTTTGAGAAACTAAAGTCTGTATTGACTCAAGCACCAGTTCTGATCCAACCTGAGTCGGGGAAAGCTTACACGGTTTATAGTGATGCTTCTCGCACTGGATTGGGATGTGTGTTAATGCAAGAGGGAAAGGTTGTGGCTTATGCCTCTCGTCAGTTGAAACCGCATGAGATTAACTACCCTACTCACGATCTCGAGCTTGCTGCGGTGATCTTCGCTCTTAAAATTTAGAGGCATTATCTCTATGGGGAGAAGTGTTATATCTTCACTGATCATAAGAGCTTGAAGTACTTGCTTACTCAGAAGGAGCTTAACTTGAGGCAACGTCGTTGGTTGGAGTTACTTAAGGACTATGACTGTGAGATTGAGTATCACCCTGGTAAGGCTAATGTGGTTGCCGATGCCTTAAGTCATAGTGCTATAACTGAGTTGAGGGCATTGTTTGCCAAGATGAGTTTGTTTGAGGATGGCAGTCTTTTGGCTGAACTCCGAGTTATTCCTACTTTACTCTCGGAGATTAAGTCTAAGCAAGCCAATGATCCTTATCTAGAGCACCGTTTGAGGGAGGCAATTGAGGGTACGTCTGTGGATTTCACCGTGGATCGGAATGGGTTATTATGTTTCTGGGGTCGGTACTGTGTTTCGAGGAATTTTGAGATTAAGCAGACTATTCTCCGTGAGGCTCATGATAGCCTTTATTCCATGCATCCTGGCGGAGATAAGATGTATAAAAACCTTCGTGACAGGTATTGGTGGAAGGGTTTGAAAAGGGATGTGGTGGATTTTGTGTCAAAGTGTCTGACGTGCCAGAAAGTTAAGGCCGAGCATCAGTGTCCTTCGGGGTTACTACAACCGATTGAGATTCCTCAGTGGAAGTGGGAAAGGGTGACTATGGACTTTGTGAGTGGTTTGCCCTTAACACCGTCCAAGAAAGACTCTGTGTGGGTGGTTGTGGATCGACTCACTAAGACTGCGCATTTCATTCCGGTGAGGGTTGATTATCCCTTGAGTAAGTTAGCTCGGCTTTACATCTCGGAGATAGTTCGTCTTCATGGGGTACCGTTATCCATCATCTCTGACCGAGATCTGAGGTTTACTTCGAGATTTTGGGAATCGTTACACCGTGCTTTGGGAACTCGATTAAACTTCAGCACTGCTTACCATCCACAGACTGATGGTCAAACTGAACGGGTGATCCAAGTCTTGGAGGATATGTTGAGGGGCTGTGTGATTGAGTATCAGGGGAGTTGGGAGGATTTCTTACCACTGGCTGAGTTTGCTTACAATAACAGCTATCAAACCAGTATTAAGATGGCTCCTTATGAGGCTTTATATGGGTGCAAGTGTCGTACTCCTATCGGTTGGACTGAGTTGACGGAGCATCGGTTGGTGGGACCAGATCTTGTTCGTGAGTTTGAGGAAACGGTTAAGTTGATTCGTGAGAGACTTAAGGTTGCTTTTGACCGACAGAAGTCTTATGCTAACTTGAAGCGTCGAGATATTGAGTTCAATATTGGAGACAAGGTGTTCTTGAAAGTGTCTCCATGGAAGAAGGTGCTTAGATTTGGGCGAAAGGGCAAGTTGAGTCCTCGTTTCATCGGCCCTTATCGGGTACTTCGTCGCGTGGGACCAGTTGCCTATCAGCTTGAATTGCCACCAGAGCTTGAGAGGATTCATGATGTTTTCCATGTTTCCATGTTGAGACGTTATCGATCGGACCCGACTCACATTGTGCCTGTTGAGGAGATTGAGGTTCGTCCAGACTTGAGTTTTGAGGAGGAACCGATTGAGATTATTGCTCAGGATGAAAAAGTGCTTAGGAGGAAGACCATTAAGATGGTTAAAGTCTTGTGGCGCAACCATGGCTATGAGGAGGCTACTTGGGAGCCCAAATCCGTCATCAAGGCCCAGTATCCACATCTTTTTGGTCCAGGTAAATTTCGAGGACGAAATTTTCTTTTAAGGGGGGGAGAGTTGTAACACTCTAAAAATTATAAGGTTTTAAGTGTGTTGGTTGTAAAATTTTAAGGACTTGTTAGGTAAATATTTGTTATTGAGGAGTTTGGACTTAATTGTGAAGAGTGTGAAAGTGTAGGGTCATAGTAAAAACCCTATGTTTGTCTAGGGACTCTCACATAAATATCCCAATTTTATTGTGTATAAAACCCACCTTTTTCTCCCTGGCCATTTCTTTCCTTCCCTTTTGTTTAGTTCTGCCGTTGGTGCCCCAAACCTTTTTCTTTCTTTTTTCTTTTTCTTTCTTTTTTTCCTTACCTTACATATCTTTTTGTTTCACCATCTTCAACCTTGCAATCGTTGGTTCTTTTGAGAAAAATCATGCCCTCAAACTTCCCTCTTGTTGCTGTCGATTGTGTGAAATATTTTGAGGAGACGATCGGTTTTTGTGGGTTGCTTTGCTTTGTGTTTTGTTGATTTTTGGTGTAGGTAAGTTGTAAAATTGTGTTGGGGTTGGATTTAGGAGTTTTTTTGTTTGAAGTTTGGGGTGGTGATGTGCCATGTGTGGTGGTGGTGTGGTGGTGCCGTCGGTGGGCAGAGGAGGTGTGTAGGGGTTGTTGTTGTTGTGTTGTTAGTGTGAAATTGGGTGAATAGTGGCAGGCCAATGTTGGTGCCAAATTTGTGACCTAATTGCTTGTTTTTTTTTGTGAGAGCCCAAACCTTATTATTACCCAAACCAACCCAATAATTTTTATTTCTTTAAAAATCCATCAAGCCCAAATCCCATTTAAACCAAACCCATTTAAAACCAAACCAAACCCATTTAAAACCTAACCAAACCCATTTGAACCAAACCAATTCAACCAAGTCCAACCCAAACTAAGTCAAACCGTTACCGGCGTTGACCATCGTTGACCGACCGTTGACTTTGACCGTTGACCGTTGACTTTGATCGTTGACCACTGACCGTTGACTTTGACCGTTGACCATTGACTTTGACCGTTGACCACCGACCGTTGACTTTGACCGTTGACCGTTGACTTTTTTTCGAAAAACCCTATCCTACCTTTTTTCGACGTCCTGAGTCCGTTTCCGCTGTCCGTTTTGCCAAATTTCGACCCGAAAGTCTCGTTTTTGATGTCTTAATTTAAATTGTGCACTTTAAATTATTTTAGAGTTTTAATTTGAGTGGTATTGATATTAAGTATTCGTATTTAGGTGATCACGAGTCCGAGGCAGATGATTTACCTTCTCCTACTGTTCAACCCGTTCCTGCATCGGTTCCGAGAGCTACTCGTAAGTTATTTTAGTTTAATTTTGTGTTTAAGTGGTGGCTAGGTTGTAATAATTTTTAGTTGTATTCGTAGGATCTAATTCCGTTAGATCGGGAACTCGTACTGTGCGTGGTGGACGACCTCCTCGTCTCTAGAGTTTTAATTGCTCGAAGTGTGTTTCTAATTGTAATTTACTCTAATGTTTGTGATGATACTGAGGTTATGTGATTTTATGCTGATTGAGATGATTGTGCTGTGATAAAAATAATTAATGGTATGATTAATTAAGTTGTGCTAGTGTCATGCATACAGTTATAATTTTACATTGAGCATGTGACAGATAATTAATGTACTATGCTTACAGGGGTTGTGATATGTGCAATATTAATTGAGCTTGAGATTGGGAAAAATATGAATATCTAATAAGCATGTAAACATAGCATTGTGTGTTCATGGGGTGGGATTGTAAGGTGGAAGAAGTGGTTATCATTCCTTTTAAGGTTGATACTAAAACCACACTGCGATTGGTGACGTTGGCTGGGAAAGGGTTCTGGGGAACCTTTTCATTGTGTTGGTGTGATGGAGTATGGGTGCATTGCATTGTGCTTGTGTGTGCAATATGATTTGTGGTTACTCTTTCATGTTTAAAATTGATATGTTGATGTATTCTAGCATTAGGTTGTATTTACTTTAGAGACACACTGGGCTTTATAGCTCATACCTCCACAGTTTCATTTCAGGTTTTCGGATATTAGGTGACTTGGTACCCGGAGGCTTAATTACAAAATTTAGAATATTCTATTCTATTTTATTATTATTATTATTATTATTATTATTATTATTTTGGGATATAAATATAATTTGTTTTGGGAATTTTTGGTATTTTGTTCTTTGAGGTTTAATTAATTTATTTTATTATTAATTATAGAATTTAAAGTTTTATTTATGAATATTTATATGTATTTCTGAGGATGAGTTTGAGTTGTCAAGTCAAAGTGTGGGTAAATTACTTAAATAATCCTCTAGATCCGATCGTATCTTTTGGGCTGAGTTTAGGGGGTTATATTTAGTGGTATCAGAGCCAGGTTCAATCCACGGACTGTGAAGCTCTCCAGGCTTGTTTTTGAAAATTTTTGGGTTAAATAGGGATTTTAGATAAATTGACGAGTTTTTATAATTTATGTTATATATATAAATGCGATTTATTCTAAACCTCCGGTACCGATTCTTACTTTAGTACTCTTGTTAATGTAGATAAATAGTATGCCACCACCTAGTACATGCCATATAACCAAGTGATGTAAGAACTACCGAACCAGCTTCTAGATAGTGTGATGACTTCGAGACAATCCGATCTTCAAACAGCCAAAATGAAATCGACAAAACAACCATAATACACAAGTAAGCTTTTTAGCTTAGTAAGTTCGTACACCATGAATCATTACTCAACATTAAACATTGTAACAACAATTAACATCAGAATGAAGAAATTTCCTCTTCAATCAATCTTATGCTCTAACGAGTCATAAGTCTTCCTTTAATCATATTCTCATTCTCTCCCCAAGACATGAGTATTCCTTTACTCATATTCTCATTCTCATCTCGAGATATGAGTCTTCCTTTAATCATATTCTCATTCTCATTTTGAGACGTGAGTCTTCCATTAATACAAATCCTCGTGCTCAACCCGAGTAACGAGTCTTCATTTTATACATCAAATGTTTCAAGTACATCCTCATCAAGTCATAATCAGTAGTTCAAATAGGTAATCTAAGAAATGAACTTACCGGATGAAATTGTAGTTCAGGTGAAACTTCAAGGACTATTCAATGATTTTTCCCTTTTCACGATCTGTGACCCAATCTTGATCTATCACAAAATAATCAATTTTCCCATTAAATCATATAATTTAATCAATTACACATATAAGTCCTTTTTCGAAAAAATTACGAAATTACCCTTAAACTTTACATTTCTATTCAATTTAGTCCTTTAACCTAAAACCTTAAAATAACCATTTTCCAATTCAACTCATGCCAGCCGGATACTCTAGAGTACTTTCTCAACTCACACATACTATTTATTTCACATAAAGTATGTACTTTTACCATTTTTCATAATCTAGTCCTTAAACCCTAAATCCATCAAAAATCACTTTACAAAAAGATTTAACCCAAACATTAAACTTTCAAATATATAAAAAGTTTTCAAGAACAAGCATTTTCAACAATGGCAAGTTTCATAACATTTGACAGATTCACGAATTAGTCTTGCATAAGCTAGATTAAGTTAATATGGACTCGAAAACATAAAATTACTAAAAACGATCAAGGTTTGCTTACCCAAATAAAAGCTCAAAGACTGAAAATGAAAAACCCTAAGTTTTCCTCCTTTAGCCGTGTGAAGAAGAAGAAAGTAAGAAAATATGATGAAATTATCAATTTCGTTCTTTTAATTTCATATATATAATAATGGTATTTTTGTAATTTTTGTAACTTTCATCATTAAGTTTCTTTTAATCACCTTTAACCTTAATTAACCATTCCTTATACTCTTAATTACCATGATATTCCACTAACTTAACCTCTATTGGCTAATTTACTTATTTAGTCCTTCTAGTCAAACAATTCTACTTTTGCACCTTTTACAATTTAATCCTTTTTACTTAATTAACTATTTAATCGATAGAATTTTCTAACCAAAATTTAATACGATACCAATAACACCATAAATATTAAAATAAATAAATTTATGATTCGACTCATCAGATTTGTGATTCCAAAATTACTGTTTTCGACACCACTGAAAATCGGGCTGTTACATGAATTGTCTTAATTACATGATCTTAAATTAATTATTTAAACAAACAATCTTGCAAACGTCAAGTTGCAAGTTAATAACACATACATGATTATTTTGTAGATGCATCTAACAAAATCATATAATATCAAAACCATCCACATGGTGAATGAATGAGCTCATATTCATTTCAGAAATGCAATACATTAAATCTCCACTTTAGCTAGTGAGTTTCTAACAATCAATTTTTATTGAGAACGAGCAACAAATGAGAATTTTTTAAATTAAAGAATCTTCTAGTTCTTTAATAAATGTCCATATGATTTCTTAATTAATTTTCGCATTATATATGATCCATGATGGTCTAATTGGTCACGCCAAGTAGTAAATGCATTTGTATCAGTAAACTTCTGGTTTACTTTAACATGCGTTTTAATTTTACTAATAATGTCAATATAAATTGAAACAAATTGATAATTTTACTATCATTCATTTTACTTTGTATCCACATATAAGTACTATTTTGGCATTTACTACTAGAAATGTCTAAATCAATGTGAAGTCTATAATATCACTAAGTCAACAAAATAAATATAATTTCTAAATAATTATATGCAATATTCGCTTCAAGGAATATGCCAAAATCTTCAAGTGTCCAAAAAATTATTATAAAATGTATTATATTTACTGTAGACATTCACTTCAAGGAATGTGCAAAAAGTAATTCAGACAATAATGTAAGCATATATAATTTTTTCTACTAAAAAGATTATATAGATATCATCTGCTTCAAGGAATGATAAATTAGTATAAATCATTGAGCATTTTGTACTAAGAATAAACATTTGACAACATTTTGAATCATTCATCTTCTTCTTATCTTTTTGTCAATAATGACAATAAGTTAAATTTTCATTATTATTATGTATTGCTACATTCACTCCGGGGAATTGAGTAGAACTAGTAGAACAAATAACTCTTTATTTTGTTTAGTCATAAGGAGATATGAGATCAATTCAAAATACTTAAAACTCTTGTAACAATATTTTTTGCATAATAAGTTAACTACCAAGAATAATTGCCCAGGTCATGTATAGAAACAAGCCTAAATTAAATATATAAATAAAAGTCACATCTCAAACATAAAAATATGACATAATGAAAAACTAGCAATTTTTTTCTTTCATAACTATCATCATAAACATGCATGAAATTTAATTCAAAATCCAATCATTCAAACTCATAGAACTTTTCATTTACAATTGCTCATGTCATTTCTCTAAATAATTAACATATGAAATAATATAAAACGTATGAACTACTACCTTTAACAATTCTTTGAATTAGATCAAATCCGAAAAATTATAAAATTCATTGATTTATTAACACAAATTTGCATACTAGATATATTTTAATCAAATATATTATTTGATTATAAAACCTACTATAACGACATAAATAAATCAGTTAATATTCATTTTCATGAACAAATGAGATGCTTAAAACAATATGTAATCCATGGAATCAAAACTTAAAAGAAGATCATCTCAAATATTTAAACCATATATCAAGTCGATTTAATATTTAAAGACGTACCTTTTTTGTTCTACGTTGAGTCTTTGATGATTTTACCAATAAGTAACCAAATTAAACTTCTAGCAGTAGACTTTGAATCCAATCAAAATTTATTAATAGCAAACTCTGAGAGTGGATATTATTTTTCAAGTGTACATAACCAATGACTCTTCATAAATAAATTCTCTCTTCTTAGAAAGTTCTTTTGAAATACTTGTTCTTTTCTTGCTTTCTACATTTTTCCATTTCTGGCACTGAGAAAATTTATTACGACCATCCCCCATGACTACATCCACGTCAAAGATTATGTCTTTCGAATTTATTACATATTGTTACATTCTCTTTAGGGAATGATTAGGTTTCGTGATTACAAACTTTTATTCAATCACAAGTAAACTTTTTTTCATGATATTGATACTGTAGGAGCTCATTTGAATCATGAAAAGTTATTTAAGTACTCTCTTGTAAGGTTCTCATCAGTAATATTTTTTCACATAATTTTAATTGAGAACTTATTTTGAATACTGTAAAGTTATATTCACAGTTTTAAAAAACTTGCAACTTTAGGTGCATCCAAACATAACAAGCTTTAGATAGAATTACCATATTCTATGCTCATATTTTTCTTTTAAATTATTCTACAATTTAAGTAAATCTTTCAAAATCAAATATTTTGCTTTGAACCCCTTAATGGAGATGATGACAAAAGAAGATCACAAAGATAGTACAATCAATTCAATTTAATAACAAGAGTAATCAATAACTCAATCCTCCCTTTTTTTTTCATCCTTCCAAAATAGATATTTATAGCTATAGTGATTCATATAAAGTACAATCTTTTCCTCATTCACAATCTCAATATGAGATCCATTATAATGAATATCTTTTAAAACAATGCATTAACCATCACAAATTTTGTGCTTTTTAGATATTGATATATTAGCTCTTTTGGGACTTTCAACTAATTTTTTACTATCAAATATTGAAATAATATTGGTTTAAATTTTCTTTTATGCTTGCGTTCTCTTCGGGGAATGCAACAACGTCCCAAACTATTCTTTATTTCACAGTCACCATCGCAAACATGCATGGATTTCAAATCAGAATCTGTCTATTCATGTTGTCATAATTAGTCTTCAATTATAATAAACATGATATAATAAATAAATTATAGTAAAATATACTTGAAGATCTCTAACATCATCGATATCACCCTAGCTATTATCACGAGCACTATTATGAGTACTAAAATAACTATGTTTTCATAAGAACATACTATATATATGTTATAGAATCTTATGATGCTCTAATAAATTATTTGTACTTTATAATTCAATCTAAAAGGTATAATCCAATCATTCAACAATAATAAATTAATGAGTCAATTAGATCTTAGGTTTCTATGGCTCTCGGTTTACTTGGAGTAGAGAAGGCCTATTGCAACGGTTGGATCGAGTAGTAGGTAATACAGGTTGGTTCACCTTTACGCCTGATTGTTCTATTCGTAACCTTTTTTTACTTAAATCTAACCATCGTCTAATTTACTTTGCCTAAAGCCGACAAAAGGAAGAGGAGTTAGACCCTTTCGTTGTTTGGAGAGTTGGATGTTACATAAAAATTTTAAGGGGCTGTTTGCTCATAATTTGAGGGATGATGTTTCTGTGGTGGATAATTTGGATCAATTTCAAATAGAGGTTAAAGATTGGAATAGGATGGTTTATGGTAATATCTTCCAAAGGAAACTACTTGCAGAACTTAAACGGGTGCAGCACATTTTGGACTTAAGATATTCCCAATGGCTTCATAATAGAGAAATGGAAATAAGGATAAAGGTGGAAGAAATTTTGCATCATGAGGAACTATTATGGTTCCAAAAATCTCATTCTAAGTGGCTTGTTAATGGAGATAGGAACATCAAGTTTTTTCATGGTTGTACACTTGCTAGGCGACAACATAACAAATTGAGGGCCTCAAAATCGAAGGTGAGGAGTGGTGTTTCGAGTCGGTAGAGTTACAAAAGCATGTTGTATAGTTTTTCAAAGATCTTTATTCAATGGATTACATTGTCCATGGTGGCCTATCGTGTAAAGGGCAATTCTCGAAAATTTCGCAAATGGATAAAGAGAGCCTTGGAATGGTGGTCTCAGATATAAAGATCCGTAAGGCAATGTTTGATATGGCGCCACTTAAAGCACTTGGAATAGATAAATTTCATGCAAAATTATATCAAATGGGATGTTGTTGGATCGACGATGTGTAGAATGGTACAACGTGTTATGGAAGGGTTTCCTTTGGATCGAAGGTTGAACAAAACTCTAATTATTTTAATCCCAAAAGTTCAAGGATCGAAGAGGGTTTCACAATTTAGGCCTATCAGCCTTTGTACGGTAGCTTATAAGATTATTACAAAGACTATCATTAACAGATTATGACCATTAATGATGAAATTGGTTAGGTAGTATCATGCTAGGTTTGTGATAGGTGGGAACATTTTTGAGAAATTTTAGCATGATTGAAAAGTTGGCCCAAAATTTCATTTGGGGTTCCACAGTGGAGACAAGAAAGCCGACACTTATTTGTTGGGATATTTGTTATACTCCTACAAATGTGAGGGGCCTTGGAATATGCAACTTAACGGATCAGTATAAAATTTTCTTATTAAAATTAGGATTCCACATGTTTACGAAAACGAATGGCTTTTGGGTTCAATTTGTAAGAAGTAAGTACAATATTAGTGGAGATTTACTGACTGATATTTCGAGAAGTAATTGCTCTTTCTTTGGAGGTCGCTCATAAGAATTTGGCCAGAGGTACTTGACAATGTTTATTGGTTAGTAGGGGATGGACAAATTGTGATTTATGGAATGATATTTGGGTCCCTCACGTTGGCATGCTAAAAGAGTGGCATATAGGAGGATCCCAATTAGATGATACTCTTCAAGTTTGTGATTTGGTGGATGCAAATGGTAGTTTGGATTAGGGATATTTAAAAACCTTACTTCCTGACAACATTATTTTGCAGATAGGCACAATAGTTCCACCTTTAATTGTTGCTAGACCAGATCATCTTGCATGGAAATGGGTGACTCGAAGGATGTTCTCTTTATCATAGACTTATAAAGGGCTTCATCACTTTGACTCGAGTGTCAATGCATACATTTGGATAATTATTTGGAAAGCAAAAGTGCCTCAAAGGGTAAGAGTGTTCATGTGGACGTTATGGTAAGAGCAAATTCTGACTAACAATGAAAGGGCCAGGAGGAACATGACGAACGATAGAAGTTGTGGGAGATGTGTTGTCATGCCATCTTTTAGTTTTTTTCTTTATAAATGGCTGCATTTTCATAGGCATTGCACCGAATTTCTTCTAACTCTGAAATGTTCAACAATCTTTTCTATCCAGTAGTATCATAATCCATATTTGCTTGCTTGATTGCCCACATGGCCTTATGTTCAAGTTCTACAGGCAAGTGACATGATTTTTCAAACACCAGCTGATATGGCGACATTCCTAACAGACTTTTGTAAGCGGTGCGAAGCACCCACAACGCATCATGTACCCACGAGGACCAATCCCATCTAGATGGGTTAACCACCTTCTCAAGAATACTTTTAATTTGTCGATTGGAGACCTCTGCTTGTCCATTCGATTATGGATGATACGTGGTTGCCATGCGATGCTTCACACTATAGCATTTCAAAGCTTCGACACTTGATTGCAATGGAAATGAGTGCTTTGGTCGCTTATTACTGCTCGAGGTGTTCCGAAACTTTTCAAATGCAAAAAATACTGCTAGCAACTCCTTCTCAGTGGTTGTATAATTCACCTACGCTTCAGTCAGAGTTTTACTAGCATAACATATTGAATGAAATACCTTATCTTTCCTTTGTCCCAACACAACACCTACAACAAAGTCGCTCGTATCACACATTACCTCGAATGGTTGCGTCCAATCTGGTGCGACTACAATGGGTGCTTGTACTAACTATTGTTTAATCTTTAGAAATGCTTCCAAGCAAGCTTCATCGAACAAAAACTTCTTATTTTGCTCCAACAAGGAGTAAGGTGGTTTTGCAATTTTGGAGAAGTCTCGGATGAATCTTTTATAAAATCCGGCATGGCCGAGAAAACTCCTTATTCCCTTCACATTATTTGGTGGAGGTAGCTTTTCAATGATTTCCACCTTCTCTTTATCCACTTCAGTGCCATGACAAGATATTCGATGACCAAGGACAATTCTTTCGATTGCCATGAAGTGACATTTTTCCCAATTTAAAACCAAGTTAGTGTCCTCGCATCTTTTCAACACTTTTGCTAAATTGTCAACGCATATATCAAAATTTTGCCCATACATAGAGAAATCATCCATAAATACTTCTAATGAATCCTCGATCATATTGGAGAAGATAGCCATCATGCATCTCTGGAATGTGGCTGGGGCATTACACAAACCAAATGGCATCCGTCGAAAAGCAAAAGTTCCAAATGGGCATGTAAAAGTCGTCTTTGCTTGATCCTCCGATGCAATTACAATTTGGTTGTATCCAGAGTACCCATCAAGGAAATAGTAGTAGGCCTTGCCAGCTGGCCTATCCAGCATTTGATCAATGAATGGTAGTGGAAAGTGATCCTTCTTTGTGGCTCCATTCAAACGATGGTAGTCCATACACACTCGCTAACCTGTAGTAATGCGAGTAGGGATTAGCTCATTCTTATCGTTACTTACTATCGTGATGCCGCTCTTTTTAGGCACACATTAGACCGGGCTCACCCATGTGCTGTCTAAAATAGGGTAGATGATGCCGACGTCCAACCATTTGATAATCTCCTTCTTCACTACTTTATTTTCTCATTCAGTCTTCGTTGTTGCTCAATTGACTGTTTGCTCTCATCTTCCAGCCTGATCTTATGCATGCAGAAAGAGGGACTGATGCCTCTGATGTCTACCATGCTCTAGGCGATGGCTCTTTTATGCTGATTCAATATTTCGATTAATTTTTCTTCTTGGCCAACGTCGAGACTTGCGTTGACAATTACAAGTAATGTCTCATTGTCACTTAGGAAAACGTACTTTAAGTGTGTGGGCAATGGCTTTAACTCTAGAGTCAGAGCTTCTTCAACCGATGGTTTAAAAATAGGGATCGTCTGATTTGTCAGATCCAAAGATTTCAATTGCCAGCCATGTTTTAGCTCACATACATTAGGCTCAACTATGTGGTCACATTCATGTGGGATATTGTCGTCAGCTATAACCGTATATTCGTCTAGCAGTGTTGAGCTTCATTCAATAAATTCCTCTGTAATTAGCTCATCTAGGATATCAATGTGATGACATTGTTCTTACTGCATGATGGAGGTGCTTCGAAAACGTTGAAGGTTACATGCTCATCGTTATGACGCATAATTAGCTCGCCCTTGAAAATGTCGATAAGAGTGCGTCTCGTTGCGAGAAATGGACGCCCCAGAATAATAGGCACCTCCTTATCAGCTTCGTAGTCAAGTATGATAAAGTCGGCTTGGAACACAAACTTGTCGACACGGACGAAAGCATCTTTAATTTATCCTTTAGGTTGTGCCAAAGATCTGTCCGCAAGTTGTAATGTCACCACAGTGGGTTTCAAATGACCAATCCCTAATTTCTTGAAAGTTGTCAGTGGCATAAGATTAATGCTAGCTCCTAAGTCACATAGAGCTTTACCTAAATAATGATTTCCAATAGAATATGGGATCGTAAAACTGCCAAGATATTTCAACTTTAGTAGCAATTTATTTGTCAACATAGCGCTACACTCTTCTATGAGCGTAATTGTCTCAATATCGGATAGCTTTTTCTTCTTCAATGATGTCTCCTTCATAAATTTCCCATAGCTGGGGATCTGCACAAGAGCATCAATTAGAGGTATATTAATAAGTAATTGTTTCAAGGTAGATACAAACTTGCGATAATCTTCGTCATGCTTTTTCTCCTTGAATCTTTAGGGAAATGGCAAAGGTATGTTCACAGTGGGTTATTGTGTTGCAATCAATTGTGTTGACATGGGCAGTTACATCGAAACTTCCTTGGCTGAATGGTTGACATCGGTGTGACTACTGGTGGTTCCTCCTCATCTACTTCAGCTGTGTCTTCCTCAGCTGCATTCTTTCTGTTGCTTTGGTTAATTTACATCGACAGGTGCTTGGTTGGAGCTGCTTGATTGCATCTAAAACGTCATAGCGATTTTGCAAGCGTACACATGTCGATGCAAGTATAGTTAATAGACAATTCTATCAGATATCGATCCCACAAGAAATGGGTTCTTGATGTTAATTGTCGGAGCAATTAATACTGAAAATGAGTAAAATGTGAGTAAAGATATCAGTGCATTTATGTTAGATCTACACACTAAAATAGTTAATATTGTTAATGCAATCAGAGTTAAATGTCAGGTGTTAAATGTCAATGTACTGAAAGTGAATCAAATGTGTTGATTGTTGAGTGCTGAATATTTAAATGCATGAAATGTAAAAGTGATCAAGTATAAAGGGTAGAAATGGTTCACTAGTTCTGCTAAGTTGCAACGCTGGATGCGTCGACAAGGTAAAGTATAGATGGATTGTCACAGCAATAAAGTTCTTTTGAGTTCTTACCAATAACAACTCTCTATTTAATCCAGAATTAAATACCCATAATCACTCCACCTCTCGGTGTGAGCAATGTTGTGCATTCAAGAACAAGTTATTGGAGTCCAATGTCAAGCAGCTCTCACCTAACTTACTTGTTAACCCAACTTGTCACCGCATCTCTCGATGTCGGAAGACTGCAAGTTCACTCTCGTGCTTAAAGCGGTTAGATCCAAGAATAAACAAATAAGAAACATAAAATAAGAATCAAAATGATCTAGCATTAAAAAACACTCTCGTTTTCATTTAATATTATCAAAATCCATCATCATTAGAGAAGAATTAAAGAGTACAATCGAAGCTTACTATCTCTAGACTAATAGGACTACTCCCTAATTATTCCTCTTGCCTTGTATCAAGCACCTCTCGTTAGAAGTGGCTATAGACTTGCTTATCAGCTTCCTAATTTCTATCTTACATCTCCAAAATCACACAGAATTTGTAGAATTCAATCCCTTAAATCTCAATTCTTTCTTCATTCTTTGTTCATCTATTTATAGCCTTCAAAATATTGCAGGTTTCAACCTCCATTCTCAGATGCAAATCTATATTTTTGCAACTCTCAAAGTTGGTTAGAGTACAGCTGTGCACTCACGCAGATCTAGTATGTTCTTCAGAGATCTGCAGGTTGTCGCTACATTGCTGGTCGCAATCTGAGATTGTAATTGCGACGACACCTGTGATATTCCTATGCTGGTGCTTCCAGATGTAAATTCAGCTTGAGTCTACTCATTTGAGGTTCAAATTCAATGCGGCGACATTTCTTGGTCGCAATTCCAAGCTGATCCTATGGTTGCATTCTGCCAATATTGATCTTCTTGGCTGAGCTCCTGCGCTACCAATTCTAAGATGTAATATATTGGCTGCTTGCATCGACATTAGTACAAAAATAGATAAAAATAACAAAAATTTAAACTAACTAGCAATGAATTAGAAAATATGAAAACTGAGTATAAAATGCTTATGATGCATGCTAAATGAGATATAAAAGTGATAATTAAAACACTAAATTAGGGACAAAATATATGTCATTTGTAATACCATCACACCCCCAAACTTAAGTTTTTACTTGTCCTCAAGTAAATAAGAAATTAGCAAAGTTACAAGCAAAAATTTCACCTCAATCAATATTCTCACAACTTGAATTTTCTTGAATCCTAATGCATAAATTGTATTCATATGATAGAATAATGCGCCAATAATTTATAAGTATGAACAATTAAAACTACAACTTCATTAATGTTAGTATTATGCCTTGATTCTTAATCTTCCTTAAACCAATACAGCATTCATAGCAAACATTTTTCTTCTTTTCTTTTCTCTTTTATTTTTTTCTTTCTTTTTCTCATTTTCCTTTTCTAAGTGACTGAGAAATGTCATTGCATTACTCTACCTTTATTCCAGGGTATTAACGATGGGGTGCAATAAACCCCCAAGAGGCATGTAATTGCGCCGACACACACTCTTGCAGTGATAGCCTTTGGCTAGTTGATTTTTCTAAAATCTGCAGCGGAGTGTTCTCCCTTGAAAAGTCACATTGCACTCACATTGGAGTGTCTTTTATTAATACAATGTCGCTACAACTGGTCAGTTAGTTCAAGATTCAAACATTAACACTAACATTCATTACTAAAACAATTCAAATCATTCATTCAAAAATAGCAGATTCATCATTCATTCATATTCATCCAATGTACACATCAACATCCAAACAATTCAAGAATTACGCATCAAAATAAAAATTGTAGTCACATTTTAGTTGAAATCTTGTAAATTCTCATTAATCCAAAAAAATAAATAAAATTTAAATATGTGGGTGTAATTGCATTTCCATTTCACATTATATCCTCCCAAAACTTAATGTCTGCATTGTCCCCAATGAACTGACAATAATATACAAAAATAATGAAAATGGAACTACAATGCAACTAAGTTAACAAAATGAATGTAGTGACAAAATAAAATGCATGGACACTAAAAATGCATAAAACTAACTAAAGAATTGTACCAACTTAAGCGTTAGCAACCGATGCAGAGGTTGCTTTAGTTTTCTTCTTCTTCTTCTTTGGGCGCTCACCTACGTCATGATGCTTCTTCTTCTTGTCCTCATTGATTGTTACCTCTGATGGTTAGATTGCTCCTCCTCTGCGGGTTGGGTGATGGCCTCATCGATTGTTACCTCTGATGGTTGGATTTCTGCGAGTGGTGCCACATAGGGCACGATAGTAAAAGGATTCAGTTCCTTTACCTCGCTAGTGATAACCTCAGCTTGGCTCGCAGCAGGTCAAGCTTCGTTTGAGCTGGTTGCCCTCACGACATCCTTAACAATCATTGTTGGGGCATCTATTTCCTTTTCTTCTTGCACCTCGACAGGTTCTTTCTCTTCATTTTCTCTTTCCTTCTCTTTTTCTTCATGATCCTTCAACTGATCATCCCTTTGATCCACATCCTTGTGCATACGCTGCTCAGTCTCAATTGGGCCAGTGTTAGTACATTCTACCGCGTTGACATCCTCCTCCACAACAGCCTCTCATTTAGCCATATTCGCGCCCAAACTGTTGGAAAACTCATCCTCGAATAAGTGGGCGATGTTGCGATAATGATCTTCATTAGCATGCGAGTGCCCGTCATCCTTCTCATCATAAAAAATGTGAATCCGAGTTGGTTCAGGGGCAGGTCTACCATCAGTGTTAGGTTGCTTGGAAGACAAGTACTGCATCAGTCGATAGATGGATAGAAAGGCTGGGAAGTCTGGTAATGGAGTAGGGCTGATCTGGCTCAGTGCGGTGACAATGGCCTCGTTTCAAACCTTTATGTAGGCATAAAATTTGTGCAGCCTAAGATCCATGCCATCCACTATGCTATCAGTGTGGATTGATCGCATGTTGATGCGGTCCAGGTGTACTTCCATTAAGGCTAGCTTATTTTCCACTTAGGACTCTATCGGCGCATCAGGTTGATCAACCTTCTTTATACCCTTTCCTTTATCCCTTTTCTTGAAGGCTTCCTTGGCCACTGGTGTATCTTGGCCACGCGTCATCTGCTCAACAGAGATATCGTTGATCAAACCTTTGTTGTCTAAGACCTCCTCACCATCTTTGGGCATAATGCCCTTTTATTTACAAAAGCAGCATAATAAGAGAGGGAAAATGGAGTATATTAGTTTTCTTGGCAGCTTCTTCTATGATCTGGGTGTGTATGAGCTCACCGATGTCGATGTGTCGGTGGTGCAAGATAGATTGCAATAGACACATACGGTCTAATGTCGTCATAGTGCTATAGGTTGAAGGCATGATGCGACTGTTAATAAAATGGAGCCAGACTTTGCAAACGGATGTAAGGTACCTTCTGTGCATTATTTAGCTGTGGAAGCCATTACCCGTCTAGGTCGCTCCATCAATGCATAGGTCCTTCATCATCTGTGCCATATAGTCATCGTCCAAATGATGCATAAATGGTGCATGGTCGTCCACCTGCTCCAAAATCTTTAGCAGCACGTTTACCTGTGCAACGTTCCATGGAATGAGCCTCTCCCGTACAAAAACAAAATCTTGGTCCAGATCCACCAAGTTGGCATAAAACTCCCTAACCAATGTAGGGGAGTAACTAGAAGGGTGCTCGCAAAAGAATTCCCACCCAAGGCGGCTTATAGTAAGATGAACATGCTTTCCCAAAGCTTAGTGTGGAGAAAGTTGTAGGCCTTGTTCGGGGTGGAGGCTGCATTTCAGCATGGTATTTTGGTAGCGGTCTTTGGCCGTAATCGTCAGAAACAAGACTGGACCTGTAGATGAGGGTGGTGTTATGGGTAGAGCCATAGTAGAAATGGTTGAAGTGTTCTCAGAAGGGGTTTTAGAAGTGTTTCTCGAGGCACGAGTTTTTACCATTGTTAAAGAAAAAGAAAGTTAGAGAAGTTTGTAGAAACGAATGCTTGTGATCAAAAAAGACAGGATGAACGTAATGAAGAAAACAAGTTGTAGCAACAATGGAGGATGTGAGGAGAAGAAGAAACTGCAGGAGGGAGGTTTTATAACCTAGGCGTGATGATTGGAAATATTATGGGGAAACGTTACGTCTGCAGCCATTAATTACCAGGCTGCAGATTGTACTTTTTCGTTTTGATCCAACAATTGGGAGAGAAAGAAATCAATTGGCGCGATTCTTGTTGAAAAAGCAATGCTGACTCATCGCAGAATGTGCCGATAATACGTGCTTCGATGCTTTAACAAAAATTTAATTTTTATTTCAGCAAGGAATTTGAAACAACAAAAGTAAAAGTGAAACAAATAAAAGTAAATAACAAAAATACGTTGACATTATTTAAATGTGACCAGATTAATAGCCTCGTTTGGTTCTTTGACATCTGGGCTCACATAGTGTTTTAGACTTTGTCCGTTCACTTTAAATTGTTGTCTATCCTTTAGATTCTCAATTGTCATTGCACCGCTCTAGAATGCCTCAACAACTCTAAAAGGGCCTGACTATCTTGATCGCAATTTACTTGTATGCAACTTTAAACGTGAGTTAAATAAAAGTACTAACTGACCAGGGTGAAATTATCGATGCAAGATGATATTGTCGTGCCATCTTTTTGTCTTTTCTTTGTATATTACGGCTTTCTCATAAACATGGCGTCAGATTTCTTATAACTCCGTGGTCCAACAGTCGTTTCTTTTCGGCAGCATCATAATCCAAATTCACCTGCTTGATTGCCCACATGGCCTTATGTTCAAGCTCAACTGGTAGGTGACAAGACTTACCAAATACTAGTTGATATGGTGACATTCCCAGCGAGGTTTTGTATGCAGTATGAAGTGCCCATAATGCGTCATGTAGTCGTGCAGACCAATCCTTCCTAGATGGGTTAACCACCTTCTCAAGGATACTTTTAATTAGTCGATTCAATACCTCGGCTTGAACATTGGCTTGTAGGTGATATGTAGTAGCCATACGATGCTTCACACCATACCTTTTTAATGCTGTCACCACTTGGTTGTTATAGAAATGAGTTCCTTGGTCAGTTATCAATGCTCTCGGTGTTCCAAACCTTGTAAGAATATAAGTATGAAAGAATTTCAACACTGTTCGAGTATCATCCTTTGGCATCGCAATTGCCTCGATCCACTTCGAGACATAATCAACCACCACTAAGATATACACATTAAAGTCTATACCCCAAACACTGAAGAGCTCTACCTCCACAATATGTTGTTGGAGCATCTCATTATGTCGAGATATGGAGCCAGTGTGTTGACAATGATCACATCGTTGTGTAAAGTTGTGGGCGTCTCGAAACAATGTGGACCAATAAAATCTTGACTGTAAGACCTTAGTAGCAATCCTTGGTCCACCAAAATGACCTCCAAAAGGAGCATCATGGCAATATCATAGGATTGAAGTCATTTCTTCTTCAAGTACGTAGCGACGGATAATGTTATCAACGCATACCTTGAATAGATTTGGCTCGTTCCAGTGATATTTTGCAGTATCGCATATAAAACTGATCTTCTTGTGACTAGTGGTATTCAAGGGTAGCTTTCCACACATGAGGTAATTGACAACATCGACATACCAGGGTGATACGTCAATAAAGAATAACTACTCGTTTGGAAATGCTTCAACAATTTCGGACGTCTGCTCATCTTCACTTCCAACTTCCAGTCGAGACAAGTGGTTTGCTACTTGATTTTCAGATCCTTTCCTATCTCTGATTTCAGCATCAAATTCTTGAAGAAGTAGGATCCATCGTCTCAGTCTAGGCTTGGTGTCTTTCTTTATAAGAAGATATTTCAATGTGGAGTGGTCTGTGTATACTGTAATCTTTATGCCGATAAGATATGAATGAAATTTTTAGAATGCGAAAACTATTGCTAGCAACTGCTTCTCAGTGGTAGTGTAGTTAACCTACGCTTTAGTTAGAGTTTTACTAGCATAGTAAATAGAATGGAATACCTTCTCTTTTCGTTGGCCTAATACAGCTCCCACAGCAAAATCGCTTGTATCGCACATTAGTTCAAACGGTTGCGTCCAGTCAGGTGCAATGACAATTGGGGCTTGTATCGGCTGCTTCTTTATTGTTATAAATGCGTCCATATAGTTGTCATCAAACACAAACTTTTTATTTTGCTCTAGCAATGAGCATAATGGTTTAGCTATCTTGGAAAAATCTCGAATGAATCTTCTATAAAAACCAGCGTGTCCAAGAAAGCTTCCTATTGCTTTAACATTGATGGGTGATGGTAGTTTCTCGATGATTTCTACCTTTGTTTTATCAACCTCAATTCCCTAACAAGATATCCGGTGCCCGAGGACAATGCCTTCAATTGCCATGAAGTGGCATTTCTCCCAATTCAGAACTAGATTTGTGTCCTCGTATCTCTTCAAAACTCTCGCCAGATTGTCAGCGCATTGGTCAAAATTCTGTCCATAGATAGAGAAATCATCCATGAATACCTCTTAGGAATCCTTGATCAAGTCCGAGAATATTACCATCATACACCTTTAAAATGTTACTGGCACAATACACAACCCAAACAGCATACGTCGGAAAGCAAAGGTTCCAAAAGGGCATGTGAACGTGATCTTTGCTTGATCCTCTGGCACAATGGCAATTTGGTTGTATCTAGAGTAGCCATCTAAAAAGAAATAATAGGCTTTACCAGCTAGCCTATCTTACATCTGGTCAATGAAAGCAAGTGGGAAATGGTCCTTCTTTGTGGCCGCATTCAGTCGACGATAATCCATGCATACTAGCCATCTAATCGCAATGCGAGTAGGGATTAACTCGTTCTTGTCATTGATCACAACTATAAAACCACTCTTTTTTGGCACACATTGGACGAGGCTCACCCAATTGCTATAAAAAATAGGGTATATGATGCCCGCGTCTAACCATTTTATGATTTCCTTTTTCACCACTTCTTTCATTTTCTCATTGAGTCGTCGTTGTTGCTCAATTGATTGCTTCTTTTCATCTTCTAGCCTAATCTTGTGCATGCAAAAAGAGGGACTGATGCCTCTGATATAAAAAATGCTCCATGCTATGGCTCTTTTATGTTCTTTCAAAATGGCAGTGAGTTTATCTTCCTGCGTTGCGTCGAGGGATGAGTTGACAATAACAGATAATGTCTCGTTGTAACCAAGGAAGACATATTTTAAATGCGTCGGCAGTGGCTTCATCTCCAAGGTAGGAGCTTGCTCAATAGATGGTTTAAAAACTGAGATTGTCCTGTTAGACAAATCCAAAGACTTTCTCTTTAAAATAAACTTTTGGTATTCTTTATCATGTACTTTCTCTTTGAATCGTTGTGGAAACAACAAAGGTATTATAGCAGTAGGTTGTTATGGAAACCTCGATGATGTCGACATTGGCAGTTACGTCGACAACTTAGTTGGGCAAACTGTAGGCAAAGATGGTACTACAGTTGGTTCCTCATCATTTTCTTTTGCTTAACTTCCTTCAGCTGTATCCTCCTCATGTTGCTGTGGTTCAGATACGTTGACATGGTCTTGGCCAGAACTGCTTGGTCCCATCGTTTGCTTGCCACTCCTCAGCGTGATTGCTTTGCAATGCTCCTTCCCCCTCTGCGTAGGATTCTCAGTATCACTGGGCAGAGTGCTCGGTGGTCTTTTGCTGAGATTGAAAGCCAACTGTCCTAGTTGGGCTTCCAATGCTCGAATGGAAAAAGAATTGCCTTGCACTATTGCTTCAGTTAATGTGATATGCTCACGCATCATCGCCTCAAGAGCAGCAATAGGATCTGCCTTTTGTTGAGAAAATTACTGCTGTTGATGCTGATGATGTTGTCCTTGCATATGTGGCAGCACAGACTATTATGGTTTCATCTAACTATGTAACTGAATCTGGTCAGAACAAGAATTTATCTGAGAATTCTGATTATAATTCTACTGTGGATTGCTATTGTAACTACCTTGTCTATAACCCCCTTAATTTGAGGAATTTCCATATTTGAATGTAGAAGTATTTTGATTCCCCCAAGGTTGTTGAGATCGGTTGTTGTATGAGTTACCAAATGAACCTCCCCTGATGTTGTTGACATAGAAAGCATTTTCTGCATGTTGTGGGCAAACCTCATAGCTATGTTTATCGCCACAAATTTCGCAAGAAAATCTCGATGCATCCAATTACTGGGCCACTTGAATAGGAGAAACGTCATTTGTTCCCTTCATATTCTTTATGATATTGGCCAATGAGGATACCTGCACTGACAAATGTAGAACGAGAGATCGGATGTTGATAATAGTTCTGAGCAATCCTCTCTAGAATTCTTATAGCTTCATTGTAAGTATAATCTAACAAGGGACCATTAGTAGATGCATCGACAAGGTTCCTTGTTTAAGCATTCAAACCATTATAAAAAATTTCAACCTGGGTCTCTTGCTGAATTCCATGCATTGGGCAGCGTCAAAGCAATGTTTTGTAACGCTCCCAGGTTGTATGTAAATTCTCATCATCAAGCTGATGATATGCAGTAATATCATTATGGAACCTAGCAATCATTGTCGATGGACTGAAATGCAAAACAAACTGCGCTGCTAGCGCATTCCAAGATGTAATTGATCATACCGGCAATCCCAAGAACCATGTTGACTAATGGATGCACAAATAAGCAAAAATGATTTTAATTGTTCTCTTGCGTCTTCATGAGGAAAACCAGAATATTTCCCATTTGAATTTAACATATGAAACATCACCGGTTTTAGCTCAAAATTTCCAGCTTGAATAGCTAGTCTCACAACCCTTGGTTGTAAATCATCAAGTATAGGCACAACAAAATCTCTTATTGTCTTATTTTGTACTTGTTCTTTTTGTGGACGTGGTGGTGATATATCATTAACAATTTGTGGAAGCACTGGAGGAACTCCCTCTTGTGGCGGCAATGGTCGTAAATTATTATTGTTGTTGTTACCAGCCATTTTCCTTTGTTCTTGCCTTCTCCTCCTTAGTGTCCTCTCAAGCTTTGGATCAAAGCTCACAATGTCCTTAGGATTTCTCTTTGTGGACATCCAACACTTAAAAATCTGAAAAGAAAATATAAATAAATTAGTAGAGATTAAAAGTTAAGTAAGTAGAATTAATTGCAATTACAAAAGTAAACATCAAACAAACGCCAATTTCCCTGACAACGGCACCAAAACTTGATCGCATCTGAAACATCATAGCAATTGTGCAAGCGTACACACATCGATGCAAGTATAGTTGATAGACAATTCTATTAGATATCGATCCCACGAGGAAATGGGTTCTTGATGTTAAATGTCGGAGCAATTAATACTGAAAATGAGTAAAATGTGAGTAAAGATGTCAGTGCATTTATGTCAGATCTGCTCACTAAAATAGTTAATATTGTCAATGCAATCAGAGTTAAATATCAGGTGTTAAATGTCAATGTACCGAAAGTAAATCAAATGTGTTGATTGTTTAGTGCTGAATATTTAAATGCATGAAATGTAAAAGTGATCAAGTATAAAGGGTAGAAATGGTTTACTGGTTTTGCTAAGTTGCAACGCTGGACGCGTCGACAAGGTAAAGTATAGATGGATTGTCACAGCAATAAAGTTCTTTTGAGTTTTTACCAACAACAGCTCTCTATTTAATCCAGACTTAAATACTTATAATAACTCCACCTCTAGGTGTGAGTAATGTTGTGCATTTAAGAACAAGTGATTGGAGTCCAATCTCAAGCAGCTCTCGCCTAACTTACTTGTTAACCCAACTTGTCACCGCATTTCTCGATATCAGTAGATTACAATTTCACTCTCGTGCTTAAAGAGGTTAGATCCAAGAATAAACAAATAAGCAGCATAAAATAAGAATCAAAATGATCTAGCATTAAAAGACACACTTGTTTTCATTTAATGTTATCAAAATCCATCATCGTTAGAGAAGAATTAAAGAGTACAATCAAAGCTTACTATCTCTAGACTACTAGGACTACATCCTAATTGTTCATCTTGCCTTGCATCAAGCACCTCTTGTCAGAAGTGGCTGCAGACTTGCTTCATCAGCTTCCCAATTTCTTGTTTAAATCTCCAAAATCACACATAATTTTTAGAATTCAATCCCTTAATTCTTTCTTCATTCTTTGTTTATCTATTTATAGCCTTCAAAATGTTACAGGTTTCAGCCTCCATTCTTAGATCCAGATCTAGATTTTTACAGCTGTCAAAGTTTGCTAGAGTACAGCTGTGCACTCACGTAGATCTAGTGTATTCTTCAAAGATCTGCAAGTTGTCACTGCATTGCTGGTATTAATCTGAGATTGTAATTGCGGCGACACCTGTGATATTCATGCACTGGTGCTTCCAGATGTAAATTCAGCTTGAGTTTACTCATTTGAGGTTCAAATTCAATGCGGTAACATTTCTTGGTCGCAATTCCAAGTTGATCTTGTGGCTACATTCTGCCAATATTGATCTTCTGGGCTGAGCTCCTGTGCTGACAATTCTAAGACGCAATATATCGGCTTCTTGCGTTGATATTAGTACAAAAATAGATAAAAATAACAAGAATTTAAACTAACTAGCAATGAATTAGAAAATATGAAATCTAAGTATAAAATGCTTATGATGCATGCTAAATGAGATATAAAAGAGACAATTAAAACACCAAATTAGGGAGAAAATATATGTCATTTGTAATACCATCACTGCTACTTTGCTCTGCAGTTTTCTTTCCACTTCGCAATGTGATAGCCTTGCAATGCTCCTTTCCTTTCTGATTTGGATTCTCGGCATCACTTGGAAAAGCACCTTGTGGTCATGCGCTCATGGTAGAAGCCAGTTGTCCTAGTTGTGCTTTCAAAGCTCGGATTGAAGAATAATTTCCTTGTACAATTGCTTTCGTTCTAGTAATATGCTCACGCATCAAAGCTCAAAGAGTAGCCAATGGATCTGCTGTTGATTGAGAATACTGTTGTTGCTATTGATGTTGCCCTTGCATATTTGGTAGCACAGTTTATTGTGGTTGCATTCGAACTTGTGGCTGCATCTAGTTCTATGATCACATCTAATCAGGTTGTGCATACGCTTGCGGATGAATATAATTCTGCTGCTGTTAACTGTAACTCCCTTGTCTAAAATTACCTTGATTTAAGGAATTTCCATATCTGTATGTGGATGCATTCTGACTCCCCCAAGGTTATTGAGCTCTTCTTGAACTGTTATATGAGTTACCATAGGAATTTACACAGATGTTATTAATATAAAATGCATTTTCAACATGCTTAGGCAATCCTCATAATTATGGTTGTCACCGTAAATTTCACAGGAAAATGTCAGGACATCAATCTGTTGAGCTACTTGAATAGGGGCAACATCACTTGTTCCCTTTATGTTTTTGATCATATTTACCAATAAGGATACCTATGCACTTAAAGCTGAAATGGCATCTAATTCCATAACTCCAGGATTTGTTTTTACCTAAGCAACACGAGAGATCGAGTATTGATAGTCATTTTGCGCAATCCTCTCTAATATTCGCACGACTTTAGTGTAAGTGCAATCCAACAAAGGACCATTAGCAAATGCATCGACAAGATTTCCTGTCTGCGCATTTAGTCCATTGTAGAAGATCTCAATTTGTGTTTCTTGCTGAATTCCATGCATGGGGCAACATCTCAGCAGAGTTTTGTAACGTTTCCATGTAGTGTGTAAATTTTCATCATCTAGTTGATGATATGCCGTGATATCATTCCGTAATCTAGCATTCATTTTCGGTGGATTGAAGCGTATAATGAACTGTGTTTCTAGCGCATTCCATGAAGTAATAGATCTAGCTAGTAAACCAAGGAACCATGTTCGTGCCCTTCCTTGTAAAGAGTAAGGGAACAGCTGCATCTTTAAGGCGTCATCAAGAAGTTGACTAAAAGAAGCACATATAATTAGAAAAGATTTAATATGCTCCTTTGCATCTTCGTGAGCTAAACCTGCATATTGACGATTCGACTTAAGCATTTGAAACATTACCTGTTTTAATTCAAAATTACCATCTTGTATTGCTAGTCTAACAACCCTTGGTTGTAGATCATCGAGCACAAGAACAACATAGTCTCTAATTGTCCTGTTAGGAATTTGCTCTATTTGCGGTGGCGATCGTATATTATCGACTACTTGTGGCTGCACTGGAGGAACAACATTTTGTCGCAGCAATGGTGGTAGATCATTGTTATTTCCAGCCATTTTTCTTTGCTCTTGTCTTCTCCTCCGAATTGTCCTTTCAAGTTTTGGATCAAAACTAACAATGTTGTTAGGATTTCTCCTTGTGGACATAAACACTTAAAAAGAAAGTTGAAAAGAATTAATCAAAAGATTAGTAATCAATAAGAGTTAGAAAAGAAACAAATAATTGCGACTACAAAAATAAACATCAAACAAACGCCATCCCCAGCAACGGCGCCAAAACTTGATCGCGCTATGAATGTCATAGTAATTGTGCAAGCGAACACTTGTCGATGCAAGTATAGTTGATAGGATTAAAGCTATCAGATATCAATCCCATAGAGATGGCTATTTAAGTTTAAATTTGTCGAAGCAATTTGAGTCAAAATGATAATGAATGTTAATAATAATGTTAGCACAAATTGGTTAAAACTACATAGGTTAAGAATAAAAATTGTCAGTGCAAAAGTAATAATAATGTCAACGTAAATTAATAAAAGATGAATTGGTTGTTGACATGTTGTAATGTAAACTCAGAAGTACAAAAGATATAGATCAAGTGTAAAGAAGTGGAGAAGATCATTTTGACTTCACAAGTAAACAACGCTAAATGTTACTACAAGGTAATTTATAGATGAATTGTTGACGCAATTGTGCTCCAATGAGTTCTTATTAATATCAACTCCTTCTTTAACAAAGACTTAAGTACCCACAAACTACCACACCTTCTAGTGCTGGTAATACTGAGCACTCAAGAACAAGTGACCAGAATTCCTCCTAGTCTCAAGCAACATTCGCTATCTTGCTTGTTAATCTAACTTGTCACCGTACCTTCCAGTAACTGTGACTGCAATCACACTTCTGTGGCCAAACAATTTAATCCAAAGTTAAGCAAGTGAGAAGAATTGAATAAAACTCAAAGCAAATCAAATATTAAAAGACACTTTTGTGTTCAATCAATTGTCAATAGCATTTATCGGCATTTAAGAGGGATTAACAAATGAATTGAAATATCCTATTCCTAGTCTATTAGAATTGCCCCTTAACCACTCCTCTTGTGTTGCACCAAGCACTTCTCCTCAGAACCTATTGCATCCTTGTGGCCTCAGGTCACCTTCCTCTAAGATTCAAGCTTCCATGGCAGCTATCGTCGATAATGAATAAGAAAAATTTTACATTTGAAATCTTCACACCTTGAAATCAATTTTCTCTTTCATCCTGTTATTTATAATCACTGGCCATTCCAGATCTTTCTTTCTTCTCAAATCTAACTCCTTGACGCGGTTGTAAAAGTTGTTATTGCTAGCTATGCACTGATACAGATCTGGATTGTTTATTGATCAGTTGCAGGTTGTCGCGACATTTTTGGACGCAAATTCTGAATTTAATTTGCTGCGACAATTTGTTATTCTCTTGCGCTGGTGCTTTGGGATATGTTAGCAATGTGGAATTCCTGATAGAAACGTAGAAGCCTTCATGTGATGACATATTTTGTCGCAATTCTGGATCAACTTATGACCACAACTTTGAAAGCTTTCCTACTCTGATTTCCCAGGTGGAATTCTACGCTGAGAACTTTAGATGCAAAACTAGTACTAAATACAACGACATTAGTAACGCAGAAGAGATAAAATGAAAGAAATTAATATCAAACAGCACTGAGTTAGAAAATGTAAATACTAAGTATGAAATGCTAATAATGCATGCTAAATATGATACAAAATGAACAAATTACACACTAATTTAAGGAGAAATTAGATGTCATTTCTAATGTTATCACACCCCAAGATGACACACTTGGCCGTATAAAACCCCTGTCTGACAATTCTTACAACTGAGCCTTTAATTCCTTTAACTCTATTGATGCCATTCTGTATGGTGGAATCGAGATCAGTGCAGTGCCTAGTAATAGATCAATACCAAACTCTACCTCTATGATTGTGGCAAACTCGATAATTCCTTTGGAAATACATCTGTAAACTCATTGATCACTGGTACCTATTTCAATTTTATCCCTGAAACTCGTGAGTTGAGAATATATGCCAAAAATGCATCGCAACCTTTGCGGACCATTTTCTGAGCTGAGATAGCTGAGATCATTCTGGCTTCACTATTCAATCTGTCAGACTCCACTGTAATTACTTCACCTGTCAGGCTTTTCAAATCAATTTTTCTTCGTTTGCAGTTCACTATTGCATCATGTTCAGATAACCCATTCATACCCAAAATCACATCAAACTCGGTAAAAGGTAACAACATTAGGTTAGCGAAAAATTCACAACCCTGGACTTTCAGTGGACATTTACGACATATCAAATTAACAATGACACTATGACCCAACGGGTTTGTGACTTGAACATCAAATTTAATTGACTCTACCGATAGTTTCTTACCAGTTGCTAATACAGTGCATATATATGAATGAGTCGACCCTGGATCAATCAAAGCACACACAATATCATTAAAAAGATAAAATATATCGGTCACAACATCGGGAGCAGTAACCTCTTCATTAGCTCTGATGGCATTTGTCTGTACAGGTGCCCGAGCCTCAAATTGATTTGTATTACCCCTATTGTCACCTCAATTTCTGCTTGTACTGTTACTCTGCCCGGGCGTTTACCTTTTGACGGAGTAATAGAGGGTTCCACACTTTCATCCTATTTTACCTCCGTAGTCATCGGGCAGTTTCACATGAAATGATCTATACCCCCACAATGGTAACAAGCCCCTTTTATCTTTCGACATTCACCTGCATGGTATCTTCCGCAATGATCACATGATGGGTTCGGCACATTCCAGACACTAGCTACACTGTCTGCAGGACGATTCTGGAATTTAGACTCCAGTGGTCCTGATCTACTCCTGCTCAGAAATCTAAAAGGAACTACCCCACAAGTCTCATTTTCTCTAATTTTCTTCGGTGGTGGCATAGAAAAAGTTTTGGTGATATTCTTCCTTCCAGACTCTTGAACCTTCTCTCTCTTCCTCTTATTGTTGTAAATTTATTCCATCTTTTGAGCTCTATCTACAAGAACCACAAACGGTCGCAGCTTCGATCCTCCTATCATTATCTTGATCTCGTCATTCAGCCCATCTTCGAAACGAACACATATTGCCTCATCTATCAGTACAATCTTCCAAGCATACTTACTAAGTTGGACAAGTTCTCGCTCATATTCTACCACTGTTTTGTTTCGCTATCTCAATTCTAGAAATTCTTTCTTTTTCTTATCCAGGTACCTTTTGCTGACATATTTCATTTTGAACTCTACTTGGAAAAATTCCCAAGTAATCCCATTCTCAAGCATCACTACTAAAATCATCGTCCACCAATTCTAAGCCTTGTCTTTCAATAAGGAAGCTGCACACCTCATATAGTCTTCTGAAGGACAAGCCATCTCATTCAGGACTCTTAGTGTGTTTTCCAACCAGTATTCAACTCTAGAAGGATCGTCTTTTATGTTTCCTCAAAATTCTTCTCAACCATATTTTCTAACCCTGTCCGTCGGAATACGACGTCTCTACTCCACTACTAGAAGAGGTAAGGCATAGCTGGAGGTACTACCGGTCGGGTGGCAGGTTGTGCAACAGGAGGTGGAAGAGGTGGTGTCATTGGGTTGGTCCTAATGAACTCCGAGAACCACTACCCCATCAGTCTGAAAAACATACTCTTTACTTCATTTTTTGTCATCGATAATATCGGCACCCAGTGATTAGCTCCAGAATCATTAGTCGAGACATTACTGTTCACCTCATTAGTTTCCTCTCTTTCTAAGTCAGACATTCGAACGATTATATGCAAAAACTATGGTTAGATCGGATCCATCTATATCACACTATCATAGGTTCATATGACATTTACTTCTAAAACATAAAACACAGTCATTACAGTCCAAGAAATGGTTAAACTGAAAGCTTTGATACCACTAAATGTAACACCTAAAACCCGAAACAGTCACCGGCTAGGGTCCCTGCTTCACTCAAATCATCTATCACTAAACTTCTTTTAAAATCATGTCATCCGTTCTTATATTATTAAATAAATACACCCCACACATCGTAAGTTATCATTTATTTATAAATACAATTCAACAAGGGCAAAAAGGTCATTTTCTAAATTTTTGGAGACTTCTATCGATACCTATTGGACAAGTATCGGTAGTAGTCAAGTCAGTAAGCAATTTGGAAATAGTACAGACTTCTACCGAGACTTGTGATAGTTTTATCGATACAAGTGTAACATCTATCGAAACTAGGTATGCTTCTACCGATACTAAAAACTCCAGAGAGCTAAGAAGTCCTACCTTACAACTTCTACCGATACAAGTATGCTAACTATCGATACAAACATGCACAGAACTACCAAAACATAAAATGCAACTACCGATACAACCCAAGTCAGTAAATAACCTCTCTCCTACCTTGTACTTGTACCGATACATGCAAGAGTTCTACTGAAACAAATATGCAAAATTCTCAAATTTATACAAGTTCATATACAAACTTCCTTCATAGACATAAATTGAAATAAACAACACCTTAGAGTTCAAATACAATACTTAGCATAATATTGAAGTACTAAATGTCACATACAGCATTCATCAAGCATTCAAGTTCGACATTTAACCAAAGATCTACAAGTATCATAATCTCAAAATAAGCATACAAAAATGACACCGTCCTAGTACATGCCATATAATCGAGTGATGTAAATACTTTCGGATGAGCTCCCAAGATAGTGTGATGTCTTCAAGATGATCCAATCTCCAGGTCACAAAATGAAATCTACAAGACAACAACAATTTCACTAGTAAGTTTCATAGCTTAATAAGTTCGTAAGGTTCAACAATTTACTGAATAATATGTGGTAAACATCTCTATAAATCTAACGAGCTAGGATAGAACTGAACTTTAGTGATCGTTATTAATTTTACTCCTTATTGACTCTAAGGTCATGATGCTCATTTACCCTCTATTGACCATAAGGCCATGCCTGTTACTAGTATTCGATGCTATTCTTATCCATCAATACGATATATCTGTTCCTAACAATGCTGCTCACACTAAATTGATGAGAATATGCAAAAAAACATAAATGTTAGCCATCATAGGGCCTGTAATCCATTCTTGGATTCAAATCATTTTATGGTGGCTCACGATGTTGTAAAGAATCCGCAACAAATGTAGGATCTCAGCCATCAGACCATTTTCTATCTTTGGCACAAGGCCGAGAAATTCTCATCTCGTCGTTTTTACCTTTCATGTTTCCAATCATCATTTCTTATTTCCAACAATCATTAAAAATACAGTTATAAGCAGTTATTAATAAGAATTTAACATTACGAACTTACCAGACAAATTTGCAGTTACGATTAGACTTTAGGGATTACTCCGCTATTTTCCCCTTTCCATGATCTGAAGTACGATCGTAGTCTACATCCACAAATCATCCAATTCTTACATTAAGTCACATAATTGAATCATTCAACACAATTTAGTCCTTTTTTGAAAAATTACAATTTTACCCTTAATATTTTCCTTTTATTCAATCTAATCCTTTCAACACAAAACATACAAAATAACCATTCTCTTACACAACTAACCTTAGCCGAATTTTCTAGGGTGCTCATCCGACCCCTACACACCAAAATTTTTACAACAATACAAGCAATTTCATTGTTTTCACATTTTAGTCCTTAAACTCTAGTTTCATAAAAATAACTTTACAAAACCAACTAATCTCACATCCAAGCTTCTAAAACTTCCATAAACTAGCAAGAATAAGCTCATTCATCAATGGTAAAACATTTAACATTTGACAAAATCACAAATTTGTCCCTGGGTTAGCTAAATTAAGCTAACATGGACTTAGAAACATAAAAATTACCAAAAAGGGTCAAGATTTACTTACCCAAATCAAAGCTCAAAGTTGAATGTATAAACCCTAATTCTTTTCTCTCTTAGCCGTATGGAGGAAGGAGATGAAGTGAAAATGATAAAAATTTCACTTAAAATTTCTTTAATTTAATATATATACTAATGACAATTTTGTAAATTTTAAGACTTTCATCATTAAGCTTTAATTAACCCTTTTTAGTCTTAATTAAACCTATTTATAATTAATATAGCTCATGCTAATCCACCTACTAAAATACCTTTAGTTAATTTGCTCATTTGATCCTTCTAATTAGCCAACTCTACTTTTGCACCTTTTACAATTTAATCGTCTCTACTCAATTAACTATCTAAACATTAAAATTTCATAACCAAATTTTAATACAATGCTAACGAATTCATAAAATAAATAAATTTACGACTCGACTCATCGAAATTGTGATCCCGAAATCACTGTTTTTGACACCACTGAAAATCGAGCTGTTACACTTCTAGATTAGGGGTAAAAGATTGGATGGTTGCTTCAATCTATCCTCTAGATTAGGGGTAAAAGACTGGATGGTGGCTTCAATCTACCCTCTGGATTAGGGGTAAAAAACTGGATGGTTGCTTCAATCTGCCCCTCTAGATTAGGGTAAAAGACTGGATGGTTGCTTCAATCTGCCATTCTAGACTAGGGGTAAAAGACTGGATGGTGGCTTCAATCTGTCCCTCTGAATTAGGGGTAAAAGATTGGATGGTTGCTTCAATCTGTCCCTCTTGATTAGGGGTAAAAGACTAAATGGTGGCTTTAATCTGCCTCCTAGATTAGAAGTAAAAGACTGGATGATTACTTCAATCTGCCTCTCTGGATTAGGGGTAAAAAACTGGATGGTGGCTTCAATCTGTCCCTCTTGATTAGGGGTAAAAGATTGGATGGTAGCTTCAATCTGCCTCTCTAGATTAGGGGTAAAATATTAGATGGTGGCTTTAATCTGCCCCTCTGGATTAGGGGTAAAAGACTGGATGGTGGCTTCAATCTGTTCAGTTTTTTAAGGGTGTAAGATTCGTCGTTACGGCTTCAATCTTTCCCTCTTTGGTTTTAAGGTGTTAGTCTACCGTTGCAGCTTTAACCTATCCCTCTTTACTTTTAGGGTGTTAGGTTCACCATTGTGGTTTCAACCTATCCCTTTTCAGTTTTAAGGTGTAAGATCCACCGTTGCGGTTTCAATCTTTCCCTTTTCGATTTTAAGGTGTAAGATTCACCATTACAACTTCAATCTTTCTCTCTTCGATTTTAGGGTGTTTGATCCGCTGTTACAGCTTCAATCTATCCCTCTTCGATTTTTGGATGTTAGGTCCACCATTGCGACATCAACCTATCCCTTTTCAGTTTTAAGGTGTAAGATCCATCGTTGCGACTTTAATTCTTTCCTCTTCGGTTTTAGGGTGTTAGGTCCACTGTTGCGGCTTCAACCTATCCCTCTTCTATTTTAAGGTGTAAGATCCATCATTGCGGCTTCAATCTTTCCCTCTTCGATTTTAGGGTGTTAGGTCCGCCGTTGCGGCTTCAACCTATCTCTCTTCAACTCTAGAATTTGGTGTGGTTTTACTCCATTCCATTGTAACTTCTATGGAGATTGAGATCTACCACTTGTTTTACTCCCCCTTCTACCATTTTAAGGATATAGAAGTTATTGTTCTATTACATCATTCTCTAGAGATATGACTTGTAGAATTTATCTTTTGAGCCCCTATCTAGGCCATGCAATTAGGATGCCATGATCTGAATGAATCAAATGCTCCTGTCTAGATGTACATGAATGATGTTGATATGCATGCAAAGATGTCATATTTGAGAATGATTTTCTGCTTTGGTCCTTAGATCCACATTGTTCATCATTTGCCTAAGTCCCATCCTTGATACATCACCATGTCTTCTTTTCAAGTCTAGTGTCCTCAACATGAAATCCAAAACTCTAAGCTACTATTTTAAGGTCCTTTCGACCCTCGGATTTGGTTATTTCTAACTGGTAATCCTGTTTTAGGTTCTTGTACTTTTTAGAAATTTTTCAAAGTAATATGCAAAAATCCTTTTGTACCTTATACCGTCTAGTCCACTAACCATTATTCTAATGCAAAGAATGCCTTGAACAGGGTTATGAGACATGGATAAAATTGAAGTTTATTGAAGACAAGGATGATAGCAAACATTGGTCAAGAATATCAATATTGAAAAGTGAGTTTGATTAAAAAAGATTACAAACATAGGTTAAAATAGCAAATGTTTCCAAACATTAATCAAAAGTTGCTAAGGTGAGTAAAAAAGAATCAAACTAGATGCCCTAGATATCAACGTATGAATATCTTCGAGCAAACTTGACGAGAACCATTTTAAGCCTGATGTGTACCCATGGAAACTGTTGTACTTCGTCGATGCCCAAGATGTAATGTCTTTCCATCTTGTTCCTTCTGAGAGAGAAGACCATTTCATGCACAATCTTTTGGTCCAAATCTGAGCCGCCCTTTGCGAGTTTTTGACTTAAATCTCTTTTAGGCTTCGAGACGCCCTTTACGGGTTTTCATCTCGACCCCACCTTTTTTTGTTTTCTTCTCTCTTTTTTTCCTTTTTCTTTTTCTCTCTTTTTCTTTTTCTTTTTTTTTTTCTTTTTTTTTCTAGTTTAAGCTGCCCTTTTAGGTTTTTAACTCGAACTTTTTTTTGCTAGTTCGAGCCGCCCTTTTAGGTTTTCAACTCAAACCCTCTTTTTTTAGGCGAAGTATTTCTTCACTGAATCTAAGTTCATAAAGTTTGACAGATCCTTGCCATCAATCCCAAATAGAATTAAAGCTCCTCCAAAAAAGGCTTTCTTTACCACATACGGGCCTTCCAAATTTGGCATCCATTTCCTTCGAAAGTCCTTTTGTATGGGAAGAATCTTTTTCAAAACTAGATCTCCCTCATTAAATTACCTAGGGCGAACCTTTTTTTCATAAGCTCGCATCATTCACTTTTAGTACATCTGACCGTTTTAGATGACTTTCAATCTCTTTTCCTCAATCAGGTTTAGTTGATCATATCTTGAGTGGATCCATTCTGCTTCATCTAACTTTACTTCTGATAAGACTCGGAGAGAAGGAATCTCGACTTCAATGGGTAGAATTGCCTCCATTCCATATACTAATGAGAACGGTTTTGCCTCAGTAGAAGTTCTGACAGACGTTCTATAAGCGTAGAGACAAATGGTAACTTCTCATGACAATCTTTGTAGGTCTTTGTTATTTTCCCAATGATCTTCTTGATGTTCTTATTAGCTGCCTTCACTACTCCATTCATTTTCGGGCAATACAGTGTAGAATTATGATGCTTGATCTTGAACTGACTGCAAACCTCTGCTATCGTGCTATTGTTCAAGTTCAAAGCATTATCGGATATGATTTTTTTCTTGCACTCCATATCGACATATGATTTCTTTCTTTAAGAATTTGCTGACTGCTGATTTTTTATCATTAGCGTAGGAAGCAGCTTCTACCCACTTAGTGAAGTAATCGATGACTACAAAAATAAACCTATGCCCATTAGAAGCTTTCGGTGAAATTGGCTCAATGACATCCATGCATAAAAAAAGGCTATGATGAGGTCCTAACATGAAAAGGTGAAAGAGGTACATGAATTTTGTCTCCTTAAATTTGGCATTTGTGACATTTCTTAGCATATCTAATACAATCTCCTTCCATTATTGACAAATATATCCGAATCTCATGATCTTCCTGGTCATTGTAAAACCATTCGCATGCATTCCACAAATGCCCTCATGGACTTCTTCTGAAATTTTTTGAGCCTCAACAGCGTCAACACACCTCAGAAAAATTGATCCTTTCTCATTTTGTACAAAATATCCCCATCAAGGACATAATCAATTGCAAGCCTTCTCAACGTCCTTTTATCGTTCTTAATGGCTTGCTCAGGGTACTTGTGGTCTTTTACGTACTGCAATATTTCCTTGTACCAAGGATGATTATCCTTTTCTTCCCCTTTAATGTTGTAGCAATGAGCTGGAACCTCATAAATCCTTATCTGAATAGACTTCATATGTTCTTTTTTATTGACCGTAATCATGGAGGCAAGGGTAGCCAAAGCATCAACCATCTGATTTTCCTCTTACGGGAGATAATGGAAGGTGACATCCTCAAACTCTTTAATTAACTCAAGAATAAACTTCCAATAATCAATCAACTTAGAGTCTCTCGTTTCCCATTCACACTTGAGTTGATAAATTACCAATGCAGAATCTCCATACACCTCTAGAATACTTTACTACAAAATGAATATCTTTACATAAGATAAATTACATATAGAGTCTTAATCTTTCGAAGGAGACATGCTAACTTTTGGCCCTAATCAGACTCTCATTCATACTTTAAGCTCAAAATAACTTGAACAGCTAACATCTGTAAGTATTCCGCCACTTCTCTTACTTGAGTCAATGCTTCATCCATGACATAGTCTCGATCTCTTACTTGCCTCTGAGAGTGCTGAAGTTGCATATCATTTGTTTCTAAGGTTCTTTTAAGGAACTTAATCCTGATCTTGCAGTTTTGTAAAGAAGTTTCAAGTTCTTCTACTCTCTTTTCCAGCTCTCCATTCTCAAGCTGACTTGCCCTTAATTCTGTCGCAGAATTACGACTGCGGTGCCTATGGAGAGACTCCTCCAACTCAACTATTCGGGCTCTCAACTCAGTTTTCTCGACCTGGATCTCTAACAGCTTACTCTTTATGGCATCTTCTTGGACTTGAGCATCTTAAAACTTTCTCTTCCACTGATCCGCTCGTATCCTTTCCTCTTGGATTTATTGTTGCTACTGTTCTGATTTCTTACCTAACCCAACGTTCTAATTGACAGATGGAGCTTCTTGTAGTCCTTCTTCAAACTATCCAAGTCCTCCTCAACCTTTCTCTTTCCTTTCCTCGGCTTCTCAGCTTCTAACCTTTGGATATCAACATCCAATCCCAGTTGCATCTTTTCTTCTTCTAGCATCTTTATCTTCTTTCCCAACTCAAAACTCTTTTTCTCAAAATCTTGCTTTAGAACTTCTAAATCTTATGGAACTACCTACAAATGCTCTTGAATTAGGCAAACATTTTCTAGTTTTGGCACAGAGATGTTGTTATTGGTTCTATTCCTCCACTCATCATACTTCGAAATTACCATGGGATTTGCAGCAAACGACTTCATTATGCGAACTTGATTCCAAGCATTTGATATCTCTCGAACCTTCTTCTTGGTGTTCTTACCCTTATATGCAAACTCGCATTGAGCCAAACCTTGCACCGCTGGGATAAATTGCATTGATTGATACTGTCTCATCACTAACAAAAGAGCATATCCTACAGCTCCCCATATCCCAAGTAATGGTACCCAATCAAAATCTCTACATTGATAAAGTATTTCATCTGGAATAAACCATGGTGCTCGCCATTCAATGTCTTCGTCTTAAAGACTATGGAGTATCGTCATCCATTTCTCCTAAAAAATGTTCTCTTGCCTCTATGTAGTCACAAATTCTCTCAAATGAGAATAACTCTCAAAACATACTTGATAAGAAACCTTTTCCTCCTTCCAGAAATGACTATGCAACCAAACCATCAATAGTGGTGCGTAACCTATGAATCTTCCTTCTCCTTCCCTTCGACATGCGTTCAACAACCTAAAAGTCTCAGCCAAAATCACCAAACAGGTGTGAGCCTTTTATCAAGCCAGTCGAATAAATTAGTGACCACCTCCTTTATATGCCCTAATGCCTTAGGAAAGATAACCAATCCATATAAACTGAGAGCAAATATATCCACCTTTTTCTTCGCATATGGATGTGCTACAATCAAATCTCGCAAGCTCTTCCAAGTGATAAATTTATTATTGCCCTTTACCTTAATTCGAGCTGTAACCCATTGCTCACTCATTCTCATAATGTTCATCAGTTTCTTGAAAAAGTTTGGAACACTAGCAGCTCTCGGGTAGGCCTTGTTTACCTGAATCTTTGAGCAATGAAGTAAAGCAGTATACTCCTCGATCATAGGTACCATGTCCATGTTCCCAAAAGTGAAACAACTGTAGGTTGGGTTCCAGTGTTGTGAAAGGGCTCGAAAGAGATGCTTGTCCACCTTAACGTTGAGTAAATACAGTAGATCCCCATACTCACAGTAAAAATTGTATTTCATTCCATCGTCCTAATGATCCCATATCTCCTTCAACTCCTGCAGATTATTCTGAGTCATGCTAATCCGAGTAAAATCCTAGTAATCTGATACATGTACTTCAGCTAGGCTATCACCCTTCTCGAGTTGTTTATGCTCTGACCACATGCGCACGACCACATTGTCCTCTACCTTATCAAGATGCCCCTTTTCCATGACCAGTTATCTACTGGTAACCGAGCTTAAATCAATACCTTTCCTAATATAAGGATGCAATGCAAATAAGAAAATAAAACAAGTTAGTACAATCATTATAAAAAATTTAGAAACAAATTAAAAGCAAAAACAAAGAACCTACGCGTTTATTTTGGGTAATCACTAAAAGTTCGGCATTGCTCTACTTAGGATAGGCACTTAGGGTTCATTATATGTAGTATGAGTTCTAGAGTAAGGGTACCGAAACCAGCAGATTCCTTAATCCTCACACATTATAGGGTCATACGGACGAGTTCAGTTTAGGAGGATACATTTCCCATATATTTGCACGTAAGTGAAAACCTCACGAAAACATAGGTACGGACATATCCTGAAAGCAATCCACTATCCTACACGAAGGTGAAAACAGCACGAAAGAGTAGCTTCTCACTTCCACTTAAAAGGTATAGTAACAAATGCAATGTATGCAAAAATATAAACACCAAAAAATAAATACAACATACATAAAATGAAATGCAAAGCAACAAATATATAAAACAAAAATAAAATGCAAAGGATCACAAATTAAATTAAATTAAATTTTAAATTTTCAACAAAAAGACCAAAAATAATCGACTTGTGGCTTGACTCTCTTAAAAAAAAGTCCCCAATGGAGTCGCCAAGCTGTCGAAACTATTTTTTTGAAAAAAAGTCTGGAATTATATTTTGAAAATCGAAAATGGAATCACCACCAACCTTTTTTAAATAGGTGTGATTGGATCATCTTAAAAATTTTAAAATCATTAAAACAAATTTTGGTCTTTGAAATCATAAAACGGGTTCGGGAGTCGGTTACGTATGAGGAAGGATTAGCACCCTCACATGCCCAAAATTGATACCTAATCGATTATTTAACGTCTTAACTGTTGAAAATTTAAAAATCGATAAAAAATTAAATTGCGATTCTTAAATGCATGAATGACATGTTTATTTTATTTTGAAAAAATTTTTTGCAAAGAAAGCTCGTTATTTTGAATTAATCGAGAAGAAAAGTCACATACACTAAGTTAGGACACAGCAATTCGAAATTTCGAAAATAACAAGTATTCTTAATTATTATCTCAAAATCTCGTATTTTTAATTTTAAATAGGGTATCCGATTATCTTTGTTCAAAAAAAAAATCACACCTAGTGAGTTAGGGCATGATCCTTTCAAATTCCCGAAATAAAAAATATTGCATCGATTTTTTTAAATAATTTATGTATTGTAAAGAAAAATTAAAATGTCATGCAAAAATAAACGAATATGTACATAATTTACAATTATAATGACAAAATAATAAAATACATGAATATAAATACTTAAATGAAGACAATCAAATATAATTAATAACACAAAAAAATATAATTATAGTTGTAGTATTAAATAAAATAACAATATAATCATAATAATAATGCCAATAAATATTAACTAATTAATAATATAAGCAACAATAAATATACATAAAACACAAATATGGGAAAACTCTAAAATAATTAAGTCAAAGATATAATAAGACATGTAATTAATTTAAAGACACAAAATATGACATACAAATAAATAACAAATCAATGAATAAATATATGAAATGCAATCATAAAATATCTAACATAATTAAATTAATGATTAATCAACATGTAATTAAATAAAAAAAATAAAATTTAATGATAAATAAATAAATAAACAAACAAGATAATAACAATAAATGTAAATTAAATAAAAAATAATAAATGGAATGAAAATAAGTAATAACAATATAAATAAAAAACAAAAATAAAAGTAAATGCTAAAATAAACAATAAAAATAATTGAGATTAGGCATGAAAATAAATGATAAATAAATAAATAAACAAAAAATCAATAAATTAAATGTGAAAATAAACAACTAAATATAAATAATAATAAAAAGAAGACGAACTTCGATGAATTTCGAGCAAACCCGAAGGAAGCCATGGGTCTCACATACCCGAAAGTGGCCAAAGACGAATCAACATCAAAAGGTAAAAAAAAAACTAGATCTATATATTTTTTTTGTTAGTTTCAAAAGAAAAAAAAAAGAAATACAAATATAAATCGATACCTCAATATTTACTTTGAATTTTCTTTGAATGTATGTCTCAAAAAAATTCTCTAAATGTTGTATAAAAAAATTTCTGAATCTTATTCCAAAAAATTCCTCTGAACAAATAAAAAAACCCCTCTATTACATTTGATTTTGTGTATTTATAACATAAAATTTACATCTTTTTGTGATTTTCCTTCTTTTTTTGCAGATTTGCAAATCTTCAAGATTTTTGGGCAAGGGCAGCGATGGCCAAGCATCCAAGTGCAGCTGCTAGGTTTTTCCATCTTTATTTTAGGTTTTTTTTTATTTTTGGACTTTGTAAAAAAATTGGACTTAAAAGCGCAGACGAAATTGGGCTGCAACAAGAGCGATATACTGAACTGGCTCGTAAGAGCGATATATTGAACTGGCTCGTAAAAGCGATATACTGAACTAGCTCGTAAGAGCGTTATACTAACTGGGCTCGTATGAGCTAAACTTTCTGGAAGACTTGAAGAGATCGATTGAGATACAAATGTGGGAATAATAAGGACATTTATTTACCTTCTTCATTCAAATAAATTATTTTGTAAGTTAATTGCTCGAACGAACTTACTAAGCTTTGTAAATTACCCGTGCATCTGTTTACTATTTTGTAGATTCAATTTTGTTGTTGAAGATCGAATCCTCAAAGAAGAATCACACTATCTCGGGAGCTCGATTGGTAGACTTTAAATCACTTAGTTATATGACATGTATTAGGATGATAAATTGGTATCATGCTTAAGTTTGTTAAGCTTTAAGATGTACTTAGATTAATGAATACAACTTGGAAGGAGATGAATTTAAGCTTTCTTGACTTGTATTTTATGGTATGCATTTTGAATGATAATGAGCATATTCAATTAGATTGATGAATATCAATGGTATGACTAAATTATGAGCATGTTTTGCCTTGTTTTTTTATGTATATTTATAGGATGTTGAACTATATTGAGTTAGGTACATGTTGAGGGGCTTTATGGAAATTTTGCATATTTTTTTTTAAAAATTCACAGGTACATACGGCCTAGAACACGAGCGTGTGCCCTGGGATAATTAGGTGCAGGTCTCACACGGGCTGGGACACGATCGTGTCGCCTTATTACGAAATCACGCACTGTCTCGTACACGGACGTGTGGATAATTTCACATGCTCACATGGCCTGGCACACGGTTTGTGACACAGCCGTGTGAAGGTGGTTTTACTGTGCCTACAGTTTTCAGCACGGGCTCCCCTGTTTTGGAAATTTGGTATTTTTGTGCAATGTTTATATATGATTCGATTAAGTCCCTGGTTGTTCTGAATTGATATAAAAGTATGAGATTTGCAATTGTAATGGAATCTATGTTTTTTAATGTAATTTAACTAAAATGAAAGATAAACCATTAACTATTATCTGCTGTGAATGAACTGGTACCTCGGGACCCTAGCCAGCGACGGTGTCGGGTTTTCGAGTGCTACATCCAATCTCCTCTTCAACCCAAAATCTTGGTGATCCATCTTTTGTTTCGATTCAATCGAACCGGTATAAGTAATAGTGGGATGAAATATCATTATTTTCTTCCTTACTTTCTCCTCTTGCCTAAATTTCCTTAAGGCATATATTATAAGTTTTCCCTTATATATTTACATATTTTACATTAATGTTTATGAAGGGTCAATCAATGCCATTCCAAAAAACTCTTAATCTTGAGAACGAAACCACCGTAGAAGCGATTGTCATAAGGGTAAGTCTAAAGTGGGTGATTTGGTTCTACTGTGTAAAAAACGAGTGATTAAAGGATGATTAATAATTAAAGGTTATTTGATAACATATTGATACTCCCTTGGTTGAGATTCGAGTGTAGACGTTCGTTAACGTGGAGTTTCGCACTGGATCTACTATCGGGTGTGGGCCTATCTTATTAATAGAAAAATAAATATCATTAAAATGCTCAAAATCAAATGTTATTACGTGATTTATGTTCTTATGGGAATACCTTAAGCATTCAAAGTGGGTGATTAAATCCGTCAAAACGGACCACACAAGTAAGTGACTCCTACTAATTATTTTGTGAAAACATTGTGTGATTATGTTAGTGCTGATTGGAAAAACATGATTGATCTCATACTCATGATATGTGATAAAACATTACTGTTAAAAAGTGACGATTTATTATATCGTGATTAAGTGTGATTTGCATGAAAAACATGCCTATGTGATATTAAAGTGATATATTATTTGACGAGCATGAGGTGCATGCCAAAAGTTATTATTTTGTAATACGTGATAAAATGTTATTGTGGTCATATCACATGCATGGGGTGGGGTATATGTAAGGAGGAAGAACTGATAGCATTGTCTACGTTATTGGTGACTTGACTACATTACTGGCAGCACTGTCTGCATTACTAGTGGCACTGTCCACAAATTGGAGTGTTTTGGATGAACGAGTTTTGGGGAACTTGATTGAGGAGTGTAATGGTGATGGGTAGGATGTTTTAAATAAATCTATATAACTGTTTTATAAAAATCGTATCGCCATGATCATGTGCATAAAGTGAAACGTTTACTTGATTGATGATTATATGCTTATTGATATTTATTTGTTAATAGACTCACACTAGCTTTAAAAGCTCAACCCTTTAGTGTTATAACCTTTCAAGTACTACTCGGACTTAGGGCTTGGATTCAACATTTGGTGGAGCCTCTCGAATGGGTTTTGATAATGAATTTTTAGTAATGGACTTCTTTTTAAACTATTGGATTGTTATTTGTGGACTTTGGACATTTCATTTTATTTTGGTTGTTGGTTTATTTTTATAACTTTAGAATTGTCATGCATGCATGCAAACTTATGGGATTTCAAGCATTTTAAATTATTGAGTTTATTTATGATTTTACTTGGTTTTAGAACAAATTTATAACTCATGATTTTTTTCTAAGTTTTATAAAAAGTTTGCTACGAAAATTTTTATTTAAAACCATTTTAATAAATAATTAAAATGTAAAATTTCGTGTTTTAAATAACCTAAAACGACATTACGATATTTGTTTCCTTTTTCAAATAATTGTGTTTTAATAAAAAAATTCAAAAATAAACTCGCTCAGTATTTAAATTTTTAAATTTTTCATGAAAACTATTGAAACCTAGTTATCTTTTAACAAGTAGATAATTTTTCGAATGCTGTTAATGTAACTTTCAAGATTCGACCATAACGTCTGAGTCGGGTTTAGGATGTTATATTTTGTAGTACCAGAGCCCTATTCAAACTCAGACTTTGTATTTTAAATGGGTTTACATGCATATTTTAAAATTGTTTTAGAAATTTTTATTTCCTATTGAAAATTTAAATCTCTGAATATCCTAGATTTCCGAAGTTGATCCAAGATAAGTACTCTTTATACTTGAAACTCTAGATTATGAAATCTTAGATTTAAGATGATATACTTTTAAATAGTGAGACTCTGATTGATAGTAACTCAAAGTGATAACATAAAATTGTTTCTAAAACTATCAGATAAACTCGTAAAATTTTTATAGACATTATGGATAGCTGAGGAGTACAAACTCGTGGTGCACATCGTCGTAAGGCTTTGGAAGAGTCATCTACTGCTCGAGTTCCTACACCGGACCTTGGTGTCAATGATAACAATCCAACTATGGATAACGTGAGCCTAGATCCCAAGAAATTTGTTGAGGTAGAACCTAACCTGTATCCTGTTGATGGTGTAATATTCCAAGCATTATTGAGGGTTTTACAGTGAGTTGCTGGAGGCTAATCCAGTACTGGAGGTTGCAAGTCTATGGTTGACAGGCTTCGATCTAGTGGAGCCGAAGTGTTTAGGGGAGTTCCTAGGACGACCCCTTCGATAGTTGAATATTGGATGACATCTATCGAGAGAATCTTGGATGATCTGGATTATACCCAAAAACAAAAACTTAAGGGTACAGTGTCTCTTTTGAGAGATGAGATCTACTGTTGGTAGCAATCCATTATGAAGGGTACTCAAGATGATAGGATAATTTGGGAATATTTCTGAGCTACCTTCCAGAAGAAGTATGTGGGCTCGAGGTATGTTGAAGCCTAAAGACTAGAGTTCATTGAGCTGAAACAGGATGACAGAACTGTAAATAAGTATGAGGTTGGGTTCTTAAGTTTGAGTCAATACGCACAGGGGATGGTAGCTTCGGAACAGGACAAGTGTGTGAGGTTCGAGAATGGGCTATGCTGCAGGGGAGAGTCTTTGAAACCTTAGTTGAGAAGGTTTGGCTTAGGGAATTCTAACCCGTATCCTACGAAGAGAGCCCGTGATAGTAGACCTAGACAATATCCAGCTACTGTTTGTAATTGAAATAGAATTTGTACATTTGCTAACTATGGGAAATCTCATGAGGCAGAGTGTTAGAAGAAAATTAGAGCATGTTTAATATGCGAATCCTTGAAGCACCAAATTAAATATTGTTCACATCTAAGGGATCAAAGACAAGCACCGCACCCCCAACAAAAACAAAATCAATAGGGACATGGTAATAACAGAGATGGTAATGGTGGACAGAGAACAACTAGTCAAGGTGTGAATCGCACTAATGCTAGACAACATACATTGGTTTATGTAGCGAGGCGTAGAGAGGATCGTGATGCACTTGTTGTCATCGCAAGTGCTTTTACAATTAATTCTATAAAGTAATTTACATTGATAAATGTAGATTCTACTCATTCTTATGTTGTCTGCTCTATGTCTGATAAATTGAGAGTTATAGTGGAAGACACTGTTAGTGATATAACTATACTAAGTCCCCTACAGTAGTCTATATTTGTAAAGAAAATCTATAGAAGATGTCCCTAAGAAATTCAACAAAAATTATTTTCAGTCAACTTGATAAACCTACTGTTCAAAGTATTCTACCTTATTTTGGGTATGGACAGGTTGAAGGAGCATCGAGTCAGTTTAGATTGTGATATGAAGCGGGTTATTTGAGAACTCTGGGAGGAAAGGAGATAGTTATGATTGGAGACCACCGAGATTACTTGTCCAATGTGATTTATACTTTAGTAGTCAAAAACCTGGTTCGTAAAGGGTACGATGCTTACTTGGTATACATCCTGGTTACGAATGTGAATAAGTCAGTGATAGAGAACATACGTGTAGTGAGGGAGTTTCCCGATGTCTTTTCGGAGGAGTTTTCTGGTTTACCTCCGAAACACGAAGATGATTTTGGGATTGATTTGTTGCTTGGGATAGCTCCGGTGTCTATTGCTCCTTACCGCATAACACCTAAGGAGCTTAAAGAGCTAAAGGTGCAGTTGCAAGATTATTGGATTTTGGGTTTATAAAGTCGAGTGTGTCATCTTGGAGAGCTTTAGTTTTGTTCGTAAAGAAGAAGGATGGATCAATGAGACTCTGCATTGATTACCGGTAATTGAACAAGATAACAGTGAAGAAAAATTACCCTTTACCAAGGATTGATGACCTTTTCGATCAATTTAGAGGCATCATAGTTTTCTCTAAAATTGATTTGAGGTCAAGTTATTATCAGCTTAAGGTCAAAGAAGTTGATATACCTAAGACTGCATTCAGAACTTGGTACGGTCACTATGAGTTCCTAGTGATGCCTTTTAATCTTACCAATGCACTAACTGCTTTTATGGACCTCATGAATCGAGTTTTCCAACCCTATCTTGATCAGTTTGTAGTGGTCTTCATCAACAACATCCTTATTTATTCTAAGACTGAAGTTGAGCATGAGAAGAACTTGAGAGTGGTTCTATAAACTCTTTAAGAGAAAAAGTTGTATGCAAAGTTGAGTAACTGCTAGTTTTGGCTTCGTAAAGTGATTTTTTGGGTCACGTAGTTTCAGATGAGGGTATCTGTGTTGATCCAAATAAGATCGAGGGTATTCTAAAGTGGAAGCAACCTAAGAATGTTAGTGAGATTTGGAGCTTTCTTATCCTTGCGAGTTATTACAGGAGGTTTGTGGAAGGTTTCTCTCTAATTGCAACTCCTATGACCAAACTGTTAAGAAAGAGTGCCCCTTTCAAGTGAACTGAGAATCAACAATTTAATTCTGAGAAACTTAAATTAGTGTTGACTCAGGTGCTTATTTTGATTCAGCCCAAGTTTGGGAAGGAGTATGTGGTTTATAGTGATGCATCTCACACTGGTCTTAGTTGCGTATTAATGCAAGACGAAAAGATCGTGGCCTATGCCTTAAGACAACTCAAATCGCTTGAGTGTTACTACCCTACTCATGATCTCTAATTAGCTACGGTAGTCTTCGCTCTTAAGATTTTAAGACATTATCTCTACAGTGAGAAGTGTATTATTTATACAGATCACAAGAGCCTTAAGTACCTCCTCACACAAAAGGAGTTAAAATTGAGGCAAAAGAGATGGATGAAGTTGCTCAAGGATTATAACTGCACTATTGAGTATCATCTGGATAAGGCAAATGTTGTAGTTGATGCGTTGAGTATGAGGACGATGACTAAGTTGATAACAGTGTTTGCTAAATTGAGTTTGTATGAGGATGGAGGTTTGCTTCTAGAGTTATAAGTAAGACCTACTTCGATGGATGAGATCAAGTCAAAGCAGCCTTTACATTCCTCTCTTATGCCACATGCCAAGTATATTGAAGAAGGTAAGACTACAAACTTTAGGTTAGTTCAGAAGGAATCATATGTTACCGTGGAAGATACTATGTACCTTTGAATATGGAATTGAGATAGTCCATTCTTCGGGAAGCCATAGTAGCCCTTATGCTATGCATCTTGAAAGGAATAAAATGTATCGAGATCTTCAAGAATAGTATTGATGGTCGAGACAAAAGCGAGATGTGATCGAGTTTAGCCCGAATGCCTTTATGTTAGACCGAATTGGGGGAAAAAGTCTTGGGCCCAAATTTAGTTCAGGAGACCGAGAGTACTATAAAGCTAATTCAAGATCGGTTGAGAGCGACATCTGATCATCAAAAATCTTATTCTGATTTAAAAAGGAGCGTTCCTACCCATATTTCGCTAAAAGAAAAATGTAAAAGTAAACAAAAAAAGGAAAAAGTTAGTGACAAATAAAATTTAGATAATAAAGAATAACTGCAAAGACAAAAATAGACATCAAACAAACGCCATCCCCGGTAACGGTGCCAAAACTTGATCACGCTATGAACGTCACAAAAATAATTTGCAAGCGTACACTGTCGGTGCAAGTATAGTAGACAGACTTACATTTGTCGGATATCAATCCCACGAGGATGGTGTTTTTGTTGCTTAAATTTTTAGATGCAATGAACAAAGAAATGAGGCAAATTGTGAGTTTGGTTGTCAAAGAAATAATGTAAAAATAAAGGTAAAGTGCAATGATATTAAAACAGGGGTCTCTGACATTCAGATTTAGAAAAATCTAAATGTGACTCACAAGGTTAAAAATAATAGGTAATTTGTCGGTGCAATTAAGCATAATGAATATCTTACCAAACTTGAAGTTCCTATTAAATCTAAGACTCAAAAATGCATAATAACCACACCTTTCAGTGTTGTCACTGCAACATATTCAAGAACAAGTGGAGTAAATTCCTTCAAACCTCAAGCAACTTCCATTGTCTTGCTTGTTAATTTAATTTATCGCTGCACCTTCTAGTGACAGTGACTGCAATCGCACTTCCGTGGTCAAAACAATTAAATCCAAAGATTCATAAAAAAGGAAAGATTGAGATAGATATCATATAAATCCCAACATCAACAGTATTTCCACACAACTTGAATGTGAAAAGTATTACCAGCATTTTAGTAAGAAAAATAAAAGAACAGATGGTGTACTCTATTCCTAGTTTACCCGAAATGCTCCCTTACTCTCCCTCTTGCGTCGCACTTAGGATGCTCTGGTCACGAGCAGCATACTGCCTTGCCTTCACGTTGGTTCACTCGAGGGGTCTCAAGCCTCCATAGCCGAAAAGCTTCAAGCTTTGTTGGAGAAGAAAAATTGCAAAATGAGAGACCAAGGAAAAGAGAGAGACTCCCCTTCCTCTTTCCTTGTAAGTGTTTATATTTAGCCCCAAATTGTACAGGTGTATATTCTTCAAAATTAAACTGTACAAGTTGGTTATACCATATTGGACAGCTCACACATTTTTGTTTTTATCAGACAACTGTCAGATATGGCGACAATTCTGGGAGCAATTCTGGACACTTTCATGCAGCGACAATTCTAGACATGTTTATGCAGCGACATTCCTGGGTGCAATTGAAGAATACTTATGCAGCGATAGTTCTGGATGCAATTTGAAGAATATTTATGCAGCAACATTCTTGGGTGCATTACGAAAATATTCTTGTGACGACAGTTTTGGGTGCAATCTGGAAGTGCTCATGCGGCGATAGTTTTGAGCGCAATCTAGAAGTGCTCATGCAGCGACATTAGTAGTAAAATATGGCAAAATTAAGGAAAACTAAGTCAAGGTCTACTAAGTTAGAAAATGCAATGTAGTAAACTAAAAAAATACTAAAATATGTACTAAGGACAACTAAATGGGAACAAATTATCCAATAAATGGGAAGAAAATATATGTTCTTTTTAGTACCATCACACCCCCAAACTTGAGTTTTTACTTGTCCTCAAGTAAAACAAAAACTAGCAAGGCTACAAAAGAATTTTTGTCAAGGCAATATTCATTCTAGCAACTTGAAGCATTTGAAATCCTAATGCATGAATTACATTCAAATGACAGAATATTGCGTTGATAATTTATAGGTATGAATAACTAAAATTGCATTTTCATCAATGCTAGCATCATGCTTTAAATCTTAAATTCATTCTACCAAAACAGCATATATTGTAAAATAATATACATATATATATATATATTTCTTCTTTTCCTTTTTTTTATGTGACTGAGGGATGTCGTTGCATTACTATACTCTTGTTCTTGGGAAGTAAAAATGGGATGCAACAAACCCCCAGGGAGTATGTAATTGCGCCGACACACACTCTTGCAGTGACAGCCTTTGGCTAGATTACTTTTTCTAACACTTGCATTGGAGTGTTCCCCCTTGATAGTTCACAATACACCCACATTGAAGTGTCTTTTCATTCATAACTATACTTATATACAAGCAGCTATAAATGGCAAATTTATTCAAGATCTAAATAATGATACTATTCATTCATTACCAATGCAATCTAAATCATTCATCCAAAAATTAAAGATACAACATTCAATCAAATTCATCCAACTCATTCATTAACAGTTCACATGATTCAACAATTAAGCATCAAATGAAAAAAAATTCAAGCACATTTTCGACAACCATACATGCTTCATTAAACTCAAAAGGACAAATTTTTTAAATGTGGGTGCAATTGCACTTCCAACCCATATACACTCCCCCAAACTTGTTCTTCTTGTGCTTCAGGTCCTCCATGTGGTGCTTCTTGCCTTTGGCACGCTTCCTCTTTCGTTCCTTTGGATTGGTCAGATCTGTGGATTTCTCCTCAACATCAGCTTGCACCCCGACATTATCGATCGTGACATCAGATGGGTGTATTTCAGCAAGTGATGCAACATAAAGCACCATGGCTAAAGGATTGGAATCCTCATTACTGACCGTCACAACCTCCACCTAACTCGCTTCAGGTGGCACCAAATCATCAGATGATGTACCCACAAGTTCAAGTGCGGTGACAAATTTCTTAGTCGAATTTGTCACGACATCAGGTCCTTCTCTTCTTTCTTCTTCTTTTTTGTTTGAGCTTCGCATAGTCTGTGGATTGCTCCTCAGTTTCCATCTCTGCTCCGGCATCATCAACTGCTTCATTCATTGGGCCAGTATAGACCACTATCGCCCAATGATTGTGGTCCTCATTAATTTCATCCACAGCTTCAGCTTGACTTTCTCCATCTTGCTCTAAGACCTCAGTTATTGCACCCACAACTTTAAGTGTGGGGACAAGTTTCTTAGCTAAATTTGTCTCGACATCTATTTCTTCATCTTTTTCTTCCTCCACATGAACTTCTTCCATTTTCAGCATTAAGTCAGTAGGTGCAGTACAGTTGTACAAAATTACGCTAACAATGGAATCCTAATGCGTCGACAATGCTGTTTACTTATTCTTCAATCGGTGCAGACATAGTATTTGTTCCTTCTTTTTCAAATGCTTCGTACTCTCTTATTCTCCACACGGTACTAAAAAATCTCCACTCTTTCTTGCTTTTTTTCCAATTTCGTAACTTCTTAATTATGGATATAGGCATTAAAATTATGCTTTTATTAAAATCATATAATGCCTTTCCAATATACCGATCACCAATAGAATAGGGTATTGAGAAGCTCTTGGGATCCTTAAATTCTTGGAGCAACTTAATTGTCATGGCAGTGCACCCTTCAGTAAGTGCGATTACTTCGACTTCTCTCAATCTTTTCTTCTTTGACAATGTATCTTCAAGTTTCTAAGGTTGTTTTGATGTAGCATTTGTGGCGACAAAATGATCTGATTCTTTCTCTGCAATATTTTGTTTAACCTCTTTAACTGCAGTTTGCTTTTCAGATTGTTCTGACATCTTTCCATTGTTGAGATCTGAATTATCTTCCTTTACTGTAGCATCTGTAACAACTTCAATTAGTTGAGTCTCACTTTTGGGAATGATTCCCTCATAATGCTCTTGACCTTGTGATATCAAATTCTTAATATCAATCGGCAAAGTTTCTTATGGTCGCAAATTTATTACGCTCACAATCTGGCCAAATTGATATTCTAGAGCTCGTATGGATTCAGCTTGACTTTGAAGCACAGCTTCAGTCTTGGCAAAATATTGTATCAGCAAATTTCCAATTGATGAAAATTCTGATTCTTTGTCTTGCTGGGTATTTTTCCTTGACAAGAGTTTATCATAATTGGGCAATGTCCACTCGAATCTAACATCGTTGTTTATACTTCTAGGGTCTTGATTGTTCCAACAAAAATTTGGATGTTGCTCCCACTCTGGCGTGTAGGTGTTGGAATATAGATTTTCATTTCGACCAAAATTCTCCATATGGTACATATTTGCTGGATTTGATGGGCATTGTTCAAACTCATAGTTGCTTCCAGAGTAATCGCAAATTGTCACAGCAAATTTCCGTTCTATAATTGCTGCAGCATTCTGCATTGAATTACTCATATTAGTAAAAGAAGATACCTGGGCGATTATGGATCGAGCTCCATTTCTATAGCATCACTTATGCTAGTCTATATACCTCATTCCTAGCCATATTTCGCTAAAAGAAAAATGTAAAAGTAAGCAATAAAAAGGAAACAAGTTAGTGGAAAATAAATTTTAGATAATAAAGAATAAATGCAAAGACAAAAATACATCAAACAAACGCCATCCCCGGTAACGGTACCAAAACTTGATGGCGCCAAAACTTGATCGCACTATGAATGCCACAGCAATAATGTATAAGCGTACACTGTCAATGAAAGTATAGTAAATAGACTTACATCTATCGGATATCAATCCCACGAGGATGGTGTTTTTGTTGCTTAAATTTGTTGATGCAATGAACAAAGAAATGAGGCAAATTGTGAGTTTGGTTGTCGAAGCAATAATGTAAAAATAAAGGTAAAATGCAATGATTTTAAAACAGGGGTCCATGACATTCAGATTTGGTGGAATCTAAGTGTAACTCTCGAGGTTAAAAATAATAGGTAATTTGTCGACGCAATTAAGCATAATGAATATCTTACCAAACTCGAAGTTCCTATTAAATCTAAGACTCAAATATGCACAATAACCACACCTCCCAGTGTTGTCACTACAACATATTCAAGAACAAGTGGAGTGAATTTCTTCAAACCTCAAGCAACTTCCATTATTTTACTTGTTAATTTAATTTGTCGCTGCACCTTCCAATAACAGTGACTGCAATAGCACTTCCGTGGTCAAAAAATTAAATCCAAAGATTCATAGAAAAGGCAAGATTGAGATAGATATCATATAAATCCCAACATCAACAATATTTTCATAAAACTTGAATGTGAAAAGTATTACCAGCATTTAAGTAAGAAAAATAAAAGAATAGATGGAGTACTCTATTCCTAGTTTACTCGAAATACTCCCTTACTCTCCCTCTTGCATCACACTTAGAATGCTCTGGTCACGAGTAGCACACTGCCTTGCCTTCACATCGATTCACCTGAGGGGTCTCAAGCCTCCATAGCTGAAAAGTTCCAAGCTTTGTTGGAGAAGAAAAACTGCAAAATGGGAGACCAAGGAAAAGAGAGAGACTCCCCTTTCTCTTTCCTTATGAGTGTTTATATTTAGCCTCAAATTGTACAGGTGTCTATTCTGAAAAATTAACTTGTACAAGTTGGTTATACCAGATTGGACAGCTTACACATTTTTGTTCTTATCAGACAGCTATCAGATGTGGTGATAATTCTGGGTGCAATTCTGGACACGTTCATGCAGCGATAATTCTGGACATGTTCATACAGAGACATTCCTGGGTGCAATTGAAGAATACTTATGCAGCGATAGTTCTGGATGCAATTTGAAGAATATTTATTCAGCGACATTCTTGGGTGCATTCCAGAAATATTCCTGCGGTGATAGTTTTGGGTGCAATCTGTAAGCGCTCATGCAGCGACAATTTTTGGCGCAATCTAGAAGTGCTCATGCAGTGACATTAGTAGTAAAATATGGCAAAATTAAGGAAAATTAGGCTAAGGTCCATTGAGTTAGAAAATGCAACGTACTAAACTAAAAAAAATGCTAAAATATGTACTAAGGACATCTAAATGGGAACAAATTATCCAATAAATGGGAAGAAAACACATGTTCTTTTTAGTACCATCAGTCATCGAAGTTAGAAGTTAGATAGGCGAAAGCCATCTTTTTAAAGTTCTTCCTTTACTCTTTTATTTACTTCTTCGTGAAATTAATTGATGAAAATGTTGTTGAATGTTGAATTGGATTTGTATTTTATTTACCAATCCATGAGCTAAATCAAATCGGGTTGGGATTACTTGATGAAACCCTTATGATTGTTGATTACTAAAGCTTAGATCTAATTTAATTTACTATTTCATTCAATGGTGTTGTTTCGAATTGCATGCTTACATGTCTCTAGATATAGATGAATGTGCAGCATGTTCATAAACTTAATTTATTTCTGAAAAGTTAGTTAGATCGTAATTAAATGTTACGAGTGATTATTCGAATGAATACTCATAGCGACTCTAGACATAGAGCAGTGTTCCATACAAAAGTGTGAAGAAACAATTTTAGGAACCACATTTGAGGCCTATAGACATATATTGCCCTAGGTGAGATAACTTGAGGTCTCGCTCTCAAAAGAAGCAGGCCAATATAGATCTATTTTGATCAGTAGATTGGTTATGAGTTTGCTAAGGCATTATTTACTTATAAGGGTAGATTCTTAGTAATCTCAACCTTTCATTCAACATCGTAAACCTTTTCTCCATTGTTGTACTATCTTTTCCATAACATTTTTAAGTATTTTTTTGCTTGTTATACATATTTCATATATCATCATTCTTTTAATTACCACTGCATTTCTATTACTACTTTGCCATAGCATACACCACACTGCACTATAATAACTTGACAAAGTTATACCTATCTGATCCCTATGGAGACGATCTTACTTAACATTTTATTACTTGATCCGATGTGTATACTTGCACATTCGAACATCATATTCACACGCAACAACCACTATACTGGCAGCACTATCTACATTACTAGTGGCACTATCCACAAATTGGAGTGTTTTAGATAGATGAGTTTTGGGGAACCCGATTGAGGAGTGTAGTGGTGATGGGTAGGATGTTTTAAATAAATTTGCATAACTGTTTTATAAAAATCGTATCACCATGATCATGTGCATAAACTAAAATGTTTACTTGATTAATGATTATATGTTTATTGATATTTATTTGTTAAAGACTCAGACTGGGCTTTAAAAGCTCACCCCTTTAATGTTATAACCTTTCAGGTAATACTCGGATTTAGGGCTTGGATTCAACATTCAGTGGAGCCTCTCAGATGGGTTTTGATAATGAATTTTTAATAATGGATTTCTTTTTAAACTATTTGATTATTATTTGTGGACTTTGGACTTTGGAAATTTCTTTTTATGTTGTTGTTGGTTTCTTTTTATGACTTTAGAACTGTCATGCATGCATGCAAACTTATGTGATTTCAAGCATTTTAAAATTATCGAGTTTATTTAATTTGGTTATGATTTTACATGGTTTTAGAAAGAATTTATAACTCGTGATTTTTTTCTAAGTTTTATAAAAATTCCACTGCGAAAGATTTTTATTTAAAACCATTTTAATAAATAATTACAATGCAAAATTTTTTGTTTTAAATAACACAAAACGACATGACAATAGAATGTTGCCTTTTTTTCAAATAATTGTGTTTTAATAAGAATTTTTCAAAAATAAACTCGCTCGGTATTTAAAATTTTAAATTTTTCATAAAAACTATTGAAACCTAATTATCTTTTAACAAAAAAATAATTTTTCGAATGTTGTTAATGTAACTTTCGAGATTCAACCGTAACATTTAATTCAAGTTTAGGGTGTTACAATAACTTTTATATCATCATGTGGAAGAGAGGTAGGGAACATGGATATTCAAAAATTTGATGCTGAACACTGAGATCATAGTTTCACAAATTCAAAGTCAAGTGATATTTTGGAGACAAAATTAGTGCCTAAAAAGCATCATATGACATTGTCATTCCACTTACACATTATCGTTCCAACATGCACATACCTTAATCATTAATGACATGTCAATTGTATCCTAATCAATCTAGTATGCTTATTAGGGCAATATACTTATTAAGATACTTTAAGCATTAAAGTAATCACATCATAGTCTCATAATCACATGTATACACATACATTTCATATTTCTTGATGTTCAATTCGTATTTGAATATCACTTAATTAGTTCTCATCGAGCAACAATTTATCACAAATCAAATCCAATTATTGAACACAATGATTATACCAACATATTAATCATTAGGTTTGAACATGGTGGCTTATTTGCCTATTTTCCTCATGTATCGACTTTATCGACCAAAAGCATAAATTAACAATTCTTTACATATTTTGTCTTAGTGACATTTTTTACATATTCAATAATTTTTACATTTATCATAACATACTTTTAACACAACTATGGAAACCAAAATCTTCATTTTACATAATTAATTTTATAATAACTCTTTCACTATGACGCGTTAATGACTTGTTTCATATCCTTTAACCATGAATTCACATATTGCATTAACATAATCATGTTGATTTATAATCTTAATTCCCAAAGAAACCTCTCTCTTTCAAGAGTGCTCTGTCTTAGTTTTCCCAAAGAAACAGTCTTTGTCTGTGTTTTGAGTTTGTGAAAGGGCAGTGATCCCGAGGGTGGTTTTATCGATATGAAGGAAGATGAAGTTGCTTTTTTGGAAGAGGAGTTATTGCAACTAACAGTGAAAAATTATGTGTTGAATCCTCATCCAAATCCATCATTGTTATGTTTGGTTTGGTCAAAGCGTTCATATAATCTAGATAGCTTTCTAGCTTAGATGAAAAGTATTTGAAAAACCAAGAAAAAGTTCGATATCCAGGTAGTTGGGAAATACTTGTTTCTAATATTTTTTTTATAGCGAAGAGGATTTAAAGAAAGTTTTGGAAGGGTGTCCTTGGCTATTTCGAGAATAGCTTATTGTCTTTGGTCGACTGTTGTCTCTGACAGAATGAAAAAAATCAAGTTGGTTCACTGTCCTTCCTAGATCAAAATTGGCCGTTGCCCTCCAGACTATGATAAAAATGATCTTTTATAAGGAGTCGACTCTACGTTTGGAGGAGTCTTGGGTTCGGAGATTGTTGGGACTTTTTTCGTCTTAAGGTTGAATTTGGACATTCAAAAGCCATTACGGAGAGTATTTTCATTTCGGATAATAGAGGTTCTAAGGTTCGGATTCCTTTCAAATATGAAAACCTCTCTACCTTTTGTTTCTATTGTGGTAAATTAGGCCATGAGCCAAGGAGTGTAAAGTTAATCCGAATCCAAATGAAGAGATTTTGACGAAAAATTTACCCTACTCTGTTGCGTTTAGAGTAGATTCTCCTCTCTTTGGGAAAGAAAGTTTGAATTATGGTTTTTCATCAAAAAAATCGATGAAAGAATGTTTCTATGTAGGTGAGGTTGAGGTGCTGGAATCAGAAAGGAAGGGGGCTGATGAGGATGTTTATTTCTCTTCGATTGCAAAAGATGATGCGTGTAATTTGGGAAGGCATAATTTGAGAGATAGAGTGCCAAACTTGGAAACTAATGTTATTTCTAAAGATTTGAAGGATTTTATGGAGGAAGATTCGACATTATGTGATGATACTAATGCTAATTTGGGAATGTCGAATAATTTTAATAAAGACAAGGGGTGCTTAATAAGGACAATATGGATAGTATTGAAGTTGACCTTATGCATAAGGAAATTCTTAATTGCTTTCCAAAAAATATGAGGTGCAAATGATTGGTCAGAGATTTGTCGCCTTTACCGAAAAGAGAGGAAGACTGTGGGGGAAACAAAAAGCTGATTTTTTTGGGCCTGATGGAGAAGGTGAGTCACGACGGAGACTATTATAGCAAAGAGGGAAAAATTCGGATGTGAGGATCCAGTGTGCTCAGAGTTGGTTAAACTCAAATCAACCCCGAAAGATGCTTTGATGACTTTCACAATTTTTAGATCGATGACTGCCATGAGGCAAGCCGGCCTTCACCAATGAAAATACTGTGTTAGAATGTCCGGAGATTAGGGAGTTCTCGGGCTAAAAGAAGGGTTCGGCATTTGTTGAAACAACATAATCCCCAATTAGTCTTCCTTATGGAGACTAAGTTGAATGATAAAAGTATAGACAATGTTTGTAGATGCTTTGGCTTTTTGAATGGAATTGATATATCGACGAATGCTTCAAAATGTGGTTTATGTATTGCATGGAAGGATAATCACTTGGTTTCCCTCAATAGTTTCTCTTTGAATCATATAGATGCTAATATCTTGGACAATGAAAAGAATTTTAGTTGGCGCTTCATAGGTTTTTATGGGGCTCCTTATGCAAATGGTAGGGAGGATGCATGGAGGATTCTAAAATTGCTTCGGAGTTCCAATCATGTCCCATGGCTGGTTTGTGGGGATTTTAACGAAGTATTGTATTCCTAAGAGAAGGTTGAAGGTTTACCTCGAGACGAGAAATGTATGGAGATCTTTCACGAAACACTAGATTTTTGTTATCTTGTGGATCTGGGATATGCTGGTTTGAAATTTACACGAGAAAGGGGAAATTTGAAAGAGATGAATATTAGAGAAAGACTCGATCATGGAGTGGCTAATGATGGGTTTTTATCCCTGTTCCCGAACTTCCTGGTACATCACTTGCCTTAAGCCAATTTGGATCACCGCCCTATTCTTGTTACTTTGGAATAGAAGTCGTCCTGCCAATGGAATCATTTTCAGTCTGAATCATGGTGAGCTATGGAAGAGGGTTTTGAGAATGAAGTTCAACGCTTGTGGAATTATGTTAAAAGGGATATTGTTTCCAAATTGGATTCAGTCAGAGCTGGTCTTTGTTATTGGTCAAAAAAATTTTGAGGTGATAAGGTGTGACATCGCAAGGAGTTGACTGAGAGACTGAATGTTTTGTTAAAGAAGGATAGAGTTTTGATTGATTTAATTGATACGAAAATCAGTTTAAACTTAGAAGTTGATAAGGAGGAGTTGCTTTGGGAATAGTGAGCTCGAGCAAATTGGCTCTGTTTAGGAGACAGAAACACTGCTTTTTTCCATAAATATGTGACCCAAAAGAGGCGAACTAATCAAATTAGAGGTCTTCAAGATGGGGAGGGAAGATTGGTTATGGAAGAAGTGGGAATGGATCAGATTGCCCGTGCTTATTTTCAAGATCTCTTTACTTCTTTTAATTACCATGTGTCAGAAAATCTATTAAATGGGGTACGTCAGACGATTTCGAGTGAGGATAATAATATGCTTACTAAGGAGTTTAAGGAGGAAGAGATTGTGCAGGCCCTAAAAGGCATGAGTCCAACAAAAGCTTCTAGAGAAGACGACTTCCTAGCCCTTTTCTTCCAACGCTATTGGCACATTGTTGGTCTAGACGTGTTGGATTTTTGCATGAATATTCTGAATGGTGATAAGGTACTAGTTTTTACTAATTCTACAAATATTGTGCTCATACCAAAAATTCCTCACCCTATGAATTTATTAAATTTTTGTCCTATTAGTCTATGCTCAATTTTATACAAACTGATTGATAAAATAATTGCAAATCAATTTCAACGGGTTCTTGAAAATAGTATTGATGCAGCTCAAAGTGACTTTATGCCGGGGAGATTAATAACCGATAATATTTTGTTATCTTATGAGATTTTGCATTCATTCAAACAAAGACGTGTTAGAAGGAAAGGTTTTATGGCTTTAAAGGTTGATATGAGTAAGGCATATAACCGTGTTGAGTGGCATTTTATTCGTCAGATGATGGAGAGAAAATGTTTTTCCGAAAGTTGGATCAACTTTATTATGTAATGTATCACGTCCGTTTCTTACTCAGTGTTGGTTAATGGCAAGTTGGGTGGAGTCTTTTAAGTCGAGTAGGGATCTTCGACAAGGGGCTCATCTAAGTCCCTTCTTGTTTTTAATTTGCAGTGAAGGCTTGTTGGTTTTGATAAATGAGGCACATAACGGTCTACTTCGTGGAATACTAGTTAATAGAGATGGTCTTTTAATTTCGCACTTATTAATTGTTGATGATTGCCTAATGTTTGCTGATAGCATTACAAATGACATATATTTTCTCCCTAATTTGGTGTTTTAATTGTCTCTTTTGTATCTTATTTTGCATGCATCATAAGCATTTCATACTTAGTTTTTATATTTTCTAACTCATTTTAGTTTGGTTTAAATTCTTGTTATTTTTACATCTTTTGTGTACTAATGTCGCTACAAGTAGCTTATATATTGTGCCATAGAATTGTCAGCGCAGAAACTCATCTCAGAAGATCAATGCTAGAAAAAGAATGCAGCCAGAAGATCAGCTTGAAATTGTGACCAAAGATGTCGCTGCATAAAAACCTGAGCTTTAGATAAGTAAACTCAAGCTGAAAATACACCTGGAAGTACCAACACAGGAAAATCACACGTTGTTGCAACAATTGACGATTTCAGATCGCGCCCAGCAATGTAGCGACAACCTGCAAATCTCTGAAGAACACATTAAGTCTGCATAAGTGCACAGTTGTACTGTAACTAACTTTGACAGTTGTAAATTGAATCTGGATCTGAAAATGGAGGATGAAACCTGTAACTTTTTAAGGCTATAAATAGAGGAAAGAAGATAGAAGAAATCATCAAGAGGAAAGGAATTAAATTCTGCAATTACTTTGTGTTTTTGATATTTAAGCTGGAAGACGGTGAGCTAGTCGAGCAAAGAAGTAACCACTTTTGACGAGAGGTGCTCAATGCAATGAAAGAGGAGCGGTTGAGGAATAGTCCTAGTAGTCTAGAGATAGTAAGCTTCGATTGTATTCGTTGACCTTTCTTTTATGCTGATAATTTTAATGACATTTGAATGAATACGAGAGTATCTTTCAGTGTTAGATCACTTTGATTCTTATTTAATGCTTTTCATCTATTTATTCTTGGATCTAACTGCATCAAACACAAGAGTGCATTTGCAATCTACCGACATCAAGAGATGCGGTGATAAGTTAGGATTAACAAGCAAGACAACGAGAGTTGCTTGGGATTAGAAGAGATTCTAGTCACTTGTTCTTAAGTGCACAACATTACTCACACCGAGAGGTGAGGTGATTGTGGGTATTTGAGTCTTGATTAAACAGAGAACTATTATTGGTAAGAATTCATTGAAGCCTTATTGTTGCGACAATTCGTCTATACAATACCTTGTAGGTGCATCCAGCGTTGCTACTTAGCAAAATCAATGATCCACTTCAATCCTTTACACTTGGTCATATTTTACTTTTCTGCATTTAAATTCTCAACACTTCAACAACACTTTGATTTACTTACAGTTGCTTTGACAATTAACTTTATTACATTGACAATATTAACTATTTTTAGTGTGAAGATCTGACTTAAGTGCGTTAACATCTTTACTCACATTTCATCAAATTTTTGTATTAATTGCTTCGACATCTAAATATCAAGAACTCATTCCCTGTGGGATCGATATCCGATAGAATTGTTCTATCAACTATACTTGCTTCGACATGTGTCCGCTTGCACATTGCTGTGACGTTACAGACTGGATCAAGTTTTGGCACCGTTGCCGGGGAATTGGCGTTTGTTTGATGTTTACTATTGTAGTAGCAATTATTCCTTACTTAACCTTTTATTTTTACTAATCGTTTGAACTTTCTTTCGTTGATTTTCTTGTATTTTAGAAGTTGTATGACCACAAGAAGAAATTCAAAGGATATTGCAAACTTTGACCCAGAACTCAAGAGAACACTTAGAAAGAGGAAGCAAGAACAAAAGAAGATGGCTGGTAACAACAACAATAATAATCTACCACCATTGTTGCCACAAGATCAAGTCCCTCTAATACAGCCACAACGAATAAACAATTTACCACCACAGCCTCCACAAGAAGAACAAGTGCAAAATAGGACAATCCGAGATTTTTTTGTTCCTATCCTTGATGATTTACAACCAGGGATTGTGAGACCAGCTATACAAGCTAAAAATTTTGAGCTGAAATCGGTTATGTTTCAGATGCTTAATTCAAATGGGCAATATGTGGGCTAACCTCATGAAGACGCAAGAGAATATTTAAAATCATTTTTGCTTATTTTTGCATCCTTTAGTCAACATGGTTTTCTTGATGATGCCTTGAAAATGTAATTATTCCCTTATTCATTACAGGGAAGAGCAAGGACATGGTTCTTGGGATTACCGGCTGGATCCATTAAATCATGGAATGCGTTAGCAACGTAATTCATTTTACGATTCAATCTGTCAATAATGAACGCAAGGTTGATCAATGACATTACAGCTTACCATCAATTGGATGATGAGAATTTACATACAACATGGGAGCATTACAAGACGTTACCAAATACATGGTATTCAACAAGAGACCCAAATAGAGATCTTCTATAATGGATTGAATGCTCAGATAAGGAATCTTGTCGATGCATCTGCTAATGGTCCTTTGTTGGATTGCACCTACACTGAAGCTGTAAGAATTCTAGAGAGAATTGCACAGGTATCCTCTTTGGCCAATCTCTCATTCTGCTCAGGTAAAAACTAAACCTGGTGTTCTTGAATTAGATGCTATTTCTGCTTTAAGTGCGTAGGTATCCTCTTTTGCCAATATTATAAAGAATATGAAGGGGACAAGTGACGTTGCTCCTATCCAACTGGCCCAACAGATGGATGTGTCAACATTTTCATGCGAAATTTATGGTGACAACCACAGTTATGAGGACTATCCACAATATGCTGAAAATGCATTCTACGTCAACAACATTCGAGGAAATTCGTACGGTAACTCATACAATAATAGAGCTCAACAACCTTGGGGGAATCAAAATGCTTCCACATTCAAATATGGAAATTCCTCAAATCAAGGGAGTTATAGATAAGGGAGTTACAATAACAATCAATAGCAGAATTTTAATCGGAATGCACAGGTACATTCACATCCTGATTAATTGCAGGCACATAGCTAAATGTAGCCACAAACACGATTGCGGCCACAACAAAATGGCATGCCACATATGCAAGGACAACACCAACAATCACAACAGTAGTTTTCTCAACCAAGGTCAGACTCTATGGCTGCTCTTGAGGCGCTGATGTGAGAGCATATTTACGCGAATTGAAGTAATAGTGCAAGGTAGTTCTTCTTCTATCCGAGCGTTGGAAGCCCAGCTAGGACAGTTGGCTTCTAATCTGAGTACAAGGTCACCAAGTGCTCTACCTAGTGATACTAAAACCCAACGCAAAGAGGGAAGGAGCATTGTAAGGTTATTACATTGTGAAGTGGAAAGCAAATGGCTGAACCGAGCAGACATTTCGACCAAGAATATGTCGACGCATCTAAACCAACACAACAAGAAGAAGTTGCAGCTGAAGAAAAAAAGCAGAAATAAATGAGGAAGAGCCAACTATAGTGACATCTATGCCTACTATTCGCCCAGCGACAATGTCGACGGGACTGCCTGTGTCAATGCAACCGGTTATTCCATAACAACCTACTGCTACGATACCTTTGTCATTTCCTCAAAAATTTAAAGAAAAAAACCATGATAAGGAATATCAAAAGTTTTTTTCTACTTTGAAACAATTACATATAAATATACCTCTTGTTGATACTCTTCTACAAATACCAGCTATGGGAAATTTATGAAAGAGCTGTTATCAAAGAAAAAGAAAATATCCGAAATCGAGACGATTGTGCTCATAGAGGGGTGCAGCGTTGTGCATACAAATAACTTGCCACAAAAAATGAAAGACCCTGGCAGCTTACAACCCTATGCTCCATTGGAAATCATTATCTAGGTAAAGCTTTATGTGATTTGGGAGCTAGTATTAATCTCATTCCTAATTTCCATTGGATCAATGAAGCACACTGCGGTGACATTGCAACTTGCGGACAGATCTCTAGCGCAACCTAAAGGTCAAAAAAAAGATGTCTTTATACAAGTAGGTAAGTTTGTGTTTCCTGCCGATTTCATAATCCTTGACTGCGAAGGTAGAGAAAGAAGTGCCCATCATCTTGGGGCAACCATTTTTGGCAACAGGACGTATTCTTATCGATGTGTTCAAGGGAGAACTTATCATGCGTCATAACGATGAACATGTAACCTTCAGTGTGTTCGAAGCATCCCCGTCCAGAGGTAAAGTGCAGTGTCACCACATTGCTGTGCTAGATGAGATAATTATGGAAGAGTTCAACGAACGGAGTTTAGCAGTCTTAGATGAAGATGCAGTGACATGCGTTGATGAAACCCTACCTAGATGTGACCACAATGCTGAGGTTAATAATTGTGAGCTGAGACAAAATTGGCAATTGAATCTTTGGATCTATCTAATAGGACGATCTCCATTTTAAACCATCGATTGAACAAGCTCCTACCTTGGAGTTGAAGCCATTGCCAACGTACCTGAAATATGTTTTCTTAGGTGACAACGATACATTACCTGTTATTGTCAATGCATCCCTCGATGCAATGTAGGAAGATAAGCTATTGCCATTTTGAAAGAACACAAAAGAGCCATTGCTTGGAGTATTGCAGATATCAGAGGTATTAGTCCTTCTTTTTGCATGCACAAGATCATATTGGAAGATGAAGGGAAGCAATCCATTGAGCAACAACGAAGACTCAATGAAAAGATGAAAGAAGTAGTGAAGAAGGAAATTATCAAGTGGCTAGACGCGGGCATCATATACCCCATTTTTTATAGTGATTGGGTGAGCTCCGTTCAATGTGTGCCCAAGAAGAGTGGTTTCAGAGTTGTAAGCAATGAGAATAACGAGTTGATCCCTACTCGCATTACGACTAACTAGCGAGTATGCATGGACTATTGTCGATTGAATGCAGCCACAAAGAAGGACCATTTTCCATTACCTTTCATTGACCAGATGCTGGATATGCTAGCTGGTAAAGCCTATTCTTGCTTCTTAGATGGCTACTCTGGTTACAATCAAATTACCATTGCACCGAAAGATCAAGCAAAAACTACGTTCACATGCCCATTTGAAACATTTTCTTTTCGACGGATGCCATTTAGATTGTGCAACGTACTAGCCACATTCTAGAGGTGTATGATGGCTATATTTTCAGACATGATTGAGGATTCTTTAGAGGTATTCATGGACGATTTTTCAATTTATGAGCAAACTTTTGACCAATGCGCTAATAACCTAGTGAAAGTTTTGAAGAGATGCGAGGACACAAATCTAGTTTTGAATTGGGAGAAATGTCACTTCATGGCAACTGAAGGCATTTTCCTCGGCCATCGCATATCATGTCAGGGTATTAAGGTAGATAAAGAAAATGTTGAAATCATCGAGAAGTTGCCACCACCAACAAATGTGAAGGGAATAAGAAGCTTTCTTGGACATGCTGGGTTCTATAAGAGATTTATCCGTGACTTTTCCAAGATTGCTAAACCATTATGCTCAATGCTAGAGCAAAATAAAAAGTTTGTGTTTGATGACACCTGTCTAGATGCATTCAACACAATAAAGAAGCAGCTAATACAAGCTCTGATTGTCGTCGCATCGGACTGGACACAACCATTTGAATCAATGAGTGATGCAAGTGACTTTGTTGTGGGAGCTATTCTAGGCCAACGTAAAGAGAAGGTATTTCATTCTATTTATTATGCTAGTAAAACTCTAACTGAAGCGCAGGTTAATTATACAACCACTGAGAAGGAGTTGCTAGTAGTAGTCTTTGCATTTGACAAGTTTCACTCATACCTTGTCGGCATGAAGATTACAGTTTACACAGATCACTTCGCATTGAGATACCTTTTTGAGAAAAAAGATGACAAACCTAGATTAATTCGATAGATTCTACTCCTTCAAGAATTTGATGTTGAAATCAAAGATAGAAAATGATCCAAAAATTAAGTAGCTTACCACTTGTCTCGATTGGAAGTTGGAAGTGAAGATGGGAGTAAAGCCTAGATTGTTGACGCATTTCCAGACGAGAAGTTATTCTTTGTCGACGTATCGCCATGGTATGTTGATGAGGTCAATTACCTTCTATTTGGGAAGCTACCTTTGAGTGTTGTTGGTCACAAAAAGATCAAGTTTCTGCACTACGCTGCAAAATATCATTGGAACGAGCTATACCTATTTAAGGTATGCGCCAACAACATTATCCGTCACTACGTTCCTGAAAAAGAAATGACTTTTATCTTAAGACATTGTCATGATGCTCCTTATGGAGGCTATTTTGGTGGTGTGAGGACTACTATAAAGGTCCTACAGTCAGGATTCTACTGGCCCACATTGTTTCAAGATGCCCACAACTTTGCACAATAATGTGATTGATGTCAGTGCACTAGCTAATATCTCGACGCAACAAGATGCTCCAACAACCTATTATAGAGGTGGAGCTATTCGACGCCTGGGGTATAGACTTTATAAGGCCATTCCCAAACTCTCTTGGGAATGTGTACATTTCAGTTACTGTTGACTATGTATCGAAGTGGATCGACTCAATCGCAGTGCCAAAAGATGACACTCGAACGGTGTTGAAGTTTTTTCGCACTTACATCCTCACAAGATTTGGAACACCTAGAGCATTAATAAGTGATCAAGGTACTCACTTTCACAACAATCAAGTTGTGATAGCATTGAAAGATATGGTGTGAAGCATCGTATGGCCACAACATACCATCCACAAACAAATGGCCAAGCGGAAGTGTCCCATCGGCAAATCAAAAGCATTCTTGAAAAGGTGGTTAATCCATCTAGAAGAGATTTATCTTCGCAGCTACATGATGCATTGTGGGCACTTCACACCGCATATAAAACCCTGCTATGGATGTCCCCATACCAACTAGTGTTTGGTAAGTCTTTCCACCTATCAATTGAGCTTGAGCATAAAGCCATGTGGGCAATCAAGTAGGTAAATATAGATTATGATGCTGCTGGAAGGAAAAGATTGTTAAACATTGCTGAACTAGAAGAAATTCACAGCAATACCTATGAGAATGCTGCAATATACAAAGAAAAGACCAATAGATGGCACGATAATATCATCTTGCATTGACAATTTAGTCCTGGTCAGTTAGTACCTTTGTTTAACTCACGTTTAAAACTGCATCCAGGTTAATTGCAGTCAAGATGGTCGAGCCCCTTCAAGGTCATCAACACATTCCAGAACGGTGCAGTGACAATTACGAATCTGAAAGATGGGCAACAGTTCAAGGTGAATGGTCAACATCTTAAGCATTATGTGAGCCCAAAAGTCAAAGAACCAAACGAGACCATTGATCTGGTCACATTTAAATGATGTCGACACATTTTTACATTTCTTTTATTTTGTTTCACTTTTACTTGTTTCGTTTTAAATTTTACGCAAGAATAAGAATCATCTTTTTGTCGATGCATCCAAAGCACAACTTGTTGGCGCATTCTATGATGACTCAACAAAGCTTTTTCAGCAAGAATCGCGCCGATTGATTTCTTTCTTCTCCCAGCCGTTCAATCAAATGAAAAGGTACGATCTGCAGCTTTGCATTTATTGGCTGCAGACGCAACGTTTCCTCAAGTTCTTGCAAATAATCATGATGCTGCCATTGATTGTTTATAAAAACTCATCTCTGCAGACTCTCTTCTTCTACCCACATTAGCCATTATTACTGCAACCTATTTTCTTCTTTGTAGTTTCTCTTATTTTTATTCTGTCAGTCTAATCTTTTCTCTGCAAGTTCCTTTAACTTTCTTCTTTAGTGATCATGGCTAAAACCATAGGAGCAAACAAACCTTCTAAAACCACTCCTTCAACTTCTACCACCGTGGTTCAAACCATAACTCCACCACCATCCACAAGATTGGTCTTATTTTTGTCAAAGGCAACCAAAGACCGCTACCAGAACGTGATGCTGAAACGGAATATTTATCCGGTACAAGGTCTGTAACTGTCCCCATATTAAAATTTAAGGAAGCACGTCACTAGTACTATAAGCCGTTTGGGATGGGAGTTCTTCTGTGAACACCCTTGTAACAGCTCGATTTTTAGTGGTGTTGAAAACAGTGGTTTCGGGACCACAGCTCCGACGAGTCGAGTCGTAAATTTATTTATTTTAAGTATTTTTGGTGATATATGCATCGTATGAAATTATGATTTGAATATTTTATAGATTAAATAGATAATTGAATAGAAATAACTCATTTATAAAAAGGGTAAAAGTATAAATGTTTAATTAGAAGGACCAAATGAATAAATTAACCAAAGGAATATTAGTTAGTGGATTGGTATGGATTATATTAAGTGTAAATAGATTTAATTAAGATAAAAAAAATGATTAATTAAGGCTTAATGATGAAAGTCTTAAAAATTACAAAATTGTCATTACTATATATATGAAAATTAATAGAAAAGTAAATTTCATTCCATTTTCTTCTTCTTTCTTCTTTACACAGCAACAAGGGGAGAAAACTTAGGGTTTTCAATTCCATTCTTTGAGCTTTGATTTGGGTAAGCAAATCTTGATCGTTTTTAGTAATTTTTATGTTCTTGAGTCCGTATTAGCTTATCTAACTTATGCAAGGACTAATTTCTGAATCTGTCAAATTTTAGAAAACTTACCATTGTTGAAATTCCTTGTTCTTGAAATCTTTTGATGTATTTGAATGTTTGATACTTGGGTTAAATCTTTTTGTAAAGTGATTTTCAATGAAATTAGGGTTTAAGGATTAAAATGTAAAAATGGTGAAATTACATGTATTATTATGAAAATAAATGTGTGAATGGTTGGATAGATACTCAAGAGAATTCGGCTATGGTTAGTTGTGTGAGAGAATGGTTATTTTGCATGTTTTATGTTGAAATGACTAGATTGAATAAAAGGAAACTATTAGGGGTAAAATCGTATTTTTTCCCAAAAAGACTAAATTGAGTTTAATGACTAAATTATGTAGCTTAATGTAAGAATTGAATGATTTGTGAATGTAGACTACGATCGTGCTACCGACCGTAGAAAAGGAAAACTAGTGGATTAGTCCTTAAAGTCTTTCCGAAACTACAAACCAGTCCAGTAAGTTCGTAGTGTAAATCTTACTTAATATTCCTTGTATATGTATATATGTTGTCAATGTACAGCAAATTGAAAGCATTTGGTATTGAAGATGATCGAAGAAATGAAACGCAAGAGATAGTAGGTTTATGCCGTTAAAATAGTACTGACACGATGGTTGGGGTATCACATGTCTTGCGAGTCCTCGACAGCTCATGTGAGCAGCATCGTGATTTAGAAAAGAAATGGATCCTATATGGATTACAGGTCCTACGATGGCTGGGACTTATGCTTTATGCATACTCTTGACACCTCATGTGAGCAGCATCGTTAGGAAACAGTTTACAATACAAATAGACCCCGTACCGATGGCTGGGGTACCGCATATGTTGCAAGTCCTCGACAACTCGTGTGAGCAGCATCGAGTACCGATAACAAAAAGTTATGAACAGGAAGAGAAGTTGTAAATACTCAAAGAGCAATGAAATTTCGTTGGCTTGATGAAGTTATTGTTGCTTATTACCATGTTGGTATTTCTTAACTATCGAACTTACTAAGCAATAAATCTTACCATAGTTATTGTTGTTGTTTTGTAGATCGTTTTGCTGACTGAAGATCGGATCATCATCCTCACCTGAAGTCACACTATCGCGGAGTTTGTCGGTAGATTTTTCATCACTTGGTCTTATGACATGTACTAGGATGATTTTAACTTTTGATATTGAACTAAAGATGTTGAAATCTTACTATTGTGATTGTGTAAATTCATGAAGTAAAACTTATGATGCTTGTAAATACTTAGAAGTTATGTATGTTGAGGGATGTTTTAATGCATAACTTGTATTGGTTGTGTTTGAGACATTAAACTTGTGTCTTGGCATTAATATTGAGATTCTGCATACTTGTTTCGGTAGAATTTATGCTTGTATCGGTAGAAGTAAAGAGTATAAGAGAGGTTGTTCTCTGACTTGGGTTGTATCGGTAATTGAATTACAGGTATCGGTAGCATATAGTACTGATGTATCGGTAGTATGTATGCTTATATCGGTAGAAGTTGCAGGGTGAGAATTTTTGCTCTCTGGAGTTTTTGGTATCGGTAGTTACATAAGTTGTATCGATAGAAATCATACTTGTATCAGTAGAACTAGCACAGGTACCGGTAGAAGTCTACACAGTTTTAAATTGTTCATTGAATTGACTACTACCGATACTTGACTATCAGGTATCAGTAGAAGTCCCCTAAAATGTTAGAATTTACCATTTTTACCCTTGATGAAATTGTGTTATGTATAAATATTGATCCAAATTATAATAGGTGAATTTTATATTGAATAAAGATTAAATATTTTGATATTTCCAAAAGATGAATAGAGTTAAACGAATAGAAACACTAGGATCCTAACCGACGACAGTGTTCAGGATTTGGGTGTTACAACCCTGCTGGCTACTCCCTTACGTTGGTAAAGGAATTCTATGCAAACCTTATCGATTTTGAGCAAGATTTTTTCTTTATGAGGGAAGTTCTAATCCTATGGAGTGCCGCAAATATCAACGTTCTACTTCGGATTCCTACTGCCCAAGTGCTGAGCGACCTGTGTGTTGACAGGACTGTCTAGACAGGTAATGGGCCACATAACTACATGCATTAGAGGTATCTCACAACCTTCAGCAAGGTGTGGTTCCACTTCATAAACAGTCGCATCCTGTCTTCTACGCACAGCACTATGGCAACATTGGACCGTATGTGCATTCTGCATTCAATTTTAAAGGGTCGTCACATTGACATCGACAAAATCCTCCATGATCAAATAGCTAAGCTGCTACAAAACAAACTGATATACTCCCCCTCCCTTCTTTAATAATGCTACTCTACAAACAGAAGGGTATTGTGGCTTGGGATGGCGAGGAAGTGTTAGAAAACAAAAGCCCCATAAATTATATATCAATTGAAAGAATGACTCAAGGCCAAGAAACGCTGATTTTGAAAGAAGCACCACAAAAGAAGGACAAGGGCAAATAGAAGAAGAAGGAATAATAGGTAGATGAATCCCTAATTGGAAAATAGCTGGCTGTTTTGGGAGTGCATATTGATCGTATTGACATGCGCACTATCCGCACTGTCATAGTATTAGAAGATATGGACTATAGACTGCATATTTTCTATGCATATACAAAGGCTTGGAATGAGGCAATTGTCCCCGCATGAGTCCCAGTCTGCTGTCAGACTTCCTAGCCTTCCCCTTTATTTTTTGCCCAATGCGAGCCTCCTCCTCCGACCAGCCTACTCCTGATGGTAGGCCTGCCCATGTTCCAACAAAAATTAATATCTCTGATGATGAAGAGCAAGAGGGGCACTCTAATGCTGAGGGGGATTGCTACCGTAATATTACCAGTCTGTTTGAAGACGAGTTCTCAAACAGCTTCGGCGCAAACATGGCAGGCAAGAAGGTTGTCATTGAGGAGTTACATACCCCCGTTGGTATGGACGTAGAGGATGGCGCTGACATGGCCACAACTAAACAAGAGAAGCTTGGGGATGAAGGTGCAGAACAAGAAAAAGGTCAAGAGAAGAAGGAAGAAGAAGAAGAAGAAGAAGGACCCTGCTAAGGATTAGAAAGGAAGGAAGAAAGATGCCCTAACAATTATTACTGAGGATATTGTCGGCACACCCGTGAGTGTGAGGGCATATAGTAGTGACGAGGCTCCACCTGATTCGAGTCGAACTTTACAAGCAGCATTGAGGAGATTCACCCTCTTGCCATTGTGCCATATGTGGCACCATTAGCTGAAATCCATCCATTCGAGGTAACTATCGATGAGGCCATCACCCAACCAGGTGAGGAGGAGCAATCTGCCAATCCGATTGGTTCGAAGGATAAGAAATTGAAGCGCAAGGAAAAAAAGAAAAAACGTAAAGACGATGGCGAACGCCCAAGGGAGAAGAAAAAGAAAACCAAAGCAGCCTCTGCATCGGCTGCGCAAGAATGAGTTAGTTTACTTTTCTGTAGGTAGATTACATACATTTTTATTGTCATTGCATTTTATTTTGTCATTGCATTTCTTTTGTTAATTTAGTTGCATTGTAATTGCATTTCCATTCTTATCTGTATATTATTGTCTGTGCATTGAGGATATGCAGACATTAAGTTTAGGGGGGATATTATGAAATGGAAATGCAATTACACCCACATATTTGAATTTTACATGTTTCTTTAGTTAATGAAAATATGCAGAATTTCAACAAAAATGTGACCATAATTTTTTATTTTTATGTGTTATTCTTGAATTACTTGGGATGCTTTGATGTGTAAATTGGATAAATGTGAATGAATAGTGAGTCTTTTATTTTTGAATGAATGATTGGAATTGCTTCAGTAATGAATGAATAGTGTTAATGTTTGAATCTTGAACTAACTGACCAGTTGCAGTGACATTGTATTAATAAAAGACACTCCATGTGAGTACAATGTGACTTTTCAAGGGAGAACACTCCGCTGCAGATTTTAGAAAAATCATCTAGCCAAAGGCTGTCACTGCAAGAGTGTGTCAACGCAATTACATACTTCCTGGGGGTTTGTTGCACACCATCGTTACTGCCAAAGAATAAAGCTAGAGTAATGCAATGACATCTCTCAGTCACTTGAAAAATGAAAATGAGAAAATGAAAGAAAAGAGTAAAGAAAAGAAGAAAAAAATGTTTGCTATAAATGTTGTATTGGTTCAGGGAAGATTAAGATTCAATACATAAGACTAACATTAATGAAGTTGTAGTTTTAATGATTCATGCCTATAAATTATCGGTGCATTATTCTATCATATGAACACAATATGTGTATTAGAATTTCAAGAAATTAAAGTTGCGAGAATAATAATTGTGGTGACATATTTGCTTGTGACTTTGCTCATTTTTGTTTACTTGAGGACAAGTAAAAACTCAAGTTTGGGGTTATGATAGCATTACAAATGACATATATTTTCTCCCTAATTTGGTGTTTTAATTGTCTCTTTTGTATCTTATTTTGCATGCATCGTAAGCATTTCATACTTCGTTTTTATATTTTCTAACTCATTTTAGTTTGGTTTAAATTCTTGTTATTTTTACATCTTTTGTGTACTAATATCGCTACAAGTAGCCTATATATTGCGCCTTAAAATTGTCAGTGCAGAAACTCATCTCAAAAGATCAATGTTGAAAGAAAAATGCAACCACAAGATCAGCTTGAAATTGCGACCAGAGATGTCGCCGCATAAAAACTTAAGCTTTGAATAAGTAAACTCAAGCTGAAAATATACCTGGAAGCACCAACGCAGGAAAATCACACATTGTCACCACAATTGACGATTTCATATCGCACCTAGCAATGTAGCGACAACCTGCAGATCTCTGAAGAACACATTGTCTGCGTGAGTGCACAACTGTACTGTAACTAACTTTAACAGCTGCAAATTGGATCTGGATCTGAAAATAGAGGATGAAACCTATAACTTTTGAAGGCTATAAATAGAGGAAAAAAGATAGAAGAAATCATCAAGAGGAAAGGAATTAAATTCTGCAATTACTTTGTGTTTTTGAGATTTAAGCTGGAAGACGGTGAGCTGATCGAGTGAAGAAGCAACCACTTCTGACGAGAGGTGCTCGATGCAACGCAAGAGGAGCGGTTGAGGAATAGTCATAGTAATCTAGGGATAGTAAGCTTCGATTGTATTCATTGACCCCTCTTTTATGCTGATGAATTTTAATGACATTTGAATGAATACAAGAGTATCTTTCAGTGTTAGATCACTTTGATTCTTATTTAATGCTTTTCATCTGTTTATTCTTGGATCTAACTGCATCAAACACGAGAGTGCATTTGCAGTCTACCGACATCGAGAGATGCGGTGATAAGTTAGGATTAACAAGCAAGACGACGAGAGTTGCTTGGGATTAGAAGAGATTCTAGTCACTTGTTCTTAAGTGCACAACATTACTCACAACGAGAGGTGGGGTGATTGTGGGTATTTGAGTCTTAATTAAACGGAGAACTATTATTGGTAAGAATTCATTGGAGCCTTATTGCTGCGACAATTCGTCTATACAATACCTTGTAGGCGCATCCAACGTTACTACTTAGCGAAATCAGTGATCCACTCCAATCCTTTACACTTGGTCATATTTTACTTTTCTGCATTTAAATTCTCAACACTTCAACAACAGTTTGATTTATTTTCAATTTCTTTGACACTTAACTTTGATTGAATTTACAATATTAACTATTTTTAGTGTGCAGATCTAACTTAAGTGCGTTGATATCTTTACTCACATTTCATCTAATTTTAGTATTAATTGCTTCGACATCTAAACATCAAGAACCCATCCCCTGTGGGATCGATATCCGATAGAATTGTTATATCAACTATACTTGCTTCGACGTGTATCAACTTGCATATTGTTGTGACGTTACAGACCGAATCATTTGCTGAAGTTAATAGTAAAGGTGTTGGTGCGATCAAATCCATTTTGCAAGAATATAGTAGTAGTTCTGGGCAACTTATAAATTTTGAGAAATCTTATGTTCTTTTTAGCGTGAATGTGAAAGTTCAAGAATAGATCTCACTTGCTGGTGCCTTGGGAGTTAAATATTCCAATGATCCGGAATAGTATCTGGGACTTCCAAACATGGTTGGCCTGAATAAAGGGCTAGCTTTTCGATTGTAGAAAGATAAACTTAATCAAAGGATTGATGGTTTGTGTATTCACTTTCTTTCCCAAGGAGATCGGGAGATTTATATTAAATCCGTTCTACAAGCGATTCCTATGTACTTTATGCTATGCTTTTTGTTACCAAAATCCTTTTGTAATGAATTGGAGGGTATTATCTCGAGGTTTTAGTGGCAAAAAAGTCATGGATGAAGAGGAATTCACTGGTGTGATTGGAGGGAAATGTGTGATATGAAGGAATTTAGAGGTTTAGGTTTTTGATGTCTCGCATCTTTTAATATAGCGTTATTAGTGAAGCAAGGGTGGCGACTTCTTCATTACCCAAGTTCATTGTTAGCGCAGGTATTAAAATCTAAATATTATCTGCATTCAGACTTTTTGAGTGTTAGATTGAGGAACTTACCTTCCTATACTTGGTAGAGTATATGGGCATCTAGAAAGTTATTGGCACAGGGTCTAGGTTGGTGTTTTGGTACAGGAGATCGAATTTTGGTGTCAGATGCTTGGATTCCTAGTTCATCAAACTATAGAGTCAGTAGCTCTATTCAAAATAATGGTGTTCTTAAGGTTGCAGATTGTATTGACAGTGTACAAAGGAAATGGCGTGAGGATGTCTTACTTTTAACTTTCTTTGTTGAGGATGTTGGTCGAATTCATCGTATTCCCCTTACTTCGATGCCCCATGATGACATGGTGATTTAGACAAGTGAAGCCACTGGTGATTTTTATAGTTCGGAGTGCTTACAAATTATTGATGGAGTCTAATAGGACTTTTGCCTCTTCCGACTTACAAATTGAAATTATAAGTTTTTACAAGAAACTTTGGTGCCTGAAGTATTCCTATCAAACAGAAGCTTTTTACATGGAAGCTATCATGGAACTACTTGCCTACCCTAGCAAATTTACAAACAAAACAGATCTGTGCTAGTGCTATTTGCCCACGAAGTAAGGTAGAGGCAAAAACAACCCATCATTTATTTTGGGAGTGTTCTGTATCAAAAGAGGTTTAGAGAGTTAAATCTATCTTGGGTACTTGGGGAATAGAATCTAGAAAATTGGAAGTGGCTCACCTGGGTTTTCTCTGTAGCTTCATCACATCAAAGTTCAGTAATCTGTTACGTGCTATGGATTATATGGTCTGCTAGAAACAAACTGATACATGAAAAAATGGGTTGTTCTGATAAAGATTTGGCAGTCCCAGTAAAGGTGCATGTAGTAAAAAATGAAGCAATTGATAATCGTCCACATCATAGTAAGGATATTACCTGGGTTTGGAAGCCCCCGGCGGACGGATTGGTACGGATCAGCTTTGCTACGGCTTTTGATTCTCATGTTTTTCAATTGGCGGCAGGCTTGTGGCTAAGAGCAATAGAGGGGAGGTTTTAGCCTCTAAATCGGTGATTGACAATTGGATTTCCACGCGGTTCGTAGCGAAGGCGTCTGCCTGCGTTCACGCCATTAGGATGGGTCTTGATATGGGTCTGTCACATATGGAAATAAAAGGTGATTCTTTGTCTGTAATAAAGAAATGCCAAAGGACCCAACTAGATAGATCAGAGATCAGGACTTTCATCAGAGAAATTCAAGTTTTAAAGGCTAGATTTGAATCGATTAAGTTTTGTTACATCCTTAGAAAAGTTAACCAAGTTGCTCATATCATTGACAGGGAATCTTTGCTAAAAAATGTAGGGATTTACCTGGATAAGAGAGTTCCTCCTTCGGCGGTTGAATTGTTGGGTTTGGGGAGAAATCGGAACATCGAACCAGATGGAGAAGAAGAAGAGTGTTTCAGACGAGAAGAGAGGTGTTTTTACTTTACCTTTTGGAAGGCTTCTCTTGGGCTTTGTGCTGTATTGGATTTATCTTGGTTTTTTTTTGTCTTTTTTAATAATAATCCAGTCCTATTTATCTCAAAATAATCTTGTTTCCCTAATCTTTACAAGCTTAAAGTATAAGAGAAGTATGTGTATCGAAGGATACTTACCTAATCTTTATAATCAGGCCTCCATAATTTGATTCCATCATTAATTAGCTTGAAAGCCCCATTTCTCATCATTCCTCATTTTTTCATATAACAAAAAAAAAATCAAAATATTAATATAAAATCTTTTTAAACCCTCTCAAAACATCTAAACTCAAATATCAAGTTAGGAGAGTTAGAAAAATCTCATTCTTACCTTTATGAAGCTTTCTCTCTCTAGATTTATTTTCTCTCTCAAAACTCTTGAAATCTCATGCTGAAAATTGAGAGATTAATAGTAACAATGATTTTTAGCAAGGGTGTACAAAATATCAATTAAATCGAACAAATTAATTCAAATAAATCGAAATTTTTTGGTCAAATCAATTATCAATTAATACAGTTAGTTATATCAACAATTTAAATGGTTAATTTAGTTTGATTTCAATTTTATAAACCTAAAGCGAAATAACCAAATAAATCGTTTTTTTAAACATGAAAAAACACTTTTATAATTATACCCAAGTAACTTGTAAAAGTAACCCAACCCAATATAGATCCAGCCCAACCAAGTACCCAACCAAAAAAAGATATAAGTTACATCAACGTGATTTGAATTTAAGTTATATCTGGGACGATGAACATTTTATTATCAGGCTAGAACATGGATTCTCAATGCATGTTTAATTTTTTTTTAAATGTGATTTGTTTTAGTCATTGTTGTTTTTCAACTGATATTATAATAATATTATATATATTTGTGATTACCGGGTTATAATGAAACCCATTTTTTACTGCTGTTGATGAGCTTCACATGAAATCCTTTGTTTTGGTTGGTTTTTATTATCTTGAAATGTCGTTTTTAGGTTTTTTTTTTTTTTTTTTGTCTTTCATCTATGCTGTTTTTAGAATTTTTAGTGTTTTTAACTTTTTTTGTGTTTTTTTTTGTTGTTTTTGACCATTTTTATTTGTTTTGGACTGTTTGTATTAAACGGGTATAAAATTCAAAAATTGATAAATCGAACCGAATTAAACCAATGAAATTCATTTTGATTATTTTAATTATCTCTTAAATTTTGGTTCAATAAGTAAAAATTTTTGATTTATTCAATTATTGCCATAAGAAACCTTACCCGATCGAAACAATTGAATGCACACTCTAAATTTAGGATATTGTTTTCAAAGAGATTTTAACAAAATCTCAATTTTTAAATATTGAGTTTTGAAGAAATTTCAAGAAATGTAATGAAAGATGAAGAAAAGAGAAATTTCCCCTATGGAGAGAGGCTGGTCGGCAGCAATAATGAAGGCTTATAAGGGCTGATTCCTCACAATTCCTTCTTTAAAAATAGACTTAAAAAGGTATAAAAAAGTTCTCAAATTTAAAATAAATAGTAATTAAATTCTTACATTTTTATACTCAATGGAGTAACTGACAAAATACATCAAAAAAGTTCTTTAACGGTTAACTTTTAACTGTCCTTTATTTTTTTAGTTAAAGGTATCATGTGTCATAATCACAACGTGACATGTAACAAAAATGATGAAAAATAAAAATAAAATAAAAGTTATAAAAAATTATTAAATTTTAATAAAAATATAAAATACTTAAAACATATAAAAATTGTAAAAAAATTTAAAAATTTTAAAATTTTATAAAAACGTAAAAAAATTATAAACTATAGAAAAATATAAAATTTTATAAAGTCGTAAGAAAATTATAAAAATTGTAAGGAAATATGAAATTCGTAAAAAAAATTATCGTATCAAAAGAAGGATTTTATAATTTTCTATAGCTTTTATTGATTTTTATTTTTTTATCATTTTTCGCTACATGTCACGCTGTTGTGTCACAATTGATGGCTTTAACTTAAAAAATTGGGAAACGTTAACTTTAACAGTTAACGGTTAAACTTAATAGTTAAAGGGTCTTTTTGATGCGGTTTATAATTTTTTATAATTTTTATAAAATTTTACATTTTTTATTTTTTACGATTTTTATAATTTTTTCTAATTTTTTAAATAAATTTTATATTTTTTATTAAAATTTAATAATTTTTATAACTTTTTATTGATTTTTATTTTTTATAATTTTTTACCACATGTAATGTCGTGATTGTGATACGGTGTGACTTTAACTGAAAAAATTAGGGACAGTTAACTTTAACGGTCAACTATTAAAGTTAACGGTCAAAGAACCTTTTTGATGTATTTTGACAATTCAAATACTTAATTGAGTGCAAAAAAAACAGCAGCTTAATTGCCTTTTTTGAAAAATTTTGAGGGCATTTTTTAGGCATTTTGAAAATTTTTTTTGGTGAATAAAAAACAAAACAGTTACATTAAATCAGTAACGCAGTAAAGTCACGATCCATATCTTGTTGAATGGATCCCATCACTTCCACAGGAGGTGCCCCAAAGGTTTGTAAACTTGACTTCCATGAAAGCCCTAGTTTAGCCAATTTATCTGCCACTGAGTTCCTTTCTCTTGGAACAAACCGGAGGTGCCACTGACCTTCAAATCGGAGGATTCGTCGTGCTTTTCGAAGAATAGTGATCCCAGATTCAACTCCCTCCTTCTTAGCCAAGAGCTGAATGGCTTCCAAGTTGTCTGTTTGGATTGTGGCTCTATCAAACCTATTCTATAAACAGGATTAGGAACCCATCCGTAATTACCCACAATTATGCTTCCAGAGGACACAATTTCCTAAATAGTGGTTGAACCCTAGAATCCACTTGCCATCCATGTCTCGAATAACTCCTCCTATTGCTTCCTGATAAGTGTCTCTTGTCACTGTGCCATCAGTGAATAGATGAAACCATCGATCCTCTAAAAGTCTTTAAATTTGTTGGTTCAAAGAGAGGGATTTAGGAACAGTCTAGTTTGCCTCGAATTGGCGAGCACAACTCTCGGATGCTTTGACGATATCATTAGTTGTCCACGTAATGTTTTGGAAAATAAATAAATTCTTTTTTTCCAACTTCTCCAAAGAATCATCCCAAATAAGTTTGCCCAAGAGACTCCATGGACCTGAAAACATACAGAAGAACAAATATTAGTAAGAAACCAAGACTGGAAGGGCTCAGAAAAGAACCTGTTTTATTGAATGCTGGTAGCAACTAACTTCCACACATCTCTTGTAGCTCGACAATCGTGAAGGACGTGAAGGGTATCTTCAGTCACATGGCCACAAATACCACAAGAACTGTTATACCCCATTTACCGTCTAGTACGCTCTATATTAGTAAACAGCATTTTTTGTAAACCAACCAGAGGAAGAAACGAACTCTTTGGGGACCTTGAAATCTCCAAATGATTCCCCAATTCAGATCCTTGAGTTCTCATAAATCCTGCTGTAAGGTTTAGTAAGCAATTCGAATTGAGAACCTGCCGGAAGTTGACAAAGCCCAAATAATTTTGTCTATTCCCCCATTAAGGTGAGGGGGAGGAATATTGATGATACGATGCACGACCTCGTCAAATAACCAAAGACGAAAAAGCTCAATATTCTAAGTGTCATCATCCAACACTATATCCTTCAACTTACAATCTAAATCTAAATTAGACTGAGCAAGAATACAAGAAATTAAAGGTCCAACCTCCCTAGTTTACAGATCTGTCTAGCAATAGATGCTTCTACCATCCCCAACTAATCAAGCCAAATTTTCACAAAAGAGTACCCAAATCTTAGAGAGAGACCTCCATAGGTGCGAGCATTGACTTTTGTGAATAGTAGTAGGGATTTGCTTTTTCACCTTGTACTTGGAGCATAGGACATGAACCCAAAGAGCATCACTTTTAGTAAGCAGGCTATACCCAAGCTTCATGGGAAAGGAGTTATTCTGATCTAGTAACTGACGAAAGTTGAGGACCTCTCTTTCCCTAGACTGGCAAATAGACTTCCAACCTACCAAAGCAAGTTTTGAGTGCTACTAACAGATCCCCATATAAACTGTCTCGCAATCTGCTCAATCTCATCATAAATTCCTTTGAGGATTGATATTGACTGCATGAAATAGTTCGGAATGGCGAGGAGAACCAACTGAGCCAGCGTAACCCTCCCAGCAATGAAGAGCTTCTTGGCTTCCCAGTTTTGCAATTTTCGCCTAACCTTGTCCACTTTTGCTTTGGTAATGGAGCCATTACCTTTGCAAGACACCCCCACACTTTCAAGTAGTTGTAGGAAGGTTTTCTACCTTTCCATAACTCATATGGTGTCTTGCCTTTTTCATTGCGAGGAACCTATTTAAAAGGTAATTTGCTAATAGAAAAGCTTCTTCCCACATGCTCTATGATAATCTAGAGCTTTCTAGCATTACAGTTTTGAAGGTAGTAGTAGCATCTACCTCACCATCTCTAATAGTAAGAGGATCATCCTTCAAAAAATTTGACCCAAATAATATGGTCAAATAAACATCATATTCTATTGCCACGTTTTGAAGGTTTCTCTAGTAAATTTTGTAGGCTTTTCATTGTGGCTCATAGTCACTGACAACGTTTGACTTTGGTTCGGAACCTGAGCTTGGGTAGTGACTATATCACCAGACTAGGAACTGGATAGGTTATTGGATGTATCAATCACTTTTCTTCCTATTAACGTCTGGAATTCAGAGAGAAAACCAAAATCAGAAAAATTATGAATCTGTTAAACGTCAGGATTTTAGTCAGAAATTAAAAACCAGAAATAGAGACACAGTTATCAACTTTTGTTAGATGGCAGGAATTTAGGAATCTAAAAACTCAAAACAAAAGTTTACACGATCTAATAGAAAGCACAATAATGAACAATGCACTAAGTAGGTAACTCTGAAAGAGAGGTGGTGCACTAGGCACGCTTAAGTATCAGGTCTTTCAAAGAACTAATCGTAGACATGCACTCTCATATTGTCTTTTTAATTAACGAATGATAAATTTCTCTTTCTTAAAAGTATGATAAATATCTCATACTTGTCAATACAATTTAAAGCCACAATTTAAGGTCACGTATTAATAATAAAGTCTCATGGTGATTTAATGCTTGTAAAAAGCATTTTATCGATTATCTTAAAATACGTTTAATTGAACCCAACAAGTAACTTCAGTGGAAAAGAGGATGTTGTTCATCCTAGGGGTCCTGGGTTCGAGCGCCTGTGTGTGTAATATGTGTGTGCGTTGTCAAAGGGTTAAGAAAGTATGAACAGATACTACCATGTAATCACACCAGTAAAATACGTTTAATAAACATATACCATAATGCTTCAAATTTTCAATAATAAACAGAAAATTTAATTTTCAATAATAAACAGAAAATTTAATTTTCAGTTTATACTACCCTTTAATTATATTAAATGACATAATTAAAATTCTGAAACAAAATCAATTTTCTAGTAACAGATTTGTTACTCTCAAACGATTACCATTAACAACAGAAATCAAATAAATTCTATTAAACGGTAGGAATAAATCCTGAAACAGAATTATTTTAATTTATTTCTGTTTAGAAACAGAAACTAGAATAAATTCTGTTGAACGACAAGAATAAATCCTGAAACCAAATTATTTTAATTTATTTCTGTTTGGAAACAGAAACTTAAATGAATTCTGTTGAACGGCAAGAATAAATTCTGAAATAGAATTATTCAATTTTTGTTTACGAACAGAATACAAATTTGCCTCGTTTGTCTCAGATTAGAAAGTGATAAAAAGTTTTGTCTTAAGATTGTTAGAAACACGTTAGTGAGATAATAGTAATATAAAATATTTATTTAAATCACAAGATTGAACAGAACAATATAAATATATATATATATATATATATATATAAAATCTAAACACAAAAATTGAAAATAAGCAGTACTGAAATTTTGTACTCGTAGGATTCTGAAACAAAATCAATTTTCTAGTAACAGATTTGTTACTCTCAAACGATTACCATTAACAACAGAAATCAAATAAATTCTATTAAACAGTAGGAATAAATCCTGAAACAGAATTATTTTAATTTATTTCTGTTTAGAAACAGAAACTCGAATAAATTCTGTTGAACGACAGGAATAAATCCTGAAACCAAATTATTTTAATTTATTTCTGTTTGGAAACAGAAACTTAAATGAATTCTGTTGAACGGCAAGAATAAATTCTGAAATAGAATTATTCAATTTTTGTTTACGAACAGAATACAAATTTGCCTCGTTTGTCTCAGATTAGAAAGTGATAAAAAGTTTTGTCTTAAGATTGTTAGAAACACGTTAGTGAGATAATAGTAATATAAAATATTTATTTAAATCACAAGATTGAACAGAACAATATAAATAAATATATATATATAAAAAATCTAAAAACAAAAATTGAAAATAAGCAGTACTGAAATTTTGTACTCGTAGGTAGTTGAGGCTTATTTTCATAGTTTCTTTAAGACAAAATCGACTGTTCCTTTAGTGCTGGAGAAACGTTGGTCGATAGCCTGCCAGGATACAACAACGAGATGAGCACGACTGTAGCACTGCAGTGATCAGCAAACAGTAATCTTGCCTTCTTCTATCATCGAAAACAGGTTCGAAAATTTTGCAGGAAAATTTTTGAGAGAGAAAATAAGTGTGTAGCTTTTTCTGCATATTATTTTCAGTTTAAATAGAAATTCAAAATAATGAATTTCTGGAAATTTTTTATTAATGGAGTCATTAACGTTTGTAAATTAAGGAGCCATTAAATCAATTTAAATTAAAAATTAAATCAATTTAATATTTGTCATTTTAATTTCAAAATAGAATTGAGAAGAGATAAGCTTTGCTGGGGAAAAATAAAATTATATATTAAGCTAAAATATTCATAAGCCTAGAAGGGCCCAATCAATTTGGACATTTCGCATCGCCTACAACCCTCGCAAATTTTGGGGGAACCCTCTTGTGCGTGAGGGAAAGCTTTAACTTAATCATTCAATAACCACCAAGTTGGTTTATAAACATATTTCACACTTGATATCTAACCAATGTGAGATCTAAGGTTTCCGTTTCCTCAACATAATTAACAAGTGGCTTACTTTGAGCATCAATTTCTCATTCATCACTCAACCATTTTTAGCATATGATATACCGTTGTAAAGGTCTCATAGAGTAAAATATAAAACCATAATTTTATGATTCAAATCTCCACATTTACCAATCGAGAATATGTCTCAAAGTTTCCAAAAAAATTCGTTTTTTCCATAACCATTTTACTTCCCCTTTTACCCTCAAATTTATAACCCCTTAAACCTCAAAACTTTTTCCCATATATTTTCCCTACAAAACTTGTATTCTCTCCTAAAAAATTTTACTTCTCCCCAAGCCTCCAAAATTTTTTTCTTTTTACTTTCCCCTAAATTTTTTTTACTTCTCCAAACCCCCAAAACTTCTTCTCTTTTACTTTTTCTCAAAATTTTTAATTCCTTCTAAACCCCAAAACTTTTCTTTTCGAATTTTTTTTGAATATGATAGATTTGGGACTTTTATTCAATAATAGGCCTATCAAAATTGAATACAAAACACAGTCTATGAATTGAAAAAATAAAGCCCACCCCTACTAAAAAGAAATCCAAATAGAAAAATAAATTAATAATAAACCCACTAAAATTAGGCCCTATTTTGTTGTCTTCAATGCCCAACATTTAGATGCAAAGGGAGCCAGCTTCATCTGAAGATGCATTAATTACTTTTTCATTTCCAAGAACTCCCATTAATGCTATGCATCCTTTCCAGAGAACCATTGCAGCCTTTCATAGTCACGTCTTTTTCCTTTCCTTTCAAAAAACTTTTCTTTCTCCTTAAGAGTCTTAAAACAATAGTAAAGGCTTACATGACCCTAGTCTTTCCAAGACCGCTTGCCCTTCTCATCCTATTCCTCTTCTTTGATTGGCGACCCTCGACTTTCTTAGATCTTCCTCTAGTGCCCCCACTTCTCGTCGTGGTAACTAGAAATCTAGGTCAGTGTTTCTTCTTCTTTTTAACGCTTCTCTCGCCAATTCATGTGCTATCATATTTCCAGATCTAGGTATATGTTGAAAAGAGCATTCATCAAATCTCTTGCTTAAAATCTTTATATCTTGAACATAAGACCCGATTTCTGATCTGTCATCTTCTTCTCTCTGTACGCGTTTGATAACACTGAGGGCGTCCCCTTTGATGGTGATTCTTCGGATGCCCAGCTCTATCCCCACCTAAATGGCCTAACGACATGCAAGGGCTTCCGCCGCGAACGCCGTAGGTAATCTTTCATTAAAAACCATTTTTGCTCCTATACTTTCTCCTATTGAGTTTCTGCAAACGATTCCACTACCAGATTCTTTCTTTTAATGATTGTAGGCCCCGTCAAAGTTTATTTTGAATATTCCTTGTCTCAGCGTCTCCCAATCTTTCTTGGTAACTAATCTTCCTTGAATCTTATTCTTTATCACAACCCATTCCTCCAGATACCTCCAAATGAAACTAACTAGATCCCCAACTAATTTGTGTTTTTTCTCATGCAACATCGTATTGTGATCCATCCAAGTCGCCCATAAAGTGACAAAAACGAGTTACTTTTTTTTACCACCACAACTTATAAGCATAGCTTGTAGCCACTCTTGAAAAGAGATGTTAGGTGGTATTCCCATATTATCCAACTCCAGATTTGACCATATTTTCTTTACTATAGGACAATCTCTAAACGCATGCTCCGGAGACTCCACACCTGCCTTGCATCTAGGGCATAATGCTGAGTTACAGATCCTTCGGTTATAAAGGTTCCCGGATGTAGGAATAAAATTATTGTATATCCTCTAGTTCATGATTTTAATTTTATTAGCCAGATCCGTGCTCCACAAAGCTTTGTAAAAATCTTTGTTTCTATTTTCACTAGGAGCTTGATTTGAGTTTGTAATTTTTGTCAGTAGTTGTTTGTAAACACTTCTAACTGAATACTCCCTAGTAAGCTCTCCACTCCAGACCCGTCTATCTTCCTGAGCGAATGCTGCTAGTGGATGTCAAGAATTGCCTCTGATTCACGCCTACTAAATAGGCTGGTAACTATATCTTCCTTCCACCTTCTTGTTTGTTGGTCTATTAGTTCTGCTACTTTTGTAAAAGAACTGTTAGTGGCTGACTCTTGTATTCTCCTATCTTTTAATCCAAGGATCCAAGCATCCTACTAGATTGCAATCTTATTGCCCATCCCTACTCTCCACATTAGACCATCTGAAAGTACCTTTCGAGCCGCCCAAATGCTACGCCAGTTATATGAAGGGAAGTTCCCTAACTCTGCCTCCATGAAATTATTATTAGGGTAGTACTTTGCTTTTAAAGATTTCGCTAATAATGAATTCGGATGCTCTAATAAGCGCCATCCCTATTTGGCAAGTAGGGCTACATTAAAATCTGACAAACTTCTAAATCCCATTCCTCTATCCCCCTCTAACATGCACAATTTACGCCAATTGCACCAATGCAAACCTTATTTTCCTTTTTCTTTTTGCCACCAAAATCTGTAAATAATCTGTTCAATATCTCGGCATAATAAATTTGGTAATAAAAAACATGACATAGTATAAGGAGGAATCGCTTGTAAAATGCTTTTAATGAATACTTCTTTTCTACCTTGTGATAACACTCTCTCACACCAATTGTTAACTCGTTCAGCCATTCTATCTTTTAAACCTTGAAAACTCCACCTTTTCCTTCTCCCCACTATATTTGGCAAACCTAAATATTTTTCTGGTTCTTCCAAACAGCGAACCCCCAAAGTTTGAGAAATAAACTCTCTGTCGTGTCTAGCACTATTGGTACTAAAAAATAGAGCTGATGTTTTAAAGTTTATCATCTGTCTCGATATGCTCTCATATAAGTCCAATATTCCTCTTAAACCATTGATCCCTTATCTTGTCGCTTGTCCAAACAGTACACAATCGTCTGCAAAGAGAAGGTGAGTAATCTCTAGGACCCTTCTACAAATCTTAACACCCTTTATTCTACCCTCTATAATTGCCATTCGCATTAGTGCTGAAAGACCTTCCCCACATATTAGAAATAAATAGGGACTAAGAAGGTCTCTTTGCCTTAAGCCTCTAGTTAAAGAAAAACTTTCCCCTCTTTCTCCATTTAAGCAAACTGAATAGGACACAAACATTACACATATACATAAGCAGATTTATCCATCTCACGTCAAACCCTATTCTAACCATCATTTCTTCCAAAAAATTCCATTCTACTCCATCATATGCTTTGCTCATATCAAGCTTAAGTGCAAAAGATCCTACTTTACCTATTTTTTTGTTTTAACATATGCAGAAATTCATAAAGATGTTATCCATGATCATTCTTTCTGGCACAAAAGCGCTTTGTGCTCTATTTATGCAAGCATCTAGGACTCTTCTAAAACGATTGGCTATTGTTTTTGATATAATTTTGTACAAGACAGTGCATAAACTAATAAGTCTAAAGTCTTTAAAAGAACCTGGTTTAGAGATCTTTGGAATCAGAACTGCAAGCGTCGAGTTAATCTCATCCATTGGTTCTCCTTTATTCAGAAGATTAAGGCAGAATTCACCCACTTCTTTACCCACAATGTGCCAAAATTTTTGGAAAAATAATGCAGGAAAACCATCATCACTTGCTGCCTTTAAAGTAGCCATTCCCTTCAATGCCATCACAACTTCCTCAACTGTGTATTCCGCCAATAACATATCATTCATATCCCTAGTTACACAATTCACTACGCCATTAATTCTCTCATGATAGCACCAATTTAGTAGATGTGAAAAGCTTGGAAAAATATTCCTTTATTATTTTAGCCATGTCATCTGGATTTGTTGTGATTGTTCCATCCTCCCTCACAAGCTCTTTTATAGAATTTGTCCTACGCCTTTGTGAAGCGTACCTATGAAAGAAGCTCGTGTTTCGATCCCCATTTTGTAACCAATTCTCTCTCGCTCTCTACTCCCAATAAAGCTCAGATTTATCAATTTCTATATTGAGCTCAAGCTTTGTTTCAAGTAAATATTCAAGAGTGCAATCTGTAGGATCTTCCTCCATGAGCACTTCTACTTTTCTTCCAAGCGCCTTTATCTTCCTTATTTTCTTTCTTTTCAAATTACTAGCCCAACGCATTAACCCTTGACCCACACTACCAAGTCGTTTTGGGACACTCAGATTATTCGTCTCCCATAACAATTTAACCTCATTTTCACATGAATATTCAAGTAGCCACCACTGCTCAAATCGAAGGTAATTCATTCGCACTCTACTACTTTTGACCTCTGTCTCTAAAAGCACTAGACAATAATCCAATATCGAATGTCCTAGATGTTTAACTTCGTAGTTAAGGAATATTTCCCACCATTCTTTAGTAGCCACATAGCGGTCAAGTCGTTCTCGAATGTTATTATTCTCGAAATTTCCCCTTTGCTAGGTCTACATAGGCCTTTAAACCCTAGATCCTCCAGTTGACAGTATTCTAGAGTCTCCTTGAATTTACGCATTCGTTCTCCCTCACGTACAACTCCTCCTTGCTTCTCAAAGAAGTATAATATGTTATTAAAATCTCCTCCCACTATCCATGGAATGCTTGAATTTGACTTTAGAGATTTTAATAGATTTTATCTCCTTAAAACGCATATCAGGGGACCATAGAAACCGGTAAATTTCCACTGTCTTTCCTCACTATCAGCTTTGACAAATACATCAATGTGATTCTTAGAAAAACTATTCAAGCTAACTTCAAAACCATTCATCCATCCTAAGTACAAACCTCTCCTTGTCCCGTCTAAAGGGACATCAATTCCATTTTCAAAACCACATCGCTATCGACATTCCTTCATTCTTTTTTCATCAATTTTTGTCTCCATTAAGAAGAGCATATGGGGACAATTAGCTTTCAGCACATGCTGAAGCCTTTTACATGCTCGGGGTTTCCCTATACCCCGAACATTCCAGCATAAGATTTTTATTATTGGTGGTCAGCCAACCTTTTGGTAGTTGCCGATCTACCAGTTTGAATAGTAATTTCATTGTCCCTAGAATATTCCATCTTCTTAAGCTCTCTCTCTCTCTTCATCCATATTCCTTACCCTTTGTCATTTTTTACCTTCCCCCTCCATTACTAAGTTGTCATCCTCCTCTTGCCATCTCATTCTCTCTTTTAAATCTAGCGTATATTGATCCTCTTCCTCCAACTCTCCTTTAGAACGACCCTCTAAGTTAAAGCCCAGAATTGAATTCACTTGTCGTCCTTTTTCTAGTAACTGTTTCTCCTTAACTCCCCCTATTTTTCTAGATCTCTCACCAAACAGCCCAATCCCCACATCTTCCCTTATCCACACACTAGTTGGTATGGTTGAGCTTCTATCTTGCACCCTCAATGAAAGATCCCAACCTAGCTCTAACCCTTGCCCTTTACTTTTTACTCGTATTAGACAGAAACTATCCCCATGCCCTAAACGCCCACACAAAAAACAAAATAAGGTCAATTTTTCATATTGGAAATTTGCATATAGAAACCTTCCACTTGAGGTCATCAGCTTCTTCTTTCTCTTTAAAGGACATCGGACATCAATCAAAACCCTAATTCGCATATAGTTCTTGTATTCCTTCCCCATGCTCTTCACATCATATTCAACAAAAGAACCAATAAAATCTCCAAACTGCCTAGCTACCACCTCAGAAATCATCCCTAGCAGCAAATTAAAGATTTGTACCCAAAAAAAGGAAAAAGTCAGCGGTACCTCCATTGAATCTTCTCCCTCCATCAGTTTATGAAACACTAACAGATGGTTGTTGAAAGTCCAAGGTTCCCCCTTAATTACTCTCTCTATATCCACCTCATGAAAAAAACTTAAACAAGATCCTCTTCTCTCCTAGATCTGAGATAACTACTCCACCAATTGGATGCCATACATTTGCTAGAGTATTTTTCATAGCTTGGAAATTAACCATTCGTGTTGTCAAAAAACACCCTACTAGATAGAACTCTTGTTCCGTTTCCTCCACGTCTTCATCCACTGCCCAGACCTCCTCTTCACCATCATTAATTCTCAAAGTTGCTATACTATCCTCTATTGCTCCAAATCAATCAAAGAAATTGCGATTATAAAAACTTCAAGAAACGAAAAACTATTTGTTTTCCACAATTGAATTCCACTAAACCCTCGAAGACGAATCCCTAAATAAAGCCTAATGAATCAAGAATCCTACTTTTAACTGCAAGCGAGGCAGACGATTTAGAAAAGAACTGCCATATTGCGACAGAAAAAAACATAATTTTAAAGCATTAGTCAATTTTCTTTTCGAATTTATTTAATACTATTTATATTATTGAATTAAATTGCACATTTTATACTATTTATATTATTGAATTGTTTAATCATGCTAAACCTTTATCAATTTTTGTTAAAATTGAATTATTTATGATGCCATAAAATATTTATGTTAGAATTTTCTATTAGTATCAATTTAACATTTTATCTTTAAAATAATTTTTATTAAAAATCATATTTTTACATTTAATATGTTTTTTAATTTCAAAATACATGCTGACAAGAATAAAAAGATAATTAAAGCAACTAAGCAAGCAAAGAAGCTAACCCGTATATAAAAGATTAATAAATAAACTATGAGGGGATGAAAGTTAATAACAAATTTGATTACGATGGGCAAATTTGATTATGGTGGGTGACAGTGGTTACAAGGATCTAAAGTCATTTTTTAGTTTAACTCGAACAAATATATTCGATTAGAATTCCATCTCACTTGACTTGATTCGAGAAAAATTCAAATCAAGTTAGGACGATAAAATAAGATTCGTCAACTTGATTAACTCAAAATTTTTTCATTCGATTTGATTCGATCGAACTCTCACCCTTAAGCTTAGGTACCGACTTAGAAAAAAGAATATTGTTTATGTACTAATTTGTGGGCTAAGTGTATTCTTTTAAAGACTTAATGGTTTGGCTAATGATTTGATCAATGGAGGTATCAACCTGGGACAAGAGAAAGTTTAGATCCTAAGATGAAAAAATGACACAATTTAGGTATCAATTTGTGTATTAAACCAATTTATTATTATACTAATCTTTAAAATGCCACCTCACCCTCCCGTTAAACACTTAACAGGACTTGAACCCAACAAGTGACTCTAGTAGAAAAGAAGATATTGTTCATCTTAGAGATCTCAGGTTCGAACACTTATGTGTAAGGTGTGTGTGCGTTGTTAAAGAGTTAAAAAAATATGAACATATACTATCATGTCACACTAGCATATTAAAAAAAAAAACACTTAATAGGACTTAACCGAAAAGGATCAAAAAGAAAAAAGCCCCAGTAGTTAGTTACCATTTTTAAAAGTTAAGTGACAAAAAACCTTAAATATAGTTGGATGACCTATTGTGGGATTTACCAAAAATTTTTAAAGGATAAAATTGGAAACAAACTGAAAATTTCCTAAAATTTCCTAATAGCAGCACTAATTCTAAACGAGGCTTGATCAATTCCTTTCTTTGAAGATCGTTAATGTTGTTCTTGAATCTTCGATAGCTGGTGAAGTAAGAAGTAAATATCCCAGAGAGAAAAAAAAATTAAACAAATGCATTACTGGGTTCGAGCTTCTGCTTCTGATTTCTCTGGAACTCCTCCCCAGCCTCGAAGGTAACGCTAAATCTACATGTTTGTAAATTGTTTATGTTATAGAAGATTTGTCTGACTGATTCTTGCATGGTTTCTCAGTGGTCACACCGCTGTTCCAATCGGAAAATCCAAGATCGTTGTGTTTGGTGGCTTTCTCGACAAGAAATTCCTTAGTGACATCACTGTTTATGACATCGGTACTTTGTTTTTTTTTTTTTTGGATTGTTCTTTGGTATTTGGTGAAAGTTCTTTTTTCCTTTTTATTTTTCTTCACGGTTGTTCTGGTTTTTCACTGTTTCTTTCATCTAGATTGTAATTTAAATTTGATCGAGGCATGAGAAAATGCATTCGTTAGCTCATTTTAAGAATCTATAGTCAAATTTGTTTGATTTCATAGTTCGTTTTTCAACTCTATGAAAGCCAATACCTATGTGCATTCAATATTGCGATGAAATAGCTGATTTATGTTTAATTTTTGAATTGCATAAAGGGGTTTAAATCCTTGTAAGCTGATGCAGTTATTCAGTGAATAGTGTTAGATCGGAATTTTCATTTATATTTATATATAGTGAAGTAATTGTCAAAGAGAATGATCATGGTCCATGAGATGAAATCAATGCTTATCTTTGTCTTCGTATTAGTGATGAAAGAACTAGAGCTAGCTTGTGTATTTTTTATCCAGGATACAAGTGCTTGGGATTGAGTGCTTGTGTATTTTTCAGAGCTTGGGGTTTTTGAAGCACAGTGGGAGTTTGACCTTAGATGAATGCTTATAGGTGCCAAAGGAAATTTACTTGGGGGATGTATTGTTCATATCAACTAGGAATATATAATTTAGGGTGTGTTCAAAAAGCCATTTAGTAATTGGACTTGGGTCTAATTGCTTGTAATTAAACATGTGTGGCATGTTTGGGTAACCATTTTAATTAGTAGGTCCTAGTGAATTGAGTATAATCAGAGCACTACAATTCCACTGTTCAATTCTTATAGAAGATTGAGAATTGGAGGAAATACTAGGGTAATTAGCCACGATGACTTCCAACCTTTTTCTTTTAGATTATTTATTCCTTTTTAAGATGTAATTACTCTCTGCAAGATAAACACATTTATGGAATTAGGATTCATTGTAATTATAACCCTAGTAATTACACTTTTTTACAATTACCTTATGGTGTCCAAACATACCCTTGTCTGGATTTAATGGTAAAAGAGACATTATGTTGATGCAGATAGGACTGATGATGTTTAAGTGATATTCATCATACCATTAGATGTAGAGTAAGTAGCTAGTCAAGTGCAGCTCATTCTAGAGAATTGTGAGATTTGTTATTATTGGTGTTTGTGCTTTAATATGCCTAGCTCTCTTTAAGAATAATAATTGTATTGTTTTGACATTTTTCATCATTGCTGTATTTTGGATATAATAAGTAAACCTCGTACATGTGCCACTCACTTCCATAATCTCAAGGGCTATCTGCAAATTCTGACTTGTACTGGCTTTAATCCTTAATGCTGTAGAGAACAAACTATGGTTTCAGCCAGAATGTACTGGAAATGGGTCAGATGGACAAGTTGGTCCCAGCCCAAGAGCGTTTCATGTTGCTGTTGCAATTGATTGTCATATGTTTATCTTTGGTGGTCGTTCTGGTAACAGAAGGTATTAAACATCAAGTGTGCCTAAAAGTCTATTTGTTTTATTACTCAAATAATTTGTAAACACATGCTATTGATTATGATATTAATATCCAGGTTAGGCGACTTTTGGGTCCTAGACACTGGTAAGGTTCTGTTTCTGTTATCTTGTGGTGTAAGCTTCTTGAACCTTATGTTTAACCTATTTAAATAATTGGATATATTTATTACAGATATATGGCAATGGTCAGAGTTAACAAGTTTTGGTGACCTTCCTTCATCACGGGATTTCTCTTCTGCTTCAGCTATTGGAAATCGAAAAATTGTTATGTATGTTGTCTTGGATTTTCAATCATGTAGATCATTTGTTTGCGTCAGAATAGTTTTCAAGCAGTAGTGAATTGAGTGCAGGTATGGTGGTTGGGATGGTAAAAAGTGGTTGTCAGATGTATATATCTTGGACACAAGTAACTTCTTTGCCCTGGAATTTATTTGTTTTCCTCCTCCTTCATTAAATTACTTATTCCTAATTAGTAAGACGACTTGCTAAGTAAGAAGAGGATGTCCTTGAACAGTATCGCTCGAATGGATGGAGCTATCGGTTACTGGATCACTACCACCACCTAGATGCGGCCACACAGCTACTATGGTTGAGAAAAGGTTGCTTGTCTTTGGTGGCAGAGGTGAAGTGTTCATATAGCAGTCCCATTGTAACCGAGTTTCTATGATCATTAATCTTTTGACCATCTGGAAACCATTTTTCATAGAATAATTATTGGAGAATTATTTTTTATGTTAGAAGCAAGATGGCATTTTATGTCTTCTTGATGATATCTATCTTTGATACTTGTTTACTAGGAGCATGCTTGGTTTTGAAAAATGTTCTTGTCTCATTTAATTGAGCTGACATGAGCACTTTCTAAACTTTGGCAGGTGGTGGTGGGCCAATCATGAGTGATTTATGGGCTTTGAAGGGTCTTATTGAAGAAGGTTTGTATTTGGATTTCCTTTCCATTTTAGTTGTGCGGATAGACTTTATTTCTTTAAAATCACTGAACTGTAATTTCCTTACTGATGCTTATATTATTCTTGAAATTTGGTTTTTAAAATTTAGAAGAGTTTGTACTTAATGATATCTGTGTAATTGCTGTCCTTCGATGAGTTAGTTCCGTTTGAAAGATGTTTGTAGCACTATGAAATGATTTTCTTAGTAGTGCTGTTGCAGAAGATAAAACCAGCTTTCTAGTGTTGTCCAAATCCAAATATTGTAATAGCGCAAATAGCATGAATCCTGAAATTGATTCTATGGGTACTTGCAACTTTCTCTTCCATGTTGATGATAGTATGGATGATACATTTTCATGTAATTGTTTTTCCTTGGATAGTTTTATGCAGGCAATTATACTACATGTTTGCTTCATTTTGCCTAGACAAAGCTAGGAGATGTATAAGTCAATGACCCAACCTATTGTTAATTATTAATTAAAATTGTTACCAGAGACATCCTATCCTTCTTTGCTTTATCTCGACCTTTATTTGTCTTTAATATAAGCCAATGATGTTTGCTTTTTTGTTGCATTTAGAATAAATATTCTTTCTGATTTTAGATTGTTATAATGAATTAAGTTAATTTATGTTGCCTTTCTCGTGGAAGGAAGGGAACGAAACACCTGGATGGACCCAATTGAAGCTTCCAGGTCAATCGCCTTCTCCCCGTTGTGGACATACGGTCACATCCGGAGGACACTATGTAATGTCATCTCTAAATTCCTCACTGATTTAGCTGTGTATCTTAATCTTTCAGAACTAAAAACCGCTGAAGATGCAAAATTAGCTTGTTAATTCATATGCCTCCATCTCTTATTTAGGAATAGATCATATAAGAAAATTATTTTTTTTTGCATTTTTTCCTGTAATTTATGACTGAATTATTGAATAAATAGGACTGCTTTTATGTTATTTATATAATATTTCTTTTTTGGGATAAGTCTTCTGGGTGAGCATGAACCTCAAATATCCAGCTTAACGTATAGCTCTTGCATCAACATTTAAATCATAGCTTAATTTCAAATGGAATGTTAGGCATCAAACTATCAACATACACAGAAAAAATGACTGATTGAGATGAGAGTGTCATAGTGGAATGTGTGGGCATAAAAAGAACTATGATGCAGTAGCTATTACTATTATGCTATTTTATTATTTTATTTTATTTATTAATTATTAGACATGAGTGGATGGCTAGGATTATAAGTTACCTTTAGGGTTTAAATCAAGGAAGTCAGTACCGCTCTGGTGGACGCACTGTTTTTCTATTGGAACTGGTGCGTACCGCTACCGGTCTGTTTTGGTGTACTATTTGGATTTATCGATATTTTTGAAAAAAATTAACATATATTAAAATATTTACAAATACCAAGAGAATTATATTAAATAAATTTCAAATATAAAATATTCTTGCACCAACTAGTGCACAATTTGCTGGTAATTTTTTTTATTATTTATTTCCATAATGGAAAAAAGTTAAAAATTTTATAGTTTTTAATATTATTCATGCACAAGACAGTGCACAATGTTCCAACCGGTGCGATTGGAATTATGTAGAACGAGCCAGTGTGACCAGTATGGATCAAAGTTTTAACAAATGTAGAAAAAGGAGTTGGTTGCACTGGTTTATTACTAGAATTGTGTGCAGCAGCCGGAACTAGTGCGGAACTGACCACACTGGTTTAAATCTAGGGTTAGGACTGAACTTTTTTGTAATCTTAGAATAAGTAAGCAATAAAATAGACTTGCAGGCAACCTTTTTAAAAAAAAAAAAAAATAATAGACTTCAAAAGCAAATGGTTTTTATAACCCTACATTTTCATTAGTTCTAACTTCTATCTTGATTTTCATCCTTAATTTTATTGATTGTTGATGTTTTCTTCCCTAAATCAGAACAATATAAACTAGGAATGACTACATAAAGATAAAGGTGTGGATTGCATACATTGAGGACAAAATCAGAGAATTCAAGGTGATCTGGGCATTTGAAGAAAAGACATGCAAATTCTCCCAAGAGAATTAATTTAATGGAGAATAACTATTTCAAGAGAGGAATTGGAAGACCAAAGAGGAAATGAATGAAAACTATAAACTTACCTTTCACTGAGCTGACTGAAGGGCTTAATAAGTGATCCTTACAGTCCACCCTATATGGTGGGAAAAGATTTAGTTTGTTGTTATATACAATATTGAGACGTGCTTTCCTAATAAGATCAGAAACTACTGTTTTGGAATCTTAATCTTCTATCCAAGCCATCTTAGTAATTTTCCCTTTTAAAAAGATTTTATGTTTAATATTAATAGTATCTGCGTGTGTCTCTGAAGTTTTCGGAGAACAAAAGTTAAAGGATTGAGTATCGTTGTCATTGTTATGCCAAGTATGGTTATTCTAATTCTAATGCAAGGTTCCCTTCTTTTACATTCTGGCTTATTTTTCTCCCCTTGCAGCTCTTGTTATTTGGAGGACATGGAACTGGTGGTTGGCTGAGTCGCTATGATATTTACTATAATGATTGTATTGTTTTGGACAGATGTGAGTATATTTTTTTTTGGTTTTCTCCAACTCATTGCACTTTGCATCTTGATCTTGGTTGTTTTCCTTATTCTTTCTGGTTTCTTCTAATCTATGTGTTTTGAACAAATTGGTGGTAAGAGTTAAGTACCTCATCAATCTTTTGTACCAAGGTGGCTTCAGGTGCTGTTCTTACATCTTTACATGCTGGACCAATACAAAAGAGTAAAACAAAACAAACAAAACAAAATGGAAGTGTGAAAGACATAAAGATGGAACTATGTAATATGTTTAGATAGAAAATTGTTGAAGCACATCAACCCTTTGGTTTCCTCTTTGATCAAATAAAATAATGGGCTTGCATCAGTTATTGGTTAAACTTATAAAGATTTTAGGTGTGATATTGAATTTTGGATGCAAGAATGTTTATGATTAATATTACAGCTTTCCGTAACTTAACTCTACAAACTAGACATAGCCTTGCATTCTTTATTAGGAGGTCTATTGAATCCTATTGTAGTATTTATTGTCTACCACCACTGCTTCAGTTGCTTCAATTCTTTATCGTTTTGTTGATATTATCGGCAATTGTCTTTATTGTTTTACTATGCGTTGTTTTACAAAATTTTTATCCCTGTCCTTACTCATGCCTAGTGATTTATGTACTTTATGTGGTTGACTATTGGTTTAATTGCCCCAAAACTAGTGTCTGCTCAGTGGAAGCGCCTACATATTGGAAATGACCCCCCTGCTGCTCGAGCATACCATTCTTTGACTCACTTAGGCTCTTGCTATTTGTTATTTGGCGGTTTTGATGGCAAATTAACTTATGGGGATATATGGTGGTTGGCTCCTGAAGGTACTAAATTTACTTTCAGCTAGTATAATTGTGCATCATTTAACTATTCTTAAATGACAGAAAGTGTTGCAACTTGATTCCACTCAATGAAAAAATGAGATAGGATATGGACTTCCGTATTGCAGCAAGAAGTGGACCATAATTTCTTCAGAACGTGCATTCACTTGTTTCTTTAAATCGCCCTCCGGTTACATTCACAATTTTACCATTTTTAAATGCTTTTGGCTTGCTCTCCTCCTTACAGGGGACCCAATTGCAAAGCGGTTTATCGAGTCCCCACCAAAAAATATTCCTGATAATAAGGGCATGGCTGCAGAAAGTATCCAATCTTCTTTCAAGGTATTGAAGCAAAATATTTTTGTACCTTTTAGAAAAGGAATTACCAGTTGGTCTTTTAGTTCATGTGTTGGTTTTTTTCAGACCAGCATACCCAGAAAAAACAGAAGCAAAAAAACGAGAGAAAGAGTAGAACCATAGAGCTATAAATGCTGCATATATTTTTTCTTCAGAAAGATAAAGTCTAAAAGTACACCAACTTCACCAACTACAAGACTTAATAGTCTTACTTAAACTTACACAAAATCTGCTGACATAACAAGTACAGGCTAAACCAGCAATTAGGTAGCCACTCATTCAACAGCATGGCCTTTTCTTGTTGAAGATTAAATTGGAATACCTTGTCTTCCGAGGTCATCTTAAACTCATATATATATAATAGCTTGAGTTGGATGAGCAATTAAGTCATTTTGTTTAGAAAGCAAATATTCATAGTTGAATAAAGATCGTGTATAATGATGTAGTTGTTTTTACAGAAATTATTATAGGAATCACCGTGGAAGTATTGCTGGTACATTTTTACTTGGTTTGAAACTTCTAAAGAAATTTATTGCCAACTCAATAGATTAATGAAGTTTTTAAGCTTAATACTTTGTTCAGTGTCCTAAACATAGTTTGATTACAAACTGAAGTTTTTATTCACCTTTGGGGTAATTTCCCGTTGATGTCACTGCACCTAGTGTTGTTTCAACAATATCCGATTATTTCCGTTTCTTATAACAGGAAAGACAAAGAGAAAATGATGCAATTGCAGAATTGCAAAGAGTGCTAGGAATTTCAGTTTCACTCTCGAGTCCTGTGCTTCAGATAATAGATGAGTCTGAAGACAAAGAATTCATTGAACTAGGATCAAGGTTGATTGGAGAAAGAGTTCCTAGTAACAACCAGGGTTTGCTCAATCAGGTATGTCTTAATATTTGAATGTTTTCCTTTTGTGCATTTTCCGGTAATGATATTTCCAATGGTGGAATAAACAGACAGTTGAGTTGCTTCGTGATCACTAGTGGTTTCTTTTTATGTATTTTCCGGTAATAATATGTCCAATGGTGTAATAAATAGACAATTGAGTTGCTTCGTGATCATTGGTGGAGATCTACGCCAAGTTCAATACCATTGAAGGAGCTTGGACCTTTGCTACGTGATTATCAACGACTGATTTCGCATCATCATTTGTAAGACTAACCAATTTTTTCTTCTTATATCTCTATGTCCTAGTTTAATTTTCAACTTAGCTTGTTTGATGATTTAGGGTTTCTTTTTTCATTTTCTGTGTTTAGTCTTCTCGATTTTCTTTTATAAAACTATCAGCAGCCAATTAAAAAAAAATGGGAAGTTGATTATTATGAAAATGCAAAACATTTGGAATAGTGAAAAAGCGAGTTTCTCTAATGCCATGTCAAACAAGAAATAAGAGTAAACAAATTAGGGTTTGGAGGTTTAAGATAGGTAGGTTGAAGAAGATTGATGTGGTGGAGATGTTAACCTTGGGTGGCCTGTTGAAATTAGTGGAATTTTGAAGCCACCAAGTGATATTGTATAAAGCCAAGATTCTTAGTAGCATATATTAAGAAATCTTCCATGATTTACACACACACACGCGCACATATGTGAACATTTTTGAGAGATTGATTGAAATGAATTCTCATATGTTAAAACCCAAGGTTGTTGCCTTAGGAAAGATGTATAAATATAATGGATGTAATCAAACAAAACCCTACAAGTTAGCCTAAGAATCTGTTAAGATTAGACGTGCATAAGAGGTTAACTAGGTTGTGCTAAGCTATCAACAAGATTGGTCAACACACCCTCTGAAGTTGGTGTTTGGATATCACACATTCCCACCTTGCATATCAAGTATGATAAAATCTGGTGCTAGGCCCTTTAGTGAACATGTTTACTAGTTGCTTGGAAAACATAAAATAAGTTGAAGGCATCGTGAGAGAACTTTTCTTTAATTAAGTGTTGACCAATCTTCTCATTGCAAAAGAAAAAAAAGTGTCGACCAATCTTTATGTTCTTTTTTAGATCATGTTCTAGGTTATGGGCTATACTTTTGGTAGCTTTGTTGTCACATTACAAGGATAGTTTATCTTTTCCAAACATTTAGTTCTTCCAATACATTTTGCAGTTATAGAAGGTCAAAAACACCTTGACCATATCTTTATACTCTACTTCATCACTTGATTGAGCAACTAGACTTTGTTGCTTGTTTCTCCACGTGACTAGGTTTCCTTCCACAAGATGACAAGTTTTTGATTGGGTCGTAACACATGTATCCCTTTTGAAAGCATAGCAAACAAAAACATATTTTTTAGCACAAGGTAGTTTACTCTGATTATGATCATGAATATGAACAAATGCACTACAACAAAAAACTCTTAAAGATTGATCAATAGTCAACCAAGAAGTAGAAAAAAATGTTTTGAACGCACTGAACAAGGTTTTAAAACCTTTTTAACATGAGAAGACATCTTATTAATAAAGTAGGTGGCAGTCAAAACAGTTTCTTCCCATAGAAATTTAGTAACGCCATTTGTGAACATCAAGGTAAGGCTCTAGTTGCTTCTATAAGATGATTTTTTTTTTTCTCTTAGCTACCCCATTTTGTTGGTGTGTGTTAGTAAAGAACTTTGGTGCCCTATTCCCTTGAAAATGAAAAAATTGCCAAGTTGATCATTAGAAAACTCTTGACCATTATCACTCCAAAATATTTGCATCTACTCACAAAATTGTGTCTTAACCATAATATAGATAGCTTCAAATGTATGCTTTACTTAACCTTTGTCTTTCAATAGTACACCTAACTTAGTCTAGTGCAATCATCTGTGGAACTCACAAATCACCTTTTTCCTTTTACTGTTGCTACCTTAAAAGGTCCCCATACATTGTTATGGATTAACTTGAAAAGGGTTTTGTGGCATGGTAGTTTTATGAAGAAAAAGATGAATGTATATTTCTTTCAGTTTGCATACCTTGTTCTGGATGGTCTTTACTTCAAAGCCTCGTGGAATCTTCATGTATACTTCTTCAACTAGACCTCCATTCAAAAAAGGATTCTTAAAATTAAGTTGATATAACGGGCAATCAAGATTTGCTTCTAAGGAGAAGAGGATTCTAGTAAAGTTTTGAAATAGGAGCAAATAGCTATCGGTAGTAAATTCCTTAGGATTAAGTGAATATTTTATTACGGGTTTGACCTTGAATTTGTCCATTGTTCAATCTTCTTTCTATTTTACTCTAAAGACCCATTTGCATCCTATTGTATTCTTGTCTAGTGGCATGTAATCTCCTAGGTTTCATTCTTTTCAAATGTTTGAATTTCTTCATTCATAGTTTTTCTCCATTCTGGTTCCTTTAGGGTTTCATAGACATTTTTGAAATTGTAATCCTATCGAGATTAGTCGCCAATGCTTGAAGTCTAGAGGACAATCCTTCATTTGAGACGAAGTTGAAGATTGAGTGTTAAGTGCACGTTTTTACCACTTTTCTATCATCAATACAACAATCCAAATCATTTAAGGCCAAACTCACTAGAATCAGAGTTTGTGCTACTTGGTGATTGTTTATTAGAATTTGAACTTGGAGAATGCTTTCCTAAATGGCAAGCTATAAGAAGTCTAGATGGACCGTTCAGGTTATTACGAAAAACTCGAAGCTTGAGTGTGCAAGCTAAAAAATTCTTTGTATGGCTTAAAGCAGTCTCCTTGAGTGTGGTTTGAATGATTTTCTCAACTTGTAAAAAAGCAAGGTTACTCATAAGGGCAGACAAATGTGTTATGTGCCTTGGCGTAGGATCTAATCACAGGTCTAAGTGAGGAAGAAATCTTGCTTCGACTTATGATTACTCAAAAGACAGATTCGTCCTTGACTGATTACCCTTGCAAAATAACGTTTCTTTTTTATAGAATAATTGCTTGCTTTTTATTTCATATTGACAGCCTTTTTATAGGCTGCTAATAACAAAGGAAAGAGTCCTAATAGAATTCCTAACTTAAGAGTTGAAAATAAAAACCTAATATAATAGGGAAAATAAGTAAAACAAAAACTCTTAATAAAAACTTGATATAATAAAACTAAAACTCTTATTGCAATAAAAGCGTCCATATCACCATTCTCCCTCTAGGAGTTGAGCTTGTCTTCAAGCTCAAATTCAAAATAAGCTTTAAAACTTATCTAAAATCATCTATCTCATCGTCATCTTGCTTGCCTTCAACATCTTGTACTTCTATCCAAAATAACCTTTTACATTTGTGTCTCATGGAATAAGACTCGTCACAATTATAACACGTCCCCTTAGCCCTTTCCTTCACTTTTGCCTGTGTCAATCGCTTAATAAATGGTGCAGTAGAACCTATTTGGTTGATCCTTGTTAGTTCTTTTGTTTGTCCTCCTCCCTTTGCAATGCTCATAATTGTTGGAATGATTGAATTGCTGCCAATGTTTTGGGAAGTTGGCCAGTTCAGGATTGCTCGAGACGACAGTTTGGATGACACCTTTTGTTTACGTTCCAATGTTTGAGCCATATTCATTTCAACTCCAAGGTTTTCCAGTTATTGCATCTCAATATCAATTCTAAGTTCCTCTACCAATTTGACAGTAAAGAGGTTTACTTGTCTAGATTTAAGATCAACAATCCTAGCCAATAGTGATTGAAATTGGCGTTGATATTTCTTTACAGTCCCAATTTGTCTTGGGTTGGCAAGTTCCCTCAAGGGATTATTACTCATAGGTGGCCCAAACCTCACATGACAACACTCTTTGAAGCGCCCGCAATCAAGATTTGCCTATTCTTCTTCCATTTGATCAAACCACAATTGTGCCTCTCCTAAGAGATGGAATGAAGCTAAACCTACTTTGTCTTCTTTGTTAGTCCGTTGATTGCCAAAATTTTTTTTGCATCTTTTCAGCCAGCTTATAGGATCTCCAACACCATCATAAGTGGGAAATTCCATCTTAGAGTATCGTGGCACCATGCACCCACCGTGTTGCGAGTCTGAATTCTTTTTCCTGCCTTCATTATTTTTCACTAAATCCCTTTTCGTTTTGTTTTGGATCGAAAGAGAGAATATTGCCATCTACTCCTTTAACGTTTGTTCCCTTGTAGTCATTTGTTTTATGAAAAGCCTCCAGCTTGGTTGTCAAAGTCTAGACCTGTGATTAGATCCTACCCCAAGACGCATAACAACTTGGTATTGGAGTCGATTGTCATGGGTCGAGCTGGAGACTTTCATGGAACAAATGGCTACAAGGCAACAAGCGTTAGAGGAGCAGGTGGCTATGTTATCTCTTTTGATCTAGAAGATAATGAAAGGGGATCCAGAGAAAAATAATGAAAAACAGGGCAGCAGCAAAGGCAAGAAGAAGAATTCAGACTCGCAACACGATGGTTGCATGGTGCCACGATACTCTAAGATGGAATTTTCCACTTATGATGGTATTGGAGATCCCTTATAGGGTGGCTGAAAAGATGCGAAATTTTTTTTGGCAATCAACGGACTAACGAAGAAGATAAAGTAGGCTTCATTCCATCTCTTAAGAGAGGCACAATTGTGGTTTGATCAAATGGAAGAAGAATAGGCAAATCTTGATTGGGGGCGTTACAAAGAGTGTTGTCATGTGAGGTTTATGCCACCTATGAGTAATAACCCCTTGAGGGAACTTGCCAACTTGAGACAAACTGGGATTGTAGAGGAATATCAATGCTAATTTCAATCACTATTGGCTAGGACTGCTGATTTTAAATCTAGACAACAAGTAAACCTGTTTACTGTCGGGTTGGTAGAGGACTTAGAATTGATATTGAGATGCAACAAACGGAAAACCTTCGAGTTGCAATGAATATGGTTCAAACATTGGAACGTAAACAAAAGGTCTCTTCCAAATTGTTGTCTCGAGCCATACTGAACTGGCCAACTTCCCAAAACACTGATAGCAATTCAATCATTCCAACAACTATGAGATTGCAAAGGGAGGGGGACAAACAAAGGAACTAACAGGGATTAACAAAATAGGTTCTACTGCACTATTTATAAAGAGATTAACATGGGCAAATGTGGTGGAAAGAAGGGCTAAGGGGATGTGTTATAATTGTGATGAGTCTTATTCCATGGGATACAAATGTAAAAGGCTATTTTGGATAGAAGTACCAAATGTTGAAGGCAAGCAAGATGACGATGAGGTAGATGATTTTGGATAAGTTTTAAAGCTTATTCTGAATTTGAGTTTGAGGACAAGCTCAACTTGGAGAGGGGGAGTAATGATATGGACGCTTTTATTGCAATAAGAGTTTTAGTTTTATTATATCAGGTTTTTATTAAGAGTTTTAGTTTTACTTATTTTCCCTATTATACTGTTCTATTGACGCATGAAAAGAAAGTAGAATAACAATTCTTATAATGCATGTCGATCACATTATTCTTATAGGAGATGATTTAGAAGCAATATGACGTCTCAAGGAGCATTTGGCTTTGGAGTTTGAGATCAAAGACTTGCGTCCTCTAACATACTTTTTTGGTATGGAAGTTGCGTGTCGAAGAAGGGTCTTGTGGTCTAAAAAAAAGTGTTTGATCTTCTAAATGAAACTAGATGAGTAGTTGTTGCCCAGCTAAAACACCAATTGATTAGTTGGTAAGCTAGCCTACTTATCTCATACAAGGCCAGACATGGCTTTTGAAGCAAGCTTGCTATGTTAGTTCATGCACTCTCCAAAGGAAGAATATGAAGTAGTCTATCGAATTTTGAGATACTTGACGAGTTTGCTAGGCAAAGGATTATTCTTCTAGAAATCGGAGCAGAGAGGAATTGGAGCTTATACCAATGCAAACTAGGCTAGCTCAAACACATATAGAAAATGATGCATCCATATCGTCTCACACATGGACTATTTTGTAACCCTATACTTAGATTCTACATTGGATCGAGATACAACATTTTATTTCTTATACCTCCATGCTACTAAGTTTTTACCAACAAAGGCGCAATAATCAGTAGTAAACCTCTTATCAATCTTTGATCCAATCAAATCAGCTTTTGCAAAACACTTAATGTGAGTATGCTCATAATTGTTGTCCAGTGTTTGATAGTAGGTGCGAACATAAATTGGCTCACAACACTTACTACAAAAGCAATGTCTAGACGAGTCATACTAAGAGTTAAATTCCCAATTATCCTCTCTCAAGATCATCAAAAGGATCTCCATCATCTTTTGTAAGATGTACATTGGGAACCATTGGAGTACTACAAGGTTTGGCTCCTAACTTTCTAGTATTTGCAAGCGGGTAAAGGGCACATTTCCTCCTTGCTTCTTGTTACTTTGACACCTGAGAAGTACTTTAACTGATTTAAGTCTTTTGCGTGGAACCTAGTTTGCGAGAAAGATTTGAGAAAAGAGATTATAATAATGATATCATCTACATATACTATAGGAAGAATAATGTTTGACTTCAAATGGTTTATAGAACACCGAATGATCACTACTAATTTTCTTTACTCCAAACTTTTGAACTACCTCATTGAACTTTCCAAATAAAACACCAACAATATGCTCCAATCCTTAGATTTTTTCAGATGACAAGTCTTCTTATACTCTCTTTGAGCAACAAACCCAATTGGTTGTTTTTTATGCACTTCTTGGAGATCACCACAAAGAAAGGCATTCTTTATATCTAACTAGTGTAAAGACTTGAATCAAATAAAACAATTGATCGAAGGAACAATTCTCAAATTTCTCCCAAAAAAATTAGCCAGCAATTCACAAATTTTCCACCACTCAATTTTGAAACCCAAAAGGACCAAATCCATCAATATCCCAAAGTAAAATATAGCCACAGATTTTTGAAACCCAAACCACTGAATCAGCAAATATCCCGAAAGAAAAGGGAACAAAAATCTCCCACGTAAACTAATGATTAGTGGTTGACTAAAAAATCTGCGAATGAAAGCTTCAAACCAAGACGAATTCAGCACCTCACGGCTGTGCTTTGTTCAGAAGGAGTCAGCGCCAAGGAAGAAGACTTAAATCAAGATGGTGTTCCACATTTGCGCTAACATGTGAGAGTGATGCTGAAACTTTGTGGCACCATGTGCAAGGACCCAGCCATCAAATTTCGTGGAACGACCGGAAATTGTGTTGTGCATCTCCCTATGCCGATGATGAGAACCAACAGTCTCAAAGCAACCCATGAAAGACCCGATGTTCCGCAATGAAATTTAATGAAATTTGAACTCCGAAATCGAGCTAAAGGACACTGATACCATATAAAATCCAAAATAGGAAGAAATTGTTGTGTCTATTCACTAATGTTATTTGAACCGGACCAAACTTGTTGGACTGGGAACCGATTGGTATATTGGTCTGGACATAAGGGTTGAACCGGCTTCTAAGCGAACCACTAAGGATCGGTGAAAACCGAAAACCAAGTAAAAAACTGGGGGTTGAACCAGTTGTATATACTTAATTTTTATGAATTTTTAATTAGTTATTTAATTATTGATAGACCAATGGTCAAACCGGTAGTTTTGACTGGTTCAACCACCAGTCTGGTTATTAAAACAATGCTATTCACATAAAATACAAGGATATATATACTTGTTACAATAGCTACGAAAAGGAAGGAAATAAAGAAAATCCTAGCATTAGCCTAAGATTATAACTCCTATCATTTAGCCTCTGATTAAAGTAATTGCAGATTCTATACAGCTACTATATTGCACTCAGTAACAAAAACCCAACCCAACTACAGTTCTCGTCTAAGCAAGAAAAAGAACTCTTAAATTCACATTTCTGTCAGCAAGTACTGGTGCAAACTTTTATCGGTTTCGGTTTCTTAAATCAAATGTTAAGAGTTGGGAAAGAGTTATGGATAGTTTTAGGCTTTGTATAAAAAATAAAACACTGATAACCAACCACATAAACTAAAATGATAGTCCCCTGACTGTATTGAGCTGAACTTCACTGAAATTTGTAGGTTGCTTTGGTTTTTTCAGTTATCAGCAATTAATGCTAACCCCTAACACCCACACATGTTTAACATGGAATTCAAAATTTTTTTGAACATGTTAAATTGTTTCACAAAAACATTAATTTTTTTTTCCAAAATTTTAGCTAATCTACAAAATTATTGTATGAAAATCTCAAATAGTTAAGATTAAACTTAGAAACTGTATTGTATCTTTTGGATGTTTAACAAATTTGAATAAGAGGTATTAGTTTGAAATATCTTCAATGTGAGTCAATCTGGTAGTGGTAGGTGTAAATTAGGGCTATCTCTCGGTTAATGCAGGTAAATCATTTTATGTTGTGGAGCCATTTATTGATAGGGCAAATGTGATGAAATTTTTGCTTTGGTTTTTCATTTTTCCACATTTTACAAGTTATTGGTGATTTTTGATTGTCAAATGGCAGAGCAAATAGTGGATCTGATTTTCAGTCTATTGACTCATGGTTATCGGGAAAAGACGCTTACAAGTTTTATCACTTGAGAAATGTTTCTCAGGTATGATTTACATAAATGCACATCCAGTATATTATTTCTTGTTTATGACTGACCACAATAAGGGAAAAGAAAATTGTGTTTGTTAACGATTCTTAGCTTGTAAAATAAACATTATTTGCCTGCATAGAGTTTATCATATTACATGCAATGATTATCTTGAAAATTTTGAAATTATCAGATGCATGGTTTAAAGTATTTGAATGGTTGATTGATCAAAAGCATTTTATCGTCTAAACATTAGCCTAGCCTTGAACATGGGTCGTAATGATATGTTCAGTCGCTTACTTGTGTAATAACTTGTTTGTTTTTGGGAATTACTTTAAACTTCTCTCATATGTGGTGTGTTGGTCATCATCTATCCTGTGTTCATTTACTGCATCGCCTATACTCATTTCTTCTGATTTCTATGTTCAGCTACGGATGAATGATGTTCCGAAACTGCTTGCTGAATACAGAAAGATTCTACCTGAGCAAAACGCATCTGGACTGAGAGCAGGATTCGAGGAACAGGTTTTGTGAAAAAGATAAGTTTGATACAAGGCAGACACAATAGAAATGGATGACGTTAGGGTTTCAAGTTTCATTTCTGTGGATATCACTTTGATTTTATGTTCATGTGGCCAGTTTTAACTTGAACAAGATATTATAGCATGATATGTGTTATATTGCATTTAGATTTACAGGAAAAGAAATTGCGATGCTTATTTGTTAATTGGGTTTACTATTTTAATAGACAATAATTGTTTTGGAAGGTGAATAGGTTGAAATTAGGGATGCTCATGGTTTGGGTCGGGCCGGATATAAGAATGATATTAACATACTTTATGTTTGTTCAAGTCAATTTAGGTCTAAAATTTTACTTAAATCTATTCATATTTGCAAAAGACTAATACAAGTTTATTTTAGGTTTACTCGTATTATTTTTAAAATTTTTAAAATATATATTTATATTATATTATTTTAATATTGAATAATTTTATATTTTTTTATTTAAGTCATTTTAACATTATTTTAATGTTTATATAAGAGTAATATTATATGTTTATTTTTTAAAGTGTTCTAAATTATATAATATATATAAAAAAATATAATATAAAATATTATAAACTTAAAACGGGTCGGATTAAGTTCGAGCTCGAATGTTCAAATTTGAGCACGACTCATATTTTAAATGGATGTATTTTTTTGCCCAAATTTATTTTCGGATCAAATACTTTTGTCCAGATTCTTTCAAATTTTGGCCGAGCCTAAACGGGGAGCTCGATCAGTGAATAAGTTTAGTTGAAATTGTGTGGAATCGGAAACATTTTTCGATATTTGTTTTTGTTTTTTACAAAAGTATTTGGTCAATGACTATTATGGAAGTTGGAAATTGTCTTCCCTTTTTAAACTAGAAAATAGTTCTTTAGGAGCCTAGTAAATATTATGGAGTATGAAGATTATTATATATACTCTATAACTTAATTAATAAAATGTTGAATCTAATATTAAACAACTAACGATCTTGATTTACTGCTCAAACGTCATATGATAAAAATATTGTTCAATGCTTAAATAATTCTTTTTATGTGAAAGTTAAAAATAATGTTATTTTTCTCCATGATTGAATTGCCATTGCCCATCTTCTTTCTCTCTACAAATGGCCAAAATGTTATTCAGGCATTCTGACGGCTGACTTTTATGAAGTTGATTTTCTACTTTTTTTTCTAAAATTGGTCTTACGTCATGAGCAAGGAAGTTAAAATATCTTTTCTTTTTAAATATTTTTTTCTTTATCCCATTACTTGAAGGAAGTTTTCTTGCTTATATTGCTGGACTGCTAAAAGGCAGTTAACTTTTCTCTGATTCAAAATTTAAACAGTTGCTTAATTATGGTTTACTATTTGAAACGTGGCTCACGCATACATAATGGGCACAATATTATAATTAATATAAGATGTCAACAATTTTTTTCTCTGCAAATTGCATACAATAAAATAGGTCGTACAACCAGCATAATTTATAATATCAAGAGTTGTCTGCTAAACAACTATTAGCTAGAAAATTAAAGTAAGTGTACAACAATTTAGATTCATTTAGTTACATTACAAATTTCTCATGATCTATCAATAATACAATAAACTTTTATATTCACAATTGTGCTTAGACTCTTACAAAATTTTTCATATGTAATACTCTAGCAATGACTAATAAAATTTTCTACGTTCTGAAATACCTGTTGTATATTCTCCGTGAATAACTTCTTTTACAAAGTATATCTACTACTTATTCAATTTGAAACAATATAACTATGAAATCACCATCAAATCTCTTGTCACAATTAAACATAGACAAAACGTTACTTGATGATTTTATACCAAGACTTTAGTTTCACCACATAGTTCTTAATATGGCTTAGACTTGTATAACTTTCTCAATATGAACTATGACTCCTCTTTCAACCTTTTCTGTAAAGATCATAACTTCTCCACATGCCTCTCTCTGTATGCATAACAGTCCAATCCATCGCCCCTTTGGCGTAGCCTTGACATTGTCTCTCCTCACACTCTTTTAGTTAATCCTGAAATAAAAAATAACCTTAGTAAGTTCATAAGAACCTAGTGAGGTAAACTATAAGTACCTGTTTATTTCATCGCAATAAGTTTAGTGCTTGGCACATCCCTTTTTCTTCGGCGGTCACTTGCTAGGATTGTTTTCTTTTGTGTCGAAGATGCACTCTTCTTATCGGGTCCTCCCTTTTTACTCTGTAAACGACCATACAATCAGGTTGCTTGCCTTACTCTTGGTCTCGTACTCGTAACATGCTCTCTGACCCTTCTTATTTTTGTGGGCGAGGTGGACTGCATGCGCTTCTCAACATGGAATGTTCATCATCAGTCCTTCTCTACTTCAATTCGTCATATGCGTTTTCCTTATTTTCCAGAATCATCCTTGATTGTTGCTTCGAAAATTACCTGACTTGCCATTCTTTTAGAGTTCGCTGAGAGGCATCACCCTCGGTTGACTTGCTACGATGGTGATCTGCCGATTTTATACCCAGCAGATTGAATTAATTTTCACACTTGAAGAGCTTGAAATCAAGTATTTCCTTTATGTTTTCATAGGATTTAACTTAGATTCTTCTTTTGAACAAATTAAGTAACCTAAGTGTTAAAATGTTGTTTTATTGTCTTTAAGGCCGATTGAGGCCTAAAGGTTAGCTAATGTACTTTGTGAGTGTGTAGGAGATCATAAGAAGTTGCATAAATATGAAGATCACTTCGTCATGAAATAGGATGATCTATGTCGCAAAAAGAGACTAGACTTGGAGATTTTAGAGACTGACTTACTTAGGCTATGTCGCGACAACGCCTGCAAAATGACACTTCATATGGGGACTAATGGCTTCTTCGGGACACAAGTCTTGGTGTGTCGCAGTATCGACCCCTGGATGCGAAATCTGCACCGAGTGAAGGGCGTTTCGGTCTTTACAATGCCACTTAAACATGAAGAACAATAGCAACCTAGGGTTAATGAAAACGGCCAGCCAAGGCTATATAAATAGGGCATTTAGCATTAGGTTTAAACACACCGCTTATTAGCTTTTAGTTTTTACTTTGTATTTTCTTGAAATGAGATTGTAGAACTAGCGTAAACATTCGAGGAATTTTTATTGATAGATTGCCAATACAAATCAAGTTTCTTTTTCATTTAAAGTATTCAATTATATGTTTTTATATATTCTTGTTTCAAGTATGATTAAGAAAACCATGAGGAACTAATTCCATTTTGGGGAATTAGGGAGTGGAAGTATGATTATTTAATTGTTGTTTAATAGGGATTTTACCTTTCGGATCAGCTGTTTGAGAAAGGAAGAACATCAAATAAACACTAGGCTTAACAACCCTAGAATGCCATTTAGGTGGGAATTAACCCAAAATTAATATTGCCCATCCGTGAAAAACTTTTCCCCAAACCGGTTTAGACTGTGACATCTAGCAATAAGTGACTAGTTGATGGGAGGAAAATTCCCAAAATTCAACAATTGAAGAACTCATATGGAAGCAACCTAAAATCCCCAAAGCTATTTATTGAACTTCTACATCTCAAATCATTACTTTATTTCGTTTCTATTTAGGCTATTCACAATCACCCCTTTTATTATCTTTCATACTATAATCTGTAAAGTTATTACTAATTACTTTTATTCTTTGTAGAGATTTACTTTTCTATTGTCTCAAGCCTCTTTTGGGTACGATTCTCGGAATACTACCAAGTGTTTCGTTTTCCAAACTATATTTACAACCTGACCTGTATACTTGCGGAAGCCTAAATCTACACCAAACGGGAGTATGGTTGGAGGCGGTCAAGTTGTTGGCGCCGTTGCTAGAGAGGCAACGTTTTAGTAAATTTTATTTTTTCTTTGTCAATAGAATAATTAGGAAAATTTTAAGTTATAGATGCAATTTTAGTTACTTGCTTTATTTGATTTATTTTTCATATTGTTCTTTTTATTGAATTAATTCTGGTTTATGACTCGGAGTTAGGGAAACTTGATAGATCCAATCTCTAACCTTGAAGCATTGATTAGGCGAAATCACAAAACCCAGCAATTGATACAAAACCCACCACCACCGGAGGAAAGAGAAGAAATAGCAGACCCAATTGAAGATCCCACTATCAACACTGAAAACGTTTGTATACCTCCATAACTCCCTACAAATGATCCAATGGCAGAAGCACCAAGAACTTTGAGGGAGTATTTTTTACCTAGATCTAACCCGAGGAAGTATTGCTAGACCCACTATCACTGCTAATAATTTTAAAATAAAATCGATAATGATTCAAATGATACAAAATAATTCAGAATTTAGAGGGACAATGGTTGAAGATCCCAGTTTGCATTTGAAGCAGTTTTTACAATTATGCGATACTTTTTGATTTAATGGTATTATTGATGATGCCATACGTCTTAGATTATTTCCTTTCTCATTGACTGATAATACCTTTTCTTGGCTAGATGCGCAGGCACCCGAATCTATTACAACATGGGATGAACTGGTGGGAAAATTCTTGCAGATGTTTTTTCCTATGGGGAAAGCAATCCAACTTAAGAGGGTTGTCAACATTCCGGCAATTTGAGGGAAAAGGGTTTCATGAAACATGGGAACAGTTCAAAACGTTAGTATGAAAATGCCCTAATCATGACATGCCGGAATGGATGCAACTACAAACGTTTTATAATGGGTTGGATGCATCGGCCAGATCTTCTTTAGATGGTGTAGCAGAAGGAGCCCTAATGAACAAGACTTATAATGATGCTTAAGGGCTAATCGAGAATATGGCGATGAACTCCTGCCAGTGGCCTACTGAAAGGTTCACTTATGGGCAGAAACCCGCTTCGATAAAGATAATCCAAGAGGACGACAAGTACCAACAACAGTTGGAAAGCCTAAACCGAATTGAGTAGGTTACAAGGGCACCACCATCCCGAGGAGAAGATAAGCCTCTATATCATTATCTCGCTAATCTTGATGAGGCTAATTATGTGAGTAATCGAAGTGGAAGTCCCTACTCGAATACATATAATTCGGGATGGAAAGATCATCCTAATTTCAAATGGGGAGGAAACCAAGGGGGAAGTGGTAACAACAACGCGCAGTCAAGAAATCCTAGATACCAACCCCATTCTTGTAGAGAGAACAGGAAAGAGCAGTTCAAGGTGACCATACTACATGTGGTCAAAGGTTAGATAGAATTGTGGGGGAGGTGCACTTCATGAGGACAGATGTAAAACAAGTGCAATATGATTGCACTAATACCACGAGATCTGTAGTAAAGCTATAAGTGAGGATGGACCAATTAATGAGCATGGTAAGTGATCTTTCAAGACAAATTGGTTTGGGTATCCCTAGCAACACCGAGAACAACCCCCGACGAGGAGGTAAAGAACAGGTTAAGGTAATTGAGTTGAGATCAGGCAAAGTACTAAGTAACCCAAAACAACTCAAAAGGGGAGAAAAACTTAGCGATTCTCATGAGATTATAGATCTCCCTTCTGACAATGACACTGAGGTCATGAACCCTAAATAGGTACCATTAAAAGAGGTATTAGAAAAGAGCGAAGACGTGCCTAATGGAGATAAGAGTGCCTCAATCACATTTTCGAAAAAGCTAGAATAAAAGAAGAGACAAGATGAAGATGATTTTGTAAGTTTTCTAAACCTTTTCAAATCCATAAATATTAACCTACCTTTGATTAAATTGATAGAGAAGGTGCCCAAATATGCCAAATTTCTAAAAGAGATCATGATAAGACGCTAAAAAATCAAGGTAGGAGAGAAAGTGGAGGTAAATGCATCATGCAGTGTAATTATCTCTAAGGTAATTCCCCAAAAGCTGAAGGATCCCAGCAGTTTCACCATTCCAATAAAAATTGGGAATCTTCAGTTCAACAAGGTATTATACGATCTCGGTGAAAGCATAAATTTAATGCCTTTGACAGTATTTGAGAAACTTGGGAGTGAAGATCTTAAAAATACCCAAGTTACTCTATAACTAGCTGATCGATCATCCGTATGATTGAGGGGAATTCTAGAAGACGTCTTAGTTCAAGTAAGCAGTTTTATCATCCCTGCTGACTTTATGGTGTTAGATTTTAAAGAAGACAAGGACATCCTCATCTTGCTAGGAAGACCATTCCTAGCCACATCTCGATCTACGATTGATCTGAACAATAATGAGCTCACAATGTGAATTAATGGTAAGGTTGAGACCTTCAAATGTGAGGATAAAAGCAATGAAATTGAGAAGCACATTGAGTGCTGTCACTTGCTAGAATTAAATGGGAAGAAGGGCATAATCGAATCCCCTTCATGAGAAAAGAACAAATTAATCACTTTAAGGAAAGGGATCGATTGAAGGAGGTAGAGAAATCTAAAGAGAGATGGGCCAAAGGGGAACAAAGTTGGATACGCTTAACAAGGGTAAGCATACCAGATGAGTCCGGTAGTAAGACTTAAAGGTAATGAAGGTGGTACTAACTTCTGTATATTATTGTATATCTTTCTAGCATGTTTTAATTTGAGTGATTAACAGAAAACAGGGGTATGTTGTGACACACCATCCTTTGTGTCGGAACATAGGTGGCAGAACTAAGGAAGAACAAGACTGACGCCAATGTCGCGACGCAGCCCTTTCATGTCGCGACAAATAGAACAGGTTAGGTGATCTTCGTAACTGAGGAGGATGTCGCGAAGACACCCCAAGTGTGTCACGAAAAAAAGGAATTGAGGTGTTTGTCGCAACGTAGTCCCTGTGTCGCGACATCGACTGTAATTTTTTACAGGATTGACACGACCCGACCTGACTGCGCAACCCGACAGCTAAGGTTTTTTTTTAAATTTTTACACCTTAAAACCTTAAATCCTAACCCCTATAAATATTAAAACACTATTTTAACCTATTTCATCTTATTTCAACTCACAAAAACCTTAAAAAACCTAAAAAACCTTCTTTTTCACTTTTCAAGTTTCCAAGTAAGGGGAGAAACACACCAAGCCATGTTTAAATTTTGTACTCTCATATTTCTATTATTTGAAATGCCTCCTAGAAAGGTTAGACGTACTGTGGACTCTGAACCATCATTGGGTACAAATCCTTCGAATTTTGTGAATGCGAATGTGGAAAAATATTTTAAAGAACTTCAAGGGAAGACATTATTTCAAGAGAGGGTTTTGACCCATTGATGGTTTTGTGCAAAGAAATTTGACCTCTAGTTAGGTATTATAGGTCGAAACAATTTTGGACAATCCCCACAGACCCTGCAGTTATCTCTGTAGTCTCAGAATTCTATACAGCCTTAAAAATTATATTTCTAAGACTAAGGATGAATTTAATTGGGAAACCTTAGTAATTAGAGGAATTAGTGTTAGGGTAGCCCCAAAGATAATATGTAGATTCTTCGATGCTCCCTATTATGAACAGGATTTCTTAGATCAAATTGATTTCGAATCCTTTAGTGATATAAATATGAACGAAGTAATTACATATTTGATTGAGTGAAGGGGGGAATGGAAATTTAGGCCAAGCACTAGCATCTCTACTTCATTTAACCAAGCCATTATGTTTCCTGAAGCCAAAATATGGATCCAATTTATATGCACACGCATGATACCTGCTTTAAATGTTTCTAATGTTAATGCTTTTCGAGCAATATTATTATTTGTAATTTTGTAGAGAAAGTAGGTTTGTATAAGGAAGTAGATTCACCAAAATATGAGTCGATGTGTGGGAAGCCAAAAGGTGGGGATTTTCTTTCCTCACTTAATGATGACTTTATGTAGAAGGGTAGGAGTGCCCATGACATCCACTGAACAAACATTGAAGCCGTAAAAAAGTGTCATTGGTGACACCCTCTTCTAACAATACGAGGAGTTTCACGCTAAACAAATGAAAGAAGGAAGAGGAAATCACGTGATTGACGACAACACCAACTTCCACAAGAAGGTTGGCACCAGCTCAACAAGAAGTTGGAGAAGGGAGTCATCCAAAGCTAGACTGGATGATCCAATGGATGCAGGAATCAAGATAGGTATTTCAAGAGGTTGCTCGAAAACACAATATTAGGGTCCGCAACTAAACATCGAACATGTTTGGGGTGGTGGATGAGGAGCATAACGAGGAAGAATCGAAAGAAGAGGATGCTAGTGATGATGAGGAGGACGAGATGGACAAGGAGGAATAAAGTGTTTTTGAAACTTTTAATTTTTGAGACTTGTAATTTTGATATTATTTTTTAAGACCTATATAATTTGCAGGAGTAGGGCTAGAATTTACTTTTGTACATATAAGCCTTAATTGTTTTTTGTAGGAACCCCACATTATGGAGACACAACAATTTTGAGCGTTCACACCAAAAGGGAGAAAGACAACCACAATAAGAAGAAGAGGACCTTCACGATCAATCAGGTAACTTCTTTCCTTACTATTTATAGGGCTACACATTGAGGATAATGTGTTTTCTAAAGTGTGGGGAGCAACATAAGAATTTTTGCATATAGTTTTAATTTTCATCTTTTATGATTGTTTTGATGTGTGCTTAAGCTTGTAGAAATACAAGTGATTGGTTAGGAGCATGTATAATAGGTTGATTGTATTTATTGATAAATTTGGCATGATGATGAGGAATTTTCAATTTTTGAACATGAAATTTGAGTTCTATAGATTACATTAAGTATAGATAGGAAGGTGTTATTGATACCAAGTGATGTGAATAATACGAGGAAACAAGCATGCTAGTATATATGATAGATAGTACTTTTGAGATTATATGATCAAATTAATATTTATGCATATTAAGAATGTTTAGGGTTGACCTAAGGCATTGTTTGGATACATCTAGAGCTAAAAAGCCGAACCTTGTTCTGAATTTACAATTAGTACCTATTTTTAAGCCTTATGACCTTCTTGATAAACTACACTATAAGCCTTAAAAACCTAAAACGATGACTTGTGTGTACTCGTTTCTTTGGTCCTATTCTGCATGGAAATAGACGTATGACCATATGTATTGAGGGTAGGTAGACACGTTATGGTGGAGGTATAAAATAAAATAGGGAAATAGGAAAATCTATATAATGTATGAACTTTAGCTTAGCCAAAAAGAAAAGAATAGTGAAATATCAAAAGAAAAAGAAAAAGATGAGTAGATAGAAAACAAGAGAATCTTGGGTAAGGAAACACAAGAAGAGTGATGAAATCATAAAGTCACCAAAAAGAAAAAGAATCTTACTCAAGAAACAAAGAAAAGAAAATTTTCATAGGCTAGCTAAGGAGATTGCTTTATATCGAGATTACCTAAAAAAATTGGAGAGAAAAGGAAGGTGAGAGAAGAAGAAATAAGGGGGTGAGATGGAATGGGACATTAAGGGGAAGAATAGGGAACAATACAATGCGCCAAACTGTTTTCGTATTTATAACCCTTTTTATGCTTAATTGTTCCTTGAAAGACATACCCATCCTAAGCCTTAACACGTTACAAGCTGAAAAGCCTTATGTGACTTAAACAACTCTATGCATGAATATACATGAAATTGTATGATCTCTGCATGACTATCTATATTGTACTAGGATAATCAAAATATTTGTATTAAGAACTGATGGACTTATATTGATAAAACTTTTATGTTTGTATTTGTTGTAAACTTACTGAACTCATATCTTTTATGGACAAAAATGGTAAAATACTTATTTATCATGTTAAAATTATTAAGAAATATGAAATACCTAGAATAAATGCTATGATACCAATCTTTGTATAATATAAACTCAAGATCTTCTATTTTTCTTTCTTTATGTTGTTTGCTTGAGGACAAGCAAATACTTAAGTGTGGGGGAGTTTGATTTGCCGATTTTATACCTAGCAGATTGAACTAATTTTCACACTTGAAGAGCTTGAAACCAAGTATTTCCTCTATTTTTTGTAGGATTTAACTTAGATTCTTCTTTTGAATAAATTATGTAACCTAAGTGTTAAAATGTTGTTTTATTGTCTTTAAGGCCGATTGAGGCCTAAAGGTTAGCTAATGTACTTTGTGAGCGTGCAAGAGACAATAAGAAGTTGCATAAATATGAAGCTGAACACTTCGTCACGACATAGGATGATCTACGTCGCAACAAAGGGACCAGACTTGGAGATTTTAGAGACTGACTTCTTTATCGCGACATACATAGGCTATGTCGCGAAAACGCCTGTTGAATGACACTTCATATGGGGACTAATGGCTTCGTCACGACACAGGTCCTGGTGTGTCACGACATCAACCCCTGGATACGAAATCTGCACCGAGTGAAGGGCGTTTCGGTATTTACAATTCCACTTAAACACGAAGAACGATAGCAGACCTAGGGTTAATGAAAACTGCCAGTCAAGGCTATAAATAAGGCCTTTAGCAGTAGGTTTAAATACACCATTTATTAGCTTTTAGTTTTCACCTTGTATTTTCCTTTGAAATGAGATTGTAGAACTCGTATAAACGTTCGAGGAATTTTACCTGACAAATAGCCAATACAAATCAAGTTTCTTTTTCATTTGAAGTATTCAATTATATGTTTTTATATATTCTTGTTTTCATTTAATTGTTGTTTAACAGGGATTTTTCCTTTCAGATAAGCTATTTGGGAAAATAATAACATCAAACAAACACTAGGCCTAACAACCTTAGAACGTCATTTAGGTGGGAATAACCCCAAATTTTGTATTGCCCATTCGTAAAAACCTTTTCCCTAAACCGGTTTAGATTGTGACATCTAGCGATAAGTAGTCTCTATCGACTTGCTGTGCTGGCGGAAGATCGAGATATCCAACTAGGGTGTGAGTAGTTGATTGGAGGAAAATACCTAACAATTGAAGAACTCATATGGAAGCAACCTAAAATCCCCAAAGCTGTTTACTGAACTTCTAAATCTCAAATCTTTACTTTATTTTGTTTCTATTTATGCTTTTCACAATCACCCTTTTTATTATCTTTCTTACTATAATCTTTAAAGTGATTACTAATTTCTTTTATTCTTTGCAGAGATTTACTTTACTATTGTCTCAAGCCTCCTTTGGGTACAATCCTCGAAATGCTACCAAGTGTTTCATTGTACAGATTATATCTACAACTTGACCCAAATACTTGTGGAAGCCTAAATCTACACCGAATAGGAGTACGTTCTGAGGCGATCAAATGACTATTCTACGGACTATGACATAAAGGCTTTAGTTATCAGAGATGAACACATGAGTTTTCCTTTTAACATAGATAGCCATAGATGCGTCCTTAAAAAAGATAGCCACAAAAGCATCCATTCATAAAGATAGCCACAAAGGAGTCCGTTCAAAGAGATAGCCACAAAAGCTTTCCCATCATATACTCCACAAAGTCGCCTTTTACATATTCGCCACAAAGGCATTTCCTTTACATTCACCACAATGGCGTCTTGTAATAAAGATAGCCACAATACTCTTTTTAATATATTCAACCACTAAGACTCACTTTAATAGATTTAGTCAAAAAGGCTCCTTTTAACATAATCAGCCACAAAGTCTCACTTTAACAGATTCAACCACAAAGGTTTTACTTTTATGGAAACAGGTGTTTTCGATGATAGGGATTTTCCTAATTTCACCATCGTGAGGTTTGCCCCTCATTGCTTAGTACTCACCCAACTGTCCTTTTCAATCTTCTTCTGTATGATGTCATAGCCACCATGACTAGGTCTTACACTATATGGTCTTCTTTCCCCATATGATGCCATAGCCACCATGATTAGGTCTTACATTATATGTTATTTGATTATCATGGCCATTGACTGTCCATATCAGAGATTTTTGTTTATTGTCCAGGCTAACCTTTTAGACGACTTTAGAGATAGACATAGAATAATTATGCGAACTCATGCTTGATAGACTTACTTCTTTCATACTTTATCAAACCTTATGCATTCATCTTTCTAGACATGCAACACATTCCTTTGACTTCATGCAGTGACTTACTCATGACTGGCACATATCATATCTTCGCACACAATCATCATGCATATACTTTTTTTTTCATATCAGAGGCATAGTATCATACATATATATAACATACACTCATGTCGTAGCCCATCCTTTTTCCTTAGTACCCTGTTATCTGAGTATCCTCATTACCTTGTTAGGCTTCCTTTTCCACTGATTCATTCTTTTCCATTGAAATCTCATATCATAATTTGATCTTAATTACGCAACCAAGTACACGCAAGAAGCATTAGTGAGGCGGATAACGTTTCACTATTGGGGTAACACTTAGTTCACTTATTAATCTTCAGAGCTCACCCATACATTGGGCATTACCTTACCTTTAAAAGAATCCCGTCCAATCATCGTGCCTCATTCTTAGCTTAGAGGAGTTTTCTCATCTTCTTTTAGCGCTGTTCCCCAAATGAGAGGGAAAGAGATAAAATATTTTCTTCTTAACCTATCTTAAACTCTTAACTTAACCTAATACGTTATTGGAACTTGATAAAGTCACATCAGTCATTGGGTGGTCTTATCCAAATCTATAATTTCCATAAAAACTAATCAAGTGTTTTCCTTTGGTTCTTAACTATCTTGGTTCACATTCGATTGATTCATAACTATCATTTCCTTATAACTTAATTTGTTCAAGGCCAACATTACTAGATGCACTTTATTGCTGACATAAGCTTCTCATCATAAGGCTTACTTTCTTATTACCTATAACGGACTCCTCCCTCCCTTTGTACGTCAATCAGAGGCTTTTGAGGGTAAATCCTTTCATACCAGACATGCTTCTCGATCGTTATGTGTTAACCCAGTCGTCGCCAACATCAATGCGTCATAAGCGCACTCAAATAGTTCTTATTCTTAGACTAGATTTAACACTATACACTTTTATACTTATCTTACCCATCTTATTTCTTGAACAACATTCAAGTACTAAGACTTCACCGGGCGGGATGTTACAATACTAAAATTGTATGATAGAAGCGTCATTCTTATTGTTCATATCTTTAATCAAATCGCTTCATTAAGCATTCTCAAGGGTCGTTATATATTGCATGTTGTTTGTTGGCTTATGTGTTTTTGATTTGCTAGTTTTATACTTAGCAGATTGAACTAGTTTTCACACTTGAAGAGCTTGAAATTAAGTATTTTCTTTAGGTTTCTATAAGATTTAATTTCATTTTTAACTTTGAATAAATTGTTTAAACCAAATGCTAAAAGGTTACTTTATTGTCTTTAAGGCCGATTGAGGCCTAAAGGTTAGCTAACATACTTTGTGAGTTATTTTTCGTTGGAGGAGTTATTTTCCGACAAATTGCCAATACAATTAAAATTTCTTTTTCATTTAATTTCTTCAATTCTATGTTTTCATTTATTATTGTTTTTATGATGATCAAGAAAACCATGAGGAACTAATTCTATTTTGGAGAATTTGGGAGTTGAAGTATGGATATTTAATTATTGCATAAACACGAATTTTCAATTGGATCAGCTGTTTGGGATAGGAAGAGTATGAAACAAACACTAGGCCTGATAACCCTAGAAAGTCAATTAGGTGAGAATGAACCCAAAATTGGTATTGCCTATCCATGAAAACCTTTTCCCCAAACCAATTTAGACTGTGACATCCAGCGATAAGTAGTCTCTATCGACTTGCTATGCTGGTGGAAGATTGGAAGATCCAACTAGGGTAGTAACTTGTTGATTGAAGTAAAATCCTCAAAAACCAACAGTTGAAGAAACCACACTGAAGCGACCTAATCTCCCCAAAGTCGTTTATCGAATCTTTAAAACTAGTACTAATTAATTCTTTTATTTGCAAGGATTTAATTCACTATCGCCTTAAACCTCTTTTAGGTACAATCCTCGGAATACTGCCAAGTATTTCATTGTACAATCTATATTATAACCTGACCCATATACTTGCGGAAGAAGAAAACACATACCGAACGGGAGTTCATTCGGAGGCGGCCAAGTTGTTGGCGCCACTACCGGGGAGGCAACACTTTAGTAATTTTTATTTCCTCTTTGTTATTTGAATAATTAGGAAATTTTTTAGGTTATAGATACAAATTTCTTTATTTTTTTTACTATTTTATTTTTGTTTATTCTTCATCTTTCCTTTATTTGTTTAAATTCTATTTATGACTTGAAGCTAAGGAAACCTTGTAGAGCCGATCTCTAACCCTGAAGCATTGATTAGACAAAATCACAAAAACCAACAATCAATTCAAAACCCACCACCACTAGAAGAAAGAGAAGAGAATAACAATCTACTCAAAGATCCTACTAATAACATCAAATATTTCCATATACCTCCACAACTCCCAGCAAACGGACCAATGACGGAAGGCAAAGAACTGTGAGGGAGTATTCTATGCCTACCATAGATTTGACAAAAGGGAGTATTACTAGACCCACTATAGCCACTAATAATTTTGAAATTAAACCAACCATGATCCAAATGATACAAAATAATTTGTAATTCAGAGGGACCATGGCTGAAGATCCCAGTCTAAATTTGAAGCGGTTTTTACAATTATGCGATACTTTCCATTATAATGGCGTTATTGATGATGCCATTCATCTTAGACTATTTCCGTTCTCCTTAACTGATAACACTTTTTCTTGGCTAGATGCGTAGGCACTAGGTTCTATTACCACATGGGATGAACTCGCGGGGAAATTCTTACAGAAGTTTTTCCCTATGGGTAAAACAATCCAACTTCAGAGAGAACTGTCAACATTCTGACATTTTGAGGGTGAAGGGTTCCATGAAACATGGGATCGATTTAAAACATAGGTACGAAAATGCCCAAATTAAGGTATGTTGGAATGGATGCAATTACAAACATTCTATAATGGGTTGAATGTGTCTACCAGATCAAGATTAGATGGTGCAGTAGGAGGAACCCTAATGAATAGAACCTATAATGATGCTTATGGGTTGATTGAAAACATGACAATGAACTCTTGCCATTGGCTTACTGAGAGGTTCACTTATGGGTAGAAACCCGCTTCAGTAAAAATGATTCTAGAAGATGATAAATATCAACAGCTGTTAGAGAGACAGAACTGAATTGAGTATGCCATAGGGGTACCATCATCACAAGGGGAAGACAAGCCTTTATACCGCTATCTTACCAACAATAAAGATGTTAACTATGTTAGTAATAGAGGCGGGAATCCCTATTCAAACACTTACAATTTAGGATGGATAGATCATCCTAATTTTAGATGGGGGGAAGTCAAGGGGGAAGTGGTAACAATAACACCCAATCGAGAAACACAAGTTACCAACCTCCATTCTTGCAGAGGCAATCAAAAAGAACAATTCAAAGTGACCGTACTATATGTGGTCAAAGGTTAGATAGATTCAAGGGAGAAATGCAGTCCATGAGGGCGGATGTGAAACAAATGCAATCTTATTGCACTAATGCTACTAGATCAATAGAAAAGCAAGAGGAACGAATGAACCAATTGGTGAGTATGGTCGAAGATCTCACGAGGCAATTTACGACCGACATCCCTAGCAACATTAAGAACAATCTCCGAAGAGAGGGGAAAGAACATGTAAAGGTAATCGAGTTAAGTTTGGGCAAAGTATTGAGTAGATGAGAACAATCCAAAAAAGGGGGAAGAACACAACAATTCCTATGAGATTGTAGGTACTAGTGGAATAGGCACTCGAGAAGAAAGAGGATATGCCTAAGGAATATAAAGGTACCTTGATTTCATTTCTGAGAAGGTTAGAAGAGAAAAAGAAACAAGATGACGATGATTTTGTAAGCTTTCTAAACCTTTTTAAATCTTTAAATGTCAACTTACCTTTGATTGAACTCATAGGAAAGGTACCAAAGTACGCCAAAGCATGCCAAGTTCTTAAAGTAGATTATGTCAAGGTGTAGAAAGATCAAGGTAGGTCAGCAATTGGAAGTAAATGCATAGTGCAACGTAATTATCTCTAAAATAATTCCCCAAAAGCTAAAGGAACCAGGTAATTTTACAATTCCAATCAAGATTAGGAGTCTTCAGTTTAACAGAGCATTATGTGATCTCAGAGCAAGCATAAATCTGATACCTCTGTTGGTGTTTGAGAAACTTGAGAGCGGAGATCACAAAAATACCAAGTGACTTTGCAACTAGGTGATTGATCATCTGTGAGATCGAAGGGGATTTTAGAGCATGTGCTAGTGATAGCATTGGAAATGACACTTATTTTCTCCCTAAATTTATGTATTAAATGTCCCTTTTGTATTATATTTAGCATGCATGATAGTCATTAACTCAATATTGTGTGGCTTAAATTCTCGTTATTTTATCTCTTTTGTGCACTAATGTTTCCATATGCAGCATATGTATTGCGTTTGAAATTGTCAGCGCAGGGATCCATCTCGGAAGATCGATGTTAGAAAAAGTTCAAAGATGCAGCCACAAGTTTAGCTTGGAATTGCGGCCAGAAATGTCATCGCATGGAAACATCTACTTTTTATGGGTGAATTCAAGCTGCAAACACATCTGGAAGCACCAGCGTAGGAAAATAACAAGTTGTCACCGTAATTAAAGATTAGAGATTACACCCAACGATGTCGCAACAACCTGCAGATTCATAAATAACACACCAAATCCGCATGAGTGCACAGTTGGATTTTAACAAACTTTGACATCTGCAAAAGGAGTTGGATCTGAGAGGAGATGAGATCTACAATTCTCAAAGCTTATAAATAGAGGGGAGAAGAAGGAAAGAGGTATCAAGAGTTGAAAAAATTAATTCTGCAAATTCTCTAAAGCTTTGAAGCTTGGTTATGGAGTCTGGTAAGCTGATCAAGCAAGTGTGTAACAACTTCTGACGAGGAGTGCTTTATGCGATACAAGAGGAGCGGTTAAGGGATAATCTTAGTAGCCTAGGAATAGTATGCTTCAATTTATTTGTTAATCCCTCTTTTAATGCTGATGAATTCTTATTGGAAATTGATTGTATATGAAAATATCTTTCAATGTTAGATTACTTTGATTCCTATTCAATTCTTCTCATTTGTTTTCCCTTGGATTTAACTGTTTTGATCACGAAAGTGCAATTATAGTCTACCAACACTGAAAAGTGCGATGACAAGTTAAGTTAACAAGCAAGTCAGCGGAAGTTGCTTGGGGCTAAGAGGAATTCTAGTTACTTGTTCTTGAGTGCAAGGCATTGCCAACACTATAAGGTGGGGTAAATGTGGGTGCTTGAGTCTTGGTTAAATAGAGAGTTGTTATTGGTATGATTTCATTGGAACCTTATTGCTGTGATAGTTCATCTATAAAATACCTTGTCATCACATCTAGCGTTGCTACTTAGAGAAGTCAGTGATCCACTCCATTCTTCGCACTTGATCACACTTTTACTTTTCTGCATTTAAATTCTCAAAATATCAACAACAGTTTATTTTACTTTTAGTTGCTCTGACTTTTTATTTTTAGCTTTGCATTGACAACCTTGATTAACTTAGTGGTACAGATATAATTTAATTGCGTTGACATCCTTACTAGCATTTTCTCTAATTTTAACTTTAGTTGCTTCGACAATTGAATATCAAGAACTCTATCCTCATGGGATCAATATCTGATAGAGTAATTCTATGAACTATACTTGCATCAACGAGTGTCCGCTTGCACTTAAATGCTGTGACGTTTACAGGCCGATCAAGTTTTGGAGCCGTTACCGGGGATGGCCTTTTTTTGATGTTCATTTTTTAATTGCAATTATTCTTTCTTACTTAATTTTTTTTACTAATCTGTTTAACTTTCTTTTGATTTTCTTTCAAATTCTTTAGGAGTTGAATGTACACAAGGAGAAATCATAAGGATATTATGAGCTTTGATCCAGAACTCGAACGGACTATTCGAAGGAGGAAACAAGAACAAAAGAAAATGGTTGGAAACAATAATGATCTTCCACCATTGCTGCCACAGAATGTAGTTCCTTCAATACAACCACAAATAACTGATAATTTACCAACATTGTTGCTGCCACAAGTGGAGAAAATTCAAAATAGGACATTTAGAGAATTTGTTGTTCATTTGTTTGATGACTTACAGCCAGGGGTTGTTAGACCAGCAATACAAGCTGGTAATTTTGAATTGAAACTGGTTATGTTTCAAATGTTGAATTCCAATGGGAAATATGCAGGCTTACCTCATGAAGATGCAAGAGAGCATCTTAAGTCATTTCTTGTTATATGCGCTTCTTTCTGTCAACATGGTGCTCCTGATGATGCCTTGAAGATGCAGCTGTTCCCTTATTCTTTGCAAGGGGGGATGAGAACATGGTTCCTTGGTTTACCAGCTGGATCCATTACTTCTTAGAATGTGCTAGAAACACAGTTCGTGCTGAGATTTAATCTGTCGAAAATGAATGCGAGGTTGCAAAATGACATCACAGCATATCATCAACTAGATGATAAGAACTTACATACAACATAAGAATGTTACAAGAGTTTGCTTAGACGTTACCTTATGTATGGAATTCAACAAGAGACTCAGATCGAGATATTTTACAACGGATTGAATGCTCAAACAAGAAATCTTATCGACGCATCTGCAAATGGTCCCTTGTTGGATAAAGTTGTATGAATTCTAGAGAGAATTGCGTAAAATGATTATCAATACCCAATCTCTCGTTCTACTCAAGTAAAAACGAATCTTGGTGTTCTTGAATTAGTTGCAATTTCAGCCTTAAGTGTACAGGTATCCTCTTTGGTCAATATTATAAAGAACATGAAGGTGACAAGTGATGTTGCCCCTATTCAAGTGGCACAACAGATGGATGTCTCGACATTTTCCTATGAAATTTTTGATGACAACCACAGTTATGAGGATTGCCCACAACATGCAGAGAATGCGTTCTATGTCAACAACATATGAGGAAATTCTTATGGTAACTCATACAATAATAGGACTCATACAACATCAGAATGCATCCACATATAGATATGAAAATTCCTCACATCAAGGGAGTTATAGACAAGGGAGTTACAATAACAATCAGCAGCAGAACTATAATCATAATGCTCAGGTAAATTAGCATCCTGATGAAATGCAGGCACATAGCCAGATGCAATCACAAGCTAGAATGCAGCCATAACAGATTGTGTTGCCACATATGCAAGGACAACATCAGCAACAATAGAAATAATTTTCTCAACAAATACCAGATCCTATGGTTGCTCTTGAAGCGCTGTTACGAGAGTATATTACGAGAACTGAAGCAATCGTTCAAGGCAATTCTTTTTCTATCCGTGAGTTGAAAGACCAACTAGGACAATTGGCTTCTAATCTGAGTACATGATCACCAGGCACTATTCATAGTGACATTGAAAATTTGATGCAGAAGAGGAAGAAGCATTGTAAGGCTATCACGCTGCGGAGCGGAAAATAAATTCTTGAATCAAGCATAAATTTCAACCAAGAACATGTCGATGTATCTGAGCCACAACAACAAGGAGAAGTTGAATCTGACGAAAACCAAGCAGAAATAAATGAGGAGGTACCACCTGTAGTGACCTCTATACCTACAATTCGCCCAATAAAGATGTCGACACAATTGCCTATGTTGATGCATCGATTATTCCACAACAATCCACAGACACTATACCTTTGTCATTTCTAGAGAGATTTAAAGAGAAAGATCATGATAAGGATTATCAAAAGTTTGTTTTTATTTTGAAGCAATTACACATTATCATACCTCTTGTAGATGCTCTTGTGCAGATACCCAGCTATGGGAAATTCATGAAAGAGTTGCTATAAAAGAAGAAAAAGTTGTCCAAAATAGAGACGATTGTGCTCACAGAGGGGTGCAGTGCTGTCCTAACAAATAGCTTGCCACCAAAGATAAAAGACCCTGGCAGCTTCACAATCCCATGCTCCATTGGAACCTATTATCTAGGTAAAGCCTTATGCGATCTAAGAGCTAGTATTAACATTATGCCTTTGTCCACATTCAGTAAATTAGGAATTGGATCCATGAAACCCACTATAGTAACATTATAGCTTGCGGGCAGATCTTTAGCAAAACCTGAAGGCCATATCAAAGATGTCCTCGTTCACGTTGATAAGCTCATGTTCCCTGTGGATTTTATCATCCTTGACTGCGAAGTAGATAAGAAGGTGCCCATCATCTAGGGACACCCATTTTTAGCAACGGGATGCACGCTTATTGATGTTTTCAAGGGTGAGCTCATTATGTGTCATAATGACGAGCCTATTACTTTCAGTGTGTTTGAAGCGGCTCCATCTTCAAGTAAAGAGAAATGTTACCATATTGATGTGTTGGATGAGGTAATTATAGAAGAATTCAATGAATGAAGTTCAGCAGTTCCAGAAGAAGATCCAGTGACAACCACCGATGATATCCTAACTGAATGTGACCACAGAGTTGAGGCTAATAGTTATGAGTTGAAACAGGGTTGGCAATCGGAATCCTTGGATTTGTCCAACAGGACGATCCCTGTGTTTAAGCCATCAATCGAACAAGCTCCAACCTTGGAGTTAAAACCATTACCGATGCATTTGAAGTATATCTTTCTAGGTGACAATGACACATTACCTGTGATTCTCAGCGCAAGCCTTAATGTGAGTCAGGAAGAAAAACTTATTACAATTTTGAAACAATACAAACGAGCCCTAGCCTGGAGCATTGTAGACATCAAAGGAATTAGTTCCTCTTTTTGCATGCACAAGATCAGGTTGGAAGATGAAGGGAAGCAATCTATTGAGCAACAAAGAAGGCTTAATGAGAAAATGAAAGAGGTAGTGAAAAAGGAGATTATTAACTGGCCGGACGAGGGCATCATCTACCCCATTTTAGACAACACTTGGGTAAGCCCTATCCAATATGTGCCAAGAAAAGCAACATCACAGTGGTGATTAATGATAAGAACGAGCTGATCCCTACTCGCATTGCTACTGGTTGGCGAGTGTGTATGGATTATCATTGTCTCAATGCGGCCACAAAGAAGGATCACTTCCCACTACCATTCATTGATTAAATGTTGGATAGGCTAGCTGGTAAAGCCTACTATTGCTTCCTAGATGGCTACTCTGGATATAATCAAATTGCCATTGCACCGAAAGAACAAGCAAAGACCACGTTTACATGCCCATTTGGAACCTTTGCCTTCCGACGTATGCTATTTGGATTGTGCAATGCACTAGCCACGTTCCAGAGGTGTATGATGACTATCTTTTCGGACATGATTGAGGATTCATTAAAAGTATTTATGGACGAATTCTCTGTATATGGGCAGAATTTTGACCAATGCGCTGACAATCTGGCAACAATATTGAAAAGATGTGAGGACACAAATCTAGCACTGAATTGGGAAAAATGCCATTTCATGGCAACAGAAGGCATTGTCGTTGGTCATTGAATATCATGTTAGGGCATTGAAGTAGACAAAGCTAAGGTAAAAATTATTGAGAAATTTCCACCACCCACTAATGTCAAAGGAATAAGAAGCTTTCTTGGTCACGCTGGTTTCTATATGAGATTTATCTGATATTTTTCTAAGATTACCAAACCACTATGCTCGTTGCTAGAGTAGAATAAAAAGTTTGTGTTTGGTGACGTATTTCTAGACGCATTTTTCACAAAAAAGAAGCAGCTAGTGCAGGCTCCAATTATCGTTGCACCAGATTGGACGCAACCATTTAAATTAATGTGTGACGCGAATGATTTTGCTGTAGGAGCTATTCTAGGACAACGCAAAGAGAAGGTATTTCACTCAATTTACTATGCTAGTAAAACCTTAACTAAAGCACAGGTGAACTATACAACTACTGAGAAGGAATTATTAGCAGTAGTTTTTGCATTCGACAAGTTCCGTTCATACCTTGTCGGCGTAAAAATTACAATGTACACAGATCATTCTGCATTGAGACACCTTTTTGCGAAGAAAGACGCCAAATCGAGATTGATAAGATGGATCCTACTTTTACAAGAATTTGATATTGAAATCAAAGACAGAAATGGATCTTAAAACCAAGTAGCAGACCACTTATCCCATCTGGAAGCTGGAAGCGAAGATGGCAATCACTCATGCATTATCGATGCATTTCCAGATGAGTAATTATTTTATGTCGATGCATCTCCATAATATGCTGATGTTGTCAATTATCTTGTTTGTGGGAAGCTACCCTTGAGTGCCACTGGTCACAAGAAGATCAGATTTATGCGCGACGTTACGAACTATCATTGGAACGAGCCGTACCTATTTAAGGTATGCGCCGATAACATTATTCGTCGTTGTGTTCCTAAAGAAGAGATGACTTCCATCTTGAGACATTGCCATGATGCTCCTTACAGAGGCCATTTTGGTGGAATGAGGACTGCTGCAAAGGTCCTACAATCAGGATTCTTCTGGCCCAAATTGTTTGAAAATGCCTACAATTTTGCGTAACAATGCTATAAATGTCAATGTATAGGTTCTATATCTCGCCGCAACGAGATGCTCTAACAACCTATCGATGCTCCAACAACCTATCATGGAGGTGGAGTTATTTGATGTCTGGGGTATAAACTTTATGGGACCATTTCCACACTCTTTTGGAATGTGTATATTTTAGTTACTGTTGACTATGTCTCTAAGTGGATCGAGGCAATTGTGGTTCCAAAGGATGATGCTCGAATGATGTTGAAGTTCTTTCACAAGTATATCCTTATAAGATTTGGAACACCTAGGGCATTGATAAGTGATCAAGGTACTCATTTTCACAATAACTAAGTGGCGACAGCCTTGAATCGATATGGTGTGAAGCATCGCATAACCACCACATACCATCCACAAACGAATGACCAAGCGGAGGTTTCTAATCAAAAAATTAAAAGTATCCTTGAGAAGGTGGTTAACCCATCTAAAAGAGATTGGTCTTCATGGCTACATGACGCGTTGTGAGCACTTCGTACTGCGTAAAAAACCCATTGGGGATGTCGCCGTATCAATTAGTGTTTGGTAAATCCTGTCACCTGCCAGTTGAACTTGAGCATAAAGCCATGTGGGCGATCAAGTAGGTGAACATGGACTATGATACTGCTGGACAGAAACAGTTGTTGGACATTTCAAAGCTGAAAGAAATTCGACGCAATGTGTATGAAAATGCAACCATGTACAAGGAAAAGACTAAGAGATGGTACGACAATATCATCTTGCAGTGACAATTTAACCCTGGTCAATTGGTACTTCTATTTAATTCACGTTTGAAATTACATCTAGGTAAATTACGCTCGAGATGGTTAGGCCCTTTCAAAGTTGTCGAAGCATTCTAGCATGGTGCAATGACAATTGAAGATATGAAGGATGGTCACCAGTTTAAAGTAAATGGCCAACGACTGAAGCATTACATGAGCCAAGATGTCAAAGAACACAATGAGACTATAAATCTGATCACTTTTCTTTAATGTCGTTGCAATTTTTACTTTTACTTTGTGATTTTTACTTTCATTTGTTTCCTTTTTAATCTATCCAAGAATAAAAAAATCACCTTTTTGTCGACACATCATAAAGCACAACGTGTCAGCACATCCTGGATGACTCAGCAAAGCTTTTTCAGCAAGAATCGCGTCGATTGATCTCCATCTATCCCTAGCCGTTAGATCAAACCAAAAGGTACAATCTACAGCCTAACATTTATTGGCTACAGACGCAACATTTTCACAAGCTAATTGCAATAATTACATCTTTTCCTCTGAAAGAATTATAAAACTCTTCTTTTTCCATTTCTCTTCTCCCACTCACAACATTTATTGCTGCTACAACCATCTTCGTCATTTTCTTCAAACCTTTTCGCAAATTCTCTCGCTCTTTTTACTAAGCTATTATGGCAAGAACACGAGGAGCAAAAACCCCTTCGAAATCCCTTGCTGAATCCTTAGCCACTGTGGTTCGGAATGCCGACCAACCCTTACAGAAAGAACTCGTCCTATTCCTTATCCAAGGCGGCGAAGGACCGCTACCAAGATGTCATGCTCAAGAGAAACTGTCACCTAGAGCAAGGTTTCTAGTTGTCCCCACATCAGGTGTTGGGGAAACAAGTTGCGAGGACAATCTCTCGTCTGGGTTGGGAGTCTTTTTACGACCAACTGGTCGGTTATTTGCCTATTATGGTAAGAGAGTTCTATGCAAACTTAGTGGATTCTGAATAGGAGTTTATATTTGTATGAGAGGGTCTGGTGCCTTGGAGTGCCATCCATATCAACGAGTTAATTGATGAAGGCGCTAACCTGGTAATGCAAGATCTATGCGTCAAGGGTGCTATGTGGACTGGTAACGGTCCACATAACTACACGATGCACCGACGTTATCTCACAACTCAGAGCAAGGTATGGTTCCACTTTGTTAACAGCTGAATTCTGCCTTCAACCCATAGCCCAACTGCGATGCTGGATCGTATGTGCCTTTTGCACTCCATTCTAAGAGGCCTCCACATCAATGTCGTTGTAATTTTACATGATGAAATTGCTAAAGTCGCGGGTAAACAGACAGGTATCTTACCTTTCCCTTCTTTAATTATGATGCTTTGTAAACAAAGGGGTATTATGCCCCGTGATGGTGAGGAGGTGTTGGACAACAAGGTACCAATAAATGATATATCGATGGAGCGAATGACTAGGGGACAAGACACCCCTCTGATGAAAGAAGCGCTTAAGAAGAAGGAGAAAGGGAAAAGAAAGAAAAAAGAGAAGCAAGAAAATGCATCCACTAACCCTCAGGTTGAGAAAAAGTTGGCTATAATAGAATAAATCATTGATCTCATGAATCTGCGCCAGATTTTCCTTGTCAGTATGATGGATGAAATGGATTACAGGCAGAACCTCTTCTATGCATACACAAGGGCGTGGAACAACGCTATTGTCACCACATTGAGGAATCTGAGCCCAAATCTCCTGCCTGAGTTTCCTGTATTCCCACCTATTGTTAGGGAAGCCCCATCATCCTCCAAGAAACCTACTCCTGAAGGTAGGCCTTAATCGGCCCCATCCCCAACAAGAATTCATATCTCCGATGATGAGGAGTGATCCGATCTGTAACGTCACAGCAATGTGCAAGCGAAAACACGCCGAAGCAAGTATAATTGATAGAACAATTCTATCAGATATCAATCCCATAGTTAATGGATTGTTGATGTCTATATGTCGAAGCAATTAAAACTAAAATTAGAGAAAGTGTGAGTAAAGATGTCAGCGCACTTTAAGTCAGATCTGCACACTAAAAATAGATAGTATTGTCAATGCAATCAAAGTTAATTGTCAAAACAACTTAAAGTAAATCAAATTTTTGTTGAAGTTTTAAGAATTTAAATGCATGAAAGTAAAATGTGGCCAAGTGTAAAGGATTGTAGTGGATCACTGATTTTGCTAAGCAGTAACGCTGGATACGCCTACAAGGTATTGTATAGAATTGTTGCCGCAATAAGGCTCTAATGAAATCTTACCAATAACAGTTCTTCATTTAATCAAGAATCAAATACCCACAATCACCTCACCTCTCGGTGTGAGCAATGTTGTGCGCTCAAGAACAAGTGACTAAAATCTCTTTTAATCCCAAGCAACTCTCGTTGCCTTGCTTCTTAACCTAACTTGTCACCGCATCTCTCGATGTCGGTAGACTGCAAATGCACTCTTGTGTTTGATGCAGTTAAATCCAAGAATAAACAGATGAAAAGCATTAAATAAGAATCAAAGTGATCTAACATTGAAAGATACTCTCGTATTCATTCAGATGTTATTAAAATTCATCAGCATAAAAGAGGGGTCAACGAATACAATCGAAGCTTACTATCTCCAGACTACTAGGACTATTCTTCAATCGCTCCTCTTACGTTGCATCAAGCACCTCTCGTAAGAAGTGATTGCTTCTTCGCTCAATCAGCTCACCGTCTTCCAGCTTAAATCTCAAAAACACAAAGTAATTATAGAATTTAATTCCTTTCCTCTTGATGATTTCTTCTATCTTCTTTCCTCTATTTATAGCCTTCAAAAGTTACAGGTTTCATCCTCCATTCTCAGATCTAGATCCAATTTGCAGTTGTCAAAGTTAGTTACAGTATAGCTATGCACTCACACAGACTTAATGTGTTCTTCAGAGATCTCCAGGTTGTCGTTACATTGCTGAGCGCGATCTGAAAAATCAATTACGGTGACAACGTGGGATTTTCCTGTGCTAGTGCTTCCAGTTGTATTTTCAGCTTGCGTTTACTTATCCAAAGCTCAGGTTTTTAGCGGCGACATCTCTGGTCGCAATTTCAAGCTGATCTTGTAACTGCATTCTTCTTTCAGCATTGATCTTATGAGATGAGTTCCTTCACTGACAATTCTAAGGCACAATATATAGGCTACTTGTAGCAACATTAGTACACAAAAGATGTAAAAATAACAAGAATTTAAACCAAACTAAAATGAGTTAGAAAATATAAAAACTAAGTTTGAAATGTTTAAGATGCATGCAAAATAAGATACAAAAGAGACAATTAAAACACCAATTTAGGGAGAAAATATATGTCATTTGTAATGCTATCACACCCCCAAACTTGAGTTTTTACTTGTCCTCAAGTAAACAAAAATGAGCAACGTCTCAAGCAAACATGTCACCGCAATCATTATTCTCGCAACTTGAATTTCTTGAAATCCTAATACACAAATTGTATTTATAAGATAGAATAATGCGCCGACAATTTATAGGCATGAATCATTAAAACTGCAACTTCATTAATGTTAGTATTATGCATTGAATCTTAATCTTCCCTGAACCAATACAACAAACATTTTTTTCTTCTTTTCTTTTTCTTCTTTTCCTTTTTCAAGTTACTAAGAGATGTCATTGCATTATTCTACCTTTATTCCTGGGCAGTAACGATGGGGTGCAACAAACCCCTAGGAGGTATGCAATTGCGTAGACACACACTCTTACAGTGACAGCCTTTTGCTAGATGATTTTTTCTAAAATCTACAGCAGAGTGTTCTCCCTTGAAAAGTCACACTGCACTCACATTGGAGTGTCTTTTATTAATACAATGTCGCTGCAACTGTTAGTTAGTTCAAGATTCAAACATTAACACTATCCATTCATTACTGAAGCATTTCCAATCATTCATTCAAAAATAGAAAGCTTACTATTCATTCATATTCATCCAATTTACACATCAGCATCCCAATCAATTCAAGATTTACGCATCAAATAAAAAATTGTGGTCATTTTTGTTGAATATTTTGCATACTTTCATTAACTAAAGAAACAAATAAAATTCAAAGACGTGGGTGTAATTGCATTTCCATTTCACAATATCGCCCAAACTTAGTGTCTGCATTGTCCCCAATGCACTGACAATAATATACAGATAAGAATGGAAATGTAACTACAATGCAACTAAACTAACAAAAGAAATGCAATGACAAAATAAAATGCGATGACAATAAAAATGTATGCAATCTATCTATAGAAAAGTAAACTAACTAATTTTTGCTCAGCCTACGCAGAGGCTGTTTTAGTTTCTTTTTTTTCCTTGGGCGCTCACCTTCCTCTTTGTGTTTTCTTTTCTTATCCTTGCATCGCTTCTTCTTGTCCTTTGAACCAACCGGATCAGTGAATTGCTCCTCCTCAGCTGGTTGGGTGATGGCCTCATCGATAGTTACTTCGGATGGATGGATTTCAGCTAATGGTGCCACATATGGCACAATGGCAAGAGGGTGAATCTCCTCAATACTGCTTGTAACTACCTCAGCTCAGCTCGAATCAGGTGGAGCCTCGTCACTACTAGATGCCCCACACTCACGGGTGTGCCGACAATATCCTCAGCGATAATTATCGGGGCATCTTCCTTCCTTCCTTCCTACTCCTCAGCAGGGTCCTTCTTCTCATGCCCTTCTTCATTTTCCTTCTCCTTCTCTTGACCTTCTTCTTGTTATGTGCCTTCATCTCTAAGCTTCACTTGTTTAGTTGTGGCCATGTCAGTGCCATTATCTACGTTCATACCCACGGGGGTATGCAATTCCTCAATGTCAACCCCCTGCCTGCCATGTTTGCGCCGAGGCTATTTCATCTTCAAACAGACTGGCGATATTGCAGTAGCAATCCCCCTCAGCATTAGAGTGCCCCTCTTGCTCTTCATCATCAGAGATATTAATTCTTGTTGGAACATGGGTAGGCCTACCATTAGGAGTAGGGTGGTCGGAGGAGGAGGCTTGTATTGGGCGAAAAATAGAGGGGATGACTGGGAAGTCTGGCAACAGACTGGGACTCATGCTGCGTAATGCGATGACAATTGCCTCATTCCAGGCCTTTGTATACACATAGAAAATATGCAGTCTATAGTTCATATCTTCTAATACGCCGTTAGTACGGATAGTGCGCATGTCAATGCGATCAATATGCACTCCCATAACAGCCAGCTTCTTTTCCAATTGGGGATTTATAGGTGCATCTGCCTTTTAATCCTTCTTCTTCCCTTTGCCTTTGTCCTTCTTTTGTGGTTCTTCTTTCACATTTGACGTTTCTTGGCCTCAAGTCATATTTTCAACTGATATATCATTGATGGGGCTTTACTCCCACACACAAGGTAATTGACTACATCAGCATACCTGGGCGATGCATTGACAAAGAACAATTGCTCGTCTAAAAATGCGTCAAAAATCTAGGCTTTACTCCCATCTTCACTTCCAGCTTCCAGTCGAGACAAAGTGGTCAGCTACTTGATTTTTAAATCCTTTTCTATCTCTGATTTCAACATCAAATTCTTGAATGAGTAGGATCCATCGGATTAATCTAGGTTTGGCATCTTTTTTCTCAAAAAGGTATCTCAATGCGGAGTGATTTGTGTAAATTATAATCTTTGCGCCGATAAGGTATGAGCGAAACTTGTCAAATGCAAAGACTATTGCTAGCAATTCCTTCTCAGTAGTTGTATAATTGACCTGCTCTTCAGTCAAAGTTTTACTAGCATAATAAATAGAATGAAATACCTTCGCTTTATGTTGGCCTAGTACAGCTCCCATAGCGAAATCACTTGGTCGCACATTAATTCAAACGGTTGCATCCAGTCCGGTACGACTATAATTGGAGCTTGTATCAGCTGCTTCTTTATTATGTTAAATGCGTCCAGACAGGTGTCATCAAACATAAACTTTTTATTTTGCTCTAGCAATGAGCCTAACGGTTTAACAATCTTGGAAAAATCATGGAAAAATCTCCTATAGAACCCAGCATATCTAAGAAAGCTTCTTATTCCCTTCACATTTGTTGGCGATGGTAATTTCTCGATGATTTTGACCTTTGCTTTATCTACCTCAATGCCCTGACATGATATGCGATGGTCGAGGACAAATGCCTTTTGTTGCCATGAAGTGGCATTTCTCCTAATTCAGAACTAGATTTGTGTCCTCGCATCTCTTCAAAACTTTCACCAAATTGTCAGCGCATTGGTCAAAAGTTTGCCATAAACTGAAAAATCATCCATGAATACCTATCAAGAATCCTTGATCATGTTCGAGAAGATAGCCATCATACACCACTAGAATGTGGCTGGTGCATTGCACAATCTAAATGGTATACGTCGGAAGATAAAAGTTCCAAATGGGCATGTGAACGTTGTTTTTGCTTGATGTTCTGGCGTAATGGCAATTTGATTGTATCAAGAGTAGCCATCTAAGAAGCAATAATAGGCTTTACCAGCTAGCCTATCTAGCATCTGGTCAATGAAAGGTAGTGGAAAGTGGTCCTTCTTTGTGGCTGCATTCAGTTGACGATAATCCATGCATACTCGCCAACCAGTCGCGATGCGAGTAGGGATTAACTCATTCTTGTCATTGCTCACAACTGTTAAAACACTCTTTTGGACACACATTAAATGGGGCTCACGTAATCACTATTAGAAATAGGGTATATGATGCCCGCGTCTAGCCACTTGATAATCTCCTTCTTCACTACTTCTTTCATATTTTCATTGAGTCTTCGTTGTTGCTAAATGAATTGCTTCCCTTCATCTTCCAATCTGATCTTGTGCATGCGAAAAGAGGGACTAATGCCTCCGATATCATCAATGCTCCAAGAAATGACTCTTTTATGTTCTTTCAAAATGGCGATAAGCTTATCTTCCTACATTGTGTCAAGGGATGCATTGACAATAACAGGTAATGTACATTGTCACCTAAGAAAACATATTTCAAGTGCGTCGACAATGGCTTCAACTCCAAGGTAGTAGCTTGTTCAATCGATGGTTTAAACACCGGGATCGTCCTGTTCGACAGATCCAAAGATTCCAATTGCCAATTCTGTCTCAGCTCAAATTATTAACCTCAATTTTATGGTCACATCCAGGCAGGGTTTCATCAATGTATGTTATTGCATCTTCATCTAAGACTGTTGAACTCCGTTCATTGAATTCTTCCATAATTATTTCTTCCAGCATGTCGATGTGGTGACATTGCTCCTTACTTCTTGATGGAGATGCCTCGAACACACTAAAGGTAACATGTTCTTCATTATGATGCATGACAAGCTCTCACCATTTTTAGATGCGTCGACAAGATTTCTTGTCTGAGCATTCAATCTGTTATAAAGTATCTCAATTTGAGTCTTTTGTTGAATTCCATGCATAGGGCAACGTCTAAGTAAAGTCTTGTAACATTCCCATGTTATATGTAAGTTCTCATCATCCAGTTGATGATATGCTGTGATGTCATTTCACAACCTCGCATTCATTGTCGACGGATTAAATCTCAGCACGAACTGTGTTGCTAGCACATTCCAAGAAGTAATGGACCCAGTTGGTAAACCAAGGAACCATGTTCTCGCCCTCCCTTGCAAAAAATAAGGGAACAACTGCATCTTCAAGGCGTCATCAAGAACACCATGTTGACTAAAAGAAGCACATATAAGAAGAAATGACTTAAGATGCTCTCCTGCATCTTTATGAGGTAAGCCTGCATACTGCCCATTAGAATTCAACATTTGAAACATAACAGGTTTCAATTCAAAATTACCAACTTGTATTGCCGGTCTAACAACCCTTGGCTGTAAGTCATCAAGCACAGGAACAATAAATTCTCTGATAGTCCTGTTTTGAATTTGCTCCACTTGTGGTAGCAGCGGTGGTTAATTATTAGTTCTTTGTGGCTATATTGGAGGAACTACATTTTGTGGCAGCAACGGTGGAAGATCATTGTTGTTTTCAGCCATTTTCTTTTGTTCTTGTTTCCTCCTTCGAATAGTCCATTCGAGTTCTGGATAAAAGCTCACAATATCCTTATGATTCTTCTTGTGGACATGCAACTCCTAAAGAATTTGAAAGAAAATTAAAAGAAAGTTAAACAGATTAGTAAAAAAAAAGTTAAGTAAGAAAGAATAATTGCAACTACAAAATTGAACATCAAACAAATGCCATCCCTGGCAACGACGCCAAAAACTTGATCGGCCTGTAAACGTCACAGCATTTGAAGTGCAAGCGGGTTCTCGTTGATGCAAGTATAGTTGATAGAATTACTCTATCGGATATCAATCCCACGAGGATAGAGTTCTTGATATTCAATTGTCGAAGCAACTAAAGTTAAAATTAGAGAAAATTCTAGTAAGGATGTCAGCGCAATTAAATCAAATCTACACCACTAAGTTAATTAAGGTTGTCAATTCAAAGATAAAAATAAAATGTTAGAGCAACTAAAAGTAAAATAAATTGTTGTTGATATTTTGAGAATTTAAATGCAAAAAGGTAAAAGTGTGATCAAATGCGAAGAATGGAGTGGATCAGTGACTTCACTAAGTAGCAACGCTAGATGTGATGACAAGTTATGTTATAGATGAAATGTCACAGTAATAAGGTTCTAATGAAATCATACCAATAACAACTCTCTATTTAACCAAGACTCAAGCGCCCACATTTACCCCACCTTCCAGTGCTAGTAATGCCTTGCACTCAAGAACAAGTGACCAGAATTCCTCCTAGCCTCAAGCAACTTCCGCTGACTTGCTTGTTAACTTAACTTGTCACCGCATTTTCTAGTGTCGGTAGACTGCAATTGCACTTCTGTGGTCAAAACAATTAAATCCAAGGGAAAACAAATGAGGAGAATTGAGTAGGAATCAAAGTAATCTAACATTGAAAGATATTTTCATATATAATCAATTGCCAATAAGAATTTGTCAGCATTAAAAGAGGGATTAACAAATAAATTGAAGCATACTATTCCTAGGCTACTAGGATTATCCCTTAACTGCTCCTCTTGTATTGCATTAAGCACTCCTCGTCAGAAGTTGTTGGACACTTGCTCGATCAGCTCACCGGACTTCAAAACCAAGCTTCAAAGCTTTAGAGAATTTGCAGAATTAATTTCTTCAACTCTTGATACCACTTTCCTTCTTCTCTCCTCTATTTATAAGCTTTGAGAATTGTAGATCTCATCTCCTCTCAGATCCAACTTCTTTTGTAGCTGTCAAAGTTTGTTAAAATCCAGCTATGCACTCACGCAGATCTGGTGCGTTCTTTATGAATCTGTAGGTTGTCGCGACATCGCTGGGCGCAATCTCTAATCTTTAATTAAGGCGACAACGTGTTATTATCCTGCGTTGGTGCTTCTAGATGTGTTTGCAACTTAAATTCACTCATACAAACTAGATGTTTCCATGCGATGAAATTTCTGGCCGCAATTTCATGCTAAACTTGTGGCTGCATCTTTGAACTTTTTCTAGCATCGATCTTCCGAGATGGATCCCTGCGCTGACAATTTCAGACGCAATACATATGCTGCATATGGCAACATTAGTGCACAAAAGAGAAAAATAATGAGAATTTAAGCCACACAACATTTAGGGGGAAAATAAGTGTTATTTCCAATGCTATCAACTACCAACTTCCAAACGAGACAGGTAGTCTGAAACTTGATTCTCTGAACCCTTACGGTCTTTGGTCTCTATATCAAATTCTTGCAACCATAGGATCCAACGTATCAGTCGTGGTTTTGCGTCCTTCTTCGTGAAAAGATATCTCAACGCCGAGTGATTAGTAAATATAGTAACCTTTGCACCGACAAGGTATGAGCAAAATTTGTCGAAAGCAAAGACTACAGCCAACAATTTTTTCTCTATTATTGTGTAATTAATTTGAGCCTCTATAAGAGTCTTGTTGTCGTAATAGATGGCGTGAAATATTTTTTCCCTTGCATTGTCCTAGGACAACACCGACAGCAAAGTCTCTTGCATTACACATAACTTCAAATGGTTGAGACCAATCTGGTGCAACGACAATGGGTGCATTAACAAGCTGCTTCTTTATTTGATTAAATGCATCCAAACATGCATTGTCAAAGAGGAATTTTTATTCTCTTCCAACAATGAGCATAGGGGAAAAGATTCAAAACCACTGAAGGTAACATGGTCGTCATTGTGTCGCAGGGTCAACTCACCTTTGTATACATTGATGAGAGCGTGTCCGGTAGCTAAAAATGGTCGTCCCAAGATTATAGGAACTTCCTTGTCTACCTCGCAGTCAAGTATAATGAAATCAGCATGAAAAACAAACTTATCCATATGAGCTAAAATGTCTTTGATCTACTTTTTTGGTTGAGCCAAGGATCAATCTGCTAATTGCAATGTCACTGCAGTGGGTTTCATATGACCAATTCCTAACTTTCTAAAAGTAGACAGTGGCATGAGGTTGATGCTAGCTCCTAAATCGCATAAAGTTTTACCCAAATAGTGGTTGCCAATTGAACAAGGGATAGTAAAGTGATCGGTGTTTTTATGACATAACAATTGTGTAAGCGTACACACGTCGAAGCAAGTATAGTTGATAGACAGAGCTATCGGATATCGATCCCATGAGGAAATGGTTCTCGATGTTTACTGTCAGAGCAATCAATATTAAAAATCAGTATAATGTGAGTAAGATTCAAAGCATGTTACTAACATTAGTGAAGTTGCAGTTTTAATTATTCATACCTATGAATTATCGGCGCATTATTCCATCATGTGAATACAATTTGAACATTAGAATTCCAAAGGATTTAAGTAGTTAGAATAATGATTCCGGTGACATGTTTTCTTTGTGACTTTGTTTATTTTTGTTTACTTGAGGACAAGTAAAAACTCAAGTTTAGGGGTGTGATAGCATTGGAAATGAAACTTATTTTCTCCCTAAATTTATGTATTAGTTGTCCCTTTTGTATTATATTTAGCATGCATGATAATCATTTCATATTTAGTATTTATATTTTCTAACTCAATGTTGTGTGGCTTAAATTTTCATTATTTTATTTCTTTTGTGCACTAATGTCGCCATATGCAGTATATGTATTGCGTCTGAAATTGTCAGCATAGGGATCCAGCTCTGAAGATCGATGCTAGAAAAAGTTCAAAGATGCAGCCACAAGTTTAGCTTGGAATTGCGGCGAGAAATGTCACCACATGGAAACATCTACTTTGAATGGGTGAATTCAAGTTGCAAACACATCTGGAAGCACCAGCAAAGGAGAATAAGATGTTGTCGCTACAATTAAAGATTAGAGATTGCGCCCAGCGATGTCACGACAACCTGCAGATTCATGAAGAACACACCAGATCTGCGGGAGTGCACAACTGGATTTTAACAAACTTTGACAGCTACAAAAGGAGTTGGATCTGAGAGGAGATGAGATCTACAATTCTCGAAGCTTATAATAGAGAGAAGAAGGAAAGAGGTATCAAGAGTTGAAAAAATTAATTTTGCAAATTCTCTAAAGCTTTGAAGCTTGGTTCTGGAGTTCGGTGAGCTGATCGAGCAAGTGTGTGACAACTTCTAATGAGGACTGCTTTATGCGATACAAGAGGAGCGGTTAAAGGATAATCCTAGTAGCCTAAGAATAGTATGCTTCGATTTATTTATTAATCCCTCTTTTAATGCTGATGAATTCTTATTGACAATTGATTGTGCATGGAAATATCTTTCAATGTTAGATTACTTTGATTCCTATTCAATTCTTCTCATTTGTTTTCCCTTGGATTTAACTGTTTTGAGCACGGAAGTGCAATTGTAGTCTACCGACACTGGAAAGTGCGGTGAGAAGTTAAGTTAACAAGAAAGTCAGCGAAAGTTGCTTGAGGCTACGAGGAATTCTAGTCACTTGTTCTTGAGTGCAAGGCATTGCCAACACTGGAAGGTGGGGTAAATGTGGGCGCTTGAGTCTTTGTTAAACAGAGAGTTGTTATTGGTATGATTTCATTGGAACCTTATTACTGCGACAGTTCATCTATAAAATACCTTGTCATCACATCTAGCGTTGCTACTTAGTGAAGTCACTAATCCACTCCATTCTTCGCACTTGATCACACTTTTACTTTTCTGCATTTAAATTCTCCAAATATTAACAACAATTTATTTTACTTTTAGTAGCTCTGACATTTTATTTTTATCTTTTCATTGACAACATTGATTAACTTAGTGGTGCAGATCTAATTTAATTATGCTGACATCTTTACTAGCATTTTCTTTAATTTTAACTTTAGTTGCTTCGACAATTGAATATCAAGAACTCTATCCTTGTGAGATCGATATCCGATAGAGTAATTGTATCAACTATACTTTCATCGATGTGTGTCCACTTGCACTTAAATGCTGTGATGTTTACAGGCTGATCTTGGAAGTTGGTAGTGAAGATGGAGACATACTTCAGATTGTCGATGCATTTCTAGATGAGAAGTTGTTCACTGCTGACGCAACCCCTTAGTATGCGGATATAGTTAATTATCTAGTATGTGGAGAACTACCCTTGGGTGTCACATGCCACAAGAAAGAAAGATTTCTTCGTGAAGTAGTGAAATACCATTGAAATGAGCCGTATTTATTCAAGGTATGCAATGATAATATCATTCAGCGTTGTGTTCCAAAAGAAGAAATGTTTTCAATCCTAAAGCATTGTCACGATGCTTCTTATGGAGGTCACTTTGGTGGCATGAGAACTGCTACTAAGGTTCTTCAATTAGGATTCTACTAGCCTTCACTATTTAAGAACGCCCACAACTTTGTGACTTAATGTGATCGATGTCAGTGCACTGGTTCTATATCTCGACGTAATGAAATATTACAGTAGCAAATTATGGATGTTAAACTTTTCGATGTTTAGGGTATGGATTTTATCGGACCATTCCCAAGCTCATTTGGAAACATCTATATTCTAGTTGCTGTTAACTATGTATCAAAGTGGGTTGAAGCCATTGCAGTCACAAAGGATGATGCAAGGACAGTGCTTAAATTTTTCCACAAGCATATACTTACTTGCTTTGGCACACCAAAAGCATTAATCAGCGATCAAGGTACTCACTTCCATTGCAACCAGGTGGCAGCCACATTGAAGAGATATGGAGTTAATCATCGAATAGCTACCACTTATCATCCGCAAACTAACGGAAAAGTTGAGGTGTCCAATCGACAAATTAAGAACATTCTTGATAAGGTTGTAAACCCTTTAAGAAAAGAATAGTCTTCTAGACTTGAAAATGCTTTGTGGGCATTACAGATAGCATATAAAACCCCACTTGGGATGTCACTATATCAGCTTGTTTTTGGAAAAGCATGTCACTTACCAGTTAAACTGGAGCACAAGGTAATATGGGCGATTAAGCAAGTGAACATGGATTAGATTATGATGCTGCTAGAAAGAGGAGGCTATTAGACATCACTGAACTAGAGGAAAAAATGCCTATGAGAATGCAATAATTTACAATAAAATACCAAACAATGGCATGATAAAATTATTTTGCAGCGACAATTTATTGCAGGTCAACAAGTGCTATTTTTCAATTCTAGACTGAAATTGCACCCAGGTAAATTGCGCTCCCGTTGGTTTGGACCTTTCAAAGTTGTCGAAGCATTTCCTCATGATGCAGTCACAATTAAGGATCTACATGATGGGCACTAGTTTAAAGTGAATGGACAACGACTGAAACATTATTTTGGGCATAGTGATCAAAAGCAAGATGAGATCATTAAATTGGTCAAATTTTTCTAATCTTTCTTGAAATTTTTATCATGTAATTTTATTTTCTTTTGTTTTTGTTTAAGTTTATTTTACTACGTATTTTTTTGTAGGATAATTCAATTCTTTTGTCGACGCATTTGATCTCCTATTCGATGCGACTCGTCTGTCTGTTCTGAAATCGTTGACTCAAAAAAATCAGAGTATATCAGGAAATAGATCCCACCATTTCATTAATGGATACCTGACCATTGGATCGGTTTAAACGGGTGTAATTCCTATTGGACGCATTTATTCTACTAGAATTTATGTCCTTTCCTCTATTACATAAAACACAAGCCTTTTCATCTTCTCTTTTCACTCACTATAAACACCCTCCTCTGTGCCAACTGTGATATTCACAAAGATGCCATTTTTATTCACAACCTTTCTTAAAGCTTGCACCTTTCTGCATTACAACCCTATTTACTTACAAAAACATGGCCAGAACTCGTGGAGCAGTGAAGAAAGCAACCAAATCTATTACAGAACCTTCATCCTCTGCAACAGTTATTCGTGAAACAGAGCCTCCCATGTCCAAAGATCTTGTGATATTCCTCATAAAAGCGGCCAAAGACCATTTTTAGGAGAACATGCTGAAAAGGAATTGTCACCCAGAACAGAGCTTTCTCTTGTCGCGACAACAAGACCTGAGAAAACAAATTCACAATACCATCGCGAAGATAAAATGGGAAACCTTTTGCCAACACCTTGGAAGCTATTCTCTATCTTTGGTACATGAGTTCTATGGTAATCTTACTGACCATGAGTCAGAATTTATTTTTGTTCGCGAAGGATTAATCCCCTGGGACGCTAAACACATTTACGAGCTTTGCAACACCAAAGTAGGCAAGGAAGAACATGTTGCATTTATTTAAGAACTCACTTATGACACGACTGATCTTTTGGTGAAGGATCTCTATGTTGAAGGAGCCACATGGACGGGTTCGAATCCTAACAACTACACCATGCACCGACGCTTTTTAACGCTACAAAGCAAAGTATGGTTCCATTTTGTGAACTGTAGATTGAGGCCTTCTACGTGCAACACCACTGTTACCCTTGACAGAATGTGTCTGATACATTTCATCATCAAGGGAAGGAAAATCTATGTCGGGGCAATATTACACCAGGAAATTACTGAATGTGCTGCCAAGCAAATGGGCATATTGGTTTTCCCATCACTAGTGATACAGTTGTGCCAGCAAAAGGGAATCATACCCCGAGCTGGAGAAGAAATCCTGGAGAACAAAGGCCCAATCAATGAAGCATCAATCGAGAGAATGACTCGTGAGAAGGATACGCCTATAGTGAAGGAAGTAGAAGCAAGAAAAAGGAAGGGAAAAGCAAAAGCAGAAGAAAAAGGAACAAATGTGATTGCAGACACTCATTTGTGGCACCAAATGAAGGAGGTCGAGAAGATAGCAGATTCCATAAGCATTAGGCAAATCAAGCTTGTCACCACAGTGGAAGACATGGACAGAGCATAGAATTTATTCTACGTTTACACCAGGGCCTGGAACAGTGTAGTTGTGACCACATTGAGGCAGTTGAGCAAAGCCCCACTCCCAGAATTCCCAATATTTCCTCTAATCATCAGAGAGTATGAGCCCTCAACCGAGGAGGCTAACTCAGGGGACAAAGACCAATCGATGGCTTCCCCACCAATGGTGCACATCTCTGATGATGAGAAGGAGGCGAAATCAAGGGATGTTGAGGAATGTTTGTGAAAAATTGAAAGCCTATTTGAAGATGAGTTCACTACTGGTTAGGAGGAACATGTTGCTAAAGAGGTAACTCCTGCTGAAGGGGAAGAAACTCAAGTTGAAAAGAAGAAGAGAAAGATAAAGAAAAAGAAGCTGAGGAAGATTCAGCTAAAGAAATTGTCACCCTACCTAAAGTTATAGGTGCAATGATTGAGGGCTTGACGCAAGATGTAGAGAGTCAGGTGAAAGCTGCAGAGGAAATTAAGGAGGACCACCATAATCCTTTGGAAATAATGGTCTAAACTGGACCACTTGAGGTGACCCATCCAACACCAGACGTAGCTGATGATGCCGAGGCACAGACAGATGTTGCGGAGCAATCCGATGATCAGGGAAAGCCCAAAGAAAGAAAGAGAAAGGGCTCCAAGGATAAGAAGTGTCAAAAGGAAGAAAAGAAGAGAAGGAAGAAAAAGCACCATGCAGCCATATCGACGACTGCGAAAAATTAAGTTAGGTTTATTTAAGTTTTTAGTTGTAGTTTTCATGCATAGCATGTAGATGTAATTTTTAGTCTGTTAGTAAGCATTTTCATCGCATTCCTATTGTCATTACATTTTAACTGTCATTGCATTTGCATTGTCATTGCATTTCCATTTGTCATGGTATTTTAGTGTTAGTACATTGGGGACAATGCAGACTTTAAGTTCGGGAGAATGTATATGGGATTTGAAAATGTAATTGCACCCACATTTCAAAATTTTTCTTTTTGACTTGAATGAAGCATGGAAGGTTATGAATGGTTATTGCAAATGTATTTAAAATTTTTACATTCGATGCTTAATTCTTGAATCATGTGAACTGTAAATCAATGAGTTAGATAAAATTGACTGAATATTGTATCTTCAATTCTTTGATGAATGATTTAGATTGCATTAGTAATGGATGACTAGTATCATTCTTGGAATCTTGAATGAATCTACCCTTTACAGCTACTTATATATATATAGTTATAAATAAGAGACACTCCAATGTGGGTGTATTGTGAACTTCTCAAGGGGGAACACTCCAATGCAAGTGTTAGAAAAATGAATTTGACCAAAGGCTGTCACTGCAAAAGTGTGTGTCGGCGCAATTACATACTCTCTAGGGGTTTGTTGCACTCCATCGTTACTTCTCAGGAATAAGGGTATAGTAATGCAACAATATCCCTTAGTCACATATAAAAAAGAAGAAGAAGAAGAAGAAAATGATATATGTATATATTACTATGAAATAAATATTGTATTGGTAGATAGAATTTAGGGTTTGAAGCATGATATTGACATTGATGAAGTTGGAATCTTGGTTATTCATATTTATGTATTGTCGATGCAATATTCTGTCATTTGAATGTGATTCATTCATTGGGATTTTAGATGATTCAAGTTGCTAGAATGATCATTTGTCTTGATAAATTTTTGTATAGCCTCGCTAGTTTCTATTTTACTTAAGGAAAAGTAAAAACTGAAGTTTGGGGGTGTGATAGTACTAGAAAGAACTATTGATTTCTCCCTACTTATTGTTTAATTCGTTCCCATTTAGTCATTCTTAGCACATATTTTAGCATTTTTTTAGTTTAGTTTATTGCATTTTCTAACTCAATAGACTTTAGCCTAGTTGCCCTTCATTTTGTCATATTTTACTACTAATGTCGCTGTATGAGCATGTTTAGAATTGTTGCTGCATGAGCATGTCTAGAATTATCGTCACATCTGATAGCTGTTCAGGTAAAACCAAAAATGCGTGAGTTGTTCAGTCTGGTGTAACTAATTTGTACGACCATATACAGCTAGATTTGGAGAAAGGACACTTGTACAACTCAGCTGAAGATAAATACTCATGAGGGGAGAGAGAAATGGGGATCTTTTTCGGTGATTATTTTTCTTGAATCCATCTTTGATGTTTGCGGCTATGGAAGCTTAAACCTCTAAAGGGTGAACTGACGTGAAGAAGGAGGCAAATTTACTCTTGACGAGGAGCCCTAAGTACGGCACAAGAGGGAAGTAAGAGAGAGCAAGTCGAGTAGCCTAGGAATAGTATTCTTCATTTGCTCATTTGCATTTCTTTTCTAAAACATTGGTGATTACTGTTTATTTCATGTTTGTATGGAAGTACACTTGATTTCTAGACTAAATGATATCTTATTCAATCTTGATTCTACTATTTAATATTTGGGTTTGAATATTTTCACTACAGAAGTGTTATTGCAGTCACTGTCACTGGAAGGTGCAGCGACAGTTTAAACTAACAAGCAAAACAGAAGTTGCTTGGGGATTAGAGGAATTTGATCCACTTGTTTTTAAATGTGTTACATTGCCATGATCGGAAGGTAGGGAGAGTGTGCATGTTTAAATCTTAGATTGAATAGAGAAACCAAGTTTGGTAAGGCATTCATTATACCTTATTGCAACGACAATCACCTATTCTTTAAAACCTCGTGAGCCAAACTTAGTATTCTGCTGACTATTTACGTTGGGGACCCCATTTTATTATTATTACATTTCATTTTTAATTTCACATTATTGCTTCGACAATCGCTCTCACAATTTTATCACATTTACTTATTCATTGCACCGACATTAATAGACAACTAACATCCATCCTTGTGGGATCGATATTTGACAGATTCACATCTATCTACTATACTTGCATCGACAGTGTACGCTTGCACATTATTGCTGTGATGTTTACAACTGATCACCTATCCTAGGTAGAGCCATGTCGAACTTTTAGTGATTACCCAAAATAGATTCATAGGTTCTTTGTTTATACTTTTAATTTATTGTTAAATTTTTTATAATGATTGTACTGACTTGTTTTATTTTTTGTCTTATTTGCATTACATCCTCATATTATGAAAGGTATTGATTTAAGCTCGATTACTAGTAGATAACTGGTCATCGAAAAAGGGTATCTTGATAAGGTGGAGGACAATGTGGTCGTGCGTCTATGGTCCGAGAATAAGCAACTCGAGAAGGGTGATAGCGTAACTGAAGGACATGTATCATATTATTGGGATTTTACTCGGATTAGGGTGACTTAAAATAATCTGTGGGAGCTGAAGGAGATGTTGGATCATTGGGACGATGGAATGAAATATACTTTTCACTGCGAGTATTGGGATCTACCGTATTTACCCGGCCTATAGTTGTTTCACCTTCGGGAACATGGACATGGTACCTACGATCAAAGAGTACACCGCTTTACTTTGTTGCTAAAAAATTCAGGTAAACAAGGTCTACTCGAGAGCTACTAGTGTTCCAACCTTTCTTAAGAAATTGATGAACATTACGGGAATGAGTGAGCAATGGGTTACAGCTCGAATTAAGGTAAAGGTCGACAACAAATGCATTACTTGGAAGAGCTTGCGAGATTTGATCTTAGTACATCTAGATGCAAAGAAAAAGGTTGATATATTTGCTCTCAGTTTATATGGATTGGATATCTTTCCTTAGGCGTTGGGGCACATAGAGGAGGCAGTAGCTGATCTATTCGATCGGCTGGATAAAGGGTCACACCTGTTCTGATATTTTGGCTGAGACTTTTAGATCGTTGAACGCATGTCGAAGAGAAGGAAAAGGAAGATTCGTAGGCTATGCACCATTACTGATGGTTTGGTTCCATAGTCACTTTTGGAAGGTGGAAAATGTCTCCAACCAAGTATTTTTTGAGAGTTATTTCCCTTTGAGAGAATTTGTAACTACGCAGAGGCAAGAAAACATCTTTGAGGAGAAGTGGATGGCTATACTCCATAGTCTCCGAGACGAAGACATCGAATGGCAAGCACCATGGTTTATTCTTGATGAAATACTTTATCGATGTGGAGATTTTAATTGGGTACCATTACTTGGGATATGGGGAGGATATGCTCCTTTGTTAGTGATAAGACATGTAGAGGCCCATTTTCGTCCGACCCGAAATAAAATAAACAAAAAAAAAAATAAAAATAAAAAATAACATTAAAAATCCTTTATTTCAATTGTCAAAATTACATACCAAAAATACCCAAATTAAAACCCAATTACCCACTACAAGGCCAAACACTACCCAAAGCCCAAATTACAGCCCGAAGGCCCAAAACCTTAAACACATCAGAAAACTCTAATCTTTTCTGCATCGCAACCCTTGTGCTTCGTTAGCACGCATATCTCGAGGCCAGATCTGACACCCTTTCACCCAAACGGTAAGTTTGGAGGTTCCCAACGTCGTTGACCGGAGGAGCCTCTGCCACCAACATGAAAATAGCCTGCAAAATAGAGGAGAAGTCAGCAAAAACAAAAGCAAGAAAATTAATATTTGTAATTTCCTTTGGCTATAAAGCCATCAACAAAAACTTGTAATTTTTACAGAGAATCGAATAGAAAAAAGAAAAAATTTTGAAGGTATTATTGTTGTTTTTTACATATTTCTTTTATTTTGAAATAAATAATAAAAAAGGGTTAGGGTTTCGTACTTGATACCACCGTCGTCGTAGCCACAGGGAGTCCTTTCGAACTCATCAGTGTTCGTGGGGGGCTCCGATGAAGGGTTATTTATCAAAAAAAGGGAAAAAGAAAATAAAATAGATCTTTTAAAAAAATTAGTAAAAATCAAAACTTTTAGATTTTTTTAAGATTTGGGCTCAGTTTCGAAGGCTTGAAGCCTCGATCTAGTTTTTCTAACAAAAAAAGGGTTTAAAAAGAAGAGTTTTCAAAAAACCGACCACCATTGACAATGGTTGTCGGCATCGGTCAGCGATGGTTCACGGTAGACAACCGACGGACTGGTGACCGAACTCTGACTCGTTTGAGAGAAAAATGAAGAGGGGGAGAGCTTTTTGTGAAAAAGAATGAGAAAAATGATTGTTTTAAAAAAAAAATCTGACTTAATTATTAAGGGTTTATGACATCATTTTGGATAGGGGAATCAATGTCCAAAACGGCGTCGTATTGTTATGCCCGAACCGAACCGACCCAACCCGTCTGACTTAGGGTTTGCGTGTTTTTGACCAGGGGATATTTATGCCCCTGGTCCTTCCATTTTTTGTTTTTTGTTTCAAATTCATCCTTCAGTTCTTTTTTAAAATTTATTGCAATCATGCCCCAAGATTTTAATTCGTTTTCGATTTGGTCCTCTGACCTTTGACTATGGGTGTAGACACGCGTCACAGATTGAGACTATGTCATGGGTGAAGCATTGACTCATGTAAGATAAGTGGTAGAATATTTGCAGACGTTAGTTGTTCAAGCCGATGTTTTTAGCTTTGAGTATGAATCAGAGTCTAATAAAGACCAAAAGTTAGCATGTCTCTTTCGGAAGATTAAGACTCTAAGTAGTAGGGCAAGACTTTATATGTAATTTATCTTATGTAAAGACATTCATTTTCTAGTAAAGTTATTCTATCAGAATTTGACCAAGAAATCAATACCTTTCTTGCATATGCATACATGCATTCATTAGCATTGTATTTCATTACATGCATTAAATTTTGTAAAAAAATCATCAGAAAAAATCAAATAAAAAATAAAAATCCTCATATATCTAAAACATTCATGCCAAGGGGAGTATTATCAACTCTGAACAAAAACTAAGAGAAAGCAAGATAATCAAAATAATGGGGGGAATGTTGAAAAAAAAATTTGAGAGTTAAAACCATATCTAGAAAAGGGAATGGAGAGGACAACCTATAAAGAATTTGTCCCTACACCCTCGGAAGCATTTTTGGATAACTAGACTGTGGAAGAGCTTTTTGTAGTTTTTAGGACTTTTCCAGATTAATATTCAGAACACACTTTTTTCTCTAAGCCCGAGAGTAATAAGGATCCTTTTGTAAAGGGCACATGACCAATATTTGTTATTTCAATAAAAATGATGCATTTTGTTCATCTTGTTTGGCAAACATTTTACGATTCTTTCCATTATTTTCATACCATAATTAATCATTCTTAAATTCATTTATTTCTTTGGAGCCCCTTTTGTCCATATGTCGGATCCCTTGATATCAATGATATGAACGACATTGTTGCCGACCTAGAGCCTCATTTTGAGCAGGATGTGTGTTCAGAAGAATCTCAAGATTTTGAAGATGCTTAAGATTGTAATTTATCTCCTGATCTGCTACAGATGGTTGAGCAAGATGAGAAACAGATCTTACCTCACAAAAAATTAATAGAAGTTGTGAGTTTAGGGGACAAAACTGAAAAAGAGAGGGACTTGTATCTCTGCGTAATGAGGCGAGATTTCATTGAATTGCTTCTAGAGTTCAAAGATTTATTTACATGGTCTAAGTACTGATATTGTGGTGCCCAAACTCCCCATAAGAGAAGAATGAAAATCGGTCCAATAGAAGCTTCGAAGAATGAGGCCTAACGTACTATTAAAAATATAAGAGGAAGTCAGAAAATAATTCGATGCTAGTTCCCTACAAGTGGTTAAATACTCATAAGTAGCCAACATAGTACCAGTTCCTTAGAAAGATGGGAAGGTATGAATATGAGTGGATTATAAGGACTTAAATAAAGCTAGCTCGAAGGATAATTTCCCTCTACCTCATATCTACACCTTGGTGGATAACACAGTGAATCATTCTTTGTTCTCCTTCAAGGATGGTTTTTCTAGGTACAATCAGATAAAGATGCATCTTGAGGATATGGACAAAACCACATTCTTTACCATGTGAGAAACCTTTTGCTACAAAGTCATGTCATTTGGACTAAAGAATGCAGGAGCAACATATCAAAGGGCTAGGATAACTCTGTTCCATGATATGATGCATAAGGAGATTGAGGTCTATGTCGACAATATGATTGCAAACTCTCGAACAGAAGAAGAACACATGAAGGTTTTAGGAAAATTGTTCTTGAGATTGAGAAAGTTCCAGTTGAAGTTAAACCCCAAAAAATGTACTTTCGGGGTTACTTCAAGCAAGTTGTTAGGCTTTGTGGTTAGTAAAAGAGGAATTGAGATCGATCCTAATAAAGTCAAAGCTATACAAGAGTTACCACCGCCACGTACTAAAAAAGAAGTTCGAGGGTTCCTAGAGAGATTGAATTACATTTCTCGGTTCAACTTACAACTAATCGAGAAGTGTGATCCTATCTTCCGTCTTCTCAAGAAGCACAACCTAGGAGTGTGGGATGATGAATGCTGTCGGTGTTTTTACGTCACAACAATGTGCAAGCGAACACACGTTGATGCAAGTATAATTGATAGACAATTCTATTGGATATCGATCCAACGAGGAATGGGTTCTTGATGTTTAAATGTCGAAGAAACTAATACAGAAATTAAGTAAAATGTGAGTAAGGATGTCAGAGCAACTGAAAGTAAATCAAAGTTTTGTTAAAGTGTTGAGAATTTAAATGCATAAAAGTAAAGGTGTGATCAAGTGTGAAGAATTGGAGTGGATCATTGACATCACTAAGTAGTAACGTTGGATGAGCCGACAAGGTAAAATATATATGGAATGTCGCTATAATGAAGTCTCTTTGAGTTCTTACCAACAACAGCTCTCTACTTAATCCGGACTCAAATACAATCACTCCACCTCTTGGTGCGAATAACGACGTGTATCCATGAACAAGTAACTGGAGTCTGTCCTAGTCCCGAGCAGCTCTCGCCTAAACCAGTTGTTAATCTAAACTATCACCGCATCTCTCGATGTCAGTGTACTGCAATTTCACTTTTGTGTTTAGAGCACTTATATCCAATAATAAACGGATAAGTAGTGTAAAGTAAGAATCAAAATGATCTAACATCAAAAGATAACTCGTATTCATTTAATATCATCAAAATCCATCATCGTTTAAGAAGAATTAAAGAGTACAATGAAGCTCACTATCTCTAGACTACTAGGCCTACTCCCTAATTGTTCCTATTACCCAACACCAAGCACTCCTCGTCAAAAGTCTCGAGTAAAGGTGTGATCAAGTGTGAAGAATTGGAGTGGATCATTGACATCACTAAGTAGTAACGTTGGATGAGCCGACAAGGTAAAATATATATGGAATGTCGCTGTAATGAAGTCTCTTTGAGTTCTTACCAACAATAGCTCTCTACTTAATCCGGACTCAAATACAATCACTCCACCTCTTGGTGCGAATAACGACGTGTATCCATGAACAAGTAACTGGAGTCTGTCCCAGTCCCGAGCAGCTCTCACCTAAACTAGTTGTTAATCTAAACTATCACCGCATCTCTCGATGTCAGTGTACTGCAATTTCACTTTTGTGTTTAGAGCACTTATATCCAATAATAAACGGATAAGTAGTGTAAAGTAAGAATCAAAATGATCTAACATCAAAAGATAACTCGTATTCATTTAATATCATCAAAATCCATCATCGTTTAAGAAGAATTAAAGAGTACAATGAAGCTTACTATCTCTAGGCTACTAGGCCTACTCCCTAATTGTTCCTATTACCCAACACCAAGCACTCCTCGTCAAAAGTAGCTGCACACTTGCTCCATCAGCTCACCCGCCTCTGACGTCAAGCTTCCATGGTAGCTTGCTTGAAGATTTGAAAGATTTTTGGATTTAAATTCTTCACTCCTTGATATTTATCTCCTTCTTCTTTCCTCTATTTATAAGCTCAAGAAATTGCAGATTTTCTCCATTCTCAGATCTAACAACTTTGTACAGTTGTAAAAGTTTGTTATTGACAGTTATGCAGATCTGATTTGTTTACTGGACTGTTGTAGAATTACACCGACAATTTGTCAGTAGAATGTCGTCGTATTTCTAGACATCTCTTCTCAGATTCAGATCTAGTTACAGTTGTCACAGTTAGTTAAATTCCAGCTATACACTCACGCAGATCTGGTGTGATCTTTATAACTCTACAGATTATCGCCGCATCTCTGGTCGCGATATGAAATTTTTAATAGCGGGACAACGTGTGAAATTCCTGCACTGGTGCTTCTAGATATGCTTGTGGCTTGAATCAGTCAAACAAAGTAAAGCTTTCAATGCGTCGACATCTCTGGTCGTAATTCCAAGCTATACTTGTGGCTGCATTCTTCTTCCATAATTGAGCTCTTGGGCTGATTCCTACGCTGACAATTCTAAGGCGCAATATATCGGCTGATTGCGGTGACATTAGTACAAAAAGAGATAAAAATAACAAGAATTTAAACCAAACAACAATGGGTTAAAAAACATAAAAACTAAGTATGAAATGCCTAATTTGCATACTAATTATGACAAAAAAAGAGACAATTAATACACAAATTTAGGGAGAAAATCTATGTCATTTGTAATACCATCACACCTCCAAACTTGAGTTTTGTCCTCAAGTAAACAAAAAATTAACAAAGTCACAAGCAGAAATGTCACCACAATCATTAATCATACAACTTGAATTCTCTGAAGTCCTAAAGTACAAATTGTATTCACATGATAGAATAATGCGTCGAGAATTTATAGGCATGAATAATTAAAGCTGCAACTTCACTAATGTTAGTATCATGCACTGAATCTTAACCCTTCCTTAACCAATACAGCATTTATTGGAAGATAGCATTATAATTTTTTTTCTTTCTTTTATGTGACGAAGAGATGTCATTGCATTACTATACCCTTGTTCTTGGGCAGTAACGATGGGGTGCAATAAACCCCCAGGAAGTATGTAATTGTACCGACACACACTCTTGTAGTGACAACCTTTGGCTAGATGATTTTTCTAACACATGCAGTGGAGTGTTCTCCCTTGATAAGTCACAATGCACTCACATTGGAGTGTTCTTTATTAATACAATGTCGTTGCAATTGGAAAGTTAATTCAAGATTCAAAGATTGATACTACCCATTCATTACTAATGCAATCCCATCATTCATCCAAAAATAGAAGGACTCAATATTCATTCACATTCATCCAATTTACACATCAGCATTCCAAGCAAATCAAAGATTTACTCGTAAAAATAAAAATTGTAGGCACATTTTTGTTGAAATTTTGCATATTTTCATTAAAATAAGAAACAAGTAAAATTAAAAAATGTGGGTGCAATTGCTTTTCCATTTCACATAAATTCCCCCCAAACTTAAAGTGTGCATTGTCCCCAATGCACTGGCATTAATATATATATGAAAATGCAATGACAATGTAGATGCAGTGACAATAAAAAAGCAATGACATTAATAATGGATGGACAATTATACTACAGCTACGTGATATATATGAAAACTAAACTAAGTGCTAAAAAAAACTAACTCAGTGTGCTGCAGCTGAAGATGTGGCTGCATTGGTCTTTTTCTTGTTGCTCTTCCATTCCTCCTTGTGCCTCATTTTCTCCTCTTTACGCTTCCTCTTTCTGTCCTTTGTACCAGCCGGATCAGCGGATTACTCTTAAGTTGGTTGGGTGGTGGCTTCATCGATAGTTAAATCTAATGGGTGGACTTCTACAAGTGGTGTTATATAAGGCACTATGGCCAAATGATTACAATCTTTAGTACTGCTAGTAATTGCCTCAGCCTAGCTCGCTTTAGACGGAGCCACGTTTGCATTGGATGCCGTCGTATTTACGGCTGCTTCGATAATATCCTTAGTGATATCTGACGGGCATCATCTTGCTTTTCCTCCTACTTCTCTGTAGGGTCCTTCAAATTCTTCCTCTCTTTCCTTCTCCATCTCTTAGCCTACTTCTTGTCCTGCTTCTCCTTCTTCAGGCTATTCCTGCTTAGTGGTGTCTTTGTCAGTGCCTTCCTTTGCGTCCACACCCATGGATACAATTGGAGTATCCACCTCCTCACCCATAACTACCCACTCTATCATATTAACCTCAAGGCTGTTTGAGAACTCTTCTTCAAACAAGCTGGCTATAGTTCTGTAGCAATCCTCCATATCGATAGAATGCCCTTTGTACTCCTCGTCATCTGAAATGTGGATTCTTTTTAGAGAGGGAACATGTTGCGGCCTACCATCAATAGTAGGTTGGTCGAAGGATGAGGTAGCTTCCTTAATAATAGGTGGGAAGACAGGGAACTCTGGTAGAGGATTTAGGCTCAGACTTCTCAATGCGTTGACAATAGATTTGTTCCATATTCTTGTGTACGCATAAAATAGATTTTGTATGTAGTCCATGTCTTCCAATGCGCTAACAATACGAATCTGGTGCATGTCGATGCAATAAATGTTTAGTTCCATTGCAGCCAACCTCTTCCCCAACTAAGGGTCTGTGGGTGCATTATCTTGTTTTTCCTTCTCCTTCCCTTTTCCTTTGTCCTTCTTTTATGGTGCTTCTTTCACAATCGGCGTTTCTTGGCCTCGAGTCATTCTTTCTACGGATATATCGTTGATAGGATTCTTGTTTTCTAGTACTTCCTCACCATCTATAGATACATAACCCCGTTGTTTGCATAGCAGCATGATTAAAGAAGGGAAAGGTAGTATACCTGTATGCTTGGTTGCTACCTCAATAATCTGGTCGTGGATGATTGCATCAACATCGATGTGATAACCCTTTAAAATGGAATGCAAAACGCAAATGCGATCTAATGTCACCGTAGTGCTGTGTGTAGAAGGTAGGATGCGAATATTGACAAAATGGAACCATACCTTGCTGTAGGTTGTCAGATAGCGACGGTGCATGGTATAGTTGTGTGGACCATTGCCCGTCCATGTAGCACCATCAACACAGAGGTCTCTTAACACCTCATCGGTTCCTTCCTCATTCAGCTCTTCCGAAAATGGAGTGCTGCAGATCATGCCTTTTTAATTGATCCAATGACTAGGGATAGATGAAGATCAACCGGTGCGATCCTTGCTGAAAAATCTTTGCTGAGTCATTCTATAATGCACCGACAAGTTGTGCTTTTTGATGCGTCGACAAAAAGATGATTTTTTTATTCCTGCATAAAACTTAAAGAAAACAAGTAAAAGTAAAAAGGTAAAAGAAAATGTAAAACTGCATTGACAGTGGAATCCTAATACGTTGACAATGGTGTTTACTTATTCCTCAATCGGTGTAGACACAATATTTATTCTTTCTTCTTCAAGTGCTTCGTACTCTTTTATTCTTCACACGGTCTCAAAATTTCCACTTTTCTTGCGTTTTTTCCAATTTCGTAACTTCTTAATTATGGATATAGGCATCAAAATTATGCTTTCATTGAAATGACATAATGTCTTTCCATTATACCGATCACTAATGGAATAGGGTATTGAGAAGCTCTTGGGATCCTTAAATTTTTGGAGCAATTTAATTGTCATGACAGTGCACCCTTCAGTAAGTGTGATTGCTTCAACATCGCTCAATCTTCTCTTCTTTAACAATGTGTCTTCAAGTTTTTGAGGTTGTTTTACTGTAGCAATTGTGGTGACAAAGTGATTCGATTCTGTCACCGTAATATTTTGTTTAACCTCTTCAGCTGTAGTTTTCTTTTCAGATTGCGCTGACATCTTTCCATTGTTGAGATTTGAATTATCTTCTTTTGCTGTATCATCTCTAACAACTTCATTTAGTTGAGTTTCACTTCTGGGAATGACTTCCTCATCATGCTCTTGCCCCTGTGACATCGAATTCTCAATAGCAACCGACAAAGTTTCTTGTGGTTGCAAATTTATTACGCCCATAATCTGGCCAAATTGATATTCTAGAGCTCGTATGGATTCAGTTTCACTCTGAAGCACAGATTCAGTCTTGGAAATATATTGTCGTAGTAAATTTTCAATTGATGAAAACTCTGATGCTTCTTCTTGCTGGATATTTTTCCTTGACAAAGGTTGATCATAATTAGGCAATGTCCACTCGGATCTAATATCATTGTCTATACTTCTAGGGTCTTGATTGTTCCAACAAAAATTTGGATGTTGCTCCCACTCTGGCGTGTAAGTGTTGGAATATGGATTTTCATTTCGATAGAAATTTCCCATGTGGTACACATTTGCTGGATTTGATGGGCATTGTTCAAACTCATGGTTGCCCCCACAGTAATTACAAATTGTCACTGTAAATTTCCATCCTACAATTACTGTAGCATTTTGCATTGAATTACTCATATTAGTCAAAGATGATACCTCGGCATTAATGGAATCTAGCTCCATTTCTATAGCATTACTCATCCAACATCTTGAGGTTCTATATACCTCGTTCCTAGCCATATTTCGCTAAAAGAAAAATGTAAAAGTAAAAAAGGAAACAAGTTAGTGACAAATAAAATTCAGATAATAAAGAATAAATGCAACGACAAAAATAAACATCAAACAAATGTCATTCCCAGGCAACGGCGCCAAAACTTGATCAGTGTTTTTACGTCACAGCAATGTGCAAGCGAACACACGTCGATGCAAGTATAGTTGATAGACAATTCTATCGGATATCGATCCCACGAGGAATGGGTTCTTGATGTTTAAATGTCGGAGCAACTAATACAGAAATTAAGTAATATGTGAGTAAGGATGTCAGTGCAATATATTAGATCTGTACACTAAAATAATCAGTAATGTCAGTGAAATTAAAAAAGTTAATTGTCACAGCAACTGAAAGTAAATCAAAGTTTTATTGAAGTGTTGAGAATTTAAGTGCATAAAAGTAAATGTGTGATCAAGTGTGAAGGATTGGAGTGGATCACTGACTTCATTAAGAAGCAACGCTGGATGTGCCAGCAAGGTAAAATATATATGGAATGTCGCTACAATGAAGTCCCTTTGAGTTCTTACCAATAACAGCTCCATACTTAATCCCGACTCAAATACAATCACTCCACCTCTCGGTGCGAGTAACGATGTGTATCCAAGAACAAGTAACTGGAGTCTGTCCCAGTCTCGAGTAGCTCTCGCCTAACGCACTTGTTAATCTAACCTGTCACTGCATCTCTCGATGTCGGTGTACTGCAATTTCACTTTTGTGTTTAGAGCAGTTAGATCCAAGAATAAACGGATAAGCAGTGTAAAGTAAGAATCAAAATGATCTAACATCAAAAGATACTCTCGTATTCATTTAATATCATCAAAATCCATCATCGTTTAAGAAGGATTAAAGAGTACAACGAAGCTTACTATCTCTAGATTACTAGGCCCACTCCTTAATTGTTCCTCTTGCCCAGCACCAAGCACTCCTCATCGGAAGTTGCTGCACACTTGTTCCATTAGCTCACCCTCCTCCGACGTCAAGCTTTCATTGTAGCTTGCTTGAAGATTTGAAGGATTTTTGGATTTAAATTCTTCACTCCTTGATATTTATCTCCTTCTTGTTTCCTCTATTTATAAGCTCAAGAAATTACAGATTTTCTCCATTCTCAAATCCAACAACTTTGTATAGCTGTAAAAGTTTGTTATTGACAGCTATGCAGATCTGATTTGTTTACTAGACTGTTGTAGAATGTCAGCGCAATTTATAAATTATGCTGACAATTTGTCAGCAAAATATCATCGTATTTCTGGACATCTCTTCTCTGATTCAAATCCAATTACAGCTGTCACAGCTAGTTAAATTCCAGCTGTGCACTCACGCAGATCTGGTGTGATCTTTATAACTCTACAGATTGTCGCTGCATCTCTAGTCGCGATCTGAAATCTTTAATTGCGGCGACAACGTGTGAAATTCCTGCGTTGATGCTTCCAAATGTGCTTGTGGCTTGAATTAGTCAAACAAAGTAAAGCTTTCAATGTGTCGACATCTCTGGTCGTAATTCCAAGCTATACTTGTGGCTGCATTCTTCTTCCATAATTGAGCTCTTGGGCTAATTCCTGCGTTGACAATTCTAAGGCGCAATATATCGGCTGATTGCGATGACATTAGTACAAAAAGAGATAAAAATAACAAGAATTTAAACCAAACAACAATGGGTTAGAAAACATAAAAACTAAGTATGAAATGCCTAATATGCATACTAAATATGACACAAAAGAGACAATTAATACACAAATTTAGGGAGAAAATCTATGTCATTTGTAAAACCATCAAATGCCAAAAGACCTTTGACAAAGTTAAACATTATTTGTCCAACGCTCTAGTTTTAATGCCACCAAATCGGGATAAACCTTTGATCTTGTACTTGGCCATATTTGAAAACTCTATGGGATGCGTACTGGGCCAACATGACCAGTCAGGAAAAAAAGAAAGAGCAATTTATTATCTCAGCAAGAAGTTCACTAAATGCGAGATAAGATATTCACTAATCGAGAAATTGTGTTACGCTTTGGCCTGGATTACTCGAAGGTGAGGCAGTACATGTTATACCATACAACTTGGTTGATTTCAAAATTGGATCCTCTTAAGTTCATGATAGGGTCGACTACATTAAATAGAAGAATGGCTAGATGGCAAATGTTACTCTCTGAATTGGACATAGTCTATGTGAATTAGAAGGCAAAAAAAGAGAGCACAATAGTAGATTTTCTGGCTAGTAGAGCTCTTGAAGACTATGAGCCATTAGATTTTGATTTCCCAAATGAAGATCTAATGTATGTTGTAACCATAGAAGAGGAAATTTCATAAAGGCATCCATGGAAAATGAATTTTGATGGCGCTTTAAATGCCACTGGTAAAGGAATTGGGGCAGTTCTGGTATCCCCAGAAGGAAATCATTACCCTCTCACAAGAAAACTTAACTTCAATTGCATAAATATCATGGCAGAATATGAAGCATGTATCTTGGGTCTCCGTGCAGCTATAAAACGCAAGATCCAAGTTTTGGAGGTGTATGGAGATTCAGCATTGGTACTTTATCAACTCAAGGGTGAATGGGAAACGAGAGACTCTAAGTTAATTGATTATCGAAAGTTGGTTCTCGAGTTAATTAAAAAATTTGAGGACATCACCTTCCATTATCTCCTGCGAGAGGAAAATCAAATTGTTGATGCTTTAGCTACCCTTGCCTCCCATGATTATGGTCAATAAACAAGAAGATAAGAAGCGCTTTCAGATGAGCATCTATGAGGTTCTAGCTCATTGCTACAACATTCAAGGGTAAGAAAAGGATAATCATCCTTGGTACAAGGAAATATTGCAGTACGTAAAAGATCGCAAGTGCCCTGAGCAAGTCACTAAGAACGATAAAAGGACGCTGAGAAGGTTCGCAATTGATTATGTCCTTGACAGGGATATTTTGTACAAAAAAAGAAAGGATCAGGTTTTGTTGAGGTGTGTCGACACTGTTGAGGCTTAGAAAATTCTAGAAGAATTCCATGAGGGCCTTTGTGGAATGCATGGAAATGGTTTCACAATGGCCAGGCAGATCATGAGATTCAGATATTATTGGTCAACCATATAAGGAGATTGCATTAGATATGCTAAGAAATGTCAGAAATGTCAAATTTATGGAAACAAAATTCATGTACCTTCTTTACACCTGCATGTTATAACTTTCCCATGGCCTTTTTCTATGTTGGGCATGGATGTCATTAGGCCAATTTCACCGAATGCTTCTAACGAGCATAGGTTCATTTTTGTGGTCATCGATTAGTTTACTAAGTGGGTAGAAGTTGCTTCCTACGCTAATGTTACGAAATCAGCAAACAACAAATTCTTGAAGAAAGAAATCATATGTCGGCATGGAATGCCAAAAAAAATCATATTCGACAATGCTTTGAACTTGAACAATTGCACGATAGCAAAGGTCAGCAGTCAATTCAAGATCAAGTATCATAATTCAGCACCGTATCATTCGAAAATGAATGGGACAGTGAGGCAGCTAATAAGAACATCAAGAAGATTATTGGGAAAATGACAAAGACGTACAAAGATAGGCATGATAAGTTACCATTTGCTCTCTACGCTTATAGAACATCTGTTAGAACTTCTACTGTGGCAACACCGTACTCATTAGTATATGGAATGGAGGCAATTCTACCCATTGAAGTTGAGATTCCTTCTCTCCGAGTCTTATCAGAAGTAAAGTTAGATGAGGCAAAATGGATCCAGTCAAGATATGACCAACTAAACCTGATTGAGGAAAAGAGGTTTAAATCTATTCAGCACGGTCATATGTACCAAAAGCGAATGATGCGAGCTTATAACAAAAGGTTCGCCCTAGGGAATTCCATGAGGGAAACCTAGTTTTGAAAAAGATTCTTCCTATACAAAAGGACTTCCAAGGGAAATGGATGTCAAATTGGGAAGGCCCATATGTGGTAAAGAAAGCCTTTTCTAGAGGATCTTTAATTCTAGTTGAGATGGATGGCAAGGATCTGTCAAATCTTATGAACTCAGATTCTGTGAAGAAATGCTTCACCTAAAAAAAGAGGGTTTGAGTTGAAAACCTAAAAGAGCGGCCTCAAACTAACAAAAAAAGGAAAAAAACCTAAAAAGTTCGAGTTGAAAACCAGAAAGGGTAGCTCAAACTAGTAAGAAAAAAAAGAAAGAAATAGAAGAGGTAGAGATAAAAACCCGCAAAGGGCGTCTTAAAGCCTAAAGAAGATTTGAGTCGAAAACCCCCAAAGGGTGACTCAGATTTGGACAAAAAATTGGACATGAAATGGTCTTCTCTCTCAAAAGTAACAAGATGGAGAGATGTTACATCCGGGGCATTGACAAAGTACAACAATTTCCATGGGTACACATCAGGCTCAAAATGGTTCTCGTCAAGTTTGCTCGAAGAAATTCATACGTTGATATCTAGGGCATCTAGTTGTTTTCCTTTTTATTCACCTTAGCAACTTTTGATTAATGTTTGTCAACATTTGCTATTTTGACCAATGTTTGTAAACTTTGGCCATTATTTAATCAAACCCACTTTTTGATTAATGTTGATATTCTTGACCAATGTTTGTTATCATTCATTCCCATCTAAGTCTTGTCTTTAATAACTTCAGTTTTATCCATGATTAAGGCATTCTTTACATTGAAATAACGGTTAGTGGACTAGACGATATAAGGCACAAAAGGATTTTTGCCTACTGCTTTAGAAAATTTCTAAAAAGTATAAGGACTTGAAACAGGACTACCAGTTGGAAATAACCAAATACGAGGGTAGAAAGGACCTTAAAATAGTGGCTCAGAGCATTACTACCTTTTGGATTTCATGTTGAGGACACTAGACTTGAAAAGAAAACATGGTGATATATCAGGGAGGGAACTTAGGCAAATGATTAACAATGTGGATCTAAGGACCAAAACAGAAAATCATTCTAAAATATGACATCTTTGCATGCATATTAACATAATTCATGTACATTTAGACAAGAGCATTTGATTCATTCAGATCATGGCATCCTAATTGCATAGCCTAAATAGAGGCCCATAAGACAGATTCTACAGGTCATATCCCTAGAGAATGATGTGACAAAACAACTCCTATATCCTTAATATGGCAAAAGGGTGGAGTAAAACATGTGGCAGATCTCAATCTCCATGGAAGTTACAGTGGAACGGAGTGAAGCCACACCAAATCCTATAGTTGAAAAGGGATAGGTTGAAGCCGCAACGGTGGACCTAACACCCAAAAATGGAAGAGGGAAAGATTTAAGCCACAACGATGGAGCCTACACGTTAAAATTGAAGATGGATAGGTTGAAGCCGCAACGGTGGACCTAACACCTAAAATTGAAGAGGGAAAGATTGAAGTCGCAACGACGGATCTTACACCTTAAAATTGAAGAGGGATAGGTTGAACCCATAATGATGGACCTAACACCCTAAAATCGAAGAGTGAAAGATTGAAGCTGTAACGGTGAATCTTACAACTTAAAACTGAAGAGGGATAGGTTGAAGCCGTAACGGTGGACCTAACACCATAAAATCGAAGAGGGATAGATTGAAGCCATAATGACGGATCTAACACCCTAAAATTGAAGAGGGAACAGATTGAAGCCATAACGACGAATCTTACACTTTTTAAAAAATCCAAAAAGGGAACAGATTGAAGTCGCAACAAAAAATTGTACACCCTAAAATAAAAAAACTAAATAGATTAAAGTCGCAACGACGGATCTTCCATGTTAAAACCAAAAAGGGACAGATTGAAGCTACAATATAATTTTTTAAACCTAATCCAGTGGGGTAGATTGAAGTCACCATATCCAATCTTTTGCCCCTAATCCAGAGGGGCAGATTGAAGCCACCATCCAGTCTTTTACCCATAATCTAGAGGGGCAGATTGGAGTCACCACATTCAATCTTTTACCCCTAATCTAGAAGGGCAGATTGAAACCACCATCCAATCTTTTACCCTTAATCTAGAGGGGCAGATTGAAGCCACCATCCAATTTTTTACCCCTAATCTTGAGGGATAGATTGAAGCCACCATCCAATCTTTTACCCCTAATCTAGAGGGGAAGATTGAAGCCACCATCCAGTCTTTTACCCCTAATCTAGAGGGTTAGATTGAAGTCACCAAATCCAATCTTTTACCCCTAATCTAGAGGGGCAGATTGAAGTCACAACACCAAATCCAATCTTTTACCCCTAATCCAGAGGGGCAAATTGAAATCACAACACCAAATCTTATACCCTTGAAATTGCAGTAGGTTAGATGGAATCCTATCTTCCTAAAGTTGCAGTGAAGCGGATCAAACAACAATCACTCTGAAGATTCAACTGTTCAAAATGAAACTACAATAGCGAACCTTATCTCATTGAAGTTGCAACGAAGCAAGTTGAAGCTGTGTCACTAAATCTTGTCTTCCTAAAATGGTTGCGAAGCAGATACAATAGAGTAGAACAACTAACGAGACGAAAGAACAGAAAAGCATCGGAGGCCGAAATTCACCAGGACCAGACAAAATTGGTCTTCTTTTGGAATCTTTGCTCTATTCTTATTACACGACAACGAGCAAAGAGGGACAGCTGTTATAGCCCAATTTCGTCCGGGCTTTTAAGTCCAATTTTTTACAAAGCCCCAAAAAAACCCCTAAACTAAAAAATGGAAAAAAACCTAGCAGCTGCCCTTAGATGCTTGGCCACCGTTGCTCTTGCCCTAAGAATCTTCAAGATTTGCGAATCTACAAAAATAGGAAAGAAAATCACAAAATGATGTAAATTTTGTGTTATAAAAACACGAAATCAAATGTAAAGAAGGGGATTTTTTTATTTGTTAAGAGAGGATTTTTTTATTTGTTCAGAGAGGAACTTTTTTTAAAAATAAGATTCAGATAATTTTTTTTGAGACATACATTCAAAGAAAATATAAAGAAAATATTGTGGTATTGAATTGTATTTATATTTCTTGTTTTTTTTGAAACTAAAAAAACAAATATAGGTCTAGTTTTTTTTACCTTTTGGTGTTGACTCGTCCTTGGCTTCCTCCGGGCATGTGAGACCCATGGCTTCCTTCGAGTTTGCTCGGAGTTCATCGGAGTTCATTGGAGTTCGTCTTCTTTTTAATTATTATTTATATTTAGTTATTTATTTTGGTATTTAATTTATTGATTATTTATTTATTTATTTGTCATTTATTTTCATGCCTAATCCCAATTATTTTTATTGTTTATATTTGTTTGTTTATTTTAGTATTTAATTTTTTATTTAATTTATTTATTTTGTTTATTTATCTTTTTTTTTATTTTCATGTCATTTTATTGTTATTTCTTTTATTATTTTTATTTAATTTTCATTTATTGTTATTCTCTTATTTGTTTATTTATCATTAAATTTTATATATTTTTTATTTAATTACATGTTGATTAATCCTTAATTTAATTATATTAGATATTTTTATGATTGCATTTCATATATTTATTCATTGATTTTTTATTTATTTGTATGCCATATTTTGTGCCTTTAAATTAATTATATACCTTATTGTATATTTGACTTAATTATTTTAGAGTTTTCTCATATTTGTGTTTTATATATTTATTGTTGTTTATATTATTAATTAATTAATATTTATTTTCATTATTACAATGATTGTATTGTTATTTTATTTAATACTATAATTATATTTTTATTGTGTTATTAATTGTATTCGATTGTCTTCATTTAATTATTTATATTCATGTATTTTATTATTTTACCATTACAATTGTAAATTATGTACATATTCATTTATTTTTGCATGACATTTTAATTCTTATTTAAAATACATAATAGTTTTCAAAAATCGAGGCAATATTCTTTATTTCGGGAATTTGAGAGAATTATGCCCTAACTCATTAGGTGTGTTTTTTCTTTGAATTTAGATAATCGAATACCTTATTTAAAATTTAAAAATATGAGATTTTGAGAAAATAATTAAGAATGCTTGTTATTTTCGAAATTTCGAATTGTTGTGTCATAACTTACTGGATGTGACTTTTCTTCTCGATTAATTTGAATTAAGGAGCTTTCTTCATAATTTTTTTTTCAAAATAAAATAAACATGTCATTCGTGCATTTAAGGATCACAATTCAAAATTTTTTTCAACAACTAAGACTTTAAATAATCGATTAGGTACCAATTTTGGGCGTATGAGGGTGCTAATCCTTCATTATGCGTAACCGACTCCCGAACCCGTTTTATGGCTTCAAAGACCAAAATTTGTTTTATTGATTTTAAAATTTTAAGGTGATCCAATCACACCTATTTAAAAAGATTGTTGGCGACTCCATTTTTGTTTCCAAAATATAATTCGAGACTTTTTTTAAAAAATGGTTTCGACACGAGTGATTGAACATTTCTGAATTTCAGTTGCTACTAATCACGATTCCCACAATTAGACTCTTCGGATTAATTAACATCTCACAACCCTCTACTTTCTTTTTATTCATTCTATTAATGTTTTACGAATTAATGGGGTTAAGTGTAGTTACAATGGGTTGTAACTAAATTCTTAGGGAAGTTGATTAATTGAAGTGGGGGGTAGTTAATCTAACTTAGGGTTTGAAACATGTTAATTGGATCAAATTGATAGAACTTAAAACCCTAAAATTGACGATTTTAGGTAGTAATTTAGTTAAATGAGATCGAAAGGAGATATTACTTGGAACCAATTCAATTGTCCCATTTAGATCCATTATGTCGAAAGATAAATGGAATAAATTGATTAATTGGTAGAATTGTAGGTGGAAATGTATTAATTAGATCAATTAATAATTAATAAGTAAAAATCACTAAGTCTAGATTAATTACAATCATGGAAATTGGTCAATTCCTATTCGTCATTCTTGATGGATTTATTTACCTGTTTTATTATTTTTGCAATTAGATCCTTTTAGTAGTAATTAATTTTACACTCTTAATTTATGTTTAGTTGTACTATACTAATTAGGGAAGTAACTAGTTAAAATTAGATTTACATGTTCTTTGTTATTGTTTAATTCAATTTTAGACATACCTCATTTGGGTATGATCCTCAAAATATTCCCGTATTTCACTGTAAATTAAAACTATATTACAATTTGATCTATTTTCTTGTAATATACCACATTTTTATATCTTTTATATTAACTTGATGGATTGAACTGAAATTGCTAAGAGGGAGGGTGAATTGGCCTTTTAAAATTGTTAGAATAGAATAGAGAAAATTGAAACAGTTTGACATAAAAAATTTAGAGTGGTTCAGCCCTAAATGCCTACTCCACTATCTTAGCTTTCAACCACTAAGGATTTTCCCAAATTCACTAGATTTGTAGAACCTTTGAGTATAAGGTTTAACCTTACAATCACTAAAGATTTCTACCCAAATCTTAAGTCTCAAATTCTCTAAAAAGAGATACAAATTAGAAAACAAGAGACAATCCTTACAAGATCAAATTATTTGCAAATTAAGCTCACAATACAATGAAAATACACTTGAGTAAAGAAATGAAAATAAGGCTCACAAGTGTATGAAAGAAAGATATGAAAATTTAAGCTCTTGGGATTTTTGATTGAAGATATTTGCTTGTAATTGTTTTGTTAGCTGTTGTAAGTCCTTGGAAGATGGTATTTATGCCCCCAAATTGATTTCTAATCGTTGTGGTTGTTGGTGTTATAATTATAGCTGTTGGGATGAAAAACCAAAGAATTTATGTCACCTACAACTTCGAGTATCGATACCTTACAAAGGGTATCGATATTTTTTTACAATTAATGCAAAGTCAGTGACCGTTGGTACCTTTAAAAATTGATACCACAAAAAAATTATTGGTGCATTCTCCAAAAGGTATCGATACCAAATCGAACCTACTAGGGTTTGTGAAAAATATAATGCTCTTTTGGTATCGTTTTTGAGCAAGGGTATCGATGCTTTTCAGAAATTATCGATACCTATTAATTGGTATCGATATTTTTTAAGTGTTGTCAAAACAGAATGCAAGTTTGGTCTCGATTTTACAAGGGGTATTGATATTTCAAGAATTATCGATACTTATCCAAAAACTATCGATACTTTTTGGCCTGGAGCTATTTTGACTTGTTTGAAAAACATTTTGAAGTGTTAAAATGATTTTTATTTAGATCAAATTATTTTGACATGTTTAAAATCATTTTAACTTGATTTTAAAATTGTTTCAAACTTTTCTAAGAGTTTAAGATAGGAGTTTAAATTTTACCTTTTAGATTTTAAAATTGATAAATAAGTTTTTCAATTTTAACTTTTATTAAAAAATATTTTAATTTTTTATATCAAAATTCTTTATCAAATAAAGCTTAATTTAACAATCTCCCCTTTTTCATATAACAAAACTTTTTTTTTTAAAAATTTTTTTTGATTAATTGCTCCCTTTTAATAAAAGACATTTTGAATATAAGACCAAAATAAATTTTGTCAGTCAAGTTTGCATTCATTTTTGTTTTAAGATAAATTGGTCTTAAAAACTTGCAATTTAGCATTAAAAATAGAGAAAATAATCAAACATTTTACCTTTTTTTCTCCCCTTTTTTATTATATAAAAAAACAAATATAGATAGAAAAATAAAATGAGTAATGAACCAAAAGATATACTTTGTATCTAAAAAAATACTAATAAAATATTAAGTGCCACTGAATTAAAAAATGTCAAGAAAATAAAAAAATTCAAAAACATAAAACCAAAGACAAAATCAGAAAAATGAGAATTCAAATGTAATGAAAATGCATGGGCTAAAAGACTAGTCTACTCGTCGTTATGAGGAGATGAATATGGAGGCGTGGAAGGAAAACGGGCAAGTAGAGTGGCCATTTGTGCTTCTAGCATTGAAAGCCTCATGTTGACGTCGTCTCGAAGACCCTGGACATCGTTGCTCAAAGAGTGAATGGCATCGAGTAAGGTAGTGTTCGCCTCCTATGGAGGTTGAGCATGAGAAGATGAGACTAGAGGAGGAGCATGCTCGGGGGTCAAAATGTTAACAAAATTGGCATCAAAATCATCGTCATCATGATTTTTTGGAGCATCACCCTTAACCAAAGTTCCAGTTGTGGCATTGAGGTGGTAACCCACATGGTGGAGAGCCCCATAGCTAATTGGTTAAGTTGAGGAAACGGGGGTGTCACCATGAGTACTAATACCTAATCTCCTAAATATGTATGACAAATATGTGCCATAAGGAAGGGTGACATTTGTATTAAGTCCCCTCCCAATAGCTTTCGTAATGTCGCTAAAAAGGATAAGCGCAAGTTCGGGACACCTATTATTTCTAAAGCAGTCAATCCACCAATAATCGATGTTTCGAATCTTATCATATTTCTTAATAGGCCTAAGATTCCAAGTGAGGATTAGGTGTAGGACACGGTCATGGAGGTTAAGTTCAGATACTGAGCTGGAAGGTATAAAAATTAAGGGATCATAACGCCCCTTTTCTTCGGAGAGACCTCCGGAAGGTAAATGAAGATAGTCGCCAAACTCTTCGAGAGTTAGGCGAATGGGAGTGTGATACGAGCACGAGTAGTGTGAACACGAATAATGCGAGCATGGAAGATGCAAGCACTAGTGTTGCGAGCATTGGTGTTACGAGCACTCATGCTGCGAACAATGATGTTGCGAGCACTCACATTACGAACACTGATGTTGCGAACACTTGTGTTGCGAGCATGGACGAAAGGCGAGCCTTGCATGACCCAATCGAGCTACCTAGAGGACCAATTACGGGAGCACAGGCCAAGAAATTCAATCAAGCTGTCATGGGTTTAATTAAACGAGTTTGGGAAATCACTTCATGCATTCCATGCATTTCATGCAACTCGTCATGCATTCCATACAATGTGCTGCACATTCATCTTTAATTTTAATTTAGTTAAATTGCTGGAAAATAAAGATTTTACCATTTAGTTATTTTCAGTCTATGTCTTAATTATGTTTTGTGTTATTTTGATGCCTTTAAATATGTCCTAAGTTACTTGTTAGTTTTAGTCAAATATTGTTGCCCATTTAATATGTCCTAACCAGCATGTTTAATATATCTTAGGGATATCAATGGTTGACCAACACAAGCTTTTAATGCATCTACAAACATTTAAAGTGTTGAAAACACCTCTCCAAAAGGGCATTTCTTGATCATCAAAGGAATGAGCATGGCTGATTGGTTTCATCAAAGGTCTCAAGGTGCTTATATGCTCAAAGGCTAATCATGGGAACATGAAAAATGGTTGTTCGGGTTACTCAAAAATCATTAATGCACCGCCCACATTACTCCAAGTGCATGGAAACTTTAGCCGAATTTAAAGAACACTTCTTCTTAGCCAACCAAGCACTAAATTCAACCAACTACTCCATTGAAGCAACCACCACATTAACTTAAAGTGCATGGGGAATTTTGGATGATTTTATGGTGTAATTTTGATTAATTATTTCATACCATTTTAGCTGGTCATTTGTAAGCCTATAAATATGAGGCTTGGAACATTTTGTAACAACTTTTGATGAATTTTAATCTTATTGTGAGTTTGCAAACTGCTTGTTCTTATTTGACACAAATTGACTTATCAAGTAACCCTTGTGGTGTCAATTTGATTCTTTCGAACTTATCACTTCGTTGAGGTGTGGCGTTCAACCCTTACACTGATTGGTTCCTATCTTGCTAAATAAAGGGTCATGGTTCTTCTTGTTTCCATTCTAAGTACTAATATAAGGACTAGGTCAATAATCTTCTATAATATTGGTTCATTCTAGAGTCCTTAAAACCAAATTCAAGCTTATTCATCTATATCCTTTGCATATCCATTCATCCACCATTCCAAAACCTATCATTTTCATTCACAACCTACACCAAATTCATCTACGAACGATACTTCTTAATTTCGATCAGAAACTCTCGTAACTTGTAATCATCTTACGAGGATGAGCTCGTATAATTTGGTATCAGAGCTAGCTAAATAAAGGAAGTATTCGACTTTCTTGTTTCTCTTGGGATTAGCATTTGAAAAAAAGAAATTTGAAATAAAAATATAGAGCATATTTGAATCCCAAGTTCAAAATACAAAAGGAGATTTTGAAATTCTATAAAAAAGAAGAAGAAGAAGAGCTAGTTGAAATTGTGCATTTCCCAATTACAAGTCTTTGTTACCATAACAATATTAGCCACACTTCTATCTTTGTTTGAAGTCTTCCTTATCACCAAATCAACATTCGTACCTTACATCATATTTGAAGTCGATACTACGAGGTTTGTTGTTAAGTCTAGGGAAGCCACCTAAGAACTTTGAGCAAGTAAAGAGTGGTAAAAGGCAAGAGTGCTAAAAAGTATTAGAGAAGATTAGAAGCCAACATCGAGTGCAAACATGAGTGGAGCGATTTCCTTTCCGAGTGGCTTGTGAGGTTTTGTATTTAGTAAGGTACTCATTAACTTTCAATCAAAATCTTTTATTGCTAATCTTTTCTGTCTTGAAGAGAACATGTTTCGAAGTCCCAATAGAAATGAAGGTGGTGGAGTACCAAATCTACAAGTGCAATCCTTGATTCAAGAAATGCAACAAATACTTCACGCTGTATTGGAACCAATTCATGAAAGGCTACACCAAGTGGAGGAGCGTTCTCAACGGGGACGTTCACCTCAAAATCAAAGAAGAGAGCGAGGTCTTCCAAGACCAAATCAAGAGGATTACTATGATCAAAGTGAAATAGAAAGTGATCAATCCTCCAATCAAAGTTTAAGGCGTCAAAGAAATCGAGGTATGAGGGTTGATAATAATCTTAGCAATATCAAGATGACAATTCCTCCATTCTAAGGGAAAACAAATAATAAAGCTTATTTGGAGTGGGAAAAGAAAATAGAACTCGTCTTTGAATGCCATAACTACTTAGAAAATAAAAAGGTAAAACTTGCTACCATTTGAATTATTTGATTATGCTATTATTTGGTGGGATCAATTAATCTTGAGTAGGAGACAAAATGGAGAATGACCCGTGTTTACATGGGTTGAAATGGAAGCAATCATGAGAAAGAGGTTTGTACCTGCTCACTATCATCGAGAGTTGCATCAAAGGTTACAAAATCTCAATCAAAGAAATCATAGTGTGGAAGATTACTACAAGGAGATGGAGATAGCCATGACGTTCTAATTTGAGGAAGCCCGAGAGGCTACCATGGTGAGATTCTTAGCCAACCTCAATCGAGACATCGCTAACATAATAGAGTTACAACACTATGTTGAAGTTGTTGACATGGTTCATATGGAACTTAAAGTAGAGAAACAATTGAAGAGAAAAGGCACCACCTGACCCCTTTCTAATTCTATTTTTACATCAAAGTGGGGGCAAGGAACCTACAAAAAGGATACCACTTTTCGATCCAAAGACAATATTGGGACGTCCAAGCCCAACAAGCCGAGTGTAGATCCAAGCAAGGGAAAGAACAAGGCTATGCCAAATCGATCTCGAGACATCAAATGTCTCAAATACCTTTGGAGGGACAATATGGCGAACCAATGTCCAAATAGAAATGCCATGATTATAAGGGACAATGGTGAGATCGAATCCAAACCCGAGAAAGAAGATGAGATCGAATCACCTACTGATGAGGAGAATGACTTGGAGTATGTTGTAGAAGGGGAAATCCTTGTCATTAAATAAAGCTTGAGCATCCAAACCATAGAGAGTGAGCAGCAACACGAAAACATTTTTCATACACGCTGCCATGTCAAGGAAAGGTATGTAGTGTTATTATTAATGGTGGTAGTTGTACTAACATTGCTAGCTGCTTCTTGGTAGAAAAACTTGGCCTAAAAACCTCCAAGCATCCACACCCTTACAAGCTTCAATGGGTCAATGATGGTGGCGAGCTCAAAGTTACTAAGTAAGCTGCTATTGCTTTTACAATTAGCAAGTATTGTGATGAAGCCCTTTGCGATGTAGTGCCAATGCATGCTAGTCACTTGCTATTGGGGAGACCATGACAATTTGATAGCTGAGTACTACATGATGGTTATACCAACCGATATACCTTCAAACACAAAGGAAAAAACGTTACTTTGGCACCACTTACTCCCAAACAAGTGAATGAAGATTAACTGAAATTACAAAATTTGTTTCAAAAATTGAAAGAAAAAGAAAAAGATAAGTGTGAGAAAAATCAAAACACACAAAAGAACAGAGAAAAAATCGAAACAAAAGCAAAATAAAATAAAAAGCATGAGGCAAAAACACGAGAGAAGAATGAGAGAAAAGAAGAAAGTGAGATGGGAAAATTGTTTGTTGTTGCAAAAGAAAGAGAAATCAGAAAGTCCTTGCTTTTTCAGTAACCTTTATTTGTGCTCAGGTACAAGGAAAGTTTGTTTAGTACTAATGACTTAGATAACTCTCTTCCTTCTTCTATTGTTTACTGTAGGAATTCGAGGACGTGTTTCCGGAGGATATCCTAAGTGGATTGCCACCCATTAGAGGCTTTGAGCATCAAATAGATTTTATTCCTAGAGCCACTATTCTGAATCGACCAGCTTATCGAAGCAACCCCGAGGAAACTAAAGAGCTACAAAGGCAAGTTATCGAGCTAATGGAAAAGCGGTATGTTTGAGAGAGCTTAAGTCCATGTATCGTGCCTATGCTATTAGTACATAAGAAGGATGGCTCTCGGCACATGTGCATTGACTGCCGCGCGGTCAATAAGATCACCATTAAGTATCGACACCTGATCTCGCGCTTAAATGTTATGTTGGATGAGCTAAGTGAAGCTCGCATTTTCTCCAAAGTCGATCTCAAGAGTGGTTACCATCAAATACGGATGAGGGAAGGAGACTAATGGAAGACTGCTTTCAAAACCAAACACAATTTGTATGAGTGGTTGGTTATGCCTTTTGGCCTAACTAACGCACCCAGCACCTTTATGTGGTTAATGAATCATGTTCTTCGATCCTTCATTGGTAAATTTTGTGTAGTATATTTTAATGATATCTTGATTTATAGCAAGTCTTTGGAAGATCTATACAACATTTGAAATCTGTATTGGAGGTACTAAGGAAAGAAAATTTATTTGAAAATCTTAAGAAGTGTTCCTTTTGTACTAACAAGCTTGTTTTTCTAGGATTTGTGGTTAGCTCCGAAGGTCTACAAGTCGACCAAGAGAAGGTAAAAGCAATTCGAGAGTGGCCACGACCTACTAGCATAAGCCAAGTAAGAAGTTTTCTTGGTCTTGTTAGTTTCTAATGAAGGTTTGTCCCTAATTTTAGCACCTTAGCTACTCCTTTAACTAGAATTATCAAGAAAAACTCCAACTTTCATTCGGGTCAGGATCAAGAGATATCCTTTCATTTGTTTAAAGATTGTTTGACTAATGCACCGTTTTTATCCTTACCTAATTTTACAAAAACTTTCGAGATTGAATGTGATGCATCAGGAATAGGAATTGGAGTCGTGCTAATACAAGATGGGCAACCCATAGCCTACTTTAATGAGAAACTAAATGGTGCTGTTCTCAATTACCCAACTTACGACAAAGAAATGTACGCACTAATCCAAGCATTGGAGACGTGGAAACACTATCTATGGCCTAAGGAGTTCGTCATTCACACTGACCATGAGGCATTGAAACATCTCAAGGGGCAAAACAAGTTGAATGAGAGACATGTCAAATGGGTTGAATTCCTAGACTCATTTCCCTATGTGATCAAGTACAAGAAATGTAAAGAAAATGTTTATATGGATGCATTGTCAATAAGGTATGCATTACTCAATAACTTAGATTCTAAGTTACTTGGTTTTACTTATCTTAAAGAGCTTTATGTAAATGATTTTGATTTTTGTGAGATCTATAAAGCTTGCGACAAGGGACCTTTTGAAAGATACTATAAGCATGATGTATACCTTTTCAAGGAAGGTAAATTATGTATTCCTTAAGGTTCCATTCAAGATGTGCTCGTAAAAGAGGTGCATGGTGGAGGTCTCATGAGACATTTTAGAGTGGCAAAAACTTTAGCAATGCTCTATGAACATTTCTTTTGGCCCAAGATGAGACGAAATGTTGAAAGGGCTTGCAATCAATCTATTACATGCAAGAAGGAAAAATCGCGCATTAACCCCCTAACTGTACATGCCACTACCCATTCTCGATGCACCATGGGTAGACATTTCTATGGACTTTGTGCTAGGCCTTCCTAAAACTAAAACTAGAAAAGACTTTATTTTTGTGGTAGTTGATCAATTTTCTAAAATGGCTCATTTTATACCATGCCACAAAACTGATGGTGCTTTGAATGTAGCTAATCTATTTTTCAGAGAAGTGGTTCGATTACATGGAGTACTAAGAACAATTGTATCCTATCGCAGTGCTAAATTTCGTAGCCATTTTTGGAGGACTTTATGGAGCAAACTTGGTACTAACTTGTTGTTTTCTACAATATGCCACCCACAAATGGATGGCCAAAATAAAGTTGTGAATCGAGTGCTCTCTACCTTGTTAAGAGTAATCATTTGGGAGAATTTGAAAACATAGGAAGAATACTTGCTGCACATCGAGTTTGCTTACAACCGTTCAGTACATTTGGCCACCAAGCATTCACAATTTGAAGTTGTTTACGAGTTTAATCCTTTAAATTCTTTAGATTTAATTCTCTTACCTTCTAATCAACTTGTACATGTAGATGGAAAAAAGAAGGCTAATTTCGTGAAAAAACTACAAAAAAAAGTGAGGGAAAACATTGAGGAGAGGACCAAGCAATATGCAAGTAAAGCCAACAAGGGACGTAAACAAGTTGTCTTTAAACCCGGAGATTGGGTATGGCTTCACATGCGAAAAGAAAGGTTTTGAGCTAAAAGAATATCCAAGTTGCTACCACGAGGCGATGGCCCTTTTCAAGTGTTAGAAAGAATTAATTGAAATTCGTACAGATTTGACCTTCCAGGTCAGTATACTGTTAGTCCAAGCTTTAAAGTTGTTGATCTATCTCCTTGTGATGTAGACGATGATTTGAGGAAAAATCACTTTGAAGAGGGAGGGGATGATATGAGCACGAGTAGTGTGAACACAAATAACATCATCATGGACCATGCGAGCCTAGAAGATGCGAGCACTGGTGTTGCGAGCACTCATGCTACGAACACTGATGCTGCAAGCACTCACGTTACGAACACTGATATTGCAAACAATCATGTTGTGAGCATGAATGAAAGGCGAGCCTCGCACGATCCAATCGAGCTACTTAGAGGACCAATTACGTGAGCACAAACCAAGAAATTCAATCAAGCTGTCACGGGTTTAATTAAACGAGTTTGGGAAAACACTTCATGCATTCCATGCATTTCATACAACTCGTCATGCATTCCATGCATTGTGCTGCACATTCATCTTTAATTTTAATTTAGTTAAATTGCTAGAAAATAAAGATTTTACCATTTAGTTATTTTTAGTCTATGTCTTAATTATGTTTTGTGTTATCTTGATAAGTTTTTAAATATGTCCTAAGTTAGTTGTTAGTTTTAGTCAAATATTGCTGCACATTTAATATGTCCTAACTAGCATGTTTAACATGTCTTAGTGATATCAATGGCTTGCCAACACAAGCTTTTAATGCACCTACCAACATTTAAAGTGCTGAAAACACCTCTCGAAAAGGGCATTTCGTGATCAACAAAGGAATTCAATGTTCTCTTCATGCATGGCTGATTGGTTTCATCAAAGGTCTCAAGGTGTTTAAATGCTCAAAGGCTGATCATGGGAACATGAAAAGTGGTTGTTTGGGTTACTCAAAAATCATTAATGCATCGCCCACATTTACTCCAAGTGCATGGGAACTTCAACCAAATTTAAAGAACACTTTTTCCTAGCCAACCAAGTACTAAATTCGACCAACTAATCCATTGAAGCAGCCACCACATTAACTTAAAGTGCATGGGGAATATTGGATGAATTTATGGTGTAATTTTGATTAATTATTTCATGCCTTTTCAACTGGTCATTTGTAGGCCTATAAATATGAGACTTGGAACATTTTGTAATAACTTTTGATGAATTTTAATCTTATCATGAGTTTGCAAACTCCTTGTTCTTATTTGACTCAAATTGACTTATCAAGTAACCCTTGTGGCGTCAATCTGATTCTTCCGAACTTATCACTTCATTGAGGTGGCGTTCAACCCTTATACTGATTGGTTCCTATCTTGCTAGATAGAGGGTCACAATTCTTCTTGTTTTAGTTCTATGTACTAATATAAGGATTGGGTGAATATTCTCCTATAATATTGGTTCGTTCTTGAGTCCTTAAAACTGAATTCAAGCCTATCCATCTATATTCTTTGCATATCCATTCATCCTCCATACCAGAGCCTATCATTTTAATTCACAACCTACACCAAATTCATCTACGAACGATACTTCTTAATTTCAATCGGGAACTCTCGCGACTTGTAATCATCTATTAGGATGAGCTCACATCAGAGTTCCCATTAGAAAAGAGGAGATGGCGATGACGGTTTCTTTGGATTCATCATGTTCGAGCGTGGCATTGGAAAAGAATGCTCGAACAAGGTTTAGAAAAATTGGTGAAGAAATATTGAAAAAATCCATCCAACCCTAATTTTGTAAGATAGGGAGTTAGGAAAAGTTAACGGCATCTAATATTGCTATATCAATTTTCCTAGCCTCCCATACACGTTTAGAGGTAAAGTGAATGTTAAAACATTAAAGCGAATTGATATTTTTAAAACATTCGTTAAAAGAGGATTCAAATTCACTAGAGGTGGAGGTGCTAGTCTTAGAACGTTTTTTAAGAGCCATGGTATTATCTAGCATCTTAGGAGACAATAAGGTTAAAAAAAATCTTTAAGGAATTTTATCAAACACTTGGTGGGCAAGGGTTTTGGGTAAATTTTTTTAGAAAAAACTTAAAAATTGATAACCTCCTGCAACAAAAAAAAACATATATATATAGTCCAAATCAACTCAATAAACCATTAAAATACACTATTTCAACCTACATTGTACAAAATCAACAAGTTGAAAATATAGGGTTTTACCTCAAATGTGTTGAAATAGCCCAAAATCCCAAGCAATAGTGAGCAAATCTTGTTGAAAATAAGTTTGAAGGTGTTTAGAAGCCAAGATTTATTAAGAAAATACAAAAGTTTTTAGAAATTTTAGAAGAGTAAGTTGGGTTTTTTGAAGAAAAGGGAGGATTTGGGTGTTTTGTTTTGCAATTGTTTTGAAAACATAGTAGTAGGTGCCCTTATAGCGCTCGTGGTATCGATATTTTTTCATGAGTATCAATATTTTTATAAAAGTATTGATTATTTTAAATTGGTATCGGTACCAAATAGCAATTTTATTTTCCAAGTGCATTGAAAACACAAAAATGCAATTTTTAAGCCCTATTATTTTCTAAGTGTCCTAAAGTGGCTCCAAAACTATTCCTAATGACTTAGAAAGTGCTGATAGGACAAAGATGCATGAAAATGTATGAAATGCATGAAAATAAATAAATAAATAATTTAAGTAAAATTAAAGGTGGCTAATTGTTAATATATATATATATATATATGAGAGCAACAAAAATAAAAGGCATACTAGATGAAATAGATAATCAATCAAAAAAAGCTCCCCCTATCTTTTTGCATATGAAAGCCAATAAAATCATGCTTACCATGCTTTTGCACCATAATGTAAAAAATAATTTTAACACGTAGTCAAGGCAAGGTGGTCAAACCTAGTTCTCTCCTAAGTGTCCAAATCCTCTCTTTGTCTAATGGTTTTGTGAAAATGTCAACTAATTGATGTAAGGTGTCAATATATTCTGGAACTATATCTCCTTTTTTGATATGATCTCTAATGAAATGATGTTTAATCTGAATATGTTTAGTCCTAAAATGGTGGATGGGATTTTTAGTGAGATAAATAGCACTAGTATTGTCACACATGACAGGAATGGTAGCTACATCAATCTCATAGTCCTTATGTTGTTGTTTCATCCATAAAATTTGAGCACAACAACTACCGGTAGAAATATATTTTGCTTCGGTGGTGGACAATGCATTTGTTTCTTTGAAGACCATGAAATTAGCATGTTGCCTAAGAATTAACAAGTACTGAAGGTGCTTTTCCTATCTAATTTGCAACCTCCAAAATCTTATTTCGAGTAAGCATGCAAGCAAAAGTATGAATCTCTAGAATACCAAATGCCTAAGCAAAGAACCAATCATTGACCTACATAATTTTAAATCAACACATTTACCTTCCTCATCTTTATCAATCTTTGTAGAAGGGCTCATTGGAGTAGCTTGTGGTTTGAAATTATCCATCCCAAACTTCTTGAGCATTTCCTTTGTGTACTTAGCTTGATTAATGAAGATGTCATCTTTCTTTTTCTTGATTTGGAGTCTCAAAAAGAAATTTAGTTCTCCCATCATGCTCATCTCAAATTCACCTTGCATTAACTTAGAAAATTCTTGACAAAGAAGATCATTAGTAGAACCAAAACGTTATATCATCCACATAGATTTGAACTACTAATAAATCATGATCTTTTCTTTTAGTAAAAAGTGTTGTGTTAACCTTCCATTTACAAAAACCTTTTTCAGTAAGAAAATTAGTTAACCTTTCATACCAAGCTCTAGGAGCTTGTTTCAAACCATATAAAGCTTTTGAAAGTTTAAAAACATGGTTTGGAAATTTTGGATCTTTAAAAACCGAGTGGTTGTTCAACATACACTTCTTCATTTATAATACCATTTAAAAAGACACTTTTTATATCCGTATGATACAATTTGAAACTATGAAAGCATGCAAAAGCTAAAAACATTCTAATGGCTTCTATCCTAGCTAAGGGAGCATTTGTTTCATCATAATCAATTCCTTCTTCTTGAGTGTAACCTTGAGCAACAAGTCTAGTCTTGTTTCTCACTATGTTACCACTCTCATCTAGCTTATTTCTAAACACCCATTTTGTTCCAATAGTGGATTTATCACTAGGTCTATCAACTAGGGTGCATACTTTGCTTCTCTCAAATTGATTTAACTCTTCTTGCATGGCCAACATCTAATATTCATCATTTAATGCTTCTTTGATATTTTTTGGCTCAATTCGTGATATAAATGCAACATAATTACAAATATTTCTAAGAGAAGATCTAGTAATTACCCCTCTTGGGTGGCTATATTCTCTTTCAATATGAGTTGGATCTTGAAGTTCATCGATTTTAAATTCTTGGACAAATTCACTTATGCCTTGATCTTCATGTGATGATTGATGTTGCTCAAGTTTATATATTTCTACATCATCAAAATCAATATATTCCTTTCTAGAAGGAGAGCTAGATTCATAAAAAATAACGTATAGATTCTTTCATAACAAGGGTTCTTTTGTTAAAGATTCTATAAACTTTAGAATTAGTGGAATATTCAAGAAAAATATCTTCATCACTTTTGGCATCAAATTTTCCTAAATTTTCTTTTCCATTATTCAAAACAAAACATTTGCAACCAAAAGGATGAAAATAGCTTATGTTAGGCTTTTTTCCTTTAAAAAGTTCATAAGGATTTTTCTTTAAAATAGGCCTAACCATAGCTTTATTTATAATATAGCAAGAAGTGTTTATGGCTTTCGTCCAAAAATATCTTGGTAAATTATTGTCACATAACATGGTTCTAGCCATTTCCTCTAAAGTCCTATTTTTTCTCTCAACAACTCCATTTTGTTGAGGGGTTCTAGGTGCCAAAAAGTTTTGATTAATACCATGATCATTACAAAAATTATTAAAACCAAGGTTTCCAAATTCTTTTCCATGGTCACTTCTTACACTAGAAATTGTATATCCCACTTGATTTTGAATCATTTTAAAAAAGGTAATAAATTTTTCTAAAGCTTCATATTTTGAAAACAAAAAGAAAACTCATGTATATCTAGAATAGTCATCAACAATCACAAATCCATATTGTTTGCCTCCAAAACTCATTGTTCTAGTGGGTTCAAAAAGGTCAATATGAATGAGTTGGATGACTCTAGATGTAGAAACTATATCTTTAGATTTAAAAGATGCTCTCCTATGTTTACCTTTAGCACATGCATCACATATTTTATCAAAGTCAACAGAAAATTTAGGCATGTGATGGTATTACAAATGACATATATTTTCTCCCTAATTTAGTGTTTTAATTGTCTCTTTTATATCTTATTTAGCATGCATCATAAGCATTTTATACTCAGTTTTCATATTTTCTAATTCATTGCTAGTTAGTTTAAATTTTTATTATTTTTATATATTTTTGTATTAATGTTGATGCAAGCAGCCGATATATTGCGTCTTACAATTGTGATCGCAGGAGATCAGCCTAGAAGATCAATATTGGCAGAATGCAACCACAAGATCAGCTTGGAATTGCGACCAAGAAATGTCGCCGCATTGAATTTGAACCTCAAATGAGTAGACTCAAGCTGAATTTACATCTGGAAGCACCAGCGCAGGAATATCAAAGGTGTCGCCGAAATTATAAACTCATATTACAACCAGCAATGCAACGACAACTTGCAGATCTCTAAAGAATACACTAGATCTGCGTGAGTGCACAACTGTACTCTAACCAACTTTGACAGCTGCAAAAATCTAGATCTGGATCTTTGAATGTAGGCTAAAACCTACAACATTTTGAATGCTATAAATAGACGAACAAAGAATGAAGAAAGAATCGAGAATTAAGGGATTAAATTCTACAAATTCTGTGTGATTTTGGAGATTTAAGCTGGAAATTGGGAAGTTGATGAAGCAAGTCTGCAGCCACTTCTGACCAGAGGTACTTGATGCAAGGCAAGAGGAACAACTAGGGAGTAGTCATAGTAATCTAAAGATAGTAAGCTTCGATTGTATTCTTTAATTCTTCTCTAACGATGATGGGCTTTGATAACATTAAATGAAAATGAGAGTGTCTTTTAATGCTAAATCATTTTGATTCTTATTTTGTGCTATTTTTTTGTTTATTCTTGGATCTAACCGCTTTAACCACGAGAGTGAAATTTCAGTCTGCCAACATCGAGAGATGAGGTGACAAGTTAGGTTAACAAGTAAGTTAGGCGAGAGCTACTTGAAATTGGACTCCAATCACTTGTTCTTGAATGCATATCATTGCTCACACCGAGAGGTGGAGTGATTATGGGTATTTAAGTCTGGATTATATAGAGGGTTGGTTTTGGTAAGAACTCAACATAACTTTATTGCTGCGACAATCCATCTATACTTTACCTTGTCGACATGTCCAACATTGCAACTTAGCAGAACCAGTGAACCATTTCTACCCTTTATACTTGATCACTTTTACATTTCATGAATTTAAATATTCAGCACTCAACAATCAACACATTTGATTTACTTTAAGTACATTGACATTTAACACCTAACATTTAACTCTGATTGCATTGACAATAATAACTATTTTACTGTGCAGATCTGACATAAATGCACTGACATCTTTACTCACATTTTACTCATTTTCAGTATTAATTACTCTGACAATTAACATCAAGAACCCATCTCCTCGTGGGATCGATATCCGATAGAATTGTTTATCAACTATACTTGCATCGACGTGTGTACGCTTGCACAATTGCTGTGACATTTTAGATGCGATCAAGTTTTGGAACCGTTGCCGGGGAAATTGGCGTTTATTTGATGTTTACTTTTGTAGTTGCAATTAATTATACTTAACTTTTAATCTCTACTAATCTATTTATATTTTCTTTTCAGATTTTTAAGTGTTACATGTCCACAAGGAGAAATCCTAAAGACATTGTGAGCTTTGATCCAGAGCTTGAGAGGACACTAAGGAGGAGAAGGCAAGAACAAAGGAAAATGGCTGGTAACAACAACCATAATAATTTACCACCACTATCGCCACAAGAGGGAGTTCCTCTAGTGCTTCAACAAATTGTTAATGATATACCACCACCACGTCCACAAGAAGAACAAGTACAAAATAGGACAATAAGAGATTTTGTTGTGCCTATACTTGATGATTTACAACCAGGGGTTGGGAGACCAGCTATTCAAGTTGGAAATTTTGAGCTAAAATCGGTGATGTTTTAGATGTTAAATTCAAATGGACAATATTCTGGTTTTCCTCATGAAGATGCAAGAGAACACTTAAAATCATTTTTGCTTATTTATGCATCCTTTAGTCAACATGGTATCTCTGATGATGCCTTGAAAATCCAATTATTTCCTTATTCGTTGTAGGGTAAAGCGAGAACATGGTTCTTGGGATTACCGGTAGGATAATTACATCTTGGAATGCGCTAGCAATGCAGTTTGTTTTACGTTTCAATCTGTTGATAATGAACACGAGGTTACATAATGATATTATTGCATATCATCAGCTTGATGATGAGAATTTACATATAACCTGGGACCGTTACAAAACATTGCTTCGACGCTGCCCAATGCATGGAATTTAGCAGGAGACCTAGATTGAAATTTTTAATAATGGTTTGAATGCTCAGACAAGGAACCTTGTCGACGCATCTGCTAATGGTCCCTTGTTGGATTGTACTTACAATGAAGCTGTAAGAATTCTAAATAGGATTGCTCAAAACGATTATCAATATCCGATCTCTCGTTCTACACAAGTAAAAAATAACCCTGGAGTTCTTGAGTTAATGCTATTTCTGCTTTGTCAGTGCATGTATCTTCATTGGCCAATATCATAAAGAATATGAAGGGAACAAATGACATTGCTCCTATTCAAGTGGCCCAGCAATTGGATGCGTCGATATTTTCTTGTGAAATTTACGGCGACAACCATAGCTATGAGGACTACCCACAACATGCAAAAAATGCTTTTTACGTCAACAACATCAGGGGAGGATCATTTGGTAACTCATACAACAACCGATCTCAACAACCTTGGGGGAATCAAAATACTTCCACATTCAGATATGGAAATTCCTTAAATCAAGGGGGTTATAGATAAGGGAGTTATAATAGCAATCCACAGCAGAATTATAATCAAAATTCTTAGATAAATTCTCGTTCTGACTAGATGCAGTCACATAGTCAGATGCAACCACAATCCCGATTACAGCCATAACAGTCTGTGCTGCCACATATGCAAGGATAACATCATCAGCATCAACAGCAATAATATTCTCAACAAAAGGCAGATCTTATGGCTGTTCTGGAGGAGATGATGCGTGAGCATATCACACGAACTGAAGCAATAATGCAAGGCAACTCTTCTTCTAATCGAGCATTGGAAGCCCAACTAGGATAGTTGGCTTCTAATCTCAGCACAAGAGCACCGGGCACTTTGCCCAGTGATATTGAGAATCATACGCAGAGGGGGAAGGAGCATTGCAAAGCAATCATGCTGAGGAGTGGCAAGCAGACGATAGGACCAAGCAGTTCTAGCCAAAACCATGTCGACGTATCTGAACCATAGAAATAAGAGGAGGATACAGCTGAAAGAAGTCAAGCAAAAGAAAATGATGAGGAACCAACTATAGGTAGTACCGTTTTTACCTGTAATTTGCCCAACTAAGTTGTCGATGCAATTGCCAATGTTGACACCACCAAGTTTTCCACAACAACCCACTGCTACAATACCTTTGTCGTTTCCACAACAATTCAAAGAGAAAGTCCATGATAAAGAATACCAAAAGTTTGTTTCTACTTTGAAACAATTGTATATTAATATACCTCTTGTAGATACTCTTGTGCAAATACCCAGTTATGGGAAATACATGAAGGAGCTATTATCGAAGAAAAAGAAATTGTCCAACATTAAGACGATTGCACTCACAGAGGGGTGCAGCGCTGTGCTTGCAAATAAGTTGCCAACCAAGATGAAAGATCCTGGCAGCTTCACAATCCCATGCTCCATCTGGAATCATTATCTAGGTAAATCTTTATGTGATTTGGGAGCAAGTATTAACCTTTTGCCTCTGTCTACTTTCAAGAAATTAGGAATAAATTTGATGAAGCCCACTACGGTGACACTGTAACTTGCGGATAGATCCTTAGCACAATCGAAAGGCCAAATCGAAGATATCCTTGTTCGAGTTGATAAGTTTGTATTCCCTGCTGATTTCATTATCCTAGACTGTGAAGCAGATAAGGAGGTGCCCATTATCTTGGGGCGACCATTTCTAGCAACGGGAAGCACACTTATCGACGTATTCAAAGAAGAACTTATTATGCGTCATAATGATGAGCATGTGACCTTTAGTGTATTTGAGGCATCTTCGTCCAGAAGTAAAGAGCAATGTCACCACATCGACGTGCTGGATGAAATCATTTCGGAAGAATTCAATGCAAGAAGTTTAGCAGCGTCAGATGAAGATACGGCAAACTGAGAAAATCCTAACTGACTGTAGCGACAAAGAGGAGGTTAACAATTGTGAGCTGAGACAGAATTGTCAATTGGAGTCTTTGGATTTGTCTAACAGGACAATCCCGGTGGTTAAACCATCTATTGAGCAAGCTTCTACCTTGGAGATGAAGCCATTGTCGACACATTTAAAATATGTCTTCCTTGGTGATAATGAGACATTACCTGTTATTGTCAATGTATCCCTCGACGCAACGCAGGAAGTTAAACTCATTTCCATTTTGAAAGAACATAAATAAGCCATAGCATGGAGCATTGCTGATATCAGAGGCATCAGTCCCTCTTTTTGCATGCACAAGATCAAACTAGAAGATGAAAAGAAGCAATCAATTGAGTAACAATAACGACTCAATGAGAAAATGAAAGAAGTCGTGAAAAAGGAAATCATAAAATGGTTAGACGTGAGCATCATATACCCTATTTCTGATAGCAATTGGGTCAGCCCCGTCTAATGTGTGCCTAAAAAGAGTGGTTTCACAGTTGTGATCAATGACAAGAACGAGTTAATCCCTACTCGCATTGCGACTGGATAGCGAGTATGCATGGATTATCGTCGATTGAATGCGACCACAAAGAAAGACCATTTCCCACTGCCTTCCATTGACCAGATGTTAGCTAGGCTAGCTGGAAAAGCCTATTATTGCTTCTTAGATGACTACTCTGGATACAACCAAATTGCCATTACGTTGGAGGATCAACCAAAGACCACGTTCACATGTATTTTTAGAACCTTTTGCTTTCTGACGTATGCCGTTTGGGTTGTGTAATGTGCCAGCAACATTCTAGGGTGCATGATGGCAATATTCTCGGACATGATCGAGGATTCCTTAGAGGTATTCATGGATGATCTCTCTGTCCATGGATAGAATTTTGACCAATACGCTAATAATCTGGCGAGAGTTTTGAAGAGATGCGAGGAAACAAATCTAGTTTTGAATTGGGAGAAATGCCACTTCATGGCAACTGAAGGCATTGTCCTCGAGCATCAGATATCTTGTTAGGGCATTGAGGTTGATAAAGCAAAGGTAGAAATCATCGAGAAACTACCACCGCCCATCAATGTCAAAGCAATAAGAAGCTTTCTTGGACACGCTGGTTTTTATAGAAGATTCATTCTAGATTTTTCTAAGATAGCTAAATCATTATGCTCATTGCTGGAGCAAAATAAAAAGTTTGAGTTCGATCACATCTATCTGGATGCATTTATAACAATAAAGAAGCAGTTGGTACAAGACCTAATTATCGTTGCACCGGACTGGATGCAACCGTTTGATGTGCGATGTAAGCGATTTTACTGTGGGAGCTGTACTGGGCCAACGAAAAGAGAAGGTATTCCATTCTATTTACTATGCTAGTAAAACTCTAACTAAAGTGCAGGTTAACTACACTACATTGCAGTAGTCTTCGCATTCGATAAATTTTGTTCATATCTTATCGGTGCAAAGATTACAGTATACACAGACCACTCCACATTAAAATATCTTCTTACAAAGAAAGACGCCAAGCCTAGACTGATACGATGGATCCTACTTCTTCAAGAATTTGATGTTGAAATCAGGGATAGGAAAGGATCTGAAAATCAAGTAGCTGACCACTTGTCTCGACTGGAAGTTGGAAGTGAAGATGGGCAGACGTCCCAAATTGTCGAAGCATTTCCAGATGAGTAGTTATTCTTTGTTGACGCATCGTCCTGGTATGCCGATGTTGTCAATTACCTCGTGTGTCAAAAGTTACCCTTGAATATCACTGGTCACAAGAAGATCAGGTTTATACGCGATGTTGTAAAATATCACTGGAACGAGCCATTACTATTCAAGGTATGCATTGACAACATTATCCGTCGTCGCGTACCTGAAGAAAAAATGACTTCAATCGTGCGACATTGCGATGATGCTCCTTATGGAGGTCATTTTGGTGGACTAAGGACTGCTGCTAAGGTCTTACAGTCAGGATTTTATTAGCCCATATTGTTTCGAGGCTCTCACAACTTTGCACAACAATGTGATCGTTGTCAACACACTAGCTTCATATCTCGATGTAATGAGATGCTCCAACAACCTATCGTGGAGGTAGAGCTCTTCGATGTTTGGGGTATAAACTTTGTGGGACCATTTCCAAATTCTTTTAGAAATATGTATATCTTAGTGGCGGTTGATTATGTCTCGAAGTGGATCGAGGCAATTGCGGTGCCAAAGGATGATGCTCGGACAGTGTTGAAATTCATACTTATATTCTTACAAGGTTTGGAACACCGAGAGCATTGATAAGTGACCAAGGAACTCATTTCTATAACAACCAAGTGGCGACAGCATTAAAAAGGTATGGTGTTGATCGGTGTTTTTGCGACACAACGATTGTGCAAGCGTACACATGTTGATGCAAGTATAACTGATAGATAGAGCTATCGAATATCGATTTCACGAGGAAATGGTTCCCGATGTTTTAATGTTAGAGAATTAATATTAAAAATTAGTATCATGCGAGTAAGAATGTCAGCGCAATTATGTCAGATCTGCACACTAAAATAATCATTATTATCATCGCAATTAGAGTTAAATATCAAAGATTAAATGTCAGTATACTGAAAATAAATCCAAATGTGTTGAGTGTTGAATGCTAGAAATTTAAATGCAGGAAATATAAAAGTGATCAAGTGTAAAGGGTGGAAATGGTTAACTGATTCTACAAGTTACAACGCTAGATACGTCGACAAGGTAGAATATAGACGAATTGTCGCATCAATGAAGTCCCTTCGAGTCCTTACCCACAATAGCTCCCTACTTAATCCCGACTCAAATACACTACTCCACCTCTCAGTGCGAGCAATGATGTGTATTCAAGAACAAGTAATTGGAGTCTGTCCCAGTCCCGAGCAGCTCTCACCTAACCCACTTGTTAATCTAACCTGTCACCGCATCTCTCGATGTCGGTGTACTGCAATTTCACTTTTGTGTTTAGAGCAGTTAAATCCAAGAATAAGCGGATAAGCAATGTAAAGTAAGAATCAAAATGATATAATATTAAAAGATACTCTCGTATTCATTTAATATCAACAAAATCCATCATCGTTTAAGAAGAAATAAAGAGTACAACGAAGCTTGCTATCTCTAGGCTACTAGGCCTACTCTTTACTTGTTCCTCTTGCTCGGTATCAAGCACCTCTCGTCAGAAGCAGTTGCAGACTTGGTTCATCAGGTCCCCGAATTCCAGCTCAAATCTTTGATTCACATAGAATTTTCAAAATTTAATCACCTTGCTCTTAATGATTCTTTTCCTCATTTTTTCATCTATTTATAGCCTCTAAATAATTGCAGATTTTAGCCTTCATTCTTAGATTCAAATCTAGATTTTTGCAGCTATCAAAGTTAGTTAGAGTACAACTGTTCACTCACGCAGATTACATGTTTTCTTTAAAGATTTACAGGTTGTCATTGTACTGTTAGACACAATTTGATATTGTAATTGCAGCGAAATCTGTGATATTCCTGCGCTAGTGCTTCCAATGTAAATCCAGCTTAACTCTACTCATTTAAGGTTCAACTTCAATGCGTCGACATTCCTGGTTGCAATTCCAAGCTGGTCTTGTGGCTGCATTCTGTCAATGTTGATCTTCTGAACTGAGCTCCTGTGCTGGCAATCTTAAGATGCAATATACCAACTACTTACGTCGACATTAATACAAAAATAGATAACAATAACAAGAATTTAAACTAACTAGCTATGTATTAGAAAATATGAAAACTGATTATAAAATGCTTATGATGCATGCTAAATGAGATACAAAAGAGACAATAAAAGCACTAAATTAGGGAGAAAATATATGTCATTTGTAATACCATCAGGTGTGAAGTATCGTATGGCTACTACATATCACCCACAAACCAATGGTCAAGCTGAGGTATTGAATCGACAAATTAAAAGTATCATTGAGATGGTGGTTAACCCATCTAGGAAGGATTGGTCTACGCGGCTACATGACGTATTGTGGACACTTCGTACTGCATATAAAACCCCACTGGAAATGTCATCGTATCAGCTAGTATTTGGTAAGTCCTGTCACCTACCAGTTGAGCTTGAACATAAGGCCATGTGGGCAATCAAGCAGGTGAATTTGGATTATGATGCTGCCGGAAAGAAACGACTGTTGGACATCACGGAGTTAGAAGAAATCCGACGCCATGCTTATGAGAATGTTGTAATATAAAAGAAAAGATAAAGAGATGGCACGATAATATCATCTTGTGTCGATAATTTCACCCTGGTCAGTTAGTACTTTTATTTAACTCACTTTTAAAGTTGCATCCAAGTAAATTGCGATCAAGATGGACAACAATTCAAAGTGAATGGCCAACGTCTAAAACACTATGTGATCCCAGATGTCAAAGAACCAAACGTGGTCATCAATCTAGTCACATTTAAATAATGTCAACTCATTTTCGTTTTTTACTTTTATTTGTTTCACTTTTACTTTTGTTGTTTCAAATTCCTTGCAGAAATAAAAATCAAATTTTTGTCGAAGCATTGAAGCATGTCGATACATTTTGTGATGAGTCAACATTGCTTTTTCAACAAGAATCGCGCCGATTGATTTCTTTCTCTCCCAGCCATTGGATCAAAATGAAACAGTACGATCTGCAGTCTGGTAATTAATGGTTGCAGACGTAACATTTCCCTGTAATTTTTCCAATCATCACACCTAGGTTGTAAAACCTCCCTCCTGCAGTTTCTTTTTCTCCTCACATCCTCCATTGTTACTACAACTTGTTTTCTTCATTGCGTTCATCTTTTCTTTTCTGATCACAAGCACTCGTTTCTGTAAACTTCTCTAACTTTCTTTTTCTTTAACAATGGCGAAAACCCGTTCCTTGAGAAACACTGCAAAAAACCCTTTCCAAGAACACTCCAACCACTTCTACTGTGGCTCTACCCACAACACCACCCTCATCTACAGGTTCAATCTTGTTTCTGATGACCATAGCCAAAGATCGCTACCAAAATACCATGTTGAAATGCAACCTCCACCCCAAACAAGGCCTACAACTTTCTCCACACTAGGCTTTGGGAATGCATGTTCATCGTACCATAAGTCGCCTTGGGTGGGAATTCTTTTGCGAGCACCCTTCTGGTTACTCCCCTACATTGGTTAGTAAGTTTTATGCTAACTTGGTGGATCTGGACCAAGAATTTGTTTTTGTACAAGAGGGGTTCATTCCATGGAGCGTTGCACAAGGAAACGTGCTGCTAATGATTCCGGAGCGACCACACACCATTTATACATCGTCTGGATGATGACTGTATGGAACAGATGATGAAGGACCTATGCATTGATGAAGCAACCTGGATGGGTAATGGCTTCCACAACTATACAATGCACAGAAGGTACCTTACACCCATTTGCAAAGTTTGGTTCCATTTTATCAACAGTCGCATCATGCCTTCAACCCATAGCACTACGGTAACATTAGACCGTATGTGTTTACTGCATTCTACCCTGCACCACCGACACATCGACATCGGTGAGCTCATACAAGCCTAGATTGCAAAAGCAGCTACCAAGCAAACTAATATACTCCCTTTGCCCTCTCTCATTATGCTACTTTGTAAACAAAAAGGCATTGTGCCCAAAGATGGTGAGGAGGTCTTAAAATATAAAGGTCTGATCAATGATATCTTTGTTGAGCGGATGACACATGGCCAAGATACATTAGTGGCAAAGGAAGCCTCCAAGAAAAGGGATAAAGGAAAGGGTAAAAAGAAGGTTGATCAACTTAATGCGCCGACAGAGTCCCAAGTGGCAAAGAAGCTGGCCTTAATGGAAGTACACTTGGATCGCATCGACATGCGATCAATCCACACTGATAGCATAGTGGATGACATGGATCTTAGGCTGCACAAATTTTATGCCTACATAAAGGTTTGGAACGAGGCCATTGTCACCGCACTGAGCCAGATCAGCCCTACTCCATTACCACACATCCTAACCTTTCCATCCATCTATCGATCGATACAGTACTTGTCTTTCGAGTAACCTACCACTAATGGTAAACTTGCCCCTGCACCAACTCGGATTCACATTTCCAATGATGAGAAGGATGATGGGCACTCGTAGGTTGATGAAAATCATTATCGCAACATCGTCCACTTATTCGAGGATGAGTTTTCTAACAGTTTGGGCGCAAATATGGCTCAATGAGAGGCTATTGTGGAGGAGGATGTCGACGCGGTAGAATGGACTAACACTGGCCCAATTGAGGCTGAGCAGCATGTGCACAAGGATGTGGATCAGAGGGATGATCAGTTGAAGGATTAAGAAGAAAAAGGGAAGGAAAGAGAAAATAAAGTGAAAGAACTTACCGAGGTACAGGAAAAAAAGGAAACAGAGGCCCCGACAATGAATTGTTGTGGATGTCATGGGGGCATTCAGCTCAGACGAAGCTCGACCTACTGCAAGCCAGGTTGAGGTTGTCACCAGCAGAGGTAGAGGAACTGAATCCTCTTGCTATCTTGCCCTATGTGGCACCACTCGCAGAAATCCACCTATCAGAGGTAACAATCGATGAGGCCGCCACCCAACCCGTCGAGGAGGAGCAATCCGCCGAACCGTTTAGTCTGAAGGATAAAAAGCAGAAAAGGCATAAGGACAAGAAGAAGAAGCATCATGACGAGGGTGAGCACCCAAAGAAGAAGAGGAAAAAAACTAAAGCAGCCTCTACATCGGCTGCTAACGCCTAAGTTGGTACAATTCTTTAGTTAGTTTTATGCATTTTTAGTGTCCATGCATTTTATTTTGTCACTGTAATCATTTTGTTAACTTAGTTACATTGTAGTCGCATTTCCATTATTTCTGTATATTATTGTCAGTGCATTGGGGACAATGCAGACATTAAGTTTGGGGGGAGATAATGTGAAATGGAAATTCAATTACACCCACTTATTTAAATTTTATTTGTTTCTTTGGATTAATGAGAATTTACAAGATTTCAACTGAAATGTGCCTACAATTTTTATTTTGATGCGTAATTCTTGAATTGTTTGAATGCTGATGTGTACATTGGATGAATATGAATGAATGATGAATCTGCTATTTTTGAATGAATGATTGGAATTGTTTTAGTAATGAATGTTAGTGTTAATATTTGAATCTTAAACTAACTGACCAGTTGCAATGACATTGTATTAATAAAAGACACTCCAATGTGAGTGCAGTGTGACTTTTCAAGGGAGAACACTCCGCTGCAGATTTTAGAAAAATCATTTAGCCAAAGGCTGTCGCTGCAAGAGTGTGTGTCGATGCAATTACATGCATCCTAGGGGTTTGTTGCACCCCATCGTTACTGCCCAGGAATAAAGGTAGAGTAATGCAATGACATCTCGCAGTCACTTAGAAAAGGAAAATGAGAAAACGAAAGAAAAAAATAAAAGAGAAAAGAAAGGAAGAAAAATGTTTGCTATGAATGCTATATTGGTTTAAGGAAGATTAAGATTCAAGGCATATACTAACATTAATGAAGTTGCAATTTTAATTGTTCATACCTATAAATTGTCGGCGCATTATTCTATCATATGAATACAATTTGTGCATTAGGATTCAAGAAAATTCAAGTTGTGAGAATATTGATTGTGGTGACATTTTTGCTTGTAACTTTGCTAATTTCTTGTTTACTTGAGGACAAGTAAAAACTTAAGTTTGGGGGTGTGATGGTATTACAAATGACATATATTTTCTCCCTAATTTAGTGTTTTAATTGTCTCTTTTATATCTCACTTAGCATGCATCATAAGCATTTTATACTCAGTTTTCATATTTTCTAATTCATTGCTAGTTAGTTTAACTTCTTGTTATTTTTATCTAATTTTGTACTAATGTCGAAGCAAGCAGCCGATATATTGCGTCTTTCAATTGTCAGCGCAGGAGCTCAACCTAGAAGATCAATATTGGCAGAATGCAACCAAAAGATCAGCTTGGAATTGCGACCAAGAAATGTCATCGCATTGAATTTGAACCTCAAATGAATAGACTCAAGCTGAATTTACATCTGGAAGCACCAGTGCAGGAATATCACAGGTGTCGCGCAATTACAATCTCAGATTGCGACCAACAATGCAGCGATAACCTGAATATCTCTGAAGAATACACTAGATCTGCATGAGTGCACAGCTGTACTCTAACCAACTTTAACAACTGCAAAAATTGAGATCTGAATATGAGAATGGAGGCTGAAACCTGCAACATTTTGAAGGCTATAAATAGATGAACAAAGAATGAAGAAAGAATCGACAATTAAGGGATTGAATTCTACAAATTCTATGTGATTTTAGAGATTTAAGCTGCAAATTGGGAAGTTGATGAAGCAAGTCTGTAGCCACTTCTGACGAAAGGTGCTTGATGCAAGGCAAGAGGAACAAATAGGGAGTAGTCCTAGTAGTCTAGAGATAGTAAGCTTCGATTATACTCTTTAATTCTTCTCTAATGATGATGGATTTTGATAACATTAAATGAAAACGAGAGTGTCTTTTAATGCTAGATCATTTTGATTCTTATTTTATGCTGCTTATTTGTTTATTCTTGGATCTAACCGCTTTAACCACGAGAGTGAAATTGTAGTCTGCCGACATCGAGAGATGCAATGACAAGTTAGGTTAACAAGTAAGTTAGGCGAGAGCTGCTTGAGATTGGACTCCAATCACTTGTTCTTGAATGCACAACATTGCTCACACCGAGTGGTGGAGTGATTATGGGTATTTAAGTCTGGACTAAACAGAGAGTTGTTGGTAAGAACTCAAAAGAACTTTATTGTTGCGATAATCTATCTATACTTTACCTTGTCAACGCGTCCAGCATTGCAATTAGCAGAACCAGTGAACGATTTCTACCCTTTATACTTGATCACTTTTACATTTCATGCATTTAAATATTCAGCACTCAACAATCAACACATTTGATTTACTTTCAGTACATTTCCATTTAACACCTGACATTTAACCCTGATTGCATTGACAATATTAACTATTTTAGTGTGCAGATCTGACATAAATGCACTGACATCTTTACTCACATTTTACTCATTTTCAGTATTAATTGCTCTGACAATTAACATCAAGAACCTATTTCCTCATGGGATCGGTATCTGATAGAATTATCTATCAACTATACTTGCTTCGACGTGTGTACACTTGCACAATCACTTTGACGTTTCAGATGCGATCAGCATGCCAACAACAAGTTCCTTTTTAATAAGCTTTGAAATAACACTCATGCTTGCATGTCCTAATATTCTATGCCATAGCTAACACATATTTTCATTATTAGCCATAAAACAAATATTAGAAGATATATCATCAAAATTTACCAAAAAAATATTACCTACCCTATGTCTTACAAAAAGAATTCTATTATTTACAATATCTACAACTTTACACCCATTAGACTTAAATATTACTTTGAATCCTTTGTCACAAAGTAAACTAATGCTAAGGAGGTTATGCTTGAGACCATTGAAATAAATCACATTTTTAATAAGATTGGAAGAATTTATACCTATAGAACTAATACCTTCAATAAGCCCTTTGGAGTTATCACCAAATGAGACTTCTCCTCCATACTTTGACATTAGTTCTTTGAAATAGCTTTTGTCACCGGTCATGTGTTTAGAGCATCCACTATCAAGGTGCCATGAGTTCTTCTTAGAGTTGCTTGCCTGGATGTAATGCTCTTCCTCCTATAAACACAAAGTTAAATCTTGGATTTTGGTACCCAAACTTTCTTGGGTCCATTAGCATTCATCCTAAAAATTTTTGTTCCCTTAGGAATCCACTTCTTTAAAGCTTCCTCATTTTAAGGTGTGTTTAATCCTTTTGGAATCCACACACTCTTAGTAAGTTTGCTTCTAGATTTAAGCTTCCTTAAAGAACAAACTTGCCTATCATGTCCTTTTTTTATGACAATAAGTGCATATAAGTGAGGCATCATAATTGTAGCTTGGTTTCTCAAAGAAATTTTTAGATTTGCTTTCTTTTTGTAAATTTACAAAACCTAAGCCACTCTTGTCAAAGAAGGCGCTTCAAGATTCAAGCATATCATTTAACTTTTGTTGTCCCATTTAAAACATAGAAAATGAATTATGCAAGTTTTCATTCTTTAAAATCAAATCATCGATTTGAGCTTGCATATCACTAAATTTATTTTCCATTTCCTCCTTAACTAAGATTAGAGATTTATTTTCCTCCTTTAGTTTTGAAATCATTTTCTTATGTTTGGAGTTCATAGTCTCAAAATCTATTGTTAATTCATCGAATGCATCTTGTAACTCTTCAAATGTATATTCATTTAATTGACTAGAGTTTAGAGTTACCTTTTGTTCTTCAATAGCCATAAGACATAGTTGGGAAACTTCATTGTCCTCATCACCATCGGATGAATCACTATCGGTCCAAGCTACCATCATAGCTTTCTTCTTTTATTTTGATGCCTCTTTCTTCTTCAATTGTGGCCAGTCAAATTTGATGTCACCTGGCTTTTCACACTCATAGAAAATGAATGGGTTCTTTTGCTTTTTTGCTTGGTTCACCCTTAATGACGTCTTTTCTTGGAAATTTTTTGGCTTTGTTGAATTTCATGAATCTTTTGAATTTCCTTGCTAACATAGCCATTTCTTCCTCATCATCATCATCATCATTTGAATCTTCATCCTTTTCACCAGTTATCGATTTGAAGGCAACTTCCACTTTCTTTGGCACTTCCTTTGACACTTCCTTGGTTACTTTTGCATGGTGGTTGATCTTCATTTTGTATGTCAACAAGGAATAATGAGCTCATCAAGGGAGAGTACGTTGAGATCCTTTGACTTTACTATTGTCGTCACTTTTGGCTTCCAAGATGTTCGAAGACTATTCAACATCTTCTTTACCATCTCCTTGTTGAGATAGATCTTCCCAAGGGCTTTGAGACCATTGATGATGTTGGTGAAGCGATCGGACTTCTCCTTGATTCCTTCCTCTAGTTTTGCCTTAAATAATTCATAATAAAGTGTAAGAAGACTTATCTTTGATTCCTTGACTCTACTTGTTCCTTCATGGGTGACATCAAGCTTGTCTCATATTTCTTTGGCATTATTGCATAAGGAGACTATATTGTACTCATTTGGACTAAGAGCACAAAATAGACTGTGCATAGCCATTGCATTCAATTGCACCATCTTGATATCGTGATCATCCCACTCATTCTCTACTTTTGGGATAATGACACATTCGACCCTCTTCATTTGAATGGATGACCCATTTATGATTATTCTTCAAACTTTATAATCATTGACTTAGACGAATAACTTCATTATTATTTTCTAATAAGAGTAGTTTGTGTTGTTGAACAGAGGAAGCCTCACAGTGGAATGCCCTTCTCCCACCATGATGGAATTTTGCTCCGATCCCACGAAGCACATCTCTTGACTAGTGATTGATAGCATCACAAATGACACTTATTTTCTCCCTAAATTGGTGTATTAATTGTCTCTTTTATGCCATATTTAGTATGCATATTAGGCACTTCATACTTAGCTTTTTATGTTTTCTAACTCATTATTGATTGGTTTAAATTCTTGTTATTTTTATCTCTTTTATGTACTAATGTCGCTACAAGTAGCCTATATATTGCATCTTAGAATTGTCAGCGCAGGAACTCAACTAGAAGAAGAATGCAGCCACAAGATCAGCTTGAAAGTGCGACCAGCGATGTCGCCGCATAGAAACCTATTCATGGATGAGTGAAGTCAAGCTGCAAATACAACTGGAAGCACCAACACAAGAAATTGACACGTTATCACCACAATTGAGGATTTCAGATCGCGCCCAGCAATGTAGTGACAACTTGCAGATCTATGAAGAATACACCAAAACTGCATGAGTGCACAGCTAGACTGTAACAAACTTTGACAGCTGCAAATCAGATCTGGATCTGAGAATGAAGGGGAAGAAATCTGCAATTCTGAAGCCTATAAATAGAAGGGAAAAGATAGAAGAAATCATCAAGAGTTGAAGGGTGAAAAGATTTTAAGCTAGAGAACGATGAGGTGACAGAGCTGACGAGCAACAACTCCTGACGAGGAGTGCTTGATGCTATGCAAGTGGAGCAGTTAGGGGATAATCCAATAGTTTAGAGATAGTATGCTCCGATGTATTTATTAACTCCTCTCTTCTTATGATGATGAACTATTATTGACATTTGAATGAATACGAGAGTATCTTTCATTGTTAGAATTACTTTGATTCTTATTTAATTCTTTTCATCTGTTTATTCTTGGATCTAATTGCATCAAACACGAGAGTGCCTTTGCAATCTACCAACATCGAGAGATGCGCTGACAAGTTCGGTTAACAAGCAAGACAGTGAGAGTTGCTTGGGATTAGAAGAGATTTTGATCACTTGTTCTTGAGTGTACAATGTTGTTCACATCGAGAGGTGGGATAATTGAGGGTGGTTAAGTCTTGACTAAACGGAGAATTGTTATTGGTAAGATTTCAATTGAACTCGATTGCTGGGACAGTTCATCTATTCAAACCCTTGTCAACACTTCTTGCGTTGTGACTCAGTAAAATTAGTGATCCACTCCAGATCTTTGTACTTGATCACACTTTTACTTTTCTGCATTTAAATTCTTAACATTTCAACAACACTTTGATTTACTTTCAGTAGCTTTGACAATTAACCTTGTTTGCATTGACAATACTAACCATTTTAGTGTGCAGATTGATTTAATTGCACTGACATCTGTACTCACATTTCATCTAATTCTAGTATTAGTTGCTTTGACATTAGAACATCAAAAACCCATTCCTCGTGGGATCGATATCCGATAGAATTAGTCTATCAACTATACTTGCATCGATGTGTGTCTGCTTGCATAACTGCTGTGATGTTACAGACCGATCAAGTTTTGGCTTCGTTACTGGGGAATTGGCGTTTGTTTGATGTTTACTATTGTAGTAGCAATTATTTCTTACTTAACTTTTTGTTTTTACTAATCTGTTTAACTTTCTTTTGTTGATTTTCTTTTATTTCTTTAGAAGTTGAATGTCCACAAGAATAAATGCTAAGAATATTGTACTCTTTGACCCAAAACTCGAGAGAACACTTAGAAGGAGGAAGCAAGAACAAAAGAAAATGGCTGGTAACAACAATAACAATAATATGTCACCATTGTTGCCATAAGATGAAGTTCCTCCAATATAGCCACAACAAATAAATAATTTACCACCACCGCCTCCACAAGAAGAACAAGTGCAAAATAGGACAATCAGAGATTTTTTTTGTTCCTATCGTTGATGATTTACAACCAGGGTTGTACGACCAGCTATACAGGCTGAAAATTTCGAGCTGAAACCGGTGATGTTTCAGATGCTTAATTCAAATGAGCAATATTCTGGTTTGCCTCATGAAGACACAAGAGAACATTTAAAATCACTTTTACTTATCTGTGCGTCCTTTAGTCAACATGGTGTCCCTGATGATGCCTTGAAAATGCAATTATTTCCTTATTCGTTGCAGGGTAAAGTGAGAACATGGTTCTTAGGATTGCCGACTGGATCCGTTACATCATGGAATGCATTAGCAACACAATTCATTTTACGATTCAATCCGCCAATAATGAACGCAAGGTCGCTCAATGACATTACAACTTACCATCAGCTGGATGATGAGAACTTACATACAACATGGGAGCGTTATAAGACTCTACTTAGATGCTGCCCAATGCATGAAATTCAACAAGAGACCTAGATAGAGATCTTTTATAATGGATTGAATGCACAGACAAGGAATCTTGTCGACGCATCTGCTAACGGTCCTATTGCACCTACACTGAAGCTGTTCGAATTCTAGAGAGGATTGCACAGAATGATTATCAGTATCCTATCTCTAGTTCTGCTTAGGTAAAAACTAATCATGGTGTTCGTGAATTAGATGTTATTTCTGCTTTGAGTGCACAAGTATCCTCTTTTACCAATATTATAAAGAATATGAAGGGGACAAGTGATGTTGCCCCTATCCAAGTAGCCCAACAAATGGATGTGCTGATATTTTCATGTGAAATTTGAGATAATAACCATAGTTACGAGGACTGTCCATAACATGCTGAAAATGTATTCTACGTCAACAACATTCGAAGAAATTCCTATGGTAACTCATACAACAACAGAGCTCAAAAACCTTAGGGGAATCAGAATGCCTTCACATACAAATATGGAAATTCTTCATAGCAAGGGAGTTATAGACAAGGGAGTTACAACAACCATCAACAGCATAATTTTAATCAAAATTCGTAGGTACATTCGCATCATGATCAATTGTGGCACATAGCCAAATGCAACCAGAAATGTGATTGCAGCCGCAACAGAATGCAATGCCACATATGCAAGGACAACACTAGCAACCATAACAGCAGTTTTCTCAACCAAGGTCAGACCCTATGGCTACTCTTGAGGTGCTGATGCAAGAGCATATCATGCGGACTGAAGCAATAATGTAAGGCAATTCTTCTTCTATCAAAGCGTTGGAAGCCCAACTAGGACAATTAGCTTCTAATCTGAGTACAAGGTCACCAGGTGCTCTACCTAGGGATACTGAGAACCCAATGCAAAGAGGGAAGGAGCATTGTAAGGTTATTACGCTACAAAATGGAAAGCAAACAACTGAACCTAGCAGACATTCCGACCAAGAACATGTCGATGCATCTGAATCAACGTAACAAGGAGAAGTTTCAACTGAAGGAAAAGAAGCAAAAATAAATGAGGAAGAGCCAACTGTAGTGACATTTATGCCTACTATTCGCCCAGCAAAAATGTCGATGCAACTACCTATGTCAATGCAACTGTTTATTCTACCATAACCTATTGACAGTATACCTTTTCCATTTCCACAAAGATTTAAAGAGAAAGACCATGATAAGGACTATCGAAAGTTTGTTTCTACTTTAAAACAATTACATATTAACATATCTCTTGTAGATGCTCTTGTGCAGATACCCAATTATGGGAAATTTATGAAGGAGCTATTATCAAAGAAGAAGAAATTATCCAAAATCGAGACGATTGCGCTCATAGAGGGGTGCAGCGCTGTGCTAACTAACAAGTTACCACTAAAAATGAAAGACCCTAGCAGCTTCACAATCCCATTCTCCATTGGAAATCATTATCTAGATAAAGGTTTATGTGATTTGAGAGCTAGTATTAATCTCATGCCTTTGTCCACATTCAGGAAATTAGGAATAGGATCAATGAAGCCCACTGCAGTGACATTGCAGCTTGCGGACAGATCTCTAGCACAACCTGAAGGCTAGATAAAAGATATCCTTATACAAGTAGATAAGCTTGTGTTTTCTACTGATTTCATAATCCTTTGTTGCGAGGCAGATAAGGAAGTGCCCATCATCTTGGGGCGACCATTTTTGACAATAGGACGCACTCTTATCGACGTTTTCAAGGGTGAGCTTGTCATGCGTCATAACGACGAACATGTTACATTCATTGTGTTTGAGGCATCTCCGTCGAGAAGTAAGGAGCAATGTCACCACATTGATGTGTTGGATGAAATAATTATGGAAGAGTTCAATGAATGGAGTTCAACAGTCTTAGATGAAGATGCAGTGACTTGCATTGATGAAACCCTACCTGGTTGTGACCACAATGCTGAGGTTAGCAGTTGTGAGCTGAGACAGAATTGGCAATTGGAATCTTTAGATCTGTCTACTAGGATGATCCCTGTGTTTAAACCGTTGATTGAACAAGCTCTTACCTTGGAGTTGAAGCCATTGTCGAAGCATTTGAAATACTTCTTTTTGGGTGACAAGAAAATATTACCAGTAATTCTCAGCGCAACCCTCGACGCAACACAAAAAGAAAAGCTCGTCACAATTTTAAAAGAACACAAAAGAACATAGCTTGGAGCATTGCAGATATCAGAGGCATTAATCCCTCTTTTTGCATGCATAAGATCATATTAGAAGATGAAGGAAAGCAATCCATTAAGCAACAGCGGCGACTCAATGAGAAGATGAAAGAAGTAGTAAAGAAGGAGATTATCAAGTGGCTAGACGCAAGCATCATCTAAGCTATTTTTTATAGCAATTGGGTGAGCCCTATCCAATGTATGCCCAAAAAGAGTGGTTTCACAGTTGTGAGCAATGATAAGAATGAGTTGATCCCTACCTGCATTGCGATTGGCTGGCGAGTATGCATGGATTATCGTCGACTGAATGCGACCATAAAGAAGGACCACTTCCCACTGTCATTCATTGACCAGATGCTGGATAGGTTAGCTGGTAAAGCTTATTATTGCTTCCTAGATGGCTACACTGGATATAATTAAATTGCCATTACGTTGGAAGATCAAGCAAAGACTACGTTCACATGCCCATTTGAAACCTTTGCCTTTCGACGTATGCCATTTGGATTGTGCAATGCACCAGTCACATTCCAAATATGTGTGATGGCTATCTTTTCGGACATGATCGAGGATTCTTTAGAGGTATTCATGGATGATTTTTTAGTTTACGGGCAAACTTTTGACCAATGAGCTAACAAATTGGCGAAAGTTCTGAAGAGATGCGAGGTCACAAATCTAGTTTTGAATTGGGAAAAATGTCACTTCATGGCAACTGAAGGCATTGTCCTTGGCCATCGCATATCATGTCAGGGTATTGAGGTAGATAAAGCAAAGGTTGAAATCATCGAGAAATTGCCACCGCCAACAAATGTTAAGGGAATAAGAAGCTTTCTTAGACATGTTGATTTCTATAGGAGATTTATTTGAGACTTTTCCAAGATTGCTAAACTGTTATGTTCATTGCTAGAGAAGAATAAAAAGTTTGTGTTTGATGACACCTGTCTAGACGCATTTAACACAATAAAGAAGCAGCTGGTACAAGCCCCAATTATCGTCGCACCAGGCTGGACGCAACCGTTTGAACTAATGTGTGATGCAAGTGATTATGCTGTAGGAGTTGTCCTAGGTCAACACAAAGAAAAGGTATTTCATTCCATTTATTATGCTAGTAAAATTTTGATTGAAGCACAGGTAAATTATACAACTACTGAGAAGGAAATGCTAGCAGTAGTGTTTGCATTTGACAAATTTCGCTCATATCTTATCGGCACAAAAGTTATTATTTTCACAGATCATTCTGCATTCAAATACCTTTTTACTAAGAAAGAAGCCAAACCAAGATTGATACGATAGGTTCTACTCTTACATGAGTTTTATATTGAAATTAAGGATAGGAAACGATCCAAAAATCAAGTAGCTGACCACTTATCTCGACTGGAAGTTGTAAGGGAAGATAGGAATAAAGTCCAAATTGTCGATGTATTTTCAGACGAGCAGTTATTCTTTATCGACACATCACCTTGGTATACTGATGTTGTCAACTATCTTGTGTGTGGGAAGCTACCCTTGAGTGCTGTTGGTCACAAGAAAATCAAATTTTTGTGCGACTCTACGAAATTCCATTGGAACGAGCCATACCTATTCAAGGTATGCGCTGATAATATTTTTCGTCGCTGCGTTCCTGAAGAGGAGATGACTTCTATCCTAAGACATTGCCATGATGCTCCATATGGAGGCCATTTTGGTGGTGTAAGGACTCTTACAAAGGTCCTACAGTCAGGATTCTACTAGCCCACATTGTTTCGAGACACCCACAACTTTGCACAACAATGTGATCGATGTTAACGCACTGGCTCAATATCTCGACGCAACGAGATGCTCTAACAACCTATTATGGCGGTGGAGTTATTCGACGTTTGGGGTATAAATTTCATGGGGCCATTTCCAAACTCCTTTGGGAATGTATACATCCTAGTGGCTGTTCACTATGTCTCAAAGTGGATCAAAGCAATTGTGGTGCCAAAAGATAATGCTCGAACGGTGTTGAAGTTCTTTCACACGTACATCCTTACGAGATTTAGCACACCTAGGGCACTAATAAGTGATCAAGGTACTCACTTTCACAATAATCAAGTAGCGACAGCTTTGAGAAGATATGGTGTGAAGCATCGCATGGCCACAATGTACCATCCACAAAAAAATGGCCAATCAGAGGTATCCAATCAACAGATTAAAAGTATCCTTGAAAAGGTGGTTAACCCATCTAGAAGAGATTGGTCTTCGCGACTACATGACGCATTGTGGGCGCTTCGCACCTCATATAAAACCCCGTTGGGGATGTCGCTATATAAACTAGTGTTTGGTAAGTCTTGTCACCTGCCAGTTGAGCTTGAACATAAAGTTATGTGGGCAGTTAAGTAGGTGAATATGGACTATGATGCTATTGGAAGAAAAAAACTGTTGGAAATTACCGAACTGGAAGAGATTCGCCACAATGCCTATAAGAATGCCACAATATACAAAGAAAAGACCAAGAGATGACACAACAATATCATCTTGCGTCGATAATTTAGCCCTAGTCAATTAGTAGTTTTGTTCAATTCACGTTTAAAGCTGCATCTAGGTAAATTGCATTCGAGATGGTCAGGCCCTTTCAAAATTGTCGAAGCATTCCAGAACGGTGCGGAGACAATTAAGAATCTAAAGGATGGACAACAGTTCAAGGTGAATGGTCAACATCTGAAACACTACGTGAGTCCAGAAGTCAAGGAACCAAACAAGGCCATCGATCTGGTCACATTTAAATAATGTCAACGCATTTTCACATTTTCTTTTATTTGTTTCACTTTTACATTTCGCTTTAATTTCTTTGCAGGAATAAAAATCATCTTTTTATCGATGTATCCAAAGCACAACTTGTCGGTGCATTCTGTGATGACTCAGTAAAGCTTTTTTAGCAAGAATCGCACTGATTGATCTCCATCTTTTCTCAACTGTTTGATCACTAAAAAGGTACGATCTATAACCTAACATTTTTTGGCTGTAGACGTAACATTTTTCCCCAGACAAACCCCCAATAATCACGACTCTTGCCATTGAGAGGTTATAAAATTCATCTCTGCCAATTTCCTTTTTCCACTCACAATAGCCATTGTTACTGCAATTTATTTTCCTCTGTGCTTTTACTCTTATTCTCACTCTTTTAGTTCATTCTTTTTCTCTGCAAGTTCTTTTTAATCCTTCTTATTTAGTGATTATGGCCAAGACAAGAGGAGCAAAAACTCCATCCAAAATCCCTACCACTTCCACCACCGTGGTTTCGACCATAACCCAACCTCCACTAAGAGAGTCGGTCTTGTTTCTGTCAAAAGTGGCCAAGGCCCGCTATCATGATGTGATGCTAAAAAGCAACTACCATCCTGAATAAGGTCTCCAACTATCCCTGCATCAAACTGTGGGGAAGCAAATCGCAAGGAACATCAACCGCATGGGATGGGAATTCTTCTGTGAGTACCTGACTGGTTATTCCCCTACAATAGTAAGGGAATTTTATGCAAATCTTGTGGATTCTGAGCAGGAATTCATCTTCATCAGAAAGGGCTTAGTACCATGGAGTGCTGCCCATAACAATGTTCTATTTCGGATTCCTGAGAAGGTAGATGACCAAGCTCCATTTATGGAAAGGCTGAACGATGAAGGAGCTGACAAGGTGCTGCGGGATCTCTATGTTGATGGTGTTGTTTGGACAGGTAATGGCCCACATAACTACACCATGCATCGGAGATATTTGACAACCTTCAGGAAGGTGTGGTTCCACTTCATGAATAGTCTTCTCTTGCCTTCTACACACAGCACCACGGTGACATTAGACCGTATGTGCAATTTGCACTCAATTTTGAAGGGCCGTCACAATGATGTCGACACAACTATCCATGACCAAATTGCTGAAGCCGCATCCAAACACACAGGTATATTACCTTTCCCTTCCCTAATTATGCTACTCTGTAAACAAAAAGGCATTGTGCCCAGAGATGGGAAATAGGTGCTCGACAACAAGAGCCCTATCAATGATATTTTTGTTAAGAGAATGACGAGGGGCCAAGAGACGCCACTGACGAGAGAAGCAACAAAGAAGCAGGACAAGGGAAAAGGAAAGACGAAGGAAAAATAGACTAATGCACCCACAGATCCGCAGTTGGAAAAGAGGCTGGCTGCTATGGAAGTTAATCTTGATCGCATCAACATGCGCACTATCCGTACTATCGGTGTATTAGAGGATATGGATTACTGATAACATATCTTCTATGCATACACCAAAGCATGGAACGAGGCAATTTTCATCGCATTGTGCGGCATGAGCCCCAATCTGCTACTAAACTTCCCAACTTTACCCTCTATTTTTTGACCAATGGCCTCATCCTCTAACCAGCCTACTCTTGATGGTAGGCCTCCACATGTCTCCTCTCTAACGAGAATACACATTTCAAATGATGAGGAGCATGAGAGGCATTCTAATGTTATGGAGGATTGCTTTAGAACTATAGCTAGCTTGTTTGATGAAGAGTTCTCAAATAGCCTTGGGACTAATATGGCAGAGCGGGTAGCTATGGCTGAGGAGATGACTACCCCGATTACATCTGTGGGTGTGAACGCTAAGAATGGCGCTGACATTGCTACAATTAAGCAAGAAAGGCTCGTGGATGAAGCGGAGAAGGAAGATGGCCAATAGAAAGAGAATGAAGAAAAAGAAGAACATGCAACGAAGGATCCTGCAGAGGAGCAGGAGAAGAAGGAAGATGTCCCGACAGATATCGCTGAGGATATTGTCGAAGAACCCGTGAGTGTGGGGGCATCTAGTGCTGATATGACTCCACCAGATGCGAGTCAAGCTGAGGTAGTCACCAGCATTACGGAGGATTTTAACCCGTTAGCTATCGTACCCTATGTGGCCCCATTTGCTGAGGTCCATCCATCGGATGTGACTATCAATGAGGCCACCACCCAATTGGCTGAAGAGGAGCAATCTGCTGATCCAATTGGTTCGAAGGATAAGAAGAAGCGGTGCAAGGACAAGAAAAGGAAACACAAAGAGGAAGGTGAGCGCTCGAGGAAGAAGAAAAAGAAAACCAAAGCAACCTCCGCATCGACTGCTCAAGAATGAGTTAGTTTACTTTCCTGTAGATAGTTTGCATGCATTTTACTATCATTGCATTTTTATTTTGTCATTACATTTCTTTTTATTTTAGTTGTATTGTAGTTACATTTTCTTTCTTATTTGTATAGTATTGTCAGTGCATTGGGGACAATGTAGATATTAAATCTAGGGGGAATATTTTGTGGAATGGAAATGTGATTGCACCCACATATTTGAATTTTTTTTCTTTCTTTAGTCAATGAAAGTATGCAAAATTTCAGCAGAAATGTGACCACAATTTTTTATGTGATGCATAAATCTTGAATTTTTTCGAAAGTTGATGTGTGAATTGGGTGAATATGAATGAATTTTGAATCATCTATTTTGGATGAATAATTGAATTTGCTTCAGTAATGAATGGATAGTAGCAATTTTTGAATCTGGTACTAACTTGCTAAATACAGCGATGTTGTATTAATAAAGAACACTCCAATGAGAGTGCATTGTGACTTATCAAGGGAGAACACTTCACTGCAAGTGTTAGAAAAATCATCTAGCCAAAGGCTGTCACTACAAGAGTGTGTGTTGGTGCAATTACATACCTCCTGGGGGTTTGTTGCACCCCATCGTTACTACCCAGGAACAAAGGTAGAGTAATGCAATGACATCTCTCAATCACTTATAAAAAATGAATGAATGAGAAAGCAGAGAAATAGAAAAGAAAAAGAAATATTGCTCCAAATGATGTATTGGTTAAAGGAAGGATAAGATTCAAGGCATGCTATTAAGTATTCATACCTTTAAATTGTTGGTGCATTATTCTATCATGTGAATACAATTTGTGCATTAGGATTTCAAAAATTTTAAGTTGTTAAAATAATGATTGCGGTGACATATTTGTTTGTGAGTTTGCTAATTTTTGTTTACTTGAGGACAAGTAAAAACTCAAGTTTGAGGTGTGATAGCATCACAAATGACACTTATTTTCTCCCTAAATTTGTGTATTAATTGTCTCTTTTGTGCCATATTTAGTATGCATATTAGGCACTTCATACTCAGCTTTTTATGTTTTCTAACTCATTATTGATTTCTTTAAATTCTTGTTATTTTTATCCCTTTTATGTGCTAATGTCGCTGTAAGCAGCCTATATATTGCATCTTAGAATTGTCAGCGCAGGAACTCAGCTGGAAGAAGAATGCAGTCACAAGATCAGCTTAAAAGTGCAACCAGCAATGTCGCCGCATAGAAACCTATTCATGGATGAGCGAAGTCAAGCTGCAAATACAACTGGAAGCACCAGCACAGGAAATTCACACGTTGTCATCGCAATTGAGGATTTCAGATCGCGCCCAGCAATATAGCGACAACCTACATATCTATGAAGAATACACAAAAACTGCTTGAGTGCACAGCTGGACTGTAGCAAACTTTGATAGCTGCAAATCGGATCTGGATCTGAGAATGAAGGGGAGGAAATCTGTAATTCTGAAGCCTATAAATAGAAAGGAAAAGATGGAAGAAATCATCAAGAGTTGAGGAAATTAAATTTGCAATTACTTTTTGTTTCTAGAGATTTTAAGCTGGAGAACGGTGAGCTAACAGAGCCGATGAGCAACAACTCCAGACGAGGAGTGCTTGATACTGTGCAAGTGGAGGAGTTAGGGGATAATTCGAGTAACCTAGAGATAGTATGCTCCGATGTATTTGTTAACTCCTCTCTTCTTATGAAGATGAACTATTATTGACATTTGAATGAATACGAGAGTATCTTTCATTGTTAGAATTACTTTGATTCTTATTTAATTCTTTTTATCTGTTTATTCTTAGATCTAATTGCATCAAACACGAAAGTGCCTTTGCAGTCTACTGACATCAAGAGATGCGGTGACAAGTTAGGTTAACAAGCAAGACGCGAGAGTTGCTTGGGATTAGAAGAGATTTTGATCACTTGTTCTTAAGTGCACAATGTTGTTCATACCGTGAGGTGGGATAATTGAGGGTGGTTGAGTCTTGACTAAATGGAGAATTGTTATTGGTAAGATTTCATTGGAACTCGATTGCTGCGACAGTTCATCTATTCAAACCCTTGTCGACACATCTTGCATTGCGACTTAGTAAAATCAGTGATCCACTCCAGATCTTCGCACTTGATCACACTTTTACTTTTCTGCATTTAAATTCTCAATATTTCAACAACATTTTGATTTACTTTCAGTAGCTTTGACAATGAACCTTGTTTGCATTGGCAATACTAACCATTTTAGTGTGCAGATTGACTTAATTGCACTGACATCTGTACTCACATTTCATCTAATTCTAGTATTAGTTGCTTTGACATTAGAACATCAAGAACCCATTCCTCATGGGATCGATTTCCGATAGAATTAGTCTATCAACTATACTTGCATTGACATTTGTTCGCTTGCACAACTGCTATGACGTTACAGGCCGATCAGTGATCTCCATCTTAGATAACTTTGGGATCTTTTCTCTTGGTTGCAAGACTGTCTCTAGATTTCTAGCTTTTATGCTAATTGTTAACTTGGTAGATTGAACCAAAATAGCCAAGAGGGGAGTGAATTGGCCTTTTAAAATTGTTGAAAAGGAATAAAGAAAATTGAAACAATTTAACACAAAGAATTTAGAGTGGTTCAGCTCCAAATGCCTACTCCACTACCTTAGCTTTCCACCACTGAGGATTTTCCCAAATCCACTAGATTTGTAGAACCTTTAAGGATAAGGTTTAACCTTACCATCACTTAAGATTTCTACCCAAATCTTAAGTCTCAAATTCTCTCAAAAAAGATACAAGTTATCAAAAAGAAGACAATCCTTACGAGATCAAATTGTTTGCAAATTAAGCTCACAATATAATGAAAATACACTTGAGTAAAGAAATGAAAACAAGGCTCCCAAGTGCATGAAAGAAAGATATGAAAATTTAAGCTCTTGGGATGTTTGTTTGAAGATATTTGCTTGTAATTGCTTTGTTAGTTGTTATAAGTCCTTGGAAAATTGTATTTATTGCCCCAAATTGATTTCTAACGATTGTGGTTGTTGGTGTCATAATTATAGCAGTTGGGGATGAAAAACCAGAGCATTTATGTCACTTGCAACTTTGAGTATCGATACCTTACAAAAGGGTATCGATATTTTTTGCAATTAATGCAAAGTCGACCATTGGTACTTTTAAAAATCAATACCACAAAAAAATTATCGGTACCTTCTTCAAAAGGTATCGATACCGGATCGATACCTTCTAGGGTTTATGAAAAACAGAATGCTCTTTTGATATCGTTTTTGAGCAAGAGTATCTATGCTTTACAGAAATTATCAATACCTATAAATTGGTATTGATATTTTTTTAGTGTTGTCAAAACAAAATGCAAGTTTGGACTCGATTTTACAAGGGGTATCAATATTTCAAGAATTATCGATACTTATCCAAAAAGTATCGACACTTTTTGGCCTGGAGCTATTTTGACTTGTTTGAAAAACATTTTGAAGAGTTAAAATGATTTTGACTTAGTTTAAATTATTTTTACATGTTTAAAATCATTTTAACTTGATTTTAAAATTATTTCAAACTTTTCTAAGAGTTTAAGATAGGAGTTTATATTTTACCTCATAGATTTTAAAATTGATAAATAATTTTGTCAATTTTAACTTATATTCAAAAACATTTTAATTTTTTATATCAAAATTAAATAAAGCTTAATTTAACATTTTACCTTCATTATTTTATAGCCTCGATGCACGCACATCGAATCACGATCACAACTATCGCATTTTTTTCTCTCGGGACGACCCAATATCGTCTTTAGCTACGTTCAATAATTCAATTCTAAAAATGGTATTAATTTTCAGTCAATCACATGAAAAACAAAAGATCAAACATATTTTGTATTAGAACAAAATATAAAAACTTGATTAGCTCATCATGGATTTCGTAAACAATATAAAAGAAATAGAAAGATTAAACATGATGAACAGATCGGGAATATAATGTTTAGAAAAAACCATATTTGTATTAGAAATAAGATCCACAGAGTTTGATTACGTCCACAAATCAGATCTCTCGATAGAAAACAAAGAATGAAACTAAAATAAGAACCTAAAACCTAAGAAAAGGATAAACCGAAACAAAAATGACAAAGGAAAAACTAAGCTATGAAAAAGGTGTGAATAACATGTGTTAGTTGAGCCTATTTATAGATTTAGAGTGGCCATCGTCCTCAACCCTAGGTCAACTGACGTTTTTAAGCTTAAAGTTTGATTATACAGACCAAAATGCCCCTGGCTTGTATTAATTTCCCGTACATAATTGATGTAGCGACATCTTAAAGCCTATGTCGTAAAATCAAAGACAATATGCTCATCTTCAGGGGTGTGTCGTGACATTGAAGGTAATATCAAAATTTTTCTATTTTGCTCCCTATGTTGCGATATCGAACCTTCCGTGTTGTGACATAGTTACCAGTATCTAGTTAGTACACCTTCTAATGGTCTCTTGCACACTCACAAAGTATATTAACTCACTCTTAGTCCGGTCAATAAAAGACTTCAACGACACAATTTATTGAATCTAAATAAACATAAGAAAACTTAACTAAATCCTAACTAAAATGCTCGTATTCAAGCTTCTTAAATGCGAAAACTAGTTTAGTTTGCTACACCGAATTACGACAGATCAACAAGTTCATGCTCAAGGTCGACTGTGATAGTTGTTGAATGTCGAGGTACATGCCTAACAACACCATGCCTTAGCCGAGATTTAGGAACCACCATATCTTTTCTTGCATATGGATATGGCTTCCCATTCTGCATGAACCACTAATTATATTCTTTGGACATAAAAAATTACCACCATTTAAATCCTTATGCATAACACCCTAGTCTTTTATCCCAAAATTGAAGCCATTGATAGTTCTCAACTAGCCAATATTAATCTTGTTTACTGCGCAAGTCAACATCATGAGTCCTACCAAGATTAACTAGTACCCTTTGTATGAATTCGAACAACTGCAACACCCTATCCACATGATGCCACTAGATAATTGCAAAATTTGTAATTATCGAGTTAATGCACTAGATACTCGAGTTAAAATAAAGATGTTCTGGATTTACTTGGGACACTACGTGTTCAACTAAGACATCCAGCGAAACTGCAAATAACATAATCTACAAAAAAGTTACAATGAAATTATGATGACAATTACCTCATTTCCAGCATGACACTTTATTTTTTGCCTAAATACAGAAAGACTCGTTCCTTAAACTAAACCTGTAATCGGACTGATTCATTTTTGAAATTAATATAACACTATCAATGGTACATAAATAATATATTGAACCTTATATATGATAGGTTAAATTTTCTTACATATATACCAAAGGAAACTCAACAATTGTCTAACCAACTAGGGCTACAAATGACATTTTGAATAAAGCCCATGATTAAAGTAGAATAAGGCATCCACCAATATCATGTGTATTGTGATTCGTTGCTTTACACATTTATTGGTACACTAGAAATACGAATCCCCAAATGTACCACTCGTCCGTTTCAAAATCCTACAGTAATTCTAGATACATCAAATGTACTCTACTACCATATATTTCAGGCATCAACAATCCACCAATTAGATGTAGAACATATGCTTGAGCAACATACACAATCTCTTGCCCTCTTGCATTTTTTGGGTTATCTTTGAAATTAGCAACCAACCATGTCATATTTAGTTTAAAACCATTTAGATTACCCGATTCCATAATCTTGCGAAACAACTCTTGACAGACCTGCGAGATATCAATTGAACATGAATCGATCATTGGAAACCTATCTACATGAAGTCCAAATTGTACCTCAACATCTTCTTGTCTAATCATACACTCCTTGCATTGTAAGTGAAACGTATGTGTTTTAGGTCTCCATTGTTTGACCAACGTAATTATTAACTCTCGGTTCAACTTAATTTCTTTTATCCATGCCACTGAATCCAACTACTTGTAAATTATTCTTAATATGGTCATCTATAACACCTCAATTTCGATGATATTAAATAACATAATTGCAAATTTTAAATCAAAATTATTATTCATAATAAAATTTGTATATTATAAAAAACAACAAAATATTTTATTGTTTGAAATATATATAAAGATATGTGGTCCACAATTGTTCGAGAGCATGATGATGATGATATTAACAAATTTAATTTAACAACACGAGAATGGATTGTATGAAATAGTGACGTCACGTTATTTGTATCCTTCCCCAATCATTTAATGACATGTCAGCTAATTTTTACATGTCATTCACACCTCATTTAATTAATTTTTTAATCATAAATACCTAAAATCCCCAATTAAAAATTATTCATCCCTAATGAAAATTCTCTTCACGTCTCTGCAACCTGCTGTTGCTGAAGAAATTTCTTTCACAATGAAGACTGGTGAAAACTCTGTTCAGAGGTATGTCAATTCCTTGTGCTTTAATTCGACATGTATGGGAGCATTTGTATTGGATTTGAGGTAGGTTGTTCTCAGATTTTTTTTTTCCAATTTTTCGAACATGAGTTATTGTTGATACAATGTAGCAATTTGGGTTTTTTTTCTTGTTTCTCTTATTTTGTTCATGCATAGCTAGCAACGAATTGATTTCTTTCTTTTTGGATAAATAAATAGTTTACTCTCTTTTTTTTTTGCTTTTGGAAATCAGCAAGAAGTCTATTCCTGATCTTGCTCCTTTGGAAGCAGTATTATTTGACGTTGATGGAGCTTTATGTGATTCTAATCCTCTTCACTATTAGGTCTTTCGTGAAATGCTCCCACAGGTACTTGTTGATTTCTTCACTTTCTTGTTCAACTCCAAAATAAATAATATTTTATAACTTAGGATCCAAATCATCATCTTCTAACTCGAGAGGGAGGGAGTGTTAGACACGTGTCAAATTTCTATTTATTTATCAACTCATATCTCCATTCCTATGCCTAAATATGTTTAATTCACAACATGATACCCATTTGTACTTGCAAAACTAAGAGCAATTTGAGATTTCATTTTTTAAAGATGCTAATAGAATATAACAGATTGGTTTCACTAATGGAGTTCTAATTGATGAAGAATTCTTTATCAAAAATATTACTGGGAAGCACAATCCTAATATTGTTGTTCTTCTCTACCCTGATGATATACCAAGGGGCATAAAGTCCATGGAAGATAAGGAAGCCATGTTTTGTAAGTAAAGAAACTAAGAATGTTTTATCCATTTTACAAATCATTTAAGTTTACAATTCATATGTACATACCATTATATAGCAAGTACTTTTGTTTAGATGAAATAGGTTGGCCTTAGAAAACTTTCCACCAATAAAGGGTATATACTAATTAACAAAATAGATTGAAGATCATGGGTTAAAACGAGCAGCTGTTACTAATGCTCCAAAACTAAATGTTGAACTCATGATCTCAAAACTCGACCTCAAAGATTTTATCGATGTTGTTATTTTAGGAAGTGATTACGAGCGCACTAATCCGTATCCAAACCCTTACTTGAAGGTAATTAAAGTGCTGAAGGTGTCAAAGGATCACACAATTGTTTGTGAGGTATGCCTTGTTTCCCCTATAGTTTCTACATGAAGAAGTCATTAGTTGAACATTATTTTGAAAACGTGATATGGTCTTTCAATTCTCTAGGACTCTGTATTAGGAATAAAAGCAAGAGTTGCTATCAGGAGTCCTGTTGTTGGGTTAACTACCAAAAACCCTAAAAGTGTACTTATGGAAGCTAATCCAACTATTCTCATAAAAGATTATGAAGACCCAAAGTTATGGGAGGCCTTAGAGGAGCTTGATAATATAATAGGTTCTTCTAAAACATCAGCTTGAATTCTAAAGTTATGTAGGAGATGATGTGACAGTTTGTGTATTCATGCCATATTTCTTGTGTTTGTATCCAAGTGTACCCACAGGATAATCATCAGCCAATGACGAGATTAAGCACGACTCAAGTAGTTGACCAAGAATAGAATGAAGACATTGCAGTTAATGATGTCAATGAAGCGTCTCAGGTAGTTGACCACGACACTCCAACTAAGTGAAAGAAAGAAAAGCAACTGGAAATACATGTTGCAGGTCTGCATAAAGAGATAGTTGAATAAGACTTGTTTGAAATATTTTGGAAGTTTGGGGAAGTCCAAATTGAAAGGATTGTGAGGCATCGAACCACAACAAAAAGAGAAGGATTTGCTTTTATTCAATATGCCACAGTTGAGCAAGCATATAAAGTTCTTTCTGACTTGAAGGATGGGATAGAGGTTAAATACGACAGTCATTTGTGTATGATTATTATGTATTTTTGTAATTTATTTTCTGTAAGAAACTTATGTGAGGATGAGGGAGAATATTAGTTGATAACAAGGGTAGAAGATCATGTCTTAGCTTTCTAAATCGTAGTTTCTTCTAAATTTGAATGTTTATCATCTAATAATGGATAATGATAGAAGTCTCCTACTGTAGGTGAAAATGATAAAAGGTAAAACAAATGAACAACAAAGCATTGCCCTTGAAACTCTTGATGTTGAAGATGGACTATCTACTAAATGTGTACTATATATGAATGTTTTTTATAAGAATTTACACAAAACAAATGCGTATTATATGTGAGTGTTTTCTTTTTTAGAAATTTTTTTGCAAAGTATGAAAAATATTAAAGTTTCTAGATGTGTCATTTCCAAAACTAATATCGAATTACCAAACAATATACTTACAAAAATATTGATTGAACTAAAACAAAATAAAGATAACACTATAAAAATCATATAATAATATTATTCTCAAAACATTACATAATTACAAATAATAATAAAATTGAAGTCTTTCTCATGAATTAACATCACTTTTTGAGATTCTAAACCATTTGAGAAATGTTCCTACTTTAAAAGTATTATACTGTTAGATAAGCCCTTGAATTATACATAAAATAATTTGTGACAATATAAGTAAAAACATATTACTTGAGTATTGAATAGCGATGGATCATTCTCTTCCAACAATTTAGTATAATTCATTTTAGATGAAGAATTGATCCTCTAATTTGAAAAAAAAATCCTACATAAAAATATTTTCACAATACATGTATTTAAATACTTATGACTTTTTACATTTAAAAAGAATAATGCATTCCATCAATACATGTAAAGGATGAAAAAAGTGATTATGGTAGTTTGGAGTCATTAACTTTGGAATTTGATGATAGGAAGGATAAATATGAGTTTGAGACTCCATTAGGAGAGACACTAATGGAGAACCTTCATGCATAAGTGATTTATTTTGTTTCCCTCGATCAAAATAACAATTATTTGTCAAATTCAAGACATAAATTAATTAAATAACATAACGAATAGATGCAAATATAATACTAAAGGAAAGCATTCTCACATGGTATTTTTTCCTTTATCTTTTGAAACTTGAGAGTTCATTGCCTTCTTTGTTTTTTTCTTTTGATTTTTCTCGAATTGGCTTTTCATTCGAGAATTTCTTAAACCCTTTGTTTTGACACATAAAGGATCAAACATTAATTTTTCACTTGATCTCCCATTGGCATCATTGATAGCATCTTGAAAAGATGTATGCTTTGAAATTTCTGAATCTTTAGCTTTTTGCATAGTTGTCATCTCCTTTTCAACTAACTGCAATGCCTCAAATAGTTTTTCTTTGAAAATTTGATTACACTTAAGAGTCAATGAACCTTTGTAAAAAAGGTTGTAACCGATATGATTCAACTCATTAAGGCTCAATAAAATGCTAGATTTTTCTTCATGTGCTGATGAGGCTCTGAAATCATTTGCCAACAACGACTTTGCTTTTTTTTTGTCCATCTCCTAAGTATATATTTTTCGGGTATATCTTTAATGTTATTAATAAGAAGAACTCGTAAAGCATGATGACAAATTAATCCAAGACTTTCAAACATAGTACAACTACATGAGACAATGCAATTTGAAACGTCAAACTCCACACAGTAAATTCTTTCACGTCCATCTTTAGTCACATGATATAAAGAAAGATTTTTGATGGTACTTACTTCAACGCAACTCAAGCCTATGCAATCCATCAACTCCTCTTCAAACCTTTTAAACATAGTAGGAGTGTGAACATCAGATGCATGCTTCAAAATCCCACTTCCATTTACTTGGTTTGGTGCTCCAATTTTACATAAAAAATCTTGATTTAACTCTATCTGGCGAAATTTTTTTTCCTTTTCCTCATAATACTGTATAACCTGAATAAGAGATAAAAAGTAATTCATAATCTGATGTAATATGCTATTCATACTCTTGCTTCTTTGAGTGGATCTAATCCGAGCCAAAAAAATATTTATGCTAAAGGTAGGACACCATTTTACACGAAGCTCATATAGTCTCTTAAGCCAAGCATGATCTTGAAGTTCAAAATTTTCAATCATGGTAGCCCAACTTGATTCAAACTTTGTTTCACTTTCACATCTATAAAAGCATTTATTAAATTGTGATTTGAACTCGAATTGACAACACAACTAGCAAGATATTGTTTAGCATTATTTGAAATGTGCCACGTTCATAATCAATGAGAAGATTCTAGGAGGACAATCTCTATTGCTTTCATCATCGTTTGATCTTGATCAGTAAAAATACTCTTTGGTTGTCGGTGGCCCATGACTTCTAAAAATGTTTCAAATAGCCAAGTATTAGTGGTTTCATCTGATATAAAAGCACAACCGAACAAAACATTATTCCAGTAATTGTTGATTCCAACAAATGGAGCACAAACCAAATTATACTTATTGGTTCTATACATGGTATCAAACACAAGAACATCTCTGAAACAATCGTAATCCAATTTTGATCTTCCATCTCTCAAAAAAAAATTAGGTAGTCGATTATTCTAATACACTTGCATTGAATAGAAAAATATAGGGTCTTTAGCTTGCTTCTATTTGAAAAAATTTATAATGCTTTGTGCATCCCTTGCTTCAATCATTTTTTTTAATTCGTAAGAAATTATGAAAATCTCGTTTGGTAAATGTAATATTTTCAAACCCAATCTCCTTCCTGAGGAACGAATGTGAACTTGTTTGTTTGATTCCTGCAGCAACCATTGAACGAATAACATATTCATGTCCTTCCAAATTTTTTTCTTGATGTTAAATTAATTCTTTGTTCTGAAGTTGCTAAGTGGTGATTATGATAATAATTAAAGTAAGAAACAACCCAAACACCTTTTTCTATTCTAAAACAAATTTGAGGTCGACAACTTACCCTTGTCTCTAAACGACTAAATTTTCTCACTTTGCCAACATCTTCATGTTCATGATATCCAGATTTCGAGCATAAAATTTCACGTTGTCTTATAGGTTCAATCATAATTCGTCTCTTATTTCCTCTTCGAATACTAAACCCCTTACTCAAACCAAACTGATTATAAATATTATAAGTCTCTTCTTCAGGTTGCACTTTCAATCCCACTTTTATTTCTTGAACGAAATTATTTTTTTCCTCAATAAGATGAACTATTTCATCTTGATTTGTCTCCGTAAATGAAAATTATAAATTAATAAAACCTGAAAAAATTATAATATCTAATAAATAATCATGATAATACAAATATCTAAGCAAATCAAAATAACAGGTCATAAAAGAATAGAATCTAAATCTAACATATAACTTTTCTTGTCAAAGCACATCCATGCATATGCAGATGAGTTTTCATTTCATTTCTCTATTTTTTTAGGAATATTCTTCTCTCTTTTCTTTCAAAAAACCATAAAATATGTCTAACACCAGCACTTAAAAAACTCAATCAATCAAAACCATAAAACATGAATCAAATGGTGTGATAAAATCCTGCATTTGCAGTCCCTATATATATTGTTGGAACTGCTGTGTTTCATGGATTTATCTGTCTTTGTTTTTTACTTGCAATGTTGTATAATGTTTGAATTAAAAGTGATGCATGAACATGGGATATATAGGAACCGTTTGAATGCTTTGATCTTAATGATAGAACTCAGGGCTCACAAATGCTACACACAATAGTATAGTATTCAAGAACAATTGTAACAAACCCACAGATAATTTTAAAAAATATATTTGTAAATTACCTTGATTTTAGAATTTTGTAAATAAGCCCAATTTTTTATATCTAATTACAAATTCAAAACCAAAAGCAAAATTAAATATATAGACACAATAATGACAGAACCAATGGCATAGCAACAACAACCAAACCCACCAAACAAAATATGTTTGAAAGCTTTTTTCTTTTCTAAGGCAGGTTTAGATTAAAATCGGTTTGATTTTGGGCTTTTTAAGTTAAAACAAGAAGAGCAACACAGTAAATTCAATTTTTCTAGTTTGCAGCAGTGATTGCTTCTCTATTTGTTTATCAGTTTTTTTTTTCCAACAAAAAATAGCCATGGAAAATAGAGAAATCCCATAAAACAAAAACCAAATATCATACTTGCTTAAAAAAAAAAGAAAAGAAAAAATGGAATGAATTCATTTATGTGATCAGAAATAAAGTGGTGATGAGATTTCTATGAATGTTTCTCCAGAGTGATGATGAGATTAGCAAAAAAAATGAACAATAAATGACAAAGAAATTTAGGGATTTATGGTTAACAAAATTAATTAAATAAGGTGTAAATGACATGTAAAAATCATCTGACATATCATTAAATGATTGGAAAGGAATACAGATGATGTGACATTATTATTTCATACAATCCTTTCCCTAACAGTATATATGGATTATGCTATACATTTAATACTTTTAATATGCTTACAATAAAAATGTTAATATATAAACAAAAAATTATTAATTATTATATAAATAAATTTAATCATTTATTTCTATTTAATAATTAATATATATAACTAACATTTTCAATAATACTTTTGTTACCTATATATAAAATTATTTATAGCATCACATCAATATATTAAAAAAAAAACTATTTATAACAATTTCAAAACTAATATATTTTTGTAAACATAAAAAAAAATCAATTCTACCCTATATATAACTACTTATAATAATTTATAAATTAATTTATTTTTTGAGAAAAAATACTTTCTAATTTATATAGAAAAAACTATTTATAATAAATTTTCAAACTAACATATTTTCGAGAAAAAAAATTGTTTAACTTATATATCTAAACCTATTTGTAATTCTAACAATATAATGTTAGAATTATAAATTAAGATATGATATAAAACTTAATAAACCATAAATCAAGATTTATCATGTCAAATCATCAAAAACAAAACGATAATAGAACTAGATACGGAAATGTACTTAAATTCATCAGTTTCTTGAAATTTACTGATCTTGGATTTTGATCTTCCAAATTAACACTTTGAGAGTGTACCTAAACCCTAATATATATAATTTTGGCACATAGCCCTAGTTCCTAATCAACCCATCATCAATTAGGAATTAGTCTTCAATTAAAATTTAGTTATTAGAGTATCTACACATATTTATCACATATTTTATTTAATAATTAAAGTCCAATAAACTTTAACTAAATTAGATCACTTTTAATTTGGACTAACCTATTATGATAGTAAATAATAACATGTAATTACTCTTATTATATATGTGATGTCCATATTTTTCAACATATAACATTTTACTTTTTTTTACTGACAACTTAAATTTAACTGTAAAATTCCTGGAAATCATTTGCCTCTCAATAATATTATTTTTAAAATTTAATTTTTATTTTTTCTTAAAAATATAATATATTTTATCACTATCTCTAACAATTATAATTAACAACTTACTCGTAAATCAATCACATTAATTTACATCTTCATTTGCATACTTCCTATTTTCTTAAATCAATCACTTTTGATTGAAGTAGCAGTTTGAGATTTTCAAGTTTCTCAATTGGGCGTGAAGTGTACCAATTTGGTTACCAAATTTTAGAAATTAATAAAATCCAAGTAACTTATAGAATTGACTAATAGAATAGGTTTTAAATATTTAAAAAAATAAAATATTTATATTGTTATAATATAAATGATTTGACATATTATATATAATTTAAAATTATTGTGTACATTTATTTTATTTATATTATATTACAATTCATCAGTAAAAATATATTTTTTTAATCTAATAATCTTTGATGAAAATAAGTATATTTTTTTTTGAAAGTAAATTCATTAATTCATTCAATGAATGAAACCATATAATTTAGAGGAAAAATAACAAACATTTGTCGTAGATGGTGAATGAAAAGCTCCATAAACACAATAAAAGTTTTAGTTTTAGCATCAATAGAACATTATGACATGTTCACAATTAGCTTTGTCACAAGTCAAGCATAACATATCTGGAATGATTGCAAGCACTTAATAAATAAGAAAATCAACTCCGGATGATCCAAAGTGGCGACCAAAAATAGATAAAAGAATCGAGCATTCACCAAACTAGAGAGGATGAAAACAAAATCATCCATAAAATCACTTGTAAAACTAAGATTACATGCATAAGAAAGACTAAAAAACGTGCTACAAGAATAAACAAAAACTTCTAAAATTGAAGACTTATTAAACAATGAAAAAACAAATAAAAAAAATATAAAACTTAAGACAACAAGGATCTAAATCAACTCGTGAAATCATATATAATTATGAAATACTCTCAAAACAAAAACAAATTAAGAAGTTGATGAAGAGGCACCCATTTTTCAAGAAAAACTACTGGTGGCCGATGGAGTTTTAACGAACGACAAACATTATTATCTGTCAATTACAATTTGTCAATACAACAAGGGTACCCATAAAATATATTTGCAAATTAAAAAAAGAGAAGACAATGGAGTGAAGGAGAAAAAGAAAAAAAGAAAGAGTTGGTGGGAAAGAAAAAGATATGGGCAATAACCAACCCAAAAATTGATATGTCACTTAGCAAAACAAAAGATAAGCAAACGAATTTGAAAAACAAAAAAAAAAAATAAGTATATTTTAAAAGTAAAATAAAATAAAACTTAAAACAATTAAGAAGCAGTTTGTTTTAGGTTAAATGGTTATTTTTAGGTGTAGTTATTTATTAGTGGTGGTTTTTAGAAAGTGACTTTTTTTTTTCAATTATATTTGTTATATTTTGTGAATTTATTAAAGCGATTAGTTTTGTTTTGTTTTTTTTAATTTTGTTAAGGGTTTTTTTATAAATTTTTAAGTGAATTGGTATTCATTTGACTTGTTATATCAACTCAAGAATTTTAATTGTAATATTGATAAATCATATATATTATATAAAAGAATGTATAGAAGCATATAAAAAAATGTTTGAGTTTTGAAATAATTTTTTGAAATCCAAAATACTTTTATTTTTTAATTATATTTAAAGTGAAACCAAACGAGTGGTTCCTATGAAAAAAAAGATGATGTTCATCTTAAGAGATCCGAGTTCAAGTATCTTTGTATACAAGATGTGTATTGTCAAAGAGTTAAGAAAGTATGAATAAATACTACCATATAATTACAATAGTATATTCAAAAATATATATATTTAAAGTAGATCTTGATTTTTAAATATAATTTTCTTGTCACTACTAATAATAGTAATAAAATTTTAAATAATAAACAACTTTAAACATAATACATTAAATTATAATAAAATTTAAAACTAAAATTTAAACATAAATCACAAAAATAATATAATTGAATGCAACAATAAAATATAATAACCTCTTTTTTAAATAGTCTTATAAAACAAACTTTAAATATAAAGATTATATATATATAAACGATATTATCGACTTTGAAATCCTGACCGTGAAAGTTGAAAATAGCTCATCAAACTCAAAAATGGCACAATTTATAAAAGAAAAGTAATTATTTTTTAAAACTTTTATGTAAAAAATTTGAATTTTTTTTTGATAAATTAAAAAAAATTAAACTGATACATGATTTAATACTATTTAAATCTTAATGTTTTCAGAAATTTTACATGAAAATTAAAGAAAATTATGTCTTTTTTTTATACTTTCCTAACATTTATTGTAAATAAAACTATGATAATAGTTCTCTCACATTAAATCATTTTGTTTAATATATATTCATATTTTTATTAAAATATTAATAAAAATGAAATATATTTTAATTAACATGTATGATCATATCATTTCGTATAAAATAATTTTCTATATTATTTAAATTTTAATATTTTTTCTATAAAATTTATGCATATAATATATTCAAAATTAACAATAAATTAAGTTTTCTTTATTTCATGATCATAGTCTCATTTTCCAAGTTTCTAATGTCACGATATGTTTAACAATTGTCACCAAATTGTAAATGACTAACTTCTTTTTCTTTCGTGGCCAAATGAAAATAACTGTTTGTCTAACTTATTCAGTCTTAAAAGTCAAATTAAGACTATTCTCAAAAATAAAATAGTCAAATTAAGACGAAAATATGTTTTATTTTTTATTAAAAAGGCACGGCGTGCTAGACTATTATTATTATTATTATTATTATTATTATTATGTTGTTGTTGTTGTTGTTGATGTTGTTATTGTTGTCGTCGTCTAAGTGAGATTTTTTTTTTGAAGTTAAGTGGTGTTGATTGAGTAATTAAAATATCTGGGTAAACGTTTCTTCTACCTTAACCAGTGGTCGAGAGTTCGATTCTCATCTTGGGTATGAAGTAGCCTTAAAATTCATGACCAACATCTATCCCTTTAATGGGCCTACAAAATACAGAGAATTAATTATTGGACTCGTTTTAGTAGATATCTTGAGAAATAAAAAATACGTGGTCAAGGAGAAAAAACATTGAGCAAATAGATGGTAAAATATTTAAAATGGAAATTCTAGAAACAGTTGACCATCAAATAAAAAATTATTTCGAAAGTCGAATAAATTATAATTTGAATAAACTATTAAAATAATTATTTTTGTTTTTCTCATGTTACATTTTAGTCATTTATGTTTGAAATGTTACGTTTTAGTCACAGTATCGAGTTCTAACATTTTAGTCATTGAACAGTTATTTGTCATTAACGGTGTATTGGTAAGCTGACGTGACACGTTAAATCATTATTTCAAAAAAAAAATTTAGGTTAAATCATATAATTGGTCCCTATATTTTTTCGTTTTAAGCAATTTAATTTTTTTCTTCTATGTTCTTTTAACTTTTTTTTTTATTTTCCATTCTGTTTTGCTTCTCCATTTCTTTTACATAGTTTTTCTTTGTTTTCAATTTGTTAAAATTAGTCCCTATACTTTTATTTTTTGAACAATTTAATTTTTTCTTTTTATTTCTTTATTTTTCTTTTCTTCTTCCCCATTATTTTCCTCTATTCTCATATTCTTCACTGCAAAAACATAATCTTTGCCCACCAAATAAACCAAATCCTTCTTTCTTTCAAATGATTCCTAAATTGAATTTCACTCGAAACTGAATACCAATCATTCTTAATCAAATCACGATTTGAATATAACCTAATTTTGAAACTAAAATTGGATCTAACTAATCAATATAAAAAACCATATCCTTAATCAAATCTAAATATAAATTGAAATCTTTATATTAAAAACATGTTTTTCGTTTCCAAGTTTTTACAGAATTGTGTAGATTATTCCTTTCATTTTCTTTTATTTTCTAATGAATAAAATTAAGCAAATGATAAAATTGATCTAAACCTTCTTGGATATTCTCAAGCAAGCTTGATTGGAAGTCAAGCATGGAACCAAACTGGTTTGGGAAAAGTTGAGGGTAAATTTTGTATGGTGGTCGTTCTAGTCATTGATAGTGTAGAGCTCGTTTGAAGAATCCGTGAAACAACATAGTTTCGAGAGGTTGAGAATGTTGTAGGTAAGATAGATATGGTAGTCGTGAGGGTTGGTTAGGAGGTTGAGGGAACGAACTCGAGAAACTTTGTTGAGAGTCGATTGGCATAAGTCACGGCTGACGAGGTCTTTGAGTAAGATGAGCTTGTGGACTAGGTCATTGAGAGATTCAAATTGGTTTGTTATAGCCGTGATGGACGATGAGGGCTTGTAATTGTGGGGTGAGAAAATGAAAATGCAGAAATAGAATCATTTGGAAATGATTATGATATTCTTCAAAATGAAAATGAAAATGAAGAAATTGAATAATTTGGGAATGAATGTGATTTTCTGCAAAATGAAAATGAAAAATGAAAAAGACCTAAAAAATGAATTTATGTTTTTCGAATTAAATGAAGTTCGAAAATGGAAACAAATCATTTGATCATAGTGAAACATTGGATATAGAAATATTAAAATATTATCTTATAGATTTTTTTACGGTAAAGTTACCTTGATTTTAATGAAATTAGAATTGGGTTGAGAAAATTATTTAATTGGAAATGTATTGAAAATTTTATTTTGGAAAATAGAAAAAAAATATTGAGTTGAATAAAACTATAAAGTATTGGGTTAAAAGCTCAGGAAGTACTTGTAATTGGGCTCGATATAGGAGAGACCTAAAAGCCGCTCATGTTAAAGGGGTGGATAACAAACCTTAGTAATATTAACTAGGGTTACCGCCACTTATACTTCTAGTTAGAGTAGGAATTCATTTTTCTAGTTGAAATAAACTTCAACAGTTCAACAAAGGTTCTACCTTCTCTCCTTATAAATAGATGGCATCGGTAAGGCTATTTACACAATTTTCATATATCATTATTCTGCCTGAAAATAGAGATGTTTATTCTCTAAGAATTAAATAGATTTTATAGAATAATGATTATTCTGGTTTCTATTTGAGAAGAGATTTTTGTTTTCACATTAAAGAAAAGAAAACTATTTCTAGTTCTATGTTTAATTCAATTCGTTCAAGCCCACACTCGAAACAGTTCATGATACGAGAATAACAGAGAAGGTCGTTTAGTTGAAAGTTGAGAACAACAATGATCTATCTATCCGAAAACACATGTGCCAATTCACAGATATATATATATATATATAATTTCACATTCAATTTTAGAATCCTCCTTATAGTTCATCATCAACATACAAATAACTCATATCATATAACATGTTTTAATCCATTCAGATATTATAAAACCGTGTTCCCCAAAATCATACTTACTTTTCATTTTATTCAATTCAGCCAATTAACACAATATTCAATAACAATCACAACAAATCAATTCATATGACAATTATATACTCTCCTCTGTAACAACCCATTTTTAGTGGTGTCAAAAACAGTAGTTTCGAGATAACAGATCTGATGAGTAAGTTCGTAAAATTAGTATTTAAATTATACGAGTTAATAATAATTTTATTATTGAATTTTGATTTGATGAATTTTAATTAATTGAATTAATTGTTAGTATAAGTGGTTTAGTCCAAAAGTCAAGTGGTTTTTGAAAATGAGGTGTTGGGACCTCGTTTTCGTAATTTAACGTTATTTATTAAATATTTACAGAATCGTATTATAGGTGAATTGAAGTTCGGTCCAGTAATTTTTATGATTGATTGCTTAATTTAGGTAAAAGGGCTAAATTGTAAAAGAGGTAAAAGTTAATCGTTATGGATTTAAAATGCTAAAGGGACCAAAATGGTGATTAAACCATGGTCAAAAAGTCCAAATGGTGGTGGCATGATAAAACCTGTTAACTTTTCAGCTATTTTCTCATTTAGTCCTAATTAGTTTAGGGTTAAATTGAAATTAAGCTTGTTTAGTTAAAAATTTAAGATAATTGAAGGACAAATTGTGTAATTGGACCTTCCTTAATTGGTCAAATTATGGGAACAGTGGAGAATTCTCTAGAATAATGTTTAATTTCTTTAGTTACATATGAAATATTTGAATTAAATTAAAGTATAAAGGATAGTAATAAATTAAAGAAAACAAAAAGAAAGAAAATCTTATCTTCTTCATTTTTTTCTCCTATGTAGGCCGAACCACCATTGTTGGAGGAGAAGGAAGCTTCAGCCTAGATAGGTTTGCTTATTTGGTATGTGTTTGATGCCCGTTTTTAGTAATTTTTATGTTTTCGAACTCGTATTAGCTTAATTTAGCTAACCCGAGAACTAATTTGTAAAACTGTCAAATGTTATGGATTTTGCCATTGATGAGTTTGAGTTGTTTTTGAAGATTTATGAAAGATTTTTGAGCTTTGTTGTTAGTTGGGACTATTTTGTAAAGTAGTTTTCGATGATTTTAATGTTTAAGGACTAAATTGTTAAAGTGATAAAATTACTTGTACTCGATGTGAAATAATTAAAAATAGAGGCTGTAATGAGACCTTTGAGTAATCAGCCAAGCTTAGATTTGAATAAAAAATGTTAATTTGCATGTTTTGGATTTATGGACAAAATTGCATAAAAATAAAATATTTTAGGGTAATTTTGTAAAAATGTCAAAAAGAACTAAATTGCATAAAATTATTTAAATTTGCTGTGGAAATAGTTAATTAAATGAAATTATTATTCTAGATCAAGAACGTGTCGATATCGAGGAAAAGACAAAGTAGTTAAGTAGGCCTTGTACTTTGGTTGTTACCGGAGACTAGTTCGGTAAGTTCGCTCTGTTTAATTCTAATATATTCAAATGCATATTAGATGAATTAAATTGCTTTTTTTTGAATATTTTAATCATGTTATGTATATGAGAATTGAAGTAATGGAAGTTATAGCCTTGATCACTGATGAAATGTTTTGAACCGACGAACGTAGGATAGAGTATGATTGGCATGTCAATAGGTTATTTTGTGCGCAGTGCAAGATTGATTTGAATGGTGGAGATGATTTTTGTATATTCTTTGTTCACTGGATATGCTGAGGTCCTGTATTAATTGTGGACTATCGTGTTATATTATAGTGTTATCTGGTATGCTGGTTGGTCTGGCTCATACTAGTATTTTGTGTGTTGGTTGGTCTGGCTCATATAAGCATCTGGTGTGCTGGATGGTTAACTGTGTACTCGCATCCACTTATCATTCATCAAACTATGTTTATTGATCTCTGAAAGTTATTGAAATGTGGAATTGATTGATACTATTGTGCTGAGCATTACTCACCTGTTGTGAGCTGTGATTGACAGGAAACTTGTTCTTTAATCTCGTTATTTGAATTTTTTTGTTTAATTCGGTAAGATTTATTGTTTAACCTATAAACTTACTAAGCTTTATGTAAGCTTACTCATGTCTTGTCCTTTTTCCTTGTAGATGCGTTCGGTGGAAGTCGGGAGATTAGATCAACTCGAGGAGATCACAGTATCCAAAATCTTTTTAGTAGATTTTGATTTCAACTCGGCTTATATGGAAAGTAATAGGAAAATATGGTTATGATATGTAATATGACCATTTATTCATGGTTGCAATGGTTTGTATGTATTGTTGTAATGTGCATGTGGGTGCTTTTGATGTTATGGAATGAGTCTAATGTGATATGAATGTTAAGCTTAAGCATAATCGATGAACATGGAATGGTAAGTTGGCATGAATTAAATATGGTAAGATGGGATTGATTGTGAGTCACTTGAGAGTGTTTGTGGCTTGTGTATATTTGTTAAAGTGATAAGGTTGTAGTGTTGGACTTGTGGTGTCTTTGTTGGCACATTGGATTAGGTCTTGGTTGAATGATTTAGTATGCTTGGGTTGTATTTTATAATGTTGATGCATGCTTGTATGGTAACTACTTAGGCACAAGGGGTATGGGTATGTGTGTTAAATGGTAAGTTTATTAGCTTATATGTATGCTAGATGTGGTCAAGTGTGATAGCAGAGAAGTTTAGCCAAGTTAATGATTGGATAGTTGCTTGAGATGTGTTAACTTAAACATTGTGGGATAGTGTATTTGGTTAATTGAATTGTCATGTTATGATGTTTATTGAATATGTTTTGAGGCTTGAAATCATGTGTCATAAAATGGTTTAGGTACCTATGTACTTGGATGGAAATTATGCTTGTTTTGGGTCATTTTTGGGCACACACGGCTTGGGACACGGGCTATCACACTGCCGTGTGTCACACATGGGCGTGTGCCCTAAACGTGTTAGGTGCAGGGTCCATAGGGGTTGGCACACGACCGTGTGACCTAAGTCTGAGAGTTACACGGGTTAGACACACGGGCTGAGACATGGACGTGTGAGCCAAGTCAATGAGTTACACGGGTTAGCACATAAGTGAGCACACGTGTGTCTGGAGTAGCCACACGGGTATATGGGATAGCCACACGGTCTGGGCTAAACACACGATCGTGTGACCCCTAAAGTGAAAATTTTCATTTTTTCCATAAATATTTTGATTTATTTCAAATTAGTCCCTAATTGTTCCTAAACTATTTTTAAGACCTTGTAGGCTCAATTTAAGGTCCGTAAATGTATGTTTTATTCCATTTTGAATTAAATATGTATTTATTAAATCAATTTGATAATTTGATGCTATATGATATGAAAAGTTTCGATATGTACGATATTACTTTGTAACCCTATTCCAGCGACAAAAACGGGTTATGGGTGTTACAACCTCGATGTTCAATCATGAAATTAACATGTATATGCAAGCAATTAAATCTATCTCAAATCCTAAAAGTACAAACTGAAATTTCGTGTAACTCTTCAACAACTCTTGATTTTCCTTTCTCTCTTGATGGCTTAATACCGACGTTAACTACGTATATAACAAAGTAAAATAAACAATATTAATTTCGATCGATTCACATTCAAAAATAAAGTCAAGAATATTTTTCAATTTATTCAATTTAGTCTTTAAACTCGAGACAAGTATAATTTTCAATATAAAGCTTTTTATTAAAATCCAATTTTATATTTACTCATTAGGGACCCTATACTTTCTATTCCTAGCATAATTTCATAACATCTTTTTTATTTTATTCAATTTGTTCCAGATGTAACAAAGCTAACAATTAAAGTTATTAAGCTTTACAGTTTTATCCTTTTCATAATATAAGCTTAATTTCTATTAATTTCAAGCCCAATTATTCAATTTCTCAACAATGGTAACTTATCAAAATTTCACCAATTTAACAAATTGATACATGGGCTAGCTAAATCAAGCTCCCATGATCATAAATCCATAAAATCAAAGAAAATGGTTAGAGACTTACTAGAAATTAATTGTCGAATGTTACAAGGTTTTTTAAGCTTTCTTCCTTAGTCTTTTAATGGTGGACGATAAGAATTGGAGAAGATAACTTTCCCTACTAATTTTTGGTTTATATAGTTGGTTTAGTTTATAATTAAACATAATTAATTAGTTTACTCTTAGTTAGATATTCTTTAGTGTTCAATTAATTAATTCTAATGACATCCACCATCACATTCCACTATCATCTATTTAAAATTGGTTGATCAACCATTTTAGTCCTTTAGATAATTTCTATTTAAGTCCCCAATCATTTTTCCTAATTAAAACTCTATAGATATTGAACTTTTATAACTTAACCTCTGGGCATTAATTAATCATATTTTCGGCTAGATTACTTAACCAAATTTAAATATATCTATATAATAACTCTATAAATATACCTATTTAATATTTACGGACTTGGTTTATGGAAATGAGATTGTCGAAACCACCACAAAAACGGGGCTTCAAAAAATCATCTTAATTAATTTTGGAATAAAAAGGGAAATGGGAGTCGCCACCAATCTTTTATTAGTTGTGATTGGATCACCATAAAACGTTTAAAATGTTAAAAAAGGTGGGTCTTCGAAATCCAGAGAAATAGGTTCGGGAGTCGGTTACGCATGAGGAAGGATTAGCACCCTCGTACGCCCAAAAATTGGTACCACATGATCATTTTCGGGTCTTGTTTTACGAAAACAATGAAAACTCGAGTAAAGTTTAAAATATGATATTTATTTTAGACAGCTTTGTGTAATTTCAAAGGAAAACTTTTAAGGAAAAGTCGTCCTCGTATTTCGATCCTCTATGAGAACTAGAAGTCGTGTCCAACACATTAGGGCACTATATTCTCGGAGTTTCAAAAACTGAAGGACATTTTGAGACATTTTAAAAGGGAGTGTTCTATCACGTGAACCATACAAAAATCACACCCAGCACGTTAGGTCATGATGTTTCGAGATCTTCACACGAAAGGACATTGTTTCTTCTTTTGGTCTTAAAATCACTTTGTATATAATTATAAGATTGAAGAGTGTTTTGAAAACTTTTGAAAAGGATATCCGATTTGCATGAATTACGAAAATCACACTTAACACGTTAAAGCGCGATTCTTCGAAGTTTTCACACGAAAGGACATTGCCTCGTTTTAAAATTATTTGTAATATAGATATATGTTTTGAGAATTTGAAAATTTCGTATTGAATTTAAAATGTAATCCTTGGACACATAGTTTAAAAGATTCAAATATGGAATACCCGTTTACTTCGATTTTCGCGGAGAATTAAAATCGTGACCAACACGTTAGGACACGATATCCTCGGAATCTTGGAGTTAACAGGTATAAAAATCTTAAAAAAGGATATTCGACGCGCGTGAGTTATACGAAAAATCACACCCGACGCTTTAGGGCATGATTTCTCAAAGCTTTCACACGAGAGGAACATTGCCTCGTCTTTAAAAAAACTTTAAAAATGAGTATGTAAGTTTAAAATATCGAATAGCAATTAATAAGAGAAATTAAATACGAAGAAGGATAATAAGCAGATAAATAGAATGCAAAAATGTAAAATGTAGGTGCATAATGATTAAAATAAATGCAAGTATTAGTGAAGAAGAAAAATGATGCAATCGGTATGAAAACAGGACCTTTGGATGCTCAGAGGCGAAATGGTAATTTTTGACTTTTGGGGTAAAAATGTAATTTTTGGTGAAATCGAGGTAAAAAATGGGATTTTGGAAAGTTTAGGGGTAAAATGGTAATTTTGGGTGAAATCGAGGTTAAAAATGGAATTTTAGAAAGTCTGAGGGTGAAATGGTAATTTTGGGTGAAATCGAGGTTAAAAATGGAATTTTAGAAAGTTTAGGGGTAAAATGGTAATTTTGGGTGAAATCGGGTTAAAAATGGAATTTTAAAAAGTTTAGGGGTAAAATGGTAATTTAAGGTAAAATCGAGATTAAAAATGGAATTTTAGAAAGTTTAGGGGTAAAATGGTAATTTTAGGTGAAATCGGGGTCAAAAATGGAATTTTGGAAAGTTTGGGGGTCAAATGGTAATTTTGGGTGAAATCGGGGTTAAAAATAGAATTTTGGAAAGTTTGGGGGTCAAATGGTAATTTTGGGTGAAATCGGGGTTAAAATGGAATTTTAGAAAGTTTGGGGACTAAAGAGCAATAAAACCAAAGAGTGGGTGACACGTGGCAGCCCCACAGGCATCCAGAAGTCAAAGGACTAGTTTGTAAACCTTGAAAAATTCCTAGGTCAATTGTGTAACTAAACGGAAATTGATTTAGGGATTAAATTAAACAAATTAAAAATAAAAGAGACCAATTTCATAAATAAGCCATAACCGTGACACGTGGTAGCCTCTGGTACATTCAAAATGTCAGAGGATTAAATTGAAAAGTGAACAAAATTACTAGGCCAAATTAAAATAATTAAAAGTATGAAAATGACTAAATTAAAACAACTAAAAATGCGAAAGGACCAAACGTGTAAATAACCCATTAATAAAAAACACGTGGATCCTAGAGGCGGGTCGGGTCGGTCCATGGGTCTTCTATAAATAATATTTTTTAGCTTCTTTTTATTCATTTCTTTCATTTTAAAAAAAAAATTCATGCCCCTCCCCCTTTTTTTTCTCTCCTCTCTCTCACACCCCCTCTCCGACCAATCCCCGGCCAAGCTCTAGCCGAGCACCGACGGCCGCCCAACCCGCGCGTGAACTTGCGTCGATGATGCCCCGATCGCGCTCCGACGTCCTCGGCTCACCTCCAAACCTGGTCCGCCGCCGTCGGGCGTGCACCCGCCGTCCGACCATCCAAGGTAAAAGTCCCTTGCCTCTTATTCTTTCTTTTTCTTTCTTTGTTCTTTCATTTTCATTTTCTAAAAATGTCCCACTTTTTTTGAAATCTCAGATCTGGAATTTTCCAGATCTGAAAAATATTTTGAAACACCTTCCCTTCCTATTTTAGTTATTTTTTTAAAAAGGGTTTGATTTTTCTCTTTTAAGGAACCTTTACCTTTGTTTTCAAATCTATTTTTTTGTGTGTGTCCCCTTTTTTGCAGATGTTTGAACCCACAGTGGGAGGCATGGAGACACGCGGTCAACGGTGGCGACACTCATAGGAAACTCCGACGACGTTAGTGCATGTTCAGGGGAGTTCGGCCTTTTCGACTTCCTTTTTTTTATTATTAAATTAATAATATTATTATTATTAATGATAGTTATTAATGTTCTACTTATTACCACTAATAATATTTGTTATTATTATTAAATGTTTCTTGTTATTAATGGTGATAATAATAACATGCATGAATACATTTAATGAAATATAATATCTAAGAAACTTTTAAATGAGCATTAAGTGAAATTAATAATAAATACAAATCAAAGCACGTATCTTGGAAACACTGAAAAGTATTAACATTCGGCACCTATTCTGATTTCTGGTGGTGTACACTTCGTTTGTTGCTTTATATGTGCTGAATGCTTCTGCTTCTTAAAACAATGGGTTAGCTTTTGTATTGATTTTTTTTGTGACCAAAACAAGGGTTCGTGTAGTGGATTTTCAAAGATGGGTTGTAACCCTTACAACAGAATTTAATTTGGCTTTTATAGCCAAATACATCATCATTCAATTTTGTTTGATACAACTAAATGCATTTCTTGTCAACTTTTTGCAGGTTTGGCCCTTGCAGTAGATGTAGTAGTGGCGGTTGAAGGTGAGCAAATTGGGGTCCAAGTTGCTGGCTGGAGGTGACAATGCTGACGTGGCATTCTTTGATTGGTTGTAGTGGAGGCAACATTTTAGCAGATTTAGGGCTTTTTGTTTGGGCCACTTGTAATTCGAGCCCACTCTGGTTTTTTATTTTGGGCCTTTAGATGGACTTTTAAAGTGTAAATTGGACATTCAATTGGGACTTTAACATTTATATTAAGTATTAAATTTAAATATGAATTCAAATAAATTTAAATTCAAAATAAATTTTATCTTTAAAATAAATCTTTAAACGGGTTTAAATCTTGGGTCTGGTCAAAATTGGGCTCCAATAGCTGCCCCACTTTGCTCGTTGCTGTGTAACAGGAACAGAGCAAAGACCCCAAAAGGATGCTCAATTTGTCGGGTCCCATCTCTTTGACACTTTATCTTCAACTGGTCCACCTTTCGTTTTGTCAATCGTTCAATCTCTACTACATCCTTCTTTCCACTTCTTTGGTGTAGTGGTTCTACCCTTTTTAAGGTGATCTTCAAAAAGTCAAAGTTTGCTTCTATGACTTCACCCCGTTCTCTCAAAATTTCAAGGAGATTGGAATTCGTCACCGTAGTCTTTGAGTCTGATTTCATTGACCTGGTCTTCTTCTCTGTGTCTCATCAGGAAGATGACCGCCTCGTTTGTTTCAATTCGTTTCTCTGGATCTCCTCAGGAAGACGAATTTGGTCTACTTCTCTGTGTCTCATCAGGAAGCTAACCTTTTTATTGCTTCGACTTGCTTCTTAGTGTCTCATCAGGAAGCTGGGTTCGAAGATTGCCTCGTGTTGAGCGTTGGGTTGGTATTCTTCTCTGTATCTCATCAGGAAGATGACCACCTCTGTTGTCTTAATTTGCTTCTCTGGATTTCCTCAGGAAGACAAATTTGGTCTACTTCTCTGTATCTCATCAGGAAGATGACCGCCTCGCTTGTTTCAATTCGTTTCTCTGGATCTCCTCAGGAAGATGAATTTGGTCCACTTCTCTGTGTCTCATCAGGAAGCTAACCTTTTTATTGCTTCGAATTGCTTCTCAGTGTCTCATCAAGAAGCTGGGTGCGAAGATTGACTCGTGTTGAGCGTTGAGTTGGTATTCTTCTCTGTATCTCATTAGGAAGATTACCGCCTCATTGTTTGTTGAACTACTCCGTGATTGGAGTAAGGTCGATTGATGGTGATTTGCCTCAATCTTGGAGTAAAGGATCAAATAACTGTAATCTGTCTGAAAAATGGTTGTCCTTATAACTTCATGGGATCCGTCATGAACTTGTGATCTCTCGTCTTGCTTCATGGTGTCGAGACCTGTAAAATATGCTCAAATGGGCCTGTGACTAGGCCAGGTTGTTTAGGATGTCATGCTCAGAATGAATTGAAATGCTCCTAACTATATGTGTGCATGATTAATATTTTATTAGTTTTTAGTCGGGCGACTATGGTCTATTGGCCATCCAAATTCTGTGTCGATCCATCTTCTTCTATGCTGATCTTGAATTGCCCATTTTCAAGTTTGTTTTCTCACTTGTGATCCTGTTTCGGACCCCTATAATTTTTGAAAATTTCTAGGGTAATGCTCATGAATCTTTGTATGATTTATCAGTTCATTACTCGTTATTCAAACGTGAAATGCTTGCACAAAAATTGTATGGAAATAAAGTTGTATTAAAAAATGCATTAACAAGAGAGTCAAGGGAAACAACATTAATAAAAAAATGACTAAGTACAAGAAAAGGGTAATTTAATTGTCCTGAATATCGCCAAAAATGAGTCACTCTTGCATTGACTTGCTGAGAATCTCCCTTAGCCCAGACGTGTGTTTAGAAGACTTGGAGTGCTTTTTCGATGCTTCAAGTTGTAACCTTTCTCTATCTCCTCGACCTGTTTTGGGTTTGAGCCACCCTTTGCGGGTTTTCAACTCAAAATTCTCCTGGTTCCAGGTTGCCCTTTGCGGGTTTTCATCATGAACCCTTTTTTTTCTGAATCGAGACGCCCTTTGCGGGTTTTTATCTCAACCTTTTTTTTAGGAGAAGTATTTCTTTACCGAGTCTGAATTGACCGGGTTATACAATTCCTTGCCATCCATTTCTGTTAGGATGAGAGTTCCTCCCGAGAAAGCTTTCTTTACTACATAAGGTCCTTCCCAATCGGGCATCCATTTTCCACAGAAATCTTTATGTATAGGGAGTATCTTCTTCAAAACCAAATCTCCCTCACGGAACTCCTTAGGACGGACCTTTTTGTCATAAGCTCGCATCATCCTTTTTTGGTACATTTGGCCGTGGCGGATAGCTTTTAATCTCTTTTACTCGATCAAATTCAGCTGATCATATCGAGCTTGGATCCATTCAGCCTCATCTAATTGGAGCTCAGTTAAAACTCGGAGAGAAGGTATTTCAACCTCAATAGGTAAGATCGCCTCCATACCGTATGTCGATGAGAATGGAGTTGCCCTAGTAGAAGTTCTGACTGAAGTTCTGTAGGCGAAGAGGGCGAAGGGCAGTTTTTCATGTCAATCTCTGTAAGTCTCGATCATTTTTGCCACAATTTTCTTGATATTTTTATTGGCTGCCTCTACGGCCCCATTCATTTTTTGGCGGTAGGGAGAGGAATTATGATGCTTGATTTTGAATTGTTCGCAAACTTCTGCAATCGTGCTATTGTTCAAGTTCAAGGCATTGTCGGATATAATCCTCTCTGGCATTCCATACCGGCATATGATCTCCTTTTTCAGGAATCTACTAACTGTAGACTTGGTAACGTTGGCATACGAAGCTGCCTCTACCCATTTGGTGAAATAGTCGATCACCACAAAGATGAATCTATGCCCATTGGAAGCTTTCGGAGAAATTGGTCCAATGACATCCATGCCCCACATAGAGAAAGGCCAAGGGGAAGTCATGACATGGAGGTGCGATGGGGGTACATTAATCTTATCTCTATATATCTGGCATTTGTGGCATTTCTTGGCATAGTTGATGCAATCACTCTCTATGGTAGACCAGTAATACCCGAATCTCATTATTTGTCAGGCCATCGTGAAACCGTTGGCATGCGTCCCGCAAATTCCTTCGTGAACTTCCTCTACAATCCTCTTGGCTTCTACTGCATCAACACATCTCAATAGTACCTGGTCTTTCCTCTTTTTGTACAGGATTTCCCCGTCTAAGACATATTCACTAGTGAGTCTTCTTAATGTTCTCTTTTTGTGATCTGAGGCTTCCTCGGGGTATTTTCAATCTCTTACAAATTGAAGGATGCCTTGGTACCATGGGTGATCGTATTTTTCTACTTCTTCCTCTGCCTCAATATCAGAACAATGAGCGGGAGTTTCATAGATACTCATCTGAATGGGCTTCACATCTTCTGGCCTACTTGCTTTGATCATCGAGGCTAAAGTAGCGAGGGCATCAGCCATTTGATTTTCCTCTCGAGGGAGATAATGAAATGTGACATCATCGAACTTCGTAATCAATTTGAGAACTAGCTTGCGGTAATCCCTTAGCTTAGCATCTCTCGTTTCCCACTCTCCTTTAAGTTGATAAATTACCAATGCAGAGTCTCCATAAATCTCTAGAATTTTAATTCCCCGTTCTATGGCTGCGCGAATTCCCATGATGCATGCTTTGTATTCAGCCATATTATTAGTGCAGTCAAAATCCAGCTTGCTAGTAAAAGGGTAATGGTCCCCCTATGGTGATACCAAGATTGCTCCAACCCCGTTACCAATGGCGTTTGAAGCTCCGTCAAAATTTAAAATCCATGGTTACCCCCTCGTGATTGCCTCTTCAGCTGTTGCAACATACATTAAATCTTCATTCGGGAAATTGAAGTTTATCAGCTCATAATCCTCTAAAGCCCTACTGGCTAGGAAGTCTGCTATCGCACTCCCTTTTACTGCCTTCTGATTGACAGAGACGATGTCAAATTGTGAGAGCAAGATTTGCCATCGAGCTAACCTTCCATTTAGTGCAGCTGACTCCATTAGGTAATTCAAAGGATCTAATTTCGAGATCAACCAAGTAGTATGATAGAGCATGTATTGTCTTAGTGTGCGTGTAGTCCAAACTAGTGCATAACACAATTTCTCAATAGACGAATTTTGAGTCTCACAATCGGTAAATTTCTTGCTCAGATAATATATCGCCCTCTCCTTCTTTTTAGATCCATCATGCTGGCCTAACACGCATCCCATGGAATTCTTAAAGACTGTTAGGTACTGTATCAAAGGCTTGTTAGGAATCGGAGGAACTAAGATAAGAGCTTTGGATAGGTAATCTTTGACCTTATCGAAAGTTTCCTGGCACTCGGCATCCAATACGCCCGGGTTATGCTTTCTAAGCAAGCGAAAGATAGGGTCACACTTTTCGGTCAATTGTGAGATGAACCGAGCAATGTAATTTAATCTTCCTAAAAATCTCCGTACTTCTTTTTGCGTGCTAGGTGGTGGTAGCTCCTGTATGGCTTTGACTTTGTCTGGGTCGATTTCAATTCCTCTTTTGCTGACCACAAAGCCTAACAGTTTTCCTAAGGTAACCCCAAAAGTGCACTTAGCCGGGTTCAGCTTTAATTGATATTTCTTTAACCTTGTAAACAACTTCCTCAGGATTCTCACATGCTCTTCCTCTGTTTGGGATTTAGCTATCATGTCATCAACATAAACTTCGATTTCCTTGTGCATCATGTCATGGAACAAGGTTACCATAGCTCTCTGATATGTTGCCCCTACATTTTTAAGTCTAAAGGGCATTACTTTGTAGCAAAATGTTCCCCATAGCGTGACGAATGTGGTTTTGATCATGTCCTCAAGCTCCATTCTAATCTGATTATATCCCGAGAAACCATCCATGAAGGAGAACAAAGAATGTCCCGCTGTGTTGTCGACAAAGTATCTATGTGAGGTAAAGGGAAATTGTCCTTTGGACTAGCTTTATTTAAGTCTCGATAGTCCACGCACATTCATACCTTTTCATCCTTTTTAGGAACAGAGACTATATTAGCTACCCATTCGGAGTATTTAACTACCTGGAGAAAACCGGCGTCAAATTGTTTCTTGACTTCTTTTATTTTTAGCAACACGTCTGGCCTCATTCTCCGGAGTTTTTGTTGCACGGGTCTGTATCCTTCTTTTATAGGAAGTTTGTGCACCACAATGTCAGTGCTCAAACCGGGCATATCTTGGTATGACCATGCAAAGATGTCTTGGAACTCTTTGAGTAACTCGATAAGATTCATTCTAGTTTCCATAGAAACGCATGTCCCGATTTTTACTTCTTTCTTTTCGTCTTCGCTCCCCAAATTAATCATTTCTACAGGTTCGAATGAGGCAGGATTTGTTTCTCTTCATGTCCTATCATCCTAAGCAGATCAGGGGAGAGATCACAATCCTGATTTTCTTCAAAGCTCTGAAGCTCTTCCAGATACATGTCTTGCTCAAAGTGAGGTTCTAAGTTAACGTTAGAGTGACTCATGTTATTGATATTTGAGGACCTGTTGAGGGATAAAGAGAAAGTCCAAAGAACAAAATGAATTTATGAAAGAATGATTCTGTGGTATGTGTATGAGTATGTATGTATTGAAAGGATGATTAGTTTGTATTTGTTGGTTATGTACGAGCTATTTATATTAAGCTGAATTAAAAATGAACGAATAATTTTAGGATAGGAAATGCACTTTCATTTAAAATAACAGAATAATGAACATGGGCCTTTTACAAAAGATCCATATTGCTTTCAGGCTTAAAGCAATAGGTTACTCTAAGGAAATTTTAAAGATTACAGGAAGTTCCTCCACGATCCAATTATCCAGGGTGCTTCCAAATGCACACGGACCAATCCTTGATAGACTCCCTTCCTTGTCTTCTTCTGATATGGCATTGATGCTCAAGTCCCTCATGATGCTCCCCCCAGTACCAATGGTTACTTGCTTTTTCCCTTGCTCATCATTCTGGTTAATTATTTCTCCCAAAACAAAAGTCTCGTAAATAGGTGGGAAAATCATGGGTTCCCACGAGAGTTCCTTTCCAGATAGTCTGGCCCTCTTCCTCTCCTGTCTCTTTTCAATCTCTTTCCTTTTCTGCTTCGCATCTGGCTTATACCCTAAGCCGTAGTGATCCCGCTTTTCCACCAGGGTCGACACGTTGGTTCTCCCTTGGAGGTACTTCCCGAGTCCTTTTCCAGAGGCAGCTCCTTTTCCAAGCATCATCCGTAGACCCATTCTAGTAGTCGATGATATTGCTGGTGCAGGCACCTTGCTTCCTTCCAAAATGAAGGTCGCATTTACAAATTCCAGTGAACGGAATGAGCATTCTAAAGCTTCTTCATCCATCCCTACGTAAGGTGACTCGCTTGTTACAGAGGCAATTATCTCTTCCTCCGCATTGATGGTAATTAACCTCCCCTCATTTACTAGCTTCACCTTCTGATGTAGAGAGGAAGGTACAGCCCCGGCCGAATGGATCCATGGCCTCTCCAATGGGCAGTTGTAGGTAGGCCTAATATCCATCACTAGAAAATCTATTTCGTACGTGTTCGGCCCAATCTACAGGGGTACTTCAATTTTTCCAATCACCTTCCTTTTTGTCCCGTCGAATGCTCTTACTATGTTGCTGCATCCCTTCAAATGAGAGCTATCGATCGATAATCTTTGGAGTGTAGCCAGTGGTAATACATTCAATGCTGACCCATTGTCTATGAGTACTCCCGGTAGCGTGTACCCTTTACAACGAGTTGTGATATGGAGGGCTTTGGTCGATCCATCCCCCTGGACGGGATCTCATCATTGCTAAAGAAGATGAAATTGTCTGCACTAATGTTATTAACTAAGCGGTCCAACTTGCATACCGATATATCATTGGTCACGTAAGTCTTGTTAAGCACCTTTATTAATGCATGACGATGTGCTTCCGAGCTTAGGAGCAAAGATAAGATCGATATTCGTGCAGGTTGTTTATAGAGCTATTCTACCACACTGTATTCACTGTGCCTTAAGAACTTTAGAAACTCTTTCGCCTCCCTTTCAGATACTAGCTCATTGGTGGGTCTCTCAAGCCTAGTGGCTATTTCTTCTTCAGGCTCGCACATTACTGCTTTCCCTTTATTGATCTCTTTTGTTTTTTTGGCTGAGTCATAAATTTTACCACTCCGGGTAATCAAGCTTACATCCTTCTTAGACTCCTCTTCTCTGGGTATGGTCACATTGCAGTTGTAATTCCATGGAACCTTTTTACTATCATTGTAAGGGAAGGTTGCAGGTCTCTGAATGATAATACGAGGTGTCGTCTGGCCACTGGCTGCGCTTTTCGGTGGTTTGCAAATGATCACTTTCGGGTGGTTGACCGACCCCTCTTCGGAAGCACAGATATCATTGACTTCTTCTTCTTCTTCTTCGAAGAATTCTAACTCCTGATTATCCATCAATGTTTGCAGCAGGGCTTTGAACTCGTCACAATCTTGGATTTCATGGCCCCTAACAGCATGAAACTTGCAGTCAGTCTCCATTATCATACACTCCTTATCCCTCACAATCATCCCGATTTTGACCATTTGCTGCCATACCCATCGTAGCGGAGACCTAATGTCTTTCACTCTTCTTTTGACTTTTCGTGCCTTTTCCTCCAGCACGGCATTGACCCCTTGGTTGGAATGGTTCGGTAGAGGGTTCCCAGCACATTGGGCCTAACTGGGTCTTCCAATTTCATGACCTTGAATCTTATCAAGTTCTCGACTCGCCTTTTGAAAGCCGGGCAACTTTCAATTGAGTGACCTTCCGCATCTGCATGGTACTCACAATGAGCATTCGCATCATACCAAGCTGGAAATGATGGTTCATACGGTTTCACCCTTTGAGGAGCTACCTCATGGGCGTCATACAGCATCTTGTAGAGTTCTTTGTACGACACCGAAAGTGGAGTGTATTGAATTCTTGCTCTATTTGGCCTGACACTCGGTTCCCGCCTCGGGGTGTTTTGATAATTAACTGCTGGTGCTCTAGGCTGACCTGCCACGAAGGGTTTGGCGCCACTAGGTCGATATACACTTGTATTGTTGACCTCATTATCTCTTCTTCTAGGGGCAGGTCTTCTAGCATTTTCTCCCGCCTCGATTTTACCGGCTTTAATTGCATTCTCAATCATCTCTCCTAAGATGACCATGTCAACGAAGCTTTTGGTAGCGTTTCCTAGCAAATGATTAAGATAGAGGGCTTTAAGTGACAAATAGCATCGTGGTCTCTTTATCTATCAACGGTGGCTGTACTTGTGTTGCCATTTCTCTCCACCGCTGTGCGTACTGTCTAAAACTTTCGTTTGACCTCTTCTCCATGTTCTGTAGCCTGAGCCGATCGGGGGCTATCTCGGTCACATGATCGTATTATTTCAAGAAAGCTTGTGCTAAATCTTTCCATGAAAGAACTTTCGCTCGGCTTAGCTGGTTATACCATCTGACTGCCGATCCGACCAAACTATCTTGAAAATAGTGAATCAACAATTGATCGTTGTGAACATGTCCTGCCATCTTTCTACAGAACATGGTCAGATGTGTTTCTAGGCAGCTCGTTCCGTGATATTTTTCGAATTCAGGAATTTTAAACTTGGGAGGGAGAACCAAGTCGGGAACCAGACTTAATTCTTTGGCATCCACTCCGTAAGAATTTTCAATTCCTTGTATTGCCTGAATTTTCTCCTCCAATAACCTATACTTTTCCTCCATTTGCCTAGGGAGATCCTCCTTTATCATCTCACCAAAATTTGAGACTCCCAGGTTTGCAGCGTTATCTTCTGGATTTGATCCAGATCCGACTACATAGTTAGCAGGTCCTGACGTGCCTGTGGTCTGCTGTTGTGGCCTAATGGTGACATGGGCTTCTCTGGCCGGCATTTCTTGTAAGGTCGGGTTGTGTACTGGTGTAAAGCTTGAAGGAATACTCGGGTCTTCGTCATCCTCAATAGCAGGGTTTTTTCCTTTGTCAGCCATGCTTTGTTTAACTTGCGCTAATTCCATCATCAAACTCTTTTGTACCTCCGAAAATTGGTTCTTCATTTCCCTATACATTGCTGCCATTTGCTCCTGCATTTGATCTTGTAGTTCTTTCTAGATTTGCTCAAGCCGTTGTTCCATGGCTTTTGTTTTCTTGCGGGTATAATAATGATGCGTATTTTCAATGATGACTGGTGTCAACTGGTTTTAATTTTAATTAATTAGTATTTGTTATGCAAGAATATGCAAAATATAATGCAAATGAAATGTATGCGTGCAATGCAAGAAAAGGCGTCGATTCCAAACTCCACTTTCCATTAGAGCAACTTCTCGAGAGAGAAGAAATCTTTACTTAAAACAGAAGTTACACAAATGGTTTGGCCTTTTGTCCTAGAGCTTTAACTTTTTCTAGAAGTCTAGCTAACTTCTTTCCTCGCTCCGATTTGGATTCGTATTGAAGACTCAAAACATCAGCTTCAGCAGCCAACTCCTGTACGTGATCAGCAGCTTCTCTCATTTGAGTCAATGCTTTTCCCATTACGTGATCTCTTTCCCCGACTTCCCTCTGGGCTTGGCGAACGTGTCATTCACTAGTTTCCAGATTTCTTTCCATAATCTCGAGCCGAATTTCATTGTTGTGAAGTGTGGCTTCCAATTCTTGCACTCTTTCTCTTAACTCTTGTTTTTCAGCCATGCAGGCTTTGAGCTCCAGTACAGTATTTCGATTGCGGTGCCTCCGTAATGACTCTTCCAATTTTTCTATTCTTGCTTCCAGGCTGGTCATCTTAGCTCTCATCTCGGCCTTCTCGGCCTGTTTTTCTAGCAACTCCCCCTTCAAAGCATTCTCGCGGGCCTGACCATCTTGGAACCTTCTTTGCCATTGTTCCACTTGGTCTTTTTGTATCTGAATCTCCTTGTGCCATTGCTCAGATGTCTTACCCAGCCCTGCAGTCTTCATAGATTGACGAAGCTTTTTGTAATGTTTCTTTAAGTCCACGAGATCCTCTTCGACTTTGTTTTTTCCTTTTCTTAGCTTCTCAACCTCTAGTCTGTAGAAATCTACATTTAGCCCCAGCTTTATCTTATCTTCCTCCAATACCTTTATCCTCTTACCAAACTCTGAGTTTTTCCTTTCAAAATCTTGTTTGAGGATGTCTAACTCTGAAGGAGCTTCTTGTAGACATTCTTTTACTGGACGAACATTTTTAGGATTTAGCGTGGGAATGTTGTCATTAACCCTCTTGCTCCTCCACCAGTCGTAGTTCGAGGTTGTCAAAGGATTCGCACTAAACTTCTTCATTCTTTGTACCTTCTTCCATGCGTTTTCCACTTCTCGGACCTTTTTCTTATAATCATTCCCCTTATATGAAAACTCGCAATGTGCTAGACCATGAGTTGCAGGGACGAACTGTCTTGTCTTGTATTGTCTCAAAACGAGCAGAGGAGCATACCCAGTGGCACCCCAAATTTCGAGTAACGGGACCCAATCAAAGTCGCCACAATGGTAAAGGACCTCATCGGGAAGAAACCAAGGAGCGCACCATTCAATGTCCTCGTCTCGTAGATTCTGGAGAACAACCGCCCACTTTTCTTCAGATACTCTCATTGTGAAGCCACAAAATTCTTCAAAGGGGAGAAGTCAGTCGAGAAAACCTTACAAGAAAATTTCTCCACTTTCTAGAAATGACTGTGAAACCAAACCATCAAAAGTTGTGCGCAGCCAATAAATCTTTCTTCTCCTTCTCTCCGACAAGCACTCAACGAGCGAAAAGTTCCTGCCAGGATAGTAGGGATGGGCGTAATTCCTCTACTAAGTCTATCAAACAGTACTACTACTGCATCTTCCACGTGCCCTAATGCTTTCGGGAATAAGACCAACTCGTATATACTGAGGGCGAAAATGTCAATGCATCTTCTCATATCTGGGTGTGTCACAATCAAGTCTCGTAAACTTTTCCAAGTAATGCACCTGTTGTCACCTTTTACTTTTATACGATAAGCGACCCATTGCTCGCTCATCCCCGTTGCATTCATCAATATCTTTAACAACGTTGGAACACTCGCTTCTTTAGAATATGCTTATCGACTTGGATCCTTGGACATCGAATCAGAGCAGTATATTCTTCTATGGTAGGTGTCAAGTCCAAGTGTCTGAAGGTGAAGCAACTATATCCGGGGTTCCAATGTTGAGTAAGGGCTCGGAAAAGGTGCTTGTCGATCTTAACTTCCAGCAAGTAAGGTAAATCTCCATAGTCTTGATAAAACATCTGTTTCATCTCATTATCCCACTGTCCCCAAATCTCTTTCAACTCCTACAAGTTGTTCTGAGTTACATTGATACGAGTATAGTCCTAAAATTCTGACAAATGACCCTCTTTCAGGCTGTCACCTTTTTCGTGTTGCTGCTCCTCAAAAAATAGGCGCGTCACCATATTATCCTCTACTTTATCTAAAAATCCTTCCTCTATGATGAAACTGCCTAATCGGTAAAACAGATTCAAATCAACACCTTTTCATTCATGAGGATGCAATGCAGGTGAAAGAGGCAAAACAAACATGGTTAGTAGTAGGTGATATAAAAAGGAAGAAAAAAATCAGCATACAAATATATAACCCAGAACCTAAAAAATTATTTCGGGTATACTAACAGGGCTCGACCTAACTTCATCTAGGGCGAGTGCTTACGGTTCACTATATGTAGTTTAAGTTCTAAAGTAAAGGGTACCCAAACCAACAGATTCCTCTATCCTCACCCATTATAGGCTCATGTGGACGAGTTCGATTTAGGGGGATGCATTTCCCGCACGTTTGCACGAAAGTGAAAACTTCACGAAAACAAGGGTACTTTGTAATCCCGAAAGCGATCTACCATCCTGCACGGAGGTGAAGACCTCACGAAGGAGTAGTTTCTCGCTTCCACTTAAAAGGGTAATAGCACAATGCATATGGCTGCAGAAATTATACTAGCCATATCACAAAGTATAATACCACGCAAAAATACCGAGGATCGTATGTTAAATAAAAACGAAGTTTAAAAGTTCTAAAAAAAAGACCCAAAGATTATCAATTTTGGCTTGACTCTCATCTAAAAAAAGTCTCCAGTGGAGTCAACAGCTGTCGAAACCACCACGAAAATGGGGATTCAAAAATCATCTTAATTAATTTTGGAATAAAAAGAGAAATGGGAGTCGCCACCAATCTTTTATTAGGTATGATTGGATCACCATAAAACGTTTAAAACGTTAAAAAAGGTGGGTCTTCGAAATCCAGAGAAACAGGTTCGAGAGTCGATTATGCATGAGGAAGGATTAGCACCCTCGTACGCCCAAAAATTGGTACCACATGATCATTTTCGGGTCTTGTTTTACGAAAATAATGAAAACTCGAGTAAAGTTTAAAATATGATGTTTATTTTAGACAGCTTTGTGTAATTTCAAACGAAAACTTTTAAGGAAAATTCATCCTCGTATTTCGATCCTCTATGAGAACTAGAAGTCGTGTCCGACACATTAGGACACTATATTCTCGGAGTTTCAAAAATTGAAGGACGTTTCGAGACATTTTAAAGGGAGTGTTCTATCACGTGAACCATACAAAAATCACACCCGACATGTTAGGGCATGATGTTTCGAGATCTTCACATGAAAGGACATTGTTTCTTCTTTTGGTCTTAAAATCACTTTGTATATAATTATAAGATTGAAGAGTGTTTTGAAAACTTTTGAAAAGGATATCCAATTTGCATGAATTACGAAAATCACACTTAACTCGTTAAAGCGCGATTTTTCGAAGTTTTCACACGAAAGGACATTGCCTCGTTTTGAAATTATTTGTAATATAGATATATGTTTTGAGAATTTGAAAATTTCATTTTGAATTTAAAATGTAATCCTCAGACACATAGTTTAAAAGATTCAAATATGGAATACCCGTTTACTTTGATTTTCGTGGAGAATTAAAATCGTGACCAACACGTTAGGACACGATATCCTCGAAATCTAGGAGTTAACAGGTATAAAAATCTTAAAAAAGGATATTCGACGCGCGTGAGTTATACAAAAAATCACACCCAACGCGTTAGGGCATGATTTCTCGAAGCTTTCAGACGAGAGGAACATTGCCTCGTCTTTAAAAATACTTTAAAAATGAGTATGTAAGTTTAAAATATCGAATTGCAATTAATAAGAGAAATTAAATACGAAGCAAGATAATAAGTAGATAAATAGAAGGCAAAAATGTAAAATGCAGGTGCATAATGATTAAAATAAATGCAAGTATTAGTGAAGAAGAAAAACGATGCAATCAGTATTGAAAACGGGACCTTTGGATGCCCGGGGGTGAATTGGTAATTTTTGACTTCCGGGGGTAAAAATGTAATTTTTGATGAAATCGAGGTCAAAAATGGGATTTTGGAAAGTTTAGGGGTAAGATGGTAATTTTGGGTAAAATCGAGGTTAAAATGGAATTTTAGAAAGTTTAGGGCTAAAATTGTAATTTTGGGTGAAATCGGGGTTAAAAATGGAATTTTAGAAAGTTTGGGTGTCAAATGGTAATTTTGGGTAAAATCAGGGTTTAAATGGAATTTTAGAGAGTTTGGGGGTAAAATGGTAATTTTGGGTGAAATCGAGGTTAAAAATGGAATTTTAGAAAGTTTGGGGACTAAAGAGCAATAAAAGCAAAGAGTGGGTGACACGTGGTAGCCCCACAAGCATCTAGAAGTCAAAGGACTAGTTTGTAAACCTTGAAAAATTCCTGGGTCAATTGTGTAATTAAATGAAAATTGATTTAGGGATTAAATTAAAACAAATTAAAAATAAAAGGGACCAATTTCATAAATAAGCCATAACCGTGACACGTGGTAGCCTCTGGTACATTCAAAATGTCAGAGGATTAAATTCAAAGGTGAACAAAATTACTGGGCCAAATTAAAATAATTAAAAGTATGAAAAGGATTAAATTAAAACAACTAAAAATGCGGAAGGACCAAACGCACAAATGTCAGAGGCGGGTCGGGTCGGATCGGGTCGGTCCATGGGTCTCCTATAAATAATATTTTTTAGCTTCTTTTTATTCATTTCTTTCATTTTAAAAAAAAATTCATGCCCCTCCCCCCTTTTTTTCTCTCCTCTCTCTCACACCCCCTCTCCGACCAATCCCCGGCCAAGCTCCGGCCGAGCACCGACGGCCGCGCAACCCGCGCGTGAACGCGCGTCGATGATGCCCCGACCGCACTCCGACGTCTTCGACTCACCTCCAAACCTGGTTCGCCGTCGTCGGGCGTGCACGCGCTGTCCGACCACCATCCAAGGTAAAAGTCCTTTGCCTCTTATTCTTTCTTTTTCTTTCTTTGTTCTTTCATTTTCATTTTCTAAAAATGTCCCCCTTTTTTTGAAATCTCAGATCTGGAATTTTCCAGATCTAAAAAATATTTTGAAACACCTTCCCTTCCTATTTTAGTTATTTTTTTAAAATAGGGTTTGATTTTTCTCTTTTAAGGAACCTTTACCTTTGTTGTTCAAATCTATTTTTTTGTGTGTGTCCCCTTTTTTGCAGATGTTTGAACCCACAGTGGGAGGCATGGAGACACGCGATCAACGGTGGCGACACTCATAGGAAACTCCGGCGACGTTAGTGCATGTTCAGGGGAGTTCGGCCTTTTCGACTTCCTTTTTTATATTATTAAATTAATAATATTATTATTATTAATGATAGTTATTAATGTTCTACTTATTACGACTAATAATATTTATTATTATTATTAAAATGTTTCTTGTTATTAATGGTGATAATAATAACATGCATGAATACACTAATGAAATATAATATCTAAGAAACTTTTAAATGAGCATTAAGTGAAATTAATAATAAATACACATCAAATCACGTATTTGGAAACACTGAAAAGTATTAACATTCGGTACCTATTCTGATTTCTGGTGGTGTACACTTCGTTTGTTGCTTTGTATGTGCTGAATGCTTCTGCTTCTTAAAAAAAGGGGTTAGCTTTTGTATTGATTTTTTTTGTGACCAAAACAAGGGTTCGTGTAGTGGATTTTCAAAGATGGGTTCGTAACCCTTACAACAGAATTTAATTTGACTTTTATAGCCAAATACATCATCATTCAATTTTGTTTGATACAACTAAATGCGTTTCTTGTCAACTTTTTGCAGGTTTGGCCCTTGCAGTAGATGTAGCAGTGGCGGTTGAAGGTGAGCAAGTTGGGGTCCAAGTTGCTGGCTGGAGGTGACAATGCTGACGTGGCATTCTTTAATTGGTTGTAGTGGAGGTAACATTTTAGCAGATTTAGGGCTTTTTGTTTGGGCCACTTGTAATTCGAGTCCACTCTGGTTTTTGTATTTTGGGCCTTTAGATGGACTTTTCAAGTGTAAATTGGACATTCAATTGGGACATTAACATTTATATTAAGTATTAAATTTAAATATGAATTCAAATAAATTTAAATTCAAAATAAATTTAATCTTTAAAATAAATCTTTAAAACGGGTTTAAATGTTGGGCCCGGTCAAAATTGGGCTCCAACAGAGATTTTGATACAGAATTTTTTGATACCAATGCAAATTGGGTTGTCACAACAATGATGTATCGTCCTTACATATCAACAAGAACTCAATGCATCATCCTAAAGTTGGATAAGACAAGATCCTTGTGAGGGGTAGCCACCTTAGTAGCGTAACTCGAGGGAGTAGGCAAAGTCACTACATCGCAAGAAAAGAGTTATAAACTCTTTATATTAAATAATAATAAATAATGAAAAAGCTGACCCAAACCTAGGCAAAATGGTGTTTGACCATCTAGTGAAGGAACAAGTTGATTAACCAGTTTGGTGGGAGTTCCCACCAAAAGAGCATAAAGAGGAGCTCCAGGTAATGTCTTAGAGGTAGAAACCTCGGATGCGCCCCAGAAAGTATTTATAGGGGTACCAAAATGAGAGTCAATTTCTCCCACCCCTCTAGTTGTAACAACTATGTTTCGAGTGGAGCATTTAGGATTGGCTGGCTCACGAATGAAAAGAGTCTCGAGTATAGGCAAAGTCGACCCTTCAGAAGTATTTGTTCTCTATTTTTGGCCAATGGTACCCTTAAACTCCCTTCCAGACCTTTTGATACGAGCTCGAGAACCAATATTTGTACAAAATCAACAACACAAAGATAAATCTTGACTTAACAAATCTAGCATAAGGAATAATAAATTCCAAAGCCCAAATTCTCACCAAAAGAGTCCTCTTCGAATATAAGAGAATCCATAGTGTCGAGATGATGATCTCCAAAAACATGGGGAACCTTTATTGGTGTACTAGCTAACACTTGCCACTTCTAACCCAGTAGATTATAGTAGTGAATAATGTTGGATATGGTGCCCTAAATGTCATTTATTTATTTTGTTTATTTGTATTTTTCTAACAAATTGATTTAAGAATATTCATTATTTAAATCAATACCCTTTATATATTTTCCTCAATGTTTTTGCATGAAAAGAAAAATGGAAGTAAATATTAGCACATTGGTTATCTAACATTTAACTAATATTTAGTGGTATTATGTGGTCAAATCATAATACAGAAAGACAACTTGTATTAGTAGATGAACCTAAACATGTCCTTAGTCTAATAGAAAATGAGGAAATCAATCAAAATACTAATATGTTGTTTATAAAGTTCAATTGGGGAGATGCTTTGTCTTTAGCATCAAAGTGAGTGACTCCTAAAAGATAGAGACATAGATGTGGCTGACTAGACTAACAGTACATTAGACAAGACCATAGTAGAATAAATCCTAGATCTATTTATAGATTTATTCCCTTGTGACATTCATAGTCTAACATAACATAATCTTGAGTGGATGATGGACTATGTATGCATGACTCGTATACTTTGATGTAAGTAAAAGTTTAAGTTTAATACAACTCCTGCAGCATGTAGCATCATTCACAATAGTGAAATTCATAACCCAACTAATGGGTAAATGATATCCTCTCATTGGAATTACATTATAAATGAAAAGTAAATGCCGCCATGACTCATTTTTCTTTATGATAAATGACTTGATTACTATTTGATAGTAATTATCTTTTCATGAAGAAAGATGTAATGGTTACCATGAGATAAAATAGGATCATATCGGGTTAACAGATTTATCCTAAAGATATTAAGGATATCCTATAAAGGTAGCACACTTATGATAAGGTCATTGGACGAAAACTTATTAAGCAGCTTTCGTAATGGTATGTAATTATGGACAGCTCAATCATGATACTATAGTGGAATGACTTCATGACTAAATAAGTTTATAATTAATATGAAAAAAAGCTAGAACTTAATTATAAATTAATTGAGTCCTAATTATATATGTCCAATATGTCATTTCACTAGCTCGTTGAAACCATAAATGAATTGCATGTGAAACCAAACGAACATAAATGAATGAAAATGATGAAGTTATAGAAATGAGTCAAATTCACAAATGAATGTGTTTTCTCACTAAGTATAAAAATGAATAGAGAATTAATTTAATATTTTTGAATTATCAATTAATTAATTGAAGTTTGAAAATGAAACTAAATTAATTAGTCATTACGAATCCGTTGAATGTGAAAAATAAATATATTTCCTCACATTCAGGTTGGATTTAATTATAAAGTGCTAGGTCAAAAGTTTAAGAATCACATATAATTGGATCCAATATAGGAGAGGCCCAAACCCACTTATATTATATGTGAGGGGCAACAACCCTAGTGATATTATCTAGGTTGTGCCTCCCTCTCTCCTAGTTAGACTAGGGAAGTGTTTTCTATTAAATAAATATTATTTGTGTTATTTTTATTCAACCAAAATTCTTTGATTTCTCTCTATAAATAGATGACAGTGGTGCAAATATTTACATAAGTTTTATACACAAGTTTTATATATTGTTATTCTGCTAGAAAGTAAAGAAAATTTATTTTCTAAGAATAAATTCTATTTTTTTAGGAATTACAGTTTCCACCTATTTTCTACTAAATGAATTACTTTCCCACTGAAAGTAATAATTAAGCTTCTTATTCTATGTTTTTTTGTGTTGCTCAAGCCCAGACTCGATACAATTGGGAGTACAAGGATAGCGTAAAAAGACATTAGATTCAAAGCTAAGAACCATTTAAATCTACCTTGCTTAAAGCACAATGAATTTTTGGGAAATTTTTTATTTCTATAAACATCACAAGCTGGCTCAGTTTTAAAAAATTGTAAACTTCCACTACGATTGAAAATGTTTTCTAGATTGGATTTGTCAAACTGTAACAGCTCGATTTTCAATGGTGTTGAAAACAGTGATTTCGGAATCACAATTTTGACGAGTTGAGTCATTAAATTTATTTATTTAAATATTTATGACTTCGTTAGCATCGCATTAAAAGTTGGTAAAGAAATTTTAATGTTTAGATAGTTAATTGAGTAGAAAGGATTAAATTGTAATAGGTGCAAAAGTAGAGATGGTTAATTAGAAGGACCCAATGAGTAAATTGACCAAAGAATTGTTAGTGGGTGGATTAGCATGAATTATATTAAGTATAAATAGGTTTAATTAAGAGTAGAAGAGGTTAATTAAAGCTTAATTATGGAAGTTTTAAAAATTACAAAATTACCATTAGTATATATATTAAATTAAAGGTAAATTAAGTGAAAATTTCCATCATTTTCACCCATCTTCCTCCCTTACACGGCTAAGAGAGATTAGGGTTAGGGTTTCCACATTCAAACTTTGAGTTTTGATGTAAGCAAATCTTGATTGTTTTTAGTAATTTTTATGTTCTGAGTTCATATTAGCTTAATCTAGCTTATGTAAGGACTAATTTGTGAATCTGTCAAATGTTATGAAACTTGCCATTGTTGAAAAATGTTTATTCTTTGAGGTTTATGATAGTTTTGAATGTGTGATCTTTGGGTTGGATCTTTTTGTAAAGTGATTTTTTATGAAACTAGGATTTAAGGACTAGAATGTGAAAATAATGAAATTGCTTGTATTGTTGTGAAAATGGTTGTGTAGGGGTTGGGCAAATACCTAGATGATTCAACTATGGTTGATTGTGTAAGAGAAAGGTTATTTTGCATTTTTTATGTTAAAAGGACTAGATTGAATAAAAGGAAAATATTAGGGGTAAAATTGTAATTTTCTAAAAAAGATCAAATTGAGTTGAATGAGTTGATTTTGTGATTTAATATGAAAATAGGTATGATCTATTGTTCTAGGTTACAATCGAGCCACGAATCACGAAAAGGGGAAATTAGTAGATTAGTCCCTAATGCTTATCTATCTATAACTGTAATTTAGTCCGGTAAGTTTGTAACGTAAATTTTGTATTTAAATATTCCTTGTATATATCTTATCTATGTTTAACAAACGGAATACCTTGGATTCAACGATATGTGAAGGAATGAAACGACATAAATAGTAGGCTTTAAGCCGTTGAAACAAAATTGACGCGATGGTTAGGGTACTGCATGTGTTGCGAGTCCTCGACAGCTCGTGTGAGCAGCATCATGAGTTGGAAAGACATATGAAATTCTAAATGGATTATAGGCCCTACGATGGTTGGGATTTATGCTTGAATGCATATTCTCGATAGCTCGTGTGAGCAGAATCGTTGGGGGACAGTCTACAGACAGACACCGTACCAGTGGCTGGGGTATTGCATACGTTGCGAGTCCTTGACAGTTCATGTGAGCAGTATCGAGTACTGGTAATAGAAATGTTATAAATAGGAAAGTTGAAATACTAAATATGGTTTGAGGAAACAACAGTTAATGCTAGCTCGATTGAGTTTTAACTACTTTATGCATATGAATGGTAACTCTTTAAACTCTTCGAACTTACTATGCTATGAAACTTACCAAAGATGTTATTGTTGTCTTGTAGATTTAACTTGCTGCTTGAAGATTGGATCATCTCCTTCAAGTCACATTATCGCGGAGCTCATTGGTTTCACATCACTTAGTTTTATGGAATGTACTAGGATGATGTTATCTTTTGCTTTATGTATTCGAGATTATGGTAAACTTGTCATGTTTCATGAAAGATTGAATATAGTAATGTATGTTGCTCAAGTTAGAATATAGTCTTAGAAGTACAATGTAATGACTTGAAACTTTGAATTTTGTAACTAATGCATTTTGGGTTGTGTTGATAAACTTGTGTTTTGACATGATTCTTGAGATTTTGCATGTTTCGGTAGAACCCATGTATGTATCAGTAGAAGTACAGGGTAGGAGAGAGGTTGTTCATTGACTTGGGCTGTATCGGTAGTTGTATAGTAGGTATCGGTAGTTCTATACTTAGAAGTATCGGTAGTTTGTGTACTTGTATTGGTAGTAGTTACAAGGTGAGACTTCTTAGCTCTCTAGAGTTTTTAGTATTGGTAGAAGCATGATAATTTTTGGTAGAAGTCCTACTTGTATCGGTAATATCGCCTCAAGTATCGGTAGAAGTCTGGACTATTCTTACACTGTTTACTAACTTGAGAACTACTGATACTTGACCGACAAGTACCGGTAGAAGTCTCCAAAAATCATAAAATTAACCTTTTTGACCTTGTTGAATTGCTATTATTATTAAATGATAATTCTTGATGTGTTGGTTGTATTTCCTTCATAATGTAAGATAAATGACTTGAACTTAAAGGATGAACAATGATAGATAAATAGAGAGACACTGAAACCTTAGTCAATGATAGTTTTCGAGTTTTTTGTGTTACATTTAGTGGTATCAAAGCTTACGATTTTACCGTTTGTTGGACTGTATTGATTGTATTAAATGATCTAAAAGTGCGTACCATAAGAACCTGTGAGAGTGTGATATAGATGAATCTGATTTAACCACGTTTTTACAAATAAAAGTAGAGATGTCTGATTCTGAAAGAGAAGAGACCAACGAGGTAAATAGTAACGTCCCGACGAATGATTTTAAGGCTAGTCATGGGGTACCTATCTTGCCGATGATAGAAAATGAAGCCAAAAATATGTTTTTTGGTTTGATAGGACAATGTTTCTCATAATTTATGAGGAACAATCCTATGGCACCGCCTTCCCTATCTCTGGCTACACAGCCTGCTGCCCGGCCTGTGGTAACTTCGATTACACAGCTTGCTGCTCGACCTATGGCACCTCCGATAATGCCTCCTTCTCCTCCTGTGATAGAGCAGAGGCGTCGCATCCTTACGGACAGGGTAAGAAAATATGGGGCAGAAGAATTCCATGAAAGTGCGAAGGATGATTCATCTAAGGCCTAGTATTGGTTGAAAAACACCTTGAGAGTATTGAATGAAATGGCTTGTCCACCGGAAGATTATCTGAGGTGTGCAGTTTCCTTGCTGAAAGACGAAGCGTATAGTTGGTGGACGACGATCTTAGTTGTGGTTCTGAGAGTGAAATTAGTTGGGAATACTTTCAGGCAAAATTTAAAAAGAAATATGTCAGCAAAAGGTAGTTGGATAGGAAGAAGAAAGAATTCTTAGAGTTAAGATAGAGAAACAAGATAGTGGCAGAGTACAAATGGGAGTTTGTACTTTTCAGCAAATATGCACGGGAGATTGTACTGATAGATGAGGCTATGTGTGTCGGATTTGAGGACGATTTGAACGACGAGATTAAGATGATGGTAGGTGGTTCAAAAATATGGTCATTTGTTGTCCTGGCAGATAGAGCACAGAAAATGAAGGAAATATACAATCAAAAGAGACAGAGAGAGAAGAGATTTTGAGAGTTCGAAAAGAAGAATCCTACCTAAACTTTCTCTATGCCACCATAGAAGAAATTCAAAGAGAGTGAGGCCCGGGGAGTAGTTTTTTCTTGATTTCTGAGTAGGAGCAGGTCAGGCTGCTAGAGTCCAGATTTCAGAATCGACCAGCTAACAGTGTGGCTAGTGTCTGAAACACATCGAAGCCGTTATGTAAGAATTGTAAAAGAATCCATTCGGGTGAATGTCGATTGATTAAGGGAGCTTGTTTCCGGTGTGACGGTACTGATCATTTCATGTGAAATTATCCAATAAATTTTAAAGTAAAGGAAGATCAGAGTGTGAACCCTCCAGTTACTCCATAAAAAGGTAGACGCTTAGGACAAAGAAGTAATGCAGGTGGAAATCGAAATGAGAACAGAGATAACGTGAATAGGTCGGAAGCTCGAGCACTTGCATGGACATATGCCATTAGAGCTAGAGAAGAGGCTACCACTCCCGATGTTATGACCGGTATATTCTATCTTTTTAATGATATTGTATGTGCATTGATTGACCCAAGGTAGACTCATTCATATATTTGTACTGCTTTAGCCACTGATAAAAATCTATCTATTGAGTCGACTGAATTTGATGTACATGTTACGAATCCATTGGGTCATAGTGTCACTGTTAACATGGTATGTTGTAAATGTCTATTGAAAGTCCAAGGCTGGGAATTTGCTATTGATTTGATGTTCTTACCATTCACCTAGTTCGATGTCATTTTGGGTATAGATTGGTTATCTGAGCATGATGCAGTGGTAAAATGCAAACGAAGACAGATTAATTTGAAATACCCAACAGGTGAAGTGATCACAGTTGAGTCTGATAGGTTGAACAGTGAAACCAGAGTGATTTTAGCTATTTCAGCACAGAAAATGGTTCGTAGAGATTGTAAAGCATTCCTGGCATACAAACTCGATACATGGGGTTTAGGGACAGAGTTGAAACAGGTACCGATTATTAATGAGTTTACAAATGTGTTTCTAGAGGAATTATCGGGTTTGCCACCGATCAGAGAGGTAGAGTTTGGTATTGATTTGTTACCTAGCATCGCTCCGATCTCAATTCCACCATACAGGATGGCTCCGACTAAGTTTAAAGAGTTGAAAGCTTAGTTGCAGGAATTGTTAGATAGAGGGTTCATACGACCAAGTGTTTCGCCTTGCGATGCACCCATGTTATTTGTGAAAAAGAAAGATGGCTCGATGAGGATGTGTATAGATTACAGGCAGTTAAACAAGGTGACAATCAAGAATAAGTACCCGTTATTTGATCAGTTAAAGGGAGCAACTATATTTTCAAATATAGATCTTCAGTCAGGTTACTATCAGATGCATGCGAAGGATTGTGATGTAATGAAAATAGCGTTAAGGACCAAGTATGGACATTATGAGTTCCTGGTAATGTTGTTTGGACTGACCAAAGCCCCCGTAGCATTTATGGATCTGATGAATAGAGTATTCCAGCTATAGTTGGATAGATTTGTAGTTGTGTTCATTAATGATATATTGATCTATTCCAAGATGGAGTCAGAGCATACTCAACATCTGAGAGAGGTGCTGTGAATTCTACGAGAAAAGTAGTTGTATACAAACTTCAGCAAATGTGAGCTATAGCTTTGGGAAGTTGGATTTTTGGGTCATGTGGTATCAGCAAAAGGGATATGTGTTGATCCGAGTAAGATTTCAGCTATTCTCGAGTGGATGGTTCCGAAGAATGTTTCGGAAGTACGTAGTTTCTTGGAATTAGCAGAATATTACCGCCTGTATGTGAAAGATTTCTCTATTATAGCTTTGCCGATAACAAAACTATTACAGAAGAATATTTAGTTTTTTTGGTCAGAGAAATGCCAACAGAGTTTTGATCAGTTAAAGAAATTGTTAACAGAAGCTTCGATTTTGACGCAACCTGAGTCAAGGAAGGAATTTGTCTTTTACAATGATGCATCCTTAAATGGTTTTGGTTGTGTTTTGATGCAAGCTAGGAAAGTGATAGCTTATGCCTCTCGACAGTTAAAACCACATGAAAAGAATTACCCGACTCATGATTTAGAGTTAGCTGTCATAGTCTTTGCATTAAAGATTTGGCGTCACTATCTATATGGTGCTATATGGTGAGAGATGTCACGTATTCACTGATCATAAGAGCTTGAGATATCTGATGACATAGAGGGAGTTGAATTTATGACATCATTAATGGTTAGAGCTATTAAAGGATTACAATCTTGTGATTGATTATCACTTGGAAAGGCTAACGTAATCGCCAATGCCCTGAGCCGAAAGTCATTATTTGCACTAAGAGCATTGAATGCTCGATTGTCTCTATAGAGTGATGGTTCTATCACTACTGAGCTTAGGACGAGACCACTATTTCTACAGCAGATTCGAGAATTAAAGGGGAATGATCCAAAGCTTATAGCTAAAAGGGGGCAGATATTGAGTGATGCCACTACAAGGTTTACCGTGGATACAGATGGTATGTTGTGTTTTAGAGGCAGGGTATGTGTTCCGAATCCAGATTTGAGACGGGATATTCTGACAGAAGCTCATAGTAGCACTTATCCCATTCATCCAGGAAGTTTGAAAATGTACAACGACATGAAGAAAATGTATTGGTGGCCAGGCATGAAATGAGAGATTTTTGAGTATGTGACTATATGCTTGATATGTCAACAAGTGAAAGCCGAGCATCAGGCACCATCTAGGTTACTACAGCCGATTTCCATCCCTGAATGGAAGTGGGAGCGAGTCATTATGGATTTTGTCATAAGACTTTCAGTAAAACTGAGGAAGAAAGATTCGATCTGAGTAATTGTAGACAGATTGACAAAGTCAACTCACTTCATTCCTATCTGGGTAGATTATCCACTTGAGAAGTTGATTGAGTTATATGTGTTAGAGATCGTATGATTACACGGAGTACCAACATCTATTATCTTAGATAACTATCCACGTTTTACCTTGAGATTCTAGGGTAAGTTGCATAAAGCATTGGGAACCAGGCTGAATTTCAGCACTGCATATCATCCGCAGACGAATGATCAGTTAGAGCGGGTGATTGTGTAACACCCAAAACCCGAAAACCATTACCAATTAGGGTTTCGATGTCTTACTATTCATTTATCTCTGTTCATCTTTAACATGATACTATTCAAACATTACTCTTATTAAAGAGTTTCATTCCACACGTTATATATATCATTATTTGATTATAAGCACAATTTAACAAGGGTAAAAAGATAATTTCCAAGATTTTTGGAGACTTCTACTAATACCTGATAGACAAGTACCGGTAGTAGTCAAGTTAGTAAATAATTTAGAAATAGTATAGACTTCTACCGATACTTGTGATAGTACTACCGATACAAGTGTAACATCTACCAAAACTATTAATGCTTCTACCGATACTAAAAACTCTAGAGAGCTAAGAAGTCCTACCCTGACTTCTACTGATACAAGTATTCCAACTACCTATACTAACATGCACAGAACTACCAAAACTTAAAATGCAACTACCTATACAACTTAAGTCAGTAAGCAACCACTCTCTTGCCTTGTACTTATACCGATACATGTAGGAGTTCTACCGAGACAAGTATGCAAAATTCTTAAATTTCACACAAGTTCATTTACAAAACTTCATTCATAGACATAAGGTGAAATGGACAACACATTTGTGTTCAAGTACAAGACTTAGCATGATATTTAAGTACTAAATGTCACATACAACATTCATCAAGCATTCAAAGTTCGACATTTAACCAAGGATCTAGAAGTATCATAATCTCAAATAGCATATACTAAAATAACATCATCCTACTACATGCCATATAACCAAGTGATGTAAATACTATCGAACGAGCTCCCGAGATAGTGTGATGTCTTCAAGATGATCCGATCTTCAAGTCACAAAATGAAATCTACAAAACAACAACAATTTCACTAGTAAGCATCATAGCTTAATAAGTTTGCAAAGTTTATCAATTTACTGAATCACATATAGTAAACAATTATATAAATCTAACGAGCCAGAACAAAACTGAACTTCAGTGATCGTTATTCATTTTACTCCCTATTGACTTAAATTTCGTCCCGAAATTTCTTACCAGTGAACAGGTTAGGTTACTGTGATCTCATCGAAGCCTCTGTCTCTCAAGTGGCTTCCTCTAACCCGTGACGATATCACAATACTTTTACTAATGATACTCTTTTGTTTCATAACTCTTTTACTTCACGAGCCAGTATTCTAATCGGTTTCTCTGAATACGACAAATCCGGCTGAATCTCAACCTCCATGAGAGTAATCACATGAGAAGGGTTTGATTAGTACTGTCTCAGTATCGAAACATGAAATACATTATGAATCTTCTCTAGTTCCGGTGGTAAAGCCAACTTATATGCTACAAGACCAACCCGTTCGATGACTTCATATGGCCCGATAAACCATGGACTCAACTTTCCTTTTCTGCCAAACCGTAGTACCTTCTAAGGTGAAACTTTCAGGAAGACTAGATCTCTCACTACAAACTCTATATCTTTTCTTTTAAGCTCTGCGTACGACTTCTGTTGGTAAGATGTTACTTTTATACAATCATGGATTATCCTGACCTTCTCTTCAGTCTTAAGTATTACGTCAGCTCCAACCAGCTTAGGCTCTCTCAACTCTGACCAATACAAACGAGTTCTGCATTTCCTACCATATAGTGCCTCAAACGGTGCCATTTTAATACTTAACTGATAACTGTTGTTATAAGCAAACTCTATCAACGGTAAATATTTCTCCCAGCTACCTTCGAACTCAAGTATACAACATCGTAACATATCTTCTAGAATCTGTATCACTCACTCAGACTGATCATCTATCTGTGGACGATATGTTGTGCTGAAATTCAACCTGGTTCCCAAAGCTTCACGTAGCTTACGCTAGAACCTCGAGGTGAAATGTGGATCTCGATCAGAGATGATAGATACGGGTACCCCGTGCAATCGTACGATCTCGAATACATACAACTTAACCAACTTCTCTAATGGGTAATCTACTCGAATCGGAATGAAATGAGCCGACTTAGTCAATCTGTCAACTATGACCCAGATAGAATCCTTTTTCCTCGGTGTCACTGGTAACCCCTCAACAAAATCCATTATAACTCGCTCCCATTTCCACTCAAGAATAGAGATGAGCTGCAGCAATCTAGAAGGTACCTGATACTCAACTTTTACTTGCTAACATACCAAGCATCTAGTCACAACTTCAGAGATTTCCCATTTCATACCTTACCACCAACACAACTTCTTCAGGTCACTATACATTTTCACACTTCCCGGGTGAATGGAATAAGTGTTGCTGTGAGCTTCAGTCAGAATATCTCGTCTCAGGTCTGATTCGTTAGGAACACACTCTGCCTCTTAAATGTAACATTCCATCCGTATCAATTGTGAACCCTGTGGTGGCATCACTTTGCATCTGTTCCTTTCTAACCACAAGGTTCGGATCATTTTCCTACAACTCTTGAATCCACTGTAAAATTAACGGTCTCGTCTTGAGTTTAGCAGTGACAGAACCATCACTCCTTAATGACAGGTAAGCATTCATTGCTCTCAATGCAAATAATGACTTCCGGCTTAGGGCATCCGCAACAACATTTGCTTTCCCCGGATGATAGTCAATCACAAGGTTATAGTCTTTTAATAGCTCCAACCATCGGCTCTGCCACAAATTCAACTCCCTCTGCGTTATCAGGTATTTCAAGCTCTTATAATTAGTGTATATGTGGCATCTCTCGCCATACAGATAGTAATGCCAAATCTTTAGTGCAAAGACAATGGTAGTTAACTCTAAATCATGAGTCAGATAGTTTTTTTCATGCAGTTTTAGTTATCGGGGGGCATAATCTATTACTTTTCTAGATTGCATCAATACACAACCCAAACCATTCAAAGACGTGTCACTATAAACCACGAATTCCTTTCTCGATTCAGGCTGGGTTAGTACCGGAGCTACTATTAACATCTTCTTAAGCTGATCAAAGTACTGTTGGCACTTCTCTGACCAAACAAACTATACGTTCTTTTGTAGTAACTTCGTCAATGGAAAGGCTATGATAGATAAATCTTTCACAAACCGATGGTAGTAACCTGCCAGTCCCAGAAAGCTACGCAGTTCAGTAATGTTCTTCGGAACCTTCAAATCGAGGATAACTGAAATTTTATTCGGATCAACCCGTATTCCTTCTACAGATACCACATGACCCAAAAATCCAACTTCTCGTAACCAAATTTCGCATTTACTAAATTTTTCATACAACTATTTTTCTCGCAAGATTTGTAATACCTCCCTCAAATGCTGGGTATGCTTTGACTCTGTTCTAGACTAAATTAATATGTCATCGATAAATACAACCACAAATCTATCCAACTGAGGCCGAAACACTCGGTTCATCAAATCCATAAATGCTGCTGGTACGTTGGTTAGCCCAAATGGCATTACCAGAATCTCTTTATGCCCATACCTAGTTCTGAATGCTATTTTCATCACATTGCAATCTTTTTCTCGCATCTGATAATACCCTGACCGAAGATCTATCTTGTAAAATACTGTTGTACTTTCAATTGATCAAAATAACTCGTCAATACGAGGTAACGAGTACTTATTCTTAATTGTTACCTTGTTCAACTGTCTAAAATCTATACACATTCGCATCGAGCCGTCCTTCTTTTTCACAAACAACACTGGCGCACCCATGGTGACACACTCGGCTGTATAAAACACTTGTCTGACAATTCCTGCAACTGAGCCTTTAATTCCTTTAACTCTGTTGGTGCCATTCTGTATGGTGGAATCGAGATCGGTGTGGTACCCGATAACAAATCAATACCAAACTCTACCTCTCTGATCAACTACATACCTGGTAATTCTTCTGGAAATTATCTATGAACTTATTATTCACTGGTACCTATTTTAATTCTATCCTTGAAACTCGTGAGTCGAGAATATATGCCAAAAATGCTTCGCAACTTTTGCGAACCATTCTCTGAGCTTAGATAGCTGAGATCATTCTGGTTCTATTGTTCAATCTGTCAAACTCCACTATAATCACTTTGCCTGTCAGGCTTTTCAAATCAGCTTTCTTTGTTTGCAGTTCAATACTGCATTATGTTCAGATAACCAATTCATACCCAAGATCACATCGAACTCGATAAAAGGTAACAACATTAGGTCAGTGAAAATTTCACAACCCTGGACTTTCAGTGGACATTTACGACATATCAAATTAACAATGACACTATGACCCAACGGGTTTGTGACTTGAATATCATTAAAAAGGTAAAATATATCGGTCACAATATTAGGAGTAGTAGCGTCTTCTCTAGCTCTGATGGTATATGTCCATGCAAGTGCCCGAGCCTTAGATCAGGTTACATTACCCCTATTGTCGCCTCGATTTTTTCCTGTATTGCTACTCTATCTAGGGCGTTTACTTTTTGATGGAGTAATAGGGGGTTTCACACTCTGATTCTCTTTTACCCCCGAAGTCATCGAATAGTTTCACATGAAATGATTTTACCCGCACATCGGTAACAAGCTCCTTTTATCTTCCCGTATTCACCCGTATGGTATCTTCCGTAATGATCACATGATGGGTTCGACACATTCCGGATACTAGCTACACTGGCTGCAAGACAGTTCTAAAATTTAGACTCTGGTGGTCCTGATCTACTCCTGCTCAGAAGTTTAGAAGGAATTGCCCCATGAGTTTCTTTTTCTCTGAATTTCTTCGGTAGTGGCATAGAAAAAGTTCTGGTGATACTCTTCCTTCCAGACTCTCGAAACCTGTTCTCTCTTTGCCTCTTCTTGTTGTAAATTTCTTCCATCTTTTGAGCTCTATCTGTAAGAATCACAAACGGTCCCAGCTTAGATCCCCCTACCATCATCTTGATCTCGTTATTCAGCTCATCTTTAAAATAAACACACATTGCCTCATCTGTAGGTACAATCTCCCGAGCTTACTTACTAAGTTCAACAAATTCTCACTCATATTCTACCACTATTTTGTTTCTCTATCTCAATTCTAGAAATTCTTTCTTTTTCTTATTTAGGTACCTTTTGCTGACATATCTCTTTTTGAATTATGCTTGGAAAAATTCCCAGGTATCCTTATTCTCAAGCATCACTGCTAAAATCGTCGTCCACCAATTATAAGCCTAGTCCTTTAATAACGAAGCTACACACCTCAGAAAGTCTTCTAAAGGACAAGCTATCTCATTCAGGACTCTTAGCGTGTTTTCCAACCAGTATTCAGTTGTGGAAGGATTGTCTTCTATGTTTCCTCAAAATTCTTTTACACCATATTTTCTAACCCTGTTCGTCAGAATGCGACATCTCTATTCCACCATTGGAGGAGGTGGAGGCGTAGATGGAGGTACTACCGGTCAGGCGGCAGGTTGTGCAACAGGAGGTGGAGGAGGTGGCGCTATCGGGTTGTTCCTCATGAACTCCAAGAACCACTACCCCATCAATCCGAAAAACATACTCTTTGCTTCGTTTTTTGTAACCGATAATATTGGCACCTCGTGACTAGCTCCAGAATCATTAGTCAGGACATTACTATTTATCTTATTAGTTTCCTCTCTTTCTGAGTCAGACATTCTGCGATTATCTACAAGAACTATGATTAGATCGGATTAATCTATATCACATTATCACAGGTTCATATGGCATGTACTTCTAAAACATAAAACACAGTCATTATAGTCCAAGAAACAGCTAAACTGAAAGCTCTGGTACCATTAAATGTAACACCCAAAACTCGAAAATATTATCGATTAGGGTTTTGATATCTTACTATTCATTTATCTCTGTTCATCTTTAACATAATACTATTCAAACATTACTCTTATTAAAGAATTTCATTCCACACATTATATATCATTATTTGATTATAATCACAATTCAACAAGGGCAAAAGATCATTTCCAAGATTTTTGGAGACTTTTACCGATACCTGATAGACAAGTACTGGTAGTAGTCAAGTCAATAAACAATTTAGAAATAGTACAGAATTCTATCGATACTTGTGATAGTACTACCGATACAAGTGTAACATCTACCAAAACTATTAATGCTTCTTCCGATACTAAAAACTTTAGAGAGCTAAGAAGTCCTACCCTACAACTTCTACCGATACAAGTATTCCAACTACCGATACTAACATGCACAGAACTACCGAAACTTAAAATGTAACTACCGATACAACTCAAGTCAGTAAGCAACCTCTCTCCTGCCTTGTACTTATACTGATACATACAGGAGTTCTACCTGTACTTCGACGTTGTCTCATCCACACTACATGAGAGCGTTATAAAACTCTACTTTGACGCTATCCAATGCATGGAATTCAACAAGAAACATAGATTGAGATCTTTTACAATGGGTTGAATGCACAAATAAGAAATCTTGTCGACGCATCTGCAAATGATCCTTTGTTGGACTGCACTTATAATGAAGCTGTTAGAATTTTAGAGAGGATCGCTTAGACTGACTTTCAATATCCGATCTCTCGTGTTGCACAAGTCAGAGCAAACCTCTGAGTTATCAAATTACATGCTATATCAGCTTTAAGTGCACAAGTATCTTCGTTAGCAAATATAATAAAGAACATGAAGAGGGCCAGTGAAGTTGCTCCCATTCAAGTTGCCCAACAACTGGATGTCCCGACATTTTGCTACGAAATTTGCTGTGATAGTCACAGCTACGAGGATTATCCTCAGCATGCAGAAAACGCGTTCTATGTTAATAATATCCGAGGAAATTCCTATGGTGATTCCTACAGTAGCTCGACTCAAAATCAACAGCCTTGAGGAAATCAAAATGCGACCACATTTAGATATGACAATTACTCTAGTCAAGGAAATTTTCGGTAAGGGAATTACAACCAGCAGTAGCAAAATTTCAATTGGAGTCCTCAGATGCATGCCCATCAAGACCCGTTGCAGTCACACACTCGTGTGCAGCCACAACAACCTTTAATTTCACATCCGAATATGCAAGGATAACAAGAGCAACAACAGTATTCTCAACCACGAGCTGATCCATTAACAGCCCTTGAAGCCTTGATGCTTGAGCATATCATGAGAACAGAAGCAATTGTGGAAGGAAATTCCTCTTCTATTTGAGCATTGGAAGCACAGTTAGGGCAACTAGCTTTAAATTTGAGCACAAGACCACTAGGTGCTTTACCCAGCGACACCGAGAATCAAAATCAAAAGGGGAAGGAGAATTGCAAAGCTATTACTCTTCAGAGTGGGAAGCAAACTGTCGACCTAACTAGTAGCTCTAATACAGCACCTATCGACACAAGTGAAGCAGATCAAGGAGAAAAAGTTATATCTAATGAAGAAGCAGACGAACCAAATAAAAAGGATCCACTAGTTGGTACTGCCATGCCTACCATTAGACCAATGAAATTGTCGACGCAACTATCATTGTCGACGTAACTAGTTTTGTCACAACAATTTGATGTATTAATACCTTTTCCATTTCCACAAAGATTTAAGGAGAAGGAGAATAATAGAGAATATCAAAAAATTCTGGCCACATTAAAACAACTGCATGTCAGCATACCTCTTGTGAATGGTCTTGTACAGATCCCTAGCTATGGGAAATTCATGAAGGAGCTTCTATCCAAGAAGAAGAAGTTGATTGATATCGAAACAACTACGCTCATAGAAGGATGTTGTACAGTCCTAAAAAATAAATTGCCACCAAAGATGAAGGATCCTGCCAGTTTTACAATTCCATGTTCAATTGGAAATCATTACTTGGGAAAAGCTCTCTGTGATTTAGGAGCAAGTATCAACCTCATGTCATTATCAACATTTCAAAAATTAGGGATTGGTCATATGAAGCCCACTGTAGTGACATTACAATTGGCAGATAGATCATTAGCGTAACTTGAAGGGTAAATTAAAGACGTCCTAGTTCAAGTAGATAAGTTTGTGTTCCCAGCGAATTTTATTATCCTTGAATATGAAGCTGATAAAGTGGTGACCATAATCTTGGGACGCCCATTTCTTGCCACTGGCCGTACTCTGATCGACATGTTCAAAGGCAAACTGATAATGCGACATAACGATGAACATGTCACCTTCAGTGTTTTCGAAGTAATTCCCTGTAGAAATAAAGAGGAATGTTACCACATCGATGTGCTGGACGAATTAGTTGAAGAGGAATTTAATAAGCGTAGGACAGTAGTCCTAGAAGAATTTACGATGACAACTGAAGAAGATTTTCTAAGTGATTGTGATTGCAAGGTTGAGGCAAATAATGTGGAGCTTAGGAATAGATGGCAGATGAAATCTTTGGATTTGACCAATAGAACAGCTTCTGTATTTAAGCCATCTATTGAAGAAGCTCTTACTTTGGAGTTGAAGCCATTGCCTACCCATTTGAAGTTTGTTTTCCTTGGTGAGAATGACATACTGCCAGTAATTGTTTCTGCAACTCTCGATGCAAGTCTAGAGGAAAAATTAATCCACATACTGAAGCAACACAAGCGTGCAATTTCTTGGAGTATTACAGATATTAGAGGCATTAGTCCATTTTTCTGCATACGCAAAATCCGTTTAGAAGGGAAAGCAGTCCATTGAACAGCAGAGAAGATTAAATGAAAAAATGAAGGAGGTTGTTAAGAAGGAGATCATTAAGTGGTTGGATGTGCGCATCATCTACCCAATTTCTGATAGTATGTGGGTGAGCCCAGTCCAATGTGTTCCAAAGAAGAGTGGTATCACAGTGGTAAGTAACGATAAAGATGAATTAATCCCTACTCGCATTCCAATAAGCTGGCGAGTATGCATGGACTATCGCCGTTTGAGTGTAGCCACAAAGAAGGATCACTTCTCACTTCCCTTCATTGATAAAATGTTGGATAGGCTTGCTGGTAAAGCCTATTATTGCTTTCTCAATGGTTATTCTGGCTACAATCAGATAGCAATTGCGCCGGAGGATCAAGCAAAGACGACCTTTACTTGTCCTTTTGGCACCTTTGCCTTCCATCAAATGCCATTTGGTCTATGCAATGCACCGGCCACATTTCAAAGGTGTATGATGGCAATCTTCTCAAACATGATTGAAGACTCATTAGAGGTATTTATGGATGATTTCTCTATTTATGCCAATACTATTGATAAGTGCACTGACAGTTTGGCCAGAGTTCTAAAGCAATGTCAGGACACAAATCTAGTGCTGAATTGGGAAAAATGCCACTTCATGGCAACAGAAGGCATTGTCCTTGGTCATCAAATTTCTTGTCAGGGCATTGAAGTGGACAAAGCAAAAGTTGAGATTATTGAGAAGTTACCCCCACCAATGAATGTAAAAGGTATTTAGAGTTTTCTCGGTCATGTTAATTTTTATCGAAGATTTGTCCAGGATTTCTCCAAGATTGAAAAACCTCTCTGCTCCTTTTTGAAGCAAAATAAAAAATTTATGTTTGATGATGCATGTCTGGACGCATTTATGTAAATTAAGCAATAGCTAGTGAAGGCACCTATTGTCATTGCATCGGACTGGTCGCAACCATTTGAGGTAATGTGTGATGCGAGTGATTATGCAGTGGGTGTCGTGCTAGGATAATACAAAGAGAAGGAGTTGTTGGCAATAGTCTTTTCTTCGACAAATTTCGTTCATATCTTGTCGGCGCAAAGGTTACAGTATTCATTGATCATTCTGTGTTGAGATACCTCTTTGCTAAGAATGATGTCAAACTAAGATTGATTTGATGGATCCTGCTACTACAAGAATTTGACATTGAGATAAAGGATCGCAAAGGATCGGAGAACCAAGTAGCAGATCACTTGTCTCGTCTGGAAGTAGGAAGTGAAGATGGAAATACATTCCAAATTGTCAATGCATTCCAAATTGTCAATGCATTTCCTGACGAGAAGCTATTCGTTGTCGACGTAGCCCCATGGTATGCAGATTTCATCAACTACTTGGTGTGTGAAAGGTTACTCTTGAGTGTAACAGGCCACAAGAAGGAAAGGTTTCTTCTCGACATCATAAAATACTACTGGAATGAGCCATACCTATTCAAGGATACAACGACAATATTATTCGACGCTATGTTCCAAAAAAAGAAATGCTTTCTATCCTGAAGCATTGCCACGATGCCCCTTTTGGAGGTCATTTCGGCGGTGTAAGGACTGCTGCGAAGATCCTTCAGTCAGGATTCTATTAGCCTTCGTTGTTTAGAGATGCCCATAATTTTGTACAACAATGTGAAAAATGTCAGCGCAATGGATCAATATCTCAACGCAATGAGATACTGCAATAGCCAATTATGGAGGTTGAGCTCTTTGATGTCTGGGTATGGACTTCATGGGACCATTTCCAAGTTCATTTGGAAATGTTTACATCCTAGTCGCTGTTGATTATGTGTCCAAGTGGGTGGAAGCAATTGTTATTCCAAAGGATGATGCTAGGAAAGTGCTGAAATTTTTCCACAAGTGCATACTCACTCATTTCGACACACCTAAGGCATTGATTAGTGATCAACGTAGTCACTTCCATTGTAATCAAGTTGCCACACTGAAGCGGTATGGCATTAAACATAGAATGGTGACCACATATCATCTACAAACCAATGGCCAAGCTGAAGTTTCCAATAGCCAAATTAAGAATATCCTTGAAAAGGTGGTGAACCTATCAAGGAGAGATTAGTCTTCATGGCTTGATGATGCATTGTGGGCGTTACGTGGAGCATATAAAATGCCACTTGGAATGTCTCCGTATCAACTAGTGTTTGGTAAAGCATGTCACTTGCCCGTGGAATTAGAACATAAAGCCATGTGAGCAATTAAGAAAGTAAACATGGACTATGAAGCTGCTGGACAGAAAAGGTTGTTGGACATCACTGAATTGGAGGAAATTCGATGCAATGCGTATGAGAACGCTACAATATATAAGGAAAAGACTAAGAGATGGCACGACAACATTTTTTTGCAGAGACAATTTACTACAGGTCAACTGGTGCTTTTATTTAATTTGCGACTAAAATTACACCCAGGTAAATTACGCTTAAGATGGTCTGGTCCATTCGAGGTTGTCGAAGCATTTCCTCACGGTGCGATCACAATTAAAGACATAAATGATGGGCACTAATTTAAGGTAAATGGCCAACGGCTGAAGCTCTACTTCAGCCAGGATGATCACAACCAGAAAGAGACCATTAACCTGGTCACATTTTTCTAACATTTCTTTACATTTGTATCATTTACTTTGAGTTATTTTGTTTATGTTTCAGTTATCTTTCTTAGTTTTTTGTTTTCCAGGAATAAAGTTCTTCCTTTTGTCGACGCATGGAAAACTCATTGTCGATGCAATTTATCTGTTGACTCATCACAAAAATCGAAACATTTCAGGAAAGAAATCACAACACTTCAAGCACTTATTCCCCAACCGTCAGATTGGTTTGAAAAAGGACAATCTGAGTCGATGCATTTATTAGATGCAGACTGATTGTCCTATCTTTGCAGTGAAAAAAAATCATGCTGCTCCATTTTCACTTTTCATTCCCTATAAAGCGATCTACTGTGCAGACTGTGTTCACCAGAAAATCCTCCATTGTTATTTCAAATTTTCTTCAAAAGCTCTTAACTTTCTGCTCTCTAATACCTTTATTACCAAAAAGATATGGCCAGAACTCGAGGTGCAAAAACACTGTCCAAATCTACTGTAGAATCCTCTTTCATCACAATGGTGCGAGAAAAGAGCAGCACCCATTGAAAGAACTAGTGATGTTTCTGACCAAGGCTACAAAGGATCGCTTCCAAGACAACATGTTGATACACTACTGTCACCCTGAACAAGGCTTTTAACTGTCGTAACATCAAGACTTGGGGAAACAAGTCAGCCAAACTATTGAAAGAATGAGGTGGGAAACCTTCTGCACCCATCCTAAGGGTATTCACCATCCCTTGTGAGAGAACTCTATGCAAACCTGATTGATAAAGAACAAGAGTTCATCGTCATTCGTGAAGGATTAGTGCCTTGGGGTACCTCCCACATTAATGCTCTTTACAACATCACGGTCGAAGAAGACAAGAACATGGCATTCCTAGAACAACTCACAGAAGAGGGGGCTGACATCCTAATGCAGGATCTTTGCATTGATGGAGCGGTATGGACGTGCAACAATCTGAACAACTACACCATGCACCGCCGCTTCCTCACAATACAGAGTAAGGTCTGGTTTCACTTCATAAATTGTCGTCTCATGCCTTCTACTAATAGCACAACAGTAACTTTGGATCAAATTTGTTTAATCTATTGGATCATCAAAGGAAGACAAATTAATGTCGATACAATTTTACACTAAGAAATTACGGACTGTGTTGCAAGGCAGACGAGTATTCTAGCATTCCTTTCACTAATCATGCAGTTGTGCCAACAACGAGGAGTGATGCCTCGTGAGGGAGAAGAAATGTTGAACAAAAAGGCCCTATTAATGATGCCTCCATTGAGCACATGACTAGGGGTAAGGATACTCCTGTTGTGAAGGAAGCTGAAGCCAAGAAGAGGAAAGGTAAGGAGAAGATGAAAGAAAAGAAGACTCATGTTGCCACAGATCGTAACTTATGGCGTAAGGTTAAGGAGGTAGAAAAGATTGTTGATACCATCAACATTCGACAGATCCAACTTGTCAACCCAATCGAGGAAATTGAAAGATCGCAGAACCTATTCTATGCCTACACAAGGGCTTGGAATAATGCCATTGTGACTATATTGCACTGTATCAGCAAAGCGCTTCTACCAAAGTTTCCTGTGTTCCCTCCAATCATCAGAGAAGCTACACCTTCAACTGAAAAGGCTTCATCAGAAGGAAGGGACCACTCAGTAGCATCTTTGTAGATGATTCATATTTCTGATGATGAACGTGAGGTGAATTCGAAGGAAGTCAAATACTGCCTCCAAAATATAGCCAGCCTTTTTGAGGATGACTTTTCTACCAGCCCAGAGGTTACTATGGCTAAGAAAGAGGCCAATGTTGATAAAGGGGATACGCCATTAGAACTTGTGGAGACATAAGCGGAAAAAGAAGAAGAGGAAAAAGAAGAAAGAAGAGAAGGACCTGATGTTGCGACAAATTTGACTGAGGAATTTGTCACTACACCTGAAGTTGTGGGTGCATCTTTTGATGACTTGGCGCCATCTGATGCAAGTCGAGCGGAGGCCATGACTATCAATAATGAGGATTCCAATCCTCTAGCTATGGTTCTTTATGTTGCACTGCTTACTGAAATACACCCATCTTATGTCATGGTCGATGATGCAAGGACGTAGCCTGATGTGGAGGAGGAATCCGAGGATCCGGCCAAGCCAAAAGAAAGGAAGAGAAAATGCGCCAAAGACAAGAAACGAAGCAAAGAGGAGCACAAAAAAAAGAAGAAGAAGACCCATGCAGCCACATCTTCGACTGCAACACACTAAGTTAGTTTTCATTTTTTGCACTTAGTTTAGTTTTCATGCATATCATGTAGCTGTAGTATAATTGTCACTGCATTTTTATTGTCTCTGCATCTACATTGTTATTACATTTCCATATATATTTGTAAATTAATGTTAGTGCATTGGGGACAATACAGACTTTAAGTTTCGTGGGAATGTATATGGGATGGAAATGCAAATGCACCCACGTTTTAAAAATTTATCCTTTTAAGTTTAATGAAAGCATGCAAAGTTATTAGAAATATGCTTGAAATTTTTTCATTTGATACTTAATTCTTGAATCATGTGAAATGCTAGTGAATGAGTTTGATGAATGTGATTGAATGATGTATCTTTAATTTTTGGATGAATTATTTAAATTGCATTAGTAATGGATGAATAGTATCATTACTTGAATCTTGAATAAATTTTCCATTTACAGCTGCTTGTATATAAGTATAGTTATGAATAAAAAAAACTCTAATGTGGGTGTATTGTGAACTATCAATGGGGAACACTCCAATGCAAGTGTTAGAAAAAGTAATCTAGCCAAAGGCTGTCACTACAAGAGTATGTGTCGGCGTAATTACATACTCCCTGGGGGTTTGTTGCATCCCATCGTTACTTTCCAGGAACAAGGGTATAGTAATGGAACGACATCCCTTAGTCACATAAAAAAAGAGAAGAAGAAAGAAAAAAAGGAAAAGAAAAACTATGTGTATATTATTATACAATAAATGTTATTTTGGTAGAAAGAATTTAAGATTTAAAGCACGATGTTGGCATTGGTGAAGCTGCAATTTTAGTTATTCATACCTATAAATTGTCGGTGCAATATCTTGTCATTTGAATGTAATTCATGCATTAGGGTTTCAGATGCTTCAAGTTGCTAGAATGACTATTGCTTTGACAAAAATCTTTGTTATAACCTTGCTAGCTTTTGTTTACTTGAGGACAAGTAAAAATTCAAGTTTGGGGGTGTGATAGCATTAGAAAAGACCATTGAGTCCTCCTTACTTTTTCTATAATTTGCTCCCATTTGATCATCTTTAGCATGTATTTTTAGTCTTTTTAACTTAGTTATTGCATTTTCTAACTTAGTGAAGCTTTGCCTAATTTTTTTTAATTTTATCATGTTTTTACTAATAATGTCGCTACATTAGTTGTTCAGTATTATGTCTAAAGATGTCACTGTAGGAACCTATCCTGAAGGATCAATGCATGAAGGTATATAGAGTTGTCGCTGCAAAATAACATCCAAATTTGCACCAATAACTGTTGCAAAACTGACAATTGTCTGATGAACACACTAGATTTGCGTGAGTGTACAGCTGGTATAGCCAACTTGTACAGCTAGAGGAAGTTGGATCTGAAAGGGAGGACACCTGTACTTGGCAATGACTATTAAATACTGATGAGAAAGGATCTTCCTGTGGGCTTCTTCTTCTTGATTTTTTTTTGGTAAATTAAATTTCTTCTTCAACACCTTCTTAAGCTTGCATCGATGGCAGCTTAAATTCCCTGAGGGCAACCTAACATTGATGAGAAGGCAAGCCTGCTCCAGACGAGGAGCATCCTAAATGCGACGCAAGAGGAGTGTAAAGGAGTGATTCAAGTAAACTAGGAATAGGATGCTTCAATTTATTCTGTTATTCTCTTACTTAAACGCTGATAAGTTTTGATAATTTGAAGTTTTATGGAAATACAATTTAATTTCAGATCAAGTTTGATATCTATTTCAATCTTTCCTTCATTGTTTATCTTTGGATTTAATTGTTTCACCATGAAAGTGTGATTGCAGTCACTATCATTGGAAAGTGCAAAGACAAATTAAGTTAACAAGCAAGTCAACAGAAGTTGCTTAAGGATTGAAGGAATTCAGTCCACTTCTTCTTGAATATATAGCATTGCTAATAATGGAAGGTGTGAATAGTGTGAGTATTTGAGTCTTTGATAAACAAGGAAGTCAAGGTTGGTAAGATTTCATTGTGCTTAATTATGGCGACAATTTATTTGATATTAATCTTGTGATGACATTTAGCTTTTTGCCAACTTTTCAAGTCAGGGAACCCCATCTCATTATCACTGTTTTACTTCTTAAATTTTCTTAAATTGCTTCGACAAATTATTTGTATACTTTTACTGCATTTTCTTATTTTATTGCTCCGGCATTATTCATCATAATCTCTTTAGTTTTAACTTTCTTTGCATTGTCAATTATAAATATAAGCAACCATCCTTGTAGGATTGATATCTGATAGATTTACATCTATCTATTATACTTGCATCGATAGTGTTCGCTTGCACAATTTGCTATGACGTTCATAGCGCGATCAGTGATATAGATTTTAGAAGATATATTACGATGCTGTATACTGGAGTTTGAGGGTAGCTGGGAGAAATATCTACCATCAGTAGAGTTTGCATATAATAACAATTATCAGTCCAGTATTAAAATGGCACCGTTTGAGGTACTATACGGTAGGAAATGCAGAACACCTTTGTATTGGTCAGAGTTAAGTGATCCTAAGTTGGTTGGAACAGACTTGATTCATGAGACCGAAGGCAAAGTACGAGTAATTTGTGATTGCTTGAAAGTAGCGTCTGATTGGTAGAAGTCGTACGCAGATCTTAAAAGAAAAGATATAGAATTTGCAGTGGGAGACCGAGTCTTCTAGAGTGTTTTACCTTAGAAGAAGGTGTTGTGTTTTGGTAGAAAAGGGAAGTTGAGCCTATAGTTTATGAAGCCGTATGAGATCCTTGAACGGATTGGCCCTGTAGCCTATAAATTGGCTTTACCTCCGGAACTTGAAAGGATTCATAATGTGTTTCATGTTTCGATGCTGAGATGGTACATGTCAGAACCTTCTCATGTGATTGCTCCTTGTGAAGTGGAGGTATAGTCGGATTTGTCGTATTTAGAAGAACCGGTTAAGATATTGGCTCGCTAGGTAAAGGAGCTACGAAATAAAAGAGTACTACTGGTAAAAGTTCTGTGGAATCGTCATGGTTTGGAAGAAGTGGCTTAGGAAACAGAGACATCTATAAGAGCACAATACCCAAACCTGTTCACTGGTAAGAAATTTTGGGACGAAATTTCTTAAGGGGGAGAATTATAACAGCTTGGTTTTCAGTGGTATCAGAAACAATGATTTCGGGATCACAATTACGTTGAGTCAAGTCATTAAATTTATTTATTTAAATGTTTATGACTTCGTTAGCATTGCATTAAAAGTTGGTAAAGAAATTTTAATGTTTAGATAGTTAATTAAGTAGAAAGGATTAAATTGTAATAGGTGCAAAAGTAGAGATAGTTAATTAGAAGGACCAAATGAGTAAATTGACCAAAGAATTGTTAGTGGGTGGATTAGCATGAATTATATTAAGTACAAATAGGTTTAATTAAGAGTAAAAGTGGTTAATTAAAGCTTAATGATGGAAGTCTTAAAAATTACAAAATTACCATTAGTATATATATTAAATTAAAGGAAATTTAAGTGAAAATTTCCATCATTTTCACTCATCTTCCTTCTTTACACGGCTAAGAGAGATTAAGGTTAGGGTTTCCACATTCAAACTTTGAGCTTTAATTTGGGTAAGCAAACCTTGATTGTTTTTAGTAATTTTTATGTTTTTGAGCCCGTATTAGCTTAATGTAGCTTTTGTAAAGACTAATTTGTGAATCTATCAAATGTTATGAAACTTGTCATTGTTGAAAAATGTTTATTCTTGGAGGTTTATGATAGTTTTGAATGTGTGATCTTTGGGTTGGATCTTTTTGTAAAGTGAATTTTGATGAAACTAAGGTTGAAGGACTAAAATGTGAAAATAATGAAATTGCTTGTACTGTTGTGAAAATGGTTGTGTGCAGGGGCTGGGTAAATACCTAGAGGATTTGACTATGGTTTATTGTGTAAGAGAAAGGTTATTTCGTATGTTTTATATTAAAAAGAAAATACTAGGGGTAAAATTATAATTTTCCAAAAAGGATCAAATTGAGTTGAATGACTTGATTTCGTGATTTAATATGAAAAAGGTATGATTTGTTGATCTAGATTATGATCGAGCCGCGGATCGCGGACAAGGGAAATTAGTAGATTAATCTCTAGTGCTTATCTACAACTGCAATTAAGTCTGTGATCCAGTCTGTAATGTCACGGTAGTTGTGCAAGCGGACACACGTCGAAGCAAGTATAGTTGATAGAACAGTTCTATCAGATATCAATCCCATAAGGAATGGGTTCTTGATGTCTATATGTCGAAGCAATTAAAACTAAGATTAAAGATAATGTGAGTAAAGATGTCAGCGCACTTAAGTCAAATCTGCACACTAAAAATAGTTAATATTGTCAATGTAATCAAAGTTAATTGTCAGTGCAACTGAAAGTAAATCAAAGTGTTGTTCAAGTGTTGAGTATTTAAATGCAGGAAAGTAAAATATGACCAAGTGTAAAGGATTGGAGTGGATCACTAATTTCGCTAAGTAGCAACGCTAGATGCGCCTACAAGGTATTGTATAGACGAATTGTTGCCGCAATAAGGCTCTAATGAAATCTTACCAATAACAGTTTTCCGTTTAATCAAGACTCAAATACCTACAATCACCCACCTCTCGGTGTGAGCAATGTTGTGCACTCAAGAACAAGTGACTAGAATCTCTTCTAATCCCAAGCAACTCTTGCCATCTTGCTTGTTAACCTAACTTGTCACCGTATCTCTCAATGTTGGTAGACTGCAAATGCACTCTCGTGTTTGATGCAGTTAGATCCAAGAATAAACAGATGAAAACCATTAAATAAGAATCAAAGTGATCTAACAATGAAAGATACTCTCGTATTCATTCAAATGTCATTAAAATTCATCAGCATGAAAGAGGGGTAAACAAGTACAATCGAAGCTTACTATCTCTAGACCACTAGGACTATTCCTCAACTGCTCCTCTTGCGTTGCATCGAGCACCTCTTGTCAAAAGTGGTTGCTTCTTCGCTCAATCAGCTCACCGTCTTCCAGCTTAAATATCAAAAACACAAAGTAATTGCAGAATTTAATTCCTTTCCTCTTGATGATTTCTTCCATCTTCTTTCCTCTATTTATAACCTTCAAAAGTTATAGGTTTCATCCTCCATTCTCAAGTCCAGATCCAATTTGCAGCTGTCAAAGTTAGTTACAGTACAGCTGTGCACTCACGTAGATTTAATGTGTTTTTCAGAGATCTACAGGTTGTCGCTACATTGCTAGGCGCGATCTGAAATCGTCAATTGCGATAACAACGTGTGATTTTCCTACGCTGGTGCTTCCAGCTGTATTTTCAGCTTGAGTTTACTTATCCAAAGTACTGGTTTTTATGCGGTGACATCTTTAGTCGCAATTTCAAGCTGATCTTGTGGCTGCATTCTTCTTCCAGCATTGATCTTCTGAGATGAGTTCCTGCGCTGACAATTCTAAGGAGCAATATATAGGCTACTTGTAGCAATATTAGTACACAAAAGATGTAAAAATAATAAGAACTTAAACCAAACTAAAATGAGTTAGAAAATATAAAAACTAAGTATGAAATGCTTATGATGCATGCAAAATAAGATACAAAAGAGACAATTAAAATATCAATTTAGGGAGAAAATATATGTCATTTGTAATGCTATCAGTCCGGTAAGTTCATAACGCAAGTTTTTTTATTTAAATATTCCTTGTATATATCTTATCTATGTTTAACAAATGGAAGATCTTAGATTCAACGAGATGTAAAGGAATGAAACGAAAAAGATAGTAGGCTTTAAGCTGTTGAAACAAAATCGACGTAATGGTTGGGGTACCGCATGTGTTGCGAGTCCTCGACAGCTTGTGTAAGCAGTATCGTGAGTCGGCAAGAGATATGAAATCCTAAATGGATTATAGGCCCTATGATGGCTGGGATTTATGCTTGAAGACATATTCTTGATAGCTCGTGTGAGCAGCATCATTGAGGGACAATTTATAGACAGACACCGTACCAATGGTTGGGGTACCACATACGTTACGAGTCCTCAGTAGCTCGTGTGAGCAGCATCGAGTACTAGTAACAGAAAAGTTATAGACAAGAAAGTTGAAATACTAAATACGGTTTGAGAAAGCAATAGTTCATGCTAGCTCGGTTGAGTTTTAACTGCTTTATGCATATGAATGGTAACTTTTTAAACTCTTCGAACTTACTAAGCTATGAAGCTTACCAAATACGTTATTGTTGTCTTGTAGATTTACCTTGCTTCTTGAAGATCGGATCATCTGCTCGAAGTCACAACTATCGTGAAGCTTGTTTGTAGTTTTCACATCACTTGGTTTTATGGCATGTACTACGATGATGTTATCTTTTGCTTTATGTATTCGAGATTGTGGTAAACTTGTCATGTTTGATGAAAAATTGAAAATAGTAATGTATGTTGCTCAAGTTAGAATATAGTCTTAGAAGTATAGGTTAATGACTTGAAACTTTGAATTTTTTAATGGCCTAATGCATTTTGAGGTTATTAATGAGTTGTGTTGATAAACTTGTGTTTTGGCATGATTCTTGAGATTTTACATACTTGTATCGGTAGAACCCATGCATGTATCGATAGAAGTACAGGGTAGGAGAGAGGTTGTTCACTGAATTGGATTGTATCGGTAGTTGTATAGTAGGTATCGGTAGTTTTGTACTTAGAAGTATCAGTAGTTTTTGTACTTGTATCAGTAGAAGTTGCAAGCTCTCTGGTGTTTTTAGTATCGATAAAAGCATGATAAGTTTCAATAGAAGTCCCACTTGTACCGTTAGTATTGCCTCAAGTATCAGTATAAGTCTGCACTGTTCTTAAACTATTTACTGACTTGACAACTACTAATACTTGACCAACAAGTATTAGTAGAAGTCTCCAAAAATAATGGTATTGACCTTTTCGCCTTTATTGAATTACTATTATTATTAAATGATAATTCTTGACGTGTTTGGTGTATTTCTTTAATAAGTTTCGGTAGACTAAATGATCGTTTTGAGTGTTACACAAATAATTAGTATTAGAGCCAGGTTTTGCTATGTTTATAATATAATCTGATACTGAATTTTCTCTCTTCTTAATTTTTGGTTAATTTTTATAAATGTGACATTCTTGTAATTATATGCATGTTTTGGGTTATGTTTTTGAATCAATATATTTTAATTATTTTATTAGATATATGATAAAGTAAATTTTTCAAATTTGTGATTCCTAAAATTAGATTGATTTACTTTTAGGTTTTATTAATTTTTGGGGATATGTAATTAGATCATGAACTGTCATCTCTATGTAGGTTTTATTTTTGTTTAGAATAATTCATGTGAGTCGAAAATAGACTTAAACTTTTTGTAACCAAAATTTCATTGAATCCCAAAGAACCGAGACATGTACAAAATTGATAGAGACGACTCAAACCCGACCTAACTAACCAAAAAAGCATTAGTAGTGGGTTGATCGACGAAAACCAGTGGCGACCGGTGGTGGTCGACAAGGGGTTGACCGACAAGTTGTCAATAGTGGTTCGAAAATGATGGCGTCGATAGCACCAACGATAACCTTTGTAAATCACAACGGTTTGACGGTAGACCCTTTTTATTGATTTTTTAAAGCTTTGGTTTTTTGGGAAACCCAAAGCTAGGATATTTGGCTTTCACCTAGAAGACCCAAAGAATGCTTTGGGGGTAAAGGATGTAATTCATCATTATCTATTTTTCTAGGATAGAATCGTAGAATCTTTAGCTAGTAAGAGTCATTTAACTTTGTGTCTTTATGTGATAACATGATATTATTTAAATTGACTGAAAAGTATGTTCATGCATATGTATGATAACCATTCCGTATAGTTTAGGAAAATAATGTCACATACATTTGTCATGACATTGTAATTATTCTTGATTAAAACCGGAAATAAAAATCTTGCATGTTTACTTAAATATTAGGTTGGAGGAGGTCCCTAAACAAGACCTACGACCTCCATCTATGGTCACTTGTAATGAAATGACAATTTGCCAACCCTAAGGTAGGTATTGTCATGTAGACTTCACTAAGGAGATTTCTTTAAAAGAGATAACTATCAAGTGATAGCATGTAATAATTTGCAAGTCCAGAGGTAGGTATTATCATGTGAAATTCACTAAAAAAGAATTTCCTTTTAAGAGGACAATTAGTCATACATGTTACTCGTTGAGATTGTCCTAAGATGACTTATTTGTAGTACATGTTATGATAGATGTTGAGTTTATGATTATACACTAAAGATCATTCTAGTTAAGTAACTTCCCACGAAGCTTGACTTAAGTTAAAATGATGGCCAAACGTGAAACGATTATTAGTATGTGTGAATAACTAAGGGATTAGGTTCACATATTAATTGGATTGAAACCTATGTTCTTACTAATTGATTAAGATTGCCCCAAGGTGGCTTAATTCAATGGTTGTAGGAATTATTGTTGCAACAACTCACAAATGGTTTCAAGGTTTAATGTAAGACACATGCATTATATTAATGCATATTGTTTATTGTAAAAAGGTTTTCAAAAGTTTGCTTAATATAAAGATAGTAATGAATGACTATTTTATTAGATCTCTAGACTCACTACCACTTTTGGATTGAGTTTTACTAGATCTTCTATTGCCTCTAGCTATATTTTCAATAGAAAAATTAAAAAATCACAAAAATAAGGCCGAAAAAATCGAACAAAAAATACCCTAAAAACAACAAACCATTGCGAAAATAAAGCAGAAAGCTCATAAAACATGAAAACTAAAGAGAAAAGGCACCACAAAACAAAAAATGTAAAAGCAATTTCAGCAGTTATAGAGGCAAAATGATTTCCAAATAGGAACAATTCAAAAATATAAAGAGGCATCCTCGAAACACATCATTCTACCAACAATCCAACAACCATTAGTAACTCAACACATGTCAGCGTAGGTGACTTATCATCATTACCTCTATCCTTAGAAACAGCCTGAGGGGCATTTATGGAAAAATTCTAAAAGTTTCATGGTGACTCTTCACTATCCATAGTAATTCGCACCAACGATCTTCACCACCCACCTCTGCGCCTTCTGTGAGAAATCTAAAAATAACCTATCTCGAGAGAGGCCACTTTATAACCTCTCTCAACTTTAGGGGGGAATGTTGTTTTACCTTCCCCAACAAGGGACACATTGCAGTATGGTTGGCTACTTAAGGGGCACCCCTATCCGTGAAGGATCAAAAAGTCACGAGAAGTTATGTTTTCCAATGTAGCTATTCGACCGGATAGAAGACAACCACTCAAGGAAGTTAGTCACCTGCTCCAAAAGGATACCACCATCCGTTCCTTCATGCACCTGGTCTTTTGTTAAGAAAGTTATCCTTCTGGTCAACAAACCCCATGGAGGTTCAACCATTCAACCCCTTGAATTAGAAGGAATGAAAAATGCGTCTTATCACAAACATCCTTATCCTATCGTGGACATTTGCCCTACATGACCCACAATGATGGTCAAATAGCAAATCCTCCATGTTAATGCGCCCTAACACAGGACCTTTCCTATAAATAGTCCTCAAGACGATGAAGAAGGGATAGAATGTTAAAGACTTTAGCCCACACTCAACCATTCTACTTAGCCTTCACCTCTACCATCTACATTCTCTTTACTTTTTGGCTCTTAGTCTAAACAGGGTGAACCGACCTCCATCTATACCACTACATACTCCCTTGTGATCCCTCCTTGTTCATCCCACACATTAGCAATCCTTGAACTATTTTTGTCCACATTAGTCCTAAAACTTGATAGCTTTTTTAAATTTGATCGCTCAATTTGAATTTTGTTAAGGTTTTATGATGTGACACTATGAAATTGTACCACATCATTATATGAATGTTTTAAACTTTAGAGTTTATTTATTATTTTAAAATAATTTTATATTTCATATAACTCTTTAAATTTTTCATGTGATGATATAATGCTGAATTTCGAAACTAACGTTCCTTTGTCCCTTCAGTATATAGTGTTAAACCATTGTTTTGATGAGATTGATAGATTTACTTAGATTTCTCTGTTTTTTTTATTTTTTTTTGTTGGTTTTACAATTTATATTTGATATCTCTTTATGCATGTCCACTTTTTTCTTTTTAATCATTTCCCTTGGTGAAGTTTAAATTATTTTATAGTAAAAAACCGTAAATATTAATATTTAAAGTTTAAATTTGTACATCATAATTTAAGAATCATCACATAAGTTAAATAAAAGTTAAATCATATAAATAAAAGAAAAGATAACTAATATTTTAGATTGCCTATTTCACTTTCTAGCTAATATTATAATGGAACTGAAATTTCTTCACAAATCGTTCATCCTTTTTTTAGAAAAGAATTATTTTGCTTATTTTACATGATGTGTCAACGTCAACATTTAATTTTTTTATAAAAGATGATGAGTGATGATAAACTCAGCTTTTGTTAGTTTTTACAAAAGTTGGATGGATTTAAATTATTGTTGTTACTTTTGAAAAATAATTGTGCTACAATTGTAGTGAATACTTTTTTACGGGATTATTGATATTTATTCATTCATTATTTTGTTCTACTGTTCCAAAATCATCTCTCTATATATGTATAAGAAATCACCATTAACTTGCAAAAGGAAAGAGTTGCAAGTGGACATACCAGGCATTGCTTCAGCAACAGATGATCCCAACATCTCCATTATTGTAACTATCTTAACCTTTAATCATATTTAATTTTTACAATGTTTCATGAATGTTTGAGCAAATTATTTATGGGTTTTCCTCTTTCTGTTGTACTATACCTGTTTCATATTAATTTGTTCAAATGTTTTTGATATTTTTGATATTAATTTATTCATATATAAATCTTTTCAGGATGTACAAGGAAATTGCGCTGCTCTTGTTAATTGGTTTGGTGTCATGGATATACCAGGCCATTCAGCCTCCACCTCCCAAAATCTGTGGATCTCCAGATGGAGCTCCTATTACAGCAAATAGAATAAAACTGAGGGATGAAAGGTATTTGGCCTACAAAGAACATGGTGTACCCAAAGAAAGGGCAAAACATAAGCTCATCTTTGTTCATGGTTTTGCTAGTTGTAGACACGATGAAGCCCTTGTCTCACAGTTATCCTTGGTACTTCTTCCTTGTTTCATTTGTTTAGTATTATTATGGATTCAATCTTTTGTTTGATGTAATCCTGGATTCATCATTTTAGGAAGTTGTTGAAGAGCTAGGGATATACAGTGTGTCCTTTGATAGACCAGGGTATGGAGAAAGTGATCCTCATCCCAAACAAACACGGAAGACCTTGGCACTTGATATACAAGAGCTTGCTGATCAGTTGAGACTTGGTTCAAAATTCTATCTAGTTGGGTATTCTATGGGTGGCCATGCTGTCTGGAGTTGCCTCAAATATATACCTCATAGGTAAAATTCATTTGAATGTTAAACATATTAGTCTAAGGTACTGGGTTGAGTGTTTGATACTAACTAATAAGGTGAAAGTGTCATGAAGGTTCCTATATTAGAAGTTAGATTGTATTTTTTTTATTTATTGAAAAATAGATAAATTAATCTTTTACATAAGAGCTAATTGGTTCTTTCTCTTAAAATTTTTATCCATTTGAACCATTAAAAATTGACATCACTGACAGAATAACTCGTCATGTATACATCATGCTGATCTATAAAGATCAATTTTTAACAGCAAAAATGGATAAAATTTTTAACAGATGAACCAGTTTGTTTAATCTAACATACTAAATTGTCCATTTTTTTTAGTAAAAAGAGTCAAATGCATTCCAACCCCTAATACAATGATCTTCATGATACTTTTATCTATCCTTTTTAAGTAAAAGGGGCCAACTACATTCTAACCTCTAATACAATGACTTCCATGGTACTTTACCTAGCCGATATGTGCCACTTTTGGTTTGTTTTATTGGTGTTTGTTTAAAGGGCGCTAGGTATTTGTTCCAATTTCCCTAATTTTACTTGTGACAATGTTTTTATAGGCTAGCAGGAGCAACACTAGTGGCACCGGTTGTCAACTACTGGTGGCCTGGTTTTCCTGCAAACTTATCTAAAGAAGCATACCATCTTCAGCTTCCTCAAGATCAATGGACCTTGCGTGTTGCTCACTATATGCCATTTTTAGTCTATTGGTGGAACACTCAAAAAATTTTTCCTGCCTCCGCTGTTGTTTCCGGTGGACCTGAAATTTTCTGCCCCCAAGATCTCCTACTTCTACGTAAAATGGCTTATAGACGGAACCCCCAGGTAATAAACTTTCTTTCTATTAAGATAAGGAGTGTTCATTGATGTATTGGGGATTTAGTCGGTAAAAGTACTATGAAGGTTCTTATATTAGGACTTTTACCTATTCTAATCAAGAAATAAGTAAATTAGTCTCAATATATTAGATAAAAAAGCAAATCAATTTTTTTTGTTAAAAATTTAATTTATTTGTATTGTTAAAAATTGGCGTGAGTGACATAATAATCAAACAGTGACACATGTCATGTCTTGTCACATGTACCATAGGTTGATGTATATGGATTCATTTTTAACAAAAGGACTAGTTTACTCTTTCATTTAATATATAAGAATTAATTTGTCTAATTTTAAAAGAAAAAACAAAATACAATCCAACTCCTAATACTTGAAATCTATGAAAATTTTATGAAATTTAATCAATTTTATGAGTGACATATAGTAAGTCTAGAGTCCGAATTCTAACATTTAATCCATCTAAAGTAATGATGTAAGAATACGGTACTTGATCATGTTGTATGCAGGGAGTGGCAACTCAACAAGGAGTATATGAGTCCTTACACCGTGACATGAGGATCGGGTTCGGGAACTGGGAATTTGATCCCCTAGATCTCGACAACCCTTTTCCCAAAAATGAAGGAAGTGTTCAGCTTTGGACGGGGGATGAAGATCGGTTTGTGCCGGTTATACTTCAACGCTACATTGCCAAAAGACTTCCATGGATTAAGTACAATGAGATAGCCGGTGCAGGCCATTTGTTTGCATTTGCTGATGGGATGAGTGAAGCTATCACAAGGGCGCTTTTGAAAGGACACAACTAGGCCTTCACTGGTTGTTGATATTATATATCAAATATAAATTGCCAAGAGTTTTCAAGTATCTTTTTCTTTTCCTTCTTTGGCTAAATGATTTCCCCTTCTAATGAATTAAAGTTATGCTTCATTTTTTCTAATTTCCAAAATAAGGTTAGGGGTCCACTCATTTGGTTCTGACAAGTTCGGATAAATACTGACAATATTCTATACTGTATATATTTAATAAGAGAAATATTTGAAGCATACTCAATATATTAATTTAAGGTAAAAGTCCACCCATTAGTTTCATAAATAAATATTAGCAACTTAATAAAAAAATAGTTCCATGCTTCACTAAATAAATATTAATAATTGAACTTTGTATGTTGGTCTGATGATCAAGATATTTATTGCTTTAAGTGTGACCTAGATTTGAATCGTGTTAGTTGTGTTGCTGTTAAGACTTTACTCATCTCTTGTAATTCACAAAAACAATATATTAATAACTTGATAAAGCCTTATAATTGCTTTTTGTTTTTGCGTTGAGGTCCACCCGTTAGTTTCATGCCTCAATAAACAAAAAAATTTAATACGTAGTTTATTCCTTAAATTTATCTAAAAATTTTAGTTAGTATCTAAATTTTTTTAGTTAATTAGTACTTGAATTTGCATTTCATCACCCAAGTTGGTATCTTTGTATTAACACTATTAGTTCGTACTAACGTGGCACTGATGACTAGTCCTATAATGACACATGAAAGAAATAGATTTAAAAATTAAAAATCTTTTAAAAAATAACTTAATTTAATAAATAATAATTTTTTGGACAAGTTCAAGGGGAAAAATACATGTTAACCCTTAAAAATACTGTTAAAAAATTAGAGTAATGTGTGTGACGAAATATAAGTTACAGTACCAACTAAGTAGAAAAAAGTTCAGGTACCAATTAGATACTTTTAAATTAGTTCAAGAGGTGAACTACATAGTAACGTAACAAACAAAATAGTGATGGGTTTATAAATAATATTAGTAACTTGTTCTAAACATTATTAATTTTCACTTATTTTTTTTTGTTAATGATCTGTCGGTTTTGTACCTAGCAGATTGAACTAGTTTTCACACCTGAAGAGCTTGAAAATAAGCATTTTATTTATATTTCTATAAGATTTAACTTAGTTTTTATCTTCGAATAAATTGTGTAAACCAAGTGCTAAAAGGTTACTTTATTGTCTTTAAGGTCGATTGAGGCCCAAAGGTTAGCTAACATACTTTGTGAGTGTGTAGGAGACCATTAGAAGATGAACAATTGTGAAGCTGATAACTATGTCATGACATAGGATGCTTTATGTTGCAACAAAGGTACCAGACTTGAAGATTAAGGGGATTGACTTCTTTGTCGCGACATGCATAGGCTATGTCGTGACAACGCCTGCACGATGACACTAAATAAGGGGACTGACTGCTTCGTCGTGACACAGGTCCTATTGTGTTGCGACATCAACCCTTGATGCGATTTTTGCAACTAGTGAATGACGTTTCGGTCTTTACAATATCACATAAACACGAAGAACGACAGCTAACCTAGGGTTGATGAAAACGATCGTCCAAGACTATAAATAGGACCTTTAGCACTAGGGTTTGACACACCTTTTCTTAGTTTTCATTTTTACTTTGTATTTTCCGTTTTAGAAACAATATTGTAAATTTCGCATAAACGTTCGAGGAATTATTTCCCAACAGATTTCCAATACAAATCAGGTTTCTTTTATTTAATTGATTCAATTTTATGATTAGTTATATTATTGTTTTTATGATGTTTAAGAAAACCACGAGGAACTAATTCCATTTTAGGGAATTAGGGAGTAGAAGTATGGATATTTGATTGTTGTATAAACAGGGATTTTCAATCAGATCAGCTGTTTGGGAAAGGAAGAGCCTGACAAGCCTAAAAAGTCATTTAGGTGGGAATGAATCCAAAATTGGTATTACCTATTCGTGAAAACTTTTTCCCCAAATAGATTTAGATTGTGACATCTAGCGATAAGTAGTCTCTATCGACTTTTTATGGACGAAAGATAGAAAGATCCAACTGGGGTAGTAACTAGTTGATTGAAGTAAAATCTCCAAAAACTAACAGTTGAAGGAACCATACTAAAGTGACCTAATCTCCCCAAAGTCGTTTATCGAATCTACACATCTCGTCCTTTAGTTTATTTTATTTCTTGTTATGAATTTCACAACAACTCCTTTATTTTATTATCATACTATAATCCCTAAAAGCAGTACTAATTATTTATTTTCTTTGTAGGGATATAATTCACTATCATCTTAAGCCTCCTTTGGGTACGATCCTCAAGATACAAGCCTCACTATCGCCTTAAGCCAAAAACACATACCGAACGAGAGTACGTTCGGAGGCAGTCAGTCAATCATATTTTCACTTAGTTTAGAGTATAAGGTTTAGAGTGTACTATTAAGGGTTTATGGGTTTTGTAATGAAAATCCTTTAATATCCTTAGAATTTAAACCCTAAAATTTTAAATTTACTAAAAAAAAGAATATTTTTAATATAATGTATAATTATGTTTAAATAACTTATTAGAATTTATTTACAAGTCTTTCAAATTACTTTTTCTTTTATTAAGTGATGAGAAATCATATTATTGTTCATTAATGGTGCATGAGACGCATGCACTGAAAACTTAAAATTGAGATCATATTAGCCCTGCAGATTTGACCAAATGTTCCAAATTTTCCTTAGAGCTTATAACTTGTTGGAACCAAATATGAGACAACTTAGAAGCTTCATTTCTGATTTCATCCACCACTTCCCTTGACTAGAAAAAAGAGACCTCGATGCTTGAATGAGAATTGATGAGAGTAGGAAAATTAGATTCCACTTCAAGTGTTGAAATAGCTAGTTGTGTACACTAACAAACAACAAATAACACTGCTCGAGTATCCGTCCATAACATTTTGGCAATTCTTTTTGTGGTTTGACAAGTCACAACCACAGATTCTCTCGTCTCATATTGAATAACTATTGCAATTTGATAACTATTAAAACTTGTCATGAAGCACGCATCAAAGTCGATCTTCGAGGAGCTAAGCATTATGCGTAATCAGAACATACTCCTATCAAGTCTCTTCCTCTCATGAAAAAGAGCCTTGTTCTTAGCTTATTTCTATTGAAATCGCCTTACGTAGTCTAAACAACTTGAAAAAAAATCTACATTTATATTTTGTTTCAAAGAAACCAACAAGCCATTAGTATAAACAAAAAGAATGTATCCTTATCTACACAACTCATACACTTTAGTAGTAAATCGAACAATGAAGTGACATGGGAAGGCACTTGAATTCCCATATGTAATATGCTCAATCCCATTGTGAAAGCTAGTCCAAGTTCATTTGAATATTAAGTGATAGAAGGTTCCATTTGCAACCTTCTAAGAAATAATCTCTATTTCAAAGGATATTTTACCAAATGCACACAACATTTGAAGGAGCTTTACAAGTAAGAAATGATTCTCTAAGAAAATATGGAGCGTTTAGTATACGAGATAACTTTCCATTTGGATTATCTAGAATCCTCTAAACTTGCTTTGCTAACATAGCGAAATTGTAATAGTAGAGACACATCTAATTCCCTTCCCAACTCCATCCTTTTAGAAACACATTTTGTCCCTTGAAATCTAGGTCGATATCATTCTCTCATTATTATCACCTTACTAGAATTTCCTAGACATGGATTTAATATCCTCATAAGAACTCCGAGACAATTGAAATAGGTTCATATTATAATATGGTATTACCTAAAGGATCGACTTATCAATATATCTATTCTAGAACAAAAAAGAAGATTATTTTGCACCCATTAGATCTTTTCGCAGATCCTCTCCTTCAATTTAGTGAAGTACTAAATTATTTTTCTTCCAACTCAACCATGGAAACCCACATAAGAATCAATCGAATTGCCTTCACTACCAATAAAACCTTCAATACTTGTCTAGTTGCGTGTGTGAGCATTAAAACAACGAATTTATATAACAAATTTTAAACTCTGATTTTACTGCAAGCGTACAGTGTCAATTGTAATATTTATAGTTTCGATGGAACACGATGTATTTTAAGGGGTTGAACCCAAAGGAAGAGGCGATTAAGAAATAACTAGCATACACAATAGAATCTAAGTGGCTACTAACACGATTTTATCATACGATAAATGTTTTATTCTAAGGACTAAATTGAAAAGAATGTAAAACTAAAGGGACTATTTAATAATAAACTAATGAGGTTGATTGAATTCAATGTGATTCACCAAGCCATGGACAAGGGACATAAATTGCGTAAATTACCTAGTGACTTCATTTTATCTTTCGATCTCAATTTTATCGACTTAGACGAATTAGGTTTGATTTATCTTTCGATCTCATTGGTTAATATGAGACTAATGAACAAGTGCGAGACAAGATACCTTTCGATCTCACTTTACCTTGATATTCCCTTAGGGGCGTCACTACCTAAGTTCTTAGTTCTATTCAATTTAGTCCAATTTATTACGATTTAGTCTTTTGTCCAAAAGTTTTAGTTTACCCATATCTCCATCAACCAACCTCCTTAAAGGTTTAGCTACACATGCTCAAAGTGATAGAAGTAAACATGAAAATGGAAAACAAGGCAGCCATGAACGTAAAGCTTAAGAAGAATGTGAAAGTTGAGATCTTTATGCAAGAAAACTTAAATAGCATGAAACTAAAAGCATTTAACAATAAAATCTAAAGGAAGAAACATAAAAGGAACAAGATTTAACATATTTAAAGTAAAATAAACCGATATACATTAAACTAAAGCTTAAAATATTTTGAAAGCAAGGTACATGGACTAGAGATGTAAATAAACCTTGAATAACACTAAAAACAACAAGAGTAAGAAGTAAATGCAGAAAAATAAACTCTAGTCTAACGACTAAAAATGTGCAGAGAAAAAACAAAAGAAAGCCTAAAGAAAACTAAACCTAAAATAAAGCTAATGTGTCTCTCTCCTCCTCAACAATTTTTTGTTGTTTTGAAGTGTATTCTAATGACTTTTCATTGCCAAAAAGATCCCTACACAAGCCTCGTATGATTGGTGGACTAGGTAGACTAAGACTACCATTTTTGTCCAAGTTTGTCCCTTTGAAAAAGGTGATATTGCAATACCAAGAAGAGGATATCGTGATATCTCGGGCAGTATTGAAACTTGAGGTCCTCTTTGAAAGGTGGATATCGCGATACATAGAGAGGATATCATGATACTTGTCTTTAGTCTTTTATATTGTCGAAGGTATCGTGATTCCAAGGGTTGGATATCATTATACCCTTGCCCTTGATATTGCTCTTTCTCTTTTTTTACCACCAACACATCCCTACATCACTCAAACACACTTTAGGCCTCCCAATGGCACTATCGGCCAAATTGGGTAAAAAATAGACAAAAATGAGACATTTTAACTTATTAACAAAAATATGAAAATAAAAAAAGAACTATGTTAAAGACATTATTTTGCTCAAGAAAAAGCTCCCTAAGTGCGTTAGAAAAGCCAACTTTGTCACATCGATTTGTAATAGATCAACTCCCCCACACTTAAGCCTTTTTTTGTGGAACGATGAAACTATATAGACTTTTTATACCCTTTTTAACCTAAATTTATACAAATTCTGAGTAATTAATGTCAAAAAATATAATTTAAATATAAAATAATTAATTTGTGGTAATATTTCCAACATATTGATTTTTAATTATTTTTATAAATATTAAGCATGAATTTGATGATTTTTTGACAAATTTGCACAATTAGTGAAAATCGACTCGATAGACACTGTTGACAGCTTAAACCATTGAGTGAATTTTTAAACTGAGTCAAGGAAGAGCTAAGAAGAATATTTTTCCAGCCAAGGGTTGGTCCAATATGAAGCTAAATTTTGCTTTATAATTATATTTTTAATTCATTTAATTTGGATTAAAAATAAATTATAAAGGTTGAATTGAAGTGGCTCGATGTGCATACAACTGAGGGTCGAACCACCTTGTTTTTAGCTAGTCATGTGCCATCCAAGAGCTAACCCTTTCAGATGATTATGTTGACCATTTAAACCTTGCAAAACAGCCCTTAAACTTTCCCAAAATCCCATTCAAACCCTTCCACTATTAGTGGTTTCAAATTCTCACCCAAGCTAATTTTATCAAAGTTTGAATTTTTCAAACTTTGCTCATGCATGGCCGGCCAAGCAAGTTGTGTGGCTGATATTTATTTGCTAAATATAGCCACCAACTCTCACCTATAAATACCACTCTCACTCACCTCATTTTCCACACCAAGTCACTCAATTCTCTCTTCTTTCTCTCATTTGCTCTCTAAGCCTTCCATCCATTTTTCATTCCTTTCCCTTGTCAATTTCCCCTCTTGGAAAAGAGTGGTTATTCATCCCTTGCATAGCCTTTGTTCAATGTTCATTAGAGACCTTGATCTGGGAAGAATCCAGCAAGAACGACGAAGAACACGGAAGCAGTTCTTGAGAAATTGTCGGATTTAATCCTATTCTTTTCTCATATTATAGATTATTGTTTGTTATCATGATGAATGATATTATGAATGCTATTATTTCTTTAATTAAAATGGCTTAAATTTCTTAAAGTGTTGGGTTGATTGTGTTGATTGCTTGATTATTTATTTATCATGTTTATATTATTATAGGCCCTGAATATTTTATTTAATTAAATATTATCATGTCTAAGTTATTATTGCACCCTTCTGGCATAATTATTAAATTAATCATTTAAGCGCATTGGAATTGTGATTAATGGACACACTATTTAATTTGTGCATGCTTAATCTTCTAAAGAAGCTTAGGGTTAAAATTGTGATTGTATTGGATAATACTAGCCTTGCATAACTTACAGGATTTTCGTGATTAAACTGTTTATATCTCATTACTAACTTATTCTTTTTGATTATTTCAGGTGTTCATGAGTATTGACTGAATTATCGACTTACTCCTTATGGACCCTGATATTGAATGAACTTTCTGAGAAAGAAGTAGACAAGCATTTCAAAGAAGGACTGAAGAAATGAATTTTAAGAATCAGAATCAAGGACATGGAGCTAACCACGCTCATAATCCTATCCCTATTATTGATGATAGGGATAGAGCCTTGAGACTATTGTAACAGCCCAATTTTTATTGGTGTCGAAAACAGTGGTTTTGGGACCAAAATTCTGATGAGTCGAGTTATAAATATTATTTATTTAGTATTGGTGATGTCATCAACATCGTATTAAGTTTTGGTTATGAAATTTTGACGTTTAGATAGTTAATCGTATAGGAAGGATTAAATCGTAAAAGATGCAAAAATAAAATTTTTTAATTAGAAGGAATAAATAAGCAAATTAGCAAAATGAGATTAAATTAGTGGAATGATATGATATTTAAGGGAATATAGTATATTAATTAAGCTAAAGAAAAGGGATTCATTAAGCTTAATAATGAAAGTCAAGAAAATTACAAGTTTGCCATTAATATATATATGAAATTAAAGAAGAAAGAAATCACATTTTTCCTTCTTTCATCTTCTTCATACGGCTAAGGAGGAAGACATTAGTGTTTTTCATTCAGACTTGAAGCTTTAATTTGAGTAAGTAAATGATGCTCGTTTTTAGTGATTTTTTATGTTTTTGAGTTCGTATTAGCTTAATCTATCTAACCCATAGAATAATATGTCAATTTGTCAAATGTTATAAAACTTGCCATTGTTGAATATGCTTGTTCTTGGAAGCTTGTAATAGATTTGAATGCTTGATGCTTGGGTTAAATCTTTGTATAAAGTGATTTTGGATGAAATTAGGGTTTAATGACTAAAATGATAAATAGAGAAATTTGTGTGTATTTGGTATGAAATAATTGAAGTGTAGGGACTTATAGAAACCTATGATTATTCGGTTGGTGTGGGTTATGTAGAGGAAAGGTTATTTTGCATGTATCGTGTTTAAGGACTAAAACGAATAAAAGTAAAAGGTTAGGGATAAAATTGTAATTTCTTTAAAAAGGGATCAAATTATGTTATATGATCTGATTGAGTGTTTTAATGCAAGAAATTGAATGATTTGTGGATGTAGACTACGATCGTGTTACAGATGGCTGTGGTACCGCATATGTTGCGAGTCCTCAACAGCTCGTGTGAGCAGCATCATGAATCGAGAAAGAGATATGAATCCTAAATGGATTATAGGCCCTTCGATGGCTCAGACTTATGCGTTATGCATACTCTCGACAGCTCGTGTAAGTAGCATCGTTAGGGGATAGTTTATAGACAAACACCGTACCGATGGCTGGGGTAGCACATATGTTGCGAGCCCTCGATAGTTCGTGTGAGCAGCATCTTGTACTAGTAATAGAAAGATATAGACAGGAAAATGAAACCAAGAAACAATGGGATTATCTTGGCTCGGTTGAGCTATAGCTGCTTAGTATAAACGTTTGGTAACTCTTTAAACTATTGAATTTACTAAGTTATAAAGCTTACCAAGATGTTATTGTTGTTTTGTAGATAGTTTTTTTTTATTGAAGATCAGATTATCATCATCATCTCTTCGAAGTCACACTATCACAGATCTCATTGATAGTTTTTGCATCACTCGGTCTTACGGCATGTACTAGGATGTTGTTATCTATTGCTTTATGTTCTTGAACTCGTGGAAACCTTGTTAAGTTGATAAATGTAGTAATGCATATTGATGACATGAATGTTATATGTTGATAAACTTGTGTTTTGGTATGATTCTTGTGATTCTACATACTTGTTTTGGTAGATGAATAATAAGTCTCGGTAGTCTTGTATTTAAAAGTATCGGTATATTACATGTTTGTATCGATAGATGTACAGGGTAGAAGAGAGGTTGTATACTGACTTGGGTTGTATCGATAGATGAATACCAAGTATTGGTAGTCATGTATTTAGAAATATCGGTATATTGCATGCTTGTATCAGTAGGAATAGCACGGTAAGATTTCTAGCTCTCTAAAGTTTTTAGTATTAGTAGAGGTGAAACTTGTATCGGTAGAAAATTGTACTATTCTTAAACTATTTACTGACTTGACCAACAGGTACAGGTAGAAGTCTCCAGAAATGTCAGAAATGACCTTCTTACCCTTGTTGAATGATGCTTAAAATCAAATAATGATATATAACGTGTGGAATGAAATTCTTTAGTAAAAGTAATGTTCGAATAATATCATGTTAAAGATGAACAGTGATAATTTAATAGTAAGACATTGGAACCCTAACCGGTTATGGTTTTTGAGTTTTGGGTACTACATTTAGTGGTATCAAAGATTATAGTTTAGCTGTTTCTTGGACTGTTATGACTGTATTAAATGATTTAGTAGTACATGCCATACGAGCTTGTGATAGTGTGATATAGATGAATCCGATCTAGCCATAGTTTTTGCAGAGAAAAGTAAAGATGCTTGATTTTGAAAGAGATGAGACCAACGAAGTAAATAGCAATGACCTGATGAGTGATTCCGGGGCTATTCATGGGGCACCTATCTTGTCAATGACAGAAAGCGAAGCCAAAAACATGTTCTTCGACTTGATGGGACAGTGGTTCTCAGAATTTATGTAGAATAACTGTATGGCGCCACCTCCTCCACCCTCAACTACGTAGCCTATTGCCTGACCTACGACACCTCCCGTAATGCCTTCACCTCTTTCGGTAACAGAATAGAGGCGTCGTATTTCGATAGATAGGGTAAAAAAGCATGGGGCAGAAGAATTTTGTGGGAATGTAGAAGATGATCCATCTAGAGCTGAGTATTGGTTGGAAAACACCTAGAGGATATTGAATGAAATGGCTTGTCCGCCTGAAGATTATGTGAGGTGTGCCGTTGCATTGCTAAAAGGTGAAGCTTATAATTGGTGGGCAATGATCGTAGCTGTGATGCTGGAAAACAAGGTTACTTGGGAATTTTTCCAAACGGAGTTTAAAAAGAAATATGTCAGCAAAAGGTATTTGGATAAAAAAAAGAAAGAATTCCTAGAGTTAAGACAAGGAAACAAGACTGTAATAGAATATGAACGGGAGTTTGTATTTCTCAGTAAATATGCATGGGAGATTGTACCTACAAACGAGGCTATGTGTGTTCGATTTTAGGACGATTTGAACGATGAAATATAAATGATGGTAGGTGGTTCAGAAATACAGCCATTTGTCATCTTGGCAAACAGAGCATAGAAAATAGAGGAAGTATACAACTAGAAGAAACAGAGAGAGAAGAGAATTCGAGATTTTGGGAAGAAGAATCCTACTAGGACCTTCTCAATACCACCACAGAAGAAATTCAGAGATAGTTAAGTCTGAGAAGAAGTCTCTTCCGACTTTCTGAGTAGGAGCCGATCAGGACTACTAGAATTCAAATTTTAGAATCGGTCAACTATTAGTGTGGCTAGTGTTCGTAACATGCCAAAACCAGTGTTTGAGCATTATAAAAGAATCCATTTAGGTGAATGCAAGTTGATTAAGGGAGCTTGTTTCCGATGTGGAGGTACCGATCACTTCATGCGAAATTGCTCGATAAATTCTGAAGCAAGGGAAGATCGAAGTGTTAATCCTCCAGTTACACCATAAAAAGGCAGACACACGGGACAGAATAGTAGTGCAGATGGAAATCGAAATGAAAACAGAGATAATATAAGCAGGTCGAAAGCTCGAGCACCTGCACGAACTTATGCCATCCGAGCTAGAGAAGAGGCTACCGCTCTCGATATTGTGACTGGTATATACTATCTTTTTAATGATATTATGTATGCTTTGATTGACTCGAGATTGACTTATTCATGTACTTGCACTGCTTTAGCTACTGATAAGAAATTGTTTGTTGAGTCGACTGAAATGATGTGCAAGTCATAAACCCATTGGGTCATAGTGTTATTGTTAGTCTAGTATGTTGTAAATGTCTACTGAAAGTTTAGGGCTGTGAATTTTCTGCTGATCTAATGTTATTGTCATTCACTAAGTTTGATATGATCTTAGGTATGGATTGGTTATCTAAGCATGATGTAGTAGTAAGTTGCAAACAAAGACAAATTAGTTTGAAATGCCCATCAGGTAAAGTGATTACAGTTGAGTCCGGTAGATTAAACAGTGAAACCAGGGTGATTTCAGCTATTTCAGCATAAAAGATGGTTCGTAGAGGCTGTAAAGCATTCCTAGCATACAAACTTGATTTACGGGGTTCCGGAATAGAGTTGAAATAGGTACCAGTTGTTAATGAGTATACAAATGTGTTTCTAGAAGAATTACCAGGTTTGCCACCAACCAGAGAGGTAAAGTTTGGTATTGATTTGTTACCTGATATCGCTCCGATATCAATTTCACCATACAGAATGGCACCGACCGAGTTGAAAGAATTGAAAGCTCAGTTGCAAGAATTGTTAGATAGAGGGTTCTTACGACCTAGCGTATCACCTTGGGGTACGCCCTTGTTATTCATGAAAAAGAAGGATGGATCGATGCGAATGTGCATAGATTACAGGTAGTTAAGAATAAGTATCCGTTGCCTTGGATCGATTAGTTATTTGATTAGCTAAAAGGTGCAACCATATTCTCCAAGATAGACCTCCAGTCAGGTTACTACCAAAAGTGAGTGAAAGATTGTGATATAATGAAAACAACATTCAGGACTCGGTATGGTCATTATGAGTTCATGGTTATGCTATTTGGGTTGACTAACGCCCCCATAGCATTTATGGATTTGATTAACATAGTATTTCAGCCTCAATCGGACAGTTTTGTGGTTGTGTTTATTGATGACATATTGATCTACTCTAAGACAGAATCAGAGCATTTGAAAGAGGTGTTACGAATTTTACGAGAAAAGTAGTTGTATGCAAAATTCAGTAAATGTGAATTCTGGCTTCGAGAGGTTGGATTCTTGGGACACGTAGTATCTTCGGAAGGAATACGGGTTGATCTGAGCAAAGTCTCAGCTATTCTCAATTGGAAAGTACCGATGAATGTCTTCGAAGTGCGCAGTTTCCTGGGATTGGAAAGTTATTATTGTCGGTTCGTGAAAGATTTCTCTATCATAGCTTTGCGGATGACAAAATTACTACAGAAAAATATCTAGTTCGTTTGGTCTAATAAGTGTAAGCAAAGTTTTGATCAGTTGAAAAAGTTGTTAATTGAAGCTCCGGTCTTGACGCAGCCAGAGTTAGGAAAAGAATTTGTTGTTTACAATGACGCGTCTTTGAGCAGATTAGGGTGTATTTTAATTTAAGATGGGAAAGTGATAGCTTATGCTTCCCGACAGTTAAAATCGTATGAAAAGAATTATTCGACTAATGATCTGGAGTTAGCTGCTATACTCTTTGCATTAAAGATTTGGCGTCACTACCTCTATGGGAAGAGATGCCATGTGTTTATTGACCATAAGAGTTTGAGGTATCTGATGACACAAAAGGAGTTGAATTTGCGACAACGTTGATGGTTAGAGCTGTTAAAAGATTACAACCTTGTAATTTACTATAACCCAGGAAAGGCTAACGTGGTTGCCGATGCCTTGAGCTGGAAATCGTTGTTTGCACTGAGAGCATTGAATGCCTGAATGTATTTGGAGAATTATGGTTCTATCACTGCTGAACTCAGGACGAGACCGTTATTTCTACAGTGGATTCGAGAACTTAAGGGAAGTGATTCAAAGCTTATAGCTAAAAAGGGGCAGATACAAAGTGATGCCACTAAAGGGTTTATAGTAGATACAAAGGCGATGTTATATTACAGAGACAGAGTGTGTGTTCTGAATGATCCAGATTTGAGACGAGACCTTCTGACAGAAGCTCATAGCAGCACTTATTCCATTCACCCGGGAAGTGTGAAAATGTACAACGACCTGAAGAAAATATATTAGTGGATGGGCATTAAACGAGAAATTTATGAGTTTATGACTAGATGCCTTATATGTCAACAAGTGAAAGCAGAGTACTAGGTACCATCTGGGTTACTACAGTCGATTTCCATCTCGGAATGGAAGTGGGAGCGAGTTACGATGGATTTTTTCACAGGACTTTCTATAACACCAAGAAAGAAAGATTTGATTTGGGTAATTGTAGATAGATTGACAAAGTTAGTTCACTTCATCCCTATTCGGGTAAATTATCCAGTTGAGAGATTGGCTGAGTTATATGTATCCATGATCGTACGACTACATGAAGTAGCAGCGTCTATTATCTCTGACAGGGATCCACATTTTACCTCGAGGTTTTAGGGTAAGTTACATGAAGCTTTGGGAACCAGACTGAATTTTAGTACTACATACCATCCGTAAACGGATGGTCAATCAGAACAGGTGATACAAATTCTTGAAGATATGCTAAGGTGATGTAACTTGAGTTTGAGGGTAGCTGGGAAGAATATCTATCGTTGGTAGAATTTGCTTATAATAACAGCTATCAGTCTAGTATTAAAGTAGCACCATTTGAAGCATTATACGGCAGGAAAAGCAGAACACCTTTGTATTCGTCAGGTTTCAGCGAGCCTAAGTTGATTGGAATCGATTTGGTTCATGAGACTGAGGACAAAGTACGGGAAATTCGTGATTGTTTAACAGCAGCGTCTGATCGATAGAAGTCGTACGCAGATCTTAAGAAAAAAGATATCGAATTTGTAGTGGGAGATCAAGTTTTCTTGAGAGTTTCACCTTGGAAGAAGGTGATGTGGATTGGTAGAAGAGGAAAGTTGAGTCCACGGTATATCGAGCCGTACGAGGTCATTGAATGGGTTGGTCTTGTAACATATAAGTTGGCTTTACCATCGAAACTAGAAAAGATCCATAATGTGTTTCATGTTTTGATGTTGAGACAGTACAGATCAGATCGTTCTCATGTGATTACACCCATGGAGGTCGAGATTCAGCTGAATTTGTCGTATTTAGAGGAACCGATTAGAATACTGGCTCGCAAAGTAAAAAAGCTGAGGAACAAGACAGTACCACTGGTGAAAGTATTGTGGAATCATCATGGGCTAGAGGAAGCAACTTGGGAGACAGAGGCTTCGATGAGATCACAGTACCCTAACCTGTTTACTGGTAAGAAATTTCGAGACGAAATTTTCCTATGGGGGAAAGAGTTGTAACAGCCCGATTTTTAATGGTGTCGAAAATAGTGGTTTTGAGACCATAATTTTGACGAGTTGAGTTATAAATATTAGTTATTTAATATTGGTAATGTCATTAGCATCGTATTAAGTTTTGGTTATGAAATTTTGACATTTAGATAGTTAATCGAATAAGAAGGATTAAATCGTAAAAGGTATAAAAGTAAAATTTTGTAATTAGAAGGACTAAATAAGCAAATTAGCCAAATCAGATTAAATTAGTGGAATGATATGATATTTAAGGGAATATAATATATAAATTAAGTTAAAGAAAAGGGATTAATTAAGCTTAATAATGAAAGTCATGAAAATTACAAGTTTGCCATTAATATATATATATATGAAATTAAAGAAGAAAGAAATCATATTTTTCCGTCTTTTCATCTTCTTCACACGGCTAAGGAGAAAGATATTAAGGTTTTTCATTCAATCTTGAAGCTTTAATTTGAGTAAGTAAATAATGCTCGTTTTTAGTGATTTTTATGTTTTTGAGTCCGTATTAGCTTAATCTAGCTAACCCAAGGACTAATTTGTGAATCTGTCAAATGTCATAAAAATTGCCATTGTTGAATATGCTTGTTCTTGGAAGCTTGTAATAGATTTGAATGCTTGATGCTTGGGTTAAATATTTTTGTAAAGTGATTTTGGATGGAATTTGGGTTTAAAGACTAAAATGATAAATAGAGAAATTTGTGTGTATTTGGTGTGAAATAATTGAAGTGTAGGGTTATGTAAGAGGAAAGGTTATTTTGCTTGTATCGTGTTTAAGGACTAAATGAATAAAAGTAAAAGGTTAGGGGTAAAATCATAATTTTTTTAAAAAAGGATCGAGTTATGTTATATGATCTGATTCAGTGTTTTAATGCAAGAAATTGAATGATTTGTGGATGTAGACTACGATCGTTTTACAGATCGCGAAAAAGGGAAATTAGTGGATTAGTCCCTGAAGTCTTTCCTCAACTCCAATCCAGTCTGGTAAGTTTGTAATGTAAATTGTACTTAATATTTCTTGTATGTATATTGTCAATGTTCAACAAATCGGAAGAACTTGGCATTGAAGAGATTGAGGAAATGAAATGAAAGATATAGTAGGTTTTATGCCGTTGAAAAAGCGCCGATGTGATGGTTGGGGTACCGCATATGTTGCGAGTCCTCGACAGCTCGTGTGAGCAGCATTGTGAATCGACAAAGAGATATGAATCCTGAATGGATTATAGGCCCTTCGATAGCTGGGACTTATGCGTTACACATGCTCCCGACTGCTCGTGTGAGCAGCATCGTTAGGGGACAACTTACAGAGAAACACCATACCAATGGCTGGGGTACCGCATATGTTACGAGTCCTCAACAGCTCGTGTGAGTAGCATCGGGTATTGGTAATAGAAAAATATAGACAGGAAAATGAAAGATATATTTAACCCAAGAAACAATGGGGTTATCCTGGCTCGATTAAGCTATAGCTGCTTATACAAACATTTGGTAACTTTTTAAACTATCGAACTTACTAAGCTATGAAGTTACCAAGATGTTATTGTTGTTTTGTATATCATTTTTGTTGATTGAAGATCGTATTATCATTATCATCTCTTTGAAGTCACGCTATCGTGGAGCTCGTTGGTAGTTTTTGTACCACTCGGTCTTATGGCATGTACTGGAATGATGTTATCTATTGCTTTATGTTCTTGAACTCATGGAAACCTTGTTAAGTTGATAAATGTAGTAATGCATATTGATGACATGAATGTTATATGTTGATAAACTTGTGTTTTGGTATGATTCTTGTGATTCTGCATACTTGTTTCGGTAGATGAATAACAAGTCTCGGTAGTCTTGTTTTTAAAAGTATCGATATATTGCATGTTTGTATCAGTAGAAGAACAGGGTAAGAGAGAGGTTGTATACTGACTTGGGTTGTATCAGTAGATGGATACCAAGTATCGGTAGTCATGTATTTAGAAAAATCGGTATATTGCATGCTTGTATTAGTAGAAGTAGCGGGGTAAGGTTTTTAGCTCTCTGGAGTTTTTAGTATCGGTAAAGGTGAAACTTGTATCGGTAGAAGAGTCACTTGTATCAGTAGAACTCTCGCATGTATCGGTAGAAATTTGCACTATTCTTGAACTATTTACTGACTTGACAACTACCGATACTTATCCAACAGGTACTGGTAGAAGTCTCCAGAAATGTCGAAAATGACCTTCTTACTCTTGTTGAATGGTACTTAAAATCAAATAATGATATATAACGTGTGGAATGAAATTCTTTAATAAAAGTACTATTTGAATAATATCATGTTAAAGATGAGTAATGATAATTTAATAGTAAGACATCGGAACCCTAACCGATGATGGTTTTCAGTTTTTGGATGTTACAACTATATATTTTTCCATTGTTCCACGAGCTTAATTTGGGAATTAGAAGACTTGATATTGAGGCACAACAATTCGAACTGAAGCCAATGATGTTTCAGATGCGTGAGACAGTAGGCCAATTCAGTGGAATGCCTACCGAAGATCCTCATCTTCATTTGAGACTATTCATGGAGATGAACGATTCTTTCAAGTTAGCCGGAGTGTCAAAAGATGCACTTCGATTGAGGTTGATCCAATTTTCACTAAGGGACAGAGCTAGAGCCTGGTTGAACTCGTTGCCACCAAATTCTATTATAACATGGCAAGAGTTAGCTGAACGATTCCTTAGGAAGTATTTCCCTCCAAGCAAGAATGCTAAGCTGAGGAGTGAAATTACTATTTTCCAATAGATGGATGATGAATCTTTGTATGTGGCATGGGAAAGATTCAAAGAGTTGTTAAGGAAATGCCCTTATTATGGAACCCCGCATTACATCCAACTAGAGACGTTTTATATCGATCTTAACTCGCACACAAGGATGGTAGTAAATGCTTCAGCCAATAGAACTATTCTTTCTAAGTCTTACAATGGGGCTTATGAAATTATAGAGAGGATCCCAAGCAATAATTACCAATGGCTGACTAATCGAGTAAACTCAGGAAGATGAGTTGTAGGAATTCACGAAGTTGATCCATTAACTTCACTTGCAGCTCAAGTATCATTGATTTTCTCAATGCTTAAAAATTTAACTACTGATGGGTTTAATAATGTTACAGCTCAGCCACCTAATCAATTAAAGAATGTAGTCTGTGTCTATTGTGGAGAAGAGCTTGTTCAAAGAATGCCCATCAAACCAGAATCAGTGTATTACATGGGCAAGCAGAACCAAAACTAAGGAAGGCAGGGACTGCAGTCAAACTTTTACAACCCGTCTTGGCAAGATCACCCTAATTTCTCATGGAGCAATCAAGGGGCTGGACCCAGTAACAATTCACTCAATTGAGACCAACCCGGCCATAAGGATTTACCCAGCAAGTTCAAAAGCCAACGCAAGTTGAACCTTCTAATGGTTTGGAAAACCTATTGAAAACATACATGGCGAAGAATGATGCTTTGATTTAGAGCTAAGCAACCACATTGAAGAACCTTGAAAATCAAATGGGTCAACTTGCCATTGAGCTTAGAAATTGTCCATAAGTTTCTTTGCCGAGTGATACAGAGAATCCGAGAAATCCGAGGAAGGAGCATTGTAAAGTGTTGACATTAAGGAGTGGAAACAAGTTGCAGCCCAACATTGTTGAAGTAGAAGAAGAGCAAGATGATGCTCAAGATATAGTGAAAGTTCAACCAAGTGTTGAGACTCCAATTTTGCCAAACCATAACCAAATTTACTAGAACTAGAACCAGTTTCACTAGAACCAGAACTAATGAATGTTGAGAAAGAGACTTCAAAACCAGTCAAGTCTTATGATCTAACAACTTCGTTAGATGCAAAAGTGCCACAAAAGGTAAAGTAGCCAGTTCAAGTTAGAAATCCTCCATCACCCTACCCTAAAAGACTTTAAAAGAAGAAGCAAGAAGTCCAGTTTAAGAAATTCCTTGACGTACTCAAGCAACTTCATATCAACATTCCATATGTAGAATCACTTGAGCAAATGCCGAATTATGTCAAGTTCATGATGGATATCCTGTCGAAGAAATGAAGGCTAGGAGAATTTGAGACAATAGCCCTAACGAAGGAATGCAGTGCATATCTTCAAGACAAACTACCCCCAAAGTTGAAGGATCCTGGATGTTTTACCGTACCATGCAACGTTAGCGTAACTTATTATGGTAAAGCACTATGTGATTTTGGTGCAAGCATTAACTTAATGCCCATGTCGATCTTCAAAAAGTTGGAGATAGGTGAAGTTAGACAAAATATAGTTACACTTCAGTTAGCCGATCGATCTATAGCATATCCTGAAGGAAAAATTGAAGATGTATTAGTTCGTGCTGTTAAGTTTATTTCCCTGTTGACTTTGTCATTTTAAACTTTGAAGCAGATAAAGAAGTGAAAATCATCTTAGGAAGGTCATTCCTAGCAACAGGAAGGACTTTGATTGATATGCAGAAGGGTGAGCTAACTACGCGTGTTCAGGACGATCAGGTAACCTTTAATGTTTTTAAGTCTATAAGATTTCCTAATGTAGTTGATGATTGTTCTGCAGTGTCACAGTCAGAAGAGTTAATCATTAAAGAGGAATTCAACCCTGTTGAAGATCCTTTAGAAAAGATTTTGCTGATAGACCCTCTAAGTGATGAATAGAGGGAGGAAAACTTAGCTTTACTGAAAGCTAATTCGAGGAGATTTAATTCACAACCTCGTTTTGAATCTTTGGATTTGGAAAGCAGAGATTATGTTCAACTAAAAGCGTCAATTGAAGAGCCACCTAAAATAGAGCTTAAGGTATTGCCTTCACACTTGAAATATGTTTATTTAGGTTACACTTCTACTTTGCCAGTGATTATTTCAGCACAACTAACTGAAAAGTAGGAAGACCAATTGATTAAAGTGTTAAAGTAATTCAATAAGTCTATTGGATGGACCATACCCGACATTTATGGTATAAGTCCATTTGTATGCATGCACTAGATCATTCTTGAAGGTGATAAGAAAGCAACAATTGATCGACAATGGAGATTGAACTCCATTATGAAGGATGTAGTGAAGAAGAAAATCATCAAATGGTTAGATGCAGGTATAATTTATCCCATCTAAGACAGTTCATGGGTTAGTCCTATCTCGTGCGTGCCAAAGAAAGGATGTATTATGGTGATAAAGAATGAAAACAATGAGTTAATACCGACTAGAACAGTTAAGGGATGGCAGATTTGCATCGACTACCGGAAGTTGAACAACGTGACTAGGAAAGATCACTTTCCTGTGCCATTTTTAGATCAGATGCTGGATAGACTCGTAGGGCGAGACCCTACGAGTCTATTACTGTTTTCTAGATGGATACTCAGGGTACAATCAGATTACAGTTGCATTGGAGGATCAACACAAAACGACATTCACATGCCCATATGGTACGTTCACATTTAGACGCATGCCATTTGGTTTACGTAATGCACCTACTACGTTTCAAAGATGTATAATGGTCATTTTCATTGACATGGTTGAGAAGTATTTGGAAGTGTTCATGGATGACTTTTTAATGTTCGGGGATACTTATGATGATTTCTTAGCCAATCTAGCCAAGGTACTGAAGCGATGCGAAGAGACAAACCTTTTTCTTAACTGGGAAAAGTGTCATTTTATGGTATAAGAAGGTATTATTTTAGGGCACCAAATAACAAGACAAGGAATTGAATTCGATAAAGCCAAAGTAGATGTTATCGAGAAGCTTCCACCTCCAACATCTGTAAGGGTGTTAGGAGCTTTTTGGGACATGTTGGATTCTATTGAAGATTCATCAAAGACGTCTCTAAAATTGCTAAACCCTTGAGCAAGTTCTTAGAGAAGAATTCGACGTTCAACTTTGATGAAGAATGCTTGATAGCATTTAATGATTTGAAGAATCAGTTAGTTTCAGCACCAATTATCATCACACTAGATTGGGAATTGTCATTCGAGTTAATGTGTGACGCAAATGACTTCGCGGTTAGAGCTATGATGGGTTAACGAGGAACAAAATTTTTCATCCCATCTACTATGCAAGTCAGACTTTGTTAGGAGCTCAACTGAACTATACGGTAACCAAGAAAGAATTACTTGCAGTTATGTTTGCTTTTGACAAGTTTAGATCCTATCTTGTAGGTACAAAAGTGACTGTCTTTACGGATCATTTGACAATTAAATACTTACTTGCCAAGAAAGATGCCAAGTGGAGACTGATTCGATGGGTCCTATTACTTCAAGATTTCGACTTGGAAATTCAAGATCGAAGTGGCGTAGAGAACCCAGTAGCTGATCACTTGTTTAGATTGGAGCCAAGAGAAGAAAGTTCAACTCTTGTACCCATACAAGAGACGTTCCCTAATGAACATATACTCAAGGTAAGTCATAACACCCCTTGGTTTGCTGATTTTCCTAACTACTTAGCTTGTGGTTTGATTCCTTATGATAAGACGTATCAGCAAAGGAAAAAAATCCTTCATTATGCTAAGTATTACTTCTGGGAAGAGTCGTGCTTGTTTAAGAAGTATGCAGATTAGATGATTAGAAGATGTGCGGCAGAAGATGAAGTACGAGTAATATTATATCAATGCCACATAGCTCTCGGAGGATAACGTATTACGGCCAAAGTATTGCAAGCTTGATTCTTTTGGCCGGCATTGTTCAAGGATGCGTATGCCTATGTTTATGTCAGAAGCTGTGACCGATGTCAAAGGGTTGGAAATGTCACCAACATAAATGAAATGCCTCGAGCATACATCATGGAAGCGAAATTATTTGATTTTTGGGGTATTGAGTTTCTTGGTCCATTCCCACCGTCATTTGGTAACAAGTATATTCCAGTTGTATTCGATTACGTATCAAAATGGATTAAGGCCGACGCGTATCCAACAAATGATGCCAAGGTAGTGAAAAAGTTTTTACAGAAGCATGTGTTCACATGGTTTGGAACTCTGAGAGTCATCATCAGTAATGAGAGGTCCCATTTTATGAACAAATGGTTGAAGTGATTACTTGATAAAAACGGAATAAGACACAACCTGCTACAGCTTACCATCCGTAGATGAATGGGCAAGCTGAGTTGGCGAATAAAGAAAAAAAAGGCATACTCGAGAAGGTAGTATGTCCAAATCAACGAGATTGGTCCAAGAGATAGGATGATGCTTTATGGGCTTACAGAATAGCCTACAAGACAGCTTTAGGGATGTCTCCCTTTAGGTTAGTATTTGGTAAAACGTGTCATTTGCCTTTGGAGTTAGAACACAAAGCTTACTAGATTCTTCAGAAGCTCCATTTAGATCCTAAGCTTGCTAAAGAAAAACGAATGCTTCAGCTTAATGAGTCAGAAGAATTCTGAACATTCTCTTATGACAATGCTAAACTATGCAAAGAAAGATTAATAAGATGGCATGACAAGCACATCCGAGTGAGAGAGTTCGAAGCATGTCAGCAAATTTTATTGTTTAACTCTAGATTGAAAATTTTTCTAGGTAAATTGAGATCACGTTGGTCAGGTTCATTCACTATCCATCAAGTTTTTCCATATGGAATGGTTGAACTCTATGGTAAGCAAGATATTTTTCGAGTTAACGCCCAGAGATTGAAACATTATTGGGGGAATAAAGTTGAGCGAAATGAAGCATCACTCATTTTATCAGACACTTAATGTATTTGATTTTAATGAAGAACTTAGGTTATATTTTCTAGATTAGTATGTTGAAATGAATTCTGTTTAGGAGTTTGGAAATTAAGAGGGACTGCTTGTGACCCCTCCAGTCTTTCCTGGGAATTAATTTTAACATAATTTCCCGAGAAATTATTTCTTAAGTTAGAAAATAAATTTTTTATTTTTAATTTTGCAAATAAAAAGGGTCAATTTTTATCCAAGTTTTTAATTGCAACCCAATTTTCAAATTATTTTAAGTTCAAGGACTTAATTGAATTTTTTTGTAAAATTTGGTTGTTATTTTTGTAAATATTAAAATTAGCTATCTTTTTCTATAAATATTTTAAAATAGCTAAAAATAAAGTTTTCATTTAATTTTTTTATATTAATTACTTTTTTTAAATTGGATAATTGTTAATATTAAATTATAAATTAAATTTTATGATTTATATTAATTATTATCAATGTTTAATTTGGATTTGTTTTAGAGTTTTAATTCAAATAAATTTATGTTAATGGTTATTAATTTAGGACTTAGGTATTTTAATAATGTGAGAGTTTGAATGAGAATTATATTTCATGCATTATAAATAGTCTACCTCTTCATAAATTCATCATTCAAATGATCTAATTAGCCACCATTTGAAGTCATAGGAAGTTGTCGGAGGTCGTCGAGCACCATCGCTGCCTCCAACCGCAAGTCCTCGCATATTAGCCCTTGTCCTCGCAAGCTCCCGATGCCTCTTGCCCAAGCTCCCGACTCCCCTTGTTGTTTCGCACGCCCAGGTTGCTGTGCATTGCTGCTGTTATCGAGTCAAGTATTACTGCTGCCAAGTGTTGTTGATGCTGTTGTCGCCCACACCTAGCAATTGTTACCACGCCCTTGCTTCCTTGTGCGGCCAACTCTTAGGCCGTGCGCACCACACGCCCTAAGCCCAGGTCGTATGTCCCTTTACCCAAAACACTAAAGCTACCCTCTAACCCTACCTTAGATTAAAACCTTTTTCTTTTTAACCGTATTTATTAAATTTGGATTTAATTCATCAAAAGGTGAAAAATATTTGTGTCCATCTTATTGCCGATCAGGTTAAAATCATGCCACGGAAGAGAACTCGTGCCGCAATGGAAGAAGTGCCTAACAAATTTCATAGTGCAAAAGCTAAGGCAAGATATGATGACACGTTAAAAAATCAGTAGATGTTGCCTGAGAAAGGATTTACTTGGGAAGAAAGTAAATATACAAAATTCATGGAAAGTATCTGACAAGTTGCTAAAGCTCTAAACTGGGAATTAGTTTCTGAAAAGCGACTAAGTGCAGATGAGGAATTGGTTCGAGAATTTTATGCAAATTTCACCTCATGTGAACTTATAGAAATTTCTGTCTGAGGAATCAAGGTACCATTGAAGTCAAGCACCATCAATGAGTTCTTTGACTTACTTGATTTTAAAGAAGACGAGTACTCTATTTTGTTGAAGAACTTAGAGGCATAGAGATTGCAAGAAATTCTTCGAGAACTTACAGTTCCAGGTTCTGAATGGACGGTGTCAAAGAATGGAATTCGTACATGTCGCGAAGAAAACTTGACACCATTAGCAAAAGTGTGGTTTTATTTCGATTCAGTCTCATGCCTATTCCTCAAGGAACTACTGTTTCATTAGAACAAATTAAGAAGGGCAATGTAAGGCTCAAATTTGGGAATTAGGGATAATGTAGTGTTTAAGGTTAATCCTTTAGGCTCAAGGCTACACAAACAATGCCTAAGGTCTTTCTTGGATTAATCACCTAGAAACAATTCTATTAAGCATACATCTATTTAAACAAATTATTTATCTACAAGGATCTATATATGTTATTCATCCTAGGGTACATTTATACATTTTCATTTCAATTATTGCCTCTAGTCTATTATATATTTTAACTAAGAGACCTAATTAATCTACAATTAAGAGTAGGAAATTATCTAGTATTGTTCAAAATTTACAAGTTTGGAAATTCTATATACGCATTTGCTATGTCAACTACTGACTTATTACCTAATTACAGTCCAAGCACCATGCAATAAAAAAATAAATGCGAAAACAAGAAATATTTTTGGATTTTTTATTTTTTTAAAATGCATAAAAACTAAAATAAACATAAAAAGAAGAAAAAATAAACACACATAAAGTTTATTTGCACCCCCACACTCAGACTATACATTGTCCCTAATGTGTTCAAAAGAAAGGATAGGAGGTTACCAGACTTCCCTAGAATGCAGGATCAGACTAGCTCGGGCATCCACCTCCTCGTTGAAGCTCTATACGTAGTGTAGTCTTTCAGGTTACTTACTGAAAATATGACAAACAAAGAAACGAAACAAACAAAAACCACACCAAACACAAAATAACAATATCTAAAAACAAAATAAAAAAGTGTTTAATAGTTCACATGCCACATAAATAAATGAAAAAGAAATTAAAGTTGCGAAAGCATGTAACTATGTCCAATCTCTTCACGGAACCTTACTTAGTCCTACAAACATCTCGACAAAGTCATCTCGATACGACATATCATCCTCAGTGGCTTCCTTGTCATCATCATCAGCTTCCATCCCTTCACCTTGTTCTTCTTCTTCTTCCCCTGATGCATTTCCCTCGGATGAATTGCTCGATCTATCGGGCCATTGTATGCTCCCTACCCCCTTGCTCACCATGAAAGAATCCATAAATGGATTCATTGCCTCGAGCATTCTGTTATTGTGTCGTACATCACGACCTAGCCTATGTTGCCATTGTGTAGGCTCATCGGTCTTCATTGCTTTTCCCCTAGTGGATTTCTTTGGTGGAGTAGGAGGTTTCTTCATTTTGTGTTTGCGCCTCTGATTCCAATCCTGAATTTGTTTTCAATGAAGTTCTAGGAATTGTTAGAGCATGGAATCACTGATAATTCTGTAAGTGGGACGATGAAGCTACTTAGTGGAAGCCATCTCCACAGCAGCCTTACGACACAGGTCAATGACTAAATGTGGGAAATAGATACCCATTTTGCCATCAGCGACGCAATGTTTCAATTGTTGGTGTATCCACCTACCGACAGAAATGCGTCTGCGCTTCAAAATAGAGTATAGTAAGGTTGCTTTAAAAACATTAACATTGTTAGTACCAAGCACAGGGAATAAACGAGTGCATACAAATTGCATCCAATTTTTTGCTACGGGAAACATAATAGTTTTTTTAAAAGAGAGAGGTCGACCCATTGAAGCTTCTTGCTTCCACTCGCCTTTACCTTCCGTAAGCTAGTTCAAAATGGCATCCCTATTAACATTAGTAAAACAATTTAAATTGAGTGATGATAGATCCCCCTCCTCGTAAAATAGGACACCATACTACTTGCAAATATCAAAGGCAAAAATGTCAACACTAGCATTCCTGACGTACAGCCGATCACATTGAGAAATATTCAAATTAAAATAAAATTCCAATACTATGGGTACTACAACAGGCTGCTTAGGGAGCATGCAAAAATTATCCCACTGATTAAAATGCACATCCATCCCAAATTTCCTCATTAAAGGAAGAGGTCAGATCAAAACCGCATTCAGGGATGAACGTACATCCTTGAATGGTTTGATAGAAATCTGTGGCCTCTTTTTTTGCAAATTTTACACCATTGAATTCCGACGACGGAACCAAGGTGGAATGCGATCCAGATCATTTTTGTTGCCTCAGTGTCACACCCTAATTTTTATTTATTAATGTGCGCAAGTTTATATCACAAGTGAGTTAGTGGCCTAGTGGTTAAGAGTGTTAATTACACCTTAAAGGTCCCATGTTCAAACCCCTACACTCCCATATTAATTTTAGTTAAAATTTTTCTTGACCATTCAAGAAGGTCAAACCCCCTCTTTGTCTTCCAAGCATATTGCCTTAAAGGGAGGATTTCTTTCCTTTTGTTTGGAGTCAACGTACCTTCTAAAACCCCTTTTACACTCCCCTTTTCCCTCATGATCCATTATTCATCCCCTTGTCCCCAAACCTACCATTTTCCCCTTTGACTACTTTTGGCTGGCCATAGCACACCAAAAACCCTACTCTTTTCATTTTAAGTTTTCTTTTTGCTCTCCTCCTCTCCTTTAGCTGCACCACTACCACCCTCCTCCACCACTTTCTCTCCCTTTTTCTTCCTTTTCACCACCTTTGAAGCCCTTTTACTTCATTTCTCTTCCACTCCACCACCATACAAGGCCATCGCACCACCACCTCTCCTCCATCGCCACCATCGTCGCACTGCCACGTGGTTGGCCACCACCGATTCTCTTCATTTTTCTTCTTTTATCCTTGGAACGATGAAAATGTGCAAGTGCACACAATTGTATTCAAGTAATAAAGTGACAAGTAAATGTCGAGTATCGTACCCACAAAGACTGTGCTATGAAAAATATTTATGAAATATTTAATCAACAATTTGGTTAGGAACAAGATAATATTTGTGACGGATATTAATCTAAAGTATTAATCTAAACTAAATTAATCTAAGTTAAAGCTAAACTAAATTAAATTCCTATGCACGATTTCTAAAGGTTTTAATCAAAATGACATAAATGTGTCAGGTTAATTGCTCTAATTACTTGATTAAATCTAAACATTTTCATGCTTGTTACGAAACAATATTCACGGCAACCCGATATCTTTCAAACTTATGAACAACATTACTTACAAAAATCAGTTTATCTCTTGAACATACACATATACCAATACAACCGACTAAACTAATCTTTGATAAGTAAATGTGTTATAGCACATACATACATTATGAAATCAATTTATCTCTTGAACATACACCTATGCCGATACAACCGACTAAATTAATATTCATAAGTATGTAAAGGATCAAGTGAAGTAACAACATACACCTATATTTAAATAGTTTAATCACAAAAATCCCGCAAGTTATGCAAGGCTAGTATTCTCCAATACAATCACAATTTTAACCCTCATCTTCCTTAGAATATTAAGCATGCACAAATTAAATAGTGTGTCCATTAATCATGATTTCTACGTGCTTAAATGATTAATTCAATAGTTATATCATAAGGGTAATGCAATAATAATTTAGGCATGATAATATTTAATTAAACAAAATATTTAGGGCCTATAATAATTTAAACATTATAAATAAATAATCAAGAAATCAACACAATCAATCCAAAACTTTAAGAAATTTAACCCATTTTAATTAAAGAAATAATAACATTCAAAATCGCATTCATCATGATAACTGACAAGAATCGAAAATATGAGAAAAAGAATAGGATTAAATCCAGTAATTTCTTAAGAACTGCTTCCGTGTTCTTCTTCGTTCTTGCTCGATTCTTCCTAGATCGAGGTCTCTTATGAACACTCAAAAAAGGATATGCAAGGGAAAGGAAGGGAAAATGGACGGAAGGCTTAGAGAGAAAATGAGAGAAAGAAGAGAGAATCGAGTGAATTAGTGTGGAAAATGAGGTGAGTGAGGGTGGTATTTATAGGTGAGAGTTGGTGGATATATTTAGCAAATAAATATTAGCCACACAACTTGCTTGGCCGGTCATGCATAAGCAAGGTTTGAAAAATTCAAACTTTACTAAAATTGGCTTGGGGTGGGAATTTGAAACCAGCAAAAGTGGAGGGGTTTGAATAGAAATTTGGGAAAGTTTAAGGGATATTTTTCAAGATAAAATGATCAACATAATCAGATCAATGGGTCAGCTCTTGGATGGCACATGGCTAGCTTAAAAAACAAGGTGGTTCGACCCTTGGTTGCATGCACATCGAGCCACTTCACTTCATCCTTTATAATTTATTTTAATCCAAATTAATTGAATTAAAAATATAATTATAAAGAATAATTTAGCTTCATATTGGACTGACCCTTGGCTGGAAAAATATTCTTCTTAGCTCTTCATTGACTCGGTGTAAAAATCCCCTCAACGGTTTAAGCTGACAAAAATTCAATATGTTGGAAATTTGAGCACAAATTAATTATTTTATAATTAAATTAAATTTTTAGACATTAATTACTCAGAATTTGTATGAATTTAGGTTAAGAATGGTATGAAAAAGTCTATATATTTCATCATTCCAAACCCACAATTTTAATTTATTGCTCATCCCGAGTAATGCACAAATCACAAAAGAGTTTATCCTTTCTCTTGAATTCAAAATTATTAAGCATAAACACAAGAATTTAGAAATTATGTAGCTTAAGTATTTTTGATTCAATTACCATCATGCTTGTCTCAATAAAAATATGTCAAAATCCTATCACTCAATTTTTATTCCTCAGTTAAGAGCAAACTGTAATCATTAAGTTTAACTTACGTCTTCATTTGTTGAACATAGCAATTTCTCTCTACTAATGTAGGTAGCATTGAAATCTTGAATCAAATAGGTCTTTTCCATAGGTTCTAATGGGGATAGGCTTGGATAAGGAAAGATAGATAAATTTAAGTTAAAACCCTAGACTCAACTTGCAGCAACCCTTCAATTTCACCTGCTCTTTCGAACTTTGAATGATCCTGCTCTTTTCTTTTTCTTTTGACTACACATGCTCTATTTTTTCTTTTTCTTTTTCATTCATTCTTTGTGACCTTCATTTTTGTATGTATTATACTTTTGTTGAGCATCTTGGTACTCCTTCTTAACTCCCCAAACTTATTTTCATAACATAATCTTGATAGATTGAGTCTAGAAGTTGGGACAATTTAGAGATAAGTACAATAGATAAGATGGCTTAGATTTTGAAACCTATAGATTCTGAAAACTATAGGAAATGATACTCTAGTGACGAAACTCTAGAATTAAAGACATTTTGAACTGATAAATAAAACTTGTTTCTACTTGTCAAATAAAATTGCATAAAACTTAAGACTTCGATTAACAAATATGAATTTGCAAGGTGTTTGTACTAGAGGTATGAGAACTCGCGAAGAGCAGGGTCTAGGGACCTAGATAGATTCGTCTGCGTCACGAGTGTGCTCACTTGAGCCCATGACTGAACCCAAGCCAATGGCTGACCAAGTAGAGAATACTCGTACTGTAGAGGAGAATTATCAACAGCCTACTGATGATGTGTCACAACCCATTCTTAGGGTGCTACAGTGTGTTGCTAGGGCCCAAGGTGGATATGGAAATCGCAGACCTATTGTTGAGAGGTTCCCTACTAACAAAGCCGAGTTATTTAAGGCCATTGTTGGGATAACCCCCATCGTAAGAGAATACTGGCTTGAGGCTATGGAAAGGATCTTGGACGACATGAGGTGTACCTCGGAGTAGAAACTGAAGGGTACAATGTCACGACTTATGGATGAGGCTTACCACTGATGGCAAGCTGTTGCGATGGGTACCCAAGCTGATAGATTAACTTGGGAGTATTTTCTAGAGGCTTTCTAAAACAAGCATGTGGGCAAGTGATGGCATTAGAAATAACCATTATAACCTCTCTGATTAGTGTATACTTTGTTTCCTTTGTATTACATTTAGCATTCATTTTCAGCATTTTATACTTAGTATTTGTATTTTCTAAATCAGTGTTGTATGGTCTTACTTTCTTTCATTTTATCTCATTTTTGCTACTAATTTCGCTGCATTTAGCATCAGTTTTGCGTCTAAAGTTGTCAACGTAGGAATCCACCTTAGAAGATCAAAGCAGGAAAGCATTCAGAGTTGTCGCCACAAGTTTGGTGTAGAATTGCAGCCAAATATGTCACCACATGAATATTTCTACATTACACTAGGGACTTTATGCTACTAACTTATCCAGAAGCACCATGGCAGGAGAATATCAAGTTGTCGTAGCAAATAAAAATCTTTATTTGCATCCAGCAATGTCGCGACAACCTGCAACTACCTAATGCACAAACCAGATCTACGTGAGTGTATAGCTGGAAATAACCAACTTGTACAGCTGCAAAAGGGAGTTTGATCTGAGAAGGGGAAGAAACCTGTACCTTCTAGTGATTATAAATAGAGGGGAAAGAGAGAAGATCATCATCAAGCTCGTGAAGAAATTAATTCCATATTCTTTGATTCTCTTTTAAAGTGAGCTGTCATGGAAGTTTAACTTCCCAGGAGGGTAATCTGATGCGATGAGAAGGCGACTACTTTTGACGGGGAGTGCATAAGTGTGACAAAAAAGGAGTAATTACAGAAGGATTCTAGTAGACTAGGAATATCATGCTTCAATTTCTTCTTTAATTCCTCTTGAATGTTGATGAATTCTGTTGACTTTAATTGTGTATGGAAATACCTATTAATGTTAGATCTATTTTGATTTCAACTAAATTCTTCTCATCTATTTATCTTTGGATTTAACTGCTTTGACCACGGAAGTGCGATTGCAGTCACAGTCACTGGAAGGTGCGGTGGCAAAGTTAGATTAACAAGTAAGACAACAAAAGTCGCTTGAGGCAAGAAGGAATTTTGGCCACTTGTTCTCCAATGCAAAGCATTAATAGCACTGGAAGGTGTGGTAATTATGAGTACTTGGGTCTTTACTAAACAGAGAAGTTGATAGCAGTGAGATTTCATTAGAACTTAATTACGGCGACAATTTATCTACCAGTTACCTTGTAGTCACATTTAGTGTCTGTAGCCTTTCCAAGTCAAGGATCCCCCCATTTCTTTACACTTGATCTATTTCTCTTAATTTTCTGAATTTACATTCATAAAACATCTTCAAATATTCAATTCATTTTTCTATTAAATTGCCTTGACATTTATGTTACAGTTTATAGTATTTGCGTTGACAGATTTAATTCTAATCTTTATGCAGTTTTGACTTAATTGCATTGACATTATTTCTAACAATTTTCCTTATTTTAATTTCATTTGCTTCGACAATTTTAAGCAACAACAACACCATCCTCGTGGGATCGATATTCGATAGACTCACATCTGTCTATTATACTTGCATCGACAGTGTCCGCTTGCACATAATTCCTGTGACATTTATAGTGCGATCAAGTTTTGGCGCCATTGCGGGGGATGGCGTTTGTTTGATGTTTATTTTTGTCGTTGCAATTATTCTTTCTTTTCTGACTTCTATTTGTTACTTATTTGTTTTATTTCTTTTGTTGATTCTTTTCCATTCTTTTTAGGTGTTTTATGTCCACAAGGAGAAATCCTAACAACATTGTCAGTTTCAATCCAGAAATTGAAAAACTATTCGGAGGAAGAAACAAGAGCAAAGAAATATGGCTGGAAATAATATTGATGGTCCATAGTTACCGTCACAAAACCCTATTCCTCCAATGCAGCCACAACAATTCAATAATATACTACTGCCACAAGAAGAGCAAATTTCGAATAGGACAATTAGAGACTTTGTTGTTATTGTGCTCGATGATCTGCAACCAGGGGTTGTTAAACCAGCAATTAGACCTGATCATGGGCCGGGTCACCCGACCCGTCCCGAAGGTCCACCCAAAAAATGGGAGGGTTTGGACAAAAAATATATACTCAAAAAATGGGCTTGGACAAAAAATGAGACCCATTTTCTAAACAGGTTGGGCCTCGAGTATATTTTTTGGCTCGAGCTAGGCCCGGCCCGACTTGAATAAATTAACCATTTTTAATAAAAAATTATATTGTTGTTTTGGTGCTATTTTTTTACTGTTTTGGTTGCTGTTTTTTGCTATTTTGTGTTGTTTTTTACTGTTTTGGTGCTTTTTTACTGTTTTCGTGTTGTTTTTGCTGTTATTTTTGTTGTTTGGATGTTATTTTTTATGCGTTTTTATTATTTTTTTACTGTTTTTTTAATATTATTTGAATACTATAGAACTTATGTTTTGTTCTTAATTTTTTACTAATTTATTTGCAACTATCTTAGTATAAATTTTTTTTAATGTATTTTAAATTTATTTATTTTTTAATGTTTCTTTTAATATTTTAAGTGTATTTGATATATTATATATTTTTTAAATTTGTTGTATGTAATAAAATAATCTAAAAAAATTAATGCGAGCCGGGCCAAGCTTTGGTTTGACTATTATAATTCGGGTCGGGCTTGGACAAAATTTTAAGCCCAATTTTCGAGCTGGGCCGGGCTTGGGCCTAGCAATTGGACCTAAAATTTTATTGAAGCTCGGCCCGAACCTGACCCGGCCCACAATCAGCTCTATCAGCAATACAAGCTAGGAATTTTGAATTGAAATCAGTGATGTTCCAGACGCTAAACTCGAATGGACAATATGCTGGTTTGCCTCATTAAGATGCCAGGGAGCATTTCAAATCTTTTCTGTTAATATGTGCTTCTTTTAGTCAACATGGTGTTCCTGACGACGCCTTGAAAATGCAATTGTTTCCTTATTCTTTGCAAGGAAGACACGTACATGGTTTCTTGGTTTACCAGCTGGATCTATTGCTTCATGGAATGCGCTAGCAACTCAATTTGTTCTGCGATTCAATCCACCTACAATGAAAGCTAGACTGCGGAATGATATCACGGTGTACCATCAATTGGATGATGAAAACCTGCACACTACGTGAGAGCATTACAAAACTCTGCTTAGACGTTGTCTCATGCACGGAATTCAACAGGAGAGACAAATCGAAATATTTTATAATGGATTAAATGCGCAGACAAGAAATCTTGTCGATGCATCTACAAATGGTCCTTTGTTAGATTGCACCTATGATGAAGTCCTGCGGATCTTTGAGAGAATTGCACAAAATTATTATCAATACCCGATTTCTAGATCAGTTCAAGTGAAAACAAGTTTAGAGTTATTGAGCTAGATGCCATTTCAGCTCTAAGTGTACAAGTATCCTCACTGGCGAACATGATCAAGAACATGAAGGGGACGAGTGAGGTTGACCCTATTCAAGTAGCCTAGTAAAAGGATGTCCCGACATTTTGTTGTGAAATTTGCGACGACAACCATAGCTATGAGAATTGTCCATAGCATGCTGAGATGCATTCTATGACAATAATATCAGAGGGAATTCAAATGGTAACTCGTATAACAGTTCAACTAGAATCCAACAACCTTGGGTGAATCAGAATACATCTACATTTAGATATGGAAATTCCTCGAGTCAAGGGAACTTTCGACAAGGGAGTTACAACCATCATCAGCAAAATTACAACCATAATCCTTAAGTACATTCACATCCTGATTAGATACATTCATAGAATCAGATGCAATCACATTCTCGCATGCAGCCACAACAGACTGTAATGCCGAATATGCAAGGACAACATCAACAACAACAACAGCAGTACTCTCAACAAAGATCAGATCCATTAGTTGCTCTTTAAGCTTTGATGCGTGAGCATTTTACCAGAACTGAAGCTATTGTCCAAGGAAAATCTTCTTCCATCCGCACGTTGGAAACACAACTAGGATAGCTGGCTTCTAATATGAGCACAAGACCACCAGGTGCTTTGCCCAATGATACGAAAAATCCAAATCAGAAGGGGAAGGAGCATTGCAAGATTATTACTTTGCTAAGTGGAAAGCAAACTGTCGAACAAAGCAATAGGGAGAAGTTGCATCTGAAGAAGAAGTGGTCGAAATAAATGAGGAAGAACCACCAGTAATCATACCTATGCCTACCATTCGACCTACGAAGTTGTCGACGCAACTGCCAATGTCGACACAATCGGGTGCATCACAGTAACCCACTATTAATATACCTTTTCCATTTCCACAACGATTCAAGGAGAAAGAACATGACAAAGACTATCAAAGGTTTGTATCTACCTTGAAACAAATATACCTCTTGTTGATGCTCTTGTGCAGATTCCCAGCTATAGGAAATTTATGAAAGAGCTCTTATCAAAGAAGAAGAAGTTATCAGATATCGAGACAATTGCACTCACAGAAAGGTGTAACGCTGTACTGATAAATAAATTGCCACCTATAATGAAAGATCCTAGTAGTTTCACAATTCCATGCTCCATTGGAAACAATTATTTAGGAAAGGCTCTATGTAATCTAGGAGCTAGCATCAATCTTATGCCATTGTCAACATTCAGGAAATTAGGAATTGGTCATATGAGGCCCACAACAGTGACATTACAACTTGTGGACAGATCGTTAACGCAACCTGAAGGGCAAATAAAAGATGTTCTTGTCAAAGTTGATAAGTTTGTGTTCCCAGCAAATTTCATCATACTTGATTGCGAAGCTGATAAGGAGGTGCCCATTATTTTGGGAAACCTATTTCTTGCAACGGGGCGCACTCTTATAGATGTTTTCAAGGGTGAGTTGATCATGCGACATAACGATGAACACGTTACTTTCAGTGTTTTTGAAGCAACTCCTTTTAGGAGTAAGGAACAATGTCACCATATTGATATTTTGGACGAGTTAATTATGGAGGAATTTCATGAACATAATTCAATAGTGACAGAAGAATATGCAGTGACATTTGGAGATAATATCCTACTAGAATGTGACTACAAGGTTAAGGCTAATTTTATGAGCTCAGACATGGATGGCAAATGGTTTGGATTTAACAAATAAGACGATCCCTATTTTCAAGCCATCGGTTGAAGAAGCTCCGACACTAGAGTTGAAACCACTGCCAACGCATCTAAAATATATTTTCCTTTGTGACAATGATACATTACTAGTAATTGTTAGCGCAAGTCTCGACGAAAGCCAAGAAGAGAAGCTAATTGGAATATTGAAACATCATAAGAGAGCCATCGCTTGGAGTATTATAGATATCAGAGGCATTAGTACTTCTTTCTGCATGCATAAAATTAGGTTGGAAGATGAGGGAAAATAGTCAATTGAACAACAACGTCGATTAAATGAAAAAATGAAGGAAGTCATGAAGAAAGAAATCATCAAATGGCTAGATGCAGGCATAATCTATCCAATCTCAGATAGTACATGGGTGAGCCTGGTCTAATGTGTGCCAAAGAAGAGCGGCATCACGATGGTAAGCAATGATAAAAATGAACTAATCCCTACTTGCAATGCTACAGGTTGGCGAGTGTGCATGAATTACTGCATTTAAATGCTACCACAAAGAGGTGCATAATGCCATCTTTTTTGACATGATCGAAGATTCGTTAGAGGTATTTATGGATGATTTCTCTATTTATGGTCACAATTTTGATAAATGCACTGACAATTTAGCGAAAGTGTTGAAGCGATGCGAGGACACCAATCTGGTGCTTAACTGGGAAAAATGCCATTTCATGGCAACTGAGGGCATTATCCTTGCCCATTGTATTTCTTGTCAGGGCATTGAAGTTGATAAGGCAAAGGTAGAAATCATTGAAAAGCTACCTCCACCTTCTAACGTAAAAGGAATAAGGAGTTTTCTCGGCCATGCCGGATTTTAGCATCGTTTTATCCAAGATTTCTCCAAAATAGCAAAACCTCTCTGCTCCTTGTTAGAGTAAAATAAAAAGTTTTTGTTCGATGATGCTTGTCTGGAAGCATTCGTTAAAATTAAGTAGTAGTTAGTGCAGGCACCTATTGTCGTCACACTGGATTGGTCTGAACCGTTCGAAGTAATGTGTATTACGAGCAACTATGCTGTTAGTGTTGTACTTGGACAACGCAAAGATAAGGTATTTCATACAATATATTATGCTAGCAAAACTCTAACTGAAGCACAGGTAAATAATACAACTACAGAGAAAGAGTTACTGGTAGTAGTTTTTGCATTTGATAAGTTTCGCTCGTATTTTTCAACGCAAAAATTATAGTTTATACTGACCATTCTACCTTGAGATACCTTTTTGCTAAAAAAATGCCAAACTTAGGCTGATTAGATGGATTCTATTATTTCAAGAATTGATATTGAGATTAAAGATAGAAAAGGATTGGATAACCAAGTAGTAGACCACCTATCTCGTCTGGAATCTAAAAGTGAAGATGGAAACAAATCACAAATTATCGACGCAATTCCAGATGAGAAGTTATTCTTTATCGATGCATCTCCATAGTATGTAGATGTGGTTAATTATTTAGTTTGTGGGAAGCTACCACTGAATGCGACTGGTCACCGGAAGGTCAGATTTCTTCGAGATGCTGCGAAGTACCATTGGAATGAGCCATCCTTGTTCAAGGTATGCGCTGACAATATTATCCGTCGCTGCATTCCTGAGGAGGAAATGCTCTCTATCCTGAAGCATTGCCACGATGCTCCTTATGGAGGCCATTTTTGTGGTGTTAGGATAGCTGCAAAGGTCTTATAGTCAGGATTTTACTAGCTTACATTGTTTCGAGACGTCCACACTTTTGCTCAACAATGTTACAAATGTTAGCACATCGGATCAATATCTCGACATAACGAGATGTTACAGTAGTCTATCATGGAGGTTGAGCTCTTCGATGTTTTGGGTATAGACTTCATGGGACCATTTCCAAATTCTTTTGAAAATATGTATATTCTGGTTGCTGTTGACTATGTTTCAAAGTGGATCGAAGCAATAGCTATTCCAAAGGACGATGCTCGAATGGTGTTAAAGTTCTTTAACACATGCATCCTTACACGATTTAGAACACCTCGAGCTTTAATTAGTGATCAAGGCACTCATTTTCATTGTAACCAAGTGGCGACAGCTTTAGAACGTTATGGTGTGAAGCATCGCATGGCAACCACATATCATCCGCAATCAAACGGACAAACAGAAGTATCCAATCTAAAAATAAAAGGTATTTTAAGAAGGTGGTTAATCTATTTAGATAAGATTGGTCTTCGCGATTAAATGACGCATGTGGGCTCTTCGCACTGCATACAAAACACCGTTAGGGATGTCGTCATATTAGCTGGTATTAGGTAAATCCTGTCACTTGCCCATCAAACTTGAACATAAGGCCATGTGGGCAATCAAGTAAGTGAACATGGACAATGATGCTGATGGGTAGAAAAGATTGTTGGACATTTCAGAACTAGAATAAATTCAACGTAATGCTTATGAAAATGCTGCCATTTACAAGGAAAAATCTAAGAGATGGCATGACAACATCATTTTGCGTCGACAATTTTCCATAGGTCAATTAGTGCATTTATTTAACTGACATTTAAAATTGCATCCAGGAAAGTTACGCTCTAGATGACAGGCCCTTTTGAAGTTGTTGAAGCATTTCCACATGATGTGGTGATAATCAAAGGTTTGAATGATGGTCACCAATTCAAAGTGAATGGCCAACGATTAAAGCACTACCTAAGCCCAGATAGTAACGAACAAAATGAGACCATTAACCTGGTCACATTTTCTTAGAATGTCATTGCAATTTTTCCATTTACTTCTTGTCTTTTATGTTCCTTTTATTCGTTGCTTTAGTTTTCTGCAGGAAAAAAGTTCTTCTTTTTGTCGACGTACTCAAAAGCATAATTTGTCAACACATCCAATTGCTAACTCATCGAAGTGTTTCAAGAAAGAATCATGCTAATTGATTCACCCTGATCCTTAATCGTTTGATCAATCCAAAAAAGTACGATCTGTGTCCTAGTATTTGTTGGCTGCAGGCACAATGTACTCTCACGGCAGCAGCAATCATCACGTCTCTTCACCTTCATTTTTTATAAAATACCCTATTTTTGTCGACTGTGTCTTTAACACTCACATTCACCATTGTTGATGTAATCTTGCTTTTCTTCAACTTTCAGTTTTCTGCAAAATCTTCACTGTCTTTCTCTCATTTAGATATGGCAAGAACATGTGGTGCTAAAACCTCGTCGAAACCAGTTGTTGAATCGTTGGCAGCGATGGTCCAAAAAGATGACCAGCCCTCGTCTAAGGAGCCTGTCTTGCTCTTAATGAAAACGGAAAAGGATCATTTCTATGATATGATGCTGAAATGAAACTGCCATCTCGAGCAAAGATTTCAGTTGTCCCCACTACTGACGTCGGGGAAACAAGTGGCCAGAACGATTTTGCGTTTGGGCTGGGAGCAATTCTGTGATCATCTGAAAGGGTACTTCCCATCCATGGTAAGAGAATTTTATGCTAACTTAGTTAATCTAGAGCAGGAGTTCATCTTCGTCCGTGAAAGTCTGATGCCATAGGGCGCTGACCATATCAATGCCCTCTTCCACATTACCGAGGGAGAAGACGAGCATGTGAAGTTTTTAGAGAACTTGACAGAGGAAGGCGTTGATTTAATATTGAATGACTTATGCGTCGATGACGCTGTTCGGATTGGAAATAATCCGAACAATTATACGATACACCGTCCTTACCTCACCATCCAGAGAAGGTGTGGTTTCACTTTATCAACTATCATCTCCTGCCATCCACTCATAGCACTTCTATTACGCTGGATAGAATGTACCTGATACATTCTATTATCAAGGGTCGACGGATTGATGTCGGGGTAATCCTTCACCAGGAAATCGTTGAATATACCGCCAAACAAACAAGTATCTTGCCTTTCCCTTCTCTAATCATGTTGTTATGTAAATAGAGGGGCGTTGTGCCTCGCGAAGGGGAAGAGTTTTTTGAGAACAAAGTCCCGATAAATAATTTTTTGGTGGAAAGTATGACGATGGGGCAAGAAACCTCTATTATGAAGAAAGTGTCATCGAAGAAGGAGAAAGGAAAAGGGAAAAAGAAGGACAAACAAACCTATGCACCCATAGATCCTCAGATTTGGAGGAAGCTTACTGAGATTGAACAGATTGCTAATCGTATGGCTGTGCGACAAATTAAACTTGTCACCACAGTGGATGACATGGAAAAGTGCTAGAGCCTATTCTATGCCTATACCAAGGCATGGAATATTACCATTGTCAGCGCATTAAGCAGTAAGAGTAAGAAGTCGTTGCCAGAGTTCCCCGTGTTTCCACCTTTCATCAGGGCAATTACACCATAAACAGAGCAAGCTACTTTAAAAGGAAAGGCTCAGTCTGTCTAGTCCTCACACAAAATCCAGATCTCTGACGATGAGGACTAGGAGGTGCACTCCAAGGATATGGAAGATTGCTTTCGCAACATCGCCAACCTTTTTGAGGACGAGTTTTCAAACAGTTTGGGGGCCAAAATGGTAGAAAAAGAAGTTGCTACTATAGAAGAGGAGCACACGACTATTGCCTCTGTGGGTGTTAAAGAGGAAAAAGAGAAAAGAGAAAAAGAAGGAAGAGAAGAAAAGGAAAAATGAAGAAGATTTTGTGCCAACAAATTTATTGGAGGAATTTGTCGCCATATCTACTAGTGTGGGTGCTTTTGTTGAAAACCTGGCACCATCTGGGGCGAGCTAGGCCGAGGCCATAACATCCAACAATGAGGATTCTAATCTTCTAGCTATTGTTCCATATGTGGCACCACTTGCTGAGATTCATCCGTCGGATGTTCTGTCGATGAGGCCAGTATCCAACTGTCATGGAGGAGCAATCCACCGCACCGGTTGACCCGAAGGAGAAAAAGCGCAAACGCAAGGAAAAGATGTAGCTCAAAGAGGAGTGACCCAAAAAGAAGAAGAAGTCCAAAGCAGCCACATCCTCGGCTGCGATACATTAAGTTAGTTTTTCTTTTTCATTACTTAGTTTAGTTCCATGGATTTCATATAGGTGTCATTGCATTTTACTTGTCTCTGCATTTTATTTGTTAACGTTTTTTGCATTGTAGTTGCATTTCCATATATTTTGTATAGTATTATCAGTGCATTGGGGACAATGTAGACACTAAGTTTGGGGGGAAAATATATGGAATGGAAATGCAACTGCACCCACAAGTTTAAGATTTTATGTGTCTTTTGAGTTAAATGAAAGTATGCAAAATTATGAAAAATGTGTGACCACGAGTTTTTTATTTGATGCATAAATCTTGAATGATGTGAGATGATAATGTATGAATTGGATGAATATGATTGAATATTGTATCCTTCTATTTTTGGATGAATGGTTGAAATTGCATTAGTAATAAATGAGTAGTATCATTATTTGAATCTTGAATTAACTTACCATCTTACAGCTATGTATATAATTATATCTACTAATAAAAGACACTCCAATGTGGGTGCATTGTGACTTAACAAGGGGGAACACTCCACTACAAGTGTTAGAAAAATTATCTAGCCAAAGGCTGTCACTGCAAGAGTGTGTGTCGGTGCAATTACATGCTCCCTAGAGGTTTGTTGCACCATATTGTTATTACCCAGGAACAAGAGTATAGTAATGCAATGACATCTTTTAGTCAGATAAAAAGAAAGAGAAAAAGAAAGAAAAGTTAATAAAAAGAAATATATATATATATGTATATGACAATAAATGTTGTATTGGTTAAGAAGATTTAAGATTTAAAGTATGATGCTAGCATTAGTAAAGTTGCAGTTTTGATTAGTCATGCCTATAAATTATCGGCGTAATGTTCTATCATATGAATGTAATTTATACATTAGGATCTCAGAGAATTTAAGTTGCTAGAATAATTATTGCGGTGATAGGAATTTTGATATGACTTTGCTAGCTTTTATTTACTTGAGGACAAGTAAAAACTCAAGTTTGGGGGTGTGATGGCATTAGAAATGACCATTAAAATCTCTCTGATTAGTGTATACTTTGTTTCCTTTGTATTACATTTAGCATTCATTTTTAGCATTTTATACTTAGTATTTGCATTTTCTAAATCAGTGTTGTATGGTCTTACTTTCTTTCATTTTATATCATTTGTGCTACTAATGTCGCTCCATTCAATATCAGTTTTGCGTCTAAAGTTGTCAGCGTAGGAATCCACCTTAGAAGATCAGAGCAGGAAAGTATTCAGAGTTGTCGCCACAAGTTTAGTGTAGAATTGCAGCCAAATATGTCACCACATGAATATTTCTACAACACCAGGGACTTTATGCTGCTAATATATCCAGAAGCACCAGCACAGGAGAATGTCAAGTTGTCGCAGCAAATAAAAATCCTAATTTACGTCTTGCAATGTCGCGATAACCTGCAACTACCTAATGCACAAACCAGATGTGCGTGAATGTATAGTTGGAAATAACCAACTTGTACATCTGCAAAAGCGAGTTAGATCTGAGAAAGGGAAGAAACCTATACCTTCTAATGATTATAAATAGAGGGGATAGAGAGAAGATCATCATCAAGCTCATGAAGAAATTAATTCGACATTTTTTGATTCCCTTTTAAAGTGAGCTACAATGAAAGCTTAACTTCCTAGGAGGGTGAGGCAACTACTTCTGACGAGGAGTGCCTAAATGCGATGCAAGAGGAGCAATTACGGAAGGATTCTAGTAGAGTAGGAATAGCATGCTTCAATTTCTTCTTTAATCTCTCTTGAATGTTGATAAATTTTGTTGACTTTAATTGTGTATGGAAATACCTATTAATGTTAGATCTATTTTGATTTCTAATAAATTCTTCTCATCTGTTTATCTTTGGATTTAACTGTTTTAACCATGGAAGTGCAATTGTAGTCACAGTCACTAGAAGGTGCGATGACAAAGTTAGACTAACAAGCAAGACAACGGAAGTTGCTTGAGGCAAGAAGGAATTCTGGCCACTTATTCTCAAGTGCAAAGCATTACCAGCACTAGAAGGAGTGATAATTGTGAGTGCTTCGGTCTTTGCTAAATAGAGAAGTTGATAGCAGTGAGATTTCATTAGAACTTAATTGTAACGACAATTTATCTACCAATTACCTTGTAGTCACATTTAGTGTCTGCCAACTTGCCAAGTCAGGGATCCCCCCATTTCTTTACACTTGATCTATTTCTTTTAATTTTCTAAATTCACATTCATAAAACATATTCAAATATTCAATTCATTTTTCTATTAAATTACCTTGACATTTTATGTTATAGTTTATAGTATTTGCATTGACAGATTTAATTCTAATCTTTGTGCAGTTTTGACTTAATTGCATTGACATTATTTCTAACAATTTTCCTTATTTTAATTTCATTTTCTTCGACAATTTTAAGCAACAAGAACACCATCCTCGTGGGATGATATTCGACAGACTCACATCTGTCATTATACTTGCATTGACAGTGTCCGCTTGTACATAATTGCTGTGACATTTATAGCGCGATCAGGAAGCGCTATATTGAGGCTCATCATCAAGAGTTCATCGAACTCAAACAGAAGGACCAATCAATGTTCGAGTATGAGGTCGAGTTTCTGTGGTTAAGTAGCTACGCTCAAGGGATGGTCGCAATTGAGCAAGACAAGTGCGTCAAGTTTGAGAATGGACTGCCGTATGAGCTGATGATACAAGTGGCTCCTTTACAATAAAGGGTTTTCGAAGTGTTAGTGGGGAAAACCAAGATTATGGAGGAAGTAAAGCATTTGGAATGCAAGATAAGGGAAAAGGCTAGATTCCCTGCTAAGAGAGATGTTAGTCCTACTATTTAGGCTCCGTGACCTAATAAGCGATCCCAAGACGATCGACCTAGGAAAAATGTTGCTATTGCTATTGATGGGGGGAGAGCCCCATATTGTGCCACTTGTGGTGAGAGGCATCCAGGTGAATGTTTGAGGAGTTTGGGCCCATGCCTTATATGTGGGTCCTTGGAGCATAAGATCATGGATTGCCTACACTGCAATGAGAAGATGCAAGCACCAGATTAGAACCGTGTTCAAAATCTGAGAGCTAAACAATATCCTCCAAGAGGCCATGGTCCGAATAGAGTCAGTAATGCTGGGAAGAGACAAATAGCCTAAGGTGAAGGTGATAACTGAGCTGATGGTAGACAACCTGTACTTATGTATGCAGCTAGGTGTGGAGAGGATTATGACATCGTCGATGACATAGCAGGTACCTTTACTGTTAATACCATGACATTAGATCAACTCTTTCGTATGTATTGTGTGTAATGGCTAATAAACTGGGTATTAAGGTAAATGATACCATCAGTAAAGTGATTGTCCTTAGTCCTTTAGGGCAATCTGTTTCTATTAACAAACTGTACAAGCGGTGTCTATTAGAGATCAAAGGAGAAGTATTTCTGGTTGATTTGATGGTATTACCTTTTGGAGAATTCGATCTCATTCTAGGGATGGTCTGGTTGGTAGAAAACCAAGTCGTATTGGATTACGCCACTAAGAGGGTCAGTCTAAAAACTCTAGATTGTAAGGAGATAGTAATGGTGAACTGCACTGACCATTAGACAAGATTGTAATTTTCATTTTAAAAATGAGATTTTTCCATAAACGTTTGAGGAATTATTTCCCAACAGACTATCAATACAATTAATTTTTTTTTTTCATTTTATTTCTTCAATTCTATGTTTTCATATATTATTATTTTTATGATGATTAAGAAAACCATAAGGAACTAATTCCACTTTAGGTAATTAGGGAGTGGAAGTATGGATATTTAATTGTTGCATAAATAGGGATTTTCAATCGGATCAGCTGTTTGGGAAAGGAAGAGCCTGAAACAAACACTAGGCCTGACAACCCTAGAAAGTAATTTAGGTGGGAATGAACCCAAAATTTGTATTGCCTACCCATGAAAACCTTTTCCCAAATCGGTTTAGATTGTCACATCTAGCGATAAGTAGTCTCTATTGACTAGCTATGTTGGCGGAATATCGAAAGATCCAACTGGGTTAGTGACTAGTTCATTGAAGTAAAATCCCCAAAAACAAATAGTTGAAGAAACTATACTTAAGCGACCTAATCTCTCCAAAGCCATTTATCGAATCTACACATCTCATCCTTTATTTTATTTTATTTATTTTCATGTTTTCCCAACAAATACTTTTATTTTACTCTCGTACTATAATCCCTAAAAATAGTACTAATTAATTTTTTCTTTGCAGGGATTTAATTCACTATCGCCTTAAAGCCTCCTTTGGGAATAATCCTCGAAATACTACCAAGTATTTCGCTATACAATCTTTATTGCAACCTGGCCTGTATACTTGCGGAAGTCGAAAACACATACCGAATGGGAGTACGTTCGGTGGCAGTCAGATGGTTGACGAGTGTAGATATTACTTATCTAATGTAATCTTTACAATAATGGCCGAAAAATTGGTACGCAAGGAATATGGGGCATATTTCGTGTATATTATGGATACGAGTGTTAGTGGGCCATCTATTAAGAACATCAGTACTATAAGGGACTATCCCAATGTCTTCCTAAAGGTCTTACTAGGATTACCTCCAAGCGTGAGGTAGAGTTTGGCATCGACTTGTTGCCAGGAACAACTTTAGTGTCCATCTCTCCATATCAAATGGCAGCCAAGGAGCTAATGGAATTTAAGGCACAACTACAAGAACTTCTAGATCAAGGGTTTATTAGACCGAGTGTGTCATCGTGGGGAGCCCTAATTCTATTCGTTAAAAAGAAAGATGGGTCCATGAGGCTATGCATCGATTATCAGAAACTAAATAATTTGATCATGAAGAATCGATACCTTGTACCGATGATCAATGACCTATTCGATCAGTTTAGAGGTGCAAAAGTGTTGATCCGAAGAAAATAAAAGCAATACTAGACTAGAAACAACCTAAGAACGTAAATGAAATTTGAAGTTTCTTAGGTTTGGCCGGTTACTATAGAAGGTTTGTGGAATGGTTTTCTTTGATCGTAGCTCTATTCACCAAGATGTTGAGGAAAACTACCCCTTTTAAGTAGACTGAAGAGAAGAAAGAAAGTTTCAATATGCTTAAGTCCATGTTGACTTTAGCTCCTATTCTGATTCAACTAGAGTTTGGGAAGGATTATGTGGTGTATAATGATGCGTCTCATATCAGTCTTAGGTGTGTTTTGATGCAAGATGGTAAGGTTGTGGCATACACCTCGACATAGCTTAAGCCCTATGAACGTAACTATTCAACCCTGATCTTGAACTTAATGTTGTGGTTTTTACCCTCAAGATTTGGAGGCACTACCTTTATGTTGAGAAGTGTATTATATACACAGATCACAAGAATATTAAGTATCTCCTCACCCAAACGGAGTTGAACTTGAGATAAAAGAGTTGGATTAATCTTTTAAGGGACTATGATTGTACCATTGAGTACCATCTAGGAAAGGCGAATGTTGTTGCCGTTGCGTTAAGTAAGAAGTCGATGACCGGTTTGAGAGTGATGTTCGCAAAGTTGAGCTTAACTGATGATGGCGGTTTACTTGCAGAGTTGTAAGTGAGGCTTACCTTAGTGGATGAAATCTGATCAAAGTAATGTCCTGATGAGTCCCTCGATACTCACTTTAGATAGGTTGAAGAGGATAAGACTACTAACTTTAGCCCTAATTCTATTAGAATACTGTGTTTCTATCGGAGGTACTGTGTTCCCGATGATCGAGAGTTTAGGCAGCCTATACTTTAGGAAGCACATAGTAGCCCATACACTATGCATTTTAGAAGAAATAAGATGTACCAAGACTTAAGAGAGATGTATTAGTGGCCAGGGCTTAAACGAGATGTAATCGACTATGTGAGTAAGTGTTTGATGTGCCAACAAGTGAATGTTGAGGACAAATTTCCTTTGGGTTTATTATAACTAATTCAGATCCCTCAACGGAAATGAGAACATGTGACCATGGACTTTTTTAGTGGTTACCATTAACGCCTACTAAGAAAGAATCAATTAGGGTTGTAGTGGATCGACTGACCAAGTAATCTCATTTTCTACCTGTTCGTACTGACTACTCTCTAAATAAGTTAGCGAGATTGTACATCTCGGAGATTGTGAGACTTCATGGTGTACCGCTATCCATTATTTTCGATCGGGACCCTCGGCTCACATATTGATTCAGGAAAATGTTACCTGAGGCTTTGGGGACTCAATTGAATATTTGTATAGTTTTTCACCCACAATCTGATGGGAAATCTGAGCGAGTTATTTAGATTTTGGAGGAAATGTTGAGGGGTTGTATGATTGACTGCAGTGGAAGTTGGGAGGAACATTTTTTGTTGGCTGAATTTACGTATAATAATAATTTTCATTCGAGCATCCAAATGGCTCCTTATGAAGCGTTGTATCTCACAAATGTCGTACACCTTTATGTTGGACTGAGTTGGGGGAAAATAGGGTATTGGGTCCAAATTTTGTATAAGAAACTGGGAATGTGGTAAATCTGATTCAGGATCGATTGAGAGCAACATCTGATCAACAGAAGTCTTACACCAACTTGAGGTAGAGAGATATAGAGATACTGCTGGGGTTGAAGTCTTTCTAAAGGTTTCACCATAGAAGAAAGTATTAAGATTTGGACGTAAGGGCAATCTAAGTCTGATGTTCATTGGACCATATAAAGTGCTTAAGAAGGTTGGACTAGTTACTTACTAGTTAAAGTTACCTCTGAAACTAGACTACATTCATGACATGTTCCATGTTTCTAGAAGGTCAAACCCCCTCATTGTCGCCTTAAAAGGGAGGATTTCTTTCCTTTTGTTTTAAGTCAATATACCATCTAAATCACCCTTTTCTCTCCCTTTTTCCCTCAAGATCCACTATTCACTCCCTTTGTCTCGAAACCTACCATTTTTCCCCTTTGACTACCTTTGGCTGGTTATAACACCCCAAAACCCTAATCTTTTCATTTTAATTTTTCTTTTCGCTCTCCTCCTCTTCTTTTGTTGCACAACCTCCCTCCTATACCACTTTCTCTACTTTTTTTCTTCATTTTTCACCCCCTTTGAAGCATTTTTACTTCATTTCTCTTCCACTCTAATACCATACAAGGCCACCAAACCACCACCTCTCCTCCATCGCTGCCATGTCGTACTGTAGCTGTCGACCACCATCGGTTCTCTTCATTTTTCTTCTTTTCTTCTCCTTTTTTCAAAATTGACCTCCGTAATCCCTTAATCTCAATTTTTATTCATTAAAGGATCATCTTCCATCTTATTTTCTAAACTCTTTTATTTTGTGTTTATAATTTTGAATCCCCCTCTTTAACCAACTTTTCGAGATTTATTATCGAGTCTTGTCGTCTGTTATTTTGTAAGTGTGAAGAACTTTCGTTCATGTTGTAATCCAATATTTTTAATTTTGGTTTAGGATGATACTACCTATTCAATTTTGTGCCTGAATGAAGAGTCATTCAAAAATCTTGAAATTCGTGCATCAACAATAGGAAGAGTGCTAGTTGACGATCTTTTGCGTAAGTATTACTAATTTGCAATTGCTTTTAAATAATAATTATTATTCATTTGTTAAATCGGTATTAGCACACAAATTTGATCGAAACTGTAGTGATCAAGAAATCAGATTCACTCTTTTCGAAGTGGAATCGTGATCTATTAATCGAATCTAAAGTGTGGGGACTTGTTTTAAATAATGATAAACAATAATGATTAAATAGTAAATTATAAATAATATTTCTATTTATATGATTCTTGAAAATATGATTAGGTGAATACGAAAGTATTCTTAAAGATTGAAAAAAATCTGATAAACAAGGACAAGAAGTAAGTAATCTCGAAACTCTAAGATCTGTGATTATGACGATTATTTGGGTGATTCTGTAATATGTGTTATTTTGTGTTTCCTAGTACTCATGTCATTTGATTTATGGCTAATGAAATTATGATTATCGATATTTTGATTTATATGAAAATGTTTTATTTTATTTAAATGATCTATGGATTCACATGTTAAGCATGTCATATTCTGATATTTTCATTTGCATGTTAAACATGCCATTCTGATAAAATATATATGAGAGATTTGATTCGCATGTTAAGCATGTCATATTCCGATATTCTTATTCGCATGTATTCAAACCCAAAAATTAAACAGTCGAAGCAAGTTTGAATAAAATAACATTTAACCTAGAAATTATGTGTACTTTCTTACAGACATAAAATAGAGAGTGATAACCAGCATTAGAAAAGAAATGTGAAAGAGACAAATCGAGAATACTATTCCTAGACAACTCAACTTGCTCCCTCACTTTACTCTTGTGTCGCACTTAGGGCTTCTCGTTAGGGGCTGATCTGCATCCTTTTCACATCGGTTCACCCTTGGGGGTCTCAAGCCTCCATAGTCGCAAAGCTCAAAAGCTAGGTTAAGGAAGATAATGCCCAAAGAAGACTAAAGGAAACTCCTTTTTCTCTTTCCTTATGAATATTTATATTCCTCCAAATTGTATAGGTGCCTTTTCTACAGAATCAAACTGTCTCTAGTCATACAAGTTGGTTATACCAGACTGGACAGCTCATACATTTTTGTTCTTATCTGGACAGTTGTTAGATGCGGCGACAATCCTGGATGCAATATGAAATTACTTATGCAGCGACATCAGTACCAAAACAGGACAAATTTAAGAATAAGGACCATTGAGTTAGAAAATGCAATTTACTAAAGTAAAAAATGCTAAAATATGTGCTAAAGACAACTAAATGGAAGAAAATTAACCAATAAGTAGGGAGAAAACATATGTTCTTTCTACTACTATCACTGCACTATCTGGTGGCTAGTCCATAATTGGCGTAGGATCTGTTTTCTGAAAATCTGTTTTCTAAAAATCTGCACTATTTTCTAAAAAGTGTTGCATTGGGATCGTCATTATGCATTCTACCATATTTGATTTTTTGAATGAATATTTAATATAATATGATTTGATTAAATTGATGATTGTTCTGAATAAAATTATGTTGTTATTATTATTAGTAGCCCACATTGGGTTTTTTAAGCTCACCCCTCAAAATTCTAATAATAATTTGTGATGGATTTTTCATAATAATGACAAGCTTAAGCTAAATATGGATGATTTAAAAAACTCAATATTATGTATTCAAAACGTAGCACAACAAGCTTACGAAGTTGATGTTTTACAACGTATTGATATCAAGTCTATGATTTTCAAAATAATGAATAACTTAGTTACGAAATTTTTTCCGCTGCGATGTTTTTAATTAAATTTCAATGTTTTCCTAAAATATTCTCGAAACTTCAATTTTCCAATGATTAAGATAACAATTAAAATTGGTTTTACTTCAGAAAAGGTTCATGGATGATTTTACAAGGCGATTTTTTTAAGAGAAACCTTCTAAACATTTTACTGCGCAATTATTATGGTGGCAAGTGATCTTCGAGATTCAACAATAACATCTAGGTCAGGTCTAGGAGGTTACACTTGGGTGCATCTCAATTCAAAGCAATATAAATCGAACAACTATCTAACTAGAATCAATCAATATATAAACTAAAAATTGAAGAGTAAAAGAATGAAAACAATAAAAATAATTATAACAAAGCAATGGAAAAGAAAAATTAAACCGCTTAATCGTCATGTTTGATTGTGTCGATTCTAGAAGTGTAGTGTTTCCCAAGTCAAAGGAATGCAAACTCTGCAACAGATGAAACTAACAAGAAAAAAAAGTAAAAAGAAAAGAAAATTCAAAAGAGATTTGAAGAGCGATAGAGAAAATAGAAAGGGAGTGATTTTTAGGGATTTAGAATGAAGAAGTGGGGAAAGTAAGATGAATGGGGGTTTTAGGGTGTTTTGAGGCTTAAAATCCTAAAAAACAAGCGGATCGTGATACCCAAGGCTGGATACCACGATACCTCTATTTTGCAACTTCCCAATCTAAAGTCTGTCCGAGGTATCGTGATACCGAGGGTTGGTAATAGCGATACCATTGTGTAGAACCAAATTTTTTACTTTTGAAATTCCAAGAGTATCGCGATATCATAGACTCGATATTATGATACCTAAAATATTTTTGTCCCCTCTTGAAACTATCTAGGAAAACACAATATCTCCCATTGGGTATTGTGATTTCATTGAACTTACCTCTAAAACATAACAAAATCAACAATTTTCATCTCAATCATTAAAATTACATCCTAGCAAGTCTAAAATGAAATTAGCAACGAATTAAAACCCTACACTAAATGAAAAAAAAACTTAGAGTCCATGCTCAAAACATCTAATTATTTACAAAATTTTCGTTCTTTTGCCTTAGGCAGCAAGTGAAAAATTCTTCTCAGGGTGATACGTGATACCCCTATAGTGATGCTTGCATAGGGTTTCGGGCACCAACACATGTTTCCTTCTTGTCAACCCTACGATTTGGTTCTTGTAACATCTCTTCATGATCCTCCGTTTCCTCACTCAGATGCTTCACACCCTTGGCCTTAAACCTACAAACACACACCATTTCTCTTCCTGGGGGTATGTTGCACCCCATCATTACTGCTCAGAAACAAGGGTATAGTAATGTAATGATATCTCTCTGTCGTATAAAAGAAAAGAGAAAAAAATAAAATCTGATATATATATGTATATATATAATATAATAAATGTTGTATTGGTTAAGAGGATTCAAGATTTAAAGCATGATGCTAGCATTAGTGAAGTTACAGTTTTAATTATTCATACCTATAAATTGTCGGTGCAATTTTCTATCATATGAATGTAATTTATACACTAGGATCTCAGAGAATTCAAGTTGCTAGAATGATTATTGCTTTCACAAGAATTTTGCTATGACTTTGCTAGCTTTTGTTTACTTGAGGACAAGTAAAAACTCAAGTTTGGGGGTGTGATAGCATTAGAAAAGACCATTAAATTCTCCCTATTTAGAGTATAATTTGTTCCCTTTGTATTATGTTTAGCATGCATTTTTAGCATTTTATATTTAGTAATTGCATTTTCTAAGTCAGTGATGTTTGGTTTAATTTTCTTCTATTTTATCCCACTTATGCTACTAATGTCGTTACATTTAGTGTCAGTTTTGTGTCTTGAGATGTCATTGCAGGGATCTATCTTAGAAGATCAAAGAAGGAAAGTGTTCAAAGCTGTCGCTACAAGTTTGATCTAGAATTGCACCCAAACATGTCGCCGCATAAGTACTTCCAGATTACATCAGGGATTTTTCTGTGTGAACATATTCAGAAGTACCAGTGCATGAGGATGTCAAAGTTGTCATAGCAAATTAAAGTATAAATTTACGTCTAGAAATGTCGTGACAACCTGTAACTGCTTTCTGCATACACTAGATCTGCATGAGTGTACAACTAGATTAACTAACTTGTACAGTTGCAAGGAAGTTAGATCTAAGAAAAGAAGGACACTTGTACTGGCCAATAAAGATAAATACTGAGGAGAGAGAGAAGAGAGAGGAGATCTTGAAGCTCGTGAGAAATTAATTCCATTCTGATTTTTCTTAAGCTTGCTTCCATGGCAGCTTAAAATTCTTGGAGGGTGAATTGATGCGACAAGAAGGCAGCATCTACTCCTGACGAGGAGTGTTCTAAGTGCGACACAAGAGGAGCATTTATGGAAGGGTTCTAGTAAGCTAGGAATAGAATGCTTCAACTTGTTCTTTAATTCCTCTTAAACGTTGATAAATTATGATGAACTTAATTGTGTATGGAAATACCTGTTAATTTTAGATCTATTTTGATATTTTCTCAATTCTTCTTATCTGTTTATCTTTAGATTTAATTGCTTGATCACGGAAGTGTTATTGTAGTTGCTGACACTAGAAAGTGCAATTATAAGTTAAATTAACAAGGAAGACAACGGAAGTTGCTTGAAGCACGAAGGAATTCTGGCAACTTGTTCTCAAATGCAAAACATTACCAGCATTGGAAGGTGTGGTTAATGTGAGTGTTTGGGTCTTTGATAAGCAGAGAAGTCAAAAGGAGTGAGATCTCATTAAGTTTAATTGCGTCGACAATTTATCAATCATTTACCTTGTAGTCACATTTAGTGGCTGCTAACTTATCAAGTTAGGGATCCTCCCATTTCTTTATCATTGCTTTATCTTTTTATTGCATTGACAAAATAGCTTCACCCCTTCATTACATTTTCTTATTCAATTGCTTTGACATATTATATCACAGTATTACAATATTTGCTCTGACAGTTTTAATTCTTTTATTTGCAGTCTTACATTTAATTGCGCTGACATTATTCCTGATTGTTCTTCTTATTCTTACCTCTTTTGCATTGACAAATTTAAGCATAGACAACCATCTCTCCGGGATCGATATCTGATAGCTTTACACTTATCAACTATACTTGCATCGACAAGTGTTCGCTTGCATAATTGCTGTGACGTTCATAGCGTGATCACCTGGCCACCAATACATTTTCTTCAAGTCGTTGTACATTTTAACACTCCTCGGGTGAATGGAATAAGTTCAGCTGTGAGCTTCCGTCAGAATGTCTCATCTCAAATCTGGATCATTCGAAACACACACCTTGTCTTTGTAATACAACATACCCTCTATATCTACTGTAAACCCTGTAGTGACATTACTCTGTATCTGCCCCTTTTTAGATATGAGCTTTGGATCATTTCCCTAAAATTCTCGAATCTGCTGTAGAAATAACGGTCTCATCTTGAGTTCAACAGTGATAGAACCATCATTTTTCAAAGACAACCAAGCGTTCAATTCTCTTAGTGCAAACAACAATTTTCGACTCAAAGCATTAGTAACAACGTTAGCCTTTCCCTAGTGATAGTCAATCACAAGGTCGTAATCTTTTAACAGCTCTAACCATCGACGCTGTTAAAAATTCAACTCCTTCTGTGTCATCAGATACCTTAAACTCTTATGGTTAGTAAACACATGGCATCTCTTCCCATAAAGATAGTGACGTCAAATCTTTAATGCAAAGACTATAGCGGCTAACTCCAGATCATGAGTCGAATAATTCTTTTCATGCGACTTTAACTGACAGGAGGCATAAGCTATTACTTTCCCATCTTGGATCAAAATGCATCCCAACCCACTTAAAGACGCGTCGCTGGAAACAACAAACTCTTTTCCCGACTCTGGCTACATCAGGACCTAAGCTTCAATTAACAACTTTTTCAACTGATCGAAACTTTATTGGCACTTATCAGACCAAACAAACTGGATATTTTTATGTAACAACTTCGTCATCGGCAAAGCTATGATAGAGAAACCTTTCACGAACTGACGATAATAACCTACCAATCCCAAGAAACTGTGTACCTCAGCGACATTCTTCGGTACCTTCCAATTGAGAATAGCTGAGGTTTTGCTCGAATCAACCCGTATTCCATCTAAAGATACTACATGCCCCAAAAACCAACCTCTCGAAGCCAGAATTCACATTTACTGAATTTTGTGTACAACTATTTTTCTCGTAAAATCCGTATTACTTCCGTCAAATGCTGAGTATGCTCTGATTCTGTCTTAGAGTAGATCAATATGTCATCAATAAACACAACTACAAACCTGTCCAACTCAGGCTTAAGTACTCTGTTCATCAAATCCATAAATGCTGCTGAGGTGTTAGTCAACCTAAACGGCATAACTAGGAACTCATAATGACCATACCGAGTCTTGAATGTCATTTTCATTATATCACAATCTTTCACTCGCATCTGGTAGTAACTTGACTAGAGGTCTATCTTGGAGAATACGGTTGCACCTTTTAGCTTATCATATAACTCATCGATCCGAGGCAATAAATACTTATTCTTGATTGTCACCTTATTCAGCTACCTATAATCTATACACATCCGCATCGATCCATCTTTCATTTTCACAAATAACACGGGCGCACCTCAAGGTGATACGCTAGGTCGTATGAACCCTCTGTTTAACAATTCTTGCAGCTGAGCTTTCAATTCTTTCAACTTGGTCGGTGCCATTTTGTATGGTGGAATTGAGATCGGAGCGGTATCAGGTAGCAAATCAATACCAAACTCTACTTCTCTAGTTGGTGGCAAACCCGATAATTCTTCTGGAAACACATCTGTATTCTTATTAAGAACTGGTACCTGTTTCAACTCTGTTCTCAAACCCTTGTATAAGTATGTATGCCAGGAATGCTTTACAGCCTCTACGAACCATCTTTTATGCTGAAATAGCTGAAATCACCCTGGTTTCACTATTCAATCTGCCAGACTCAACTGTAATCACTTCACCTGTCAAACATTTCAAACTAATCTGTCTTTGCTTGCAATTTACTACTGCACCGTGCTCAGATAACTAATCCATACCCAAGATCACGTCAAACTCGGTGAATAACAATAACATTAGATCAGCAAAAAATTCACAGCCTTCGACTTTCAATGGAAATTTACGACATACCAAGTTAACAATGACACTATGCCCCAATGAGTTTGTGACTTGCACATCAAATTCAACTGACTCAATAAACAATTTCTTATCAGTAGCTAAGGTAGTGCAAATATATAAATGAGTCGATCCCAAGTCAATCAAAGCACACACAATATTATCAAAAGATAAATATACCAGTCACAACATCGGGAGCGGTAACCTCTTCTTTAGCTCGGATGGCATAAGTTCGTGTAGGTGCTCGAGCTTTTGACCTGCTTACATTATCTTTGTTTTCATTTCAATTCCTACCTACACTACTATTCTGCCCGGAGCGTCTACCTTTCTGTGGTGTAATTGGAGGATTAACACTCCGATCTTCCTTTGCTTCAAAATTCATCGGGCAATTTTGTATGAAGTGATTGGTATCTCCACATCAGAAACAAGCTCCTTTAATCAATCGGCATTCACCTGAATAGATTCTTTTACAATGCTTGCACACCGATTTTGGCACGTTTAGAATACTAGCCGTTGTTAATTGGCTGATTCTTAAATCTAGATTCTGGTGGTCCTGATCGGCTCCTACTCAGAAAGCCAAAAGGGACTGCTCATCGGACTTCACTATCTCTAAATTTCTTTAGGGGTGGTATTGAGAAGGTTCTAGTTGAATTCTTCTTCCCAAAATCTCGAAATCTCTTCTCTTTGTTTCTTCTGGTTATATACTTCCTCCATTTTCTGCTCTGTCTGCCAAGACGACAAATGGTCATATTTCTGAACCACCTACCATCATCTTTATTTCATCGTTCAAACCGTCCTCAAATCAAACACACATAGCCTCGTCTGTAGGTACAATCTCCCGTGCATATTTATTGAGAAATACAAACTCTCGTTCATACTCTGCTATAGTCTTTTTCCCTATCTCAACTCTAGGAATTCTTTTTTTTATCTAATTATCTCTTGCTGACATATTTCTTTTTAAACTCTATTTGGAAAAATTCCCAAGTAACCTCATTTTTCGGCATCACTACTACAATTATTGTCCATTAATTGTAAGCTTCATCTTTCAGTAACGAAATGGCACACCTCACAAAATCTTCAGGCAGACAAGCCATTTCATTCAATACCCTCAAGGTGTTTTCCAACCAATACTCAGCCCTGGATGGATCATCCTCAGCATTTTCATAGAATTCTTCCACCCCATACTTTCTTACCCTATCAGCCGGAATACGATGCCTCTATTCTATTAGAAGAGGAGATGGAGGCCTTACGAGGGGTATCGTAGGTCGGGCAATAGGCTATGTAGCGGAGGGTGGAAGAGGTGGCGCTATACGGTTATTCTGTATAAATTTTGAAAACCACTATCCCATTAAGTCGAAAAACATGTTTTTGGCTTCGCTTTTTGTCATCGGCAAGATAGGTGCCCCATGACTAGACTTGGAATCACTCATCGGGTCATTCCTATTTACTTTGTTGGTTTCATCTCTTTTAGAATCAGGCATCTTTACTTTTATCTGCAAAAACTATGGTTATATCGGATTCATCTGTATCATACTGTCATAGATTCATATTGCATGTACTACTAAATCATTTAATACAGTTATAACTATCCGAGAAATGGCTAAACTGTAAGCTCTGATACTACTAAATGTAACACCCAAAACCCGAAAACCATCATCGGCTAGGGTTCCAGTGTCTTACTATTTATTTTTCACTGTTCATCTTTACATAATAATATTCAAACTTTATTTCTATTAAAGGATTGTATTTCACACATTATAAATAATTATTTGATTATAAGCACATATCAATAAGGGCAAAAAGGTCATTTTTGACATTTCTAGAGACTTCTACTAGTACCTGTTGGACAAATATCAGTAGTTGTCAAGTCAGTAAACAGTTTAAGAATAGTGCAAATTTGTACCGATCTAAATGACAGTTCTACCGATACAAGTATTACCTCTACCGATACTAAAAACTCCAGAGAGCTAAAAATCTTACCCTGCTATTTCTACCGATACAAGTTTGCAAACTACCGATACTTGTTATTCATCTACCGATACAACCCAAGTTAGTGAGCAACCTCTCTCCTATCGTTTACTTCTACCGATACATGCATGGGTTTTACCGAAACAAGTATGCAGAATCACAAGAATCATGCCACAACACAAGTTTATCAACTCAAAACATTCATGACATCAATATGCATTAAGTTAACACGAAATACATAGATTCCAAACTATATCATAGTGTCTTTAAGTCTATATTCCAACTTACACAACATGCATTTGCTTAATTTATCAACATAACAAGATTTTCTTAATCCAAAGTACATAAGCAAAGAAAACGTCATCCTAGTACATGTTATAAGACTGAGTGATGCAAAAACTACCAGCAAGCTCCGTGATAGTGTGACTTCGAAGAGATGACGATGATCTGATCTTCAATCAGTAAAACAATCTACAAAATAATAACAACATCTTCGGTAAGCTTCGTAACTTAGTAAGTTGGATAGTGTAAGGAGTTACCAAACATTTGTAACAAGCAACTATAGCTCAACCGAGCCAAGATAATACCATTATTTCTTGAGTTAAATACAACTTTCATTTCCCTATCTATAACTTTCTGTTACCAGTACCCGATGCTGCTCACACGAGCTATCGAGGACTCGCAACATATGCCTTACCCAGCCATCGGTACGGTGTTTGTCTATAACTGTCCCCTTAACGATGCTGCTCATACGAGCTGTTGGGAGTATGCATAAAGCATAAGTCCTAGCCATCGAAGGGCCTATAATCCATTTAGGATTCATATCTCTTTTCCAAATTACGATGCTGCTCACACGAGAAGTCGAGGACTCATAACATATGCGGTACCCTAGCCGTTGCGTCGGTACATTTTCAATGGCATAAAGCCTACTATCTTTTTCGTTTCATTTCCTTGATCTCTTCAATGTCAAATGCTTTCGATTTGCTAAACATTGACAATATACGTACAAGAAATATTAAGTAAAATTTACATTACGAACATGCCGAACTCACTTGCAGTTACGATTAGACTTCAAGGATTACTCCCCTAATTTCCCTTTTCAACGATCTAAAGCACGATCGTAGTCTACATCCACAATTCATCCAATTCGTACATTAAATCACATAATTGAGTCATTCAACACAATTTAGTCTTTTTTGGGAAAATACAGTTTCACCCCTAATAGTTTCCTTTTATTCAATTTAATCCTTCTAACGCAAAACATGCAAAATAATCCTTCTCTTACACAATCAACCTTAGCTGAATTCTCTAAAGAGCTCATCCAACCCCCTTCACACATTCATTTCCACAATAATATATGTATTTTCATCATTTTCACATTTTTCCCTAAACCCTAATTTCATTAAAAATCTCTTTACAAAAAGATCTAACCCAAGTATCAAGCTTTCAAATCTATCAAGAGCTTTCAAGAACAAGTATTTTCAAAATGGCAAGTTTAATAAAATTTGAAAAATTCACAAATTAGTCCTTGCAGATTAAGCTGATACGGACTCAAAAACATAAAAATTACTAAAAGCGATTAACATTTACTTACTCAAATCAAAGCTCAAACTTTAGGGATGGAAACCCTAATTCCTCTTGCCCTATCCGTGTAAAACAAGAAGAAACAAGTCAAATTTCTATTTTTTCTTCTTTTAATTTCCTTTATATATATTAAAGGGTAATTTTGTAAATAATTAGACTTTCTTAATTAGTTTAATTAATCACTTTCTTAACATTAATAAATCATAATTTTAATCATAATATCCCATGATAATCCACCCACGAACATATTTTAGGTTAATTTACTCATTTGGTCCTTCTAATCAACCATCTCTACTTTTACACCTAATACAATTTAATCCTTTCTACTCAATTAACTATTTAAACATTGAAATTTCCTTACCAACTTTTAATACGATGCTAGTGAAGTCATAAATATTCAAATAAATAAATTAACAGCTCGACTCGACTCATCAAAATTGTGATCCCAAAATCACTATTTTTGACACCACAAAAAATCGGTCAGTTACAAACAAAGTAGGCAGAATCGACAAAAAACTGGCTGAGGAGAATGTCACGACCAACACTCCATTATGTTGTGACTTAGAGGCACTGAAGGGAATGTCGCGACAAACACTATCTATGTCGCGACAACGACTGCAACTTTCTGCTGAATGACCCGGCCCAACTACGCTAGCTGACGGCTTAAGGCTTATTTTTTTGACTTTTCACACTTTAAAATCCTAAATACTAACCATTATAATATCTAAACATTATTCTAACTCATTCTTTCTTAGTTCAATATATCAAAAACCTAGAAATCCTTTCCTTTCTCTAGTTTTTCTCTTTACTTTTCAGGTTTCGAAGCAAGAGGGGAAAGCGCACCCATCCAGGTTTAAAGTTCTTATTTTTACATATTTATCATTTAGAATGCCTCCTAGAAAGGTTAGAAGTATGGTAGAATCAGAACCATCATTGGATACAACTTCTTTAAATTTTTTAAACCGGAATGTAGAAAAATATTTCAATGAGCTACAAGGAAAAACCTTCATTCAAGAAAGGGGTTTTGATCCATTGATGGTTTTATGGAAAGAAGTTTGGGCTTTAGTTAGGTACCATAGATGGGAACGCTTTTGGACAATCCTTACAGAACCTACTGTTATCCCTGTAGCCCAAGAATTTTATGCTGCTCTAAAATATCTCATCTTTAAGACTAGGGATGAACTCAATTGGGAAACCTTACTAATTAGGGGAATTAGTGTTAAGGTAAACCCTAAAATAATTTGTAATTTCTTTAATGCTCCTTATTATGAACAAGATTTCTTAGATCAAATAGATTTAGAATCTTTTAGTGATATAGACATGCATGAAGTAATTACTTATTTGACTGAGGGAAGGGGGTAATGGAAATTTAGGCCAGGCACTAGCATTCCCACATCATTTAATCAAGCTATCATGTTTCTTGAAGCTAAGATATGGATTCAATTTATTTGTACCCGTATGATTCCTGCATTAAATGTTTCTAATGTCAATGCTTATCGAGCAGTATTGTTATTTGCAATTTTGCAGAAAAAGCAGGTTTGTATAGGGAAATGGATCCACAGAGACATGATTCGTTATGTAGGAAACCAAGAGGTGGGGATTTTCTTTCCTCTCCTAATCACAGCTTTGTGTGAAAGGGCAGGAGTACCCATGACATCTATCGAGCAAACCTTGAAGTCGTCAAAAAGTGTCATCGGTGATACACTCTTCCAACAATATGGAGAACTTTGTGCTAAACAAATAAGAGAAGGGAAAAATAAATCATGAACCTCGATGGCTACAACACCATCCACACAAAGGTTGGCACCAACCTAACAAGGAGTTAGTGAGGAGACTCATGCAAAGCCAGATTGGATGCTTTAATGGATGCATGAATCGAGACCAATATTCCAAGAGGTTGCTCGACAACATAACCTTAGGGTCCCTAACTACATTGTACACATGTTTGGGGCAATGGATGAGGAGCATGATGACAAAACGCCAGAAGAAGGGAATGACAATGAGGAGGAGAAAGATGAGATGAATGAGGAAGAATAACTGTTCGAAACGATTTTATTTTGTAACTTTTGGATAATTTTTCTTTTCCATTGTAAGACTTATATAATTCGTAGGAGTAAGATTAGTAGTATCTCTGTATATATGCTTGAATTCTTTTTGTAGGAACCATACATTACGGAAGACACAATAATTTCGAACATTAACGCTAAAAGGAGAAGGACAACCACCATGAGAAGAAGAGGGCCTTCATGATAAATTGGGTAATTTCTTTCCTTTATTATTTGAGGGGACTACACATTGGGGACAATGTGTTTTCTAAAGTGTGAGGGGCTAACATAGGAATTTTTTACATATAATTTTTACTTTTAAATTTTTATGTGTGCTTGAGCATGTAGAGATGCAAGTGATTGGTTAGGAGCATGTATAATAGGTTTATTATGTTGATTGGTAAAATTGGCATGATGATAAGGATTTTTTAATTTTTGAGAATGAAACTTTTAAGTTCTATAGGTTATATTAAAGTATAGATAGAAAGGTATTATTAATACCAACTGATATGCAATAGATGAGGAAACAAGCATGCAAGTATATATGATAGATGATAATTTTGAAATTATGTGATGAAATTGATATCTGTGCATATTAAGGTGTTTAGGGATGACCTAAGGCATTGTTTGGACTTCCCTAAAGCTAAAAAAGTCAAACCCTATTCTAAAATTTTCAATTAGTACCCATTTTTTAGCCTTATGACCCTTCTTGATAAACCATAGTATAAGCCTCTTTAGCCTTAAAACGAAAAATTTGTGTAGTCTTTTCTTTGATCCTATGTTGCATGGAAATAAATGAATGGCCATTGGCATTGAGGGTAAGTAAACACATTAAGGTGGAGGTTTCAAAATAAGATTAAGAAACTCAATATAATATATGAACTTTAGTCGAGCCAGAATAAGAAAATAGAGAAAAATCAAAAAGAAAAAGAAAAATGAGTAGAAACAAAAGAAGTATGAGTAAGACATCATATAAATAGTGACAAAATTATAAAGTCACCAATACGACGAAAAAGAAAGAAATCTTACTCAAGAACCGAAAAGAAAGAAAATACTCATAGGCTAGTTAAAGTGATTATTTTATTTTGAGAATCCTAAAATGGAGAGAAAAGGATGGTGAGAGAATGAGAAATAAGAGGGTGAAATGGAGTGGGACACAAAGGGGAAGAATAGAGAACAATGCCATGTGCCGAACTATTTTCGTGTTTGTAACCTTTTGTGCTTGACTGTTCCTTGAAATTCATACCTATCCTAAGGCTCAACGCGTTACAAGCCGAAAAGCCATATGTGAGTTAAACAACTTTATGCATGAATAAATAGGGAAATTGCATGATTTCATTATGGTTGTTTGTATTGTACTAGGATAATTAAAATACTTATATTTGGCATTGATGGATATATATATTGATAAAACCTTAATATGTGTATTTCCTATAACCTTTCTTTTTTTGTTTTGTTTGCTTGAGGACAAGTAAAGACTTAAGTGTAGGGGAGTTTGATCTATTGGTTTCATACCTAGCAGATTGAACAATTTGTCACACTTGAAGAGCTTGAAATCAAGTATTTTCGTAATATTTTCATAATATTTAGTTAGATTTCTTATTTAAATAAATTGTGTAATCTAAGTGTTAAAATGATGATTTATTTATCTTTAAGGCCAAATGAGGCCTAAAAGTTAGCTAACATACTTAGTGAGAGTACAGGAGACCACAAAAAGTGCACTAAACGGAAACTGATCACTTCGTCACGACATAGGCTGAGCTACATCATAACCAAGGGATCAAAATTAAGGAATTTGACATCTGACTTCTTTGTTGCGACACACAGGAGCTATGTCGCGACAATGCCTGTAAGATGACACTTCACAAGGAGACTGATGCCTATGTCACAACACAGAACTTGGTGTGTTGCGACATCGACCCCTGGATGCATATCTCACATTAAACAAAGGACATTTTGGTCTTTACAATGCCATTTAAACACAAGGAACGATAAATGAACTAGGGTTTACGAAAAACGACCGTGTAAAGCTATAAATAGGACCTTTAGCACTAGGGTTTACACACAATTACTTAGCTTTTAGTTTTCAATTTTAGTTTATTTGTTTTTAGCTTTTGAAACGAGATTGTAAAAACTCAAGCAACCGATCGAGGAATTTTTCCCAACAAATCGCTTAATACAATTCAATTTCTTTTTCATTCAATTCTTGATTTACATGTTATCATATATTGTGTTATTGATGAATAAAGAAACCATGAGAAACTAATTCCATTTTAGGGAATTAAGGAGTGGACGTATGAATAATTGATTGCTGATTTATAGGGGTTTTACCTTTCGGATCAACTATTTGGGAAAGGAAGAGCATCAAACAAACACTAGGCCTAACAACCCTAGAAAGTCATCTAGGTGGGAATTAATCAAAAATTGGTATTGCCCATCCGTGAACAAATGTTCCCCAAATCGGTTTAGATTGTAACATCTAGAGATAAGTAATCCCTATCGACTCACTATATCGACAGAAGATCGAGAGATCCAACTAGGGTAGTGACTAGTTGATCGGAGAAAAATCCCCAAAACCCAACAATTGAGGATATAATACGGAAACGACCTAATCTCCCCAAAGACATTTATAAGAATTTCTACAACTCATCTTTATTTTATTTTATTTTGATATTTGTATTTTTATGCTTTCAACAAACCATCTTATTTTCCCACGTACTATAAACCCTAAAACTAGTACTAATTAATTTCATTCTTTGCAGGGATTCTATTTACTATCGCCTTAAGCCTCCTTTAGGTACGATCCTCGGAATACTTCCAATTGTTCCGTTGTAAACGCATTATATTTACAACCTGACTTGTATACTTTTGGAAGCCGAAATCTACATCGAACGGGAGTACATTCGGGGGTGATCACCCGTATACTTGCGGAAACCGAAAACACATACCGAACGCGAGTACGTTCGGAGGCGGTCACTGGGATGGAAATTCCAAAGTTAGCAAATTACCATAAACCCAATACAGTATGTTTTAAACGTTTTAAAAGAGATACAAAAAGGAATATTCTACCAACATTAAATATACCATGAAAGAGAAAATTGAGAAGTGTAGGACATGATGACATGGATGATATGGGGCAAAATGGGGAATGTTTAAAGAAGGCAAAAAATAATGACAGGAATTTGATGGATAGGAGTGTTTTGGATTTGGGATTGGAGTCTTTGGAGCAAGTTGAATCTTCTCCTAAACATGGATCGATGGCTGTCAAGTGACAAGTCGACCGAGAGAAATGATAACACTATGCTGGAATGTTCGGGGATTAGGGAGTTCTCAGACAGTACGAAGACTTTGTTACTTTTTGAAGTCAAATAGTCCCCAAATGGTCTTCTTTATGGAGACGAAGCTTGATACGATTAGAATGGAAAAGACATGGACGAGGTGTGGTTTTAATTACGATATTGAATTAAGAGCAAATGGGTCTAGAGGAGGATTATGCTTGGCTTGGAAGGAAGAGTTGATGTTTAGTTAAGAAGTTACTCGAAGAACCATATTGACATCCTAGTGAAGCATAGTGAGGAGGATAGAATTTGGTGTTTTACCGGCTTTTATGGATAGCCTTTTGCCACAAGTAGAAATGACACGTGGACCCTTTTACGAAGGTTGGGGGAGGAGCAAAACTTTCCTTGGATAGTGTGTGGGGATTTAATAAGATATTATATTCATTCAAAAAGACTAGAGGGCTTCTACGGGAGAAGAAGATGATGGTAGTCTTCTGAGATGTACTTGAGGAATGTAATCTACAAAAATGTGGGATATTTTGGCACGTGGCTCACATAGGAAAGGGGTATTTTACCAGAGACCAACATACATGAATGTTCGGATAGAGGAGTCGCAAACGAGGTATGGCTGGGAATGTTTTTGTATGCTAAAATTGATCACCTGCCTCACTCACTTTCGAACCATTGTCCGCTCTTACTTAATACTAATCAAGATAAGAGGTTACGGAAGAAGAAATATTTCAAGTTTGAAGTGTGGTGGTTGTTGGAAGACACATTGGAAGTTGAAATTGAAAAAATTTGGCAAAGATATGTGGAACGATGGAAATGTGCAAGTGTACACAATCGTATTCAAGTAATAAGTGACAAGTAAATGTCGAGTATCGTACGCACAGGGATTGTGCTAGGAAAAGTATTTATGAAATATTTAATCACAATTTGGTTAAGGAAAAAAATAATAATTGTAAAGAGTATTAATCTAAGCTAAATTAATCTACGTTAAAAATAAAAATAAAATTTAATTTCAGTGCACGATTTCTAAACCTTAATCAATATGACATAAATGTTTTAGGTTAATTGCTTTAATTATTTACTTAAATATAAATCATGTTCATGCTTGTTACGAAATAAATTCATGACAACCCGATATCTTTCTAAATTATGAACAACATTACTTAAAAAATTAATTTATCTCTTGACGGTATTCCTATGTCAATTCAACTGACTAAACTAATTTTTAATAAGTAAATGTGTATGGCACATACATACTTTATGAACTAAAGTAATCTCTTGAACATATACCTATGCCAATTCAATCGATTAAATTAAAATTCACAAGTAAATAAATGATCAAATGAAGTAACAACATACACCTATATTAAAACAATTTAATCACAAAAATCCTGCAAGTTATACAAGGCTATGTATCATTCAATACCATCACTAATTTAACCATCAACTTCCTTAAAAGATTAAACATGGATGGCATTAGAAAAGACCATTGATTTCTCCTTACTTAGAGTATAATTTGTTCCCATTTCAACATTTTTAGCATGCATTTTTAGCCTTTTCAACGTAATGATTGCATTTTCTTACTTTGTGATGCTTAGTTTAATTTTCTTTAATTTTATCTTGTTTTTGCTATTAATGTCGCCACAATTAGTGTTCAGTATTGCATACAAAGATGTCAGTGCAGGAGTCTGTCCGGAAAGATTAACACATGAGGGTATCCAGGGTTGTCGTCGTAAAATAGAATCCAAATTTACGCCCAGAAATGTCGTCACAATCGACAACTGTCTGATAAACACACCAGATCTGCGTGAGTGGATAGTTGGTATAACCAACTTCTACAGCTAGAGGAAGTTGGATCTGAAAGAAAGGGCACTTGCGCTTGGGAATGGTGGATAAATACTAATGAGAGAGGATCATTAAAGGGGATCATCTTCCAGATTTGTGATGCATCAATTCTCTTCTCTTCAACATTTTCTTAATCTTGCTTCCATGGTAGCTTAACTTCATTGAGGGTGACCTGACTATGACAAGAAGGGAAATATTCTCCTGACAAGGAGCATGCTTAATTGCAACGTAAGAGGAGTATAAGGGAATGGTTCTAGTAAACTAGGAATAGGATGCTTCAATTCATTCTTTTATTCTCTCTTCAAACGCTGATGAATTTTGATTAATTGAATTTGTATGGAAGTACAATTTAATTTCAGATCAAGTTTGATATCTATTCAATCTTTCCTTCATTGTTTATCTTTGGATTTAGTTGCTTGACCACGAAAGTGTAATTGCAGTCACTGTCACTGGAAAGTGCAGCGACAAATTAAGTTAACAAGCAAGTTACTTGAGGACTAGAGGAATTCAGTCCACTTGCTCTTGAATTCTTTGCATTGCCAGCACTAGAAGGTGTGGTTTGTGTGAGTATTTAAGTATTTGATAAATAGGGAAGTCGAGGTTGGTAAGATCTCATTGAGCTTAATTACGACGATAATTTATCTGTCATTTACCTTCTGATCACATGCTATTTGCCAACTTATCAAGACAGGGAACCCCCATCTCATTATTATTGTTTTTACTTCTTTAATTTTCTTAAATTGCCTCGACATATTTCATCACAATCCCTTAACAATTACTCTGACAAATTACATTTATTCATTATTGCATTCCTTATTTTAATTGCTCCGATATTATTTCATTACAATCTCTTTAGTTTTAACTTTAATTGCATCGACAAATTTAACCAACAAAAACACCATCCTCTTGGGATCGATATCCGACAGATTTACTTTTGTCTATTATACTTGCATCGACAATGTCCGCTTGCACATTATTGCTGTGACGTTCATAGCCGATCAAGTTTCGGCGTCATTGTCGGGGATGGCGTTTGTTTGATATTTATATTTGTCTTTGCAGTTATTTGTTATTTCTTAATCTTTATTTGTTACTGTTTTTTACTTGTTTTACTTTAGGTTTTTATGACCAGGAGAAATCCTGAAAATATTGTTGACTTAGATTCGGAGATCAATCAAACCATTAGAAGGAGGAGACAAGAACAAAGAAACATGGCTTTGCCAGGAATCGATACTGAAATACCACCGTTGCAGCCACATAATCCTCTAATACATCCACAAGTTATCAATAATCCACCGCTGCACAAGATGATCAAATGCAAAATCGAATCATCCAAGATTTTGTTGTTCTAGTTTTGAATGATTTGCAGCGTGGTGTTATTCGACTAGCTAGTCAAGTTGGCAATTTTGAGCTAAAATCGGTCGTGTTTCAAATGTTAAATTTGAATGGGCAGTATGCTGAATTGCCACATGAAGATGCTAGAGAGCATATTAAATCTTTTATAATGATTTGTGCTTTTTTCAGTCAGCAGACTATTCCTGAGGATGCCTTGCGAATGCAACTGTTTCCTTACTCATTGCAAGGATAGGCTCGAACCTGGTTCCTTGGATTACCTACTAGATCGATCACGTCATGAAATACACTTGCAACTCAGTTTATTTTTCGTTTCAATCCACCGACAATGAATGTTAAGCTCAGAAATGATATCATTACATACCATCAGCTCGATTACAAGAATCTGTATACAACATGGGAATGCTACAAATCTCTTCTTAGACGATGTCCTATGCATGGAATTCAACAAGAGACGCAGATCGAAATTTTTTACAATGGGATGAATACATAGACAAGAAATCTTGTCAATGCATCTGCTAATGGTCCTTTGTTGGACTATACTTACGATGAAGCTATCTGAATTCTAGAGAGAATCACTCAGAACGATTATCAATATTCGATCTCTAGAGTTGCTTGGTCGACCTATACACGTCACAGCATTTAAGTGCAAGCGGACATTAGTTGATGCAAGTATAGTTGACAGATTGTATCTATCGGATATAGATCCCACAAGGATAGAGTTCTTGATGTTTAAATTGTTAAAGCAACTAAGGTTAAGATAAGAGTAATTGTTAATAAAAATTTCAGCGCAAAATAGTTAGATTTGTACTACTAAAAGAATTAATCTGTTAATGCAAATATACAATAAATTGTCAGAGCAAATTAAGATAAAATGAATAGTTGTTGGGATGTTTGTAAACGTAAATTCTGAAAATTAAAAGATATGATCAAGTGTAAGAACTGGAGAGGATCACTGACTTCACTAGTCGCAATGCTAAATGTGACTGCAAGGCAACAAATAAATGAATTGTCACCGCAATTATGCTTCAATGAGATCTTACTACTATCACTTCATCTGTTTAAGAAAGACCCAAATGCTAATAATTACCACACCTTCTAGTGCTGGTAATGCTTTGCACTTAAGAACAAGTGGCCAAAATTCCTTCTTAGCCTCAAGAAACTTCTGTTGTCTTGCTTGTTAATCTAACTTGTCACCACACCTTCCAGAGACTGTGACTATAATCGCACTTCTGTGGTCAAAACAGTTAAATCCAAATATAAACAGATAAGAAGAATAGAGTAGAAATCAAATTAGATCTAACTTCAAATGGTACTTCCATACTCAATTGATAATCAATAGTATTCATCAACAATTAAGAGGTATCAAAGAAAACAGTTGAAGCATCCTATTCCTAGTTTACTAGAACTATTTCGTGATAGCTCCTCTTGCACCGCATGTAGGCACTTCTTGTCAAAAGTCTTAATCCTTTGCTCGTTGGATCACCTTCCTCCGAAACTCAAGCTTCCATGGCAACTTGTTTAAATATTTGTGAAATTTTGCAAAGTTTAATTCTTCACCTATTGATATTCATCTTCTTCCTTTCCCTCCTATTTATAAGCTTTGGGAATTTCAGATATCCTTCCTTCTCAAATATAACCTCTTTGGCAGTTGTACAAGTTGGTTATTTCCAACTATGCACTCACACAGATCTAGTGTGTCATCAGGCATCTACAGGTTATCGCCGCATCTCTGGGCACAATCTATGATCTTTACTTGCGGCGACAACTTAGTATTCTCCTGTGCTGGTGCTTTCAGGTATGTTTGTAGCGTGAATTCACTTGTACGAGGTGAAGGTATATTTAGCCGTAATTCAAGGTTAAATTTGTGGCTGCATCTTTGAACACTTTTCGACACTGATCTTTCGAGGTGGATCTCTGCGCTGACAATTTCAGATGCAAAACTTATGCTGCATACAGTGACATTAGTAGAAAAAAAGAGGCTAAAATGAAAAGAATGAAAGCCATACAACACTAATTTAGAAAATGCAAACACTAAATATGAAATGTTTAACATGCATACAAAATATGATACAAAAGGAACAATTAATACACAAATTTTAGGGGGAAAATAAGTGTCATTTCTAATGCTATCATTGCTCAAGTGAAGGTAAATCCTGGAGTTATTGAGTTGGATGTATATCTTCTCTAAGTGCACATGTTTCTTCGCACGCAAACTTGATAAAGAACATGAAGGGGACTATTGAAATCGCACTTATCCAAGTTGCCCAATAAATGGATGTCCTGACATTTTGTTACGAAATTTGTGGCGACAATCATAACTATGAAGATTGTCCACAGCATGTAGAGAAAGCATTTTATGTTAATAATATCAAACTCTTATGGTAATTCCTACTACAGCTCAGTTCAAAACCAACAGCCTTGGGGAAATCAAAATGCAACCACATTTAGATATGGAAATTCTTTGAGCTAAGGAAATTTTTGACAAGGGAATTATAATTAGCAGCAACAAAATTTCAATCAAATTCCTCAAATGCATGTCCATCAAGATCAGTTGCAGCCACATACTCGTGTACAACCACAATAATCTTCAATGCAAAACCTGTATAGGTAAGGAGAACAACAACAACAATAGCAGTATTCCCAACCACAAGCTGATCCATTAACAGCTCTTGAAGCCTTGATGCATGACCACATCACGAGAACAAAAGCTATTGTTTAAGGGAATTACTCTTCCATACGAGCATTGGAAGCACAAGTGGGACAACTAGCTTAAAATATGAGCACAAGACCACCAGGTGCTTTACCCAGTGACACTAAGAATCCAATTCAAAGGGGAAGGAGCATTGCAAAGCTATTACTCTTAGGAGTGGAAAGCAACTTGTGGAGCCAAATAGCAGCTCTAATACAGCACCTGTCGACGCAAGTGAAGGAGAAGAAGGTGAAAAATTTATGCCTGAAGAAGAAATAGACGAACCAAACAAAGAGGAGCCACCAGTTGTTACTCCCATGTCTACCATTAGACCAACAAAATTGTCGACGTAATTGTTTATGCAACCAGTTTTGTCATGACAACCTGATGTCTCAATACCTTTTCCAATTCCATAAAGATTTAAGGAGAAGGAGAACAATAGAGAATATCAAAAATTTCTGGCCACATTGAAACAACTGCATGTCAACATACCTCTTGTGGAAGCTCTCGTACAAATTCCTAGCTATGGGAAATTCATGAAAAAGCTCTTATCCAATAAGAAGAAGTTGACCGATATTGAGACAATTGCGTTCACAGAGGGATGCAGCGTAGTCTTAACAAATAAAGTACTACCGAAGATGAGGGATCCTAGCAGTTTTACAATTCCATGTTCCATTGGAAATCAGTACTTGGGAAAAGCTCTCTGTGATTTAGGAGTAAGTATCAACCTCATGCCTTTATCAACATTTAGAAAATTAGGGATTGGTCACATGAAGCCCACTATAGTGACATTACAAATGGCAGATAAGTCATTGGCATAGCCTAAAGGACAGATTAAGGACATCCTTGTTCGCATAGACAAGTTTGTGTTCCCTACGGATTTCATTATACTTGATTGTGAAGCTGATAAAGAGGTACCCATAATCTTGGGACGTCCATTCTTAGCTACAAGGCAAACTCTCATCGATGTGTACAAGGGAGAATTAATAATGTGTTATAATAGGGTCACTTTCAGTGTCTTCAAAACCACTCCCTGTCGCGACAAGGAAGAATGTCACCACATTAATGTGCTGAATAAATCATTTAAGGAAGAATTCAAGGAACATAACACAAGATTTATTGAAAAATTTGTGGCGACATCGTATAAAGATGTTCTACTAAACTGTGACAACAAGGTTGAAGCAAATAATATTGAGATTAAGTTAAATTGGTCTATGCAACCTCCTGCATTGATTAATAGAAGGAACCTAGCCTTGAGATCATCTATTGTGAAAGCTCTTACTATGGAATTGCAACCACTGCATGCTTCTTTGAAGTCTAAGACAACTCTTTTGTCGGTGCATAAATATATTATTGTCGCTGCATTTCATCTGCTGACTCGCCAAAAGATCAAAACGTATCAGGAAAGAAATTATGATGATTCTTCCTTTCAAACCCAATCGCTAGATTGGTTTAAAAAAAGGCAATCTGATTAGATGCATTTATTGACTGCAGACCTACTAACTCTTTTCTGTAGTATAAACAAACACTCTTTCTCTCTCTATAAAGTAATTTTTCTACGCTGACTGTTTCACTCACAAACCTGCACTGCTTTACTTAGAAATTTGCTTTGATTTCTCATCCTTCTTAATCTACTTTTGCGACCACCAGATATGGCTAGAATAAGAGGAGCAAAGAAACCAACAAAATTCATTCCTGAATCATCCTCTACTGCGATGACTCGTGAAACAGAGTAGCAACCCTCAAACGAACTAGTGATGCTCATAACTAAGGCGACCTAAGAACGCTTTCAAGGTAATATGCTGAGCAGAAATTGCCATCTAGAGCAAGGTTTTAACTTGTCAAAGTAAAGGGACCTTGAAAAGCAAGTAACTCACACCATCACGAGAATAAGCTGGGAGACATTCTGCGACCGTCCTGAAGCCTATTCCCCATCTAAGGTGCGCGAATTTTACGCCAACCTTACTGACCAGGAGCCTAAATTTATATTTGTTCGTGAAGGGTTAATACAATAGGACGCCGCAACCATCAACGCAATATACAATACTGTCATTGATGAGGATGAGCATGTAGAGTTCATTGAAGAATTAACTAAAAAAGGACTGAGATGATGATAAGAGGCCTGTGTGTCAAGGTACTATGTGAACAAGTTCAAATCCAAGCAACTACACCATGCATAGGAGATTTCTGTCACTGCAAAGTAAGGTGTGATTTCATTTCATTAATAGTCGTTTAATGCCTTCTACACATAGTATGATAGTCACCCTCGATCGAATGTGTCTGATACATTGGATCATAAAGGGTAAAAAGATAGATGTCGATGCAATAGTGTATTAGGAAATTACGGAATGCGCAGCAAAGCAGACAGTATCTTGGTATTTCCCTTTTATAACACGATTATGTTAGCAGCGGGGTATAATGCCTCGCGAAGGAGAAGAGATTCTAGAAAACAAGAGCCTGATCAATGACTCATCAATTGAGAGGATGGCTCGTGGTACGAAGAATTCTATAATAAAGGAAGTAGATACCAAGAAGATGAAGAAGAGCAAGGAAAAAAGTAGTAACAGCAGTACGCATGTGACGGCAGACCCAACATTGTGGCGCAAAGTAAAAAAGCTGGAGCAAATTGTCAATGCTATTAACATAAGAGAAATAAAACTTGTCACCATAGTTGAAGAAATGGAACATTCACAAAATCTATTCTATGCCTACACCAGGGCATGGAACAGTGCCATGTTGATCACCATGAGGAAAATGAGCACAGCACCTCTGCCAAAATTTTCGATCTTCCTTTCAATCATCAGGAAAGCCGAACCTTCAATTGATTAAGCAACTCTAGAGAGAAGGAACAGTCCATAGCTTTTCCACCAATAGTGCATATTTCGGATGAAGAAAGAGAGGTGGAATCAAGGAGGTAGAGGATTGCTTGAGGAACATTGCCAACTTATTCGAGGAGGATTTCTCAGCTAATCTTAAGATTACTGATGTTGCTGAAGAAGAAAATCCTACTAAGGGAGAAGCCACACCCGTTAAAGAAATGAGAAAAAAGAAGAGGAAGAAGCCAGAGCAAATTCAACAGAGGAATTTGTCCCTAAACCCATAATTATGGATGCAATAAGTGAAGAAATGGTACCATCTGCTGCGCGTCAGGGAGGCTGTGACAAAACCAACTGAGGATCCAAATCCATTGGCCATCATAATCTACACTGAGCCACTGGTTCCGATGTCACAATCGATGATGTCGGGGTTCAGTCTACTGTTACAGAGCAATTCGAAGACAAGGTGAAGCCCAAGGAGAAGAAACGCAAGCGCATGAAAGACAAAATGTGCCACAGCAGAAAAGAAGCATAAGAAACAGGAAACCAATGCAACCACATCTTCAGCTACTACAAATTGAGTGAGTTTTTCAATTTCCAGTTTTAATTGTCATGCATATCATGTAGTTATATTTATTTATTATTGCATCTTTTGTTTTTGCATTTTTATTGTTACTGCATCTACAGTGTCATTTTATTTCCATATATATTTGTAAATTAATGTCAATGCATTGGGGACAATGGAGACTTTAAGTTTGAGGAATGTATATGGGATGAAAATGCAAGTGCACCGACATTTTTAAATTTGTCCTTTCAAATTGAATGAAAGCATGCAATGTTATTATAAATGTGACTACAATTCTTTCTCATTTGATGCTTAATTGTTGAATAATGTGAGATGATAATGAATGAATTGGATAAATGTGATTGAATGTTGTGTCTTCTATTTTTGGATGAATGGTTGAGATTGCATTAGTAATGAATGAATAGTATCATTATTTGAATCTTGAATAAATTTCCCATTTACAGCTATTTGTATATAAATATTGTTATAAATAAAAGACACTCCAATATGGGTGTATTGTGACTTTTGAAGGGGGAACACTCCAATGCAAGTGTTAGAAAAAGTAATCTAGCCAAAGACTGTCACTGCAAGAGTGTGTGTCGGCGCAATTACATACTCCATGGGGGTCTGTTGCACTCCATCATTACTTCTTAGGAACAAGGGTATAGTAATGCAATGACATCCCTCAATCACATAAAAAAAAGAAGAAGAAAAGAAAAAAGAAGTATATTTATATTAGTGTATAATAAATTCTATTTTGGTAGAATAAATTTAATATTTAAAACATGATGCTAGCATTGATGAAATTATAATTTTAGTTATTCATACCTATAAATTATCAGTGCAATATTCTGTCATGTGAATGTAATTCATACATTAGGATCTCAGAAGATTTAAGTTGCCAGAATGACTTTTTCTTTGACAAAAATTTTTGCTATGACTTTGCTAGCTTTTGTTTACTTGAGGACAGGTAAAAATTCAAGTTTCAGGGTGTGATTGCATTAGAAAAGACCATTGATTTCTCCTTACTTAGAGTATAATTTGTTTCCCTTTCATCATTTTAGCATGCATTTTTAGCCTTTTCAACGTAGTGATTTCATTTTCTTACTTAATGATGCTTGGTTTAATTTTCTTTAATTTTATCCTATTTTTGCTATTAATGTCACCACAATTAGTGTTCAGTATTGCATCCAAAGTTGTTAATGCAGGAGTCTGTCTGAAAAGATCAACGCATGAGGGCATCCAGGGTTGTCATTGCAAAATAGAATCCAAATTTGTGCTCAGAAATGTTGCCACAATCGACAACTATTTGATGAACACACCAAATCTGCGTGAGTGGACAACTGGTATAACCAACTTCTACAACTAGAGGTTGGTAAGATCTCATTGAGCTTAATTACGACGACAATTTATCTGTCATTTACCTTGTGATCACATTTGTCTGTTTGCCAATTTAACAAATCAAGGAACCCCCATCTCATTATCATTGTTTTTACTTCTTTCATTTTCTCAAATTGCCTCGACATATTTCATCACAATCCCTTAACAATTGCTCCAACAAATTACATTCATTCATTATTGCATTCCTTGTTTTAATTGCTCTGATATTATTTCATTACAATCTCTTTAGTTTTAACTTTAATTGCATCGACAAATTTAAGCAACAAAAACACCATCCTCGTGGGATCGATATCCGACAGATTTACTTCTATCTATTATACTTGCATCGATAGTTTCTGCTTGCACATTACTGCTGTGATGCTCATAGCGCGATCAAACATGTACAAATTAAATAGTATCCATTAATCACAATTTCAACGCACTTTAATGATTAATTCAATAGTTATATCACAAGGGTAATGCAATTATAACTTAGGCATGATAATATTTAATTAAAGAAAACATTCAGGGCCTATAACAATATAAACATGATTCATGAATAATCAAACAATCAACACAATCATCCCAACACTTAAAGAAATTTAAACCATTTTAATTAAATAAACAATAGCTATAATAATCATATCCATAAAAATCACCAAAAGTGGAAGGGTTTGAATGGGATTTAGAGAGACTTTGGGGGCTAATTTGCAAGGATGGAAAATCAACTAAATTAGCTGATTGGGTCATCCATTGGATAGCACTTGGGCTTACCCAATTCATGGTGTTTCGGCCCTCGATTACATGCACATCGAGCCACTTTGCTTCAAGCTTTATAATTTATTTCTAACCCAAATTAATTGAATTAAAATATAATTATAAAGTATAATTATGCTTCATATTGGACGGACCTTGGCTGGAAAAATAATCTTCTTAGCTCTTAATTCACTCGATGTAAAAATTCCCTCAACGATTTAAGCCTTCTACAGTGTATGCCAGGTCGATTTTCACCAATTATGCAAAGCTCTCAAAAAATCACCAAATTCATGCTTAATATTTATAAAAATAATTAAAAATCAATATGTTGGTAAATTTAGCACAAATTAATTATTTTATAATTAAATTGTATTTTTTTTACGTTAATTACTAAGAATTTGCATAAATTTAAGTTAAAAAGGGCATGAAAAAGACTACATATTTTCATAGTTCCAGCCTACGAATTCCATTTTTGAGAAATTGGAGCGGTTGAGCGTTGGTTTGACCTAATGGGTGCATAGAATCAAAAGGGAATGGGTTGGGCTAAAGCGATATCTCGTGGAATGATTGGGGGAAATGTTAAAACGATGTCGGGAAGAAGTTAATTTAGCTAACATTATTGATATAAGGATCCAATTAAATTTAGAGATCGACAAGGATGAGGCATACTGGGAACAGTAAGCACGGGCTAATTGGCTTTGTTTGAGGGATAAGAATGCCTCGTTTTTCCATCGGTTTGCTTTTATACGAAGAAACAAAAATACTATGTACAGGTTGGAACGTGAGGATGGTATGGAAATAAATAATGAAGAGGAGATGGGAGATATTACGTCAGCATACTTTCAGATATTATATACTTTTAAGGGAGACGAAAATTTGGAGCATCTCTTGTCGAGGATCAATTCCTATATTACAGATGATATGAACAATTCCCTTTTGGTCGTATACATAGAAGAAAAGGTTTATTCAGTGCTAAAATTGATGGGGCCTACCAAAGCTCGAGGTTTTGATTGATTCCCAACAATATTGTTTTCAAAAATAATGGCAGATAGTTCGAAATGATGTCATCTCCTTCTGCTTGGGAGTCCTAAACAAAGGTACTGATCTTGACCTTGCAAATACTATTGAGATTGTGCTTACTCCAAAAACCCCAAATCCTACAAATCTTGTTAATTTTTTACCTATTAGCTTGTGTCTATACTTTGCAAGGTAGTGGTGAAGGTGTTAGCTAATAGGTTACAGAATATTATTAGAAGTTGTATCGATAGCGCTCAAAGCGCTTTTGTGCCTGGACGATTAATAACTGATAATATACTGGTAGCCTACGAATTAATGCATACTTTTCGCAATAAGCATTATAGGAATAATGGTTTTACGAAAGTTAAGCTCGATATGAAGAAAGCTTATGATAAAATTGAGTGGGCTTTCTTAAAAAGGGTAATGTTGAAAATGGGATTTGCTGTGGAAAGGGTGGGAAAAATAATTAAGTGTATTTCTTCAACTTCATATTCGATTATGATCAATGGTGGCTCGGGTACAAAGTTTACACCATCTAGGGGGTTGCGACAAGGAGACCTCCTTAGTCTATTTTTGTTCCTCATTTGCAGTCAAGGACTTTCGACGTTGATGAGAATGGCTATAAAGAAAGGCAATTTTGAAGGGTATAAGAGCGAGTAAGGGAGGGCCTCAATTGTCTCATCTTCTATTTGCAGATGACAGCATCCTCTTTGGTGAAGCGACAATAAAAGATGTATTTTTCTTGAAAGATTTATTAAAAGAATATGAGGATTGTGCAAGTCAGTGTGTAAATTTTAATAAATCTACTATTTTCTTTAGTTCAAACACATCAGAAGATGATAAAGTTTGAATTGCAAACTTGTTGGAGATGAATTTCTCAAATAGTACTGAAAGTTATCTTGGGCTGCCAAACATAGTGGGTCGGAGGAAGAAGGAAGCATTTCAGAACTTGAAAGATAAGCTGCAATTGAGGGTAGATAATTGGAGTACAAAGACTTTATCGCAAGAAGGTAAAGAGATCTTTATAAAGTCAGAACTACAGGTAATTCCCACATATGTGATGTCATGTTTTCTATTACCTAAGTCTTTTTGCGTAGAGCTTGAAAGTGTTATTGCAAGATATTTGGTGGAAAAAAAAGTCATGGTCGGAAAGGGATCCATTGGTGTGAATGGAACATATGTGCAGGCTAAAAGAATAAGGTAGAATGGGGTTTAGGAATATGGGGAAGTTTAATATTGCATTGCTGGCCAAACAAGGTTGGTCAATTATTAATCGTTCTGATTCTTTGATCTCTCGGGCTTTAAAAGCTAAGTATTACCCTGAAACTGATTTCATGAAATCTCGATTAGGAATGTTAATTTTAGGGGTGTTACTTGGAAAGTATTTGGGCTTCAAAAGGGGTGTTACGAGATGGATTGTGTCGGCATATGGGTTCGAGGGAGAATATTTCAGTTTGTGATAGTGCATGGATTCTTGGGAATGTTAATTTTAGGTGGTCTGATTCAATTTTTAATATGCAAAACATTATGGTGACAAATTTAATAGATGCAACGACTCAAACTTCCAAGAAGGGGTTAATAAAAGCTACCTTCTCACAACCTGATGCTGCCAACATTCTCAATATTCCACTTGCCCTTGAAGCTCATGACGACTTTTAGGTGTGGGGGAGGGAGCCATCGGGGGATTTTTTGGTTCGTAGTACATATAAAATTTTACAAGGAAATTTGGGAGCTCCTAGTGCTTATACATTACAAACCTATTTTAAAAATTTCTACAAAAACCTATGGGGTTAAACATTCCTGAAAAAATAAAGATAACGATTTGGATATTCTCTTGGAACTATGTCCCAACTCTGGTTAATTTGAAGGTAAAGAAGTTGGTGGACACGATAATTTGCCCACATTGTAAGAGAGGGGAGGAGTCGATTAACCATGTGACTCATAGTTGCCCTCTAATAGAGGAAATTTGGTCAGGCCTCAGTTGTCAGCACTTAATGAAAAACAAAGATATAGGGTTTGTACAATGGCTTACATGGGTTTTCGAGATGAGAACCATGTGTGAAAGGAAACTATTCTGTTATGCTATCTGGGCAATTTGGAGGGATAAGAACTTACAAGTCCATGAAAAGAAAACAGTGGGCAATAGTGTTACTGTTAGATTTATAACCACCTATTTTGCATAACTTTAAGGTTTAGAAGAGAAGGCACTTACACGCAGAGAGGCACTAGCGCGATGGACAAAATCTCCGGGCTCTTTCATCAAACTCAACTTTGATGGGGCTTTTGATGGGCACAATCTTAGGTCGGCGTTAGGTGTTATCTCAAGAAACAAGATAGTGGACGTCCTCTTATGAAATTAGAAACTGATTTACCGATTACATACCTAGCAGATTGAACTATATTTCACACCTGTAGAGCTTGAAATCAAGTATTTTCATTATGCTTTCATAGGATTTAGTTTAGATTTCTTATTCGAATAAAATGTGTAACCTAAGTGTTAAAATGTCGTTTTATTTGTCTTTAAGGCCAAAAGAAGCCTAAAGGATAACTAATGTACTTGGTGAGTGTGCAGGGGACCATGATAGCATTAGAAAAGACCATTAATTTCTCCCTAATTAGAGTATAATTTGTTCCCTTTGTATCATATTTGGCATACATTTTCAGCATTTTATACTTAGTAATTACATTTTCTAAGTCAGTGTTGTATGGTCTTATTTTCTTTCATTTTATCCCATTTGTGCTACTAATGTCGCTGCATTTAGTATCAGTTTTTTCATTTAAAGATGTCAGCGTAGGAATCCATTGTAAAAGATCGAAGCAGGAAAGCGTTCAAAGCTGTAGCCACAAGTTCGATATAGAACTGCGCCCAAATAAGTCATTGCATGAACACTTCTAGATTGCAACAGGGACTTTAAGCTGCTAACATATTCAGAAGCACCGGCGCATGAAAATGTCAAGTTGTCGCAGCGAATAAGAATATAAATTTGCATCTAGTAATGTCTTGACAACTTGTAACTTTCTAATGCATAAACCAGATCTGCGTGAGTGTATAGCTGGAGTAACTAACTTGTACAACTACAAGGAAGTTAGATCTCAGAAAAGGAGGACATCTGTACTTGCCAGTGAAGATAAATAGAGGGGAGAGAGAGAAGAAGAGGGGAGAAGCTCGTGAAGAAATTAATCCATATTTTTCTGATTCTTTCTTAAGTAAGTTGCCATGGAAGCTTAACTTTCCAGGACGATGATCTGATGCGACGAGAAGGTAACTACTTCTGACGAGGAGTGTCTAAGTGCGACGCAAGAGGAGCAATTACGAAAGGATTCTAGTAGGCTAGGAATAGAATGCTTCAATTTCTTCTTTAATTCCTCTTGAATGTTGATAAATTCTATAGACTTTAATTGTGTATGGAAGTACTTATTAATGTTAGATCTACTTTGATTTCTACTCAATTCTTCGTATTTGTTTATCTTTGGATTTAACTATTTTGACCACGAAAGTGTGATTGCAGTCACAGTCACTGGAGGGTGCACTGACAAAGTTAGATCAACAAGCAAGACAATGAAAGTTGCTTGAGGTAAGAAGGAATTCTGGCCATTTGTTCTCAAATGCAAAGCATTGCCAGCACTAGAAGGTGAGGCTAATGTGAGTGTTTGGGTCTTTGCTAAACAGAGAAGTCGAAAGTAGTGAGATCTCATAGAACTTAATTGCGACAACAATTTATTTACCAATTACCTTGTAGTCACATTTAGTGTTTGCCAACTTGCCAAATCAGGGATCCCCTCATTCCTTTATAATTGTTTTATTTCTTTAATTCTCTTAATTTACATTCACAAAACATATTCCACATTCATTTCATCTTCTATTAAATTGCTTTGACAATCTGTATTACAGTTTTACAATATTTGCACTGACAGTTTTAACTCTTTTATTTGTGCAGTCTTGACTTAATTGCACTGACATTACTCCTAACAATTTTTCTTATCTTAACTTCTTTTGCTTCGACAAATTTAAACAAAGAGAGCCATCTCTGTGGGATCTATATCTGATAGCTTACACCTATCAACTATACTTGCATCGACAAGTGTTCCCTTGCACATTTGCTGTGACGTTCATAGCGCGAACAAGTTTTGGCACCATTGTCGGGGATGGCATTTGTTTGATGTTTATTGTTCTAGATGCAATTATTCTTTATTTTTTTACTTTTATTTGTTACTAATCTGTTTTAATTTTTTCTCAATTTCTTTAGGTGTTTTATGTCCACAAGGAGAATTCCTAACAATATTGTCAGTTTCGATCCAGAAATTGAAAGAACTATTCAAAGGAGGAGACAAGAGCAAAGAAATATGGATGGAAATAATAGGATGTACCACAGTTTCCACCACAAAACCTTGTTCCTCCGTATAGCCACAACACCTCAACAATAGACCGCTATCACAAGAAGAGCAAATCCAAAACAGGACAATTAGAGACTTTGTTGTTCCTGTGCTTGATGATCTGCAACCAAGGGTTGTTAGATCAGCAATACAAGCTAGGAATTTTGAATTAAAACCGGTGATGTATAAGATGTTAAACTCGAATGGGCAATATGCTGGTTTGCCTTATGAAGATGCGAGGGAGCATCTCAAATCTTTTATGTTAATATGTGCTTCTTTCAGTTAACATGGTGTTCCTGATGACGCCTTGAAGATGCAGCTGTTTCCTTATTGTTTGCAAGGAAGGGTACATACATGGTTTCTTAGTTTGCTTGATGGATCCATTTCTTAGTTTACTTGATGGATCCATTACATCGTGGAATGCGCTAGCAATTCAGCTTGTTTTGCGATTCAATCCACCCATAATGAATGCTAGACTGCGAAATGATATGATTGCTTACAATTAGTTGGATGATGAGAACCAGCATACTACTTGGGAGCGTTATAAAACTCTGCTTCGACGTTATCCCATGCACGGAATCCAACAGGAGACACAGATTAAAATCTTCTACAATGGATTAAATGCATAGACAAGAAATCTTGTTGACGCATCTACAAATGGTCCTTTATTGGATTGCACTTACAATGAAGCCGTTCAAATCTTGGAGAGAATTACCCAAAATGATTATCAATACCTGATGTCTCGATCTGCTCAAGTGAAAGAAAATCCTAGAGTTATTGAGCCAGACACCATATCAGCTCTAAGTGCACAAGTATCCTCACTGGCGAACATGATCAAGAACATGAAGGGGACGAGCAATATTGCCCCTATTCAAGTAGCTTAGCAAATAGATGTCACGACATTTTGTTGTAAAATTTGCGGCAACAACCATAGTTGTGAGGACTATCCACAGCATGCTGAGAATGCATTCTATGTCAGAGGGAACTCATATGGTAACTCGAATAACAGTGCAAATAGGACTTAACAGCCTTGGAGGAATCAGAATGCATCCACATTTAGATATGGAAATTCCTCAAATCAAGGGAAATTTCGACAAGGGAGTTGCAACCAGTAGCAGCAAAATTATAATCACAATCCTCAGGTATATTTACATCCTGATCAGATGTAGTCACATAATCAGATGCAACCACATGCTCGAATGCATCCATAGTAGAATGCAATGCCAAATATGTAAGGACAACATCAACAATAGCAATAGTAGTACTCTCAACCAATATCAGATCCATTAGTTACTCTTGAAGCTTTGATGCGTGAGCATATTACAAGAATTGAAGCTATTTTCCAGGGTAATTCTTCTTCCATCCAGGCATTGAAAGCGCAATTAGGACAACTAGCTTCTAACATGAGCACAAGACCACCAGGTGCTTTTCCCATTGATACTAAAAATCCAAATCAGAAGGGGAAGGAGCATTGTAAGGCTATTACTTTGCGGAGTGGAAAGCAAACTGTCAAACAATGCAGCAGCTCCAATCCAGCACCTATCATCGCAATTAAAACAAAGCAACAGGGAGAAGTTGCATCTAAAGAAGAAGTAATTGAAATAAATGATGAGGAACCACCAGTAATCACACTCATGCCAACCATTTGACCTACGAAGTTGTAGACGCATCTTCCCAAGTTGACACAACCGGGTGTATCACAACAACCTAATGTTAATATACCTTTTCCATTTCCACAGCGATTTAAGGAGAAAGAACATGACAGAGACTATCAAAAGTTTGTGACTACCTTAAAAAAATTACATATTAATATGCCTCTTGTTGATGCTCTTGTGCAGATTCCCAACTGTGGGAAATTTATGAATAAGCTCTTATTAAAGAAGAAGAAGTTATCCGATATCGAGACAATTATGCCATAGAAGGGTGCAGCACTGTATTAACAAATAAACTACCACCAAAAATGAAAGATCCTGGTAGTTTCACAATTCCATGCTCCATTGGAAATCATTATTTAGGAAAAGCTCGATGTGATCTAGGAGCTAGCATCAATCTTATGCCATTATCAACATTCAGGAAATTAGGAATTAGTCATATGAAGCCCACTGCGGTGACATTGCAGCTTGCGGATAGATCTTTAGTGCAACCTGAAGGGCAAATAAAAGATGTTCTCATCCAAGTCGGTAAGTTTGTGTTCCCAACACATTTCATCATACTTGATTGTGAAGTTGATAAGGAGGTGCTCATTATTTTGGGACAGCCATTTCTTGCAACATGACGCACACTTATAGACGTTTTCAAAGGCGAGTTGATCATGCGACATAATGATGGAACACGTTACTTTCAGTTTTTTTGAAGTAACTCCTTCTAGAAGTAAGGAACAATGTCACCATATTGATGTTCTAGATGAGTTAATTATGGAGGAATTTAATAAACGTAGTTCAGTAGTGCTAGAAGAATATGTAGTGACATCTGAAGATAATTTCCCACCTGAATGTGACCACAAAGTTGAGACTAATGTTTGTCAGCTCAAACATGGTTGGAAAATGGAATATTTGGATCTAACCAATAGGAATATCCCTATTTTCAAGCCATCGATTAAAGAAGCTCTGACCTGGACTTGAAACCATCGCCAACGCATCTGAAATATGTTTTCCTTGGTGACAATGATACATTGCCAGTAATTGTCAGCGTAAGTCTCGACGCAAGCCAAGAAGAGAAGTTAATTGGAATATTGAAGCAGCATAAGAGAGCCATCACCTGGAGCGTCATATATATAAGAGGCATTGGTCCCTCCTTCTGCATGCATAAAATTAGACTGGAAGAAGAGGGAAAATAGTCAATTGAATAGCAACATAGATTAAAAGAGAAAAGGAAGGAAGTTGTGAAGAAAGAAATCATCAAATGGCTGGATGCAGGCTAATCTACCCAATCTTGGACAGTACATGGGTGAGCCCGATCCAATGTGTGCCAAAGAAGAGCGCATCACGATGGTAAGCAATGATAAAAATGAACTAATCCCTACTTTCATTGCTACAGGTTGGCGAGTGTGCATGAATTATCGTCATTTAAATGCTGCCACAAAGAAAGACCACTTCCCACTTCCATTTATTGATCAGATGCTAGATAGGCTAGCTGGTAAGGGCTATTACTGTTTTCTCGATGGATACTCTAGCTACAACCAGATAGCAATCACGCTGAAGGACCAAGCAAAGACAACTTTTACTTGCCCGTCTGGAACCTTTGCTTTCTATCGAATGCCATTTGGTTTATGTAACGTACCAGCCACATTCTAGAGGTGTATGATGGCCATCTTCTCTAATATGATCGAGGAATCATTAGAGGTATTTATGGATGATTTCTCTATTTATGGTCACAATTTTGATAAATGTGCTGACAATTTAGCCGAAGTATTGAAGCGATGAGAAGACACCAATCTGGTGCTAAACTGGGAAAAATGCCACTTCATGACAACTGAAGGCATTGTCCTTGGCCATTGTATCTCTTGTCAGGGCATTGAAGTTGATACAGCAAACGTAGAGATTATCAAAAAGCTACCCCCACCTACCAATGTCAAGGGAATAAGGAGTTTTCTCGACCATGACAGATTTTATTGATGTTTCATCCAATATTTCTCCAAAATAGCAAAACCTCTTTGCTCCTTGTTGGAGCAAAATAAAAAGTTTCTGTTCGATGATGCTTGTCTAGAAGCATTTGGTAAAATTAAGCAGCAGTTAGTGCAGGCTCGCACCAGATTGGTCCAAACCGTTCGAAGTGATGTGTGATGCAAGCGACTATGTTGTTGGTGCTGTACTTGGACAATGTAATGACAAGGTATTTCATAAAATATATTATTCTAGTAAAACTCTAATTGAAGCATAGGTAAATTATACAACTACAGAGAAAGAGTAGTTGGCAGTAGTTTTTGCATTTGATAAGTTCTGCTCATATCTTATCGACGTAAAAATTACAATTTATACTGATCATTCTGCCTTGAGATACCTCTTTGCAAAAAAAGATGCCAAACCCAGGCTGATTAGATGGATCTTGTTATTACAAGAATTTGATATTGAGATTAAAGACAGAAAAGGATTGGAGAACCAGGTAGCAGACCACCTATCTCGTTTGGAATCTGGAGGTGATAATGGGAGTACGTCACAAATTATTGACGCATTTCCAGACGAGAAACTATTCTTTGTCGACACATCTCCATGGTATGTAGATGTCATCAATTATTTAGTCTGTGGAAAGTTTCCATTAGGTGCAACTGGTCACCAGAAGGTAAGATTTCTTCGAGATGCTGCGAAGTATCATTGAAATGAGTCATACCTATTCAAGGTATGCGCTGAAAATATTATTCGTCGTTGCGTTCTTGAAGAAGAGATGCTCTCTATCCTGACTAATTGCCATGACGCTTCTTATGGAGGACATTTTGGTGGTGTTAGGACTGCTGCAAAGGGCCTTCAGTTAGGATTTTACTGGCCGACACTGTTTCGAGATGCCCACCAGCAATGTGATAAATGTCAGTGTACCGGATCCATATCTCGATGCAACGAGATACTTCAACAGCCTATCATGGAGGTTAAACTTTTTGATGTCTGGGGTAAGGATTTCATGGGACCATTTCCCAATTCTTTTGGAAATGTTTATATTTTAGTCATTGTCGACTATGTTTCAAAGTGGATCGAAGCAATAGCTGTTCCCAAGGATGATGCTCAGACAGTGTTGAAGTTCTTTCACACAAACATCCTTACACAGTTCGACACACCTCGAGCATTAATAAGTGATCAAGGCACTCACTTCTATTGTAATCAAGTGGCGACAGCTTTAAAACATTATGGTGTGAAGCATCGTATGGCAACCACATATCATCCGCAAACAAATGGCAAAACTAAAGTATCCAATCAGCAAATCGAAAATATTCTTGCAAAGATGGTTAATCCATCTAGACATGATTGGTCTTCGCGACTAAATGATGCATTGTGGGTGCTTCGCACAGCTTACAAAACACCATTAGGGATGTCGCTGTATCAGCTAGTTTTTGGTAAATCCTGTCACTTCCATGTAGAACTTGAATATAAGGCTATGTGGGCAATTAAGCAAGTAAACATGGATTATGATACTGTTGGGCAGAAGAGATTGTTGGACATTTCGGAGCTAGAGGAAATTCGGTGCAACGCTTACGAAACTGCTGCGATTTACTAGGAAAAAAACTAAGAGATGGCATGACAACATCATTTTACGGTGATAATTTTCTGTTGGTCAATTAGTGCTTTTATTTAATTCACGTTTAAAACTGCATCTAGGTAAATTACGCTCCAGATGGTCAGGTTCTTTCGAAGTTGTCGAAGCATTTCCACATGGTGCAATGACAATTAAAGATTTAAATGATGGGCACCAATTTCAAGTGAATGGCCAACAATTAAAGTACTACCTCAGCATAGATACCAATGAACAAAACAAGACCATTAACCTGGTCACATTTTCTTACAATTTTTCTACGTACTTTTGTATTTTATTTTTTTTAATTCTCTTCTTTAGTTATCTGCAGGAATAAAAGTTATCCTTTTTGTCAACGCATAGAAACTCAACTTGTTGATGCATTTAATTTCTGACTCATCGAAGCGTTTCAAGAAAGAATCATGCCAATTGATTCACCTTTTTCCCTAACCGTTGGATCGATTCAGAAAAAGGACAATCTGTGTCATCGCATTTATTGGTTGCAGACACAGTGTCCTTTCACAGTAGTGGAAATCATCACGCCATTTCAATTTCACCCTCTATAAACTACCCTATTGTGCCTACTGTGTTCCTCACACTCACATTCGCCATTGTTGCTGTAATCTTTCCTTTTCTTCAACTTACAAATTTTCTGCAATTTTTCACTTTCTTCTCTCATTTAGCTATGGCCAAAACTCGAGGTTCCAAAACCCCTTCAAAACCAGTCACTGAATCATCTAAGGTAATGGTTCGTAACGTTGACCAGCCAACACCTAAAGAGCCAGTCTTGTTCTTAACCAAAGCGGCTAAAGACCGTTTCCATGAAGTTATGTTGAAGAAAAACTGCCACCCCGAGTAGGGATTCCACCTATCCCCACTACTAACACTGGGGAAGCAAAGTGGTCAGAACCATTTCAAGAGGGATATTCTTCGTCCTTGGTAAGAGAATTCTATGCCAACCTACTTGATTAGGACCAGGAGTTTATCTTTTTCCGTGAGGGATTGGTGCCATGGGGCGCTGACAATATAAATGCCCTCTACAACATTATCGAGGGGGAGGGTGAGCATGTCAAGTTTCCAGAGAACTTGACAGAGGAAGGTGTCGATTTGCTACTGAATGATTTATGCATCGATGGTGTTGTTTGGACCGAAAACAATCCAAACAATTATACAATGCATCGCTGTTTCCTCACACTCCAAAGTAAAATCTGGTTTCACTTCATCAACTGCAGCCTCATGCCCTTCACTCACAACACTACAATAACGCTGGATAAAATGTTTCTGATACATTCCATCATAAAGGGTCATCGGATAGATGTCGGGGCAATCCTCCACTAAGAAATTGCAGAGTCTATCGCGAAACAAATAGGTATCTTGCCATACCCTTCTCTGATCATGTTGTTATGTCGACATAGGGGTATTGTGCCTCGCGAAGGAGAAGAGTTTCTGGAGAATAAAGGCCCTATAAATGATGTCTCGGTAGAGAGAATGACGAGGGGGTAGGAAACCCCTGCTTTAAAGGAAGCACCATTGAAGAAAGAGAAAGGCAAGGCGAAGAAGAAAGACAAGGAATCCCATGCGCCCATAGATCCTTAACTTTGGAGGAAGATTATTGAAATTGAGCAGCTCGCTGACCGAATGAGCATGTGATAAATAAAACTTGTCGGTGCAGTGGAAGAGATGGAGTACTCACAAAACTTATTCTATGCCTACACCAGGGCATGGAATACTACCATTGTCAGCGCACTATGCAGCATGAGCAAGAAACCCTTACCAGAATTTCTAGTGTTTCCCCCTATCATCAGGGAGGCCACACCATCAACAAAGAAGGTTTCTTCAGAAGGGAAGACTCAGTCTGTCCACTCTCCCACATAGTCCACATTTCTGACGATGAGGACCAGGAAGTGCATTCTAAGGATGTGGAGGACTGTTTCCATAATATAGCTAGCCTCTTTGTGGATGAGTTTTCAAATAGTTTGGGGGCGAATATGGCGAAGAAAACAGGTACTGCTGCAGAAGAGGAGCACATAACCATGGCCTCTGTGGGTGCTGAGGAAAAAGAGGAAGAAGAGAAGAGAGAAGAAGAATGAGAAAAAGAAAAAGAAGAAGAATTTATAACGACAAATTTATCTAAGGAATTTGTCATCGCACATACCCATGTGAGTGCATCTACTGAAGAATTGGCGCCATTTGGTGCGAGTCAGGCCAAGCCTATAACATCCAGCAATGAGGATCTTAACCCTCTGACTATTGTGCCCTATGTGGCACCACTTGCTGAAATTCATCCTTCAGATGTTACTGTTGATGAAGCCAGTACCCAACCAAACCTGGAGGAGCATTCCACCGCCCCAATTGAACCATCGGAGAAAAAGCGCAAAAGCAAAGACAGAAAGAAGAGCAAAGAAGAGCGCTTCAAAAAGAAGAAAAAGTCCAAAGCAGCCAGATCCTCGGCTGTGACACACTGAGTTAGTTTTTACTTTTCAGTACTTACTTTAGTTGCATGCATTTCATATAGTTGTCATTTCTTTTTTTTATTCAACTGAGGGATGTCATTGCATTACTATACCCTTGTTCTTGAGAAGTAATGATAGGGTGCAACAAACCCTCAAAAAGTATGTAATTGCGCCGACACACACTCTTGCAGTGACAGCCTTTGGCTAGATTACTTTTTCTAACACTTGCATTGAAGTGTTCCCCCTTGATAAGTCACAATGCACCCACATTGGAGTGTCTTTTATTAATAGTTCTAATTATATATACATAACTGCTGATGGCAATTTATTCCAAGATTCAAATAATGATACTACTCATTTATTACTAATGCAATTTCAACCATTCATCCAATATTAGAGGTATACAACATTCAATCACATTCATCCAATTCATGTATTAGCATCTCACATAATTCAAGAATTAAGCATTAAATGAAAAATTTGTAGCCACATTTTTCATAACCTTGCATATTTTCATTAAACTAAAAAGGACAAATTTTTAGAAATGTGGGTACAATTGCATTTCCAATCCATATACATTCCCACAACATAAAGTCTGCATTGTCCCCAATGCACTGACATTAATATACAAGGAAATGCAACTACAATGCAAATGCGTCGACAAATAAAATGCAAGGATAATTAAAAAGTGATGATAATGCAATTACAACTACATGATGTGCAACTAAATTACGTATTGAATAAATTAAATACTAACTCAGTGATGTGCAGCCGAAGATGTGGCTGCTTTGGTCTTCTTCTTCTTGTGGCACTCATCCTTGCACTTTTTCTTATCCTTGCGCTTGCGTTTTCGTTCTGTTGACTCAATCGGATCGGTAGATTGATCCTCCACATTTAGTTGTGTGCTGGATTTATCGACGGTGACATCAGAAGGGTGTATTTCAGTAAGAGGTGCCACATAGGGCACTATAGCCAGAGGATTGAAATCCTCATTGCTGACTGTCATTGCCTTGGCCTGATTCTCATCAGGTTCTGCCAGTTCTTCATCAATTGCACCCAGATCTTAGGGTACAGCAACAAATTCTTCAAGCAAATTTGTCACGACAAAAATTTCTTCCTTATCTCCTTCTTTTCCTTCTTCCTTTTCCTCCTCCTTCTCTTCTTCTTTCCTTCCTCAATACCTACAAATTCCAAAATCGTGTGTTCCTCATCAGCATTGGCTTCCTTTTCAACCATATTTACTCCTAGGCTGTTGGAAAATTCATCTTCAAAAAGGCTGGCAATGTTGTTAAAGCAATCTTCAACATCGTTTGAATTCACGTCCTGGTTCTCATCATTAGATATATGGACTATTTGCGAAAATGCAGCAGATTGGTCCTTCCCTTCCGACGTAGCTCTTCCATTCGATGGCGTTGCCCTCCTAATGATAGGAGGAAACACTAGGAATTCTGGCAGAGGATGCTTGCTAATGCTGCGTAATGTGTTGACAATTGCACTATTTCATGCCCAGGTGTAGGCATAGAATAAATTTTGAGAGTGCTCCATGTCCTCGAATGTGGTGACAAGTTTGATTTGCTGCACACTGATTTTGTCAACCAACTGCTCAATCTCCGCACTTTTCCTCTATAATTGAGGATCTATGAGGCCACAAGGTTGTTTTTCTTCCTTCTTTGCTTTTCCCTTTCCATTCTTTCACCACAGGGGTCTCCTTTCCCCTTGCCATACGCTCTACCGACATATCATTGATTCGTCCCTTATTGTCCAAGAACTCCTATCCCTCACGAGGCACAACACCTAGTTGTCGACACAATTGCATTATAAGAGAGGGGAATGGAAAAATACCTGTTTGTTTAGCTGTGCATTCTACAATCTCCTGATGCAGGATTGCACCAACATCCATTCTGCAGCCTATAATAATCGAATGGATGAAACACATTCGATCTAATGAAACCGTGGTGCTGTGAGTTGAAGGCAATAATCAGTAATTAATAAAGTGGAACCAGACTTTGCTTTGCATGGTGAGGAATCGACAATGCATGGTACAATCATTGGGGTTGTTGCCTATCCAGATGGCACCATTAATGCATAAATCACTCATTAACATGCCAGTGCCCTCTTCAGCCAGTTGCTCTAGGAAGGCGATATATTCATCTTCCCCAGCATCAATGTTATACAGCGCATTGATGTGTACAACACCCCAAGGCACTAGTCCTTCTCGAACAAAAACCAACTCTTGATCCTTACCAACCAAATTATCATAAAATTTCCTAACAAGGGATGGAGAGTATCCTTCAAGATAGGTACAAAATGTTTCCCACCCTAGTCGCGACATGGTCCGGTGGACTTGTTTACCCAAAGTGAGAAGTGGTGATAGTTGGAACCCCTGTTCTAAATGACAGTTTCACTTTAACATGATATCATGAAAGCGATCCTTAGTAGCCTTAGTAAGGAACAAGACTGGTTCTTTGATCGACAACTGCTCATTATCGTAAACCACCGCAGTAAAAGATTCGGCGAATGATTGGAAGGGGTTTTTTATCCTATCGTTCGTGCCATGATTCTATGATATAAAGAGAATAAAAGTTGCAGGATATTGGAAGCTTAAGAATAGAAGTTTTGTAGCAACAATAAAGATTGTGGTTGTGAAGAAGACCGTAGGCGCAGTGGGATGTTCTTATAAGGAATAAAAACGAAGATGAAAAGGCATGTTGGTAGCTACTGCAGGGATATGACATTGTGTTTGCATCCAATAAATGCAATGACATGAATTATCCTTTTCCATATCTATCTGATGATTGGGGAGAAGGGTGAATCAAACATTATGATTCTTTCTTGAAACGCTTCACTATGATGAGTCAGCAATTAATTTGCGTCGACAAGAAGGGTTTTTTGTGCGTCGATAAAAAGAGTAGCTTTTATTCCTGCAAAATAACTAAAGAAGATAATTGAAATAAAATAAAATATGAAAAGTAAATGGAATAAATGTAATGACAAATTAAGTAAATGTGACCAGATTAATGGTCTCGTTCTACACGTGGTCTTCTAGGATGAGATAATACTTCAGTCATTGGCGATTGGATACTTCAGTTTGGCCATTCGTTTGTGGATGATATGTGGTTGTCATTCGATGTTTAACACCATAATATTTTAATGCAGTCGCAACTTGATTGTAATGAAAATGAGTGCCTTGGTCTCTGATTAATGCTTTAGGTGCACCGAATCGAGTGAGGATGTATGTGTGAAAGAATTTCAACACTTTTTAAGCATCATCTTTAGGGAAAGCAATTGCTTCGACCCATTTGGAGACATAATCGATAGCGACCACAATATAAACATTTCCAAAAGAATTGGGAAACAATCCCATGAAAGCCATACCTCATACGTTAAAAAGCTCAACTTCCATAATAGGTGGTTGTAGCATCTCGTTGTGTCAAGATATCGATCTAGTGCACTGACACTTATCGCATTGTTGAACAAAGTTGTGGGTATCTCGAAACAATGATGGCCAATAAAATCCTGACTGAAGGATCTCTGCAGCAGTCCTAACACCACCAAAATGACCTTCATATGGAGCATCATGGCAATGCTTCTCAGGATAGGAAGCATTTCTTCTTCAGGGACACAGCGACGAATAATATTTTCAGTGCATACCTTGAACAGGTATGGCTCTTTCCAGTAATACTTTGCAGCATCTCGAAGAAATCTTACCTTTTTGTGATAAGTTGCACTCAGTGGTAGCCTTTCATAGACCAAATAATTAACAACATCCGTGTACCATGGGATGCGTTGATAGAAAAGAGCTTCTCATTTGGAAATGCGTCAATAATTTGTGAGGTATTACCATCTTCACTCTCAAATTCCAAACGAGATAAATGATCTTCTACCTGATTTTTTGATCCTTTTCTATCATTAATTTCAATATCGAATTCTTGTAACAGCAGGATCCATCAAATCAGTCTTGGTTTGGCATCTTTTTTGGCAAAGAGGTATCTCATTGCAGAGTGATCAATATATACTGTAACTTTTGCACCGACAAGATACGAACGAAACTTGTCGAATGCAAAAACTACTACCAACAACTTTTTCTCTGTGGTTGTATAATTGATTTGCGCTTTAGTAAGAGTTTTGCTAGCATAATATACTGTATGAAATACCTTATCTTTACGTTGACCAAGCACTGTACCTACTGCATAGTCGCTCGCATCACACATAACTTCAAACAGTTGTGACCAGTCCGGTGTGACGACAATAGGTGTCTACACTAATTACTACTTAATTTTCAAAAATGCTTCCATACAGGCAGCATCAAACATAAACTTTTTATTTTGCTCCAACAGTGAGGAGAAAGGTTTTGCAATTTTCAAAAATCTTGGATGAATCGTCGATAGAAACCTGCATGACTGAGAAAACTCCTTATTCCTTTAACATTATTAGGTGAGGGTAACTTCTCAATGATCTCCACCTTTGCCTTGTCCACTTCAATGCCCTGACAAGAGATACGATGTCCAAGGACAATACCTTCAGTTGCCATGAAGTGGCATTTCTCCTAGTTTAGTACCAGATTAGTGTCCTCACATCGCTTTAAAACTCTAGCTAAATTATCAGCGCATTTATCGAAAGTGTGACCATAAATAGAAAAATCATCTATGAATACCTCCAACGAGTCTTCAATCATATCTGAAAAAATTGCCATCATGCACCTTTGAAATGTGGCTCGTGCATTGCATAGAAAGAATGGCATTCGGCGAAAAGCAAAGGTACCAAAACAGACAAGTGAAACTCATTTTAGATTGGTCTTCCGACACAATTGCAATCTAGTTGTAGCCAGAATAACCATCAAGGAAGCAATAATAAGCTTTACCAGCAAGCCTGTCCAGTATCTAATCAATGAAGGGAAGTGGGAAGTGATCTTTTTTTTGTGGCAACATTCAAACGACTGTAATCCATGCAAACTTGCCAACCTGTAGCAATGTGAGTAGGAATTAATTCTTTTTTTTCATTACTTACCACTGTAATACCGCTCTTCTTTGGAACGCATTAGACTGAGCTCACCCAAATTGGGTAAATAATGCCCTTATCCAACTATTTGATGATCTCCTTTTTAACAACTTCCTTCATTTTTTCATTTAACCTCCTTTGCTGCTCAATAGACTGCTTTCCCTCATCCTCCAACCTGATTTTGTGCATGCAGAAAGAGGGACTAATGCCTCTTATATCCGAAATGCTCTAGGCGATGGCACGCTTGTGTTGCTTCAGTATTCAGATCAATTTCTCCTCTTAACTTGCATTGAGATTTGCAGAGACAATTACTGGCAGGGTATCTTTGTCTCCAAGGAAAACATACTTTAAATGTGTTGGCAATGGTTTCAATTCCAAGGTCGGAGCTTCTTCAACAGAAGGCTTAAATACAAGGACCTTTTTATTTGTCAGATCTAAGGATTCCATCTGCCAACCATGTCTAAGCTCAACAATATTTGCTTCATCCTTGTGGTTGCAATCAGTCAGGAAATTGTCTTCAATTGTCACCACAAGTTCTTCTAAAGCTGCTGTACTACACTCATGAAATTCTTCTGCAATTAATTCATCCAGTACATCAATATGGTGACATTCCTTTCTACTCTTGCAGGTAATTGCTTCAAAAACATTGAAGTTAATGTGTTCATCATTGTGTTGCATAATTAACTCGCCTTTGAATATGTCTATAAGAGTGCGACCCGTAGCAAGAAATACGCATCCCAAGATTATGGGCACCTTCTTATCAGCTTCGCAATCAAGAATAATGAAATCTGTCGAGAACACAAACTTATCTACTTGGCCGAGAACATCTTTGATTTGCCCTTCAGGTTACTGATTGGCCTGTAAATGTCACAACATTTAAGTGCAAGCGAACACTCGTCGATGCAAGTATAGTTGATAGAATTGCTCTATCGGATATCGATCTCACGATTATAGAGTTCTTGATGTTCAATTGTCAAAGCAACTAAAGTTAAAATTAGAGAAAATGCTAGTAAGAATGCCAGCGCAATTAAATAAGATCTGCACCACTAAGTTAGTCAAAGTTATCAATGCAAAGATAAAAATAAAATGTCAAAGCAACTGAAAGTAAAATAAATTGTTGTTGATATTTTGAGAATTTAAATGCAGCAAAGTAAAAGTGTGGTCAAGTGCAAAGAATGGAGTGGATCATTGACTTCACTAAGTAGCAACGCTAGATGTGACGACAAGGTATTTTATAGATGAATTGTCACAGCAATAAGGTTCCAATGAAATCATACCAATAACAACTCTCTGTTTAACCAAGACTCAAGCACTCACATTTACCCCACCTTCCAGTGTTGGCAATGACTTGCACTCAATAATAAGTGACTAGAATTCCTCCTAGCCTCAAGCAACTTCCGCTGACTTGCTTGTTAACCTAACTTATCACCGCACTTTCCGGTGTCGATAGACTGCAATTGCACTTCCATGGTCAAAATAGTTAAATCCAAGGGAAAACAGATAAGAAGAATTGAATAGGAATCAAAATAATCTAACATTTAAAGATATTTCCATATGTAATCAATTGTCAATAAAAATTCATCAGCATTAAAAGAGGGATTAACAAATAAAACAAAGCATACTATTCCTAGGCTACTAGGATTATTCCTTAACCGCTCCTCTTGTATCGTGTCAAGCACTCCTTATTAGAAGTTATCGTACACTTGCTCGATCAGCTCACTGGACTCCAAAACCAAGCTTCAAAGCTTTAGAGAATTTGCAGAATTAATTTCTTCACCTCTTGATATCCACCCTCCTTCTTCTCTCCTCTATTTATAAGCTTTGAGAATTTCAGATCCCATATTTTTCAGATGCAACTTCTTTTGCAGTTGTAAAAGTTTGTTAAAATCCAGCTGTACACTCACGCAGATCTGGTGTGTTCTTTATAAATCTACAGGTTGTCGGGACATAGCTGGGCGTAATCTGTAATCTTTAATTACGGCGACAACGTGTTATTCTCCTGCGCTGGTGCTTATAGATGTGTTTGCAGCGTGAATTCACTCATACAAAGTAGATGTTTCCATGTGGTGACATTTCTGGCCGTAATTCCAAGCTAAACTTGTGGCTGTATCTTTGAACTTTTTCTAGCATCGATCTTCCGATATGGATCCCTATGCTGACAATTTCAAATGCAATACACATGCTGCATATGACGACATTAGTGCACAGAAGAGATAAAATAACGAGAATTTAAGCCACACAACATTGAGTTAGAAAAAGTAAATACTAAGTATGAAATGACTATCATGCATGCTAAATAAAATACAAAAGAGACAGTTAATACATAAATTTAGGGAGAAAATAAGTGTCATTTCCAATGCTATCACACCCTTAAACTTGAGTTTTTCTTGCCCTCAAGTAAACAAAAGTAAGCAAAGTCACAAACAAAACATGTCACCGCAATCATTATTCTAACAACTTAAATCCTCTGGAATTCTGATGTACAAATTATATTCACATGATAGAATAATGCATCGACAATTTATAGGTATGAATAATTAGAACTGCAACTTCACTAATGTTAGTAACATGCTTTAAATCTTAACCTTTCTTGACCAATACAGTATATATTTCTTTTTTCTTCTTTTCTCTTTTCCTTCTTCTTTTTCTTTCTTTTCTTTTTTTTTATAAATGACTGAGAGATGTCATTGCATTTCTCTACCTTTGTTCCTGAATAGTAACGATGGGGTGCAACAAACCCCCAAGAAGTATGTAATTGCACCGACACACACTCTTGCAATGACAGCCTTTGGCTAGATAATTTTTCTAACACATGCAGTGGAGTGTTCTCCCTTGATAATGCACTCACATTGAAGTGTCTTTTATTAGTACAATATCGCTGCAATTGGTAAGTTATTTCAAGATTCAAAGATTGATTCTACCCATTCATTAATGAAGCAATTCCAATCATTCATCCAAAAATAGAAGGCTCAATATTCATTCATATTCAACCAATTCACATATCAGTATTCCAAGCAATTCAAGATTTATGAATAAAATAAAAACTGTGATCACATTTTTGTTGAAATTTTGCATACTTTCATTGACCTAAAGACACATAAATTTTCAAATATGTGGGTGTAATCGCATTTCCATTTCACACAAGATCCCCCCAATCTTAATGTCTGTATTGTCCCCAATACACTGACAATACTATACATATAAAAAATGGAAATGCAACTATAATGCAGATATACTAACATGCAAAAATGCAATGACAAATAAAAATGTAATGATAATGAGATGCATGCAACTAACTATTGAAAAAGTAAACTAACTCATTGTTCAGTAGCCGGTGAAGTGGCTGCCTTGGCTTTCTTCTTCTTCTTCTTTGAGCGCTCCTCTTATACTTTACGCCTATTTTTCTTGTCCTTCTTCTTTCGCTTTTTGTTCTTGGAATCAATCGGAGCACGGATTGCTCCTCCACAGCCGGTTGAGTGGAGGCCTCATCGACAGTCACATGGATGGATGGACTTCAACAAGTGGTGCCATATAAGGCATAATGGCCAGAGGGTTAAGATCCTCGGTGCTGCTGGTGACTGCCTCGACAAATTCTTCTTTGAAATTTGTCGAGGCATCTTCCTTCTCCTTATTCTTCTCCTCTTATTCCTTCTCTTCCTCATTTTCCTTCTTCTCCTTAGGTTCCAACTTCTCAGCTGTGCCTGTTTCGATGGCTTCCTTTGCTTCCAAACCCACAGATACGATCAGTGTACGCATCTCCTCAGCAACAACCTCCCTTTCCGTTATGTGAGCCCCAAAAATATTCAAAAATTCATCCTCAAACTGGCCGGTGATTGTTCGGAAATAGCCCTCCATGGCGTTAAAATGTCTCTAATGCTCCTTATCATCAGAGATATGAATTCTTGTTAGAGATGGGATAGGTTGAGGCCTACCTTCAAGAGTAGGTTGCTCGAAGGACGATAAGGCTTCCCTAACAATAGGTGGGAATACAGAGAACTCTTGCATGGGATTTGGGCTCAAATTCCTCAATGTGGCGACAGTAGTGCTGTTCCATGCCCTTGTGTACGCATAGAAGAGGTTCTGCGTATAATCCACTTCCTCCAACATGCTGACAAGGCGAATCTGGCGCATATCCATGCGATCAATGATTTGTTCTATTATAGCCAGCTTTTTCTCAACTTGAGGGTTTGTAGGCGCATTTTCTTGCTTCTCTTATTTTTTTCCTTTTCCTTTCTCCTTCTTCTTAGTCGCTTCTTTCACCAGAGGGGTTTCTTGTTCCCTAGTCATTTGATCCACCGAGATATCATTTATTGGCCCTTTCTTGTCCAGCATCTCTTCACCATTTCGAGGCACAATACCCTTTTTGTTTGTAGAGCATCATAATTAAAGAAAGGAAAGGTAAGATACCTATTTGTTTACCCGTGGCTTCAGTAATTTCATCATGTAAAATTACATTGACATTGATGTGGCGGCCCTTCAGAATGGAGTGCAAAAGGCACATGCGATCCAGCATCGCAGTTGTGCTATGGGTTCAAGGCAGAATTCGGTTGTTAACAAAGTGGAACCATACCTTGCTCTGAGTTGTGAGATAATGTCGGTGCATCGTGTAGTTATGTGGACCATTACCAGTCCACACAGCACCCTCGACGCATAGATCTCGTATCACCAGATCAGCACCTTCATCAATTAACTCTTTCAAAAACTCAGTATGGGTATCTTCCTTTTCAGCGGAGTGAAAGAGCTCGTTGATATGGGTGGCACTCTAGGGCACCAGACCCTCTCGTACAAATACAAACTCCTGTTCAAAATCCACTAAGTTGGCATAGAACTCTTTTACCATAGTGGGCAAATAATTGGCCGGATGGTCACAAAAAGACTCCCAACCCAAGCGAGAGATTGTCCTTGCAACTTGTTTCCCTAACATCTGATGTGAGGACAACAGAAAACCCTACTCCGAGTGATAGTTTCTCTTGAGCATGACATCTTGGTAGCTATCCTTCATCGCCTTGGATAAGAATAGGACGGGTTCTTTCTGTAAGGGTTGGTCAGCATTCCAAGCCACAGTGACTGAGGATTCAACGAGGAATTTCGAAAGGGTTTTTGCTCCTCATGTTCTTGCCATAATAGCTGAGTAAAAAGAGCGAGAGAATTTTCAGAAAAGGTTTAAAGATAATAAAGAAGATGGTTGCAGTAGCAATGGATGTTGTGAGTGGAAGAAGAGAAACGGCAAAAGAAGGGTTTTATAATTCTTTCAGAGGAAAAGACGTGATTATTGCAATTAGCTTGGGAAAACGTTGCGTCTGCAGCCAATGAATGCCAGGCTGCAGATCCTACCTCTTGGTTTGATCTAATGGCTAGGGATGGATAAAGATTAATCGGCGTAATTCTTGCTAAAAAAGCTTTATTGAGTCATCACAGAATGCACCGACAAGTTGTGTTTATGATGTGTCGACGAAAAGGATATTTTTTATTCCTGCATAAACTAAAAAGGAAACAAATGAAAATAAAATGCAAAAAGTAAAAGTAAAGATTGTAATGACCTTAAATAAATGTGACCAGATTAATGGTATCGTTGTGTTCTTTGACATTTGGGCTCACGTAATGCTTCAACCGTTGGCCATTTACTTTAAACTGGTGACCATCTTTCATATCTTCAATTGTCACTGTACCATGTTGGAATGCTTCGATAACTTTGAAAGGGTCTGACCATCTCGAGCGCAATTTACCTGGATGTAATTTCAAATGTGAATTAAATAGAAGTACCAACTGACCAGGGTTAAATTATTGCCACAAAATGATATTGTCATGCCATCTCTTAGTTTTTTCTTTGTATATGGTTGCATTTTCATACGCATTGCATCGAATTTCTTCCAGCTCAAAAATGTACAACAATCGTTTCTGTCCAGCAGCATTGTAGTTCATGTACACATGCTTGATCGCCACATGGCTTTATGTTCAAGTTCAACAGGCAGGTGACAGGATTTACCAAACACTAATTGATACGGCAACATCTCCAACGGGGTTTTATACATAGTGCAAAGTGCTCACAAAGCATCATGTAGCCGCGAAGGCCAATCTCTTCGAGATGGGTTAACCACCTTCTCAAGGATACTTTTAATTTGTCGATTGGAAAATTTTGCTTGGCCATTCGTTTGTGGATAGTATGTGGTGGCCATGCGATGCTTCACACCATATCGTTTCAAGGTTGTTGTCACTTAGTTATTGTGAAAATGAATATCTTGATCACTTATCAATGCCCTAGGTGTTCCAAATCTTGTAAGGATATACGTATGAAAGAACTTCAACATCATTTGAGCATCATCATTTGGATCCAAAATTGCCTCGATCCATTTAGAGACATAGTCAACAGCAACTAAAATATACACATTCCCAAAAGAGTTTGGAAATAGTCTCATAAAGTCTATACTCCAGATGTCCAATAACTTCACCTCCATAATAGGTTGTTGGAGCATCTCGTTGTGGCGAGATATAGAACCTATGTGTTGACATCTATCGCATTATTGTGCAAAATTATGGGCATCTCAAAACAATGTGGGCCAGAAGAATCCTAATTGTAAGACCTTTGTAGTAGTCCTCACTCCACCAAAATGGCCTCCGTAGGGAGCATCATGGCAATGTCTCAGGGTGGAAGTCATCTCTTCTTCAGGAACGCAACGATGAATAATGTTATCGGTGCATACCTTCAACAAGTATGGCTCGTTCCAATGATACTTCGCAGCATCGCGTATAAATCTGATCTTATTGTGACCAGTGGCACTCAAGGGTAGCTTTCCACAAACAAGATAATTGATGACATCTACATACAATAGAGATATGTCGACATAAAATAATTTCTCATCTAAAAATACATCAATAATGTGTGACTGATTGCCATCTTCGCTTTCGGCTTCTAGACGGGATAAGTGGTCTACTACTTGGTTTTCATATCCTTTTCTATCTTTGATTTCAATATCAAATTCTTGTAAAAGTAGGATCCATCTGATCAATCTCGGTTTGGCATCTTTCTTCACAAAAAGGTGTCTCAACGCAGAATAATCTCTGTACACTGTAATTTTTGAGCCGACAAGGTACTAAACTTATCGAATGCAAAAACTACTGCTAATAATTCCTTCTCAATAGTTGTATAGTTCACCTGTGCTTCAGTTAAGGTTTTACTAGCATAGTAAATTGAGTGAAATACCATCTCTTTGCATTGTCCCAGCATAACTCCTATAGCAAAATCACTCGCGTCACACATTAATTCAAATGGTTGCGTCCAATCTGGTGCGACGATAATTGGAGCTTGTACTAGCTGCTTCTTTATTGTGATAGACATGAGTCATCAAACACAATTTTTTTATTCTGCTCTAGCAATGAGCATAGTGGTTTGGCAATCTTGGAAAAATCTCGGATAAATCTCCTATAGAAACCAGCGTGACCAAGAAAGCTTCTTATTCCTTTGACATTCATAGGTGCTGGCAATTTCTCAATAATTTCTACCTTTGATTTGTCCACTTCAATTCCCTGACATAATATTCGATGACCAAGGACAATGTCTTCAGTTGCCAAGAAATGGCATATTTCCCAGTTTAGTACTAGATTTGTGTCCTCGCATCTCTTCAATACTTTCGCCAAATTATCGGTGCATTGATCAAAATTCTGCCCATATATAGAGAAGTCGTCCATGAATACCTCTAATGAATCTTCAATCATGTCCGAAAAGATATCCATCATACACCTCTAGAACGTGGCTGGTGCATTGCACAACCAAATGACATACGTTGGAAGGAAAAGGTTCCAAATAGGCATGTAATTGTGGTCTTTGCTTGATCTTCCAGCGTAATGTCAATTTGATTATATCCAAAGTAGCCATCTAGGAAGCAATTGTAGGCTTTACCAGCTAGCCTATCTAACATCTGATCAATGAATGGTAGTGGGAAGTGATCCTTCCTTGTGGCCACATTGAGACGACGATAATCTATATACACTCGCCAACCAGTAGTAATGCGAGTAGGGATCAGTTCGTTCTTATCATTACTCACCACTGTGATCCCGCTTTTTTTGGGCACATATTGGACAAGTCTTACCCATGTGCTGTCTGAAATGGACTAGATGATGCCCGCGTCCAGCCACTTAATAATCTCCTTTTTCACTACCTCTTTTATTTTCTCATTAAGCCTTCACTGTTGCTCAATGGATTGCTTCCCGTCATCTTTCAGCCTAATCTTATGCATGCAAAAAGAGGAACTAATTCCTCTAATGTCTGCAATGCTCCAAGCTATGGCTCATTTGTATTGCTTCAAAATTGCGATAAGTTTTTTTCTTGACTTATATTGAGGGTTGCACTGACAATCACAGGTAATGTGTCATTGTCACCTAGAAAGACATACTTCAAATGCGTCGGCAATCGCTTTAACTCCAAGGTTGGAGCTTATTCGATTGATGGCTCAAACATAGGGATCGTCCTGTTAGACAAATCCAAGGATTCCAATTGCCAACCTTGTTTTAGCTCACAACTATTAGCCTCAGCTCTGTGGTCGCATTCAGTTAGGATATCATCAGTGGTTGTCACTACATCTTCATCTAGAACTGCTGAACTTCGTTCATTGAATTCTTCTATAATTACCTCATCCAGCACATCAATGTATTGACATTGCTCCCTACTTTAAACACACTGAAGGTAACATGCTCGTCATTATGATGCATAATGAGCTCCCCTTTGAAAACATCAATAAGCATGCGTCCTGTTGCTAAAAATGGTCATCCCAAGATGATGGGTACCTCCTTATCTACTTCACAGTCAAGGATGATAAAGTCGACAGGGAACACGAGCTTATCAACGTGAACGAGGACATCTTTGATCTGGCCTTCAAGTTGTGCTAAAGATCTGTCAGCAAGCTGTAATGTCATCACAGTCGGTTTCATAGATCCAATTCCTAACTTCCTGAATGTGGACAAAGGCATAAGGTTAATACTAGCTCCTAGATCGTATAAGGCTTTACCTAGATAATGGGTTCCAATGGAGCATGGGATTATGAAACTGCCAAGATCTTTCATCTTTGGTGGCAACTTATTTGTTAGCACAGCGCTGTACCCCTCTATGAGTGCAATCGTCTCGATTTCGGATAACTTTTTCTTCTTTGATGGTAACTCTTTCATGAATTTCCCATAGCTAGGTTTCTGCACAAGAGCATCTACAAGAGGTATGTTAATGTGTAATTGCTTCAAAGTAGAAACAAACTTCTGATAATCCTTATCATGATCTTTCTCTTTAAATCTCTGTGAAAATGGCAAAGGTATAGTGTCAGTGAGTTTTTGTGGAAGAACTGGTTGCATCAACATAGGCAGTTGCGTCGACGTCTTTGTTGGACGAATTGTAGGCATAGAGGTCACTACAAGTGGTACCTCCTCATTTATTTCTGCTGGGTTTTTGTCAGATTCAACTTCTCCTTGTTACTATGGCTCAGTTGCATCGACATGTTCTTGGTTGAAATTTTTGCTTGATTTAGCAATTTATTTTCCGCTCCACAACATGATAGCCTTACAATGCTCCTTCCCTTCTACATCAGATTTTTAATGTCACTAGGCAAAGTGTCTGGTGATCTTGTATTCAAATTAGAAGTCAATTGTCCTAGTTGGGCTTCCAACGAACAGATAGAAGAATTTCCTTGAACGATTGCTTCAGTTCGCATAATATACCCTCGCATCAGCGCTTCAAGAGCAGCTATAGGATCTGATCTTTGTTGAGAAAACTGTTGTTATTGTTGCTGATGTTGTCCTTGCATATATGGCAGCGCAGTCTGTTGTGGCTACATTCTAGCTTATGATTGCATCTGCTTATGTGCCTACATTTGATCAGGATGTGAATTTACCTAAGCATTATGATTATAGTTCTGCTGCTGATTGTTGTTGTAACTCCCTTATCTATAACTTCCTTAATGTGAGGAATTTCCATATCTATATGTGGATGCATTCTGATTTCCCTAAGGCTGTTGAGTCCTATTATTGTATGAGTTACCATAAGAATTTCCTCGGATGTTGACATAGAACGCATTTTCAACATGTTGTGGACAATCATCATAACTGTGGTTGTCACCACAAATTTCACAGGAAAATGTCGGGACATCCATCTGTTGTGCCACTTGAATAGGGAAACATCACTCTTCCCCTTCATGATCTTTATAATGTTGGCCAAAAAGGATACTTATGCACTTAAGGTTGAAATTGCATCTAATTCAAGAACACAGGAGTAGCTTTTACCTAAGCAGAATGAGAAATTAGATATTGATAGTCATTCTGTGCAATTCTCTCTAATATCCGTACGGCTTCATTGTAGGTGCAATCCAACAATGGTCCATTGGCGGATGCATCGATAAGATTTCTTATCTAAGCATTTAATCCGTTATAAAATATCTCGATCTGAGTCTCTTACTGAATTCCATGCATGGGGCAACGTCTAAGCAGAGTCTTGTAACGTTCCCATGTAGTGTGTAAGTTCTCATCATCCAGTTGATGATATGATATGATGTCATTTTGCAACCTCGTATTTATTGTCGATGGATCCAACTGGTAAACCAAGGAACCATGTTCTCGTCCTCCCTTGCAAAAAATAAGGGAACAGCTACATCTTCAAGGCGTCATCAGGAACACCATGTTGACTAAAAGAAGCGCATATGAGTAGAAATGATTTGAGATGCTCTCTAGCATCTTCATGAGGTAAACCTGTATATTGCCCATTAGAATTTAGCATTTGAAACATAACCGATTTTAATTCAAAATTACCAGGTTGTATTACCGATCTAACAACCCCCGACTATAAGTCATCAAGCTTAGGGACAACGAATTCTCTGATTGTCCTATTTTGAATTTGCTCCACTTGTGGCAGCGATGGTGGTAAATTATTAGTTCTTTTTGGCTGCATTGGAGAAACTACATTCTGTGGCAGCAATGGTGGAAGATCATAGTTGTTTCCAGCCATTTTCTTTTGTTCTTGCTTCCTTCTTCGAATAGTCCATTTAAGTTCTAGATCAAAGCTCACAATATCCTTAGGATTGCTCCTTGTGGACATAAAATACTTAAAGAATTGTGGAAGAAACGACAAACAAAAATAGATTAGTAAAAATTAATTGTCAAGTAAGAAATAATAAGTGCACCTACAAAAGTAAACATCAAACAAACGCCATCCCCGACAATGACGCCAAAACTTGATCGGCCTGTAAACGTCACAGCATTTAAGTGCAAGCGAACACTGGTCGATGCTAGTCTAGTTGATAGAATTGCTCTATCGAATATCGATCCCACGAGGATAGAGTTCTTGATGTTCAATTATCGAAGAAACTAAAGTTAAAATTAGAGAAATGCTAGCAAGAATGTCGGCGCAATTAAATCATATCTGCACCACTAAGTTAGTCAAAGTTGTCAATGCAAAGATAAAAATAAAATTTCAGAGCAACTGAAAGTAAAATAAATTGTTGTTGATATTTTAAGAATTTAAATGCAGCAAAGTAAAAGTGTGATCAAGTGCAAAGAATGAAGTGGATCACTGACTTCACTAAGTAGCAACGCTAGATGTGACGACAAGGTATTTTATAGATGAACTGTCGTAGCAATAAGGTTCCAATGAAATCATACCAATAACAACTCTCTGTTTAACCAAGACTCAAGTGCCTACATTTACCCCACCTTCCAGTGTTGGCAATGACTTGCACTGAAAAACAAGTGACAAGAATTCCTCCTAGCCTCAAGTAACTTTCGCTGACTTGCTTGTTAACCTAACTTGTCACCACACTTTCCAGTGTTGGTAGACTACAATTGCACTTTTGTGGTCAAAATAGTTAAATCCAATGAAAAACAGATGAGAAGAATTGAATAGGAATCAAAATAATCTAAAATTGAAAGATATTTCCATATATAATCAATTGTCAATAAGAATTTATCAGCATTAAAAGAGGGATTAACAAATAAAACGAAGCATACTATTCTTAGGGTACTAGGATTATTCCTTAATCGCTCCTCTTATATCGCATCAAGCACTCCTCGTTAGAAGTTGTTGCACACTTGCTCGATCAGCTCACCGGACTCTAGTACAAGCTTCAAAGCTTTAGAGAATTTACAGAATTAATTTCTTCACCTCTTGATATCCGCTCTCCTTCTTCTCTCCTCTATTTATAAGCTTTGAGATTTTTAGATCCCATGTTTTTTCAGATCCAACTTCTTTTGCAGCTGTAAAAGTTTGTTAAAATCCAACTATGCACTCACGCAGATCTGGTGTGTTCTTTATAAATCTACAGGTTGTCGCAACATAGCTCGGCGTAATCTATAATCTTTAATTGCGGTGACAACATGTTATTCTCTTGCGCTGGTGCTTCCAGATGTGTTTACAGCGTGAATTCACTCATACAAAATAGATGTTTCCATGCGATGACATTTCTGGCCGCAATTCCAATCTAAACTTGTGGCTTCATCTTTGAACTTTTTCTAGCATCGATCTTCCGAGATGGATCCCTGTGCTAACAATTTCAGACGCAATACATATGTTGCATATGGCAACATTAGTGCACAGAAGAGATAAAACAATGAGAATTTAAGCCACACAACATTGAGTTAGAAAATGTAAATACTAAGTATGAAATTACTATCATGCAAGCTAAATATAATACAAAAGGGACAGTTAATACATAAATTTAGGGAGAAAATAAGTGTCATTTCCAATGCTATCAGTTGCGCCAAAGATCTATCCACCAACTGCAATGTCATTGCAGTGGGCTTCATGTGACCAATTCCCAATTTTCGAAATGTTGATAGTGGCATAAGGTTGATGCTTGCTCCTAAATCACAGAGAGCTTTTCCTAAGTAATGATTTCCAATGGATGACGGAATGTAAAATTGTCAGGATCTTTCATCTTGGGTGGTAATTTATTTGTCAACACAACGCTGCAGCCTTCTGTGAGTGCAATTGTCTCGATGTCGGTTAACTTCTTTTTCTTGGATAATAGCTCCTTCATGAATTTCCCATAGCTAGGAATGTACAAGAGCATCGACAAGAGGTATATTAACATGTAATTGTTTCAGGGTGGCCAAAAACTTCTTATATCTCTATCATTTTCTTTTTCTTTAAATCTTTATGAAAATGGAAAAAGTATTGAAACATTAGGTTGTCGTGACATAACCGGCTGCGTCGATATTGGCAGTTACGTCGACAATTTTGTAGTTCGAATGGTTGATATGGGAGTAATAACTGGTGGCTCCTCTTCATTTAGCTCTACTGCTTCTTCTTCAGGTATAAATTTTCCTCGTTGCTCTACTTCATTTGCGTCGACAGGTGCTGTATTGGAATTGCTACTTTGTTCAACAGTTTGCTTTCCACACCGAAGAGTAATAACTTTACAATGCTCCTTCCCTTTTGAATTGGATTTTCAGTATCACTAGGTAAGGTACCTGATGGTCTCGTGGTCATATTAGAAGCTAGTTTTCCTACTTGTGCTTCCAAAGCTCGGATGGAAGAAGAATTTCCTTGCACAATAACTTCAGTTCTTGTGATGTGTTCACGCATTAGAGCTTCAAGGTCAGTTAATGGATCAGCTCGTGGTTGAGAGTACTATTGTTGCTGTTATTGATATTGTCCTTGCATATTCAGATTTGGCATTGCAGTCTGTTATGGTTGTATATGAACATGTGGCTACATCTGATCATGATGTGCATGCGTCTGAGGACTATGGTTGTTGTTTTAATGCTGCTAATTGTAACTCCCCTATCGAAAATTTCCTTGGCTTGAGGGATTTTCATATCGAAATGTGGACACATTTTGATTCCCCCAAGGTTTTTATACCTAGTTGAATTGTTGTAGTATTTATCATACAAATGTCCTCCGATGTTATTGACATAAAACACATTTTTTGCATGCTGTAGGCAATCCTCGTAGCTATGATTGTCACCGTAAATTTCATAACAAAATGTCAGGACATCCATTTGCTAGGCAACTTGAATGGGAGCAACTTCACTCGTCCCCTTCATGTTTTTAATCATGTTAGCCAACGAAGATACCTGTGCACTCAAAGTTGATATGGCATCTAATTCAATAACTCCAGGATTCGTTTTTACTTGAGCAGCTCGAGAAATTGGGTATTGATAGTCATTCTGAGCAATTCTTTCCAAAATTCTCACAGTTTCATCATACGTGCAGTCCAACAAAGGACCATTTACAGATGCATCGACAAGATCTTTTGTCTGCGCATTTAATCCATTGTAGAAAATTTTGATCTACGTTTCTTGTTGGATTCCATGCATGAGACAATGTCGAAGCAAAGTCTTGTAACGCTCCCATGTGGTATGCAGATTCTCATCATCCAGTTGGTGATAAGCAGTAATATCATTCCTCAATCGAGCAATCATCGTAGGTGGATTAAATCGAAAAACAAATTAAGTCGTAAATGCATTCCACGATGTAATTGATCCAGCAGGTAATCCAAGGAACCAAGTACGAACCCTTCTTTACAATGAATAAGGAAACAGTTGCATCTTCAAAGCGTCATCAGGAACACCATGCTAACTAAAAGAAGCATAGATTAGTAGAAAAGATTTAAGATGCTCTCTCGCATCTTCATGAGGCAAACCAGCATATTACCCATTCGAATTTAACATTTGAAACATAACCGATTTTAACTCGAAATTTCAAGCTTCGATAGCTGGTCTAACAACCCTTGGCTGCAAATCACCTAGCATAGGAACAACACATCTCTAATCGTTCTGTTTTGCATTTGTTTTTCTTGTGGCAGCAGTGGGTTGTTTAAATTTTATGACTGTATTAGAGGGACAGGATTTTGTGGCGGCAATAGTGGTATGGCATCATTTCAAGGAAAAGTCATATTCCTTTATTCTTTTCTTCTCATTCGAATGGTTCTCTCGATTTTCGGATCTAAGCCAACAATATTTTCAGGATTTCTCTTAGTGGTCATAAAACACCTAAAAGAAAATTGAAAAAGTGTCAACAAAAATTGAAACAAATCAGTAACAAATAAAAGCTAAGAAATAAAGAATAATTGCAACTACAAAAATAAACATCAAACAAACCTCATCCCCGGTAACGACACCAAAACTTGATCACGCTATGAACGTCACAGCAATTGTGCAAACGAACACTTGTCGATGTAAGTATAGTTGATAGGCTTAAAACTATCAGATATCGATCCCACAGAAATGGCTATTTATGTTTATAATTGTTGGTTCAATTAAAGTTAAAATAAAAGAAACTATATAAATAATGACTAAAATATGTCGAAGCAAATTAATAAGAAATGCAGTGAAATTTTGAAGATAATTTATCGATGCAATTTAAGAAAATTAAAGAAGTAAAAACAATGATAATGGAATGGAGGATCCCTGACTTGATAAATCGACAAACCACTAAATGTGACCACAAGGTAAATAATAGATAAATTGTCGTCGCAATTAAGCTTAATGAGATCTTACCAACTTCGACCTTCCTATTTGTCAAAGACCCAAATACTCAAATTAACCACACCTTTCAATGTTGGCAATGCTTTGTATTCAAGAACAAGTGGCTAGAATTTCTTCGTTCCCCAACTAACTTCCGTTGTCTTGCTTGTTAATTTAATTTGTCACTCCACTTTCCAGTGTCAGTAACTGCAATAGCACTTCCGTGATCAAGCAATTAAATTCAAAGATAAACAGATAAGAGAAAATTGAGTAGAAATCAAATTAGATCTAAAATTAAAAGGTACTTCCAAACACATTTAACTTCATCAGAATTTATTAAGGTTTGAGAGGAAATAAAGAACAAGTTGAAGCATTCTATGCCTAGCCTACTAGAACTCTTCCCTAATGCTCCTCTTATGTTACACTTAGGAACACTCCTCGTCAAGAGCAGGATTTTATCTTCTCGTCACAATCAGTTCACCCTCTAAGAAACTAAGCTGTCATGGAGGCAAGCTTAAAGAAAAGATGAAAACCAAATTTATTTTTATCACGAGCTTCAAGATTCCTCTCCCTCCTCCTCTTTCTTTTCTTTTTTTCATCAGTATTTATCTTTAATGCCAAATATAGGTGTCCATCTTCAGATCTAACTTCCTTACAACTATACAAGTTAGTTAATCCAATTGCACAAAGTTAGTTAATCCAACTGTACATTCACGCAGATCTGGTGCATTCAGCAAGTAGTTAAAGGTTGTTGCGACATCTTTGGACGCAAATTTAGATTTTAATTCGCTACGACAACCTTGATATTCTCAAGCACTGGTACTTCTGGATATGTTCATGCAGCAACAGGTTTGAGCACAATTTTGGATTCTAAATTGCGGTGACAACCTTGGACACCTTCCTGCGTTGATCTTTTGGGAAAAATTCCTGCATTGACATCTTTGGACGCAAAACTGAACACTAAATGTGATGACATTAGAGCAAAAATAGGACAAAATTAACCAAACATCATTGACTTAGAAAATGCAATTACTGAAGATAAAATGCTAAAATGCATGCTAAACATGATATAATAGAAACAAATTATACTTTAAATAAGGAAAAATTAATGGTATTTTCTAATGTTATCAATCCTCTAGGTGGAAATGAATCCAAAATTGGTATTGCCCATCCATGAACACCTTTTCCCCAAACAAATTTAAATTGTGACATCTAGCGATAAGTAATCTCTATAGACTCGCTATGCCGACGGAAGATCAAGAACCAACTAGAGTAATAACTAGTTGATTAGAGAAAAATCCCCAAAACCCAACAATTGAAGAAATCATACAAAAATGAACTAAGTTCCTCAAAGCCACTTATAAGATTTTCTACAACTCAAACCTTTGCTTTTATTTTATTTTTATGCTCTCAAAACACTCTTTAATTTTCCTTCATACTATAAGCTCTAGAACAAGTATTAATTAATTTTATTCTTTGTAGGAATTTTATTTACTATAACCTTACGCCTCCTTTGGGTATGATCCTTGGAATACTACCAAGTGTTTTGTTGTAAGCACACAATATTTACAACCTGACTCATATACTTGCGGAAAGCTGAAATCTACACCGAATAGGAATACATTCGGTGGCGGTCAAGTCTTTGGAGCCATTATCGGGGAGGCAACGCTTTAGTAAATTTTATTTTTTCATCGTTAATAACATAATTAGGAAAATTTTAGGTTATAAATACTATTTTATTTTATTTATTTATTGTACTTCGATTTTATTTTTTTATTTTTTATTTTTGGTTTATGACTCGAAGCGAAGGAAACTTGGTCGACCCTATTTCTAACCCAGAATCACTAATTAGACGTAATAGCAGAAACCGATAGGTTATGCAAAACCCACCACCGGAGGAGACAGAAGAGCAAGTCAATCTAATAGAAGATCCCACTGTTAACATGGAAAACATCCGTATACCTCCACAACTCCCTACGAACGAACCGATGGCAGAAGCACAAAGAACTTTAAGGAAGTACTCTTTACCTACTCTAGATCTATCTCAAAGGAGTATTGCTAGACCTGCTATCGCCGCTAGTAACTTTGAAATAAAATCGACTATAATTCAATGATTCAAAACAATTTACAATTTAAAGGGACAATGTTTGAAGATCCCAGTTTACATTTGAAACTATTTTTACAATTATGTGATACTTTTAGGTTTAATGGTATTCCTGATGAAGTCATTCACTTAAGATTATTTTCCTTTTCATTAACCGATAACGTTTTTTCATGGTTAGATGCACAGACACCTGGATTTATCATAACGTGGGATGAACTAGCAGAGAAATTTTTGCAAAATGTTTTCCCTATAGGAAAAGCTATCCAATTTACGAGAGAATTGTCAATCTTTCTACAATTCAGGGGCGAAGGGTTCCACGAAACATGGGAACGGTTTACGATGCAAATACGTAAATGCCCTAATCACGATATGCCGGAATGGATTCAACTGCAAACTTTCCATAATGAGTTGGATGCATCAGCCAGATCTACTCTAGACAGTGCGGCAGGAGAAGCCTTAATGAACTGAACGCATAATGATGCTTATGGGCTCATAGAAAATATGGCAATGAACTCATGTCAATAGCTTACTGAGAGGTTCACTTATGCGCAGAAACCTGCTTCGGTAAAAATGATACAAGAAGATGATAAACATCAACAACTGTTGAAGAGACTAAATTGAATCAAGTCTTCTATAGGGGCATCACCATCCCATGGAGAAGATAAGTCTCTTTATCATTATCTCGTCAATCCAAAGGAGGCCAATTACGTAAGTAATCAAAATCCCTATTCGTATACTTACAATCTAGGATGGAAAGACCATCCCAACTTTAAGTGGAATCTGTGGGTATTGAGGAAAAGAAAGAAGAAGAGAAGGAGGAGGAAAAGGAAGATGGAAAAGAAGGAGAGAAGGAAGAAATTTTGTTGCGACAGATTTGCCTGAAGAATTTGTCACCGCACCCAAAGATGTGGGTGCAATTAATGAAGAACTGGGGCAACTTGATGAGAATCAAGCCGAGGCAGTGACAGTCAGCAATGAGGATTTCAATCCTCTGGCTTTAGTGCCCTATGTGGTACCCCTTGCTGAAATACACCCTTCTGATGTCACCATCGATGAAGCCAGCACACAACCAAATGTGAAGGAGCAATCTGCCGATCCGATTGAGCCAACAGAACGAAAATGCAAGTGCAAGGATCAGATGAAGTGCAAGAAGGAGCGTCACAAGAAGAAGAAAACCAAAGCAACCACATCTTCGGCTGCACATCACTGAGTTAGTCTTTAATTTATTCAGTACGTAATTTAGTTTCACATCATGTAGTTGTAATTGCATTGTCATCACATTTTAATTGTCCCTGCATTTTATTTGTCGATGCATTTGCATTGTAGTTGCATTTCCATGTATATTTGTATATTAATGTCAATGCATTGGGAACAATGCAGACTTTAAGTTGGGGAGAATGTATATGGATTGGAAATGCAATTGCACCCACATTTCTAAAATTTTTTGTCCTTTTTAGTTGAATGAAAGTATGCAAGGTTATGAAAAATGTGACTACAAATTTTTCATTTGATGCTTAATTCTTTAATTATGTGAGATGTTAATACATGAATCGGATGAATGTGATTGAATGTTGTATCCCTCTATTATTGGATTAATGGTTGAAACTGCATTAGTAATAAATGAGTAATATCATTATTTGAATCTTGAAATTTGTCATCTACAGCTATGTATATATAGTAGAACTATTAATAAAAGACACTCCAATGTGGGTGCATTGTGACTTATCAAGGTGGAACACTCCAATGCAAGTGTTAGAAAAAGTAATCTAGCCAAAGGCTGTCATTTGAAGAGTGTTTGTCGGCGCAATTACATACTCCCTAGAGGTTTGTTGCACCCCATCGTTACTTCTCAGGAATAAGGGTATAGTAATGCAACATCCTTAAGTCGAAAAAAAAGAAAAAGAAAGAAAAAGGGAAAAGAATATAAAAAATGTTTATATAATAAATGTTGTGTTGGTCAATAAAATTTAAGATTTAGAGAATGATGCTAGCATTGGTGAAGTTGCAGCTTTGATTATTCATACCTATAAGTTGTCGACGTAATTTTTTATCATGTGAATGTAATTTATACATTAAGCTCTCAAAAAATTCAAGTTGCTAGAATGATTATTGCTTCGACAAGACTTTTGCAATGACCTTGCTAGCTTTTGTTACTTAAGGACAAGTAAAAACTCAAGTTTGAAGGTGTGATAGCATTAGAAAATACTATTAATTTCTTCTTATTTAAAGTATAACTTGTTCCCATTATATCATGTTTAGCATGCATTTTTAGCATTTTATATTCAGTAATTGCATTTTTTAAGTCAGTGATATTTGGTTAATTTTGTTCTACTTTTGCTACTAATGTCACCACATTTAGTATTCAGTTTTGCGTCTAAAGATGTCAATGCAGGAATTTGTCCCAAAAGATCAACGAAAGAAGATGTCCAAGGTTGTCACCGTAATTTAGAATCCAAAATTGCACCCAAACCTGTCGCTACATGAACATATCCAAAAGTATCAGTGCTTGAGAATATCAAAGTTGTCGCAGCGAATTAAAATCTAAATTTGCGTCCAAAGATGTCGCGACAACCTTTAACTGCTTGCTGAATGCACCAAATCTGCGTGAATGTACAGCTGGATTAACTAACTTGTACAACTGTAAGGAAGTTAGATCTGAAGAAGAAGGACACCTGTATTTGACATTAAAGATAAATACTGATAAAAAAAAAAAAAAAAGAGAGGAATCTTAAAGCTCGTGACAAAAATCAATTCGGTTTTTCATCTTTTTTGGAAGCTTGCCTCAATGACAGCTTAGTTTCTTGAAAGGTGAATTGATTGCAACGATAACGCAAATCCTGCTCCTGACGAGGAGTGTTCTTAAGTGCAACACAAGAGGAGCATTGTTCTAGTAGGCTAGGAATGAAATGCTTCAACTTGTTCTTTATTTCCTCTCAAATGCTGATAAAATTAAATGCGTATGGAAATACATTTTAATTTTAGATCTAATTTGATTTCTGCTCAATTTTTTCTTATCTGTTTATCTTTGGATTTAATTGCTTGATCACGAAAGTGCTATTGCAGTTACTGACACTAGAAAGTGTAGTCACAAATTAAATTAACAAATAAGACAACGGAAGTTGCTTGGAGAACGAAGGAATTCTGACCATTTATTCTTGAATGCAAAGCATTGCCAGCATTGGAAGGTGTGGTTAATGTTAGTATTTGAGTCTTTGATAAACAGGAAAATTGAAGTTGGTAAGATCTCATTAAGCTTAATTGCAGTGACAATTTATCTATTATTTACCTTGTGATCACATTTAGTGGTTTGCTGACTTATCAAGTCAAAGATCCCTCATTCCATTATCATTCTTTTTACTTCTTGAATTTTCTTTAATTGCATCGACAAATTATCTTCAAACTTTCATTGCATTTCTTATTAATTTGCTTCGACTTAAACTTGAGGAACAACAACTGACCTAGGATTGAGGAAAAACGGCCATCTAAAGCTATAAATAGGACCTTTAGCACTAGGGTTTTACACACCATTACTTAGACTTAAGTTTTTAGTTTTAGTTTTTAATTTTCAAGTTGTGAAACGAGATTGTAGAAGTTCGCATAAACGTTCGAAGAGTTTTTTACAACAGATTGCTTAATACAATTTTAGTTTCTTTTTCATTCGACTTTTCATTTATATGTTTCCATATATTGTTTTGTTGATGAATAAAGAAACCATGAGGAAACTAATTACATTTTGGGGAGTTAAGGAGTGGACGTATAAATAATTAATTATTTGTTTTGCAGGAATTTTACCTTTCGGATCAGCCATTCGGAAAAGGAAGAATGTTGAACAAACACTAGACTTGACAACCCTAGAAATTCATCTAGATGAGAATGAACCCAAAATTGATATTGTCCATTCGTGAATACCTTTTTCCCAAATCAATTTAGATTGAGACATCTAACGATAAGTAATCCCTATCGACACGCTATACAGACGAAAGATCGAGAGATCCAACTGGGGTAGTGATTAGTTGATTTGAGAAAAATCTCCAAAATCCAACAATTGAAAAAATCATACGCAAACGACCTAAGTTCCCTGAAGATGCTTATAAGATTTTCTACAACTCAAACTTTTCCTTTTATTTTATTTTATCCTTTATATTTTGGCATAATAACAAAATTAGCTCCTAACGTTTGGGTGTTTAGTCACTTTGGCCCTTAAAGTTTTTTGGGGCTCACTTTCATACATAATCTTTATTTTTTGGTCAAATTGGTCATTTTTTAACGATCTTGCTGACATGATCGTTAAGGGACTAACGACACTGACGTGTCAATTTTTTTTTCACCTAAACACTTCCACGTATGTAGTTGCTAACGTGATATATAAGACAAAAATATGTCACGTCAGTAAAAAAGTATTTAACTTAAAAAAATAATTAAAATTAAAAAAACAGTTAACAATTTTTTGGGATTTACCCCACAATTAAAACAATTAGTAAAATTAAAACAACTTAAACAGAAACAAAAAAAAGCAAGCTCAATCGTAAAAAATCAAAACCCTAAATTTTTTTAGGATTTTCTTGTGACGGACGGAGTTTTCATTGGAGCTTCTATTGATGAAAATGCCGGAGCTCCTATTGATGTTCTTCTTCAAAGCTGGTTTCATAATAACTCAACCATGGCAACACCCAACTTGATCTCGAATCTCTCTGAGAATGAGTTTTCAGATCTGAATTTGTTAATGAATTATGAGAGTTCATCGGTGATTTCATCATCATTAGGTGAGGATCTATCTTCGTATAATGCTTTTGGAAAGGTTGTTCCTTGCTTTTGGGGAGGCCGTTCCTAGTTTCATGGCTTCCTTTGAAGACTAATAGAGTAATTTCCAAGATGTTGACGATCTTTAATCCATGGCTTTTGGCTTTGTTCATCACTCATGATTTGGATTATATCAATGGTGTTTTAACATAAGATCCAGCTTTCTTAGTTTTGAAGTGAAATATGTTGCATATTTTGTTAAAACCTAGAAAATCAATGTTTATATGCAATCGAAAACTTTTATTTTTTTTTCTCTTTTTCAGCTATAAGAATTTCAAAAACCCAAGTTTTTAAGTTTTATTTTTAAAAACTTTCAAATTTCAAAAACTCAGATTTCATTTGGTGATTAAAGGACTAAAGTTTCAAATTAAGGTTTCAAATAATCAAATAACATGATGGAGGAAAAATGAAGGTAAAAGATGGGAAAAAACAATGGGAAGATAGGGGAAGAAGATCTGAAAATTAAAAATTAAAATTATTTAATAATTTTATTATTTTAAAAAAATAATTTTAATAATTTTATATTCTTAAAAAATAATTTTAATAATTTTAAAATTATTTATTGACATGAAATATAAAATAAAATAATATCACGTTAGCATTTAAATATATAAATTATCACAACAGCGATTTATGTTGATCATTAATCAACTAACAATCACATCAACAAAACTGTTAAAAAATAACCAATTTGATCAGAAAATAAACATTATATATGAAAGCGAGTTCAAAAAAAATTTAAAAACCAAAGTGACCAAACACTCAAACCTTAAAAACTAATTTTGTTATTATGCATTTTATTTTTATACTCTCAAAATACTCTTTAATTTTCTTTCGTACTATAAAAAACAAATATTAATTAATTTTATTTTTTGTAAGGATTTTATTTACTATAATCTTACGTCTCATTTGAATATGATATTCGAAATACTATTAAGTGTTTTGTTATAAACCTACTATATTTATAACCTGATCCGTATATTTAAAAAAGTCAAAACTTACGCCAAACGGGAGTACGGTCGGAGCGATAAAAACCCATGAGAATGTTGCCTCAGCTTTTGCGGTTCAAGCCTTGGTTTGTCAACTGACAATAGAAATAGGGAGAAACAATGGATGGCGACGAGTTCTAGTGGAAGGGGATTCGTTGAGTATAATAAAGAAATGTCAGTCGAAAATTCATGATAAATCACAAGTGGGTGCGATAATCAGAAATATTAAACAGATGGAACATGGCTTTCAAGAAATCATTTTCTCTTTTGTTCCTAGAGAATCAAATGGAAATGCGCACAATCTGGCAGAAGTAAAGCTAAAAGGAAGACAGCAACGTTACCTTGAACGGCGAGGCTCACTGAAAGAGGGAAATGGATAAGAATGGTGACTGATTCGAAGGAGAGCATCACAGACGTAGATGGTGATGGAAAGCCAAGAGTATTGAGGGAGGATTGTTTTCTTGATTTGCTTTGCAGAACTCTCCCTTGACCTTGTGAACCGTCGGTTACAGAGCAATGATGGCGTTTTTCTTAGGACGGGGCACAGCTGAATCTGATTGGGCATTGAAACGGTGTTTTGTTTTTATCTAGATTTGTCTTTTGGTCTTTTTCTGATTTTTTTTTTTTTTTTTTTTTGTTTTTCAGTTCGGGCTCGAATGTGGGCTTTGTCTTTTAAAGACTTTTAGAGTTTCGTTTCGGTTTGTTTTGTAATCTGGTTGATTCATAGTTTTATAAAATAAAGGCAGCCCAATCTGATTTATTAAAAAAAAAAAGTAAGGTTAGTCATCTAGTTAAGGTTTCCATAGAAAAGAGATACTTAGATTGCTTGGTTGATAAGTGATGGATTGCTAGCGTTTAATGTATTTAGAAAGGTTTTAGATGAGTTTAGAGTTTTAAGAAGCATGCTAGTGTATCAAGATTTGGTATGGTTTTCTAGCCTAAAAGATTACCTAGAATTGTTGTCTTGGAATGTATTACACCCAAGTAATGGTACCTAAAACAGGGGTATCAATACCCTATCATGTGGTATCAATACCCTTAATTCATGTACACTTGAAGAAGAGGCACCATAACCTTCAAAGTTAGTATCTAATTGGACTTTTGAAGGGGGTTCAGTATCAATACCCATCCCTTAAAATATCAATACATACCTCCCCAAAAGATATCAATGGTCGTTTCACTTGAAATGAAGCTTTTTTTTTTTTTTTTTGTTTGCTTCAACAAAAATCTTTATTGTCGATTTTAAGACCTACTTATACTTGAATTGAGAAGTTGAAATGTAAAGACTGTCGATTAAGGTTTGAACATCAATTATCTGATATCAAAATTGAGTCGAATAAGGAGTGTTATATTTAGACTAATATCATAACTAAGACAATTGGCAAATGGATGATCAAATAACTAAGCAAATCTTTTATAAGCAAACTTATGAGATATATGTCTACTATAATAATATCCTTGATACCAATCGAGTCCCAACATAGAAAATTATCAAAAACAAATATTTTTCTCTTTATATTTATAATATTAAATAATAATTTATACAATTTAAATAAAAAAACATCATACAATTTTGTCATTTTAATAAATATATTTAATGAATAATCTATTTCATATGCAAAATTCACATAACATTGCAACTCTATAAACCAGAAGGGTAGTTCGAAAAGAGAAAAACCAAAAGGCAAGGGCGATTAGGACTACTTCAAATTCACAATAACAAAAGTAAACAAAGAAAACATAACAGTAACCTTAAAGCATCAAGCCAAACTGCAGAAATTCCTTCAAAAACTAAATGGAAGTGCCACACTGGTTTTCAAAATTATAATTGCCAACTAGCAAACAACATAAGTATATAGTAGTAGAAGAAAGTGAGATTCATGGGCAGAAAATTGAAAATCCCAGTACCTATCAAAAAATGAACCCAGATTCATTATTCGTATAATAAAATCCTAACCCCGATGATCATGCACCAGTAATCAGCAATTACGACCGCTTCCTACAGTAAAGATACACCCCAGCAGCCGCAACGAGGACAGCTGCAGCCGATCCTGCTGCCACAAGCGGCGGCACATTTAGCCCTTTCTCTTTACTCTCAGCAGTCTCAACAATCTCTCTTGATTTCCCATTGATACCCACAGCAGCCTTCTTCTCTACCTCCTCCTTCAATTCCAACATCTTTAACTTGAAGCCCATCGCCCTCTCCTCGGATTCTCGTTGTTCTTCCTTAGTCGTCTCCAGTTCAACCCTCGTTCTCGCCACCTCTGCTTCCAGCTCCTTAACTTTATTCTTGAATACGTCCAGCTGTTGCCTCAGCTCCTCTTCCATCCTAACATTTTTGCTCCTCTCCTCCGATTCCCTCACTTCTAGAACCCCTAATTTCCTCTCCAACTCCCTCTCTCTCTTCTCGTTCTCAACTTTCTCCTTCTTCAGTTCAGTGATTTCCTTGTCCAATCTCCCAATCTCCAACCCTTTTTCTTCTAATTCTCTCTTCAACTCCATCGACTGCTTATTCGCTTCATCTGCATCACTCATCGAAGTGATCAGATCATGTTGAAGCCTCGCAACCTCGGTTTCGAGATCAGCCGATCTCGCGGCGACTGATTCCAGAACCTTCTTACCTTCGTCCCAGTTACCCATTTCTTGCCTCATTTCTTCTTCCTTGTTTCGCAGTTGATCAATTTCTAAGGTCGCCTTTTTCATCTTCTCCTTCAACTCTTTGTTCTCGTTGCTCAGGTCCAGCTTCTCACTTTCAAGCGCTTTAATTTTGCTATCCTGTTCAGTGAGTTTGGCTTCATCAGCGTCGTAGAAATTGTCCGCCATCTGATTCTCCACTTCGCCGTTGATGACCGTCGAATCTGCCATTTGCTTTTAATAGCTGTTTGGCTGCGAAGAAAATCACACAAAAAAAGTTAGAAGTTGGGAAGAAAGAAAACCCTTTTGTGGCAGAGATAGAGAGCACCAAATATAATAATATATATTTCTGAGAAAAGAGAAATGAAAGAGAACTTTATGTATTAGTTTTACCTCTTCTAATACAAAGTAAGATGAAAATGTGAGGAAAAGATGAGAAAAAGAAAGAGCAAAAGAAGCGGCACCTCTGTTTTCCTGATGATTCGTTTAGGGTTTTTTATGTTTCATAATCAGATGAGAAGGAATCCGGGAGAAACGAACGGTTAAGAATAAAGGGCGCCACGTAGGTGGCACTTTGCAGTGGCAGTGATGAAAAGCGAGGAGTGGGGGAGCGTGGGTTTATAAAATGTTAGCGTGGGACCTTTTAAAAGCAATAATGATATTTTATTGAGTAAACTTATTAACTTATATATTTTAATCACTTAATTTTTAAAAGTTATAGATTAATCACTAGCTTATTTAGAAATTATCATTTAAATTAGTAGATTGTTAATGGTAATTTTAAAATTCGATCACTCAATTATTTGTAAGTTTATAATCTGGTCACTAAATTATTTGTAAGATTATAAGTTTACACTTTGATCACTTAATGTTTTCACAAATACTTTTTAATTCACTAAACTAAACAAAATAAATAAAAAATCAAGCCTTAAACCTTAGCAGCATCACTGTCAACCTCATGCCTCATCTCTAACCTAACCAACTCGACAACATTTCATTCTTAACCCAATCACTAATTCCCCTTTGACCAAAATCATAATCTAAAAAAATTGTAATTAAGTTATTCATACACCCTTACCCCCAACAACTAAATATCATCATGACCATAATCAAAAGCAAACAAAACTACCAAAAGAAAGACAAAGAAAAAATTGAATAAAGTCTTTTGTTTCAGCAAGTGATGTTAGCATGGGAATAAATTTTAGACCAAACGTGAGAATACCTTTATCTGAATCAAAGGAAATAGATTATGAACCTAAAGGGCTGAAAATAAATGATGACAATGATTGACAAATGCCCGTGGGTCCATTGACTAGATCACGAGCTAAGAAGCTTAAGGAGGCACTTACCGGGCTGATTCAAACCATTCAAACCGAGTGTGAACAATCTACATTTCACTTTGAACTCAGCTTGGAACAACAACCTTACAATGTTCTTAACGTTGCACAATAAGTCTTTTTGTCATTTATGTTTAAAATAAAATAGTAGTTGTTTTCTATTTCTTTTCTTTGTTACCTATTGTTTGTTTCGTTTAAATAATTTAGTCTTATCTTATGTTTCTAATTGTTTTGTTCAAAATACTTTGAATTGTGATTTAAGCTATATTTATAGCATTTTTAGGTGTATGGCCAAGTTCCTTAGCCAACAAGCATTCATGTGACCCTTCATTTGGCTGACACAATACATTGTTTCCACCAAGTTCATAAGCGATCAAGTTCATCATTTAAAGTGACCATTCGACCACCCAATGAACATCTATTTTGCCACTATCCAAAAAGGGAGTTGAATCTGACTTTTGGAAGTATTCCTTGTACATTAAGCAAACACTAGATCTCCAAATTCAAGCACGGTTAAAGGGGAAAAAATGTCTTTTTGACTAGCCCATGTTCATACATGCACCTACGACCAAAGGGGATGTAAAAGGCTGTTGGGAGTGTTCTTTGCAACTAGAATGTTCATACACATTTAGAATCTATGCTACATGCTTTGGACGACCAAAGAGGGATGAATTTGTCAATTAGAATTATTCTTTGAATTTGTACATTCATGAATACAGAGTGTACGTACAACACTATTCTAAAAGCATCATTAATTGTCATGTAACAACTCGATTTTCAATGGTGTCAAAAATAGTGATTTCGAGATCACAAATCCAACGAGTCGAGTCGTAAATTTGTTATTTCTAAAATTTGTGGTTTCGTATGCATAGTATTAAAGTTTGGTTCAGAAATTTTATCGTTTGAATAACTAATTAAGTGAAAAGGATTAAATCGTAAAAGGTACAAAAGTAGAGTTGATAAGTTAGAAGGATCAAATGGACAAATTAACCTAAAGAATTTTAGTGGGTGCATTATCATGAGATAAATTAGAACTAAATATGATTAATTAAAGCTAAACAAGTGATTAATGAAGCTAATTATGAAAGTCTAAATATTTACAAAATTGCCATTAAGTATAAATATAAAAATTAAGAGAAAAAGAAGAGAAAATTCATATTTTTCTCATCTTTTCCACGGTAAGAACAAGAAGAAATTAGGGTTTTTCATCCTAAGCTTCAAGCTTTGATTTCAGTAAGCAAATGTTAACCGTTTTTAATAATTTTTGTGTTTTTGAGTCCGTATTAGCTTGATCTAGCTTATGAAAGGACTAATTTGTGAATTTGTCAAATGTTATAAATCTTACATTTTTGAATATGCTTTTTCTTGAAAGTTTTTGATAGATTTGTACGCTTGATGATTGGGTTTGATATTTTTGTAAAGTGATTTTTTGTGAAATTAGGGTTTTAGGACTAAAATGTTAAAATGATGAAATTGGGTGCATTTGGTGTGAAATAAAAGGAATTTAGGGACTTGTGTGAAGGCTTGGAACTTTCAACTGCTAAGGGTTTCTAAAGGAGATGGTTATTTTGCATGTTTTGTGTTGGAAGGACTAGATTGAATAAAAGAGAAGTAATAGGGGTAAAATCAAAATTTTACCAAAAAGGACTATATTGTGTTAAATGAATTGATTGAGTGATTTAATGTGAAAAATGGAATGATTTGTGAATGTAAACTACGACCGTGCCACCGATCGAGGAAAGGGAAAATTAGCGGAGTAGTCCCTAGAATCCATTCACAACCACAATCCAGTCCGGTAAGTTCGTATGGTTAAATTCTAGTTTTGAATTTCATATTCTTGTATTGTAAACCATTATAGTGAATTGAAATGATGATCAAAGGTTTGAAGACAAGAATAAAGAAAAAGAAAGGCAACGGGCTTTGAGACGTAAATGAAAAAGGGTCCGATGACTAAGTGTCATCGTGAGTAAATGAATCCTTTATGGATTTAAAGGTCCGATGACTAAGTGCCATCGTGAGTATATGGATCCTTTACGGATTCAAAGGTCCGATGACTCTGTGTCATCGTGAGTATATGAATCTCTCATGGATTATAAGGTCCGGTGGCTATGTGTTATCGTGAGTATATTAATGATGTGAAATCCATTGCGGATTAAAGGTCCGATGACTTTGTGTCATCGTGAGTATCAATTCGAATTGAAATTTACCTTAATGTATACAGTTCAATCAATTCGGTTGATTTGATTTACAAATTCTTGAAGCTGGTGAATCTATTTAACTTTATGGACTTACTAAGCTAAGAAATGCTTACCTATGAATTTGCATTTTTTTTGTATATTCAATTTTGCTGTACGGAGATCGGATCATCTTAGAGCATCACACTATCCCAGAGTTGTTCGGTAGACTTTTACATCACTTGGTTAATATGGCATGTACTAGGATGATGTTACCTTTTGCTTTTATACAATGAGTTTATGAAAAACTTTGTTATGTTTTGATGAAATGTTGAAAGTGGACCTTAAGTACCTTGTATTGACATAAATCAGGTATTTGTGTTGATTTAAATGCATAATTAAAAGTTGTGTATGTATTAAATCAGTGAACTTGTGTTTGGTGTAACTCTTGAAAATTTTACTTGTTTTGGTAAAACCCATGTATGTTTTGGTAGAAGTATAGGGTAGGAGAGAGGTTGTACATTGACTTGAGTTGTATCGGTAGTTAAATTGTGAGTATCGATAGTAGTATGTATAGATGTATCGGTAGTTTGCATGCTTGTATCGGTAGAAGTTGCAGGGTGAAAATTATAGCTTTTTAGAGTTTTTAGTAGCAGTAGATGCATGACATGTATCGGTAAAAATTATACTTATATCGGTAGAACTAGTACAGGAATTGGTAGAAATCTGCACCGTTTTAAAATTGTTTATGACAAGGCTACTACCAATACTTGACCATCAGGTACCGGTAGAAGCCTCCCAAAATATTAAAAATGACATTTTTACCCTTGTTGATTTTAGTTTAAGTTTAAATGATAATGTATAACATGTGAGATGAAATATTTTAATAAATAAAGTTGTATGATATTACGATAAGATGATCAGTGATAAATGAACAGTAAAACATAAAAAATCCTAACCGACGACGGTGTTTGGATTTTGGGTGTTACATTTAGTGGTATCAAAGCTTACGATTTAGCTATTTCTTGGACTGTATGAGTCGTGTTTGATGATTTAGAAGTACATGCCATATGAACCTATGATAGTGTGATATAGATGAATCCAATCTAACTAAGATTTTTGCAGAAAAATACAGGGTGTCTGACTCTGAAAAGGATACAACTAATGAGTTAAATAGCAATGTTTCGACTAATGACTTTGGGGCTAGTCATAGTGCATTTATATTACTGATGACTGAAAATGAAGCAAAAAATATGTTCTTCGATTTCATGGGATAGTGGTTCATGAAATTCATGAGAAATAATCCGATGGTACCACCCCTTATGCCTCTTGTCACCCCTAGAAAGACCTCCCCCACCTCTAGTGGTAGAATCGAGGCTTCGCATCCCTATAGATAAGGTTAAGAAATACGGAGCTGAAGACTTTCGAGGTAATATAGAAGACGATCCTTCCAGAGTTGAATACTGGTTGGAAAATATGCTGAGAGTCTTGAGTGAAATGGCCTGTCCTGCTAAAGACTATGTAAGGTGTGCCACGTCACTACTGAAGGATGAGGCTTACCACTGGTGGCTATGATCATGGCTATGATGCTTGAAAACGAGGTTACCTGGGATTTCTTTCAAACAGATTCAAGAAGAAATATGTTAGTAAGTGGTACTTAGATAAGAAGAAGAAAGAGTTTTTGGAACTGAGACAGGGAAATAAGATAGTGGCAGATTACGAACGAGAATTTGTACAACTTTGCAAGTATGCCAGAGAAGTTGTACCAACTGATGAAGCCATGTGTGTTCGTTTCGAAGAGTGGCTAAACGACGAGATCAGAATGATGGTGTGCGATTCTAAAATCCGACCGTTAGTAATTTTAGCAAACAGAGCTCAAAAGATGGAAGAAATCTACAACAGTGAGAGACAGAGGGAAAAGAGGTTTCAAGAATCTGGAAAGAAAAACATTGCGAGGACTTTCTCTATGCCATAGTCGAAGAAATTCAGAGAAGAGGCTAGTCGGGGCCTAGTTTCTTTAGGATTTTTGAGTAGGAGTAAGTCGAGACCACCGAAATCTAAATTCCAGAACAGACTCGTAGACAGTGTAGCTAGCGTTCGTAATATACCTAGCCCGATATCTGGGTATTGTAAGAGGAGCCATGTAGGTGAGTGTCACAAGATGAAAGGGACACATTATCGATGCGAAAGTGCAGATCACTTTCTGAGGAACTGTCCGATGAGATCTGAAGCAAAGGAGGAACCGAGTATAAAACCTCCAACTACACCATAAAAGAGTAGATGTCCGGGGTAGAATAGCGGTATAGGTGGAAACGCGAAGATAACAGGGATATTATAGCCAGATCTGAGGCTCGAGCACCTGCACAAACTTATGCTATCCGAGCCTGAGAAGAAGCTACCGCTCCTGATGTTGTGACTGGTATATTCTATCTCTTTAATGATATTGTGTGTGCACTAATTGACCCGGGATTGACTCATTCATATATTTGTACTGCATTAGCTATTGAAAAGAAATTACTTGTTAAGTCGACTGAGTTTGATGTACAAGTCACAAATCAATTGGGTCATAGTGTCATTGTTAATTTGGTATGTCGTAAATGTCCACTGAGAATTTGAGACTGTAAGTTCCCTACTAATTTGATTTATTACCATTTACTGAGTTCGATGTAATTCTGGGAATGGACTGGTTAATTGAGCATGATGCAATGGTTAATTCTAAACGAAGATGGATCGACTTGAAGCGGCCGACAGGGGAAGTAATCACAATTGAGTTTGGGAAGTTAAACAGTGGCACCAGAATAACCTCGTCTTTATCAGCACAGAAGATGGTTTGTAAAGGTTGTGAAGCATTTTTGGCTTATATACTTGATACTCGGAGTACCGAAACAGAGGTAGAATAAGTGTCGATTATCAACGAATTTACAAATGTGTTTCCAGAGGAGTTACCGAGTTTACCGCCGGGCAGAGAAGTAAAGTTCGACGTTGATTTAGTACCCGAAACTGCATCGATTTTGATTCCACCGTACAGGATGGAACCCACGTAATTGAAAGAGTTGAAGGCACAATTGCAAGAGTTGTTGGACAAGGGCTTTATCTGACCGAGCATATCGCCTTGGGGCGCACTAGTTTTGTTTGTGAAAAAGAAAGATGGATCGATGAGAATGTGTATAGACTACAGACAGCTAAACAAGGTAATAATCAAGAATAAATATCCGTTGCCTTGTATTGATGAGTTGTTTGATCAGTTAAGAGGTGCGTCCGTCTTTTCTAAAATAGATCTCCAATCGGGTTATTATCAGATGTGAGTAAAAGATAGTGATGTGCAGAAGACAGCATTCAGAACTCGATATGGACATTATGAGTTTCTAGTAATGCCATTTGGATTAACTAACGCTCCGACAGCATTTATGGATTTGATGAATCGGGTTTTTAAACCTCAGTTGGACAGATTAGTAGTGGTGTTCATTGATGATATATTGATTTATTCCAAGTCAGAGACAGAGCATGTTCAACATTTGAGGGAAGTTTTGCAAATAATGCGAGAAAAATAGTTGTATGCAAAGTTCAGCAAGTGCGAGTTCTAGCTCCGGGAGGTGGGATTTCTGGGCCATGTGGTATCATCAGAGGGAATTCGGGTTGATCCAAGTAAAGAGTCGGATATTCTTGATTGGAAGGTACCTAAGAATGTTTTTCAGGTATGTAGTTTCCTGGGATTAGCAGGCTATTATCATCGATTCGTGAAAAATTTCTCTATCGTAGCGTTACAGATGACAAAATTGCTATAGAAGAATAATCAGTTTGTGTGGTCAGAAAGGTGTTAGTAGAGTTTTGATCAGCTGAAGAAACTATTGATAGAAGCTCCGGTATTGACACAACTTGAATTGGGTAAAGAGTTTGTTGTATATAGTGATGCATCTCTAAATGGCCTGGGTTGTGTATTGATGCAAACATGATAGGTAATAGCTTATGCCTCTTGACAATTAAAACCTCATGAATGGAACTATCCGACCCATGACTTAGAGTTGGCTGCCATTGTGATTGCTTTGAAGATCTGGCGACATTATTTATACAGGGAGAAGTGTCACATATTCACAGATCATAAAAGTTTAATGTATCTGATGACTCAGAAGGAACTGTATTTGAGGCAACGTCGGTGGTTAAAATTATTGAAAGACTATGATTTGGTAATTGAATACCATCTAGGAAAGGCTAATATTGTCGCAATTGCTTTAAGCCGAAAATTATTATTTGCTTTGAAAGCAATGAATCTTCATTTGTCACTTGAGGGTGATGGTTCTGATACAGTAGAACTTCGGACGAAACCATTATTCTTACAGCAGAAACGAGAATTGCAGAAAGATGACTCAAAGCTTAAGGCTAAGAGGGAACAAATGTAGAATGAAGCAACTACTGAATTTACTATAGATGATGATGGTATGTTGTATTTCCGGAGTAGAGTATGCATTCCTAATATTTCTAACTTAAGACAAGACATTTTGTCAGAGGCTCACAGTAGCACTTACTCCATTCATCTGGGCAGCGTGAAAATGTATAACGACCTGAAAAAGATGTATTGGTGGCCGGGTGTGAAACGAGAAGTCTCAAAGTTCATGACTAGATGTTTGGTGTGTCAGCAAGTAAAAGTTGAACACCAGGTACCGTTTGGACTGTTGCAGCCTATTACCATTCCCAAGTGGAAATGGGAACTGGTTACTATGGATTTTGTTACAGGATTACCTGTGACGTAGAGGAAGAAAGACTCGATCTAGGTTATAGTGGATAGATTGACGAAATGGCTTACTTTATTCCTATCTGGGTGGATTTTCCACTAGAGAAGTTGGCTGAATTGTATGTATATGAGATAGTACGACTACATGGAGTACCGGCATCTATTATCTCTGACAGAGATCCACGTTTTACCTCAAGATTCTGGGGTAAGTTGTATGAAGCGTTATAAACCAGACTGAACTTCAATACAGCATATCATCCGCAGACGGATGGACAGTCAGAATGGGTGATACAGATCCTTGAAGATATGTTACGGTTCTGTATACTTAAGTTTGAAGGTAGCTGGGAAAAGTATCTACCATTAGTGGAATTTACGTATAACAACAGCTATTAGACTAGTATTAAAATGGCTCCATTTGAAGCATTGTACTGTAGAAAATACAGAACACCTTTGTATTGGTCAGAATTAAGCAAATCCAAGTTAATTGGAGTCGACTTGATTCAAGAGACCGAAGACAAAGTACGAGTGATTCGCGACTGCTTGAGAGTAGATTTGATCGACAGAAGTGTTATGCAGATCTTAAAAAGAAAGATATAGAATTTTCAGTGGGAGATTGAGTCTTCTTAAGAGTTTCACCTTGGAAGAAAATACTAAGGTTTGGCAGAAAAGGAAACCTGAGCCCAGGGTTTATTGGGCCGTATGAGATCGTTGAAGGGGTTGGTCCTGTGGCATATAAGCTGGCGTTACCACCGAAATTAGAGAAAATTCATAATGTGTTTCACATTTCGGTGCTGAGACGATACAGGTTAGATCCTACACATGTGATTACACCTTATGAGGTTGAGATACATCCAGATTTGTCGTATTCTGAAGAACCGATTAAGATTCTGGCTCGTGACGTAAAAGAACTGCGAAACAAAAGGGTACCATTGGTGAAAAATTTTATGGAATCGACACGAGCTTGAAGAAGCTACTTGGGAAACAGAGGCTTCAATGAAATCACAATACCCTACTCTATTCATTGGTAAGAAATTTCGAGACGAAATTTCCCTAAGGGGGGAGAGTTATAACAGTTCGATTTTTAATGGTGTTAGAAATAGTGATTTTAGGATTACAAATCCGATGAGTCGAGTCATAAATTTGTTATTTCTAAAATTTGTGGTGTCGTATGCATAGTATTAAAGTTTGGTTCAGAAATTTTATCGTTTAAATAGCTAATTGAGTGAAAAGGATTAAATCGTAAAAGGTACAAAAGTAGAGTTGATAAGCTAGAAGGATCAAATGGACAAATTAACCTAAAGAATTTTAGTGGGTGCATTATCATGAGATATATTAAAACTAAATATGATTAATTAAAGCTAAACAAGTGATTAATGAAGCTAATTATGAAAGTCTACATATTTACAAAATTACCATTAAGTATAAATATAAAAATTAAGAGAAAAAGAAGAGAAAATTCATATTTTCTCATTTTCTCCAAGGCAAGAACAAGAAGAAATTAGGGTTTTTCATCCTAAGCTTCAAGCTTTGATTTGAGTAAGCAAATGTTAACCGTTTCTAGTAATTTCAGTGTTTTTGAGTCCGTATTAGCTTGATCTAGCTTATGAAAGGACTAATTCGTGAATCTGTCAAATGTTATAAATCTTACTATTGTTGAATATGTGTTTGACGTATCGGTAGTTTACATACTTGTATCGGTAGAAGTAGTAATGTGAGAATTTCAACATTATTGAGTTTTTAGTATCGGTAGAAGCATGACTTGTATCGATAGAAGTTATAATTGTATCGGTAGGACTAGCACAAGTACCGGTAGAAATCTGCACAGTTTTTGAGTTGTTTATTGACTTGACTACTATCGATTCTTGTCCATCAGGTACCGGTAAAAGTCTTCGAAAATATTGGGAATGCCATTTTTGCCCTTGCTGAACTGTGTGTATGATTAAATGATGATATATATATAACATGTAAAGTGCATTTCTAATAAATAAAACTGAATAACATGATACTAAAAGATGAATAGTGATAAATGAATAGTAAGACACTGGAACCCTAATCAATGACAGTTTTTGGGTTTTGGTTGTTAAATTTAGTGGTATCAGAGCTTATGAGTTAGCCATTTCTAAGACTGTTATGACTTTATTTAATGATTCAGTAGTACATGCCACATTAACTTGTGATAGTGTGATATAGATGAATTCGATCTAACCATAGATTTTACAGATAAAAGTAAAGATGCTTGATTTTGAAAGAGAGGAAACCAAAAAAGTAACCAACAATAACCCGATGAGTGATTCCGAGGCTAGTCATGAGGCACCTATCTTGCCGATGACAGAGTGCGAAGCTAAAAACATGTTCTTTGGCTTAATGGTGTAGTGGTTCTCAGAATTTATGCAGAATAATCGTATGGCACCACCTCCTTCACCCCCAACTACACAACCTGCTGCCTGACCTACGACACCTCTTATAATGCCTCCGCCTCCTCCGATAATAGAATAAAGGTGACGTATCCCGACAGATAGGGTAAGAAAGTATGGGGCGGAAGAATTCCTTGGGAATATAGAAGATGATCCATCTATAGCTGAGTATTGGTTGAAAAACACACAGAGGGTATTGAATGAAATGGCCTGTCCACTTGAAGATTATGTGAGGTGTGCCATTTCATTTCTAAAAGATGAAGCTTACAATTGGTGGGCAATGATCGTAGCAGTGATGTCGAAAAACGAGGTTACTAGGGAATTTTTCCAAACGGAGTTTAAAAAGAAATATGTCAGCAAACGCTATTTGGATAAAAAGAAGAAAGAATTCCTAGAGTTAAGATAGGGAAACAAGATTGTAGCAGAATATGAATGGGAGTTTGTATTTCTTAGTAAATATGCACGGGAGATTATACCTACAAACGAGGCTATGTGTGTCCGATTTGAGGATGGTTTGAACGGTGAAATAAAGATGATGGTAGGTGGTTCAAAAATACAACCATTTGTCATTTTGGCAGATAGAGCACATAAAATGGAGGAAGTATACAACCAAAAGAGACAGAGAGAGAAGAGACTTCGAGATTTTGGGAAGAAAAATCTCACCAGAACCTTCTCGATGCCACCACAAAAGAAATTCAAAGACAGTGAAGTCCGAGGGGCAGCCTCTTCTGGCTATTTGAGTAGAAGCCGATCAGGACCACCAGAATTTAGATTTCAGAATAGACCGGCTGATAGTGTAGCTAGTGTTCGTAATGTACCAAAACCAGTGTAAGAGCATTGTAAAAGAATCCATTCAGGTGAATGCCGGTTGAATAAGGGAGCCTATTTTCGATGTGGACATATAGACCACTTCATGCAAAATTGATCGATGAATTTGAAAACAAAGGAAGATCAGAGTGTTAACCCTCTAGTTACACCGTAGAAAGGCAGATGCTCGGGGCAGAGTAGCAGTGCAAGTTAAAATCGAAATGAAAACAGAGATAATATAAGCAGGTCAGAAGCTCGAGCACCTGCACGGACTTATGCCATTCGAGCTAGAGAAGAGGATACTACTCTCGATGTTGTGATTGGTATATTCTATCTTTTTAATGATATTGTGTATGCTTTGATTGACTCGGGATCGATTCATTCATATATTTGCACTACATTAGCTATTGACAAGAAATTATTTGTTGAGTTGACTGAATTTGATGTGCAAGTCACAAACCCATTGGGTCATAGTGTCATTGTTAACTTGGTATGTCGTAAATGTCCACTGAAAATCCAGGGCTGTGAATTTTCTGCGGATCTGATGTTATTTCCATTTACTGAGTTTGACGTGATATTGGGTATAGATTGGCTAAATGAGCATGACGCAGTAGTAAATTGCAAGTAAAGATAGATTAGTTTGGAATGCTCGATAGGTGAAGTGATTACTGTTTAGTCTGGCAGGTTAAATAGTGAAACTAGGGTAATTTCAGTACAGAAGATGGTTCGTAGAGGTTGTAAAGCATTCTTGGCATACATACTTGATACACGGGGTTCGGGAATAGAGTTGAAATAGGTACTAGTTTTCCACTGACCAGAGAGGTGAAGTTTGGTATTGATTTATTACCTGGTACCGCTTCGATTTCAATTCCACCGTATAGAATGGCATCGACTGAATTAAAAGAGTTGAAAGCTCAACTGCAAGAATTATTAGACAGAGGGTTCATACGACCTAGCGTATCACCTTGGGGTGCGCCCGTGTTATTCGTGAGAAAGAAAGATAGATCGATGCAGATGTGTATAGATTACAGGCAGCTAAATAAGGTGACAATCAAGAACAAGTACCCGTTGCCTTGGATCGATGAATTATTTGATCAGCTAAATGGTGAAACTGCATTCTCCAAAATAGACTTCCGGTCAGGTTATTATCAGATGCGAGTGAAAGATTGTGATATAATGAAAACGACATTCAGAACTCGCTATGGTCATTATGAGTTTCTGGTTATGCCGTTTGAGTTGACTAACACCCCTACAGCATTTATGGATTTGATGAACAAAGTATTTCAAACTCAACTGGACAGGTTTGTGGTTGTGTTTATTGATGACATATTGATCTACTCCAAGACTGAATCAGAACATACTCAACATTTCAGAGAGGTGTTACGGATTTTGCGAGAGAAACAATTGTATGTAAAGTTTAGGAAGTGTGAGTTTTGGTTGCGAGAACTGGGATTTTTGGGTCACGTAGTATCTTTAGAAGGAATACGGGTTGATCCGAGCAAAGTCTCAGCTATTCTCTATTGGAAGGTACCAAGGAGTGTCTCCGAAGTACACAGTTTCTTGGAATTGGTAGGTTATTATCACCTGTTCGTGAAAGATTTCTCTATAATAGCTTTGCCGATGACAAAGTTGTTACAGAAAAATATTCAGTTTGTTTGGTTTGATAAGTGTCAGCAAAGTTTCGATCAGTTGAAAAAGTTATTAATTGAAGCTCCGATCCTGACACAGCTAGAGTCGAGAAATGAGTTCGTTGTATACAACGACGCGTCTTTGAGTGGATTAAGGTGTGTTTTGATGCAAGATGGGAAAGTGATAGCTTATGCTTCCCAACAGTTAAAATCGCATGAAAAGAATTATCCGATCCATGATCTGGAGTTAGCTGCTATAGTCTTTGCATTAATGATTTGGTGTCACTACCTTTATGAGGAGAGATGTCATGTGTTTGCTGACCATAAGAGTTTGAGGTATCTAATGACTCAGAAGGAGTTGAATTTGTGACAACGCCGATGGTTAGAGCTTTTAAAAGATTACAACCTTGTGATTGACTATCACCTAGGAAAGGCTAACGTTGTTGCTGATGCCTTGAGCTGGAAATCATTATTTGCACTGAAAGCATTGAATGCCCAGTTGTCTTCGAAGAATGATGGTTTTGTCACCACCGAACTCAAGACGAGACCGTTATTTCTATAGCGGATTCGAGAACTTCAGAGAAGTGATCCAAAGCTTATAGCTAAAAAAGGGCAGATACAGAGTGATGCCATTAAAGGGTTTACAGTAGATACAGAGGGTATGTTGTATTACAGAGATAGAGTGTGTGTTTCGAATGACCCAGATTTAAGACGAGACCTTCTGACAGAAGCTCACAGCAGCACTTATTCCATCCACCCGGGGAGTGCAAAAATGTATAACGACCTAAAGAAAATGTATTGGTGGCTAAGTATGAAATGAGAGATTTTAGAGTTTGTGAATAGATTCCTTATATGTCAACTAGTGAAAGTAGAACACCAGGTACCATCGGGGTTACTACAGTTGATTTCCATCCCGAAATGGAAATGGGAGAGGGTTACTATGGACTTTGTCACAGGACTTCCGATGATACCGAGAAAGAAAGATTCAATCTGGGTAATTGTAGATAGATTGACAAAGTCAGCTCACTTCATCTCTATTCAGGTAGATTATCCACTTGAGAGACTGGTCAAACTATATGTGTCCAAGATCATACGACTACACGAAGTACCAGCATCTATTATTTCCAACAGGGATCCACGTTTTACCTCAAGGTTTTGGAGTAAGTTGCATGAAGCTTTGGGAACCAAGCTGAATTTCAGTACTGCGTATCATCCGTAAATAGAAGGTCAGTCGAAGCGAGTGATACAAATTCTTGAAGATATGATACGGTGCTATATACTTGAGTTTGAGGGTAGCTGGGAAAAATATCTACCGTTGGTGGAATTTGCTTATAACAACAGCTATCAGTCTAGTATTAAAATGGCACCGTTTGAAGCATTATACGGTAGGAAATGTAGAACACCATTGTATTGGTTAGAGTTGAGTGAGCCTAAGTTGATTGGGACTGACTTGGTTTATGAGACTGAGCACAAAATGCGAGTAATTCGTGATTATTTGAAAGTAGCATTTGACCGACAGAAGTCATACGTAGATATTAAAAGAAATGATATAGAATTTGAGTGGGAGATTGAGTTTTCCTGAGAGTTTCACCTTGGAAGAAGGTGTTGCGTTTGGTAGAAAAGGAAAGTTGAGTCCGCGGTATATCGGGCCGTACGAGGTCATTGAACGGGTTGGTCTTGTAACATATAATTTGACTTTACCACTGAAACTAGAAAAGATCCATAATGTCTTCCATGTATCGATGCTGAGATGGTATCGATCAGATCCTTCCCATGTGATTACACCCATGGAGGTTGAGATTCAGTCGGATTTGTTGTATTCAGAAGAATCGGTTAAGATATTGGCTCGCGAGGTAAAAGAGTTTCGAAACAAAAAGGTACCATTGGAAAAGGTATTATGGAATTGACACGGGCTTGAAGAAGCTACTTGAGATACCGAAGCTTCGATGAGATCACAATACCCTAACCTATTCACTAGTAAAAAATTTCGGGACAAAATTTCCCCTAAGAGGGGAGAGTTGTAATAGCCTGATTTTTAGTGGTGATGAAAATTGTAGTTTAGGGACCACAACTCCAACGTGTCGAGTCATAAATATTAATTAATATTTGTGATGTTATTAGTAGCGTATTAAATTTTGATTAAGAAATTTTCTCATTTAGATAGTTAATTAAGTAAAAAGGATTAAATCGAAAAAGGTGCAAAAGTAGAGTTGGTTAATTAGAAGGACCAAAAGTGTAAATTAGCCTAAAGTATATTAGTGGGTGGATTATCATGGAATATATTGATTATCAAGGGAACTAATTTAGGTTAATTAAATGGTTTATTAAGTTAATCATAAAAGTTTTAAAATTTATAAGTTTGCCATTAGGCATATATATGAATTAAAAGAAAAAAAAATGAGAAAAATTCCTCTAATTTCTCATCATTTTCTTCTTCTTTTAGCTAGAGAGAGAATATTAGGGTTTCTCCATTCTCAAACTTTAAGCTTTGATATGGGTAAGCAAACCTTGATCGTTTTTAGTAATTTTTATGTTTTCGAGTTCGTATTAGCTTAATCTAGCTTATACAAGGACTAATTTGTGAATCTGTCAAATGTTATGAAACTTTCTATTGTTGAAAGTGCTTGTTCTTGAAAGCTTTTGATATATTTGAATGTTTGCTGCTTGGGTTAAATCTTTTTGTAAAGAGATTTTTTATGAAATTAGGGTTTAAGGACTAAAATGTGAAAATGATGAAATTACATGTATTGTTATGTAAATAAAGGTGTGAAGGGGTGGGATAAACACCCTAGAGAATTTGGCTAAGGTTGGTTGTGTGAGAAAATGGTTATTTTGCATGTTTTGTGTTGAAAGGACTAGATTGAATAAAAGGAAAATATTAGGGGTAAAATCATAATTTTTCCAAAAAGGAACAAATTATATTATATGATCTGATTAAGTATTTAATGAAAGAAATTGAATGATTTGTGGATGTAGACTACAATCGTGCTACAGATTACAAAAAAGGGAAATTGGTAGATTAGTCCTTGAAGTCTTTCCTAAACTGCAATTCTGTCTGTTAAGTTCGTAATGTAAATTTCACTTAATATTCCTTGTATGTATTTTGTCAATGTTCAGCAAAACAGAAGCATTCGAAATTGAAGATGATCGAGGAAGTGAAACAAAAGAGATAGTAGGCTTTGTGCCGTTGAAATAATATTGACGCGATAGTTGGGGTATCGCATATGTTACGAGTCCTCGACAGCTCGTGTGAGTAGCATCGTGATTTGGAAAAGAGATATGAATCCTAAATGGATTATAGGACCTTCGATGGCTGGGACTTATGCTTTATGCATACTCCCAATAGCTCGTGCGAGCAGCATCGTTAGGGAACAGTTTACAGCACAGACAGACACTATACCGATGGCTGGGGTGCTGCATATGTTGTGAGTCCTCGACAACTCGTGTGAGCAGCATTGGGTATTGGTAACAGAAAGATATAGACAGGGAAATGAAGTTGTATTTTACTCAAGAACATTGGGATTACCTTGGCTCGGGTAAGCTATAATTGCTTATTACAAATGTTGGTAACTCTTTGAACCATCGAACTTACTAAGCAATGAAGCTTACCAAAGATGTTGTTGTTATTTTGTAGATCGTTTTGCTGATTAAAGATTGAATCATCGTCATCTCCTTGAAGTCACACTATCGCGGAGTTTGTTGGTAGTTTTTACATCACTCGGTCTTGTGGCATGTACTAGGATCGTGTATCTTTATTTGTAATTAAGATGGTAAAATTTGATTATGTTAAATGGAATGTTGAATATAGAAATGCATGTAAAGTAAATCAAAGTATAGACTAAAAATGCTACGAATTGACTTAGGAACTATGAATTTTGTGTGTTGGTTTAATGCATATACGAAGTTATGTATGCTTGTGTTATTAAACTGGTGTTATGGACATAATTCTTAAGATTCTGCATACTTGTTTCGGTAGAACTCAAGCATGTATCGGTAGAAGTACAGGGTAGGAGAGAGGTTGTTCACTGACTTGGGTTGTATCGATAGTTGAATTGCAAGTATCGGTAGTTATGTGTTTGACGTATCAGTAGTTTACATGTATCAGTAGAAGTAGCAAGGTGAGAATTTCAGCTCTCTGGAGTTTTTAGTATCAGTAGAAGCATGACTTGTATCGGTAGGAGTTATAATTGTATCGGTAGGACTAGCACAAGTACCGGTAGAAATCTCCATAGTTTTTGAGTTGTTTACTAACTAGACTACTACTGATACTTGTCCATTAGGTACCGGTAGAAGTCTCCGAAAATATTGGGAATGCCATTTTTGCCCTTCTGAACTGTGTGTATGATTAAATGATGATATATATAACGTGTGAAGCACGTTTCTTTAATAAATAAAGCTGAATAACATGATCTTAAAAGATGAATAGTGATAAATGAATAGTAAGACATCGTAACCCTAACCGGTGATGATTTTCGAGTTTTAGGTGTTACAATATGATTGTATTGAGTGAACAGATTTAACTAAAAAGAAATAAGGATATCATATGAGGGTAACACACAAATAACGAGGTCATTGGACAAAGCAATTGGATGAATTATTTTCTTAAAGAGTATACAATGAGGAGTTTTCAATCATGGTTCTTCTTGTGGACTGATTCCATGATTAAGTAACTGGGAATTATCGGAACGATGCTACTGGACACAATTGCAATTACTAGAACCTAATTGTATGTGTTTGATTGGTCCCTCCACTAGCTCAACAAAAGCTTGACCAGACTGCATTTGAGTCAGAAAGAAATTCTACAGCTTTGGAAATAATTTAATTGAGTTGATTTATTCGATGTGGAATTAAATTAGGTGGTCATGAGAATTGTTCAACTAGATAATTTAATTAAAGGCTTTTCTTGAAAATTTAATTTGGAAAATCTAAGTGATTTTGGAAAAATTAATTTTGATCAAGTAAAATTAAATTAATCAAATTAATTAAAATTAATATGATATTTTTGGAAATTAATTTTCAAGTCAAACAATTGGCCCAATGGAAAATTGAACTTGAAAATTGGTCCTATGGTCATAAATTGGACTCGGGAGCTCAAAATCGAGACAAAGACCCAAAAACTAGTCGAACCGGGATCGATATGTGAAATCGGGCTTACGATCCAACCGGTGGCTATACTGGACTGATCTAATCGTCATTGACCCGGATCAAATCGGTAGAAGCTGAACTGACTCGAGGTGCCGTAAGGGTGACGCACATGCTTCACCGGACATGTCGATGTCGGCAGTTACGATGGCGGCGTTCCGATGGCTGACGACGATTGGTCTTCGATGGTTGAGTAGTGGAAGTGTTACACTCCTACTCGGACTCTACCAGAGATTTGATTTCAGATTAACTATTCCAAAAATAATATTATTTTAATATTTTAATAATAAAGTGATTATCTTAATATTAAATTTAATCTAATATTTATCTTGATAAGTATTATATTACTTTAATATTAAAGTGATTAAGTTTTATCATAGTTGAACTCTCTAAACTCTCCCACTATAAAGAGAGCCTTGAGTCATTATTTTTCACAAACTTGAATTCAAGAGAAAGTTGTAGAGAGAAAATTATCTGAAGAGATTATTTCAGAAAATCTCTAGAGATATTTTTTTGATTTACAACTTGACCCAAAATTTTAGAGAAATTGTGAAATTACCTCATTGGTAAATTTTGTGAAAACTTCTCTGATTCGAAGTGAGCCCACACTCGACAAATGTGAGCTTGAGGATAGTGGAGAAGACTACTCTATCAAAGCGTTCATCCTAGACGAATTGAAAAAGTACAATTTTGATTAAGTATTTATTAGTTTAGATATCACAACCAATATCTTGTTTTGGAAATATTTTTAAAACTTTGTTTTCCCTAAATTTATATTCCACCGTGTTTTCCAAACTCGTATTTTTCAACAATTGGTATTCGAGCCAGGTTGTGATCTATTTATAAGTAAGGGGGAAACAAGTGGTTTCGAAAGTAGAAACGGCGACGCGAACAGAGGTGGGACGTTACACGTGGGTTCTGTTTATGGTTGAAAAAATTGAAAGGGTTGTCGACGGCGCAAGGATCGGAGGTGGATAGAACGAGGAGTCATGCTAATGTAGGTGATGCAAGGAGGAGATGACTGGTTGACGAGGGACGAATGAAGGGGGGTTATTCGGACTTGCTTCGGACGAGAGAGAGAGGGGAAAAGAGACGGAGAGTCAGTGGGTGAGGTGAGGAAGTCTTCAGTGATGCAAGGAGGCTTGGTCAAAGAGGGGAGGTGTTAGGCCAAACAGAGATCGGTGCTTTGGAGGGGTTGGGTTTGACGATGAACAAGTTTGGTGGATTGATGGTGAAAACGGCGCATGAGGGAGGAAAAATAAATTATAAAAACTTTTAAGGTTTTTTCAGATTTTGTAATAGGGACACAGTCATGTTAGGGCCCATGTTGGGCCACACGAATGTGTCCAACGCTGGTGTGCCCTCTATCAGCCTGTGTGTGTTCTATTTTTTTAAAAAAATTAAGCTCCAAGTCTCACACGATAATAGACATGCCCGTGTGTCCAGGACGTGTGAACACACGGTTGTGTTACCAAGCTGTGTGGTTAATTTTAGCCCGTGTAATGCTTCAAAATTCATTAAAATATACGACCAATAGTCACACGACCTGAGACACGCCTGTGTGTCTAGGCCGTGTGTCGCGATCACCCTTCGCTTCTTTCACGCCCATATGCGAAGCCGTGTGGTGCACATTGTCTTACACATGCCCGTGTGACAGGCAATGTGTCTCTAGCCCGTGTAACTCACTGACTTGAAATAAAACTGAAAAAGTTCTCTCCAGTATGCACATGGCCTAGCACATGGCTATGTGTCCAAGTTGTGTGGCCTACCTCAGACCGTGTGGTCCCTTTTTTTTAATTTTAAATAATCAAACATGGAATGAATGTAGTGTTTTTTTTAAGTATAATAATTAAAATTAAAACACTTGGGTTGCCTCCCGAGAAGTGCTTATTTAAAGTCTAAGCTTAACTTTCCCTTTTCACGAATACGGTTAAGTTGGATTTTGGAGCTAAATCTCCTCTTTATGATTTTTAAAATTCCCACCAAGATAGAATTTGAGTCGATGACTGTTTACCCTTAATGTGCCATATTCAGGATGTGTTACCTCTATTGTATTGTATGGAAAAATGATTTTTACCATAAATGGGTCTGACCATCTCGATTTTAGCTTTCTAGGAAACAATTTAAGCTTTGAATTATATAAAAGAACTTGATCTCCAATTGCGAATTGTTTAGGTTGCTTCGTGGCGTTGCTTTGTTGATTCTTTGTATAATCTCGAGCTATAATAAGTATTAGCTTGTCATTCATCAAGCTCATTCAGTTGCAACATTCTCTTTTCACCTTTAAGTTTAGGATCGTAGTTTAGAAATTTAATTGCCCAAAATGCTTTGTGTTCAAGTTCAAGTGGTAAATGACAACTCTTCTTATAAAAAAGTCTATAAGGAGATGTTCCTATGGGTGTTTTATATGCATTCCTATAAGCTCATAAAGCATCATCTAATTTTAAAGGCCAGTCCTTTTTATTTGTCTCTACGGTTTTTTCTAGGATGGGTTTGAGTTCTCGATTCCACTCTTCAACTTAACCGCTAGTTTGAGGGTGATAAGGGGTAGCTGTTCTATGATGTACACCGTATTTCTTAAGGATCTTATCAAATTGAGCGCTACAAAAATATGTACCCTTATCGCTAATGATTGCTCTAGGTGTTCCAAAAAGAGAGAACATTTTCTTAAGAAATTGAACTACCACCCTAGCATAATTAGTAGGTAAAGCTTGAGCTTCCACCCATTTCGACATATATTCTACTGCTACTAGAATGTATTTATTACCATAAGAACTAGGAAATGATCCCATGAAATTAATTCCTCAAATGTCAAAATTTCACACGAAAGCGTATATGTTTGAGGCATTTCATTATGTTTGGAAATATTACTTGTTCTCTACCATCTATCACAAGAAGCGACATACTTGTTAGCGCCTTTGAATAAAGTGGGCCAATAAAAACCTGATTCAAGGACCCTATGTGTTGTTCTAATTCCACTATAGTGTCCTCCCATCGGTCCAAAGTGACAATGCTCCAAGATTTAATTCCCTTCGGGTACTGAAACACATCTTCGAATCATTTGATTTGCACACACACGAAAAAGAAAAGGATCCTCCCAAAAATAATTTTTCACATCAGCAAAGAATCGCTTCTTTTGATGGTGAGATAAACCTTTTGGTAAGGTGTTAGCAACTAAATAATTCGCAATATCTACAAACCAAGGGCCATTAGAATTTGTTACCACTAAAAGTCATTCTTCAAGAAACGAGTCATTTATCACCCTTTCATTAAGCTTCTTAACATGCGGATTCTCGAGCCTTGAAAGATGATCTGTTGTAATATTTTCAACTTCTTTCTTGTCTCTAATCTCCAAATCTAATTCTTTCAGCAACAAAACTCACCTTATAAGTTGAGGCTTTGCATCCGGTTTAGTAAGAAGGTAACGAAGAGCAAAATGGTCAGTGTACATAATAACTTTAGACAATATTAAATAAGGTCTAAATTTAACAAATGCAAAAACCACAACTAACAATTCTTTTCCTATAGAAGTGTAATTCGCTTGTGCGTTTGTCAAAGTCTTGCTAGCATAGTAAATCAGTTGAAAATGTTTGTCTCTTCGTTATCCAAGAATTGCACCTACTGTAAAATCACTCGCACCACAAATTAGTTCAAAAGGTAAATTCCAATTAGGTGTAACTACAATTGGAGCATTAATTAATTTTTCCTTAAGAATGTTAAATGCCTAAACAGTCCTGACTAAAATTAAATGGCACATCTTTTTTTCCAGTAAATTCATTAAAGGCTTCGTTATTTTGGAAAAATCTTTAATGAATCTCCTATAAAACCCAACATGTCTTAGGAAACTTTTGATAGCCTTAACCGAATTAGGGGGAGGTAACTTTTCAATAGTTTTAATTTTCACTCCATCGACCTCAATCCCTTTACTAGAAATTTTATGGTCCAAAACAATCCCCTCTTTAACCATGAAGTGATACTTTTCCTAATTAAGCACAAGGTTCATTTCCTTACAACTCATTAGAACATGTTTTAAATTTTTAAGGCATAAATGGAATGAATTACAAAATACCGAGAAATCATCCATAAATACCTCCATGATGTCTTCCACGAGTTCATTAAAGATGGCTAACATATAATGCTAAAAAGTGGCAGGAGCATTACATAATCCAAAAGGCATTTTCGGTAAGCAAACGTACCATATGGACATTTAAATTTCATCTTTTCTTGATCTTAGGGAGCTAGCAGGATTTGGAAATAACCAGAAAGTCCATCCAAAAAGCAATAATACATGTGGCCAGCTAACCTCTCCAACATTTGATCTACAAACGTAAGAGGAAAATGGTCTTTCCTTGTAACATCATTTAACTTCTTGTAATCAATACAAACTCTTCATCTCGTGATCATTCTTGTTGGAATCAACTCATTCTTCTCATTAGCCGTAATCATACCTCATTTCTTAGGAACAACTTGCACAAGACTCACCCAAGTACTATCAGAAATAGGATAAATAGCTCCAGCATATAGAAGTTTAATTACCTCAATGTTGATAACTTCCTTCATGTTGGGATTCAACCTCCTTTGAGCTTGTACACATGGTTTATATCCATCTTCCATTAAAATTGTGGATGCAAAAAAAAGGATTGATCCCTCTAATATCATAATTTTTCTAGGCTAAAGCTCTTTTGTGTTCCTTCAACACTTGCAGTAGCTCATCTTTCTCATTCGGTTTTAAATCCGGAGTAATATTCACTGGCAATGTAGAATTGTTGCCAAGGAAGGCATACTCCAAATGATTTGACAATTGCTTCAGTTCCAATTTAGGAGGTTCTTCAATAGAGTGTTTCAACTTCAATTCCTTACTTAACTCAATGGTCTCAAAATCTTTCTATCTTGGTGGAGACTCATTAGCATCTAAATCATTTTTATTTCATTTATCACAACATTATCTCCATTGACTCCCCTCCTTGAACAAGACATCGTTTCAATGTGTCCTTATGAACAATTTCCTATAAAGAATGTTGAATAGCATGACCAATAGAATCGATAACATAATAGGAATCATCTTGCTTTCTAGAAAATAGCATGGCATCATAAATTTGAAAACTTATTTCATCATCACCTACCCTAAGCACAAGTTTATCATTTCCCATATGAATAATAGCTCTAGCAGTAGCTAAAAAGGGCCTACCCAAAATTAAAGGTACCTTAATATCCTCATCCATGTCCAATATAACAAAATCAATAGGGAATATGAAATTATCTACTTTCACAAGTACATCTTCATAACGCCCCTAGGATATTTAACAGATTTTTCGACTAATTGAATACTCATCATAGTGGGTTTTGGTTCCCCAAGACCAAGTTGCTTGAACATTTTATAAGGCATCAAATTAATACTCGCACCCAAATCAACCAATGCTTTTCCAATGTTTAGACTACCAATAAAACAAGGGATAATAAAACTTCCTGGATCTTTCAGCTTAGTAGGTAGTTTATTTTGGAGAATGGCTGAGCACTCCTCATTCAGTTCCACACTGGATAGCTCTTCTAACTTCCTTTTATTTGTCAAAAGCTCCTTTAAAATTTTTGCATAAGTGGGCATCCGCGAAAGAGCTTCAACAAAAGGTAAGTTACTATGTAATTGTTTGAAGAGTTCAAGAAATTTACCAAATTGTTCATCCATGTGGTCTTTCTTAAAACTTGCTGGATATGGGATTGGTGGTTTGTACTCATTAAGTATTGGTGTTTGAATTTTTTTGATTTTTGCCACTCCATCATCTTTTTCATTGGTTCTTTTTTTAGCTTCTTTTTTGGTTCAGCTAACACTTTCCCATTCCTCAATATAATTGCTTTCACATGCTCTTTTGGGTGTGGTTCAGTGTTACTAGGTAAACTACCTTTCGGTGTTTTCGAAACTAGTTTAGCAAGTTGTCCAATTTGATTTTCAAGTCCTTGAATTGATGCTAGCTGATTTTTCAAAGGTGTCTCAGTGTTTTGAAATCTAGTTTTAGAAATCAAAATAAATTTAACAAGCACTCTTCAAGGTTCGATTTATTTTCTTGCTGATAAGGCTATTGAAAACCCAGAGAGGGTTTTGACCTTTGATTTTCTTAACCACCTTAAAAAAATTTTGATGATTCCTCCATCCTGCATTATAAGTATTGCTATAGGGGTTATTTTAAGGTCTAGAATTATTACCCCAAAAGTCAACTTGCTCATGCACCATGTTGGACTTGAAGTGTGAATATTCTAAATTAATCATCCCCGCTCCATTCGCATCACATTGCATCACCGGATGTACCTGCTTAGAAAAATTCAAACCATCAATTTTCTGATCAAGAGCTTTAACTTGATTAGCCAACATAGAAATTGCATAAATATCAAAAACTCTTGCTGCCTTTATAGGTTTTACTCTCCTAACTTGCCACTGATAATTGTTCAATGCCATCTCCTCAATAAACTGTTAGGCTTCTTTCAGTGTTTTGTTATTCAACTTTCTGCCAGCTGCTGCATCAATCATCTGTCTAGTTGAGGGGATTAAACCATTGTAGAAAGTTTGAACTTGGCGCCACAAAGGTAATCCATGATGGGGACACCTTCTCAACAAATCCTTAAACCTCTCTTATGTTTCATTATGTGTCTCAATATCAAACTGAACAAAATAAGGGATAACATTCTTCAACTTAGTTGTTCTAGTCGGCGGAAAAAATTTCAACAAAAATTTCTGAGTGATAGAACCTCGTGTTAAAGAATTTAACCACTACTTTGCCTTATTTCTCAACAAGAATGGGAACAACTGTAAGTGTATGGCATCATCAGTAACGTCATTAACCTTGAAAATGTAATAAATCTTTAGAAAATTGGCTAAATGAGCATTTGAATTGATAGCATTAGAAATGAGCATTAAATTCTCCCTAGTTAGAGCATAGTTTGTTCCCTTTGTATCATATTTAGCATTCATTTTCAGCATTTTATACATAGTAATTGCATTTTCTAAGTCAATATAGTATGGTCTTATTTTCTTTCATTTTATCCCATCTTTGGTACTAATGTCGCTGCATTTAGTATCAGTTTTTGCGTCTAAAGATGTCAGCGCAGGAATCCATCTTAGAAGATCGAAGCAGGAAAGTGTTTAAAGCTGTAGCCATAAGTTCGATATAGAACTGTGCCCAAATATTTCACCGCATGAATACTTCCAGATTGCAACAGGGACTTTATGCTACTAACATATCCAGAAGCACCAGCGCATGAAAATGTCAAGTTGTCGCAGCGAATAAAAATATAAAATTGTGTCGAGTAATGTCGTGACAACCTGCAACTTCCTAATGCATAAACCAGATCTGTGTGAGTGTACAGTTGAGGTATTTAACTTGTACAGTTGCAAGGAAGTTAGATCTGAGAAAAGGAGGACACCTGTACTTGCCAGTGAAGATAAATAGAGGAGAGAGAGAGAAGATAAAAAAAGGAGGAAGCTCGTGAAGAAATTAATTCCATATTTTTCTGATTCTTTCTTAAGTAAGCTGCCATGGAAGCTTAACTTTCCTAGAGGGTGATCTGATACGATGAGAAGAAAACTACTTTTGACTAGGAGTGCTCTAAGTGCGACACAAGAGGAGCATTTACGGAAGGATTCTAGTAGGCTAGGAATAGAATGCTTCAATTTCTTCTTTGATTCCTCTTGAATGTTGATAAATTCTGTTGACTTTAATTGTGTATGGAAGTACCTATTAATATTAGATCGGCTTTGATTTCTGCTTAATTCTTCTTATTTGTTGATCTTTGGTTTTAACTGTTTTGACCATCGAAGTGTGATTGCAGTCACAATCACTGGAAGGTGCAGTGACAAAGTTAGATCAATAAGCAAGACAACGGAAGTTGCTTGAGGCAGGAAGGAATTCTAGCCACTTGTTCTCAAATGCAAAGCATTGCTAGCACTGGAAGGTGTGACTTATGTGAGTGTTTGGGTCTTTGCTAAACAGAGAAGTCGAAAGTAGTGAGATCTTATAGAACTTAATTGCGGCGATAATTTATCTACCAGTTACCTTGTAGTCACATTTAGTATTTGCTAACTTACCAAATCAGGGATCCCCCATTCCTTTATAATTGTTTTACTTCTTTAATTTTCGTAATTTACATTCACAAAACATCTTCAACATTCATTTCATTTTCTATTAAATTTCTCTGACAATCTGTATTATAGTTTTACAATATTTGAGTTGACAGTTTTAACTCTTTTATTTGTGCAGTCTTGACTTAATTGCACTGACATTACCCCTGACAATTCTTCTTATTTTAACTACTTTTTCTTTGACAAATTTAAGCAACAAGAACACTATCCTTGTGGGATCGATATCCGACAGACTCACATATGTCTATTATACTTGCATCGATAGTGTCTGCTTGCACATTATTGTTGTGACGTTTATAGCGCGATCAAGTTTTGGCGCCGTTATCGGGGATGACATTTGTTTGATGTTTATTTTTGTAGTTACAATTATTCTTTATTTTCTGACTGTTATTTGTTACTAATCTATTTTATTTTTGTCAATTCTTTTAGGTGTTTTATGTCCACAAGGAGAAATCCTAACAATATTATTAGTTTCGATCCAGAAATTGAAAGAACTATTTGGAGGAGGAGACACGAGAAAAGAAATATGGCTGGAAATAATAACGATGTACCACAGTTGCCACCACAAAACCCTATTCCTCCATTGCAGCCACAACATTTCAACAATAGACCGCAACCACAAGAAGAGCAAATTCAAAACAGGACAATTAGAGACTTTGTTGTTCCTGTGCTTGATGATTTGCAACCAGGGGTTGTTAGACCAGCAATACAAGCTGAGAATTTTGAATTAAAACCGATGATGTTTCAGATGTTAAACTTGAATGGGAAATATGCTAGTTTGCCTCATGAAGATGCGAGGGAGCATCTCAAATCTTTTCTGCTAATATGTACTTCTTTCAGTCAGCATGGTGTTCCTGATGACACCTTGAAGATGTAGCTATTTCCTTATTCTTTGCAAGGAAGGGCACGTACATGGTTTCTTGGTTTACCTGCTAGATCTATTACATCGTGGAATGCGCTAGCAACTCAATTTGTTTTGCGATTCAATTCACCCACAATGAATGATAGACTGCGAAATGATATTACTGCTTACCATAAGTTGGATGATGAGAACCTACATACTAATTTGGAGGGTTACAAAACTCTGCTTCGATATTGTCCCATGCAAGGAATCCAACAGAAGACATAGATCGAAATCTTCTACAATGGATTAAATGAACAAACAAGAAATCTTGTCGACGCATATGCAAATGGTCCTTTGTTGGATAGCACTTACGATGAAGCCGTGCGAATCTTAGAGAGAATTACAGAAAATGATTATCAGTACCCGATTTCTCAATCTGCTCAATTAAAAACAAATCTTGGAGTTACTGAGCTAGATGTCATATCAGCTCTAAGTGCACAAGTATCCTCACTGGCAAACATGATCAAGAACATGAAGGGGACGAGTGATGTTGTCCCTATTCAAGTAGCCCAGCAAATGGATGTCTAACATTTTGTTGTGAAATTTATGGTGACAACCGTAGCTATGAGGACTGTCCACAGCATGCTAAGAATGCATTCTATGTCAATAACATTATAGGGAACTCATATGGTAACTCGTATAAAGTTCAACTAGGATTCAACAACCTTGGGGGAATCAGAATACGTCCTCATTTAGATATGGAAATTCCTTGAGTCAAGGGAACTTTTGACAAGGGAGTTACAACCAGCAATAGTAGAATTATAATCACAATCCTCAGGTACATTCACATCTTGATCAGATGCAACCACATGCTCGTATGTAGCCACAGCAGACTGCAATGCCAAATATGCAAGGATAGCATCAACAATAGCAACAGCAGTACTCTCAACCAAGATCAGATCCATTAGCTGCTCTTGAAGCTTTGATGCGTGAGCATATTACGAGAACAGAAGCTACCGTACAAGGAAATTCTTCTTCCATCTGTGCGTTGGAAGCACAATTAGGATAATTAGCTTCTAATATGAGCACAAGGCCAATAGGTGCTTTGCCCAGTGACACTGAAAATCCAAATCAGAAGGGGAAGGAGCATTGCAAGGCTATTACTTTGCGGAGTGGAAAGCAAACTGTCAAACAAAGCAACAGCTCCAATCTAGCACTTGTCGACGTAGATGTAACAAAGCAACTAGGAGAAGTTGCATCTGAAGAAGAAGTGGTCGAAATAAATGAGGACGAACCACCAGTAATCACACCTCTGCCTACCATTCGACCTACGAATTTGTTGACGCAACTACCAATGTCGACACAACCGGGTGTATCACAAAAGCCCATTGTTAATATACCTTTGTCATTTCCACAGCGATTCAAGGAGAAAGAACATGAGAAAGACTATCAAAAGTTTGTAACTATCTTGAAACAATTACATATTAATATACCTCTTGTTGATGCTCTTGTGAAGATTCCCAGCTATGGGAAATTTATGAAGGAGCTCTTATCAAAGAAGAAGAAGTTATTTGATATCGAGATAATTGCGCTCACAGAAGGGTGCAACACTGTACTAACAGATAAACTTCCACAAAAAATGAAAGATCCTGACAGTTTCACAATTCCATCATCCATTGAAAACCATTATTTAGGAAAAGCTCTTTGTGATCTAGGAGCTAGCATCAATCTTATTTCGTTGTCAACATTCAGGAAATTAGGAATTGGTCATATGAAGCCCACTGCGGTGGCATTGTAGCTTGCAGATAGATCTTTAGTGTAACCCGAAGGGCAAATAAAAGATGTCGTCATCAAGTCGATAAGTTTGTGTTCCTAGCAGATTTCATCATACTTGATTGTGAAGCTGATAAGGAGGTGCCCATTATTTTGGGATGGCTATTTCTTGTAATGATATGCACACTTATAGACATTTTCAAAGGCGAGTTGATCATGCGACATAACGATGAACACAACTTTTAGTGTTTTCGAAGCAACTCCTTTCAGAAGTAAGGAACAATGTCACCACATTGATGTTCTGGATGAGTTAATTACAGAGGAATTTAATGAACGTGGTTCAGTAGTGCCAAAAGAATATGCGATGACATCTGAAGACAATTTCCCACCTAAATATGACCACAAAATTGAGGCTAATGTTTGTGAGCTTAGATATGGTTGGCAAATGGAATCTTTAGATCTAACCCATAGGACGATCCCTGTTTTCAAGCCATCGGTTGAAGAAGCTCTGACGCTGGAGTTGAAACCATTGCCAATGCATTTGAAATATGTTTTCCTTGGTGACAATGATACATTGCCAGTAATTGTCAGCGCAGGTCTCAACGCATGCCAAGAAGAAAAGTTAATTGGAATATTGAAGCAACACAAGAGAGCCATCACTTGGAGCATCGTGGATATCAGAGGCATTAGTCCCTCTTTCTGCATGCATAAAATTAGGTTGGAAGATGAGGGAAAGCAGTCAATTGAACAACAACGTAGATGAAATTAGAAAATGAAGAAAATTATGAAGAAAGGAATCATCAAATGGCTGGATGCAGGCATAATCTACCCAATCTTGGACAGTACATGCGTGAGCCTGGTCCAATGTGTGCCAAAGAAGAGCGGCATCACGGTGGTAAGTAATGATATAAATGAACTAATCCCTACTCGCATTGCTACAATTTGGCGAGAGTGCATGGATTACTGTCATTTAAATGCTGCTACAAAGAAAGATCACTTCCCCCTTCCATTCATTGATCAGATGCTGGATAGGCTCGCTAGTAAGGCCTATTACTGTTTTCTTGATGGATACTCTGGCTACAGCCAGATAGCAATTGCGTCGGAGGATCAGGCAAAGACAACTTTTACCTGCTCGTTTGGAACCTTTGCTTTTCGTTGAATGCCATTTGGTTTATGAAACGCACCAGCCACATTCCAGAGGTGCATGATGGCCATCTTCTCTGATATGATCGAGGATTCGTTGGAGGTATTTATGGATGATTTCTCTATTTATGGTCATAATTTTGATAAATGCGTTGACAATTTAGCTAAAGTGTTGAAGTGATGCGAGGACACCAATCTGGTGCTAAACTGGGAAAAATGCCACTTCATGGAAACTAAAGGCATTGTCCTTGGCCATCATATCTCTTGTCAGGGCATTGAAGTTGATAAGGAAAAGGTAGAAATTATTGAAAAGCTACCCCCACCTACCTACGTTAAGGGAATAAGGAGTTTTCTCGAGCATGCCGGATTTTATCATCGTTTCATCCGAGATTTCTCCAAAATAGGAAAACCTCTCTACTCCTTGTTAGAGCAAAATAAAAAGTTTCTATTCGATGATGCTTGTTTGGAAGCATTTGTTAAACTTAAGCAGCAGTTAGTGTAGACACCAATTATCGTTGTACCATATTGGTCCCAACCGTTTGAAGTGATATGTGATGCGAGCGACTATGTTGTTGGTGCTGTACTTGGACAATGCAATGACAAGGTATTCATACAATATATTATGCTAGCAAAAATCTAACTGAAGCACAAGTAAATTATACAAATACAGAGAAAGAGTTGCTAGCAGTAGTTTTTGCATTTGATAATTCCGTTCGTATCTTGTTGGCGCAAAAATTACAGTTTATACTGATCATTCTGCCTTGAGATACCTCTTTTCCCAAAAAGATGCCAAACCTAGGCTAATTAGATGGATCCTGTTATTACAAGAATTTGATGTTGAGATTAAAGAGAGAAAAGGATCAGAGAACCAGGTAGCAGACCACCTATCTCGTCTCGAATCTGGAAGTGAAGATGGAAATATGTCGCAAATTGTCGACACATTTCCAGACAAGAAGCTATTCTTTGTCGATGCATCTCCATGGTATGCGGATGTTATAAATTATTTGGTCTGTGGGAAGCTACCACTGAGTGCAACTGGTCACCAGAAGGTCAGATTTCTTCGAGATGCTGTGAAGTACCATTGTAATGAGCCATACCTGTTTAAGGTATGCGTTGACAATATTATTCATCGTTCCGTCCCTGAGGAAGAAATGCTCTCTATCCTGAAGCATTGCCATGATGCTCCTTATGGAGGTAATTTTGGTGGTATTAGGACTACTGCAAAGGTCCTTCAATCAGGATTTTACTAGCCTACATTGTTTCGAGACGCCCATACTTTTACTCAATAATGTGACAAATGTCAGCGCACCGGATCAATATCTTGATGCAACGAGATGCTACAATAGCCTATAATGGAAGTTGAGCTTTTTGATGTTTGGGGTATGGACTTCATGGGACCATTTCCCAATTCTTTTGGAAATGTATATATTTTGGTCACTATTGACTATGTTTCAAAGTGGATTGATGCAATAGTTGTTCCCAAGGATGATGCACGGACAGTGTTGAAATTTTTTCACACATATATCCTTACACAGTTCGGTACACCTCGAACATTAATAAGTGATCAAGGCACTCACTTCCATTCTAATCAAGTGGCGACAACTTTAAAATGTTATGGTGTGAAGCATCGCATGGCAACCACATATCATACGCAAACAAATGGCCAAACTGAAGTATCCAATCGAAAAATCAAAAGTATTCTTGAAAAGGTGGTTAATCCATCTAGACATGATTGGTCTTCACGACTAAATGATGTATTGTGGGTGCTGTGCACAGCTTACAAAACACCATTAGGGATGTCGCCATATCAGCAGGTTTTACGACGATAATTTTTTGCTAGTCAATTAGTGCTTCTATTTAATTCACGTTTAAAACTGCATCCAAGTAAATTGCACTCTAGATGGTCTGGTCCTTTCGAAGTTGTTGAAGCATTTCCATATGGTGCGGTGACAATCAAAGATTTAAATGATGGGCACCAATTTAAAGTGAATGACCAATGATTAAAGCACTACCTCAACCCAGACACCAACGAACAGATCGAGACTGTTAACCTGGTCACATTTTCTTAGAATGTCATTACAATTTTTCTATTTACTTCTGTATTTTATTTTCTTTTAATTCTCTTCTTTAGTTTTTTGCAGGAATAAAAGTTATCCTTTTTTTCGACGCACAGAAACTCAACTTGTCGTCGCATTTCATTACTAACTCATCGAAGCGTTTCAGGAAAGAATTACGTCGATTGATTCACCCTAATCCCCAACCGTTGGATCGATTCGGAAAAAGGACAATCAGTGTCCTTGTATTTATTGGATGCAGACACAGTGTCCTCCCACTGCAGTGGCAATCATCACGCCTCTTCATCTTCATCCTCTATAAAATACCCTATTGTGCCGACTGTGTTCTTTACACTCACATCCGCCATTATTGCTGTAATCTTTCCTTTTCTTCAACTTATAGGTTTTCTGTAAGTTTTCACTTTCTTCTTTAATTTAGCTATGACCAAAACTCGAGGTTCCAAAACCCCTTCAAAACCAATCGCTGAATCATCTGCGGTGATAGTTCGTAACGTCGACCAGCCAACGCCCAAAGAGCCAGTCCTTTTCTTAACCAAAGTGACTAAAAACCGTTTCATGAAGTGATGCTAAAGCGAAAATGCCATTTTGAGCAGGGATTCCAGTTGTCCCCACTATTGACGCTGGGGAAACAAGTGGCCAGAACTATTTCGGGCTTGGGATGGGAGAAGTTCTGTGATCATCCGGAAGGGTATTCCCCATCCCTAGGAAGAGAATTTTATGCTAACCTAGTTGATCAGGAGTAGGAGTTTATCTTTGTCCGTGAGGGACTAGTACCATGAGGCGCTGACCATATAAATGACCTCTACAACATCGTCGAGGGGGAGGACGAGCATGTCACTTTTCTAGAGAACCTGACAGAGGAAGGCATTGACTTGCTGCTGAATGATTTGTGTGTTGGCGGTGCTGTTTGGACTAGAAATAATCCAAACAATTATACAATGCACCACCGTTTCCTCACAGTCTAGAGAAAAGTCTGGTTTCACATCATCAATTATCGCCTTTTGCCCTCCACTCATAGCACTACTGTAACCTTGGATAAAATGTGCCTGATACATTCTATCATAAATGGTCGTTGAATAGATGTCGAGGCAATCCTTCACCAAGAAATTACAGAGTCTACCGTAAAAAAAAAGGTATCTCGCCATTCCCTTCTCTGATCATGCTATCATGTCAACAGAGGGGCGTTGTGCCTCATGAAAAGGAGGAGTTTTTGAAGAATAAAGGTCCTATAAATGATGTCTCTATTGAGAGAATACGAGGGGGCAGGAAGCCCCTGTTGTAAAGGAAGCACCATCAAAGAAAGAGAAAGGCAAGGCGAAAAAGAAAGATAAGGAATCCCATGCGCCCACAAATCCTCAACTTTGGAAGAAGATTACTGAAATTGAGCAGCTCATTGATCGAATGAGCGTGTGACAAATCAAACTTGTCGCCACAATGGAAGATATGGAGCAGTCCCAGAACTTATTCTATGCATACACCAGGGTATGGAATACTGCCACTATCAGCGCACTACACAGCATGAGCAAGCAACCCTTGCCAGAAGTTTCAGTGTTTCCCCCAATCATCAGGGAGGCCATACCATCAACAAAGAAGGCTACTTCAGAAGGGAAGACTCAATCTATCCACTCTCCCCACATGGTCTACATTTCTGACAATGAGGACCAGGAAGTGCATTTTAGAGATGTGAAGTCTAACACCCAAAACCCAAAAATCGTTATCGATTAAGGTCTTGGTGTTCTACTGTTGGTTTATTAATGTTCATCTTTTATTTTCATTTCAATTATTCTAATAAATATGTGCACTTAACATATCATAAATCATCAAGCAATTAAAATCACCACTCGACAAGGGCAAAAGGGTCATTTCCATGAGTTTTGGACACTTCTACCGGTACCTGATTATCATATACCTATAGTTGTATAGTCAAAAAATAGTTCAGAAATATTATAGAGTTCTACCGATACTCGAGATGATTCTACCGATACATGTGACATGACTACCGAAATAATTCATGCAACTATCGATATCAAAAACTCAAGAGAGCAAAAATCCTTATCCTGCAACTTCTACCGATACAACCCTTTCTTACTACTGATACATCAGTACCATAAACTACCGATACTTACATTTAAACTACTGATACAACCCTAGTCAGAGAACAACCTCTTTCCTACCCTGCACTTCTACCGATATATACATAAGTTCTACCGAAACAAATATGTAGGATTTCAAGAGTAACGCCAAGATACAAGTTTAATATCTCAAACACAACTAGTATAAGTTATGCATTAAAACATCATATAACATACATAACTTCTAAGTCTTACAAGCATTAGAAGCCTGAGCATCTAAGTCATACTTCATATCATTTACACAATCGAAATAAAAGGATTTCAACATCTTTTAGTTAAATCTCAAGTTAAGATCATCCTAGTACATGCCATAAGACCAAGAGATGTAAGATCTACCATACAAGCTCTGCAATAGTGTGATTTCCTCGAGATGATCTGATCTTTAGATAGCAAAACGTATCTACAAAACAACAACAGATTCATGAGTAAGCTTATTAAGCTTAGTAAGTTTGCGATTATCATTTTTCTCATAGAATAAACAGATCAGTTAAAAGATGATAACGAGTATGCATTCGCAATCATGTGTATAATAATGAAACTAAATCTCTTCAGTCCTCCAAACTTTAACTCATTAAGAGTACAAACAACATTTAGCCAACACGAGCCCAGAATGATTAGCTCTTACGAGACCAGATAGAGTTTAACCAATATACGATGCTACTCACACAAGCTGATGAGAACCCGCAACATATGCGAAGACTCAGCCATCGATACGGTCCAGAATTTCTCACTCTCGATGCTACTCACACAAGCTGATGAGAATCCGCAACATATGCGAAGACTCAACCATGGGAGGAATCCATAATTCATTATTCATTCAGAATCTGTTAACTTGCGATGCTGCTCACACAAGCTGTTAGGATACTGCAACTTATGCAGGATCCTAGCCATCGCTTCGATTTAGATAACCGGTTCGAAGATTGACATTTTGTTTCTTTCTTTGCCTTTCCATTATCACGAATGTTTAACCTTTCTCCATTTGCTGTAACAATAGTGAAACACAAGAAATAAACAATATATATAAGTAACACTACAAAGTTACCGGATGAAATTGTAGTTTGGCTAAACTTCAGGGACTATTCTGCTAATTTCTCTTTTTCGTGATCCGTGGTACGATTGTAATCCAAATCAAAGCTCAAAGTTCATCACTGGAAAACGCTAGGTTTTCTTGTCTTAGCCGTGAAGAAGAAGAAGAAATTAGAAGAAAAATGTGGTTTTCTTCTTTAATTTCATTTTTATACCTAATGGTAATTTTGTAAATATTTAGTCTTTCATGATTAGTTTAATTAATCACTTATTTAGCCTTAATTAATAATACTCATGATCAATTTAACTCATAATAACCCATCCACTAAAACACCATAGGTTAATTCATCTATTTGATCCTTCAATTATAATTGAATTCCAATTAAACCCACTTATTTACAAATTAGCCTTAAACTAAAAAGGACTAAATAAATAAATAAAGCAAAGTTAGTGGAAGATAATCATATCCTCCACCGGTTGGACTTTTTGACCATGGTATAATTACCACTTTGGTCCTTTTTATTTTTATTCAATAGCAATTAACTTTTACCTCTTTTACAATTTACTCCTTTTTCCTTAATTAAACAATTAATCATCAAAATTACCCAGCCAAACTTCAATTCACGTATAAAAAGAATCTATAAATATTTAATAAAAATATTTATGGCCCTTAACAATAGAAACGAGATCCCGATACCTCATTTTCTAAAACCACTTTACCTTTGAACCAAACCACTTATCCAAAATTTTAATTTAATAATTAAAATCCTTCAATTCAAAATTCCAAATAAAATTATTTTTGACTAATTTAATTTAATCACTCATTTATAAAAATTTATCATCGGATTTGTGATCCCGTAATCATTGTTTCTGACACTATTGAAAAATAAGATATTACATGAAGGACTATTTTTGCAGTATCACTAGCCTCTTTGAGGATGAGTTTTCAAACAGTTTGGGGGTGAATATGGCGAAGAAAGAAGCTGCTACTACAGAAGAGGAGCACACATCCATGGCCTCTGTGAGTGTTGAGGAAGAGGAGGAAGAAGAGAAGAGAGGAGAAGCAAGAGAAAAAGAAAAAGAAGAAAAATTTGTAACGAAAAATTTATTTGAGGAATTTGTCGCCGCACCTGCCCATGTGGGTGCATCTACTAAAGGACTGGCGCCATCTGGTACAAGTCAAGTCGAGGCCGTAACATCCAGCAATTAGGATCTTAATCCTCTGGCTATTGTGCCTTATGTGGCACCAGTTGCTGAAATTCATCCTTCGGATGTTATTGTCGATGAAGCCAGTACCTAACCAAACTTAGAGGAGTAATCCACTGCCTCAGTTGAACCATTGGAGAAAAAATGCAAACGCAAAGACAAAAAGAAGCGCAAAGAGGAGTGCCCCAAAAAGAAGAAAAAGTCCAAAGTAGCCACATCCTCGGCTGCGACACATTGAGTTAGTTTTCACTTTTCAATACTTAGTTTAGTTGCATGCATTTCATATAGTTGTCATTGCATTTTAATTGTCTCTGCATTTTATTTGTTAGCGCATTTGCATTGTAGTTACATTTCCATTAATATTTGTATAGTATTGTCAGTGCATTGGGGACAATGCAAACACTAAGTTTGGGGGGAAATATGTATGGCATAGAAATGCAATTGCACCCACAAGTTTAAGAATTTATTTGTCTTTTTAGTTGAATGAAAGTATGCAAAGTTATGAAAAATGTGTCTACATTTTTTTATTTGATGCTTAATTCTTGAATTACTTAAAATGCTAATGTGTGAATTGGATGAATGTGATTGAATGTTGTATCCTTCTTTTTTTGGATGAATGGTTGAAATTGCATTAGTAATAAATGAGTAGTATCATTATTTGAATCTTAAATTAACTTACCATTTGCAGCTATGTATATAATTATATCTACTAATAAAAGACACTTCAATGTGGGTGCATTGTGACTTATCAAGGGGGAACACTCCAATGCAAGTGTTAGAAAAATTATCTAGCCAAAGTATGTCATTGCAAGAGTGTGTATGGGCGCAATTACATACTCCCTGAGGGTTTGTTGCACCTCATCGTTATTGCCCAGGAACAAGGGTATAGTAATGTAATGACTTCTCTCAGTCACATAAAAAAAAAGAGAGAAAGAAAGAAAAAAATTGATAAAAGAAAAAAGAAAAAATATATATATGTATAGTATAATAAATGTTGTATTGGTTTAGAGGATTTAAGATTTAAAGCATGATGTTAGCATTAGTGAAGTTGCAGTTTTGATTATTCATACCTATAAATTGTGGCACAATTTTCTATCATATAATTGTAATTTATACATTAGGATCCTAGAGAATTTAAGTTGCTAGAATGATAATTGAGGTGACAATAATTTTGATGTGGCTTTGCTAGTTTTTATTTACTTGAGGGCAAGTAAAAACTCAAGTTTGGGAGTGTGATGGCATTAGAAATTACCATTAAATTCTCCCTAATTAGAGCATAATTTGTTCCCTTTGTATCATATTTAGATAAATTTTCAGCATTTTATACTTAGTAATTGCATTTTCTAAGTCAGTAGTATATGGTCTTATTTTCTTTCATTTTATTCCATTTGTACTACTAATGTCGCTGCATTTAGTATTAGTTTTTGCGTCTAAATATGTCAGCATAGGAATCCATCTAAAAGATCGAAGCAGGAAAGCGTTCAGAGTTGTAGCCACAAGTTCGATATAGAACTGCGCCCAAATATGTCACCGCATGAATACTTCCAGATTGCAACAAGGACTTTATGCTGCTAACATATCCAGAAGCACCAGCTCATGAAAATGTCAAGTTGTTGCAGCGAATAAAAATATAAATTTGCGTCCAGTAATGTCGTGACAACTTGCAACTTCCTAATGCATAAACCAGATCTGCTTGAGTGTACAACTAGGGTAACTATCTTGTACAGCTGCAAGAAAGTTAGATTTGAGAAAAGGAGGATACCTGTAGTTGCCAGTGAAGATAAATAGAGGGGAGAGAGTGAAGATAAAAAAAGGAGGAAGCTCGTGAAGAAATTAATTCCATATTTTTTTGATTCTTTCTTAAGTAAGCTGCCATGGAAGCTTAACTTTCCTGGAGGGTGATCTGATGCGACGAGAAGGCAACCACTTCTGACGAGGAGTGTTCTAAGTGTGACACAAGAGGAGCAATTACGGAAGGATTCTAATAGGCTAGGAATAGAATGCTTCAATTTCTTCTTTAATTCCTCTTAAATGTTGATAAATTCTGTTGACTTTAATTGTGTATGGAAGTACCTATTAATGTTAGATCTACTTTGATTTCTGCTCAATTCTTTTTATTTGTTTATCTTTAGATTTAACTGTTTTGACCACGGAAGTGCAATTGCAGTCACAATCACTGGAAGGTGCAGTGACAAAGTTAGATCAATAAGCAAGACAACGAAAGTTGCTTGAGGCAAGAAGGAATTCTGGCCACTTGTTCTCAAATGCAAAGCATTGCCAGCACTAAAAGGTGTGGCTAATGTGAGTGTTTGAGTCTTTGCTAAACAGAGAAGTCGAAAGTAGTGAGATCTCATAGAACTTAATTGCAGTGACAATTTATCTACTAGTTACTTTGTAGTTACATTTAGTGTTTGCGAACTTGCCAAATCAGGGATCCCCACTCCTTTATAATTGTTTTACATCTTTAATTTTCGTAATTTACATTCACAAAACATCTTCAGCATTCATTTCATTTTCTATTAAACTGCTCTGACAATCTGTATTACAGTTTTACAATATTTACGTTGACAGTTTTAACTCTTTTATTTGTGCAGTCTTGACTTAATTACGCTGACATTACTCCTAACAATTCTTCTTTTTTTAACTACTTTTGCTTCGAAAAATTTAAGCAACAAGAACACTATCTTCGTGGGATCGATATCCGACAGACTCACATCTGTCTATTATACTTGCATCGATAGTGTCCACTTGCACATTATTGCTGTGACGTTTATAGCACGATCATGGGTCTTCATCTTGTAACCCATCAAACTGAACATAGTGTTGTAGCATCTAAATTATGTTCATCTTGATCTTAGAATTATTTGCATTCATTTTCGGTTTGTAACGCGTAGGTTTATGCAATTGTACACAATCGTTACCAAGTAAAAAGTAAGTAAAAGAGTTATAGTCTCCACAAAGACTATGTATGTTATCAATTAATTGCAAAATTAAAGTTTCACAAATTGGTGACAAAAACACAATATTTCAAGTGATGGCTCATTTAACTAAATTAAATTAAATACAAGATGATCCCTAAAGCAATTTAATTTAAATATGATAATTAACTAAAATGTATGAATGAATTTAGCAATAAAAACACAAACTTCAACAATCAATAACATGAATAGGATAGAATAATTACACCATTCAACTTAATTCATTTTCCTTATGCTTAACAATGTTTGGAAAATATTCCATGGCAACTTGATCTTTCATGAGATTGAAACCAAATTAAGTCCTTTCGAAATATTTTACTTAGTAAAACATGCATTTTACTGATCATATTTAACTAAGGGTTTCTTAGAATTCATGTGAAGTAACAGGGACGGGTTAGGTTTGAAATAGTTTAATCACATCAACCTAAAAGCTATGCAAGATAATGGAGCTCTTTCGAGTTATTATGAACCTTTAATAGGATCCAAATTAAGCACGCACATTTCCATTATTGTGTACATTAGCCGTCGTCTAGTTAGGATTGCTCAACTAATTCTAATGCATCCAATCACGTATGAATGAAATACACACTTGAGTTTAATTAAAAACATGATCGACTGAGGCACAAACACTATAAACATGATTTAAACAAACTTCATTGAATTGATTCAATTATCCTAGCTAAATAGATTTAAGCTATCATTATTGATGACAAGAGAACAAAGCACATTGCAAACATGATTAAAATCAAAGTAATAAGTAAAGGAAGAATAAACTCTATTTGGATCAGTAGCCTTGGGAACTCTAATTGACAAAGTTTCCTCTAGTCCTCGTGTTGCTCCTTTGCTAATGGCTCCTCAAGGTGGTTAGCCAAGAGATGATCTTCTCAACGTTTTTCTGGCTAAGAAAGAAAGGAAATATGGGATTTTATGCATGGAAATGAGGAGAGGGAATGAGATAATGAGAAAATGGAAGAAAAGTATTGAAATGAAGAATGACTGAAGGGATGAGGGATGATTGAAAATGTGAGATGGGAATGGGTATTTATACTTGAGGTTGGTGGAGGAGTTCACTAAATATGGCATCAAAGATCCCTTCGATTTCTCCAACCTTTGGCTGACCACAATACTTGAGGTTGCTTGAGGTTAGGCATAATATCACGCTTGAATCAAGCAAAGGGTGGACGGTTTCTTGGGCAAAGTTGGTGTGTTGATTTTCAATGATTTTTCAAGTGTAGGGACCTCCGAATAATTGTCCCAAAAGTTCATTTTTGGCTACCCAAACATCCTTTCCGAATTGGGCTTCTCTTCTCCCTAATTGGGTAGTTGTGTGACCCATTAAATAGTCAGACTTGCCCATCATGTAATACCACTTTTAACTGGGTCAAAGCAACATCTACATGACCCAATTTGCATGTTTTGTCATCCATCTAGAGTAGAATATCTCATGTCCTTGCAAGGATTAAAATAAGCTTCTTATTATATCAATTTAATGGTCCCGCTACATAATTAAATATAACATATTAATAAATAACATGAAATAATTAATTTATGCACAAAATTAATGCAATAAAGCACAAATTTTTATATTTTATAAATTCCTGCCCATTATCAAAATATAAACAAAATTCATCCATTTAATTAACAAATACTTGGGATTGTTGGGGATCGACCCGATTAAGCAACGAACAAGTTAAAAATAGCGGAAGAAATTGAGAATTGAACACACAAATTTAACGTGGAAAAACCCCTCCGAAGAGGATAAAAAACCACAGGCAAAGATAATTTTACTATAATGGGAAAGAACGAAGAGTACAAAAGTTGGATGGAGATAAAAACTAAACCCTAAAAACCCAAAAAAATAAAGAACCCTCAAAATGTAAACACTAAATTCTCCAAAAGTGTTAGGAGTTCTAAACTATAATGGGTATGTCTACATGGGTATATTTTTAAGGTTGTAAAAGAGCCTATTTATAGGCTAAATTCCTAAGTCAAATAATAATAAAATAATCTAGAGTAATAAGAGTTTGACTCAAACAAATAAATAGAGTTTAATTGAAACAAATAAACAGAGTTTAACTGAAAGATTATTTCTCAAATTTGACTTGAAATAGGAGTCATAATTCAACAAATCTCCACCTTGACTCATATTTCCACAATGTCATCTTTGCCAAAGCCCGCCACGGGCCTATCTTGAACTATGTAGGGAATTAACTGAGTCAAATTTGTGCTTAGAAGCTGGAAGCCTTCTAGCCTTCGACTTGTGCACTGCCAGAGACTTAGTCGCATAAAGAGTTTCTAGCCTTTTTCACAAGGCGGATGAGGTATTTTCCATCAATACCTCCTGCAATACCCTATTTGCGAGGCACAACTGGATTGCAGATAAGGCCTTTTCATCAAGCTCTTCCCATTCTGACTGATCTAGATTATCGGGTTTTTTTGTCGATAACAACCTTTTTCTAACCGGTTTGAATTAGAATTGCCATCATCCGAACTTGCCATAAATTAAAATTTGTGTCACCATCAAACTTCTTAATATCAAACCTTGTTAATGTCGTCTCTGAACAGGCTAATCTGCGAAAAATGAACTAGCTCTGATACCACTTATTGGGAATCGACCCAATTAAGCAACGAACAAGTTAAAAATAACGGAAATAATTGAGAAATTGAACACACAAATTTAACGTGGAAAATCCCCTCCGAAGAGGATAAAAACTACGGGCAAATATAATTTTACTATAATGGGAAAGAACGAAGAGTACAAAAGATGGAGATAAAAACTAAACCCTAAAAACCCAAAAAAATAAAAAACCCTCAAAACGTAAACACTAAATTCTCCAAAAGTGTTAGGAGTTCTAAACTATAATGCGTATGTCTAAATGGGTATATTTTTAAGGTTGTAAAAGAGCCTATTTATAGGCTAAATTCCTAAGTCAAATAATAATAAAATAATCTAGAGTAATAAGAGTTTGACTCAAACAAATAAATAGAGTTTAATTAAAACAAATAAACAGGGTTTAACTGAAAGATTATGTCTCAAATTGGACATGAAATAGGAGTCATAATTTAACAAATCTCCACCTTGACTCATATTTCCACAATGTCATCTTTGCCAAAGCCCGCCACGGGCCTATCTTGAACTATGCAGGGAATTAACTGAGTCGAATCTGTGCTTAGAAGCTGGAAGCCTTCTAGCCTTCGACTTGTGCACTGCCAAATCAAAACTAACCCGGGTTTGATTTTCACGAACAGAATGCCCTAACTTTTCAAAACCTGCATCCAAAAGAGAACCTCTCTTCAACAAAATAGTCCTACACTTTTCCCTCCTATGACCAAGTTGCTTCCACTCCAAATGAGTTGACTTCAACTCCGTAAAGGACGAGGGACGTCCGATTTCATCGGTCATTATAAAACCTTCCAAAATATAAAGACTGTCGATCTTTATACCTTTTAACAAAATGACAGCCCCACGAGATACCTTAATGCCGCTTGACTCAATGTTAATTATGCAACCTTTTGAATATAAAATACTTAAGGAGATGAGATTCTTTCGTAAATCAGGTACATACCTGACATCTGATAGTGTCCTAATCGTACCATCATGCATCTTAATTTTAACATTACCAATACTGATTGCCTTACTGGATGAATCGTTTCCCATGTGCACAACTCCACCTTCAATTGAACTGTATGTGGAGAACCATTCTCTGTTGGGACACATGTGGAAAGAACATCTTGAATCTAGGATCCACTCGGATGTAATCTCAGAGCTTTCGCTCGTTGACACTAACAAGAAATCATCACCATTTTCATCGGCCAAATTAGCACCAGCTAAATCTTCCTAGTTACTCTTAGTTGCCCTTTTATTTCGCAGTTTGTAACAATCTGCTTGGACGTGACCTAATTTCTTATAATAGCGACACCTTTTGTCTCGCTTCTTTGATGCTACTAAAATAGAAGCTTCCTTATCTGCCTTGCTATCTGAACCAAACTCATTATCGAGTTTGTCTTTGCTCAACAAATGACCCTTCACATCCTCAAACGAGAGTTTATATCTACCATAAATCAAGGTCTCCCTAAAAGATTTGTATGAAGGGGGTAAAGAGTACAACAATTGCATAGTTTGATCCTCATCGTCAATCTGAACCTCAACATTATTTAAATCGTTCAAAAGACTAATAAATTGACTGATGTGATCTCTAAGAAGCTCACCTTCATTCATGTGAAACGTAAATAGATGTTGTTTCAGCACTAAACGGTTAGCCAGAGACTTAGTCGCATAAAGAGTTTCTAGCCTTTTTCACAAGGCGGATGAGGTCTTCTCCATCAATACCTCCTGCAATACCCTATTTGCGAGGCACAACTGGATTGCAGACAAGGCCTTTTCATCAAGCTCTTCCCATTCTGACTGATCTAGATTATCGGGTTTTTTCTCGATAACAACCTTTTTCAAATCGGTCTGAACTAGAATTGCCATCATCCGAACTTGCCATAAATTAAAATTTGTGACACCATCAAACTTCTTAATATCGAACCTTGTTAATGTCGTCTCTGAACAGGCCGATCTGCGAAAATTGAATTAGCTCTGATACCACTTATTGGGAATCGACCCGATTAAGCAACGAACAAGTTAAAAATAGCGGAAACAATTGAGAAATTGAACACACAAATTTAACGTGGAAAAACCCCTCCGAAGAGGATAAAAACTACGGGCAAATATAATTTTACTATAATGGTAAAGAACGAAAAGTACAAAAGATGGAGATAAAAACTAAACCTTAAAAACCTAAAAAAATAAAGAACCCTCAAAACATAAACACTAAATTCTCCAAAAGTGTTAGGAGTTCTAAACTATAATGCGTATCTCTAAATGGGTATATTTTTAAGGTTGTAAAAGAGCCTATTTATAGGCTAAATTCCTAAGTCAAATAATAATAAAATAATCTAGAGTAATAAGAGTTTCACTCAAACAAATAAATAGAGTTTAATTGAAACAAATAAACAGGGTTTAATTGAAAGATTATTTCTCAAATTTGACATGAAATAGGAGTCATAATTCAACAAATCTCCACCTTGACTCATATTTCTACAATGTCATCTTTGCCAAAGCCCGCCACAGGCCTATCTTGAACTATGCAGTGAATTAACTGAGTCGAATCTGTGCTTAGAAGCTGGAAGCCTTCTAGCCTTCGACTTGTGCACTGCCAAATCAAAACTAACCCGGGTTTGATTTTTACGAACAGAATGCCCTAACTTTTCAAAACCTGCATCCAAAAGAGAACCTCTCTTCAACAAAACAGTCCTACACTTTTCCCTCCTATGACCAAGTTGCTTCCGCTCCAAATGAGTTGACTTCAACTCCGTAAAGGACGAGGGACGTTCGATTTCATCGGTCACTATAAAACCTTCCAAAATATAAAGACTGTCGATCTTTATACCATTTAACAAAACGACAGCCCCACGAGATACCTTAATGCCATTTGACTCAATGTTAATTATGCAACCTTTTGAATATAAAATACTTAAGGAGATGAGATTCTTTCGTAAATCAGGTACATATTTGACATCTAATAGTGTCCTAATCGTACCATCATGCATCCTAATTTTAACATTACCAATACTGATTACCTTACTGGATGAATCGTTTCCCATGTGCACAACTCCACCTTCAATTGAACTGTATGTGGAGAACCATTCTCTGTTGGGACACATGTGGAAAGAACATCCTGAATCTAGGATCCACTCGGATGTAATCTCAGAGCTTTTGCTCGTTGACACTAACAAGAAATCATCACCACTTTCATCGGCCAAATTAGCACCAGCTAAATCTTCCTCGTTACTCTTAGTTGCCCTTTTATTTCGCAGTTTGTAACAATCTGCTTGGACGTGACCTAATTTCTTATAATAGCGACACCTTTTGTCTCGCTTCTTTGATGCTACTAAAACAGAAGCTTGCTTATCTACCTTGCTATCTGAACCAAACTCATTATCGAGTTTGTCTTTGCTCAACAAATGACCCTTCACATCCTCAAACGAGAGTTTATCTCTACCATAATCAAGGTCACCTTAAAAGACTTGTATGAAGGGGATAAAGAGCACAACAATAGCATAGTCTAATCCTCATCGTCAATCTGAACCTCAACATTATTTAAATCGTTCAAAAGACTAATAAATTGACTGATGTGATCTCTAAGAAGCTCACCTTCATTCATGCGAAACGTAAATAGATGCTGTTTCAGCACTAAACGGTTATCCAGAGATTTAGTCGCATAAAGAGTTTCTAGCCTTTTTCACAAGGCGGATGAGGTCTTCTCCATCAATACCTCCTGCAATACCCTATTTGCGAGGCACAACTAGATTGCAGACAAGGCCTTTTCATCAAGCTCTTCCCATTCTGACTGATCTAGATTATCGGGTTTTTTCCCGATAACTACCTTTTTCAAATCGGTCTGAACTAGAATTGCCATCATCCGAACTTGCTACAAATTAAAATTTGTGTCACCATCAAACATCTTAATATCGAACCTTGTTAATGTCGTCTCTGAATAGGCTGATCTGCGAAAAATGAACTAGGTCTGATACCACTTATTGGGAATCGACCCGATTAAGCAACGAACAAGTTAAAAATAGCAGAAAAAATTGAGAAATTGAACACACAAGTTTAACGTGGAAAAACCCCTCCGAAGAGGATAAAAACTACGGGCAAAGATAATTTTACTATAATGGCAAAGAACGAAGAATACAAAAGATGGAGATAAAAACTAAACCCTAAAAACCCCAAAAAATAAAGAACCCTCAAAACGTAAACACTAAATTCTCCAAAAGTGTTAGGAGTTCTAAACTATAATGCATATGTCTAAATGGGTATATTTTTAAGGTTGTAAAAGAGCCTATTTATAGGCTAAATTCCTAAGTCAAATAATAATAAAATAATCTAGAGTAATAAGAGTTTGACTCAAACAAATAAATAGAGTTTAATTGAAACAAATAAACAGAGTTTAACTGAAGGATTATTTCTCAAATTTGACATGAAATAGGAGTCATAATTGAATAAATATCCACCTTGACTCATATTTCCACAATGTCATCTTTGCAAAATCACGCCACCGGCCTATCTTGAACTGTGCAGGGAATCAACTAAGTCGAATCTGTGCTTAGAAGCTGGAAGCCTTCTAGCCTTCGACTTGTGCACTGCCAAATAAAAACTAACCCGGGTTTGATTTTTACGAACAGAATGCCCTAACTTTTCAAAACCTGCATCCAAAAGAGAACCTCTCTTCAACAAAACAGTCATACACTTTTCCCTCCTATGACCAAGTTGCTTCCGCTCCAAATGAGTTGACTTCAACTCCGTAAAGGACGAGGGACGTCCGATTTCATCGGTCACTATAAAACCTTCCAAAATATAAAGACTGTCGATCTTTATACTTTTAACAAAATGACAGCCCCACGAGATACCTTAATGCCACTTGACTCAATGTTAATTATGCAACCTTTTGAATATAAAATACTTAAGGAGATGAGATTCTTTCGTAAATCAGGTACATACCTGACATCTGATAGTGTCCTAATCGTACCATCATGCATCCTAATTTTAACATTACCAATACTGATTACCTTACTGGATGAATCGTTTCCCATGTGCACAACTCCACCTTCAATTGAACTGTATGTGGAGAACCATTCTCTGTTGGGACACATGTGGAAAGAACACCCTGAATCTAGGATCCACTCGGATGTAATCTCAGAGCTTTCGCTCGTTGACACTAACAAGAAATCATCACCACTTTCATCGGCCAAATTAGCACCAGCTAAATCTTCCTCGTTACTCTTAGTTGCCCTTTTATTTTGCAGTTTGTAACAATCTGCTTGGACGTGACCTAATTTCTTATAATAGCGACACCTTTTGTCTCGCTTCTTTGATACTACTAAAACAGAAGCTTGCTTATCTGCCTTGCTATCTGAACCAAACTCATTATCGAGTTTGTCTTTGCTCAACAAATGACCCTTCACATCCTCAAACGAGAGTTTATCTCTACCATAAATCAAGGTCTCCCTAAAAGACTTGTATGAAGGGGGTAAAGAGCACAACAATAGCATAGTCTGATCCTCATCGTCAATCTAAACCTCAGTATTATTTAAATCATTTAAAAGACGAATAAATTGACTGATGTGATCTCTAAGAAGCTCACCTTCATTCATACGAAATGTAAATAGATGCTGTTTCAGCACTAAACGGTTAGCCAGAGACTTAGTCGCATAAAGAGTTTCTAGCCTTTTTCACAAGGCGGATGAGGTCTTCTCCATCAATACCTCCTGCAATACCCTATTTGCGAGGCACAACTGGATTGCAGACAAGGCCTTTTCATCAAGCTCTTCCCATTCTGACTGATCTAGATTATCGGGTTTTTTCTCGATAACAACCTTTTTCAAACCGATCTGAACTAGAATTGCCATCATCCGAACTTGCCACAAATTAAAATTTGTGTCACCATCAAACTTCTTAATATCGAACCTTGTTATTGTCGTCTCTGAACAGGCTGATCTGCGAAAAATGAACTAGCTCTGAAACCACTTGTTAGGAATCGACCCGATTAAGCAACGAACAAGTTAAAAATAGCGAAAAAAATTGAGAAATTGAACACAAAAATTTAACGTGGAAAAACCCCTCCGAAGAGGATAAAAACTACGGGCAAAGATAATTTTACTATAATGGCAGAGAACGAAGAGTACAAAAGATGGAGATAAAAACTAAACCCTAAAAACCCAAAAAAATAAAGGACCCTCAAAACGTAAACACTAAATTCTCCAAAAGTGTTAGGAGTTCTAAACTATAATGCGTATGTCTAAATGGGTATATTTTTAAGGTTGTAAAAGAGCCTATTTATAGGCTAAATTCCTAAGTCAAATAATAATAAAATAATCTAGAGTAATAAGAGTTTGACTCAAATAAATAACAGAGTTTAATTGAAACAAATAAACAGAGTTTATCTGAAAGATTATTTCTCAAATTTGACTTGAAATAGGAGTCATAATTCAACAGGGATTAATATTTTTTTTAAGAAAAAATATGGTAAAAAATACTAAAACAAACCTATATAATTTAGAGCTTACACACCCCAAAACTTAATCCATTACTCGTCTAGAGTAACGTCTCATGTAAAGCAAATCTTTTGCTAAGGTAATCTTGAAATAAGTTTAAGTAGCATCAATCTTTGTTACAATCACACGTCAATAAAATCGTACTCACAAACTCTTTTTATTAATAAGTAGTTCAAATGCAAACATTATTCAAAAAATTTGTACTAAGTATAAGATAATACTCACATAAGTCATAGTGTGGATGTATTTCAAAGACATATATAACATTCACCATTCAACAAAATTTCTCTATCAACTTAGACAAAACAATCATAAGGTTTAATTAGTGGTCTTCATATGTTGAACTTAGCAATTTCTCTCCACTAATGTAGTTGACATAATTATCAAATCAGAAGGTCTTTTATGAGGTTGTAATGAGGCTAGGCTAAAGGTAGGGATAAAGAGAAGTGAATTTTTAGGCTCAATAATCTTAACCCTAACTTTGTCTTGGATTTTTTTATAACACAACCTTCCTTCGAATAAGTCCTTTGAACACCCCCAAACTTATTTTGAACTCATGCTTAATAACTTTTCCTGAATTTGAGCAAACTTTTCTTCGCTTTTTCTTAATGAGCATGTACATCTTTTTGAAATTTTCCTCAAATTTTGATCGCCAAGAAAAATTTAGTTAAGATGAGCGCACTAGGTAGGATAAACTTAAAAAGATGGTAATATGGCTTATGATGTGAGTAGTTCACAAAAAAAAACTGACCATTTAGCTCAAAATAAAGTTTGAAGGGTTAAATTAATAAGGTAGGCTTGAAAGACTCAAACAAGCAAAAGGAAATATGCCTATATCATGTTTAGATTCTTATGACTTCTAGGATTTATCCTCAAGAAAGTCACTAAGTCAATTTTAAAGACTTAAACCTTCATGCATCTCTATTTCCAAGGAAATTAAATTTTCATGGCAAGTATATATCCCGACACTTAAGCATTTGCTTGTCCTCAAGCAAAATCTTCAATCCACATTCAGGCTAACTTTTCTCAATTTGTCATTTTCATCAAAAATGTTCAAGATAATTTGTAAACAATCATGCATTGGAAATTCAATTGAAAGGACAATAAAGACTCAAGCAGTCCAAGTTAAAATTTTTAAAGTACAAAACATAGGTGCCTCCCCTTATCTAAATAATTACCTTAAATTTAAAATAAACAAGAATTGACATCGTCACTAAAGATTCACTCAAAGCACTCAAACTGTTTAAGGTTCAAAAAATATGCACTCAATAGTCGAACAAGAAATGTCATTTCCATAGGCTTGCTTGAAAATCAAATTTCCACCATTATAAAATGAGATGACACACCAATCAAGAGGTCTTTAAAATGTTGTAACGAGGTTTAGGTTAAGGGAATGGAAAAGATCAGAAAAGTTGGTCAAAATCGAGATCAAGTTGATAAGTTACCAAACTAGAGAAACAATCTATTGTTGAATTGAAAGAAAGTACATCAACACGAATAATAAATAACAAATATGAGCTTTTCAATAGAATATGAAACTAACGATTCTAGCTCAAATAAATATTTTTTTCTCTTTTTTTTTGAGCAAAATACAATTCAGCAACTCAAGTAACGAAACATAGTTAGACAACTAACCAAATCAAATCTCGACAAAAAGAGAGTCAATAAAAAGAATAAATATACAACAAAATTACGGGTCATGAGTTAACATTAACAGGTTAATCAATAAAATGGTGTTAGGATCAATGGGGTTCATAGGGGGTTAGTTTAATATGTAAGGTTTTTAAAGGTTTAGGGGGTTAAATCCTAAGTGCTTCTATCATCTCAATAAATCAAATCAACAATGTGGTCTCAACATGCATAATCAAAGCAAGTTCTAGAATAACAATTCAAGTTGACATATACACAACCAAAAATAAAATGAGCATGAAAGATGTATGCTCTATAGGCTTAAAAGCTCACAACTTTAAAATTGTTCATTCTCTTCACATGCACCTCGTGGCTTTGTTTTGTTTCTTCCTTGTGTTTCCTTGATTTCTCGTCAAACTTCATTCTCCATTCATCTAGTTCATCAGTTACACCATGTGATCTTTATTTTCCCTCGAGTTCTATCACTTTGAATAAAACATGGCTCCAACACGTTTTCTTGAGGGATTTCCTACAAAGAACGTTGAGCCACATGATTACTAACATTAACAGAATAATTAGCATCATTTTTCTTAGTAGGGACTCTAATAAAATCACATGTTTGAAGAGTAATCTTTTCACCACCTACACGAAGAACAAGTGCTGAAACCATTTTTTGAAAAAAAAAACAAAAATAAGTCTCGATTTATATTTTGGAAAATGAAAATGGACTCGCCACCAATAATTTTTAATGCAGGTGTAATTGGATCACCTTTCGAGAATTTTTTTTTTTAAAAAATCATTAAAATAATTTTGTTCTTTGAAACCATAAAATGAGTTCGGGAGTCGATTACACATAAGGAATGATTAGCCCCCTTACACGCCCAAAATTGGTACCTAATCGATTATTCAAAATCTTATTTGTTGAAAATTAAAAGTTCGATAACAAATTAAATTGCGATCCTTAAATGCATGAATGCCATATTTATTTTATTTTGAAAACAAATTTTGTTTCCGAAGAAAACTCGTTATTTTGAATTAATCGAGAAAAAGTTACATCCAGTGAGTTAGGATATAACAATTCGAATATTAAAAAATAATGAACTTTTCAAAAAAAAAATCTTATATTTAAATGTTTAAAAGGATATTCAATTATCCCGGTTCAAAAAAAAACCGACAACTAGTGTTTTCAAATTTTCGAGACAAAGGACATTGCCTTGATTTTTAAAAACAATTTATGTATTTTTTTAACAAAATGAATTATCATGTTATGCAAACATAAATATGCACATAACTTACATATATAAATAAAAGAATAAAAATGTAATAAATGCAATTAATAGTACAATTTCACAAGAATTGTTGTCACGTTCTTCGTCTTTCTTGCTCGATTCTTCTCAGATCGAGGTTTCTGATGAACACCCAATGACGCTATTTCCAAGGCTGAAGACCACTCTTTCCTAAGAGGGGAAATCGACAAAGGAATGGAAGGGAAATGGAAGGGAAAAGCTAGAGAGAAAATGAGTTAAAGAAGAGAATGTGTTAGTGAATTCGTGATTAGAATTGGTAGCTTAGGGCGTATTTAGAGGTAGGAGTTGGAGGCTATTTTTAGAAAATGAATTTCGGCCACTCAATCCCATGGCCGACCGCCTTTTGAGCACTTCAACTAATTTAAAGGTTGCTTGAAACTAGTTTGGGGCAAATCTATAAAGGCACCAAAAGTAGAGGGGTTTGAATGGGATTTGAGAGGACTTTGAGGACTGATTTTCAAGGATTTGAGGACTTTTACTTTGGGTTTAGTATTTGGGTTTGTTATTTATTTATTTATTTATCTATTTTCATAAAATAATAAAACAAAATTAATATTATTTTACATTATTTATTTATATTCATACAATAATAAATAATAAAACAAAATTAAAATTATTTTATATTTATTTATATTCATAAAAATAATAAGAAAAATGGAATTAGGTTTCGAGGCCCGGACGAAATTGGGCTTGTAGAAGAAAATTTTAATTTATTAGAAACCTCTTCCTCAAACTTTTAATGCATGAAAATGCGATGCGGAATTTTATGAATGCATGAATGCATATGCAAGAAAGGTATTGACTCTCAATCGAATTCTGATAGAATAACCTTACTAGAAAACGAATGTCTTTACATAAGATAATTACAAATAAGGTCTTGCCCTAATGCTCAAAGTCCTAATCTTTTGAAGGATTTTGGCCTTTATCAGACACCGACTCATACTCTATGCTCAAAGCATCTGTCTGGATAGCAAGTATTTTGCCACCTCTCTCACTTGTGTTAATGCTTCACCGACGATATGGTCTCGGTCTCTGATTTGCCCCTGAGAGGGCTGAAGTTGCCTATTACTTGTTTCAAAGATTCCCTTAAGGAACTCAATTCGATTTTTAGAATTTTGTAATGCAGTTTCAAGCTCCTGTACCCTTCTCTTTAATTCTGAATTTTTAGCCTGACTTGCCCTCAATTCTGTCGTAGGCTTACGACTGCGATGCCTTTGCAAGGACTCCTCTAACGACTACTTTCTCCATTGATCCACTCGAGTCCTTTCCTCTTGTAAGTTATTCCGAGTCACACTGATCCGAGTGAAATCCCAGTAATCCGATACATGGCCTTCAGCTAGACTATAACCCTTCTCACATTGTCTATCCTCTGACCAAATATGCATGGCCACATTGTCTTCTACCTCATCAAGATACCCTTTTTCCATGACCAGTTCTCTACTAGTAATCAAACTCAAGTGAATATCTTTCCTAATATGAGGATGCAATGCAAAATAAGATAAAAAAAACAAGTCAGTACTACAAATTTATCACCAAGTAAAAACATACAACATAGAACCTACGCATTTTATTTTAGGTAGTTCCTAAAATTTCGGCATAATTTCTACCTAGGTGGGTACTTAGGGCTCATTATATGTGGTTTTGGTTCTAAAGTAATGGTACCCAAACCAGCAGATTCCTCAGTCATCACCCATTATAGGCTCATACGAACGAGTTCGGTTTAGGGTGACACATTTCCTATATGTTTGCACGGAAGTGAAAACTTCACGAAAACATAGGTACGGATGTATCCCGAAAGTGATTCACTATCCTGCACGGAGGTAAAAACCTAACGAAGGAGTAGCTTCTCCCTTCCACTTAAGTGGTGTAGTAACAAATGTATATATGCAAAAACCTAGGCATATAATATTAGCATGCTATTATCACAACAAACATATAAAACACATAAAGTGCAAAGGATCACAAATTAAATTAAATCGAATTTGAAATTTTCAACAAAAAAGATAAAAAATAATAGACTTACGGCTTGACTCTCTTATTGTCCCTAGTGAAGTCACCAAGCTGTCGAAACCATTTTTTGAAAAAAAACAAAAATAAGTCTCAATTTATATTTTGGAAAATGAAAATGGACTCGCCACCAATAATTTTTAAAGCAGGTGTAATTGGATCACCTTTTGAGAATTTTTTTTAAAAAAAAATCATTAAAATAATTTTGGTCTTTGAAACCATAAAACGAGTTCGGGAGTCGGTTACACATAAGGAAGGATTAGCACCCTTACACGCCCAAAATTGGTACCTAATCGATTATTCAAAATCTTATTTGTTGAAAATTAAAAGTTCGAGAAAAAATTAAATTGCGATCCTTAAATGCATGAATACCATCTTTATTTTATTTTGAAAACAAATTTTGTTTTCGAAGAAAGCTCGTTTTTTCGAATTAATCGAGAAAAAGTTACATCCAGTGAGTTAGGATATAACAATTCGAATATTAAAAAATAATGAACTTTTCAAAAAAGAATCTCATATTTAAATTTTTAAAAGGATATTCAATTATTCTGGTTAAAAAAAACCGACACCTAGTGAGTTAGGACATGATTTTTCAAATTCCCGAGACAAAGGACATTGCCTTGATTTTTAAAAACAATTTATATATTTTTAAAAAAATGAATTACCATGTTATGCAAGCATAAATATTCACATAACTTACAAATATAAATAAAAGAATAAAAATGTAATAAATGCAATTAATAGTACAATTTCTCAAGAACTACTGTCACGTTCTTCGTCTTTCTTATTTGATTCTTCTCAGATCGAGGTCTTTGATGAACACCCAATGAAGCTATTTCCAAGGCTGAAGACCACTATTTCCCAAGAGGGGAAAATCGGCAAAGGAATGGAAGGGAAATGGAAGAGAAAAGCTAGAGAGAAAATGAGTTAAAGAAGAGAATGTGTTGGTGAATTTGTGATTAGAATTGGTAACTTAGGGGGGTATTTATAGGTGGGAGTTGGAGGCTATTTTTAGAAAATGAATGTCAGCCACTCAATCCCATGGCCTGCCACCCTTTGAGCACTTTGACTAGTTCAAAGTTTGCTTGAAACTAGCTTGGGGCAAATCCTTAAAGCCACCAAAAGTGGAGGGGTTTGAATGGGATTTGAGAGGACTTTGAGGACTGATTTTCAAGGATTTGAGGATTTTGACATCGGTTTTATTATTTGGGTTTGTTATTTATTTATTTATTTATCTATATTCATAAAATAATAAATAATAAAACAAAATTAATATTATTTTACATTTATTTATTTATTTATATTCATACAATAATGAATAAATAATAAAACAAAATTAAAATTATTTTATATTTATTTATATTCATAAAAATAATAAATAAATGAATAAAAATAATAAGAAAATTGGAATTGGGTTTCGAGGCCCGGACGAAATTGGGCTTGTACAACAAATACATCATCAATAATAACCCTAGGATATCTAATTGATATGTCAGCTAATTGACTACTCATCCTAGTGGGTTTTGATTCTCCAAGACCAAATTTCTTGAACATTTTATAAGGCGTAACATTTATACTAGCACCCAAATTAGCCAAAGCTTTTTCAACATTTAAACTACAATGAGACAAGGAATAGTAAAACTCTCTGGATCTTTAAGTTAGTTTGTTTTGTAGAATGGCCGAGCAAACTGCATTGAGCTCCATAGTCGACAAGTCGTCTAACTTCCTCTTATTTGTTAACAACTCCTTTAAGAATTTTACATAATTTGGCAACTATGAAAGGGCTTCAACAAACGGTAAGTTAATGTGCAACTTTTTTAAGAGTTCAAGAAATTTACCATATTGTTCATTTGTGCGGTCTCTCTTCAATGCTGTTGGATATGAAATTTGAGGTTTGTACTCTCTAAGCACTGGCTTATGCTCTTTCTTGCTGTACTCAACCTCATCATTTTTATCAATAGCTTCTAGCTTCGACTTTTGTTCAGGCTTAACTAACCCTTCCATGCTTCGAACAGTGATTGCGTGGATTTGCTCCTTTGGGTTAGTTTCAGTGTTACTAGGTAAGCTACCTTGTGGTTTTTCTAAAACTAGTTCAGCAAGCTATCCAATTTGATTTTCAAGTCCATGAATTATGCTTGCTGATTTTTCAGAGCTATCTCATTGTTTTGAAATTAAGTTTCTGACACCGAAATAAACTTAATTAACATCTTCTCAAGGTTCAGTTTCTTTTCTTGCTGATAAGGTTGTTGAAAAGCTTGAGGGTGTTGTGATATTTGATTCCCTTGACCACCCAAGAAAAGTTTGGATGATTCCTCCATCCTTCATTATAAGTATTAATATAGGGGTTATTTTGTGGTCTAGAATTATTACCCAAAAAGTCGACTTACTCATGCTCCATCTTAGACTTGAAGGGTGAATATTCTAAATTAAGAATCCCTACTCTATTTGCATCACATTGCTTCATCGGGTTTACCTGTATGGAGAAATTCAAACCATCAAATTTTTTATTCAGTAATTCCACTTGACTTGTCAACATAGCAATTGCATCCATATTAAAAACACTAGCTGCTTTCATCGATTTTGATCTCATGTCTTGCCACTGATAGTTATTTAGTGTTATTTCCTCAATAAAGTCTTGAGCTTCCTCGGGTGTTTTATTATTCAGTGTTCCACCAGTTGCTGCATCAATTAATTGTCGAGTCGAGGGATTTAAACCATTGTAGAAGGTTTGAACTTGCAACCACAAAGATAATTGATAGTAAAACAAAACATATTTTTGTCCCTATTTACTTTTAAATTTGTCCTGTTTTGGTACTAATGTTGTTGCATAAGTAATTCCAGATTGCGTCCAGGATTGTCACCGGATCTGACAGCTATCCGATAGGAACAAAAAAGCGTGAGCTATCCAGTCTGGTATAACCAACTTGTATGACCAGGGACAACTTAATTCTGATGAAAGGACACCTGCACAAGGACAACGTACTTACCCTTAATTTTGTCATGTTTTGGTATTGATGTCGCTGCATAAGTAATTTCAGATTACGCCCAGGATTGTCGCCACATCTGATAGTTGTCCGGATAAGAACAGAAATGTGTGAGCTGTCTAGTCTGGTATAACCAACTTGTACGACCAGAGACAGCTTGATTCTATAGAAGAGACACCTATACAATTTGGAGGAATATAAATATTCACAAGGAAAGAGAAAAAGGTGTCTCCTTTAGTCTCATTTGGGCATTATCTTCCTTCACCTAGCTTTTGAGCTTTTTGGCTATGGAAGCTTGAGACCCCCACGGGTGAATTGACATGAAGAGATGGAGACCAGCTCCTGACGAGGAGTCTAAAGTGCGACACAAGAGGGAAGTGAGAGATCAAGTCGAGTAGTTCTTCTAGGAATAGTATTCTCCACTTGTTTCTTTTACATTTCTTCTTTAAACGTTGATTATTACTGTTTATTTCATGTTTGTATGGAAGTACACATGATTTCTAAACTAAATGTTATTTTATTCAAACTTGCTTCTACTATTTAATCTTTGAGTTTGGATGTTTTTAGCACGGAAGTGTTATTGCGGTCACTGTCACTAGAAGGTGCAACGACAATTTAAGCTAACAAGCATGACAACGGAAGTTGTAGTTAATGTGCATGTTTAAGTCTTAGGTTAAATATAGAAGTTAAGCTTGGTAAAATATACATTGCACTTTATTGTGTCAACAATCATCTATCCTTTTATACCTTGTGAGCACTTAGCATTCTGTTGAACATTCACGTTGGGGATCCCATTTTATCATTATTAGATTTTATCTTTATTTTCAAGTTATTGCTTCGACAAATATTATCACAATTTATCTTATTTTATCTGTGCATTGCATTGGTATTAATAAACAAAAGACAACCATCCTCGTGGGATCGATATTCGACAGACTCACATCTATCTACTATACTTGGATCGACAGTGTACGCTTGCACAATATTGCTGTGAGTTAAACAGACGTTCAAGTTTTGGCGCGGTTGCCGAGGATGGTGTTCTTTTGATGTTATTTTTGTTATATAATATTTAGTTGTTACTAACTTGTTTTCTTTTTATCGTCACTTTTGCATTTTATTTTAGGTGTTTTATAACCCGAAGCAATTCGAAGTTTAATGCTGCAATTTACAAGGAAAAGACCAAACGATGGCATGAAAAAATTATTTTGCAGCGACAATTTATCACAGGTCAACAAGTTTTATTATTCAATTCGAGGTTGAAATTGCATCTAGGTAAATTGCGCTCACGTTGGTCTGTACCTTTCGAAGTTGTCAAAGCATTTCCTCATGGTGTAGTCATAATTAAGGATTTACATGATGGACACCAGTTTAAAGTGAATGGCCAGCGACTGAAACATTATTTTGGGAACATTGGTCAAAAGCAGGAAGAGACCATTAAATTGAATAAATAGGAAACACTGTCGACACATTTGGACTTCATTGTGAATGCAATTCGTACAGCTGTACTGCAACTGCAGTTCGTGAGCTGGAATCCTCCAACCAACTGAGAAAAAGGAGTCGGTGATATTTTTAACGAAAGCGGCCAAAGATTAATTTCAAGGCAATATTTTGAAGAAAAACTTCCATCCAGAACAGGGCATTTTCTTGTCGCAACAGCAAGAATTGGGCAAGCAAATCCATAAAACCATCTCCAAGCTGAAGTGAGAGACTTTTTGCACTCATCCTGGAAGCTACTCTCCTACAGTAATTGAAACCCTCTACTCACAGTACCATAATCAACATTGATATAATGTGTCTGATACATTCAATTACCAAGGGTAAAAAGATTGATGTCGGCGCAATAATCCACTAGAAAATTGTTGACTGCATCGCAAGGCAAACGAGAATTTTGGTTTTCCCATCGTTGGTGATGCTATTGTGATGGCAGAAAGGGATCGTGCCCCGTGATGAAGAAGAAATCCTAGATAATAAGGGCCCGATCAATGAAGCCTCTATTGAAAGAATGACTCGTGGAAAAGATACACCGATAATGAAGGAGGCTGAAACAAGCAAGATGAGGAAGGGCAAAGCAAAGGCAGAGACAACCTTGCTACAGAAAATGAAGGTTGTTGAGAATTTGGCCAATTCCATCAACAATAGGCAAATCAAGCTTGTCGTTGTAGTAGAGGTTATGGACAGATCAAAAAATTCGTTCTATGCTTATACCAAGGCCTGGAATAGCTCTATTGTAGACACATTAAGGCATCTAAGCCCGACCCTACTCTCAGAATTCCAGTGTTTCCACCAATCATCCGAAATTATGAACTCTCATCAGAGGATACTGACTTAGGGGACCGAGACCGATCGGCGACATCCCCTCCCATTGTGCAAGTCTCTGATGATGAGAAAAAAGCAAAATCAAGGGACGTTGAGGAGCATATCACTGAATCCATTAACATAAGGCAGATTAAACTTGTCGCCATAATTGAAGATATGGAGACATCTCAAAGCTTATTCTATACCTACACCAGGGCATGGAATAGTGCCATTGTGACCACACTGCGACGTATGAGCAAGGCAGCTTGACCAGAGTTTCCTGTTTTCCCTTTGATCATCAAAGAAGTCGAGCCTTCAACTAAGGAGGTAGAATTTGGAGGAAAGGACCAATTTGTGGCATCCTCGCAAATGGTGAATATTTCTGATGATGAACGAGAGGTGGACTCAAAGGAAGTAGAGGACTGCCTCAGGAACACTGCAAGCCTATTTGAGGATGATTTTTCTGCCAGTCTAGAGGCCATTGTGGTTGAGAAAGAGGCCCATCCTGATGAAGGGAACACATCTTTAGAACATGTGGAGACAGAGAAAGAAAATGAAGAAAGAAAGGAAGGAATTGATGTCGATACAAATTCGGTTGAGGAATTTGTCACATCACCTACAATTGTGGGTGCGTCATCTAATGATTTGGAGCGTGTCAGGCAGAGGCTGTGACTGCCAGTAATGAGGATTACAATCCTCTGGTCATAGTGGTTTATACTACACCACTTACAGAGATCCACCCATCTGATGTCACGGTTGATGATGTCGGGGCATAGCCCGATGCTGAGGAGTAATCCGAAGATTTGGCCAAGCCGAAAGAACGAAAGAGAAAGCATGCCAAAGACAAGAAGTGCCGCAAGGAGGAGCGGAAGTGTAAGAAGAATAAGACCAATGCAGTCACATCTTCGGTTGCAGCAAATTAAGTTAGTTTTTATTCGAGTTCTTAGTTTTAGTTTTCATGCATATCATGTAGCTGTAATGTACTTGTCATCACATTTCCTTTGTCATTGCATTTATATTGTCATTGCATTTCCATAAATCATTGTAAATTAATGTCAATGCATTGGGGACAATGCAGACTTTAAGTTTGGGGGAATGTATATGGGCTAGAAATGCAAATGCACCCACATTTTAAAAAAAAAATTATCCTTTTGAGTTTAATGAAGCATGCATGGTTATTGAAAATGTGCTTGAAAATTTTCATTTGATGCTTAATTCTTGAATCTTGTGAACTGCTAATGAATGAGTTGGATGAATTTGATTGAATGTTGTATCTTTAATTTTTGGATGAATGATTTAGATTGCATTAGTAATGGATGAATAGTATCATTATTTGAATCTTGAATAAATTTGCCATTTACAGCTACTTGTATATAAGTATAGATATAAATAAAAGACACTCCAATGTGGGTGTATTGTGAATTGTCAAGTGTTAGAAAAAGTAATCTAGCCAAAGGCTGTCACTGCAAGAGTGTGTGTCAGTGCAATTACATACTCCCTGGAGGTTTGTTGCACCCCATCGTTACTTCCCAAGAACAAGATTACTGTACAATAAATGTTGTTTTGGTAGAAAGAATTTAAGATTTAAAGTATGATGCTAGCAATAATGAAGCTGCAATTTTAATTATTCATACCTATAAATTATCGGCGCAATATTCTATCATTTGAATGTAATTCATGCATTAGGATTTCAGATGATTCAAGTTCCTAGAATGGTCATTATCTTGATCAATTTTTTCTGCTATAACCTTGCTAGTTTTTGTTTACTTGTGGACAAGTAAAAACTCAAGTTTGAGGGTGTGATGGCATTAGAAATAACCATTGATTTCTCCTTACTTATGGTATAATTTGTTCCCATTTGTTCATATTTAGCATACATTTTTAGTATTTTTAATTTAGTTATTGCATTTTCTAACTTAATGAAGTTCAACCTAATTTCTTTTAAATTTATCATGTTTTTACTACTGATGTCGCTGCATTAGTTTGTTTAGTATTACGCCCAGTTATGTCACTGCAGGAACCTGTCCAGTAGTATCGATGCATGAAGTTGTCTAGAGTTGTCGCTGCATAAGAGAATCTAGAATTGCGCTCAGAACTGTCGCAACATCTGATAGTTGTTTGGTCATCACAGTAGAAATGTGTGAGTTGTACAGCTGGTATAACCAACTTGTACAGCCAAAGAAAGCTAGATCTAGAAGGTAGGACACCTGTACTGGGATATTGTTGTTAAATACTAGAGAGAAGGAAAGAGAAGGGATCTTTTTTTCTTTTCGACTAATTGGATTTTTCTTCTTCAAAACACATCTTCAAGCTTGCATCCATGGCAGCTTAATTTCTTAGAGGGCGACATGACGTACAAGGGAATGCAGTCTTGCTCCTGACGAGAAGAATCCTAAGTGCGACCCAAGAGGAGAGTAAGGGAGTAATTTGAGTAGACTAGGAATGTGATACTCCAATTGTTATGTTATTCCTCTTTCGTAAACGTTGATAAATCTTGTTATTTTGAGTTGTACGGAAGCACAATTGAATTTTAGATCTGAATGACATCTATTTCAATCTTGCTTTTACTGTTAATCTTTGGATTTAAATGTTTGACCACGAAAGTGTGATTGCAGTCACTGTCACTGGAAGGTACAGCGACAAATTAAATTAACAAGCAAGACAATGGAAGTTGCTTGGGGATTGAAGGAATTTAATCCACATGTTCTTGACTATGTTGCATTGCCAACACTAGAAGGTGTGGTTAGTGTGAATATTTGAGTCTTAGATATAACATGAAAGTTAAGTTTGGTAAGATTTTCATTGTGCAATATTGTGGCGAAAAGTTATCTGTTATTTTTAACCTTGTGAGCCACATTTAGTATTCTGCCAACTTTTCATGACAGGAACCCCATCTCATTATCATTGCATTTTATTTTTGATTTTACATTAATGCTTCAACAAATCAACCTCACAATTTTACTGCATTTATTTGTCCATTGCTTCGACAATTATTATCACCATTTATCTTATTTTACCTGTTAATAGCATCGACAATTATAAACAAAAACATTCGTCCTCGTGAGATCGACATCCGATAGATTTACATCTATCTACTATACTTGCATCGACAGTGTACGCTTGCACATATTTGTTGTGACGTTCATAGTGCGATCAAGTACCCAAACCCAACATTGTCCCAGGTTAGGGTTCCGAGGTCACATGCATTCGTGCCACAAATCATTACCTATTCAAATCTTATGTCAACATCATTCTTGATTTAATAAAATATATACATTTTAATTCGTTAATCTCACTTTGTTTATCAACTCTACAATGGTAAAAATGTCATTTCCATAATTCTAGCAGACCTATACCGCTACTTGCTGGACATGTATCGATAGTTGTCAAGTCAGTAAACAATTCAAGAAACAATGCAGACTTCTACCGATACCTATGAAAGTTCTACCGATACAAGTGAAGCTTCTACCGAAACAAATCATTCTTCTACCGGTACCAAAAACTCTTGAGAGCTAAGATGTCCTACCTTGTAGCTTTTACCGATACAAGTACATAAACTATCAATACTCCTATGAGCAGAACTACTGATACAACTCAAGTTAGTGAACAACCTCTCTCTTGCCCTGTACTTCTAACAATACATGCAAGGGTTCTACCGAAACAAGTATGTAGAATTCAATAATCACACAAGTCCTCAAGTTTATCAATAATCATTCAACACAACACTCTTATTCAAATTCTCATCTTGCAAAATCTATACATGACAATACTTATTTCATCATATAACACAAAAATACAATCAATTAACGCAAGGATTCTTAAATTCACATGTTAACTCATTACAAAATACATTTACTTAATTAGAACATCAAGCAAGCATGCAAGTTTAGTTTAACAAAGAAACCAACAATCCAAATCAAGCATTTCAAGGGTAACATCATCCTAGTACATGCCATATAACTGAGTGATGAATAACTACCAAATGAGATCCTCGATAGCGTGACTTCTTGAGATGATCCGATCTTCAAGAAGCAAAATAGAATCTACAAAACAACAACAAATTCTATGGTAAGCTTTCATAGCTTAATAAGTTTGCAAGGTTATCAATTTAACGAATAACATGTGTTGAAAAAATTCGTAAATCAATCGAGCCAAATAAAAACTGTACTTCAATGATTGAGATCCAATTTACTCCCTATTGACCTAAAGGTCATGCTTACTCCCCGTTGACCCAAAGGTCATGCTTACTCCTTATTGACCAAAAGGTCATGTTTACTCCCTGTTGAACCAAAGGTCATTCCTGTTGCCAGTATACGAGACTGCTCAGACTATGCTAACAAGGACTCACATCACATGCGGTACCTCAGCCATCAATACGATATATTTGTTCCCTACGCTGCTACTCACACTAAGCTGACGAGAATATGTAAACAAGCATAAATCTCAACCATCATAGGGCCTGTAATCCATTCTTGGATTCTATTCACCTTACAGTGACTCATGATGCTATATAGAATCCGCAACAAATGCAGGATCTCAGCCGTCGGACCATTTTCTAACTTTGGCACAAGGCCAAGAAATTCTATCTTTCACGTTTCCAATCGTTGTTTCTATCTTTAACGTTTCTAATCGTTGTTTCTCATTTCCAACAATCATTTGAAAGGTAGTTATAAATAGTTTTATTAATAAGAATTTAACATTACGAACTTACCAGACGAAATTGCAGTTAAAGTGAGCTCTAGGGGCAAATCCGTAATATTTCTTTTTCCACGATAGGGACTTGATCTTGATCTATTATAATAATTTCGTTCAATTATTTAAATCAACATGAATTTTTAATTATTTTATACAAATAAGCCTTTTGGTATTTTTACAAAATTACTATTAACTTTTCACTTTTTTCAATTTAGTCCTTTAGCTCAAAACTTGCAAATAAACCATTTTTCCTTAAAAACAAGTTCAGCCGAATATTATAGCAATCCAATACTTCCCATATTTTTTTATTTAACAACAAGTCCTTGTACTTTTATTGCTTTTATATTTTAGTCCTTTAACGTGAAAATTACTAAAAATTACTTTACAAAATAGTCTTATTTAACAATCAAGCTTAATATTTTATCATTAAATTTCAAAAACACACTAAACTCATCAATGGCATAAACCAAAATGTTTAATAGTTTTACAAATTAGTACCTGAGTTAGCTAGATCAACCTAAAACAAACTAAAAAATATAAAAAATTACTAAAAACGGGCGAGATTACACTTACCAAATTAAAGATCAAAGCTAGCCGATTGCTTCTTTTCTATATTTACGGTTTCGTTCTAGAGGTTGAAGAAAGAAAAATGATTTTCAACTTTACTAATTCATTTGTTTTAATTTTATCACTTTTTATTACTAATTTACCATATTACCCTTAACTTAATCTCCCAAATTCACTATTTTCCAACATTAAGGTCATCCACTAATATATTTAAGGTTTAATTTCTATCCTAGTCCCTTTTATCAACCTCTTTAAGCTATTCGGTATCTTTAATCAATTAAAAACCAACTTTTACAACCTTTACATTTTAATCCTTTTCACTTAATTACCTGTCTAAACGTTAAAATCTCATAACCAAAATTTAATAATATACTAATGAAATTGTAAATATTAAATAATTAATATTTACGGTCTAACATATTGAATTTGTGGCCTCGAAACAACCATTCCCGATCATACTAAAAGTAACTAATTAGTAAATCCTCATTTTTATTAGGATTTGATTGCAATTGAATAAAATCTAAAATGTTTCACATCATTTCTATTATTATTCTATTTAAAGAGGGTCCAATTTCAAAATTGGTCCTTCAATTGTATTAAATTTCACTTAAACAACTTATTTACAATTTAACCCTGAAACTATTTTGGACTAAATGAATAAATAATCCAAAAGTTAGTGGATGGTAATCATGTCTCCACCGCTTGGACTTTTTGACCAAGGTTTAATTACCATTTTGATCCCTTTACTATTTTTAATCTATAACATTTAACTTTTACCTCTTTTACAATTTACTCCATTTTCCTTAATTAAGCAATTAATCATCAAAATTACCCAACCAAACTTCAATTCAAATATAATAAGACTCTGTAAATATTTAATAGAAATATTTACGGCCCTTAATTTCAGAAATGAGGTCCCAATATCTCATTTTCTAAAACCACTTGACTTTTGAACCAAACCATTTATACTAACTTTTAATTCAATAATTAAAATTCTTCAATTCAAAATTGCATAAGAAATTACTATTGACTTATTTAATTTAAACACTTATTATAAAAAATTCTCGTCGGTTTTAGGGTCCCAAAATCACTGTTTTCAACACCACTGAAAAACAGGTTGTTATAACTCTCCCCCCTTAAGAAATTTTGTCCTCGAAATTTTAATTTAGCAGTTCCTATTTATTCTGAAGTTTCATATAACAATAGAAAAATCTGATTGATAGTTTTTATATAATTATTTCTCACACATAGCCTATAATACATTTCTCACATATTATGCATACACAAATTCTATTTGAAGTCTATCAGAATTTCATCAATAATCATAGTACGACTGTATCTAAATATCTAGATAAGATTGAACAATCAGATTCATCATATTCATAGATCGACAGAGACATTAGTTAATCTAGGAAATATTACCAGAATTCTTAATGATTATTTCAAGTTCAAAGAAATTTCAACATCTCATATCTTTAACTAGAACTGAGTAACTGAATCTTTATTAACTTTCAGATATACTGTTACGTCTCTTTTTACTTGTTAACTAAGTTTTCTATATGGAAAATAAGATATTTATCATTTTTCTTAAGTTTATTTCATTATCAGATTTAGACAAAAATTCCAAAAATCTTTCAGAAGACAGATCAAGAGACCTATTAACAAACGATACATAGTATCTGAAACAACTCTAATTATGCTATATGATTTTCTTGGCCCAACCCTAATCAGTACATCAGTTTTATATTTCAGTCAATTCATTTCAGTCTACAATTCACTACAGTATCATATAACTTAAGTTAATTTATTCCTAGAATAATACCAAATTTATGAAATGATAGTAACATCAAATCGACAGAAAAATCACAGTCACGAATTTTCAGTAGATAGTTTCGACATACCAATTCTATCCCAACGGATTATGATTCAATAGTAATCTCATTGAGTTGGAAAATAAACCCCTATCCATTATTAATATAACACAATATATAAATAAAACTCAATCTTAATCAGTGCATACCTAATAAATAATATCAAAAGAATATACCATACCAACAATTATATTTGGCACTGTCATTTCAGATCCATCAGTATGTCTTTAATCTCACTCCATTTACCTATACTTAGAGATAGCAGTTATAAAGCCACTCTTTGTTTCAAATATTTATGAAATATAACTTGCACCAGAATCAGTAGTTAGATATTATTATTAACTCCATTAATTTCGTCACGTTCAGATTAAAATAATACTTTTAAAATCTGCAAATAAAAAAAGTTAGATTAATCAATATCACACTATCACATGTTTATATGACATGTACTTTCTAGACTTTATTTACACTACATTCTATCCAAGAATCGACTAAACCGTAGCTCTGATATCACTAAATGTACACCTAAAAACCATAACCATCTCCGATCTAGTGTCTTAGAGTTTACAGAACTTTTTGAGTCTTTTCTTTTTCTTTTTTTTTTCAAATTATATACAAATCAATCACAGTTTATACAATTACAAACTTGGAACTCAGAATACTAACTCTATTTAATCTTACACATTCATTTCCAACCTTTCAATCAATCAAGAATCAAATTCAATCACGCAAGAATTTAGGAATCATGTACGAATATTTTCCATCAGGGATCACATGGCTCTGTGTCTCAAACACACAATTTTGACCACTAGCTAACCAACTATAACCCAAACATACTTATCATTACATCGCAAGAAGGAATCAATATTCATATCACAAATTATGATATCTATATTCCATATCAACCATAATATCACAATATCATCCAAGCTACATCAATCATTCTTACTATCATTGTATAGTACCCAAACCCAACGCCGTCACAGGTTAAGGTTCCGAGGTCACATGCATTCAGGCCTCAAGTCATTACCTATTCAAATATTATTTCAATATCATTCTTGATTTAATAAAATATATACATTTATAATTCATTAATCTTACTTTGTTTATCAACTCAATAAGGGTAAAAATATCATTTCCACAATTTTGGGAGACTTCTACCACTACCTGTTGGACAAGTTTAGGTAGTTCTCAAGTCAGTAAACAATTCAAGAAAGAGTGCAAACATTTATCGATACCTATGACAGTTCTACCGATACAAGTGAAGCTTCTACCGAAACAAATCATGCTTCTACCAGTACCAAAAACTCCAGATAGCTAAGATGTCTTACCCTGTAGCTTTTACCAATACAAGTACATAAACTACCGATACTCCTATAGGCAGAACTACCGATACTCCTATAGGCAGAACTACTGATACTTATTATGCAACTACTGATACAACTCAAGTTAGTAAACAACCTCTCTCCTGTCCTATTCTTCTACCGATACATGCAGGAGGTTCTATCTAAACAAGTATGCAGAATTCAATTAATCACACAAGTCCTCAAGTTTATCAACAATCATTCAACACAAAACACTTATTCAAATTCTCATCTTACAAAACCTATACATGATAATACTTGTTTCATCATATAACACAAAATACAATTAATCAACATAAGGATTCTTAAATTCACATGTCAACTCATTACAAAATACATTTGCTTAAATAGAACATCAAGCAAGCATGCAAGTTTAGTTCAACAAAGAAACCAACAATCCAAAATCAAGTATTTCAAGGGTAACATCATCCTAGTACATGCCATATAACCGAGTGATGAATAACTACCAAACGAGCTCCTCGATAGTGTGTCTTCTTGAGATGATTCGATCTTCAAGTAGCAAAATAGAATTTACAAAAAAATAACAAATTCATTGGTAAGCTTTCATAGCTTAATAAGTTCGCAAGGTTTATCAATTTACCGAATAACATGTGTTGAACAAATCGATAAATCAGTCGAGCCAAATCAGAACTGTACTTCAATGATCGGTATCTGATTTACTTCCTGTTGACCTAAAGGTCATGCTTACTCCCTATTGACCGAAGGTCATGCTTACTCCTTATTGACCCAAAGGTCATGTTTACTCCCTGTGGACCCAAAGGTCCTACCTTTTACCAGTATACGAGGCTACTCACACTAACCTGACAAGGACTCACATCACATGCGATACCTCAGCCATCGATACGGTATATCTGTTCCCTACGCTACTGCTCACACTAAGCTGACGAGAATATGTAAACAAGCATAAATCTCAGCCATCGTAGGGCCTGTAATCCATTCTTGGATTCTATTCACCTTACGGTGACTCACGATGTTGTAGAGAATCTGCAACAAATGTAGGATCGCAGCCGTCAGACCATTTTCTATCTTTGGCACAAGGCCTAGAAAATTCTCATCTCATTGTTTCTATCTTTCACGTTTCCAATCATTGTTTCTTATTTTCAGCAATCATTCAAAAGACAGTTATAAGTAGTTATTAATAAGAATTTAACTTTACGAACTTATCAGACGAAATTGCAGTTAAAGTGAACTCTAGGGGTAAATCCATAATATTTCTTTTTCTACGATCGGGACATGATCTTCATCTATTACAATAATTTCGTTCAATTATTTAAATCAACATGAATTTCTAATCATTTTATGCAAATAAGCCTTTTTGTTATTTTTACAAAATTACTCTTAACTTTTCACTTTTATTCAATTTAGTCTTTTAGCTCAAAACTTGCAAATTAATCATTTTTCCTTAAAAACAAGTTTAGCCAAATATTATAGCAATCCAATACTTCTCATATTTGTTTTATTTAACAACAAGTCTTTGTACTTTTACTGCTTTTATTTTTTTGTCCTTTAACATAAAAATTATTAAAAATTACTTTACAAAATAGTCTTATTTAACAACCAAGCTTAATATTTTATCATTAAACTTCAAAAACACACTAAACTCATCAATGACATAAACCAAAATGTTTAACAGTTTTACAAATTAATACCCGGGTTAGCTAGATCAAGCTAAAACGAACTTAAAAACATAAAAATTACAGGCGAGATTACAATTACCAAATTAAATTCAAAGCTAGTCGATTGCTCCTCTTCTCTATTTAGGGTTTCGTTCTAGAGGTTGAAGAAAGAAAAATGATTTTCAACTTTACTAATTCATTTGTTTTAATTTTATCACTTTTTATTACTAATTTACCACATTACCCTTAACTTAATCACCCAAATTTACTATTTTCCAACATTAAGGTTGTCCACTAATATATTTAAGGTTTAATTTATATGCTAGTCCCTTTTATCAACCTCTTTAAGCTATTCGGTATCTTTAATCAATTAAAAACCAACTTTTACAACCTTTACATTTTAATCCTTTTCACTTAATTAATTGTCTAAACGTGAAAATGTCATAACCAAAATTTAATAATATACTAATGACATTGTAAATATTAGATAATTAATATTTACGGTCTAACATATTGAATTTGTGGCTTCAAAACCACCATACTCGATCATACAAAAATAACTAATTAGTAAATCCTCATTTTTATTAGGATTTAATTGCAATTTACTAAAATCTAAAATTTTTCACATCATTTCTATTATTAGTCCATTTAAAGAGGGTCGAATTTCACAATTGGTCCTTCAATTGTATTAAATTTCACTTAAACAACTTATTTACAATTTAACATTAAACTAATTTGGACTAAATGAATAAATATCCCAAAAGTTAGTGGAAGGTAATCATGTCTCCACCGGTTGGACTTTTTGACCATGGTTTAATTACCATTTTGCTCCCTTTACTATTTTTAATCTATAGCAATTAACTTTTACCTCTTTTACAATTTACTCCATTTTCCTTAATTAAGCAATTAATCATCAAAATTACCCAACCAAACTTCAATTCACATATAATAAGATTCTGTAAATATTTAATAGAAATATTTACGACTCTTAATTTCAAAAATAAGGTCCCAATACCTCATTTTTTAAAACCACTTAACTTTTGAATCAAACCATTTATACTAACTTTTAATTCAATAATTAAAATTATTCAATTCAAAATTCCATAAAAAATTATTATTGACTTATTTAATTTAAACACTCATTATAAAAAAATTTCTTGTCAATTTTGGGGTCCCAAAATCACTGTTTTCAACACCACTGAAAAACGGGCTGTTACAACTCTCCCCTTTAGGAAATTTCGTCCTCGAAATTTTAATTTAGCAGTTCCTATTTATTCTGAAATTTTCATATAACTATAGAAAAATCTGATTGATAGTTTTCATATAATTATTTCTCACACATAGCCTATAATACATTTCTCACATATTACGCATACACAAATTCTATTTGAAGTCTATCAGAATATCATCAATAATCATAGTACGATTGTATCTAAATATCTAGATAAGATTGAACAATCTGATTCATCATTGTCGAAACCAATTTTTTTAGAAAATGTCTCGAAGATATTTTTAAAATCGAAATATGGAGTTGCCATCAATCATTTTTTATTTGCAGTGATTGGATCACCACAAAATGTTTGAAATCCATTTTGAAAAACATTTTGGTCTTCGAAATAAAAAAAAGGATTCGGGAGTCGGTTACGTGTAAGGAAGATAAGCATCCTCACACGCCCAAAATTGGTACCACGTCGATTATTTTCCGGTCTTGATTGTTAAAAATCTGAAACCTCAAGTGAAGTTTAAAATACGATCCCTGTATGAATAATTTATTTTGCGTCTTTTAAAAAAATAAATTTGAAGAGAAAAATGCTTGTGTGTTTCAAATTTCTCGGAGAATTGAAGTCGTGACCAACACTGTAACACCTTAAATTTGTTTAAGGGATAAATTAGGAAATTTGGGAATTTGAGAGTCTTTAGTGTTAAATTTGATAAATTAAGGACTTAATGAGCTTTAGATTAAACTTTAGGGTTAATTTGGAATTTTAGGGATTAAATTATAGTGTGTGTAAAGGTTTTAGGTCAAGCTAGAAACGTTAATATGTTTTAAGGACTTTCGAGTAAATACCCCACTTTGTTGGGGTATAAAATCTCTTTTTCTTCCCTTTTGACTCTTCTTCTCCCAATTTCTTTCCCCTCTATCGAAATTTCTCTAACCATCCTCTCTCTCCTTTGCTCTTCAAGTTCGATCAACCTCCGTCGAGCTAGTCCACTCCGTTCGTGCACGTCACCGCCCACATCGTTGTAATCTCCTTCTCCTCACGACCAAAACCCCTCAAACAAAACCTCTTATGCTGTTGTTGTTGGTGAGTAAATCGTGTGTGAGCCGAAAAAACTTTCTTGGTTTCTTGAGGTGGTTTCAATATGGGTGCGCACTGTTGGGGGTGTGTGGGTTTGGTATCATCGATGTGAGGTTGTTAGAAACCCTAATTGTGTCGTGTTATGTTGTGGAGTGGGCTAAACACTTACCCATGCCTAAACTTCAAGCTTGCAAACCCAAATTTTGACCCAATACCAAACCCAAACCCTTATTATCCAACAACCCAAACCTCAAGCCAAGCAAACCTAAATCAAACCAAGCCCATAACCAAACCAAGTGAACCAAGCCCTCGATCTGACCCTTTGATCGATCCATTGACCGTTGGCCGTTGACTTTTTCCAAGAAACCCTACCCTACCATTTTTCGACATCCTGAGTTTGATTCTCTGTCTGTTTTGTCAAATTCAAACTCAAAGGCCTCGTTTTGACTGTTTTATCTTTAGATTTGTACTTAGATTATTTAGAGATTTAATTTGGGAAATCTAATGTGAGATATTTGTGTTTAAGTGATCACGACTCTGGGGTCGACATTTTACCTTCTCCTCCACCTGTGCAACCTACTCTTGCACCAGTTCCGAGAGCGACACGTAAGTTATTTTAGTTAAGTTTTGTGTTTATGTGGTGGCTAGGATAGTATTGATATTAGTTGTGTTTGTAGGATCTAATCCTGTTAGACTGGGTACTCGATCAGTACGTGGTGGACGACCTCTTCATCATTATAGTTTTGCTTGCTAGAGGTGTGTTTCTAACTGCAACATACCCTATTGTATGAGATGTTGTTTTATATGTTATTTCATGCTGTGTTGAGGTATATTGACATTGAGATGATCATGTTGTGATGAAAAGATGGTATGATTGAGATTGAGCTATGTAATTGTATGCTAATAATGTCATGCATATATATACCAAGCATGTGGCTGAGTAATTATTATGATTATTCTATTGTGCATTGAGTTATATATTTATATATGAGAAATACTATGAGATTGAGATTGAGACCAAATTGAGATAATTAGGTAATCATACCATTGTGTGATCATGGGGTGGGATTGTATGGTGGAAGACGTGATTATCTTTCCTTTAAACGGTTGATACTAAAACCACACTGCGATTGGTGACGATTGGTTGGGAAAGGGTTCTGGGGAACCTTTTCACTGTGTTGGTGTGTTGGAGTATGGGTGCAGTGCATTGTGCATGTGATTGTAGTACGTTTTGTGGTTACTTTTTGGGCTTTTGATTGTGACCATTATATACTAGGTTGTATGTACTTTAGAGACACACTGGGCTTTATAACTCATTTCCCTACAGTTTCCTTTACAAATACCCGAGATATAAGTGACTTGGTACCTAGAGGCATAAATACAGATTTATTTTATTTTATCTTTTATTTTGTTTTATTTTGGGTTTTTAATATACTTTGGATTATTATTATTTTATTGGGTTGTAAAGTTGATATTAATTTTGGGGATTTTAGTATTTATTTCGGAGGTTAATTATTTAATCTTAATTGAAGATTATATATATATGTAAATGTTTGTGGATTATCGGATTACGTGTAGGTATAATTACGTAAAAACCTTCTGGATCCGATCGTATCTCTTGGGTCGAGTAAAGAGGGTTACATTTAGTGGTATTAGAGTCGAGTTTAACTCACGGACTGTGAGGCTCTCTAGATTTGGTTTAAAAAAATTTTGGGGTTAAATGGGGATTTTTAAATAAATTAATTAATGTGTTATAAAATGATTTTTTTGTATAAATATATAAAAGTTGTGCTTTATTTTAAATCTCCGGTACCAATTCTTACTTTAGTACTTTTACTTATGTAGATAGATAGTATGCCACCACGTAGGAGTGCTAGACTTACGATTGGTCGAGGCCGGGACCATACTACTAGGGCTGTTAGTGACCTTACTCTTGTGTTTGAGCCCGAGGTGAATGTGGATGAATTACCAAATATTTAGGAGGATGAGCTACCCGTAGGTGCTGAGGGTCAGCATGCTGCTGGAGGAGACTTACCTGCTGAGGAATCTCCTATTGAGGATGTGCCTAACATTGGGGATAGTGAGATCGTAGAGTTGGATTGTGCTACGGTTATTCGGGAATTATTGAGATTACTCTGTGGATCTGCTGGGGGCCAGTTTGAGGGCCCGAGGAGGCCCATTTCTACCGATTTTATAGCTATTGGGATGACGGTATTTGAGGGTAGGACTGGTACGGATCCTTCTGTTGCTGGGTATTGGTTGAAGGATCTTCAGATATTGTTTGTGGAGATGAACTATCCTACGGGCAGAAGGTTAGGGCTGTTGTTTCTCTACTGAGGTGTGAAGCCCAAAATTGGTAAGATACTGTGGAAGAGTCTACTACTGTTGGTCAGATCACTTGGGATTATTTTAGAGAGCTCTTTTAGGATCGCTATGTGGGTGAGGAGTTCTTTGATAAGTGTAGGGACAACTTCATGAATTTAAGTCAAGGAGACATGTCTGTTAATGATTACGAGATTGAGTTCCTAAGGTTGGTTTGTTATGCATCTGGGCTGGTTACTAATGAGAAAGAGAAGTGCGATTGGTTTAGAAAGGGACTGCGGCTATCGCTCCAGGCTAAGGTTAATATGCATCATGATAGGGTATTTAGTGATTTAGTTAGTAGAGCAAGATCTGTTGAGAGTTTGAAGGCTCGTATTAAGGCTTTCTGGTGGTAAGAAGCCAGTAGGCACATCGGTTCAGCCTGTTTCTGGTGGTCTTTCAGCTAAGAGGCCTAGAGAGGAGGCAGTTCAGCCTAGTTATCCGAGGGTGAGGCCTGCGATTTCGACAGCTCCTGTGGGTAGTGTTGGTGGTTCTGCTAGTCCTCATCACTTGCACCTCTGTTCTTATTACAATAAAAGGCATGGGGGTGAGTGTAGGAGGAAAATTGGGGCATGTTTTAGGTGCAGTTCTCAAGATCACTTCTTTAGGGATTATCCCTATCCTCTTACTAGCTCATTTGTGAAGAGTCAATCACAGGCTTCGGTTGAGGCTCCTACTAAGGGTAGAGGGCAGGTTAGAGCGGTTGCATCGGGTTCAGCTACTAGAGGTAGATCAGTTCAAAGTGGTGAAGTAGCTAGATCTGAGGCGAGATAGCCTGGGTTAGTGTATACGACTAGGAGGCATGAGGATCATGATGAGCCTAACGTCATAGTGGGTACTTTTTCCATTCACTCTATCCCTTATTTTGCCTTACTTGATAATGGTTTTACGTATTCTTATGTGGTTAGTGTGGTAGCTTGGGGTCTTAAAATTGCTGTGGAAAATGTTGAGTCTGCGATTACTGTTCAAAGTCCTATGGGTAATTTTATAGAGGTTAATAAGATGTACCGCAATTGTCCTCTAGAGATCCAAGGTGAAATCTTTCCTGCCAACTTATTAGAGTTAACATTCAGTGAGTTTGATCTCATACTTGGAATGAATTGGCTTTCTGAGCACCGAGTTAACTTGGATTGTGAAAGGAAAAGGGAAACTTTGAGAACTCTTGATAACTGAGAGATAACCCTAATTGGTAAACATAGAGGGTTTCTATCTAATGTGATCTCAGTCCTTATAGCAGAAAAGATTATTAGGAAGAGGTCCATGGCTTATTTGGCTTACATCCTGAATCCAAGGCAATTAGATTCGAAGATTGAAAAGATTCGAGAAGTGAGGGATTTCCCTATTGTATTCCCAGAAGAATTGCTTAATGTACCACCTAAACGTGATGAGGTTGAGTTTGGCATTGAGGTCTATCCCGGTATGACTCCTGTGTGCATGGCACCTTATCGAAGGTACCTAAGGAACTGATAGCATTACAAATGACATATATTTTCTCCCTAAATTGGTGTTTTAATTGTCTCTTTTGTACCTTATTTAGCATGCATCATGAGTATTTCATACTTGGTTTTTATATTTTCTAACTCATTGCTAGTTAGTTTAAATTCTTGTTATTTTTATCTCTTTTTATACTAATGTCGCCGCAACCAGTCGATGTATTGTACCTTAGAATATTCAGTGCAGGAACTCAACCCAAGAGATCAATGCTGGAAGAAGAATGTAGCCATAAGATCAGCTTGGAATTGTGACCAGAGATGTCACCACACAAAACCTGAACCTCGAATGAGTAAACTCAAGTTGAATTCACACTTGGAAGCACCAACGCAGGAAAATCACAAGTTGTCGACGCAATTAACGATCTCAAATTACGCCCAATAATGCAGCGATAACCTGCAGATCTCTGAAGAAAACATCAAATATTCGTGAGTGCACAGTTGTACTATAACTAATTGTGATAGCTGCAAAAATTAGATCTAGATCTAAGAATGGGAGGCCGAAATCTGCAACTTTTAAAGACTATAAATAAAGGAATGAAGATGAAAGAAAACATCAAGAGTTAGAGGAATTAAATTCTATAATTACTTTGTGTGTTCGGAGATTTAAGCTGGAACGGTGAAATGATGGAGCAAAAGAGCAGCCACTTTTAACAAGGAGGACTCGATGCAACACAAGAGGAGCGATTAAGGAGTAGTCCTAGTAGTAGCGACAGTAAGCTTCGATTGTATTCATTAATCCCTCTTTTATGCTGATGGATTCTAATGATACTTGAATGAATACGAGAGTATCTATCATTGTTAGATTATTTTGATTCTTATTTAATGCTTTTTATCTGTTTATTCTTGGATCTAACTGCATTAAACACAAGAGTGGCTTTGAAATCTACCGACATCGAGAGATGCGGTGACAAGTTAGGTTAACAAGCAAGACGATGAGAGTTGCTTGGGATTAAAAGATATTCTAGTCACTTGTTCTTAAGTGCACAAAGTAGCTCACACTGAGAGGTGGGGTGATTGTGGGTACTAGAGTCTCGAGTAAACGGAGGACTGTTATTGGTAAGAATTCATTGGAGTGTCATTGCTGCGACAATTCATCTATACAATACCTTGTCGGTGCATCCAGCATTGCAACTTAGTAAAATCAGTGATCCGCTCCAATCCTTTCCACTTGATCACATTTAAAATTTTGCATTTAAATATTCAACACTCAACATTCAACACACTTTGATTTACTTTCAGTTCTTCTGACATTTGACCTTTGACATCTAACTCTGATTGCATTGACAGTATTAAAAATTTTTAGTGTGCAGATCTGACTTAATTGCACTACATCTTTACTCACATTAACTTTATTTTTAGTTTTAGTTGCTTCTACATCTAAACATCAAGAACCTATTCCTTGTGGGATCAATATCTGATAGAATTGTCTATCAACTATACTTGCACCGACGTGTGTTCGCTTGCACATTGCTATGACGTTTCAAACGCGATCAAGTTTTGGCACCGTTGTTGGGGAATCGGCGTTCATTTGATGTTTACTATTGTAGTAGCAACTATTTCTTATTTAACTTTTTGTTTTTACTAATCTGTTTAATTTTCTTTTGTTGATTTTCTTTTATTTCTTTAGAAGTTTCTTGTCCACAAGAAGAAATTCTAAAGATATTGTAAGGTTTGACCCAGAACTTGAGAGAACACTTTGAAGGAAGAAACAAGAACAACGGAAAATGGCTGGTAACAACAACAATAATAATTTACCACCATTGCTGCCACAAGATGGAGTTCCTCTAATGCCGCTATCATAAATAAATAATTTACCACCACTACCACCACAAGCTGAACAAGTGCAAAATAGAACAATAAGAGATTTTGTTGTACCTATCCCTGATGATTTACAACCAGGGGTTGTGAGATCAGCTATTCAAGCTGGTAATTTTCAGCTGAAACCAATGATGTTTCAGATGCTTAATTCAAATGGGCAATATTCTGGTTTGCCCCATGAAGACGTAAGAGAACACTTAAAATCATTTCTGCTTATTTGTTCATCCTTTAGTCAACATGGTGTTCCTGATGATGCTTTAAAAATGTAATTATTTCCTTATTTGTTGTAGGGTAAAGCGAGAACATTGTTCTTGGGATTGCCGACTAGATCCATCATATCTTGGAATACTCTAACAATGCAGTTTATTTTGCGTTTCAATCCACCGACAATGAACACAAGGTTGCATAATGATATTACTGCATATCATCAGCTGCATGATGAGAACTTACATACGCCCTGGAAGCGTTACAAGACATTGCTTCGATGCTGCCCAATGCATGGTATTCAGCAAGAGACCCAAATAGAGATCTTTTACAATGGTTTGAATGCTCAGACAAGGAATCTTGTCTATGCATCTGCTAATGGTCCGTTGTTAGATTGTACCTACAATGAAGATGTAAGAATTATAAAGAGGATTGCTCAGAATGACTATCAATATTCAATCTCCCATTCTACACAGGTAAAGACTAACCCTGGAGTTCTTGAGTTAGATGCCATTACTACTTTGAGTGCGCAGGTATCCTCGTTGGCCAATATCATAAAGAATATGAAAGGGACAAGTGACGTTGTTGCTCCTATTCAAGTGGCTTAATAAATGGATATGCCGATATTTTCTTGTGAAATTTGCGACGACAACCATAGTTATGAGGACTATCCACAACACGCAGAAAATGCCTTCTATGTTAACAACATCAGAAGGGGTTCATATGGTAACTCATACAACAACCGATCTCAACAACCTTGGGGGAATTAAAATGCTTCCACATTTAGATATGGAAATTCCTCAAATCAAGGGGGTTATAGACAAGGGACTTACATTAAAAACCAACAGTAGAATTATAATCAGAATTCTCAGGTAAATTCTCATTCTGAACAGATGCAGACACATAGCCAGATGCAACCACAATCTCGATTATAGTCACAATAGTCTGTGCTACCACATATGCAAGGACAGCATCATCAACATCAACAACAATAGTTTTCTCAACCTAAGTCAGATCCTATGGCTGCTCTTGAGGCGATGATGCATGAGCATATCATGAGAACTAAAGCAATAGTGCAAGGAAACTCTTCTTCCATTCGAGCATTGGAAGCCCAGCTAGGACAGTTGGCTTCTAATATGAGTGCGAGGTCGCCGGGTAATCTACCTAGTGACACTGAAAACCCAATGAGAGGGAAGGAGTATTACAAGGCTATTACGCTGAGGAGTGGAAAGCAGACGGCTGAACCAAGCAATTCTAATCAGGACCATGTCGACGTATCTGAATCACAGTTAAAAGAAGAGGATGCAACTGAAGGGAGCCAACCAGAAGTAAATGAAGAGGAACCAACTGTAGTGCCATCTATTCCTACAGTTTGCCTAACAAAGTTGTCCACACAACTACCAATGTTGACACCACCAAGTTTTTCACAACAACCCATTACTACAATACCTTTGCCATTTCCGCAAAGATTTAAAGAGAAAGTCCATGATAAAGAGTATCAAAAGTTTGTTTCTACTTTGAAATAATTACACATTAATATACCTCTTTTCGATGCTCTTGTGCAAATACCCAACTATGGGAAATTTATGACGGAGCTGTTATCAAAGAATAAGAAATTATCCAAAATCGAGACGATTGCGCTCACAAACGGGTGCAGCGCTGTGCTTACAAATAAGTTACCAACCAAGATGAAAGACCCTGACAACTTCACAATCCCATGCTTCATTGGGAATTATTATCTAGGTAAAGCTTTATGTGATTTGGGAGCAAGTATTAATCTCATGCCTGTATCTACTTTTAAAAAGTAAGGAATAGAATCGATAAAGCCCACTGCGGTGACATTACAACTTGCGGATAGATCCTTGTCCAAGTTGATAAGTTCATATTCCCTGTTGATTTCATAATCCTAGACTATAAAGTAGATAAGGAGGTGCCCATTATCTTAGGATGACCATTTCTAGCAACGGGACGCACATTTATCGATGTGTTCAAAGGAGAACTTATCATGCGACATAACGATTAGCATGTGACCTTCAACGTGTTTGAGGCATCCCCGTCTAGAACTAAAGAGCAATGTCATCATATTGACATGTTGGACAAAATCATTATGGAAGAATTCAATGCAAGAAGTTCAGCAGTGTCAGATGAGGATGTAGCCATATCCATCGATAAAATCCTAGTTAAATGTATCGACAAAGAAGAGGTTAATAATTGTGAGCTGATACAGAATTGGCAACTAGAATCTTTGGATTTATCGAACAGGACATTCTTGATGTTTAAACCATCTATTAAGCAAGCTCTTACCTTGGAGTTAAAGCCGTTGCTGACACATTTAAAGTATGTCTTTCTTAGTGGCAATGATACATTACCAGTTATTGTCAATGCATCCCTCGACGCAACACAGGAAGATAAGCTCATCGCGACTTTGAAACAGCACAAAAGAGTCATAGCCTGGAGCATTACAGATATCAGAGGCATTAGTCCCTCTTTTTACATGCATAAGATAAGGCTGGAAGACGAAGGGAAGCAATGAATTAAGCAACAACGAAGACTTAATGAAAAGATGAAAGAAGTAGCAAAGAAGGAAATTATCAAGTGGCTAGACGCGGGCATCATCTATCCCATTTCTAATAGTAATTAGGTGAACCCCGTCTAATGTTTTCCAAAGAAGAGTGGTTTCACAGTCGTGACTAACGATAAGAATGAGTTGATCCCTACTCGCATTGCGACTAGCTGGCAAGTATGCATGGATTATCGTCGACTGAATGCGTCCACAAAGAAGGACCATTTCCCACTACCTTTGATTGACCAGATGCTGGATAGGCTGGCTGGTAAAGCCTATTATTGCTTCTTAGATGGCTACTCTGGGTACAACCAAATTGCTATTGCGCTGGAAGATCAAGCAAAGACTACGTTCACATGCCCTTTTGGAACCTTTGCTTTCTGACGTATGTCGTTTGGGTTGTGCCATGCACCAGTAACATTCCAGAGGTGTATGATGGCAATCTTCTCAGACATAATCGAAGACTCTTTAGAGGTATTCATGGATGATTTCTCTGTTTATGGACAAAATTTTAACCAATGCGCTGATAACCTGACGAAAGTTTTGAAGAGATGCAAGGACACAATTCTAGTTCTAAATTGGGAGAAAGGCCACTTCATGGCAACTGAAGGCATTGTCCTTGGCCATCTGATATCTTGTCAAGGCATTAAGGTTGATAAAGCAAAGGTTGAAATCATCGAGAAATTACCACCACCCACTAATGTTAAAGTAATTAAAAGCTTTCTTGGACATGCTGGTTTTTATAGGAGATTCATCTGAGATTTTTCCAAGATTGCTAAACCATTATGCTCACTGTTGGAGCAAAATAAGAAGTTTGTATTCGATGACGCCTGTCTAGACGCATTCATAACAATAAAGAAGTAGCTGGTACAAGATCTAATTATCGTCGTACCGGACTAGACGTAACCATTTGAATTAATGTGTGACGCAAGTGACTTTTCTATGGGAGCTATACTAGGCCAACGAAAAGAGAAGGTATTTCATTCTATTTATTATGCTAGTAAAACTCTAACTGAAGCGTAGGTTAATTATACAACTATTGAGAAGGAGTTTCTAGTAGTGGTCTTTACATTTGACAAGTTTCGTTCATATCTTATCGGTGCAAAGATTATAGTGTACACATACCACTCCTCAGTGAGATACCTTTTTAAAAAGAAAGATGCCAAATCAAGACTAATTCGATGGATCTACTCCTCAAGAGTTTGATGTTGAAATCAAGGATAGAAAGGGATCTGAAAATCAAGTAGCTAACCACTTATCTCGACTGGAAGTTAGAAGTGAAGATGGACAGATGTCCCAAATTATCGAAGCATTTCCAAATGAGCAGTTATTCTTTGTCGACACATCACCCTGGTATGCCGATGTTGTCAAATACCTTATGTGTGGGAAGCTAACACTAAGTGTCACCAGTCACAAGAAGATCATATTCTTACGCGACGCTGTAAAATTCCATTGGAATGAGCCATACCTATTCAAGGTATGCGTCGACAACATTATCTGTCGTTGTGTACTTGAAGAAGAAATGACTTCAATCCTGTGACATTACCATGATGCCCCTTATGGAGGACATTTTGGTGGTACAAGGACTGCTGCATAGGTCCTACAGTCAGGATTTGATTGGCCCACATTGTTTCAAGATGCTCGTAACTTCACTCAATAATGTGATAGATGTCAACACACTGGATCGATATCTTGATGCAATGAGATGCTCCAACAATCGATTATGGAAGTAGAGATCTTCGATATTTGGGGTATAAATTTCATGGGACCATTCCCTAACTCTTTTGGGAATGTGTACATCTTAGTTACTATTGACTATGTCTCGAAGTGGATCGAGGTAATTGCGGTGCCAAAGAATGATGCTCGAACGGTGTTGAAATTCTTTCACACTTACATTCTTACAAGGTTTGGAACACCAAGAGCATTAATAAGTGACCAAGGAACTCATTTTCATAACATATCATCCACAAACCAATGGTCAAGCCGAAGTATCCAATTGCCAAATCAAAAGCATTCTTGAGAAGGTGGTTAATCCATCTCGGAGAGATTGGTCTTCACGATTAGAAGACGCATTGTGGGTGCTTCACATTGCATGTAAAACCCCACTGGGAATGTCGCCACATCAGTTAGTGTTTGGTAAGTCTTGTAACCTGCCAGTTGAGCTTGAACATAATGCCATGTGGGTAATCAAGTAGGTGAATATGGATTATGATGCTGCCGAAAGAAAAAGATTGTTGGACATCACTAAACTGGAAGAAATACACCGACATGCTTATGAGAATGTCGTAATATACAAGGAAAAGACCAAGAGATAGCACGATAATATCATCTTGCGTCGAACATAATGCCATGTGGGTAATCAAGTAGGTGAATATGGATTATGATGCTGTCGAAAAAAAAAGATTGTTGGACATCACTAAACTGGAAGAAATACACCGACATGCTTATGAGAATGTCGTAATTTACAAGGAAAAGATAAGGAGATAGCACGATAATATCATCTTGCGTCGATAATTTAGCCCTGGTCAGTTAGTGCTTCTATTTAATTCTCGTTTAAAATTGCATCTAGGTAATTTATGATCAAGATGGTCAGGCCCTTTCAAAGTTGTCGAGGCATTCCAAAGCGGTGCGGTGACAATTGAGAATTTAAACGATGGACAACAATTCAAGGTGAATGGCCAACGGTTGAAATATTATGTGAGCCTAAATGTCAAGGACCAAAACGAGGCCATTGATCTGGTCACATTTAAATAATGTCGATGCATTTTTACATTTTCTTTTATTTGTTTCACTTTTACTTGTTTTGTTTTACATTCTTTGCAGAAATAAAAATCATCTTTTTATCGATGCATCGAAGCACAAATTCTCGGTGCATTCTGCGATGAGTCAGGAAAACTTTTTCAGCAAGAATTGCGTCGATTGATCTCTCTTCTATCCCATCCGTTACATCAAATGAAAATGTACGATTTGCAGCCTGGCAATTAATGGCTGCAGACGTAACATTTCCCTATAACCTTTTCAATCATCACGGTTTTACAACGCTTAGATTATAAAATCCCTTTTCCTGCAGATTTATTTTTGCTCACAGTCCCAATTGTTGCTACATCTCATCTCTTCTATTGCTTCTATTTTCCTTACGTTCACAAGTTAACTTATTTCTAAAAGTTTTTCTCACTTTCTTTTTCAATGACCATGGTGAAAACCAAAGCATCAAAGAATACTTCCAAAACCCCTTCAACTTTAACCACTGTAGCTCCGACCACAACACTACCACTGTCTTCAAGGTCGATCCTATTTTTGATGACTGCAGTCAATGACCATTATCAAAATGTCATCCTGAAGCGAAATTTTCACCCAGAGCAATGTCTACAATTATCCACGCATCAACTCATGGGAAAACATGTTACTGGAACCATCAACCGCTTAGGATGGGAGTTCTTCTACGAATATCTTGCTGGCTACGCTCCCATATTGGTATGGGAGTTTAACGCAAACCTCGTTGATGCTGAGCAGGAATTTGTGTTTGTGAGGGAGGGGCTCATCCCATGAAGTGCCGCCCAAATCAATGAGTTGTTACGGATCCTTGAGAGGGTGGACGACCATTCTCCATTTATACACCAACTGGATAATGAAGTTACTACTTAAATTATGAAGGATCTCTGTGTTGATGGTGCCACCTGGACAGGTAATGGGTTCCAGAACTACACTATGCATAGAAGGTATCTCACAACCTTTAGCAAAGTGTGGTTCCACTTCATCAACAGCTGCATTCTTCCGTCCACTCATAGCACTACAACCACACTAGACCGTATATGTCTTCTCCATTCCATCCTACAATGCAGACATATCAACATTGGAGAAATCATCCATGAACTAATTGTAAAAGTCACTACCAAATAGACTGGTATACTTCTATTCCCTTCTCTGATTATGTTGCTTTACAAACAGAAGGGCATTGTGCCTAAGGATGGCGAGGAGGTATTAAAGAACAAGAATCCTATCAATGACATCTCCGTTGTAAGGATGACTCGCGGCCAGGAGATGCCAATGGCAAAAAAGTACTAAAGAAGAAGGATAAAAAAAAGGGGAAGAAGAAGGAAGAATAAGCTGATGTGCCCATAAATCCCCAAGTGGCAAATAGACTAACTATTATGGAAGTCTACATTGACCGCATCGATACACGCACAATCCGCACCCTGTGCATATTAGAAGATATGGATTATAGGCAACATATCTTTTATGCATATACAAAGGCATAGAATGAAGCCATTGTCGCTGCACTGTGCAGAATCAGCACCAGACCATTCCTAGACTTCCCAGCCTTTCTCGATATTTTTTGCCCGATGCAAGCCACCTCCTCTGACTAGCCTACTCTTGATGGTAGGCCTGCCCATGCACCAATAAGGATTCACATCTCTGATGATGAAGAACAAAAAGGGCACTCTAATGCTGAGGAGGATTGTTATCGTACCTTTTTCAGCCTGTTTGAAGATAAGTTCTCCAACAGCTTGGGTGCAAATATGGCTGAACGTACGGCGATGGTGGAGGAAGTATCTACCCTAATTATACCCATGGGTGTAGGCGCAGTGGATGAATAGCATGCGGATGAAGGTGAGGACCAAGAAGATAACCAACAGAAGGAGAAGGAAGAAGAAGACAAAGAAGAAAAAGAAGAAAAGAATGAAATAAAGGAACCTGCCGGGGTGCAAGAGGAGACGGAAGAAAATGCCCCAACAATGATCGTTGAGGATGTTGTCGGCACACTTGAGAGTGTGAGGGCATCAAGCACTGATGAGGCTCGACCTGATTCGAGCTGGGCTTAGATTGTTACTAGTAGCATCGAGAAACTGAATCCTCTCACCATTGTGCCTTATGTCGCACCACTCGTTGAAATCCACCCATTTGAAGTAACAACCGATGAGGCCACCACCCAACCTGTTGATGAGGAGTAGTCCACCGATCCGGTTGGTTCGACGAATAAAAAAAGGAAGAGGCGCAAAGATAAAAAGAAGAAGAAGCACAAAGAAGAGGGTGAGCGCCCAAAGAAAAAGAAAAAGAAAACAAAGGTAGCCTCTACATCGGCTACTGAGGAATAAATTGGTACACTTCTTTGTAGATAGTTTTTCATGCATTTTTATTATTACTGGATTTTCTTTTGTCATTGCATTCATTTTACTAACTTAGTTGCATTGTCGTTGCATTTCCATTATATTTATATAATATTATCAGTGCATTGAGGACAATACAGACATTTAGTTTGGGGGGAGATAATGTGAAATGGAAATGCAATTACACCCACATATTTGAATTCTACTTGTTTCTTTTATTAATGAGAATATACAAAATTTCAACAGAAATGTACCCACAATTTTTATTTTTATGCGTAATTCTTGAATTGTTTGGATGATGATGTGTAATTTAGATGAATATGAATGAATGGTGAGTCTGCTATTTTTGAATAAATAATTGGAATTGCTTCAGTAATGAATGGATAGTGATGATGTTTGAATCTTGAACTAACTAACCAGTTGCAGCGACATTGTATGAATGAAAGACACTCCAATGTGAGTGCACTGTGACTTTTTAGGGGAGAACATCAAATATACATGAGTTCACAGCTGTACTGTAACTAACTTTGACAGCTGCAAAAATTAGATCTGGATCCGAGAATGGGAGGCTAAAATCTGCAACTTTTGAAGACTATAAATAGAGGAATAAAGATGGAAGAAATCATCAAGAGGAAGAGGAATTAAATTTTGTAATTACTTTGTGTTGTCGAAGATTTAAGCTGGAACGGTGAACTGATGAAGAAAAGGAGCAGCCACTTCTGACGAGGAGTGCTCGATGCAACACAAGAGGAGCGATTAAGGAGTAGTCCTAGTAGTCTAAAGATAGTAAGCTTTGATTGTATTCGTTAATCCCTCTTTTATGCTGATGGATTCTAATGACATTTGAATGAATACGAGAGTATCTTTCATTGTTAGATTACTTTGATTCTTATTTAATGCTTTTTATCTGTTTATTCCTGGATCTAATCGCATCAAACATGAAGTGGCTTTGCAGTATACCGACATCGAGAGATGCAGACAAGTTAGGTTAACAAGCAAGACGACTAGAGTTGCTTGAGATTAGAAGAGATTCTAGTTACTTGTTCTTGAGTGCACAAAGTAGCTCACACCGAGAGGTAGGGTGATTGTGGATACTTGAGTCTCAAGTAAAAAGAGGACTGTTATTGGTAAGAATTCATTGGAGCGTCATTGCTATGACAATTCATCTATACAATACCTTTTCGGCGCATCCAGCGTTGCAACTTAATAAATTCAGTGATCCACTCCAATCCTTTCCACTTGATCACATTTAAATTTCTGTATTTAAATATTCAACACTCAACATTCAACACACTTTGATTTACTTTCAGTTCTTCTAACATTTGACCTTTGACATCTAGCTCTGATTGCATTGACAGTATTAACAATTTTAGTGTGCAGATTTGACTTAATTGCACTGACATCTTTATTCACATTAACTTTATTTTTAGTTTAATTACTTCGACATCTAAACATAAAGAACTCATTCCCTTTGGGATTAATATCTGATAGAATTATCTATCAACTATAGTTGCACCGACGTGTGTTTACTTACCTAGTGTTTGATATAGTTGTAAGAGTTGTTTGATAGGGTTTTATTCGACCTAGTGTTTCACCTTGGGGAGCACCAGTTCTGTTTGTAAAGAAAAAATATGGGACACTTCGGTTGTGCATTGATTATCGAAAGCTGAATAAGTTGAAGATTAAGAATAAATACCCCTTGCCTCGTATTGACGCCCTATTCGATTAGTTTCGAGGAGCTATTATGTTTTTCTAAGATAGACTTGAGATCTGGGTATTATCAGCTTAAGGTGAAAGATTCTGATGTGTTCAAAACAGCTTTTTCAACTCGATATGGGCACTATGAGTTTTTGTTATGGCCTTTGGGTTAATGAATTCTCCTACTGCTTTTATGGACATGATGAATAGGGTGTTTCAACCCTATTTGGATCAGTTTGTGGTGGTTTTTATAGATGATATCCTGATTTACTCTAAGTTTGAGGCTGAGCATGAGGAGCATCTTAGAATTGTTCTGCAAACCTTGAAAGAGAAGTAGCTTTATGCTAAGTTCAGCAAGTGTGAATTTTGGCTTTCAGAGGTTATGGTTTTGGGGCATATAGTTTCTGTTGAGGGTATTCGTGTGGATCCCAAGAAGATTGAGGCTATTATGGGCTGGAAGCAACCTAAGAATGTTCTTGAGATTCGTAGTTTCTTGGGTTTAGCTAGCTATTATCGGAGGTTTTTTTAGGGTCTTTCAATTATTGCGGTACCTTTGACTAAGCTTCTAAGGAAGGATGTCCCATCTGTTTGGACTCAGGCTCAAGAGTCTAGTTTTGAAAAGTTAAAGTCTGTGTTAACTCAAGCACCGGTTCTGGTCCAACCTGAGCTTGAGAAAGCTTATACTGTTTACAGTAATGCTTCTCACACGGGATTAAGATGTGTGCTAATGCAAGAGGGAAAGGTCGTGGCTTATGCATCTCGTCAGTTGAAACCATATGAGGTTAATTACCCCACTCATGATCTTGAACTTACTGCGGTAATCTTTGCTCTTAAAATTTAGAGACACCATCTCTATGGGGAGAAATGTTACATCTTCACTGATTATAAGAGATTAAAGTATTTGCTCACTCAAAAGGAACTTAACTTAAGACAACGTCGTTGGTTGGAACTTCTTAAGGACTACGACTGTGAGATTGAGTATCACCCTAGTAAGGCTAATGTAGTTGCTGATGCCTTAAGCCGTAGTGCTGTGACTAAGTTGAGGGCGTTATTTGCCAGAATGAGTTTCTTTGAGGATGGTAGTCTTTTAGCTTAACTTCGAGTTATTCCCACTTTGCTCTCGGAGATGAAGGTTGAGCAAGATAATGATCCTTATCTAGAGCACCATATGAGAAAGGTGGAAGAAGATACTTCTGTAGACTTTCCTATAGGTCAAAATGGTGTACTATGTTTTCAAGGTCGATACTGTGTTCTTAAGGATTCGAGAATTAAATGGACTATTCTCTATGAGGTGCATGATAGCCTTAATTCCATGCATCCTAGCGGAGATAAAATGTATAAGAATCTTCGTGATAGGTATTGGTGGAAGGGTTTGAAGAGAGATGTTGATTTTGTGTTGAAGTGTTTGACATGTCAGAAAGTCAAGGTTGAGCATCAGTGTCCTTCTGGGTTACTTCAACCGATTGAGATACCGTAGTGGAAATGGGAATGTGTCACTATAGATTTTGTGAGTGATCTTCCCTTAACACCATCTAAGGATTCAGTTTGGGTGATTGTTGATCGACTCACTAAGATCGCACACTTTATTCCAATTAGGGTTGACTATCTTTTGAGCAACTTAGCTCGACTCTACATTTCGAAGATAGTTCACCTTCATAGGGTACCTTTGTCTATCATTTCTGATCGAGATCCGAGGTCTATTTCGAGATATTAGGAATCTTTTCACTGTGCTTTGAGTGCTCAGCTAAACTTCAGTAATACTTCTCATCTGCAAACTGATGGTCAATTCGAGCATGTGATTCAGGTTTTGGAAGACATGTTGAAGGGTTGCGTGATTGAGTATCAAGGTAGTTGGGAGGACTTTTTACTAGTGGCAGAGTTCGCTTATAATAATAGTTATCAAGTCAGTATTAAGATAGCTCCTTATGAGGCTTTGTATGGGCGCAAGTGTCGCACCCCTATCGGTTGGATTGAGTTGACTGAGCATCGGTTGTTAGGGCCAGACATTGTTCGTAAGTCTAAGGAGACTGTTAGATTGATTCGTGAGAGGCTTAAGGTTACTTTGACAGGAAGAAGTCTTATGCTGATCTGAAACGTTGAGATATTGAGTTTAGAGTTGGACGGAAAGGCAAGTTGAATCCTCGTTTTATCGATCCTTATCAGGTACTTCATCGAGTGGGACCAGATACCTATCAGCTTATTTTATCTTTAGTTTTGTACTTAGAGTTATTTAGAGATTTAATTTAGGAAATCTAATGTGAGATATTTGTATTTAGGTGATCACAACTCTGAGGCTGATATTTTACCTCCTCCTCCACCTGTGCAACCTACTCCTACACCAGTTCTGAGAGCTGCACGTAAGTTATTTTAATTAAGTTTTGTGTTTAAGTGGTGACTAGGATAGTATTGATATTAGTTGTATTTGTAGGATCTAATCTTGTTAGACCGGGTACTTGATCAGTGCGTGGTAGATGACCTCCTTATCATTAGAGTTCTACTTGCTAGAGGTGTGTTTCTAACTGCAACATAACCTATTGTATGAGATGTTGTTTTATATGTGATTTCATGTTATGTTGAGGTATATTTACATTGAGATGATTATGTTGTGATGAAAAGATGGTATGATTGAGATTGAGTTGTGTAATTGTATGTTGATAATGTCATGCATATATATACTGAGCATGTGGCCGAGTAATTATTGTGATTATTCTATTGTGCATTGAGAAATACTATGAGATTGAGATTGAGACTAAATTGAGATAATTAGGTAATCATACCATTGTGTGATCATAGGGTGGGATTGTATGGTGGAAGACGTGGTTACCGTTCCTTTAAACGGTCGATGCTAAAACCACATTGCGATTAGTGACGATTGGTTGGGAAAGGGTTTTGGGGAACCTTTTCACTGTGTTGGTGTGTTGGAGTATGGGTGCATTGCATTGTGCATGTGATTGTAGTACGTTTTGTGGTTACTTTTTGGGCTTTTGATTATGATCATTATATACTAGGTTGTATGTACTTTAGAGACACACTGGGCTTTATAGCTCATTTCCCTACAGTTTCCTTTATAGATACCCGAGATATAAGTGACTTGGTACCTAGAGGCATAAATACAGATTTATTTTATTTTATCTTTTATTTTGTTTTATTTTGGGTTTTTAATATACTTTGGATTATTATTATTTTATTTGGTTGTAAAGTTGATATTAATTTTAAGGATTTTAGTATTTATTTCGGAGGTTAATTATTTAATCTTAATTGAATATTATATATATATGTAAATGTTTGTGGATTATCGGATTGCCTGTGGGTATAATTACGTAAAAACCTTCTGGATCCGATCGTATCTCTTGGGCCGAGTAAAGGGGGTTACAAACACGTTAGGGCACGACGTTCTCGAAATTTCGAAATTGAAGGACATTTTGTAAGGTTTAAAGAGGATATTCGATTGTGCGAATTATACGAAAAATCACACCCAACACGTTAGAACATGATTTTTCGAAGTTTTCACATGAAAAGATTTTGCCTCAATTTTAAAATCATGTATTTTTTTAGGACAGAAAACAATTTTAATTTAATAAAAAATGAGTGCGTAAATTAAATACAAATGTGCAATTAATGGCAAAATTAAATAACACAAAGAACAATTATACGAATAAATAAATATGCAAAACTTAAGCATAAAATTAATAAAATACAAAATATGAAAGGATCGTGAATCAAAAATAATGAGAAAATGACAATATCAATTTAAAATACGAAGAAAATAGTTTAATTTTATGTACAAAGAATCGAAGAAAAGAAAAGGAAAAAAAGGGGTCAAAATTAAGTTTTGGAGAATTTTAGGGGTCAAAACGTAACTTTTGAAAAGTTCAAGGGTAAAAATGCAATTTTTGGAAGTTCAAGGGTCAAAATGTAATTTTTGGAATGTTTGGGGGTTTAAAATGTAATTTTTGGAAAGTTTGGGGGTTAAAATATAATTTATGAAAAATTTTAGGGTCAAAATTTAATTTTTAGATAAAACAGAGGCTTTTGCATAATAAACCTAAAAGGATTGACACGTGGCGGTTTTTTGGGTCCCAAAAGTAAAAGGACTAAATTAAAAAAAGAAATAAATTAAAGGGGCAGTTTCGAAATAAATTAAAAATATAAAAGAGGAACCAATTTTAAATCTTAAAAAAAGAGGAAGGACCAGGGGAATAAATATCCCCTGGTCAAAACATGCGGATCCTTGGCCTAGGGCGAGTCGGGACAGTCAGTTCATGGCAAAACTACGCTGTTTTGGCCTCTAAGTTTAGACGCCAAAACGACATCATTTAGAAGTGGGTACTTAAGCCAATTTTTGCTGAAAAATTTCATTCTTTTCTTTTCATTTTACAAAAAAAAATCTTTTTTTCTCTTTCTCTTTCAAATCTCTTTGCAAGGCCGACCATGACCGGCCAAACTCCAATCATCCGCCCGTCGCCATCACCGTTACGACCACTGTCCGTCGCCATCATTAGTCGCCGTGCATGGCGGTGCCGATGTAAAAACTTTCTCTTTTCTTATTCTATTTCTTTTAAAACATAGATCGGGCTCGGATCTTTCAAGATCAAGCCTAGATCTTCGAAAAAAATAAAAAAGCTTTATGTTCTTTCTTTATTTTTCAAATTTGTTTTTTTTTGTCTTTCTTTTCGCCTTTTTTTTAAAATCTAGATCTAATTAGATCTTTACAAATCTTTAAAAAAGGGGTTTGAATACTTTTATTTTTTTAAATCTGTTTTTCTTTTATATTTTTGCTATCATCCTCTATTTTTTCTGATCAGTGAAACCCTTGATCGAACCCCTCGCGAACATGGACAAGTTCGGAGGGGTTCCATCCGAGTCGTCGACGGTGATGGTTCCGGTCCAAGTGCGACTTTTCAAACTTCTCTTTTATTTATTTTTATTTAAAACGTTTTGAAATAAATAAAAATAATAAATGACAATAATGATATAATAAATATATATTAATAAAAATTTAGAACACGAAAAGTTTCGAAATTTGAATAATAAGTAAACAACAAATAAATATATTTAAATAGTATACCTCGGGAACATAGATTACTGAATGATTGGTATTTGAACTGTAATTTTCTGATTTCCAATGCACTATGTTTTTTCGTGTATTGACTCCAAGAAAATATCTTGTAACCCTTACAACTAATTTTGAATTGATTTTTAAAGCCGATTTTACAATAATGCTATTTTTTTTGCAACTAAATTGTTGTCTTTTCTCCTTTGCAGGTGCTAGTGGTGGTGGTGCAAGTTGCTGGTGACGGTGGTGCTGACGTTGCATCACCTGAGTGGATGGGGTAGGGGTGGCAGCAGCACAAGTTGCTGCTAGGGCTTGACTTTAGGTGTAATTGTTTATCGGGCTTGTTTGGGTTAAGGTTTAGGTCTTTGTGTTTGGGTTTAGGCCACTTGGGCCTTTGTAAATTGGGCTTGTAAATTTGGACATTTTTTAATTAAAATTAATTTTAATTTAAAAATTTATTTTTTGGGTTGTTTTTTGGTTTAAACGTTGGGCCGATCAAAATTAGGCTCCAACAACTACCCCTCTTTGCTCGTTACTGTGTAACGGGAACAGAGAAAAGACAAAAAGGATGACCAATTTGGTATGGTCCTAATGAGTTTGGTTTTTCTTCCTCGAGTAACCCATTGCTTCACCGGTCGCTCAACTTCATTGTATTTTCTTCTCGTAGCTTCACCCCATTCACTACAACTTTTGGGAGATTGAGATTCGCTTTCCTGGCTTTTATCTGCTTCTCTATAGTCTTGAGATTCGCCTTTATGGATTCAATCTACTTTTTTCTTATCTTTAGGGTATAAGATTCGCCGTCTTCAATCTGCCCCATGATTGGAGTAAGAGATTGGATGCTTCAATCTGCCCCATGATCAGAGTAAGAGATTGGATGATGTCTTCAATCTACCCCATGATCGGGGTAAGAGATTGGTGTGCCTTCAATCTGGCTCATGATCGGGGTAAGAGATTTGGATGATGTCTTCAATCTGCCTCATGATCGGGGTAAGAGATTGGATGATGTCTTCAATTTGCCTCATGATCGGATAATTTGCCTCATGATCGGAGTAAGAGATTGGATGATGTCTTCAATCTGCCCCATGATCAGGATAAGAGATTGGATGATGTCTTCAGTCTACCCTCTAACTGGGATAAAAGATTGGATGCTTCAATCTGCCCATGACCAGGGTAAGAGATTGGATGATGTCTTTAATCTGCCCCATGATTGGGGTAAGAGATTAGATGCTTCAATCTACCTCATGATTGGGGTAAGAGATTGGACAGCTAAAATCTGCCCCATGATCGAGGTAAGAGATTGGATGATGTCTTCAATCCGCCCCATGATCGGGGTAAGAGATTGGATGATGTCTTGCTCTACCGTAACTTCAGAGAGGTAAAAAATTGCTACTGCGGCTTTGATCTGATTCACTGCAACTTCAAGGTAGAAGATTTGCTATTTTCTGAGGGTGAGACCTGTAAAATATGTTTCTTTGGCCATGCACTTACGATGCAATGATCGAAATGGATGGAATGATCCTAATTAGACGAATTTGAATAATGAATGCAAAAATGTCATTTTTAAGAATGATGATTTTAGTCTTTAGGTCAACATCGTTCAACTATCGTCTAAATCTTATCACCAATGTATTATCGTGGCCTCTTTTCAAGTATAAGTGACCATTATCTGAGCTACTGTCTTTGGGGAACTTTCCACTCTTCAGGTTTGGTTCTTTCCAACCAGTGATATTGTTTAAGGTCCTTGTACTATTTAGGAATTCCCTAGAATGATACTTAAATATCCTTTGTATATTTTATCACATTAATCCATTATCTATTATTTTAATGCACAATGCTTGGACAACGTCATGAGGTAAACGAAGTTGAATTTTATTAGAGACAAAGCTCGAATGGAAAAAAGATTTCAAATTTCGGACATTTGTACAAAAATTACCAAGTATGAAGTGAATTTAAAACGAAATCAAGTGTCCTAAATATCAATGTATGAGCTTCCTGAGCAGACTTGATGAGACCTGCTCTAAGCCTGACATGTGTTAGGAGGCCTGGAATACTTTGTTGATGCCCCAAGGTGTAATGTTCTTTGATCATTATAGGTCCATCCTTTGTTCCAAATTCGAGCCGCCCTTTTTTCGAGTTTTCAACTCAAAACTCCTTTGGTTTCAAAAATTCCCTTTGCGAGTTTTCATCTTGACCACTCCCTGTTTTTTTAGGTGAAATATTTCTTCACCGAGTCTAAATTCACAGGGTTGTAGAGCTCTTTGCCATCCATTTCGGTCAATATGAGTGCTCCTCTAGAGAAGGCTTTATTCACCACATAAGGTTCTTCCCAATTGGGCGTCAATTTTCCTCGAAAATCCTTTTGTATGGGGAGTATATACTTTAAAACCAGATCTCCCTCATGGAATTCTCTGGGGCGGACCTTTTTGTTGTAAGCTCGCATCATTCGTTTCTGGTACATTTGACCATGACGGACGGCTTTCAATCTCTTCTCTTCAATCAGATTCAGCTGATCATATATGGATTGGATCCATTCTGCTTCATCTAGTTTTAATTCTGACAAGACCCGGAGAGAAGGAATCTCTACTTCAATAGGTAAAACTACTTCCATCCCATGAACTAATGAGAACGGTGTTACCCCAGTAGAGGTTTCGACAGCAGTTCTATAAGCATAAAGGGCAAATGATAACTTCTCGTGCCAATCCTTATAAGTCTCTGTCATTTTTCGGACAATTTTCTTGATGTTCTTATTGGTTGCCTCTACTGCCTTATTCATCTTTGGGCAATACGGAGATGAATTATGATGTTTGATGTTGAACTGACTATAGACCTCCGCTATCGTGCTGTTGTTCAAATTCAAAGCATTATCAGATATAATCCTTTCTGGCATCCCATATCGACATATGATTTCTCTTTTCAGGAATTTGCTAACTACGGTTTTTGTAACATTGGCGTAGGAGGCAACTTCTACCCATTTGGTGAAGTAGTCAATGACTACAAAGATGAATCAATGTCCGTTGGAAGCTTTTGGTGAAATTGGTCATAACATAAAGAGGTAAAGGTGGTACATGGATCTTATCCCCATAAATCTGACATTTGTGACACCTCTTGGCAATTGTCAGTCTTTTCTCTTTTTATACAAAATTTCTCCATCCAAGACATAATCAATTGTCAGTCTTCTCAATGTCCGCTTATCATTCTTAGTAGCTTTCTCTAGGTATTTGCGGTCTCTTACATAATGCAAGATGTTTTGGTACCAAGGATGGTCATCCCTTTATTCTTTCTCGATGTTGTAACAGTGGGCAGAAGCCTCGTAAATGCTCATTTGAATGGGCCTTATGTCCTCTGGCCTATTTACTTTAATCATCGAGGCAAGTGTAGCCAGAGCGCCAGCCATTTGGTTCTCATCTCGTGGGAGATAATATGATACGATCTCAAGTTTGTGAAAGTATTCGAGTCGTAGTTGTGCCCGATCGTTAAATGGAGAAGTATCATTCTAAGTTTGAGTTTGAAGGAATTCGGCTAAGTATGGATGTAGTTTGGCTAGGAATTAAACGAAGTAAGGCAAAGATGGAAAGTTATAGTGGATAAGTAAGCTTAAGGTCAAGAATGAACCAATACTATGAAGGAGTATTGACCCGAGACTTATAAGACACTTAAGGTGATGGAAGGTTGATAGAAAGGACCTTGACCACTATCTATGAAGAGATAGGAACCAAAGGTGAACGCCATACTTGGTTTAAGAGTGATAAGTTCAAAGAAACAAGGATGACGCCACTAGCAAGCTAGATAAGCCAACTTGAGTCTAAAACTAAGTAAATGTTTAATTAATTAATGAAATATGTGAAAATATAAAATTAAGACATAGAAATTATTACAATGTGATTTTATATTTTATTATATAGTTTTCATGCATAAAATGGCTTATTTTATATTTATTTGAACATATTATATTTTTAAGACATAAAGTGGGCCATGCATGATTAAATTAAATAATAAAATATAAAATCACATTTAATAATTCATTCTAAAATATTTCATTAAATAGTTTGGGTTGAATTAATTAATTAAATTGGGTTAAATTTATGCTTTAGTCCTTTAATTAATTTATTTATTTTTGACAGGTTTGATAAACTTTGCTGGATTACAAAATCGTCCAAATTGAAGACCAAGTCAATCCAATTTCAGCTACACATGGCTGTCCACATAAACCACTTTTTGGTTTAGTTGCATAAGGTCCCTGCAATATTAAAGAAATCAAAGATTTGCCCGAAGATTTACATTTGACCGAGTCTCAGTCCTGAGTTGCTATGGCATTTAAATTGCTTAAAAATCAAGCAAAGTTCAACTCAAAATCCGCTAATCAAGGCCGGCCACCCATTGAAGAAGCTTGAAGAGACTAAAGCTCTCTATTTTTAGCAAACTACTGATGTGTGTCGTATCCACCAAATATAAATATTCCTATAACAAATAATACAAAAATAGTAGTATAAGGCAGTAGGGTCGATTCCATAGGGACTGGTTGCTGTAATCTACTCTCGTGTCTTCCTCTTGAACGTCGTGTCGAAGGGCATGCCCACGACTCGTGACTGTCTCCTAACAAAAATAAAAATAAATAAGTAGGGGTTTTTAGAGATAAAATTAAAATAAAACAAAAATAAGATAAATAAAGTAAAATAAATCTTGATGCAAAGTAACTAATCGAGATAAAAATGAGAAAAACTATATTTAATAAGCTTAGCCTCAGCCTCGGTTTTCTCCAGTCTTGAATTGATCCTTGAAAATTAATCTTTCCTTTTTAATCGATAAGTTGGTTATAGCGCTCAAGAACTTCCCAACCGCCAACTTTTCCTCTAGTAGTCGGTTCCGGTACGACCTACAAACTGACCATTGTCGAATGTCTAACCATGTCGCACGTGCTCACGATTTAAGATTTCGACAGCCTTGCGCTCTGAAAAGCCCAACTCGAATTAATGGCCTTAACCGCGTAGATCATTTAAATCCGATCTCTACCACCATTAATGGAATCCAACTAGTCGTTTCCCACCTGGACACGCTAATTTGTTCACGAGAATTCGAATGCAACACGGCCGATTCGACTTCCCAACTGTACACCAACCTTCCTCAACTCAACGCGCGCTTTTTGAATTGAAGTCAAATTAACTTTGAGGGACGAATTTGTACTATCCCATAAATCGGAGTGATAGCGAGTATCGATAAACAGGTTTTGAGCACGGTTTCGTAACTCATGATTATTTCTTAGCGGAGTGACAATCGGACTAAGGCTAAAAAGAATTTAGTGACACATGATTTTAATCATGCTTGGTGGATGAATATGATGAATTGTTTGTGATTATGAAGGATGGAAAGGGGGAGGGATTGATATAGTAATTGGAAAAATTTGCAAAGGAATGAAATGGAAATGGAAATGGCAGTAAGGAATTTGACGAAATTGGAAGAGAATAATTAAATGCTCAATTGCTTCTCTTACTCACTAAAATCAAGTACATTTTTCAATTGAACCCAAGTAACCCTATTTATACATAACTAGGTTACTAAAAATAGCTTGAGTCCTTTTAAACTAAATTACCCATTTATTAAAAATAAATAAATTTACTCAAAACAAAATTAAGAAAATAACAACTTTAGTTAAAAGAAAATAACAACTTTGAATAAAGACTATTGACTATTTTAACCTAGCATGTCTTTGCAATTGAGCCTTCAATGTCCCTCGAATTCAAATATAACCCATCTCTTCTCATAATTCTTCAGTTCAGTCCTCTTTTGCTTGCCTTTAAGTAAAAACACTAATTTGTGTACCTGATAAGAAAATGTAAGAAATTAAAAGTACTTTTCTCATAATTAAACCAAAATACACAAATAAAGTTGCACAAATTACTTACTATCAAAGTCCCCCTACTTAACCTATGCTTGTCCTCAAGCATAATGTTTATTTTATATTAAAACTATGTGATAAAAATTTAATGAATCCAAATTTCTTTCCTTAACCAAGTGTCATGCAATAGTTAGAGAAATTAAAAATAAATAATTACTTATGTCTACTCAAATCACATTTTATAAAATTTCAAATACTATGGAATAAAATCAATCATTTCACAAAATTGCAACTTAATTACACTTCCTAAATAATTGTACCCAACTTAATTTAATATATATATATATATATACATTTTTTTTATTTTTTTGTATTTTTATTTGAGACCTAATCAAATATTTTTATGCAAATTGAGATGACAAGTCAAGCACCTAAACCCGGTTACTCAATTTGAAAAGTAGTTAGCTTATTTTTCAAGGTAGCCCGGTTAGTGGAGTGTCACAAGCTTCGGTTCGTCACTCAAATCTTTTTACGCGAATTGAGATGACAAGCCAAGCACCTCAACCCGGTTACTCAATTCGGTCACATTTTCGAGTCTTCACTCGTAACCAAGTCTAATTTATTTATTCACAACTAAATTTTATTTATTCACATGATTTGGGTACATTCTTAGGCAAGTGTAAAAAATTTTCTAGTATTGTGAAAATTTTTGAATTTTTCCATAATATTCTCAAGTTATAAAATGCATGTTTGATTTAAATAAGCAACCATTTATTCATGATTTTTAAATTATTTAAATGAACCTAGCAATAAAAGAAAAATGCATTTGCAAAACCAATTATCAAATAGAATTAACATAAAATAGACATATTGCAAGAAAGAATATAGCATGGCATGTAAATAAATTCCCCCCCCCCCACTTAAATCACATTGCCCTCAATGTGCAAATTTAAAGAATAAAAAGATAGGGCAAAGTGTACTCCCCATGTTTTTTATGAGGCAGAGGATGGTTTAGGTAGTTCGGGTTGGTTCTGACTGGTTCAATCTTTGGTGTATTTTTCAACACATGGCAACACTGAAATTTAACAAGGCGTGCTCACTCCACGACTAATACTGGATTTTCATAAAATGCCACGATGCACGCTGAAAATGACACATGAAATGGATTAAACGACAATCTTTATTCAACTAAAATTAAACTTTAAAATTAAAAATTAAAAATAAAAATGAATTTGGGTTGCCTCCCAAACAACGCTTTTGTTTAACGTCGTTAGCTCGATGAACTTAAACATTATCCTTTTGGCGTATTGCAAGTCAATCCTTTCATTACGTGCACTTGGAAGTTCTCGTAGAAAGGTTTCGACTTTTGCCCATTGTTCTCGAAGCCCTTCCTGAGTTCTTCCAGTTTTTTCATAGTTTTGAGGTCTAAATTCCTGTATAAGACAGTTTGTAACCCGTCTACCTCAAAATATTCAAAATGTAAATTCGTTAGTGGTTCAACAATATCAACACAAGAAACATTCGACGTTACACTAGGTCGGCCCATCGCTTCATAGACATTAAATTTTACAACCTCACAATCGAATTCCATAGTAAGTGTCCCACTACGAACATCAATCTTTGTACGCACAGTGCTTAAGAACGATCTTCCAAGTAGAATATCAGAAGATTTCTTCGAGTTATCGTCCTCCATGTCAATGATATAGAAATCTGCAAGAAAAATTAACTCATTTACCTTAACGAGGACATCTTTCAATACCCTTTCTGGATACACGTACGATCTGTCTGCCAATTGAATTATCATCCCTATTTCTTTCAAAGGACCAACGTTTAGAGATTTAAAAATAGATAAAGGCATGACATTTATGTATGCTCCTAAATCGCACATGGCTTTCTTAATGCCAACATTACCTATTTTGCAAGAAATCGAGAACATACCTTGATCCTTACACTTTGGCAGAATTTTTCTCTGTAACACGGCAGAGACGTTTCTCCCATATTCACCCACTCATTTCCTTGAAGCTTCCTTTTCCCGATGCACAATTCTTTTAAGAATTTTGCATAGCGTGGAACCTGTTTGATTGCATCGAGTAAGGGAATATTGATTTCTACCTTTCAAAATATCTCTAAAATTTCTTTCTCTTCTCGCTTCTTTTTGCATTGGACGAGCCTTCCTGGAAATGGGGGGGGTTGTACAACAAGTGGTTTTGGTGGTACCGACTCTATTAGAGCTTCTAAATCTAGTTTTTGTTTTTTGCGTTCAGTGTCGTGGGCACGACTTGTGCCAGTCACAGGTTCTAAGACCTTACCGCTCCTTAACGTCATAGCGCTTGCATTATGTCGAGGGTTTGGTTCCATTTGGGACGGTAGCCTTCCTTGAGACTCCAAACGGCTAACCGTGAGTGCCAGCTTGCTCATCTGCTTGTCTATCTCTTGTAAATGGAAGTTAGTCTTTTCTTGAAATTTTTCAGTACTAGTGGCTAACCTTTCAACAATAGCTTCCAAGGATATCTTAGGAGATGGTAGCTGCTGATTTAGAGGCGGTCTTTGCTGATACGGCTGATTAAATTGAGGATTCTATCCATAACTTAGATTCAGATGGTCCCTCCACCCCGCATTGTATGTGTTCGAATAGGGATCGTATCGTCTTTGGGGTAGACATGGAAAGTTTTCGATAGCAATTGTTTGTTCTACCGAATCCTCGTGTAAGATAGGACATGAGCCTGTCGGGTGATCTGACATGGTACAAATTTCGCATAGCTTCGCTAGGTTTGACTTATCTGCAAGTAAACTCTGCACAATGTTAGTGAGTTTATCTATTTTATTTTCTAAAGTCAGAGTACTTAACTCATGAACCCGTCTTATGGGTTCTGTAGTTGGTCAAAATTGTTGAGAGTTGGCAGCCATCATTGAAATTAACTCCCTAGCTCTTTTGGGAGTCATATTAACAAGTGCTCCTCCACTAGCTGTGTCTATCATCTTCATCTCCATGGGAAGTAGTCCCTCGTAGAAATACTACAACAGTGGCTATTCAGAAAGTCCGTGTTGTGGGCAACTTGCGTACAACTTTTTATATCGCTCTCAGTAATCGTAGAGCGTTTCAGTCTCCTTTTGCCAAATTCCCACTATTTCTCATCTCAACTCGACTGCTTGTGCTGCTGGGAAAAACCTGTCAAGGAATAAACGAGACATTTCAGCCCATGTGTCAACAGATCCTGGTGGTAAATAAAATAGCCACTCTCTAGCAGAGTCGGCTAATGAAAAAGAGTGCACGAAGTTTAATTTGGTCTTCTGTTACTCCCTGGGGTTTCATGCTCGTGCAAACCATGTGGAATTCCTTTAAGTGCTTGTGTGGATTCTCGTTTTGAACCCCGCAAAAAGTGGGCAATAGATGGATTAAACCTAACTTTAACTTGAACGGTGTCCCTCTTGCTAGATAAGTTATACACAACGACTATTGTTCGTCTGGTGTTGCTGCAAGTTGACGAATAGTCTGATCTTTCATTTTTTTGTTTCCTCGTCACCGAATATTTCTCTAGTGAAAGCTTCTTCTTCGAACTCTGTCTATAGATGTTTTCCATGAGCTTCTTTTCTCAACCTTCGGGCTAATTTCTCTATCTCCGGTTCAAAATTGTTGAGAGGTGTCTTCTTTCTCATCTCGTGGGAGATAATGGAATGTAATGTCATCAAACTCTTTGATTAACTCGAGAACTAAACTTTGATTGTCAATTAACTTGGAGTCTCTTATTTCCCATTCTCCTTTAAGCTAGTAGATTACAAGTGCAGAATCCCCGTATACTTCCAAAATTTTGATCTCATTCCATGGCTGCACGGATTCCCATGAAACATGCTTTATATTTGAACATGTTATTTGAACAGTCGAAGTCGAGCTTACTAGTGAAAGGGTAATGATCACCTTCTTGAGATACCAAAACTGCCCCAATTCCATTACCCGTGGCATTCGAGGCACCGTCAAAATTCAGCTTCCAATGTTGTCCTTTTGGAACTCCTTCATTGGTGGTTGCAACATACAATAGGTCTTCATTCGGGAAATCAAAATTCAAAGGCTCATAATCCTCTAGAGCTTTGCTGGGTAGAAAGTCTGCTATTGCGCTTCCTTTTACTGCCTTCTAGTTCACATAGACTATATCAAATTCGAAAAGTAGGATTTGCCATCTAGTCATTCTCCCATTTAGCATGGTCGGCTCCATCATGATCAACCAAGTTGTGTGATACAACATATATTGCCTTAATCTTCGAGTTGTCCAAACTAAATGCAACATAACCTTGTTTCACAGTTAGTGAACTTTTTTCTGAGTTAATATATCACTCTTTCTTTCCTTCCAAACTCGTCATGTTGGCCTAGCACACATCCTATAGAATTCTCAAAGACTGCTAGATATAAGATCAAAGGTCTGTTGGGGCTCGGTGGTACAAGAATCGGGGCATTTGACAAATAATTTTTTATCTTGTCAAAGGTCATTTTGCATTCCTCATCCCACACACCTGGGTTATTGTAAATTGAAAAATATATAGGATTTTTCCTATGTAATTTATCACCTTTTTACTTAAATTCATTATTAAAACTAAGTAAATGTTTAATAAATTAATGAAATATGTGAAAATATGAAATTAGGACATAGAAATTATTAAAATGTGATTTTATGCTTTATTATATGGTTTTCATGCATAAAATGGCTTATTTTATATTTATTTGAACATATTATATTTTTAAGACATAAAGTGGGCCATGCATGATTAAATTAAATAATAAAATATAAAATCATATTTAATAATTCATTCTATAATATTTCATTAAATAATTTGGGTTGAATTAATTAATTAAATTGGGTTAAATTTATTCTAACCTGATTTAATTGCAGGTTGCATAACAACTCTAACCAAGCTTTGTTATCTGCATAGTTTTTAGATTTGTGTGATTAAATTGTTTCAAACCTAACATGTCCCTGTTACCTCACACGAATGCTAAGAAAACCTTAGTAAATAAGGATCAGTAAAATGCATATTTACTAAGTAAAGGATTCCGAAAGGACCTAATGTGGTTTCCAAACTCTTGAAAGATCGAGTTGCCATGGAATGTTTTTTCGAATGTTATTAAGCATGTTGATAATAAATTGAATTTAATCAAAGTAATTGTCCTAGTTTATTTATGTTATAGTTGTGAATTGTGTTTAATTTTGCTAAAATCCATTTCATACATATACTCTCCATACTTAGGTTAATTTGCATTAGGGATCATTGCATTTAATATATTTAATCATTGCTTCTCAATCATATTGTGTTTTTAAATTTACCAAGTTGTTAATATAATTTTACAATTAAGTGATTTAACACAAATACAATCTCTATGGAGACGATAACTCGATACTTACTTATTACTTGATAACGACTGTGTACACTAGCACAAACCTACGCGTTACAAGTTTTTGGCGCCGTTGCTGGGGACTGCTAACTGTTGCCATAGTCATTTTTGTGAAATTATTTATTTTAAATTTGGTTTTTATTTCTAACATTACTAACTTATTCTTTTTAATTTTGTGATTTTCTTTTCAGGTGTTTATGAGCATAGATTGGATTATCAATTTACTCCCTGTAGACCTTGAAATTGAGTGAACTTTCAGACAAAGAAGACGTGAACGAACAGCTTAAAGACAAGTTGAGATGGACCTTGGAAATCAGAATCAAGACCAAGGTAATGAAGCTGATCGTGTGTAAAAAATCCCATCCTCATTGTCGATGATAGGGATCGATGCATCAGACAATATGCTGTGCCACTTTTCAATGAGTTAAATTCGGGAATTAAAAGGCTAGATATTGAGGCAACCCAATTTGAATTGAAACCTGTGATGTTTCAAATGCTACAAACCGTGCGCCAATTCAGTGGTATACCCACGGAAGATCCACATCTCCACCTTCGATTGTTTATGGAGGTGAGTGATTCATTCAAGACAGTCGGTGTGACTGAAGACGCATTGAGGTTGAAGGTGTTTTCATACTCGTTGCGAGATCGAGCACGAGCATGGTTCAATTCATTGCCACCAAGTTCCATATCTACATGGCAAGAATTAGCAGAGAGATTTTTTGTTAAATATTTCCCGCCTAGCAAGAATGCTATGTTTAGGAACGAGATCACAACTTTCCAACAATTGGATGACGAGTCTTTATATGAGGCTTAAGAGCGATTTAAGGAGTTACTTCATAAGTGTCCTCATCATGGGATTCCTCATTGTATCTAGTTGGAGACATTTTATAATGGTCTCAATGCACATACAAGATTAATGGTAGATGCTTCTGCGAATGGTGCAATTTTGTCTAAGTCTTATAATAAGGCTAATGAGATCATCGAGAGGATCGCTAGCAACAACTATCAATGGCCAACAAATCGAGCAGCTTCAGGAAGACGTGTAGCGAAGTTCATGAAGTTAACGCCCTCACGTCATTATCAGCTCAGGTATCGTCTATTTCCTCTATGTTAAAACAGTTTACCGTTAATAGTGTTAATAATTTTGTAGCTCAGCCGCCAAGTCAGTTTGAAGTAGTTTCCTGCGTGTACTGTGGGGAAGGTCATTCTTTTGAGAATTGTCTATTAAATCCCGAGTCAATATACTATGTGGGGAACCAACATCAAAATAGGAGTGGACAAGGACCCTAGTCCAACTTCTATAATCCTTCATGGCGTAATCATCCTAACTTTTCTTGGAGCAACCAAGGAAATGGACCGAACAACAACTTTATACAACATAGACCTAACCAATCTCAAGGATTCAATCAGCAAGCTCCAAAACCACCTCAAGCTGAGTCATCAAACAATTTGGAGAACTTTTTGAAAGCGTACATGGCAAAGAATGACACTTTGATCCAGAGCCAAGCAGTAAAACTGAAAAATTTGGAAAACCAAATGGGTCAATTAGCTACGGAGCTTCGTAATAGACCACAAGGATCCTTGCCGAGCAATACTGAGAATCCAAGAAATTTGGGTAAAGAACATATCAAGGCAGTGACATTGCAAAGTGGTAAAATTCTTTAACCCCGAATGATTGATGTCAAAGATGAGCCTGTTGAGAAAAAGGAAAGTCAACCAGCTATTAAAGTTCCTACATCAAAAGAGTCAGAATCTTCAAAGTCTGATAAGGTAAATCCTAACTCAGTGAATTCAAATACTTTAACATCTTCTTTAGATGAAGATTTACCTACTCAGAAGAGTTGTCCGATTCAACCGAAAGTTTCATCACCTCCATATCCACAAAGATTGCAGCAACACAAGTAGAAACAGGAGGTGCAATTCAAGAAGTTTTTGGATGTTCTGAAGCAGTTTCACATCAATATTCCGTTAGTAGAGGCTTTAGAACAAATGTCAAATTATGTTAAGTTTATGAAGGATATACTATCCAAGAAGAAATGACTTAGTAAGTATGAGACTATTGCCTTGACGAAGGAGTGCAGTGTGTTCTTGCAGAACAAGCTGCGGCTAAAATTAAAAGACCCAGGAAGCTTTATTATACCCTGTAACATTGGTGAATCTTACTATGGTAAAGCTTTGTGTAACTTAGGAGCGAGTATCAATTTGATGCCTAAGTCAATTTTCAAGATGCTAAGGATAGGTGAAGTAAGACCTACAACTGTGACGCTTCAACTAGCAGATCAATCTTTAGCATATCCCGAGGGAAAGGTTAAGGATGTTCTGGTAAGAGTTGATAAATTTATTTTTCCTGCTGATTTTATCATCTTAGATTGAAGCAGATAAGGAAGTGTCGATCATCCTTTGGAGACCTTTCCTAGCCACGGGAGGAACGTTAATTGATGTGCAGAAGGTGAACTTACCATGAGATTCAAGACTATCAGGTAACCTTTAACATTCTTAAAGCTATAAAATTTCTCGATCCAACAGAAGACCGTTCAGTTATGGAAGAGATAGAAACCTTGGTTTCTATGGAAAGCAATTTTGAAGAAGATCCATTGGAGAAAGCCTTAGAGTTTGAGCCTTTGGAGGATAAAGAAGGTGAAAAAAACATGGCTCTGATGGAAGCCAATCCGAGAAATTTTATTCAATCCACACGGTTTGAACCGTTGGAGTTAGAAGTCAGAGAATTTGTGCAGCCAAAGTTGTCAATCGAACCACCTAAACTTTAACTAAAGGTACTTCCTTCCCATTTAAAATACGTTTATTTAGGTGACTGTTCTACTTTGCCTGTGATTATTTCAACAGAACAGATGAAATATCAAGAGGAGCAACTAATTGCTATTCTAAAGAAATTTAAGAAAGCAATCGGTTGGACCATAGCTGATATTCGAGGTATGAGCCCTTCTTTTTGCATTCATAAAATTATCTTAAAGGAAGGTGAAAGAGCTCGAATTGATGGGCAAAGGAGGCTCAATCCTATTATGAAAGAAGTTGTCAGAAAGGAAGTGATCAAATGGTTAGATGCGGGAATCATCTACCCTATTTCAGATAGTTCGTGGGTAAGTTCTATGCAATGTGTACCGAAGAAAGGTGGAATCACGATTGTTAAAAATGAGCATTGATTCCAACGAGAACTGTTACTCGTTGGAGAGTTTGTATTGACTATAAAAAGTTTAATAAAGCCACTCGGAAGGACCATTTTTCGTTACCTTTTATGGATCAGATGTTAAATCAACTGGCAGGTAATGAATTCTATTGTTTTTTAGATAGCTATTCGGGATATAACCAAATAGTTGTAGCTCTAGAGGACCAACATAAAACAACCTTTACTTGTCAGTACGGTATGTTTGCTTTTAGGTGAATGCCTTTTGGTTTATGCAATACACTTGCAACAATTTAGCGATGCATGATGACAATATTCACTGATATGGTTGAAAATTTTGTTGAGGTTTTCATGGATGATTTTTCTATTTTTGGTAACACTTAAGATATTTGTTTAAGTAATTTGGCTAAGGTGCTGAAGAGATGCAAAGAGATGAATATTGTCCTTAACTGGGAGAAATGCCATTTTATGGTTAAAGAAGGGATTGTCTTAGGGCATAAAATCTCAAACAGAGGAATTGAAGTCGATAAAGCAAAGGTAGATGTAATTGAAAGATTACCAGCCCCAATCAATGTGAAAGGAGTCAGAAGTTTCTTAGGCCATGCAGGTTTTTACCGAAGGTTTATCAAGGATTTTTTAAAAATTTCTAAACTTTTTTGTTTGTTGTTAGAGAAAGATACAGTGTTAAATTTTAAAAAAGCATGTCTGGAAGCTTTTGAAGATTTAAAAAAACGGTTAATCTCATCCCTAATAATTGTTACACCTGATTGTAGCTCACCTTTTGAGTTGATTGGCGATGCAAGCGATTATGCCGTTGGAGCTCTGATGGGTCAAAGGAGAAACAAATGTTTCACCTTATTTACTATGCAAGTAGAATTTTGACGAGAGCCCAACTCAATTATACAGTAACTGAAAAGGAACTCTTTGCTATAGTTTTTGCTTTTGACAAGTTCCGTTCATATCTTATAGGTGCCAAACTTACAGTATTTACTGACCATGCGGCCATTAAATACTTGCTCATGAAGAAAGATGCGAAATCGAGGTTAATTTGTTGGATACTTTTACTCCAAGAATTTGATCTTGAGATCCAAGACAAAAAAAGGTGTCGAAAATCAAGTAGCTGATCATCTGTCGAGGTTGGAGCAAGATGAGGTAACTCAATCATGTGTGCCTATCAACGAGAATTTCCCAGATGAACACTTATTTGAGGTAAGTCGCATTCATGTAACACCTTGGTTTGTTGATTTTGCCAATTATCTTGTACGTGGAATAATGCCTCGAGAAATGACATACCAACAAAGGAAGAAATTCCTTCATGATAGTCGGTATTATTTTGGGAGGATCCGTTTTTATATAAATAGTGTGCAGATAATATAATTCAAAAGTGCATAGCTAAAAGTGAGATTGTTGAGATCTTGTATCATTGTCATTCATCTCCAAGTGGGGGACACTTTGGTGGTTCACATACTGTAGCAAAGATTTTGCAAGCAGGTTTCTTTTGGCCTACACTATTTAAAGATGCTTATGCTTATGTGAAGAACTGTGATAGATGCCAAAGGATTAGAAATATATTAAGGAGAAATGAGATGCCCTTGACAAATATTTTAGAGATTGAGTTATTCGACGTTTGGGGCATTGACTTCTTAGGCCCGTTTCCTTCTTCATATAGGAACAAATTATCTTAGTTGCTATGGACTATGTATCCAAGTGGGTTGAAGCTGAAGCATACCGTACAAATGATGCAAAGGTAGTCATGCGATTTCTACATAAGCATGTGTTTACACGATTTGGGACTCCAAGAGCTATTATTAGTGATGAAGGTTCTCATTTTGTGAACAAATGGCTTAAGTGGTTGCTTGACAAATATGATGTTAAGCACAAGATTGCTACTGCTTATCACCCCCAATCGAATGGGCAAGTTGAAAGAGTGAACCGTGAAATCAAAGGTATCCTTGAAAGGGTAGTACGCCCTAGCAAAAAAGATTGGTCTCGAAGGCTCGATGATGCATTATGGGTCTATCGAACAGCATTTAAGACACCGTTAGGAATGACTCCTTACATGTTAGTCTTTGGAAAGGCATGTCATTTGCCATTAGAGTTGGAGAATAGAGCTCACTGGGCTTTGAAGCAGTTGAACTTTGATCTCAAGCAAGCCGGTGAGAGAAGGATGTTACAACTTGATGAGTTGGAAGAGCTGAGGTTGTTTTCCTATGAGAATGCCAAAATGTGTAAAGAAAGATCAAAGAGATGACATGATAGCCATATACAACCTCGCGAGTTTAAAGAAGGTCAGAAGGTTTTGTTGTTTAAGTCAAGGCTGAAGTTATTTCCTGGAAAGCTTAAATCCCGATGGAAAGGACCCTATACCATCTACCGAGTTTATCCTTATGGAGTTGTTGAATTATACAACAATTATGAAGCTACATTTAAAGTTAATGGTCAATGTCTCAAACACTATTGGGATGGTGAAGTTGAGCGAGTTGAATCCTCGTTCAAATTAACAAACCCTTGATTTTTCATGAACTCATTTGTAAATAAATAAATAATTAGAACTTATTTTCTTAACTTAGTACATTTAATTAATTTTGGCTAAGGAGATTGGAACTTAAGTGGGACCACTGTGACCCCTCTAACCTTTCCTAGGAATTAATTTAATGTAATTTGTTAAGAAGAAATTTTCAAATTAAGTTTTAAAAATTTTAAGTCTCATTTTTTGTTGTTTAAATTTTAATTTTTATGCTAATAAAGAGGGTCAATTTTGGCTTAAGTACTAATTAGTTTTTTTTCTTGAGTAAGTCTGTAAATACAGTTTGAGTTTGAGGCCCAAGACAGCAAAAAGAAAGGAAAATATCCATGCTTTGCCGCCACTCCCATTACTTGCTGCCCAAGTAACCCTAATATAGCTAAATTTTTGCTACATGTTGCCCTAGTTTTTCCCTATATAAACCCCTCTTCATTCTACTATTTTTCATATCCCTCAAAGCAATTTACTTAACCCTAAAAATCCTTAAATTTCCCTCTTGTGCCGCTAGCCTCAAATCCTTAAAGAAACCCTAGTTTTTCTTCCCTTGTTGTCGAAATCACCTATTGCTACCGCAAGAAGATTGTCGAAGCACCAACATTACTACCGCACACCGTCGTTATCGTCACCGCACACTATCGTGGCTATGCATGCTATCATTGCCGCCACACCATCCTTCCCAGCGCAAGGTTTTTGTTGTAGTAAGTCATTACACCACCTTGCCGATTTCTCTTCTCTCCCTTGTGCCGAAACTTCGCCGAAATTTTGGGAAAAGATACCATGTCTCGCAAAAGAACTAGATCTTCAAAGACTACTCCTGAAAACCCAATTTTGATCGATTAAGAAGTGAAAGAGAGATTTGATTCAATCTTCAAGCATCAACTTATGATGCCGGACAAAGGTTTTAACTTGAAGAGTCATGATTTGATGGTTGTTCCTGTACCGATTAGAAACAAAATCAATGCTCTCAAGTGGGAACGATTCTGTGATGCTCGTTCACTTCCCGATGATGAACTAGTTCGAGAGTTCTATGCTAGTTTGACTATGCAAGATGCTACTGAGGTTATCGTTCGAAAGAAAAAGGTACCTCTTACTTCTAAGTTTATTAATGATTTGTTTAACTGACATGATGTTGAAGAAGATGAGTAATACCCTATGATGAACAATATCAATTGGGATTTTCTTCAATAAGTGCTTGATGTTGTGACAAATCCGGGATCCCAATGGATTATAAGAAAGTTTGGGAGCCATTCTTACTGAAGGGAATACCTAAAGCCGGTAACAAAGGTATGGTTTTATTTATTTCGCTACAGTTTCATGCCTATCTCACATATTCCACCATCTTGATGGAATGAATGCTCTTGTTGTATGCAATTTTGACAGAAAAGTCCATTAATGTTGGGAAAATTATTCTCAAGGAGATTCATGATTATACTAAAAAGAAGACAGGAAGTGCTTATTTCCTATCATTAATCACTTCACTTTGCTTAAGGGCCCATGTTAAAACACAAGCAAATCTAAAGGGGCAATATGTTCAATGGTGCATTACAAATCATGATCTTGAAAGGTTAGTAGAGAAGGTGCATGAGCTGAATCAAGGCAAGCAAGAAGAGCCAACTGAATCAACAAATAAAACTAAAACTGAAGCTAATTCAGTTACAGACACTGAAGAAGAAGAAGAATCTGATAAGGAACCGAACAGTCCTAAACCAGTTTAAGGATCTGCAAACCTTGAACCAAAGGTTGAGCCAGAAGAAGAAACAATCAAGCTAAGTGTTGAACCTGAATTTACAACTCTAATGCCGACTTCTACAAGTACTTTAAAGAAATCGGAGTTGTCAATTATGATGGATATGTGCAAGTTCATGCACAATCAACAATAAACTTACTGGAAATATGCAAAGATTAGAGATGACACAATTCGAAATGCTTTTAAGAATATCTCTAACACTTTTTTTCCTGAGTTCCCAAATGCTATCTTTGAGACATGGAAGGAAGATACTGACTATGCAAGCGAAGATGGAGTTGAAGAAGATAAGGGGAATAAGTCAGAAAAATAAAAGGGGGGATTCTTTTCTTGTTATTTATTTAATTGTTTTTAGGTCTTTAGGAATTTATTTCTTTTGTAATTAGAATTTAATTTTGCAGAATAAAACATAGCAAGCATGAATAAACTTAACACTTCTTTAGAAAGAAAAAGACTAAGTGATGTGGTAATGGGAATGAACATGTCTAGGTTTGGATTGTTAAGAAAGACTTGGTATTTAAGCAGTCTTAGTGACTCACCTCTCTTTCCTTATAACCCTACTTGGTGTTCAGGTTTTATTCATTACTTTGTTCTTACAATGAGGACATTGCTTCTTTTTAAAGGTGGGTAAGGCAAATAAATTGCTCAAATTTTTAAATTTTTCAAGTATGTTTCAATCATTTCTATCATAAGTATGTTTTAATAAATGAATGTTTAGAGAAACTTTTCGTCAATAAGATAGTTTGTATGCAAGTATTAATGATGATTCTACTTGAGTGAATGCATGTTATCATGAAGAATGGAATGCTTGTATGATCTTAGTCTTAGGTAATGTTTGCCATGGAAACTTAGTTTCTCTTGAGATTAGACATGCATGAAGGTTTATATCTTTAGAATTGACTTAGTAACTTTCTTGAGGCGAAATCCTAGGAGACATAAAAATCTAAAATGATATAGGCACTATTTCTTTGGATCGTTTGAGCCTTTTCAAGCCAACCTTATGATATTAAACCCTTGAAACTGTAATTTTGAGCTTAAAGGCCTGTTTATTGCAATGTACCTACATTATAAGCCACATTACCATCTTTTTAAGTTATCCTAATTTTGTGCACCCATATTAACTAAAGTTGTCTTGGTGATCAACATTTGAGGAAATTTTCAAAAAGATGTACATGCTCATGCTTAAAAAAAGACGAAGAAAGAGTGAAGAAAAGTTTGCTCAGTCTCTGAAAAGAAATGAGCATGAGTTCAAAATAAGTTTAGGAGTGCTCCAAATGTTCACTTAAAGAAAAAAGGTTGCATTTCGAGAAATCCAAGACAAAGTTAAAGGTTAAGATTTTGAAACTAAAATGTCTCATCTCTTAAAATCCCTACCTTTAACCGAGCCCCATTACAACCTTATAAAAGACCTATTGATTTGATGATTATGTCACCTACATTAGTGGAGAGGAAGTATTAAGTTCAACATATGAAGATCATAAATAAGCCTTATGATTGTTTTACTTGATTGATGAGAAGTTATGTTGAATGAAGAATGTTATCTGTGACTGTGACATACATACAAACTATGATTCATGTCGACATATTTTGAAACTTAGTATAAAATCTAAAAATATTTGCATATGAATTACTTGTTAATAAAGAAGATCTATGAACATGAAGTTATTAATGCATGATTATGGGACAAAGATTTGATGCTGCTTACACAACTAGCAATTTTGCCTTAGCAAGACCTTTTGCTATGCATGAGCATTACTCAGGACGAGCAATGATTTAAGTTTGGGGGTGTGTAAACTGAAAAATATATAGGATTTTTCCTATGTAATTTATCACCTTTTTACTTAAATTCATTGCTAAAACTAAGTAAATGTTTAATAAATTAATGAAATATGTGAAAATATGAAATTAGGACATAGAAATTATTAAAATGTGATTTTATGCTTTATTATATAGTTTTCATGCATAAAATGGCGTATTTTATATTTATTTGAACATATTATATTTTTAAGACATAAAGTGGGCAATGTATGATTAAATTAAATAATAAAATATAAAATCATATTTAATAATTCATTCTAAAATATTTCATTAAATAATTTGGGTTGAATTAATTAATTAAATTGGGTTAAATTTATTCTTTAATCCTTTAATTAATTAATTTTTAACAGGTCTAATAAACTTTGTTGGATTACAAAACCGTCCAAATTGAAGACCAAGTCAACTCAATTTCGGCTACACATGGCTGTCCACATAAACTACTTTTTGGTTTAATTGCACAAGGTCCCTGCAATATTAAAGAAATCAGAGATTTGCTCGAAGATTTACATTTGACTGAGTCTCAGTCCTGAGTTGCTATGGCATTTAAATTGCTTAAAAATCAAGCAAAATTCAACTCAAAATCCACTATTCATGGCCGGTCACCCATTGAAGAAGCTTGAAGAGACTAAACCTCTCTATTTTTAGCAAACTACTCTACTCTCTTAACCTATAAGTAAGACCCCATTTCACCATTCCTAATCATCCCTTATTCCTTAAACATACAACATTCTCTCTTTTCTCTCTAGCAAATTCCCATTTCCCACGCCTAGCATCATCTCTTCATAGAGATTTTAGCAATTAAGCCTTTTAAAGAGCCCTTGGTCGGCCACCTTGGAGAGCCATCAGCAAAGGAGCAAAGCGAAGGAACGAAGGAGCCCTCTTCGATCAGAGTCTTGGGTGACAGCCGCTTTGATTTGGGTTTAATCTTTCTTTTCTTTAATTTAATCTGAAATGTTTGCTATGTGTTCTTTGTTCTTGTTTACAACAATGTTAGCTTAATTTTATTTACGCTAGGATAATTGCTTTGATTAAATAATATTTATTTGATTCATGCTTATGATGTTTGTGCCTCAATCGATCATGTTTTCAATTAAAATCAAGTCTGTATTTCATTCATACGTGATTGAAATACACCTGAATTAGCTGAGCGATCCTAACCAAACAATGGCTAGTGGACACATAATTGAAATGTGCATGCTCAGTTTAGATCCTAACCCGATTAAATTGCAGGTTGCATAACAACCCTAACCAAGCTCTGTTATCTACATAGTTTTTAGATTTATGTGATTAAACTGTTTCAGACCTAACACGTCCCTGTTACCTCACATGAATGCTAAGAAACCCTTAGTAAATAAGGATCAATAAAATGCATATTTACTAAGTAAAGGATTCCGAAAGGACCTAATGTGGTTTCCAAACTCTTGAAAGATCGAGTTGCCATGGAATGTTTTTTCGAATGTTATTAAGCATGTTGATAATAAATTGAATTTAATCAAAGTAATTGTCCTAGTTTATTTATATTATAGTTGTTGTGAATTGTGTTTAATTTTGCTAAAATCCATTTCATACATATACTCTGCATACTTAGGTTAATTTGCATTAGGGATCATTGCATTTAATATGTTTAATCATCACTTCTCAATCATATTGTGTTTTTAAATTTACCAAGTTTTTAATATAATTTTACAATTAAGTGATTTAACACAAATACAATCCTTGTGGAGACGATAACTTGATACTTACGTATTACTTGATAACGACTATGTACACTTGCACAAACCTACGTGTTACAGTTATGTTTCTTGAGAAGACGGCAGATTGAGTCACATTTCTCGATTAATTGTGAAATAAATCTTCCGATATAATTCAACCTCCCTAAGAAACCTCGAATTTCTTTTTGAGTGCGCGGTGGTGGTAACTCTTGTATGTATTTGACTTTGTCTGGATCGATCTCAATACCTCTCTTGCTGACCATGAAGCCTAACAATTTGCCTGAAGTATCTCCGAAGGTGCATTTAGCTGGGTTTAACCTTAGCTGGTATTTCCTCAACCTAAAGACCAATTTCTTCAAGACTTTCACATGTTCTTCCCCATTTCAAGATTTTGCAATCATATCATCAACGTAAACCTTGATTTCTTTATGCATCATATCATGAAACAAGGTTACCATAGCTCTTTGATATATTACTTCCGCGTTCTTAAGTCTAAACGGCATCCCTTTATAACAAAAGGTTCCCCACATCGTGACGAAAGTGGTCTTCTCCATATCTTCAGGATCCATCTTTATCTGGTTATATCCGGAGAAGCCATCCATGAAGGAGAACAATGAATGTCCCGCCGTGTTGTCAACTAGAGTATCAATATGGGGTAACGGGAAATTCTCCTTTGAGCTTGCCCTGTTTAAATCTCTATAATCGACGCACATTCGTACCTTTCCATCTTTCTTAGGGACTAGGACAATATTAGCTACCCATTCGGAATACTTGATCACTTGGAGGAAACTAGTGTCGAACTACCTTTTAACTTCTTCTTTTATCTTTAATAGCACGTCAAGCCTCATCCTTTGAAGCCTCTGTTGAACAAGTTCACAACCTTCCTTTATAGGGAGTCTATGTACCACAATATCGGTGTTTAACCCAAACATATCCTGATACGACCACACAAAAACATCTTTGAACTCTTGGAGCAGCTTAATAAGATCCTGCCTTGTTTCCACGGAAATGCTCATCCCGATTTTTACTTCCTTCTTTTCCTCCTCATTTCTAGACTTGTGACTTTCACTGACTCTTTATGAAGTAGGATTTGTTTTTCATCTTGCTCCGCCATTCTTAACAAATCGGGAGACAAGTTACAATCTCGGTTCTCTTCAAAGTCTTGAAATTCCTCTGAACAAATATCTTGCTCAAAAAGGAGCTCCGAGTCTACAATAGTATTACTAATATCATTGATATCAAAAGACCAATTAGAGGGATAAGAGGAGATCCAAAGAAACAAATGGATTGATTACATGGTATGATTATGAATGAAAATAACATTTTGACAAAGGAAAAAATACTTGTCAAATTGAATAAGAATAAATTAAATTGAAGAATGGTTAATTGTATAGTAAAATGTTTGTTAAATTGTAAAAATAAATAAAATTGCGAAGTGTAATGGGAAACGCATTTTTCATTAAAATAGTTGATAATGATAATGAGTCTTTTACAAAGATCGTTACTACTCTTAGGCCTAGAGTAGTAGGTGTGTTTTGAGCATTACTCTGAAGAGGCCCTAAAGACTATAGGGAGTTCTTCTACAGTCTAGTTGTTTAGAGTACTCTCAGGGGTGTAAGGACGAACTTCTCACAAGTTTCCTTCTTCATTTCCTTCTTCAGATATAGCGTTGATGCTTAAATCCTTCATTATTCCTACTACTTCAGTCAATCTCTTCTCCTTCTCTTCCAATTTTATTCCTTGAATTGATTATTCCCCCTGATATGAACGTTTTTTATATATGTGGAAAAACCATTGGCTCCCAACTAATCTCTTCCTCGACTAAATGAACTGTTCTGCTCTCCTACTTCTTCTCTATCTCCTTTTTTTCTCTCATATCTGGTTTGTGCCCCAGGCCAAAGCGATCTCTTTTATCTACCAACATCAGCACATTGATCCTCCCTTGGAAATATCTTCCTAGTGCCTTTCCTGTTAACGCTCCTTTCTCGACAGTCATTTGTAGACCCATTCTTATGTTTTTTGATATTTTAGGTGTGGGGATCTTGTTTCCTTCGACAATGAAGCTTGCATTAACAAATTCCAAAGACCGGAAAGAACATTCCAAGGCCTCTTCATCCGCTCTGATGTAGGGTGCGACATTTGCAATTGACGCAATTATATCTTCCTTAGCACTGATTGTGACTAATCGACCTTCAGTCACCAATTTCAATTTCTGGTGTAGTGATGATGGTACTGCCCCTGCCGAATGGATCCATGGTCTTCCAAGCAAGCAGTTGTAGCTTGGTTTGATATCCATTACCAAGAAGTCTACTTCGTATGAGTTTGGACCGATTAACAGTAGTATCTCAATCCTACCCATTACCTTCCTTTCCGTCCCATTGAATGCTCTCACTGTATTGTGACATGCTTTTATGTACGAACTATCGATCGGCAACCTCTTTAGTATTGTTAATGGCAGAACATTCAGAGCTGAACCATTATCGATCAATACACAAGGCAATGTGTAACCTTTACAGCGGGTGGTGATATGTAATGCTTTTGTCGACCCCATATCTCCTTGGGGTATCTCATCATCATTAAAAAAATGAAGTTATCGGTGCTTACATTACTAACCAAGCGATCTAGCTTGTTTACTATGATGTCATCGGCTACATAGGTCTTATTTAACACTTTCATTATTGCGTTACGATGTGCTTCCGAACTTAATAATAGTGTCAAAATCAATATGCGAGTCGGCTATTTGTGCAACTACTCCACCACGCTACATTAACTGTGCTTTAGGAATTTCAAGAATTCCCTAGCTTCTTTTTTTGTTACTGGCTCATTGATTAGCAACTTTGGTCCATCAGTCTTTCCTTTTTTGGGCTCTTTCAGGGCTTTTCCCTTAAATGTTTCATTTTCCATGCTCATGGGGTCATAGCTATTTCCACTGCGTGTGATAAGACTCACATCTTGAGCTCCGTCTAATACAGCTTTGGAATTCTCACCCCTTGATATCATCACATTACCATCATAATTCCAAGGTACCCTTTTGCTATCCTTATAGGGAAAGGCTACGGGTTTTTGGATTATGATTTTGGGGATTGCTCTTTCTTCGATTTTGTTGCTCCTCGGTCGAGAGATGATTATCATTGGGTGATCGACCCCAAAAATCTTTTGGTTGTGTGCTCCTCGAACGCACATATTTCTTCCTCCTCTTCATCTTCTTCAAAGAATTTTAACTCTTTATTATCCATCAAACCTTGTACAATGGTTTTGAACTCGTCGCACCCTTGGATTTCATGTCCTTCATTATCGTGGAACTCACAGTAGTATCCTATTCTTACTACTTTCCTTGAATTTTGGGTGATCAAACCCACTTTCACCATCTCACACCACACCCACTTCAACAGTGATCTCACCTCTTCAACACGGGTTTTGATCTTTCTACTTTTTCCTCTAACTATTGCATTCACCCCTTGATCGGGATGATTGGGTAGTGGATTCCCTGATACATTGGGACTTGCAGGGTCCTCGAATCTTAGTACCCCAACGTTGATGAGTTGTTGAATATGTCTTTTCAAGGCTGCGCAGTTCTCATTGAATGTCTTGCTATTCCAATGTGATACTCATATCGAGCGTTCGTATCGTACCATTTTGGAAATGACGGTAGCAATGGTTTCAGATGGGCTAGTGATATGAGGTGTTCATTAAATAATCTCTGGTAAAGTTTTTTGTACATCATGGTGATGGGAGTCAATTCAATGTTTGACCTCAAGCCAAACCCTTGCCTTGGAGTTCTTTGGTAATTATTTATTATGGTCTTGGGCGATGCCATTACCATTGGCTCCTAATAACTTGTCTTGTACTGGTTCGTGTTGTTGATTTCATTTTCCTTTTTCTTGGGGGCCATTCTCTTAACACCTTCCCCCGCGTCAATTTTTCCACTCCTGATCGTATTCTCGATCATTTCCCTTGACATGACCATGTCAGAAAAGCTCTTGGTAGTGCTTCCTAACATATGGTTAATAAAAGGGGCCTTCAAAGTATTAATGAACAATATAGTTGTTTCCCTTTCCAACAATGGTGGTTGTACTTGGGTTGCTATGTCTCTCCATCTTTGAGCGTATTATCGGAAGCTCTCATTTGGCTTCTTCTCCATTCTCTGCAGGGTCAGTCTATCAGGTGTCATGTCAGTTACATGACTGTATTATTTCATAAATGCTTGTGCTAGATCTTTCAATGAGCTTATTTCGGCACGACTCAGCTGATTATGCCATTTTACCGTAGATCCTGCTAGACTATCCTGGAAACAGTGTATTAATAACTTTCATTATTAATATACCCAGTCATCTTCCTACAGAACATGGTAATGTGTGCCTCAGGGAAGTTAGTCCTGCAGTATTTGTAAAATTAGGTGTTTTAAATTTTGGGGGGAGCAATAGGTTTGGGACAAAGCTCAACTCAGCGTCAATATCGTAGAAGGTATCAGCGCCTTCCATTGCTTTCACCTTTACTTCCAACCATTTGTATCTGTCCTCCAGCTGTCCAGGGATCTCAAGCCTTCTTCTTTCTGTCTCCTTTACGTCATCCAAGTTATAGACGACAGGATTGGCTACATTATCTTCGGGATTGGAACCTGATCCCATTTGGAAATTTGCTAGCCCTGACATGCCGTCGAGGTATTATTGTGCTCTTATTGTTACAGGTACCCCACGTGGGTACGTTTTTGGCGGTGCTTGAATATGCACAGAAGCATAGCCTGAGAGATATCTAGGCTCCTCACTTTCCTCCCTTAGGCTTATAGCAGGACCTTTTCCTTTGTCAGCCCCTTCTCTTATCAGTCGAGTTAGCTCACTTATAATGCTCCTTTGAGATTCTATAATCTGGTCCTTCACATCTTGTTGTACCTTTGCCAAATTGTCTTGCAGCTGCTCTTGCATTTCCTTTTGGATTTGTTCTAAACGTTCGATTCTTTGTTCCATTACTTTTAGAGTACCGTAATGATATGATTTGTCTATGGTTTCTGATTTAACTATTTAAGATTTTAATTAATTAGGGATATTTTCTTCAAATTTAATGCATGTTAATGAAATGCAATGCTCATGAATGCATGATGCATATGCAAGAAAAGGCATTGATTTTGAATTCAATTCCAGTAGAACAAATTCTCTAGAAGACAAACTTCTTTACATAGAGTGAATTACATAAACAGCTTTGCCTTACTGCCTAAAGCTTTGATCTTCCTAAGAAGTCCGGGTAATTTTTGTCTCCGCCTCGATTTTGATTCATATTGCGTGCTCAATATATCAGCTTCAACGGCTAATGCTTGCATGTGATCAGCCTCTCATTTGGGTGAGTGCTTTTCCCATTACATAGTTTCTATCTTCAACCTATCTCTAAGTCTATCGAAAGTGCCACTCATTAGTTTCTAGATTCCTTTTGAGGATCTCGATTCAAATTTCATTGATTTGGAGTGAGACCTCAAGTTCTTGCACCCTTTTCCTCAACTCCTTACTCTCAGCCAAACTCGCCCTAAGTTCCATGATGGAGTTTCGGTTGCGATGTCTACTTAGTGACTCTTCTAACTCCATTATTCTAGCTTCTAACCCGGTTATTTGGGCTTTCAGTTCAGCCTTCTCGACTTGTCTTTCTAGCAGTTCTCCTTTCACGATGTTCTCTCGAGCTTGAACATCTTGGATTTCCTTTTCCATTGTTTCGCTTGATCTTTTTGCTTTTGAATTTCTTGCCGCCATTAATTTGATGTCTTACCTAATCCAGTGGTTCTCATGGACGGACGAAGTTTCTTATAATCCTTCTTCATGTCTTCTAAGTTTTCTTCAGCTTTGTTTTTTTCTTTCCTTAATTTTTCGGCTTCCAACTTATGGATATCCACATCCAATCCTAACTTCATCTTTTCTTCTTCCAAAACCTCTATTCTCTTCCTAAATTTTGCACTCTTCTTCTCAAAGTCTTGTTTCGTAATGTCTATCTCTGATGGGACCTCTTGCAAATATTCCTCTATTGACCGAACATCTTCGAGATTTGGTGATGGAGTGTTATCATTAACCCTTTTGTTTCTTCGTCAATCATAGTTTGACGTTGTCAATGAGCTTGCATTGAACTTTTTCATCCTATGTACTTCTTTCCTCAATACGAGTAAAGGAGTGTATCCTATAGCACCCCGTACTTTGAGTAAAGGAACCCAATCGAAACTGCCGCAACGAGAGAGAATCTAATCAGGGATAAACCAAGGTGCATACCATTCAACATCCTCATCCCGAAGGTTTTGAAGAATAGCCATCCACTTTTCCTCGGATATATTCTACTCCCTTTGTGTGGCAACGAATTCCTTCAAAGGTGAGAAATCTACCGAGAATACTTTGCACGAAAATTTCTCTACCTTCTAGAAATGATTGTGAAACCAAGCCATTAAAAGTGGTGCACAACCGATGAACCTCCCTTCTGCTTCTCTTTGACAAACGTTTAATGATCTGAAGGTCTTAGAGAGGATTGTTGGGATAGGAGTGGTTCCTTTGCTAAGCCGATCAAAAAGACTTGCAACTGCATCTTCTACATGCCCTAATGCTTTTGGGAAAAGGATTAACCCGTTTATGCCAAGAGCAAAAATATCGATGCGTTTCTTCACATCCGAGTGTGCCAGTATTAGATCTCGTAAACTTTTCCAGTTGATACACTTATTATCTCCTTTTACTTTGATCTGAAACACAACCCACTATTCACTCATTCCAATTATGTTCATCAATCTTTTCAAAAAGGTTGGGACACATGCATCTTTCGAGTATGCCTTGTCGACTTGAATTCTGGGGCAACAAATCAATACGGTGTATTCTTCCACTATGGGTATCATGTCGAAGTTTCCAAAGGTAAACAGCTATATGCAGGATTCCAGTGTACAGTGAGAGCTCGAAAGAGGTGTTTGTTTATCTTCACCTCGAGTAAGTAGGGTAGGTCTCCGTATTCTTTATAAAACATTTGCTTAATCTCATTATCCTACTGACCTCAAATGTCTTTCAACTCTTGCAAACTGTTTTGAGTCACTTTTATCTGAGTATGATCTCAGAATTCTGATAAATGCCCCTCTTTCAAACTGTCTCCTTTCTTGTGCTGTCGTTCCTCTGACCATAAGTGCACGACCATGTTATCTTCCACTTTATCAAGAAATCCGTCTTCCATGACAAAATTGTCTATTTGGTAATCGAGCTTAAACCAATACCTTTTCTTCTATGATGATGCAATGCAAGCAAAAGAGATAAAACAGAATAAGTTAGCAAAACACATCAATATCAATATACAGGTATAAAACAAAGAACCTAAGAACCTGTCTTGGATAGTTGCTAAAAGGTTCAGTATAACTCCTTCTAAGCAAGTACTAATGGCTCATAATATGTGGTTTAGGCTCTAGAGTAAAGGGTACCCAAAACAGCAGATTCCTTGATCCTCACCCATTACAGGCTCATACGGATGAGCTCGGTTTAGGAGGACACATTTCCCACATGTTTGCTGATGGTATTACAAATGACATATATTTTCTCCCTAATTTAGTGTTTTAATTGTCTCTTTTATATCTCATTTAGCATGCATCATAAGCATTTTATACTCAGTTTTCATATTTTCTAATTCATTGCTAGTTAGTTTAAATTCTTGTTATTTTTATCTATTTTTGTACTAATATCGACGCAAGCAACCGATATATTGCGTCTTAGAATTGTCAACGCAGAAGCTCAGCCTAGAATATCAATATTGGTAGAATGCAGCCACAAGATCAGCTTAGAATTGCGACCAAGAAATGTCGTCGTATTGAATTTGAACCTCAAATGAGTAGACTCAAGTTGAATTTACATCTGGAAGCACCAGCATAGGAATATCACAGGTGTCATCACAATTACAATCTCAGATTACGACCAACAATGTAGCGACAACCTGTAAATGTCTGAAGAATACACTAGATCTCCATGAGTGCACAGCTGTACTCTAACCAACTTTGACAGCTGCAAAAAATCTAGATCTGGATCTAAGAATGAAGGCTGAAACCTGTAACATTTTGAAGACTATAAACAGATGTACAGAGAATGAAGAAAACATCAAGAGCTAAAGGATTAAATTCTACAAATTCTTTGTGATTTTGATATTTGAGCTGGGAATTGGGAAGCTGATGAAGCATGTATGCAATAACTTCTGACGCGAGGTTTTTTGTGCTGGGCAAGAGGAATGATTAAGGAGTAGTCTTAGTAATCTAGAGATAGTAAGTTTCGATTGTACTCTTTAATTTTTCTTTTGACGATGATATATTCTAATGACATTAAATGAATATAAGAGTATCATTTGGTGTTAGATTATTTTGACTCTTATTTAATACTGCTTATCTGTTTATTCTTGGATCTAACCACTTTAAGTACGAGAGTGAAATTGCAGTATGCTGACATCGAGAGATGCGGTGACAAGTTAGGTTAACAAGTAAGTTAGCCGAGAGCTACTTGGGATTAGACAGATTCCAGTCACTTGTTCTTGGATGCGCAACATTGCTCACACCGAGAGGTGGAGTGATTGTGGGTATTTAAGTTTGGATTAAATAGAGAGTTGTTATTGGTAAGAACTCAAGAGAGATTTATTGCTGCAATAATTCATCTAAACTTTACCTTGTCGACACATTCAGCATTGCAACTTTGCAGAATCAATGAACCATTCCTACCCTTTTACACTTGATCATTTTTACATTTCGTGCATTTAAACATTCAGCACTCAACACATTTGATTTACTTTCAGTATATTGACATTTAACTCTGATTGCATTGACAATATCAACTATTTTAGTGTGCAGATCTGATATAATTGCACTGACATCTTTACTCACATTTTACTCATTTTCAGTATTAATTGCTCCAACAATTAACATCAAGAACCCATTTCCTCGTGCGATTGATATCCAATAGAATTTTCTATTAACTATACTTGCATCGACGTGTGTACGCTTGCACAATCGCTGTGACGTTTCAGACGCGATCAAGTTTTGGCACCGTTGCCGAGGAAATTGGCATTTGTTTGATGCTTACTTTTGTAGTTGCAATTAATTCTACTTACTTAACTTTTAATCTCTACTAATTTGTTTATATTTCTCTACTTGTTTTCTTTTTTATATTTTCAATTATTGCATGTCCACAAGGAGAAATCCTAAGGACATTGTGAGCTTTGATCCAGAGCTTGAGAGGACACTAAGGAGGAGAAGGCAAGAACAAAGGAAAATGGCTGGTAATAACAACAACAACAATTTACCACCATTGCTGCCATAAGATGGAGTTCCTCCAGTACTTCCACAAATTGTTAATGATATACCACCACCACATCCACAAGAAGAACAAGTACAAAATAGGACAATAAGAGATTTTGTTGTACCTATACTTGATGATTTACAACTAGCGGTTGTGAGACCAACTATTCAAGCTGGAAATTTTGAGCTAAAACTGGTGATGTTTCAGATGTTAAATTCAAATGGGTATTATTCTGGTTTTCCTCATGAAGACGCAAGAGAACATTTAAAATCATTTTTTCTTATTTGTGCATCCTTTAGTCAACATTGTGTCCCTAATGATTCCTTGAAAATGTAATTATTTCCTTATTCGTTACAAGGTAAAGCGAGAACATGGTTTTTGGGATTGCCGGCAGGATCAATTACATCTTGGAATGCATTAGCAACACAGTTTGTTTTGCGTTTCAATCCATCGACAATAAATGTGAGGTTGCGAAATGATATTACTGCATATCATCAGCTAGATGATGAGAAGTTACATACAACCTGGGAGCGTTACAAAACATTGCTTCACGCTGCCCAATGCATGGAATTCAGTAGGAGACCCAGATTGAAATTTTGTACAATGGTTTGAATGCTCAGACAAGGAACCTTGCCGACGCATCTGCTAATGGTCCCTTGTAAGATTGTAATTACAATGAAGTTGTAAGAATTCTAGAAAGGATTGCTCAGAACAACCATTAATATCTAATCTCTCGTTCTACACAGGTAAAACATAACCCTGGAGTTCTTGAGCTAGATGTTATTTCTTCTTTGTCAGCGCAGGTATCCTCATTGGCCAATATCATAAAGAATATGATGGGAACAAATGACGTTACTCCTATTCAAGTGGCCCAGCAATTAGATGCGCCGATATTTTCTTGTTAAATTTGTAGCGACAACCATAATTATGAGGACTGCCCACAACATGAAGAAAATGCTTTCTACGTCAACAACATCAGAGGGGGTTCATTTAATAACTCATAGAATAACCGATCTCAACAACCTTGGGGGAATCAAAATACTTCCATATTCAGATATGGAAATTCCTCAAATCAAGGGGGATATAGACAAGGGAGTTACAATAGCAATCCATAGCAGAATTATAATCAGAATTTGCAAATGAGTTCTCGTTCTGAACAGATGCGGTCAAATAGTCAGATGCAACCACAATCTCGATTATAGCTATAACAGTCTGTGCTGCCACATATCCAAGGACAGCATCACCAACATCAACAGCAGCAATTTTCTTAACTTAAGTCAAATCCTATGGTTGCTCTTGAGGCGATGATGCATGAGCATATCACATGAACTGAAGCAATAGTGCAAGGCAGCTCTTCTTCCATTCGAGCATTGAAAGCCGAGCTAGGACAGTTGGCTTCTAATCTCAGAACCAGGTCACCAGGCACTCTACCTAGTGATACTGAGAATCCTACGCAGATGGGAAGGAGCATTGCAAAGCAATCACGCTGAGGAGTGACAAGCAGACGATGGGACCAAGCAGTTTTGGCCAAGACCATGTCGATGCATCTGAACCACAACAACAAGAAGAGGATACAGCTGAAGGAATTCAAGTAAAAGAAATGATGAGGAACCAACTGTAGTGACATCTATGTTTACTGTTTGCCCAAAAAAGTTGTCAACGCAACTGGCAATGTCGACACTACCGAATTTCCCACAACAACCCAATGTTACACTACCTTTGCCATTTCCGCAAAGATTTAAAGAGAAAGTCCATGATAAAGAGTATCAAAAGTTTGTTTCTACTTTGAAACAATTGCATATTAACATACCTCTTGTTGATGCTCTTGTGCAGATACCTAGTTATGGGAAATTTATGAAAGAGTTGTTATCAAAGAAAAAGATATTATCCAAAATCGCGACGATTACACTCATAGAGGGGTGCAATGCTGTGCTTACAAATAAGTTGCCAACAAAGATGAAAGATCCTAGTAGCTTAACAATCCCATGCTCTATTGGAAATCATTATTTAGGTAAGGCTTTATGTGATTTAGGAGTAAGTATTAACCTTATGCCTTTGTCTACTTTTAAGAAATTAGGAATAGGTTCGATAAAGCCCACTGCGGTGACATTACAACTGGTGGTCAGATCTTTAGCACAACCTGAAGGCCAAATCAAAGATGTTCTTGTCCAAGTTGATAAACTCGTGTTCCCTGCTGATTTCATTATCCCAGACTGCGAAGCAGATAAAGAGGTGCCCATTATTTTAGGGAGGTCATTTCTAGCAACGGGATGCACACTTATCGATGTGTTCAAGGGAGAACTTGTCATGCGTCATAATGATGACCATGTAACCTTCAGTGTGTTTGAAGCATCTCCATCTGAACCTAAAGAACAATGTCACCATATCGACGTGTTGGACGAAATCATTATGAAAGAGTTTAATGCAAGAAGTTCAGCAATTTCAAATGACGATCCGACGACATCCACCGATGAAATCCTAGATGATTGTGTCGACAAAGAGGAGGTTAACAATTGTGAACTGAGACAAAATTGGCAATTGGAGTCTTTGGATTTGTCTAACAGGACAATTACAGTATTTAAACCAACTATTGAGCAAGCTCCTACCTTGGATCTAAAGCCATTGACAATGCATTTGAAGTATGTCTTCTTTGCTGACTACGAGACATTACCTATTATTGTCAATGCATCCCTCGACACAACACAAGAAGATAAGCTCATCACGATTTTGAAAAAGCATAAAAGAGCCATAGCTTGGAGCATTACAGATATCAGAGGCATCAGTACCTCTTTTTGCATGCACAAAATCAAGCTGGAAGATGAAAAGAAGCAATCAATTGAGCAACAAAGACGACTTAATGAAAAGATGAAAGAAGTAGTGAAGAAGGAAATTATCAAATGGTTAGATGAGGGTATCATTTACCCCTACCTCTGATAGTGATTGGGTAAGCCCCGTTCAATGTGCGCCTAAAAAGAGTGGTTTCACAATTGTGACCAACGACAAGAACGAGTTAATCCCTACTCACATTGCGATTGGATAGTGAGTATGTATGGATTACCATCGACTAAATGCGGCCACAAAGAAGGACCATTTTCCACAACCTTTCATTGATCAAATGCTGGATAGGCTAGCTGGTAAAGCCTACTATTGCTTCCTATATGGCTATTCTGGATACAACCAAATTGCCATTGCATCAGAAGATCAAGCAAAGACCACGTTCACATGCCCTTTTGGAACCTTTTCTTTCTGACGTATGTCGTTTAGGTTGTGTAATGCGCCTGCAACATTTCAGAGGTGCATGATGGCAATATTCTCAGACATGATCGAGGATTCCTTAGAGGTATTCATGGATGATTTCTTTGTCTATGGATAGAATTTTGACCAATGCGCTGACAATCTGGCGAGAATTTTGAAGTGATGCGAGGAAACAAATCTAATCCTGAATTGGGAGAAATGTCACTTCATGGCAATTGAAGGCATTGTCCTCGAGCATCAGATATCTTGTCAGATCATTGAGGTTGATAAAGAAAAGTTAGAAATCATCGAGAAACTACCACCGCCTACCAGCGTCAAAGCAATAAGAAGCTTTCCTGGACATGCTAGCTTTTATAGAAGATTCATCCGAGATTTTTCCAAGATAGCTAAACCATTATGCTCATTGCTGGAGCAAAATAAAAAGCTTGTGTTCAATGAAAACTGTCTGGATGCATTCATGTCAATAAAGAAGCAGTTGGTACAAGCCCCAATTGTCATTACATCAGACTGGACGCAACCGTTTGAACTAATGTGTGATGCAAGTGATTTTGTTGTGGGAATCGTACTAGGCCAAAGAAAAGAGAAGGTATTTCATTCTATTTACTATGCTAGTAAAACTCTGACTGAAGCGCAGGTGAATTACACTATCACTGAGAAGGAGTTGTTAGCAGTAGTCTTCGCATTTGACAAGTTTCGTTCATATCTTATCGGCGCAAAGATTACAGTATACATAGACCACTCCGCATTGAAATATCTTCTTACAAAGAAAGACGCCAAGCCTAGACTCATACGATGGATCCTACTTCTTCAAGAATTTGATGTTGAAATCAGGGATAGGAAAGGATCTAAAAATCAAGTAGTTGACCACTTGTCTCGACTAAAAGTTGGAAGTGAAGATGGGAAGAAGTCTCAAATTATCGAAGCATTTCCAAATGAGCAGTTATTCTTTGTCGATGCATCGCCTTGGTATGCTAATGTTGTCAATTACCTTGTGTGTGGAAAGCTACCCCTGAATACCACTGGTCACAAAAAGATCAGGTTCATACACAATGCTACAAAATATCACTGGAACGAGTCATACTTATTCAAGGTATGCGCTGACAATATTATCCATCACTGCTTACCTAAAGAAGAAATGACTTCAATCTTGTGACATTGCCATGATGCTCCTTATGGAGGACATTTTGGTGGACCAATGACTACTGCTAAGGTCTTACAGTTAGGATTTTATTGGCCCACATTATTTCAGATGTCCACAACTCCGCACAACAATGTGATCATTGTCAATGCACTAGCTCCATATCTCGACGTAATGAGATACTCCAACAACCTATCGTGGAGGTAGAGCTCTTCGACGTTTAGGTTATAAACTTTATGGGACCATTTCCAAATTCTTTTGGAAATGTGTATATCTTAGTAGCGGTCGATTATGTCTCGAAGTGGATCGAGGCAATTGCAGTGCCAAAGGATGATACTCGAATAATGTTGAAATTCTCACACTTATATTTTTACAAGGTTTGGAAAATGAAGAGCATTGATAAGTGACCAAGGAACTCATTTTTATAACAACCAAGTGGCGATAACATTAAAAAGGTATGGTGTGAAGCATCGTATGGCTACTACATATCACCCACAAACCAACGGTCAAGCTGAAGTATCGAATCGAAAAATTAAAAGTATCATTGAGAAGGTGGTTAACCCATCTAGGAAGGATTGGTCTACACGGCTACATGACGTATTGTGGGTGCTTTGCACTGCATTCAAAACCCCGCTGGGAATGTCATCGTATTAGCTAGTATTTGGTAAGTCTTGTCACCTGTCAGTTGAGCTTGAACATAAGGCCATGTGGGCAATCAAATAGGTGAATTTGGATTATGATGCTGTCAAAAAGAAAAGACTGTTGGACATAACGGAGTTAGAAGAAATCTGACGCCATGCTTATGAGAATGCCGCAATATATAAGGAAAAGATAAAGAGATGGCACGACAATATCATCTTGCGTCGACAATTTCACCCTGGTCAGTTAGTACTTTTATTTAACTCACATTTAAAGTTGCATCCAGGTAAATTGCGATCAAGATGGTTAGACCCGTTTAGAGTTGTCATAGCATTCCTAAGCAGTGCGGTGACAATTGAGAATCTAAAGGATGGACAACAATTCAAAGTGAATGGCCAACATCTAAACATTATGTGAGCTCAGATGTCAAAGAATCAAACGAGGCCATCAATCTGGTCACATTCAAATAATGCCAACGCAAATTTTATTTATTTTTATTTGTTTCGCTTTTACTTTTGTTGTTTCAAATTTCTTACAGAAATAAAAATTAATTTTTTGTCGAAGCATCGAAGCACGTATTATCGGTGCATTCTGCGATGAGTCAACATTGCTTTTTCAGTAAGAATTGTGCCGATTGATTTCTTTCTCTCCTAGCCATTGGATTAAAATGAAATAGTACGATCTGCAGCCTGGTAATTAATGGCTGCAGACGCAACGTTTCCCCGTAATTTCTCCAACCATCATGCCTAGGTTATAAAACCTCCCTCTTGCAGTTTCTTTTTCTCCTCACATCCTCCATTGTTACTACAACTTGTTTTCTTCATTGCATTCATCCTTTCTTTTCTGTTCACAAAGCACCCGTTTCTACAAACTTCTCTAACTTTCTTTTTCTTTAACAATGGTAAAAACCTGTGCCTTGAGAAACACTTCCAAAACCCCTTCCAAGAACACTCTAACCACTTCTACTATGGCTTTGCCCACAACACCATCCTCATCTACAAGCCTATCTTCTTTCTGACGACTGCGGCCAAAGACCGCTACCAAAATACCATGTTGAAACGCAACCTCCACCCCAAACAAGGCCTACAACTTTCTCCACACCAAGCCCTGGGAAAGCATGTTCATCGTACCATAAGCACCTTGGGTGGGAATTCTTTTGCGAGCACCCTTCTGGTTACTCCCCTACATTAGTTAGGGAGTTTTATGCCAACTTGGTGGATCCAGACCAAGAATTTATTTTTGTACGGGAGAAGCTCATTTCATGGAGCGCTGTACAGATAAACGTGCGACATTGGTGAATTTATTTTTACACAGAAGGTACCTTACACCCTTTTGCAAAGTCTGGTTCCATTTTATCAACAGTCGTATCATGCCGTCAACCCATAGCACTACGATGACATTAGACCGTATATGTTTACTACATTCTATCCTACACCGCTGACACATCGACATTGGTGAGCTCATACACGCCCAGATCGCAGAAGTAGCTGCTAAGCAAACTAGTATACTCCCTTTTCCCTCTCTCATTATGCTACTTTGTAAACAAAAGGGCATTGTGCCTAAAGATGGTGAGGAGGTCTTAGACAAAAAAGGTCCAATCAATGATATCTCTGTTGAGCAGATGACACATGGCCAAGATACACCAGTGGCCAAGGAATCCTCCAAGAAAAGGGATAAAGGAAAGGGTAAAAAAAAGGTTGATCAACCTGATGCACCGATAGAGTCCCAAGTGGCGAAGAAGCTGGCCTTAATGTAATTACACCTAGACCACATCGACATGCAATCAATCCACATTGATAGCATAGTGGATGACATGGATTCTAGGTTGCACAAATTTTATGCTTATATAAAGATTTGGAACGAGGCCATTGTCACCGCACTAAGCCAGATCAACCCTACTCCATTACTAGATTTCCCAGCTTTCCCATCCATCTATCGACCGATGCAGTACTCGTCTTTTGAGCAACCTACCACTGATGGTAGACCTACCCCTGCACTAACTTGAATTCACATTTTCGATGATGAGAAGGATGACGGGCACTCGCAGGCTGATGAAGATTATTATTGCAACATTGCCCACTTACTTGAGGATGAGTTCTCCAACAGTCTGGGCACGAATATGGCTGAACGAGAGGTTGTTGTAGAGGAGGATGTCGACGCAGTGGAATGCACTAACACTGGCCCAATTGAGACTGAGTAGCGTGTGCATAAGGATGTAGATCAGGGGGATGATCAGTTGATGGATCAAGAAGAAAAAGGGAAGGAAACAGAAAATAAAGAGAAAGAACTTGTCGAGGTGCAGGAAGAGAAGGAAATAGATGCCTCGACACTGATTGCTGAGGATGTCGTGAGGGCATCCATCTCAAACGAGGCTCGACCTACTGCGACCCAAGCTAAGGTTGTCACCAGCGAGGTAAGGGAACTGAATCCTCTTGCTATTGTTCCCTATGTGGCACCACTCACAGAAATCCACCCATCAGAGGTGACAACCGATGAGGCCACCGCCCAACCCACCGAGGAGGAGCAATCCGTCGAACTGGTTGGTTCGAAGGATAAAAAGCGGAAAAGGCGCAAGGACAAGAAGAAGAAGCATCATGACAAGGGTGAGCGCCCAAAGAAGAAGAAGAAAACTAAATCAGCCTCTGCATCGGCTGCTAACGCCTAAGTTGGTACATTTCTTTAGTTAGTTTTATGCATTTTTAGTGTCCATGCATTTTATTTTGTCACTGCATTCATTTTCTTAACTTAGTTGCATTGTAGTCGCATTTCCATTATTTCTGTATAATATTTTCAGTGCATTGGGGACAATGCATACATTAAGTTTAAGGGGAGATAATGTGAAATGAAAATGCAATTACACCCACATATTTAAATTTTATTTATTTCTTTGTTAATGATAATTTACAAGATTTCAACTGAAATGTGCCCACAATTTTTATTTTGATAGGTAATTCTTGAATTGTTTGAATGCTGATGTGTACATTGGATGAATATGAATGAATGATTACTCTTCTATTTTTGAATGAATGATTGGAATTGTTTCAGTAATGAATGGTAGTGTTGATGTTTGAATCTTGAACTAACTGACCAGTTGCAGCGACATTATATTAATAAAAGACGCTCCAATGTGAGTGCATTGTGACTTTTTCAAGGGAGAATACTCCACTGCAGACTTTAGAAAATTCATCTAGCCAAAGGCTGTCGCTGCAAGAGTGTGTGTCGGCCAATTACGTACCTCATGGGGGTTTGTTGCACCCCATCGTTACTGCCCAGGAATAAAGGTAGAGTAATGCAATGACATCTCTCAGTCACTTAGAAAAGGAAAATGAGAAAAAGAAAGAAAAAAATAAAAGAGAAAAGAAAAGAAGAAAAAAATGTTTACTATGAATGTTGTATTGGTTTAAGGAAGATTAAGATTCAAGGCATAATACTAGCATTAATGAAGTTGCAGTTTTAATTGTTCATACCTATAAATTGTCGGCGTATTATTCTATCATATGAATACAATTTGTGCATTAGGATTCAAGAAAATTCAAGTTATGAGAATATTGATTGTGGTGACATTTTTGCTTGTAACTTTGCTAATTTTTTGTTTACTTGAGGACAAGTAAAAACTTAAGTTTGGGGGTGTGATGGTATTACAAATGACATATATTTTCTCCTTAATTTAGTGTTTTAATTGTCTCTTTTATATCTCATTTAGCATGCATCATAAGCATTTTATACTCAATTTTCGTATTTTCTAATTCATTGCTAGTTAGTTTAAATTCTTGTTATTTTTATCTATTTTTGTACTAATGTCGATGCAAGCAGTCGATATATCGCGTCTTAGAATTGTCAGCGCAGGAGCTCAGCCTAGAAGATCAATATTGGCAAAATGTAGCCACAAGATTAGCTTGGAATTACGACCAAGAAATGTCGCCGCATTGAATTTGAACCTCAAATGAGTATACTCAAGCTGAATTTACATCTAGAAGCACCAGTACAGGAATATCATAGGCGTTGCCGCAATTACAATCTCAGATTACGACCAGTAATGCATCGATAACCTGCAGATCTCTGAAGAATACACTAGATCTGCGTGAGTGCACAGTTGTACTCTAACCAACTTTGATAGCTACAAAAAATCTAGATCTGGATCTGAGAATAGAAGCTGAAGCCTGCAACATTTTGAAGGCTATAAGTAGATGAACAAATAATGAAGAAAACATCAAGAGCTAAAGGATTAAATTCTACAAATTCTATGTGATTTTGAGATTTGAGCTGGGAATTGGAAAGATGATGAAGCAAGTATGCAGTAACTTCTGATAAGAGGTGCTTTGTGCTGGGCAAGAGAAATGATTAAGGAGTAGTCTTAATAATTTAGAGATAGTAAGTTTTGATTGTACTCTTTAATTTTTCTTTTGACGATGATGAATTCTAATGACATTAAATGAATATGAGAGTATCTTCTGATGCATTCGGCATTGCAACTTTGCAGAATCAGTGAACCATTCCTACCTTTTTACACTTGATCATTTTTACATTTCATGCATTTAAATATTCAGCACTCAACACTCAACACATTTGATTTACTTTCAGTACATTGACATTCAACTTCTAACATTTAACTTTGATTGCATTGACAATATTAACTATTTTAGTGTGCAGATCTGACATAATTACACTAACATCTTGACTCACATTTCACTCATTTTCAATATTAATTGCTCCGACAATTAACATCAGAACTCATTTCCTCGTGGGATCAATATTCGATAGAATTGTCTATCAACTATACTTGCATTGACGTGTGTACGCTTGCACAATCGCTGTGACGTTTCAGACGCTATCATTTGTACGGAAGTGAAAACTTCATGAAAACATTGGTACGGATGTAATCCCGAAAGCAATTCACTATCCTGCACGGAGGTGAAAACCTCACGAAGGAGTAGCTTCCCACTTCCACTTAAAGGGACAGTAATAGATGCATATGAATGCAAACTTATACTAGCAATATTGATATAATATAGCATCACAAAAATGCAAAGGATCGTATATTAAACAAAACCGAGTGTTTAAAAATTTTTAACAAAAAGACCCAGAAATAATCGGCTTTTGGCTTGACTCTCTTTTTTTAAAAAAAAGGTCTCCAGTAGAGTCGTCAAGCTATCGAAACCATTTTTTTTAGAAAATGTCTCGAAGATATTTTTAAAATTGAAATATGGACTCACCACTAATATTTTTTTATTTGGTATGATTGGATCACCATAAAACGTTTTAAATCCGTTTTGAAAAACATTTTGGTTTTCGAAATCTAAAAAATGGATCCGGGAGTCGGTTACGTGTGAGGAAGTATTAGCACCCTCACATGCCCAAAATTGGTACCACGTCGATTATTTTTCGATCTTGATTATTAAAAATCTGAAACCTCGAGTGAAGTTTAAAATACGATCCCTGTACGCATAATTTATTTCGCGTGATTTTCAAAAAAAAATAAATTTGAAGAGAAAAATGCTCGTGTGTTTTGAATTTCTTGAAGAATTGAAGTCGTGACCAACACGTTAGGGAACGACATTCTCAAAATTTCGAAATTGAAGGACATTTTGTAAGGTTTAAAGAGGATATTCGATTGTGCGAATTATACGAAAAATCACGCCCAACACATTAGGACATGATTTTTCGAAGTTTTCACACGAAAGGATATTGCCTTAATTTTAAAATCATTTGTATTTTTTAGGATAGAAAATAATTTTAATTTAATAAAAAATGAGTGCGTAAATTAAATACAAATGTGCAATTAATGGCAAAATTAAATAACACAAAGAATAATTATACGAATAAATAAATATGCAAAACTTAAGCATAAAATTAATAAAATACAAAATATGAAAGAATCTCAAATCAAAAACAATAAGAAAATGATACTATTAATTTAAAATACGAAGAAAATAGTTTAATTTTATGTACAAAGAACCGAAGAAAAGAAAAGGAAAAAAAAAACGGGGTCAAAATGAAGTTTTAGAGAATTTTAAGGGTCAAAACGTAACTTTTGGAAAGTTCGAGGGTAAAAATGTAATTTTTGGAAACTTTGAGGGTCAAAATGTAATTTTTAGGAATTTTGGGGGTTAAAATGTAATTTTTGGTAGCTAGAGGGTTAAAATGTAATTTTTGAAAAGTTCGAGGGTTAAAATGTAATTTTTGGAAAGTTTTGGGTCAAATGTAATTTTCAGATAAAACAGGGGCTTTAGCATAATAAACCTAAAAGGATTGACACGTGGCAGCTTTCTGGGTTCCCAAAAGTAAAAGGACTAAATTAAAAAATGAAATAAATTAAAGGGGCAATTTCTAAATAAATTAAAAATATAAAAGAGGACCCAATTGTAAATCTTAAAAAAAGTAGAAAGACCAGGGGTATAAATATCCCCCTGGTAAAAAACACGCGAATCCTTGGCCTGGGCGGGTCAGGTCAGTTGAATCATGGAAAAATTACGTCGTTTTGGCCTCTAAGTTTAGATGCCAAAACGACGCCGTTTAGATGTGGGTACTTAAGACAATTTTTGCTGAAAAATTTCATTCTTTTCTTTTCATTTTACAAAAAAAAAATTCTTTTTTTCTCTTCCTCTTTCAAATCTATTTGCAAGGTCGACCATGACCAGCCAAACTCCGATCGCCGACCTGCCGCCATCATCATCGCCGACCATCATCCGTCATCGTGCACGGCGGCGCTAAGGTAAAAACTTTCTCTTTTCTTATTCTTTTTCTTTTAAAATATAGATCGGGCTCGGATCTTTCAAGATTGAGCCTAGATCTTTGAAAAAAAATCAAAAAGCTTTATGTTCTTTCTTTATTTTCCAAATTTGTTTGTTTTTTTTTTCTTTCTTTTCGTTTCTTTTTTTAATAAAAAATCTAGATCTAATTGGATCTTTACTAATCTTTAAAAAAGGGGTTTGGATACTGATACAAAACGAATGCGGAATAGGATTGAAAAGTTGTCAAGTCGCGGATCTACCCTAAAACTCTAGACAAATGTAATCTAAAACGAAAACAAAGAAAGACAGATTAGTTGACAAGAAGAATAATCAAATGACATTAAAACAAAAGAAAGATGAATGGCTGGTAAATGATCCAATAGAGAACGAAATTAGGGTTTCTTGGATGAAAGAAACCTACCTTGGACCTCAAGAAAACATCCCAACCAGATCTGGAAAATAAAAACACAAACAGATTCGTTAGAAGTGATTTAAAAGATAAAAGTAAACTGTTTAGGTAAGAATGATTGAAACAGCAAGAAAGATTGAATCTCCTAATTTTTTATGTGTTTCTTGATGGATCAAGGTAGGAGAACGACCCTCTTGAAGCAATTTCAACCTAGAACGAAAAACAACTAAATCAGTAATCCAAAACAGCAAGAATTATACTAGATCAAACAAGAACGATAAATTAAAGATAGAAAAGTGAAGATAACATCCTAAGAAGCCTTGGAAACGATAAGAATCCACAACTCCCTTTAATGGCTCTAATTTCCCCTCCAAGAAAGAGATCTTAGCAAGAAAAATCTTGAAGATGATTCCCACAACCTAAAAGACTATTAAAACAACTTCTAAAAAAAAACTAAGAGCAATTCTTGAAGAAAAACTCAAAGAGAATTATTATTAACTCAAAATAATCAAAATCCAGTGTTTTTGTTTACAATTCCAAGGCCTATATATAGGAACGTTAAATAAATCTAAATAAAACTCTTAATTAAACTAGAACTCTTACTAATCTAAACAAGAAACTTTCTTGTTGACATAAAACTCCTAAAAACTTAAACTACTTAATAATTATTTAAAAATTCAGAATAAAAAATAACAATAAAATAATAAGAGCTGATAATATATAATAAAAATTAAACCTAAAACCCGAACCCAATATGATTTAAACTTGAACTAAAATCCCGAAACTCGTAATTCCCGTCATAATCACGTCTAGAAATTCTGCTTGCGCAGTCTTTATTAAAATGATCATAACTTGAGCTCCCGAACTTGAAATCGAGTGATTCAAAGTGTGTTTCGAAGATAAGAGATAGATATTCAAAATCTATACAGACATCATAAATTCCTGGATCCCAACCAAAAAGTCGTTGCAAGCCTACTTATTTCCCCAACTTGAAAATTGGCAGCTTCGGTTTCTCGGACCAAGATTTCCAAGATTTGAAATCTTGATTTTCTTGATTCTTGAAATTGTTTGGAATGACAAAATTGGACCAAGATTCAGTTTCTTAATTTTCTTGAAAACAAGAAAGTGAATCTTGATTTTCTTTTTCGGTCGTGTGTGCATTTAGGGTCTTGGTAACGAAGTCTTGGATGGTCCTGTTCAATCTTGCTCGAATTTGCTTAGCCTTCGACCTCATTATTGGGCCTTGAGAAACTTTGATCCCATCACATTTATAAGCTTGAATTTGGGCCTTGTGACTCGTATCATCAAGTATCTTTAGAATATCCTTTGTAAAGGTCATTCATTTCAAAAATTAAATCGTATTTTATCCAAAACTTATTTTCATTGTCGTAACGAAAAAAAAGTGATTTTGTCAGATTTTATTAAAAACCAAATTTCATGTGTAGTCTTATCAAATATTAATTTATGCATGTAACACCTTATACCCAGCCCAGTCGCTGAGCCCGAATACTAGGGCGCTACACCATCGTCTCTATAATACCCTAAACCCAACCTAGACGAGAAGACCAAGTCTAAGATGTCACATCAACTTACCAAATAAACATTTATACTTAGAGCAAGTCATTCAACCCATAATTAAGTCATAAAACCATTCATTATCCGAAACATAGTTAAACCTAAAGCACAAAATTAAAGAAACAGTTCTAACACACATATATAGATAAAAAGTCCGAAAGATAACCGAGCCCCTCGTTTATTAGCCGTTCAGTTCTGGGAGTTTCCTGAAATTCATTCAATCCAGTTAGTGTGTAAACTTTAAACAAGTTTAGCATACTTATAAAAGCTTAGATATTATTAGAAGTTCAGATACTACAAAGAGTTCAGATAACATTTTCAATTTTAATAAATCAAATTAACAATTTGCTACATTTTGGTCACAGAACAGATCAGATACTCATCAAATCATGCATAGATGCAGAAACAGTTGCGATTACATTTACAGATACAAATATGATGCGAATACAGTTACAGATGTAGTTTCCTACCCCCATCCGCTACACACCATCTCCGTCCAACCCAACACACCATGTAGGTATACGGTACCTACCCAGCCCTACACACCACGTAGTGTTGGTATGACACATTTCAGTAATAACAATCTAGCTGCCCAAACCAGATATAGTTATGGATAGCTTAGCTACTAGATCAGTGCAATATACTTCCTTCTTTACACATTCTCACCCCATGCGTATGCATGATCCAAATGACAAATACAATGATTCACATACAGTTTAGATATACCAGATATATCAGTCACATTAATAATTATCACTCACAGTTATTTAGTATTATTTCTAGATACAGCATAGCAGTTTATATAGTTCAGTTTACCTCATACGAACCCTACAGATAGCCTACACTCGCCTCGCACGATGCTTACGACTTAAATGAAATTTCACGAAATAGGCCCACACACCCGTGTGACTCCACATGGTTTAGGCACACGGCCGTGTGATTGCCTGTGTGCCTCACACGATCTGGCACACACACGTGTGTCCCTAAAGCATAAACAGTGAGTTACACGACCTGAACACATACCCATGTGCCAGCTTGTGTGGCCTTTATACACAAACAGTGAGCCACACGGCCTGGACACACGCTCGTGTGACCACTGCACCTTATTTTCCCAAACACGGTCTAGCACACGCCCGTGTGTCTCAAATCAAAAAATAATGAGTTACACGATCCACTACACGGCCTCCCACATGGTCGTGTGGCACACACAGCCTGCACACACGCCCGTGTGGTGTTGAAAACTTAGTTTTCAGCGACCCAAAATAGTAAGAAATTCTGGGTTTCGATACCCAACTGTTACAGCGATAATGTAGAAGCAATCCTGAGACTCTCGAAGCCTAAAACAGAGAGTTAAGCACCAATTCAATGAAAGATTAACTAAAACATTAAATTTCAACAACCCCTGTTGAACACTTCGATGCACAACCCGAAAACAACTAGAACGTTCTCACCTTTACACAGAGCTGAAATTCACAGAACTAACTTGGTGGGGAGACATTATCCCTACACTTCTCACTTAAAAGGACATTCATATATATTTCAGTAAAAGAATCCGAGTTCTTGAATCAAACTTAATTCACTAACAAGACAACAACGAAATAAGAAACGAATGGTAGAACTTAATGGATTAAATTCACTCACAATCAACAATAGATTACACGACTTACCATTAACAGTAGCAACACTTAATTAGCAAACCACGAATGATCCCAAAGTAAACAATTGACAAAAAGTAAAAAGAAACGAATGGAAAGTAGGAGAAAGAAAAAGAAAAAGAACAGGGAAAGAACGTTATATCAAATAATTAATTTAATTTATTAAATGGAAAAACTTATGCAGAAGTTTTAAACTAACGTTCCCTCTTGCTAACATAAGGACTCGAACATAAGACCCAATAATAGACAGATGCTTAACCATTAACCACTAGGCCCATCGTTGAAACAACAATGCGCAAATTTTAACTTATATGACAAGTTTAAGGCTAAGGTTCATTTAAGGAAAAACACAAATTTTCCAAAAGACACGACTTGAACCTCAAATCTCAATATGAGAAATCAGAACACCTAACCATAGAAGCAGGTACATTTTCATTGACACACATAATAAGAAAAGCTTAAATTTTTGGGGCATTATAACTCTCTCTCCCTTTAAAAGAAATCTCATCCTCGAAATTTACCTGATTCAAAAAAATGTGGATATCTTTGATGTATCGAATTTTCAGGTTCCCAAGTGGCTTCCTCATTGCTGTGATTCCGTCACATAACCTTGACCAAAGGTATGGTTTCCTTCGCATGACTTTAACATCTCACTCCAGAATTTGAATAGGTTCCTCCTTGAAGGTTAGATCATGTCTCACCTTAATCTCCTCTAGAGGAACTATATGGGAAGGGTCAGACCGATATCTTCACAAAATCGAGACATGGAACACGTCATGGATCTGATCCAGTTCAGGTGACAACTCAAGCTGATAGGCAACCAGTTCAACCCGTTTTCAGAATACGATAAGGCTCGATGAACCTCAAACTCAACTTGCCTTTATGTCCAAACAGGAGGACCTTTTTCCATGGCGATACTTTCAGAAACACCTAATCTTTAAACTCGAGTTAAAAGCCCGAAACTCGTAATTCCCGTCATAATCAAGTCCAAAAATTCTGCTTGCGCAGTCTTTATTAAAATGATCATAACTTGAGCTTCCGAACTTGAAATCGAGTGATTCAAAGTGTGTTTCGAATATAAGAGATAGATCTTCGAAATCCATGTAGATATCTCAATCCATAAATTCCTAGATCCCAACCAAAAAGTCGTCGCAAGCCTACTGATTTCCCCAACTTGAAAATTGGCAGCTTCGGTTTCTTGGACCAAGATTTCCTAGATTTGAAATCTTGATTTTCTTGATTCTTGAAATTGTTTGGGATGAAAAAATTGGACCAAGATTCGGTTTCTTGATTTTCTTGAAAACAAGAAAGTGAATCTTCATTTTCTTTTTCGGTCGTGTACGCATTTAGGGCCTTGGTAACAAAGTCTTGGATGGTCCTGTCCAATCTTGCTCGAATTTGCTTGGCCTTCGACCTCGTTATTGGGCCTTGAGAACCTTTGATCCCATCACGTTTATAAGCTTAAATTTGGGCCTTGCGACTCGTATCATTCCCCACTTCCTCAAGAAGATTCGTCCTTGATTCTTTAGCTCTCTCCCACAAGTAAAAGTGTCGATTGATGGTAGAGTAATGTAATTGGAAGTTCGCCAATGGATCTTTAAATCTTGTAACAAGGAAACACCACTAAACAAATTCGAGTTATGGTTATTTAAAACATAATTATTTCTCACTTTTGTATGGGTATCTTCTTGTTTTTCTTTTTCTTTTTCCTCTTGAGAACTCTCCAATTTTATCTCATATGGATTATCACTCACCAAATTTGGACCATCAAGTAGACTTTTATCACTTAAGGTCTCTTTTCTCTTGGCCTTTTCGCATATTTTCTCCTCACTTCCCATATCCCCCTCACAAGTATCTTAAATATTCAATTTAGTACAAGGCATCTCAGTAGGAGAACATGACGTTTCTACTTCATCTATAGATTCAAGGGAAAATTTCTCATTATCATCCTTTTCCGGTTCACAAAGTTTACCATCACAACAAATCTTTTTTTCACTAGAGTAAGAGTCAACAAAAGGCACAAAGTCATACTTACTTTCTTCTCTAGTTGGATATTGGATTGGACATCGAAAACTCTCATGATCTTTTTAACTACACCAACAACATTGCTTAAAATGTGAGAGATCACTTGGAATCCTCCTTTCTTTTGGCCATCTCTTCGTGAAGTACTCATAAACTGATCTACTTCCTTGAACAAGTCATTGATGTTTGGTTTTGACCTCCCTATAATAATGTGTTGGGATAAAGCGTTTTCTCATAACTTGTTTCAACTCATCCCATGTGGTAATTTCTCTCTCGTGGTTTCGTTGGCGACTTATACCAAGTTGAGTCCACCAACTCAACGCATTGTCTGAAAACTCAAGGGTCGTCAATGGAACTTTCTCATCTTTTGGGCATTTATAGTAACGAAACATAAGCTCTATTTTTTATTCCCACTCATAGTATGCTTCAGGATCATTCTTTCCACGAAATTGAGGAATTGTGAACTTCGGCTTTGCCAACGAAGGCTGTCCGTGATCATTGGGAAATAAAGGATCTTCATCCACATGAGGCACACGTCCAGCTTGATGTCTACGAGCACGAGGTTGTTCAAACCCATCATCATCGTTAGCACCCCAACAATGAGTCCTTTGCTCAGTTCGCAACTGATTTAAGGTATTGTTCAACTGATTGAACATGGTTTTGAACTTATCAGTGATGGCATGGAGATCTAACTTTGTTGCGACACTAGCAAGATTTTCGATGTTAACTAGTGATTTGTCACTCTGGTCATCACCCCTTTTTCTACTATGAGACATTGTGACAAATCTGGAAAAAAAATACAACACTCAAAAAAGAAAAATTAAACAAACCTCACCGTTATGCGCTCAAAAAGAAAAATTAAATTCTCAATGAGGTAAGAATTAATCTTGTGAGTCCTTTAGAAGTATTTATATCAATCAATCAGGATGTATTAGAATCAAACTAACAAAGTAATCCTAATAGCACTATGAGTCCAAAATCAGCTAGACACCAAAGAATTGTGTTGCACGGAGGAAGGAAGGAACAACGTTCGTTAATCCTACTAACACAAGAAATAAGAAAGTGTTAGAATGTGTAAAAGAAACAATAAAAAGCAAAAACAAATAAAACCTAAAACTAAGAATCAATAAAATTGCAGAAACCCGAAAACCCAAAAACTGCGAAGCAACTTGACAAACTTCGTTCGAGGTGTTCCCGATTTTCAAAAATCACGAAATTTAAATTGGAGCCTCTCCAAATAATTTGTTTTTGATCTGGAAATTTTTGGCACAAAATTCAACCTACAGAATTTTTTTTATTTTTTATTTTTCTCGTATTTTTCTTTTTTTTCTCAACTTTTTGATCACTTTTTTTATGGGAAATATTTTTTTATACTGTAATATAGTGCCAAGAATCAGTATATAAAATTTTACAACAATTGAAAAACGTTTACCCACTCAAAAATATCTTTTTCCGAAAAAAATTACTGGGTAAAAACTGCGTATTGGTTGTTTATAATGGAAATCAGTGTAGAAAGCAACGAAGAACACCTAAAACGCCCAAAATCAGATACAAAAGATACGCAATGAAAGCGGAAGAGGATCGTAAAGTTGTCAAGTCGTGGATCTACCCTAAAACTCTAGACAAATATAATCTGAAACGAAAACAAAGAAAGACAGATTAGTTGACAAAAAGAATAATCAAACGACATTAAAACAAAAGAAAGATGAATGCCTGGTAAAAGATACAATAGAGAACGAAATTAGGGTTTCTTGGATGAAAGAAACCGTCCTTAGACTTCAAGAAAACGTCCCAACCAGATCTGAAAAATAAAAACACAAACAGATTCGTTAGAAAATCAAGAAAGTGAATCTTGATTTTCTTTTTCGATCGTGTGTGCATTTAGGGCCTTGGTAACGAAGTCTTGGATGGTCCTGTTCAATCTTCCTCGAATTTTCTTGGCCTTCGACCTCGTTATTGGGCCTTGAGAAACTTTGATCCCATCACATTTATAAGCTTGAATTTGGGCCTTGTGACTCGTATCAGATACTTTTATTTTATTTTTTAAATCTGTTTTTCTTTTATATTTTTTCTATTATCCTCTCTCTTTTTTGATCAGTGAAACCCTTGATCGAAGGGGTTCCATCCGAGGCATCAACGACGACGGTTCCGGTCCAGGTGCGACTCTTCAAACTTCTCTTTTATTTATTTTTATTTGAAACATTTTGAAATAAATAAAAATAATAAATGACAATAATGATATAATAAATATATATTAATATATATTTAGAATATGAAAAGTTTCGAAATTTGAATAATAAGTAAACAACAAATAAATATATTTAAATAGTATACCTCAGGAACACAGATTACTGAATGCTTGGTATTTGAACTGTAATTTTTTGATTTCGAATGCACTCTGTTTTTTCTTGTATTGACTTCAAGAAAATATCTTGTAACCCTTACAACTGATTTTGAATCGGTTTTTAAAGCTGGTTTTACAATGACGCTATTTTGTTTTTTTTTTGCAACTAAATTGTTGTCTTTTCTCCTTTGCAGGTGCCAGTGGTGGTGGTGCTGACGTGGCATCACCTGAGTGGATGGGGTAGGGGTGGCAGCAGCACAAGTTGCTGTTAGGGTTTGACTTTAGGTGTAATTGTTTATTGGGCTTCTTTGGGTTAGGGTTTAGGTCTTTGTGTTTGGGTTTGGGTTTAGGTCACTTGGGCCTTTGTAAATTGGGCTTGTAAATTTGGATTTTTTAAATTAAAATAAATTTTAATTTTAATTTTTTTTTGGGTTGTTTTTTGGTTTAAACGTTGGGCCTGGTCAAAATTGGGCTCCAGCAATCATATTCATAATCGACAGAGACATTAATTAATCTAGGAAATATTACCAGAATTCTTAATGATTATTTCAAATTGAAAGAAATTTCAGCATCTCATATATTTAACTAGAACTGAATAACTGAATATTTATTCACTTTCAGATACACTGTTACGTCTCTTTTAACTTGTTAACTAAGTTTTCTATATGGAATATAAGATATTTATCCTTTACCTTGAGTTTATTTCATTATCAGATTTAGACAAAAATCTCAAATATCTTTCAAAAGACAGATCAAGAGACCTATTAACAAACGATACATAGTATCTGAAATAACTCAGGTTGTGCTATTTGATTGCCCAACCCTAATCAGTACATCAGTTTGATATTTCAGTCAATTCATTTCAGTCTACAATTCACTACAGTATCATATAACTTAAGTTAATTTATTCCCAGAATAATACCAAATTTATGAAATGATAGTAACATCAAATCGACAGAAAAATCACAGTCACGAATTTTCGGCAGATAGTTTCGACATATCAGTTCTATCCCAACTGATTATGATTCAACATTAATCTCATTGAGTTGGAAAATAAACCCCTATCCATTATTAATATAATGCAATATATAAATGAATTAACTCAATCTTAATCAGTGCATACGTAATAAATAATATCGAAAGAATATACCATATCAAGAATAATATTTGGCATTATCATTTCAGATCCATCATTACGTCTTTAATCCCACTGCATTTACCTATACTTAGAGATTTCAAAGCCACTCATTGTTTCAAATATTTATGAAACCAATAATATACTATAACTTGCACCAGAATCAGCAGTTAGATATTATTATTAACTCCATTAATTTCGTCACGTTCAGATTCAGATGACACATTTAAAATCTGAAAATAAAAAAAGTTAAATTGGATCAATCAATATCACACTATCACAAGTTTATATGGAATGTACTTTCTAGACTTTATTCACACTACATTCAATCCAAGAATCGACTAAACCGTAACTCTGATACCACTAAATGTAACACCCAAAAACCATAACCATCTTCGATCTAGGGTCTTAGGGTTTACAGAACTTTTCGAGTCTTTTCTTTTTCTTTTTTTTTTAAAATACATACAAATCAATCACAATTTATACAATTACAAAATTGCAACTCAAAATACTAACTCCAATTAATCTTACACATTCATTTCCAACCTTTCAATCAATCAAGAATCAAATTCAATCATGCAAGAACTTAGGAATCACGTACGAATATTTTCCATTAGGGATCACATGGCCCTGTGTCTCAAACACATAGTTTTCACCACTAGCTAACCAACTATAACCCAAACATACTCATCATTACATCGCAAGAAGGAATCAATATTCATATCACAAATCATGACATCTATATTCCATATCAACCATAATATCACAATATCATCCAAGCTACATCAATCATTATTACTATCATTGTATAGCACCCAAACCCAACACTGTCGCAGGTTAGGGTTCCGAGGTCACATGCATTCAGGCCACAAATCGTTACCTATTCAAATCTTATTTCAACATCATTCTTGATTTAATAAAATATTTACATTTATAATTCGTTAATCTTACTTTGTTTATCAACTCAATAAGGGTAAAAATGTCATTTCCATAATTTTGGGAGACTTCTACTGCTACCTATTGGACAAGTATCGATAGTTGTCAAGTCAATAAAAGATTTAGGAAAGAGTGCAGACTTCTACTGATACCTATGACAGTTCTACTGATACAAGTAAAGCTTTTACCAAAACAAATCATGCTTCTACCAGTACCAAAAACTCCAGAGAGCTAAGATGTCTTACCCTGCAGCTTTTACCAATACAAGTACATAAACTACCGATACTCCTATGGGCAAAACTACCGATACTTATTATGCAACTATCGATACAACTCAAGTCAATGAAAAACCTTTCTCCTGCTCTGTACTTCTACCGATACATGTAGGGTTCTACCGAAACAAGTATGCAAAATTCAATTAATCACACAAGTCCTCAAGTTTATCAACAATCATTCAACACAAGACTGTTATTCAAATTCTCATCTTGTAAAATCTATACATGACAATACTTGTTTCATCATATAACACAAAATACAATCAATCAACACAAGGATTCTTAAATTCACATGTCAACTCATTACAAAACACATTTGCTTAATTAGAACATCAAGCAAGCATGCAAGTTAGTTCAACAAAGAAACCAACAATCCAAAATCAAGCATTTCAAAGGTAACATCATCCTAGTACATGCCATATAACCGAGTGATGAATAACTACCAAACGAGCTCCTCGATAGTGTGACTTCTTGAGATGATCCGATCTTCAAGCAGCAAAATAGAATCTACAAAACAATAATAAATTCACTGGTAAGCTTTCATAGCTTAATAAGTTCACAAGGTTTATCAATTTACCGAATAACATGTGTTGAACAAATCCGTAAATCAATCAAGCCAAATCAGAATTGTACTTCAGTGATCGATATCCGATTTACTCTCTTTGACCTAAAGGTCATACTTACTCCCTGTTGACCTAAAGGTCATGCTTACTCCCTATTGACCCAAAGGTCATGTTTACTCCCTATTGACCCAAAGGTCATGCCTGTTACTAGTATACGAGGCTGATCACACCAAGCTGACAAGGACTCACATCACATGCGGTACCTCAGGCATCGATACGGTATATTTGTTCTCTACGCTGCTGCTCACACTAAGCTGACGAGAATATGTAAACAAGCATAAATCTCAACCATCGTAGGGCTTGTAATCCATTCTTGGATTTTATTCACCTTACAATGACTCACGATGTTGTAGAGAATCCGCAACAAATGCAGAATCTCAGCCATCGGACCATTTTCTATCTTTGGTACAAGGCCGAGAAATTCTCATCTCGTTGTTTCTATCTTTCACATTTCCAATCATTGTTTCTCATTTCTAGCAATCATTCGAAAGGCAGTTATAAGCAGTTATTAATAAGAATGTAACATTAAGAACTTACTAGGCGAAATTGCAGTTAAAGTGAACTTCAAGAGCAAATCCGTAATATTTGTTTTTCCATGATCGGGACATGATCTTTATCTTTTACAATATCGTTCAATTATTTAAATCAACATGAATTTTTAATCATTTTATGCAAATAAGCCTTTTTGGTACTTTTACAAAATTACTCTTAACTTTTCACTTTTATTCAATTTAGTCATTTAGCTCAAAACTTGCAAATTAACCATTTTTCCTTAAAAACAAGTTCAGCCGAATATTATAGCAATCCAATACATCCCATATTTGTTTTATTTAACAACAAGTCCTTGTACTTTTATTGCTTTTATATTTTAGTCCTTTAACATGAAAATTACTAAAAATTACTTTACAAAATTGTCTTATTTAACAACCAAGCTTAATATTTTATCATTAAACTTCAAAAACACACTAAATTCATCAATGGCATAAACCAAAATGCTTAACAGTTTTACAAATTAGTACCCGGGTTAGTTAGATCAAGCTAAAACGAACTAAAAAACATAAAAATTACTAAATACAGGCGAGATTGCACTTACCAAATTAAAGCTCAAAGCTAGTCGATTGCTCCTCTTTATTTAGGGTTTCGTTCTAGAGGTTGAAGAAAGAAAAATGATTTTCAACTTTACTAATTCCTTTGTTTTAATTTTATCACTTTTTATTACTAATTTACCATATTACCCTTAACTTAATCACCCAAATTCACTATTTTCCAACATTAAGGTCGTCCACTAATATATTTAGGGTTTCTTTTGTTTGTTAAATGCATCTTTGTTTAGTAATATGCATTATTAAATGTTTTGTTTGTTAAATGCATCTCTATTAAATGCCTTGCATTAACGCATCAGCATTTTTAAAGATCTGCATTATGTGTTTTTAAATTAAATAAGTCATGCATTAAATCATCTCATTTGTTAAAGTATGGTTTAAGTTGCATGTGCATGAGTGTTATCAAATATGATGTTTTGATAAGTGTTTTAAGTTATTGTTTAATGCTTAAATATATATTTTTGCTGGTGACTTTTCCTATGACTAAAGACTCTTTAAGTTAGAAGGTTTCAAAGCTTTTTAAAGAACATTATGGAGGTTGTTTAATGGGCCATAGGAGACTCTTCAAGTTTGAACCTTTTTGGAGTCTTTAACTTTCATCAAGATGTCATTTAAGAGGTTGTTACACAAGCTAATACAAATCGGTTTCAAGGGAGCTGAAGGGACAAGCAATAAACACATTAAGGTTTCATAAGTCTTCATTAAGGAGAAATGCCATGTCTTTTCAGCTACATCAGATCTTAATGAAGAGACACACGTTAAGGATACAATAAGTCTTCATTTAAGGAGAAATACCATGCCTTTTCAACTACATCAGATCCTAATGAAGAGACATGACTCATTGACTTCCCTACAAGGGATAAAATCGAAATTGTCATTCCTTTTCAACTACATCAGATCCTAAGGAAGAGACATGACTCATTGGTTTCCCTACAAGAGTTAAAATGAAATTAGTGCTTGTATTAACTTTAGTTAAGGGTTGAATGTGAAAGGTCTCACATAGGCATTTGAATAGTCACAAAACTGTCTATAAATAATCTGTAAACAGAACCTTGTTGGCTAATGAAGAATGAATATACAATTTGTGAGAAATTCTCTCTTGAGATCTTTAGAACTTACAAACTGAACTTATCAAGGCTTATTGCTTTGTGGCATTCTTCTTTCTTTTCTATACCTTCGGTTCTTGTTTCTTTCATAAACAACTGGTCGGGGTTTGTTCGATTCTATTCCTGTTTTCGATTATTTTTCATATAGAAAGTGGGTCATATTCTAATAACGTTGGTTCTTTTCTCGTACAAGTCGTTGATTCAAGATTCCTATTATATTTCTTTAGTTATCAAGTACCTGTTTAGAAACGGTTGGGCAATCGAATGACTTGTAATTCTAAACCGATTACGAGCTCACATCACTTCCGAGGGGCAACGTGGGTGAAGGGCTATTGCTAGGGTGTTTTAGTTTTGTTCTTAGTTTAGGTTTTTTTAAAAGTTGGGCTTGTAAAATTTAGGCTAGGGTTATTTGGTTTTGGGGTTTTTTTTTATTTGAACTTTGTAATTGACTTTGTATTTTTTTAAAATGGGTTTATTTTTATTATTTAATAAAATTTGGGTTTTATTTATTTTATTTTTATATTTATAAATTAAAAATTGAGTTTTTATATTAAAAAGCGCCGGACGAAATTGGGTTTATACATTCGTCAACTCTCTACTTTGCTCAATGAACTCCCAAGACTCCTTTAAATTCGAGTCCTTAAAGAAATCAGTGTGTGACATTTGCGATAAATGATTTAATTATTATTTGATAGTAATTGACTTTTCATGAAGAAAGATGTAATGGTTACCGTGAGATAAAATATGATCATATTGGGATAATATATTTTTCCCAATGAGATTAAGGATATTCTAAGAGGGTAATACACTGATGACAAGGTCATTGGACGAGCATTGGTCAAGTTGCTTTCCTAATAGTATGTACCTAGGGAGAGCTCAGTCATGATACTATAGTGGAATAATTTCGTGACTAAATAATTTTATAATTAATAAGTGAAAAGTTGGAACTTAATTATAAATTATTTGAGCTCTAATTATATATGTTCGACTAGTCTTTCCATTAGCTCGTTGAAATTAGAAATGAATTGAATGTAGAACCAAATGAATAGAAATGAATGTAAATAATAAAGTTAGAGAAATGAGTCACATTTACAAATAAATGTGTTTTCTCACTGAATATAGAAATGATTTGAGAATTAATTTAAAATTTTCAAATTATTACTTAATTAAATAATTGAAGTTTGAAAATAGAGTTAAATTAATTAGTCGTGTGAATCCATTGAATATGAAAATTAAAGAAATTTTCTCATAGATTCTTTTATAGTAAAGTTATCATGACTTTAATAAAATTAGAATTAAATTGAGAAATTTATTTAATTGAAAATTTAATTTAACTAATTAAATTAATAAATAATATTTATTTTGAAAAATAGAAAAACATGTATTGGGTAGAATTAGATAATATAGTGTTGGATTAAAAGTTTAGGAATTACATATAATTGAACCCAATACAAGACCCAAATTCCCCTTATATCACATATGAGAGACGACAACTCTAGTGTATTTAACTAGGGTGTGTCACCACCTTCTTCTAATTGCACTAGAAGATTAATTTTTTTATTAAATAAATATTATTTGTGTTTTACTAATTCAATTAAGATTCTCATATCTCTCTTTATAAATAGATAGTATTACTAGAGCTATTTACACAACAAATTTCACAAAACTCTGAGATATTGTTATTCTGCCAAAAAGTGGAGTGAATTTAATTTTTAAGTATAAATTCTATTTTCTCATATAATAATTATTTTGATTTCTAGGAGACTTATTTTCTTACTAAAAGTAATAAATCATTTCTAGTTTTGTGTTTGATTCATGATTGTTCGAGCTCACACTCAAAATAGTTCTTGGTACGAGAATAGAAGGTCGTTTGGTTGAAAGACGAGAACGTCCAAGATCCATTTCGCACAAAGCACATATATTTTTCGAGCAAAAGTTCACTGTTATAAATATCACAAACGAGTTGATTTTAAAAATTTTAATTTTTCACTATGATAGAAAGTTGATTTTAAACTGAATTTTTCCAACAATTTTGACTTTTCGAGGTCTGTTTTAAGTCTCGAACACCTTTGATCACTACCAAATCGCTTTAGAATGGTTTGTAATTGTTTTTAATTCTTTTAATTGTCCTAAACTTGGTTTGGAGATTTTATAAAATATATTTTAAAGTTTAAATTCTTTAATTATTTTAAGATTATTTGTCCGTACATGCTTCATTAACATCTTCCATCCATACCATATATCAGGACGGATGAGAAGTGTTACAAATATTATTAAAATAAAATTAGCAACATTTAGGAAGATTTAAATATAACTAGATTCACATTGTATACATATAAGAACATATTGAAAACATAATACTAGTGTTTCACGCTCTTTGACTCAAGTTGAGGTCAATCATGTTTAAAAAGATTGAATTCTACAATAGCTTAACTTTAAAACAATTTTATAAAACCTTATGAAGAAGTTAAAGTCAATTTGAGGGCTTTAGAAACATTTTAACACTATTTAAAATAAGTTCAAAAGTTACCGGGTAACCAAGAGTCAAAGCGAGTTTTTAAAATTTAAAATAACATAAAGTGACGCACTTCGCCAAAATTGAGAAAAAGCTATCAGTAAATAGATTTTATCTGTAAACCCCCTCACTTGTGCCGATATCCAATTTCGATGGGAGATGCTATAAGAACAAATACAAATTAAAAATCATGAAAACTTTTTTTTTAAATATTTTATAAGATTAGTAAATTAATTTTAAGAAAGTTTAGAGACTTTAAAATCATTTGAAAATGGTTCAAGAAAATTAGGAGTTAACAACTCAAAATCAAAAAACAATGCAATGAAGTCAAAATTGTATACAATGCTCGAATAGTGCACGAAATTACGACATCACATATATGATTGCAACATTACTTGCTTTTTGGGTAAAATCGCAATGTTACAAGGAATGACATCACGATCTTGTAGGTGAGTGCCACAACATTGTAAAAACACAGTCGCAATGTCGCTTTCTAAGTTACAACATTGCAAAACTGCAAACAGCAAGATTATACTTCGTAACAAAACAACTCAATAACACCTTAAATCAACTTCAAACATCCACAAAAGACCCTAACTCATATCAATGACATTAAATTCAATAATTTAATTCATCTATATTTTTAAATTAAAAATTCAAGTCAATTATTAGCGCCATCAAAATTCTTTTTTTAAATTTAATAGTATGACATTTTAAAATTAAAAATATTCACTTGTTAATCATGAAACAAAAAATGACATTTCGTCGGATTTAAATCAATAAATGATTTTAAGAACGTTAACATTTAAATTTATTTTAACATTAATAAATTATGATAAAAATTAAAATATAAAGATAAATCTTAGATTTAAAGATGGTATATTTACCAACACTGAAATTGTATATGATGTGAAACTGTTACACAAAGAATATAGATGTTTTCGACATCTATATGAAACGTATCATTTTATCTATCATTGGAACTACCAAACCAGAAATCACCCTTTATTGATCTTAAAATCTTTATTTACAAGCACAAAGCTTCTGATAAACCAATATTTACAACAACAACCTTTTGTACAAATATGATATAATATCTATAATATACACACATTTATATATTGATAATAATTTATCTCCTTTTCCTTTTTTTTGTTTTTATTTATTTATTGATCTTCATCGCCCCGTCTTCATCATCTTTTAAACTGATGAAGGTTTTGCAGGTCCAGAGGCAGGTGTTTCACCAATCAAAATCTAACACACACAGTTTTGGATTAGAATGACAAATGACAAACCTGTTTGATATCTTCTACAGCACAAATTACTAGTGAACAAAACATGGTAAAAGTACCAAGAAGGTCCCTTACTAGAAATCAAATTGCATTTTACCTTCTCTATTCAAAAAATTGATATATTAGTCCCTGTACATTAAATCAAAAAGCAAATTGATCCTTTATGTCAGCATGATGTACACATAGCAAGTCATGCATCACTGTTTGGTTAATCCATATGCATCACTGTTTGGTTATTCCATTAGTCACGTCAGTTTTTAATTGTATTAATAGATAAATGTTTTAACAGAAAAGACTAGTATACTCTTTGAACTAACATACAAGGATTAATTTGTCCATTTTTTTAGTAGAGAGGGAAAAATACAATCTAACTTCTAATATAGAGACCACCATGATACTTTTACCATCAAAACATTAAGGTTCAGCATGCCACAATTATACCACAGATCCTTAAAACATAATATGAAAATTAGTTGAAAGAATACCTTCACCAGAAACTACAGGTTTCCATGTAATTAACTAGATATATCTTTGGGGAACCCATCCTGAATGCCATTAGGATATGTTTATATATACGTATATATAAACATATATACGTATATATGAATGAATTAACCAAACTCAGCCCAAAGATGGCAACATTTTAGAGAAGGAAGAAAAGGTCCGGATTAATCTAATCTAAGTGTTGGGTGACAAATGCTAAATGACTTATAGTGTATATATATATACTCTATTATCTGAATAGGCAGGGAAAATGCAGCAAAAGAAGAGATTTCAAAAGAAGGCAGTCTGTTTTAATTATCTGAAAAAAAGAAAAGAAAAATGTAACCAGAGTTGAAACATTTTCACCTGTATTATCTCCATCAAGCATTTGATTTCCTCCTTTGACTGAAACAAGGCTGTTTATGTATATAAGAGTTGCGAATGACTTCGGAACCCCATAAATCGGCAGATCCTTGAGTTCTTGGGTCTTAAGGTTGTAAGAAACAACCAGACCGTCAGAGCCTTCCATGAGAATCTCATCATTTTTCCAAAAAGCCAAAGGCATTTCCACTTTTGTAAGAGGTCCAATTGTCAATATCTTTGTCCAAGATTCCCTCATTCCATATTCCTTCATCACGTATATCTGAAACGATTTTTCAATCCCCTTTCTCGGATAGATTACTAAAGCAATGCATCCATTCCACACGAAAAGGCTCCTGCAGATTGAATAATCATACAAGGAGAGGGCACTTGGCATTGATATTACTTGGAACTCTTCATTTCCCATGTGGAATGAAAGGATGACCTCATTTCTGTTATCATCAATAGCATACCAATGGAACGCTCCATTGAAGTATGTCTCGAAACATGGAGAATACCAGACATGAGCAGGGACCTTAACATTGAGTTCTTTCCAAGAACCAGTTGCCAAAGAGTATACTTCTACCCTGGAATGGTGGGGTAAGGCACTCCCACTTCGCTCCTCCCAGTACGAAATAATCCTAACAACTTTGCAGTGATGAGTTCTAGCATCATAACCAAATCCCAAGGCACTGGTTTGCGGGATCAAGTTTGAGATTGACGAATAACAAGGGAGACAAGATTCGGGGAGAACCATGGACTCCCTAGTTGCAGGGTTACATAGAACTATATCATCTCTGTAATTCGATAGGCAAATAATTCCATTGCAATGACCTAAAAGCTGTAAGCATGGTTCCTTCTTATACAGAGACAAATCCACATCTAAATTTATGAAAGAAAAACCACTGCTGCAGACCAATGACAACATGTTTTCTCTCTCTCCTAAGCATGTCAGCAGGCAGCGCTTGAGAAGGACGCATACATTGTTGTTGCAGTTGTACTTAAGGTGCAATTCAATGAATTTAGGATTGCTAATGAGAGCGTACCAGTATTTGCAAACACACTTGCACCGCATCAAAGATTCTACCGGCAACCGTAAGAGGATTTCAAGGAACAATTCTCTTGGCAGATCACCAATGACCTCCATACTAAACTCCTATTCTTCTCCCTTCCTACAGTAAATAGAGAAGCCACACCCTGCATATGAACATAATCATCAAAAACCAATGCTTATACAGTTGCCGAAAACCCTGATTTTTCAGGAACAATATACCTGCATCAGTAACCATATGCCATAACAAACCTTGGGAGAATTTTAATATATGGTTTAGGATAAGTGCAGTAATACTTTTTAGGTAGGAATCTTACCAAACTCAAGTTATTACCATCAATTTTGAAAGTGATTATCTTGTTAGATCTTTTACCTTGATGGCTGAGTTTTGTTCCAACTGCCTTCTCTAGGGGTTGAGGCATATACTTTAAGCATAGATTCCTAAGAAACCTTGCCTCATCATATTCTTTTCTTTCTTTCAAAAGGCATTTTAATGAGCATTTCAAACAATCCAAATGCTAGACTTTTGCTATTGCTAAAGTTGATTCAGGGTTGTATTTCAAGTTTCCAATGGATGCCTAAAACAGATCAGGCAAAATCCGTACATGGTTTTTCTTTTTCTTTCTTTCATGTTAGCTGTGTAAACATAAACAAAACATAAATTACTAAATGTGATAAAATCCAAAACACAAATAGATATATATATTTATTAAACTAGTCATTATACTGTTTCCATATCTATTAAATGTGTTGTGCTCAAGTCTAGTTCTCATAGTCAAAAGCTGCAGGTTCAAACCTCATGCATGCATATTAAGACCCTTGCATTATTATTTTCCTTGCCACTGCCTAAGCAAGTAAATCATCTTGCACTTATTTTCCTTGCATTATTATTTGTTTGACATGTTCTCATGTAAAAGTACTATGAAGGCCCATATACTAAGAGTCAGATTGCATTTTACCCTCTACTCAAAAAATGGGCAAATTAATCCCTGTACATTAGATTAAAGAGTAAATTAATCCTTCTATTAAAAATTTCATCCATTTCACCTGGTAAAAACTGGTATCTATATATGTCAGCATGACGTACAGGTGGCATGGCACGTGTCTGGTTATTCTGTTAGGCATATCAAATTTTAACAGTACAAATAGATGAAATTTTTAACAAAACAGACTAATTTGCTCTTTAATCTAATGTATAAAGACTAATTTGCCCATTTTTTAGTATAGAGAGTAAAATGCAATTTAACTGTTCTTCTCAATGTTTACACTTCATGGATATACCAATAACAAGGTTGAAGGCTCAATGAGATAGTGCTTTACAATTCATGTCAGAAGAGCAAAAACACATGAAGATATAGGCACTTTGGTCAACTACGGTAGCTGAAAATCTATGTTAAATACTCAACTTCATTAGGTAATTAAGCTTATGCAAAAATGTAAGTACTATTCAGTCCCTTTAACAAAGCAGTTAGATTGATTTCAATACCGAATCCGTTCAACGCACAACCAAGCTAAGCAATAGAAGAAACCAGAGGCTCTTAAGCAAATTTACCTGCATTATCTCCTTCAAGCTTTTGATTCCCTCTGACTGAAACAACGCTATCCATAAAAACAAAAACTGTGCCAACTCATGAACTTGAAGGTTGTTATATTTTTGCATGCTAAGACCACCGTCTCCGAAATTTTATCATTACCCGAAATTATAGATAAATATGTATCCAAATGTTTCATATTCACACATGCTAAAAGTATTCAAATTGCTTTCCTTCCTCTTCTTTCTTTGGAATAATAGAAAAGGAAATATTGTTATGTCAAATAGCCATGGTTATTATAGATAAATATGTAAATCGGACTACCAGTCATGCTAATGTTCACTCAAGGCTTAGCCTGCCGAATATTATTATAAAGCGGCAATTCCAGTGTTTCTAAAGGTTGGTTGGTGCTGCTACTGAATTTGGCTCTGGAAATCAGCAAGAATAACTATGAAAAGCGGTTCTCAGTGATGGATAGGATTATAAAGCGCTGAGTCGGTTGTTCCTAAAGGTTGGTTCTGCTAGCAAAATCGGGGTTCTGGAAATTAGCTTGAAGAACTATAAAAATTGGTTAGAAAAACTGGGTTTTCATCAGATTACAACTTAACATTCAGAAAAGCATCATCATAAAGCATATATATAAAGTCAAGTTTATATATATAAATATAATAGGCTACATTCCTCTAGCCTATGCTCTACTGCTAACTATCCCAAATTAACCATAAAAACTGTTTTAAGTAATTTCTTCCAGCATGAAAATCTTTCATGGTTAACCCCTTGTGTCAATATCAAGCTAACTAGGTAATAGAATCCATGTCCCTGTTAGTACCAAAAAGGATGTCAAATTATCATCTCATTTCAATCTATGTTCCCGTTAATACCAGTTAATATCAGTATATGCCGATCCAGTTTTTTATTTTTAAGATTTTGATCAATTAGTACAAGAGATTTTGATTTTATTTATTTTGGAAAAGATCACTAATTTTGATTTTTTTTAACTAATTTTTTTTCATAACTACATTTAAAAATAAAATAGGTTCATTAACTAATAATAATTTACTGTATTTTAAATATTGATTTTAATTTTTAAAAATGGATAGTAAATGGTTATGATTTTAACACGTATATTTGAATATAAATAATTTAATAAAAGTATACTTGTATGTCTATTTAAAAAAAAATTAAAATTTGATACCCTACAAATGAAGTTTTTTTTATTTTACAAGCAAAGTTCAAATACTACCACATGTTCCTAGGGGGTTATGTTCGGTCGGCTCGGTTTTTTTATTACGATAACCGAATAAATTGAGTTTTAAAGGATAATCAAAATAACCGAACCGAAATTTAAGGGGTAACCGAAATAATCGAACCGAATTTCATCGGTTCAGATTATTGATTTTTGTGGTTTTTTTACCTTTTATATTTTTTAAATAATTAAATTATTTATGCATTATATACATTAAATTTAATAGATTATAATTAAATTAATTATAAAATTGGAATTATAATTATTAATTTGGGCTTGAGTTTTATTTTTTATGTTTGGGTTTTTTGTGTTGGGTACTTGGGCTGGATTTTATTTTACATTGGGTTGGGTATAATTATACAAAAAAATTTAATATTTAAAAATTAGTTTATTCGATTATTTCGGTTTAGGTTGCCAAAACCGAAACCGAACCGAATTACCCATTTAAATTGAAATAGGTAACCTAATAAACCGAAAACCGATTTAACCAAATTTTTTTATTTATTCAGTTCACTTTAATTGATTTAACTAATATTTTGCACACCCTTATGTGTTCCTTTCTTTTTTTAATATTTTTTTAGTACACTCTAAAGAAGTATATATCATCATTTGAACCCTAGTTGTGAAGTCTAAATTTCGCAAGACTATAAAACATATTTCATTAACTTTAATAATTTTTCAAATTGACACAAAATATCACATTCGTACTAGAATAAAAATAGCACATTAATGCCTCATTTTGTTATTAGCGTAATAACATTAGAAAAATATTTATTTATTACTTTTGTACTACAATAATTAGGTAAAAATAAAAAATAGTTAATACAATTTTAAACTTAAAATTAGAAAGATAAGCAAAAACTCTTGTAAAAATTTGAGACCTCTTCAAATAAACGAAAAAATTCCGTTCTCTTTACTGAAAATAAATCATGAAAATAATTAAATATTACCAATTGAATTAATTTATTTCTCACTTATATATTAAAACACACATAAAAAAAATAAGTGTTACCTAGCATAATTGATATGCTAAGAATTACTTACATTAGTGCACTTTATTAGTGTTATTTGATTTTTATGCAAACTTTTAATAAATATATTTATTATATTTTTAGTTTCAAGAATCTAATTTTTGGTGAATTATAATAACAAGATAAAGATCGATCAACAAATGTAATTACAACGATTCGAATCCAAGTAACATCTGAGACGGTGAACACCTTAACTATCAAGTTACCACATGAGATTCAAAATTCTCAGTTATTTAAAAATTTCCTAATATCAAGAATATGACACCTAAACAAGCATACTTCAAAAAATAATAACAAAATAAAAAGAAAGTACGAATAAAATAGCATCTATCAATTTCAAACTATGTTTTCTAATAAAATTCAAGGAATTGGTTGAAAAATTCCAAAATTCTGATCTTATCAAATAAGCAACTCATAAAGCAGAAAAAAGAGCCAAAAAAGTTAAGCTACATGAAATAATTTCCCACTTAATTATTTTAATATCCCTTTGTCGTATTATTGCTCCATAAGCTTCCACATCATGACACGTGTTACTACCATCATCATAGTTTCCTAGTATTTACCAACAAATTTTAACAAAATAAATGAACACATAAATCCAACTTTTGTTCTATTCACGAAACTGCCATCATGCTGTGAATTCACCAAAATACCCTTGACAGCATCTCAAATTTTCAATATCATCCCTTTCTAACTTTATATCCAGTTTATTGCTAATTGTTTCCCCAATAATGCTATTCTTCTGCTTTTTTCCCCTTATTTTTTCAATAAATAGAAAGCTTTATTTTTCATACGAAAATTTATTCAAACAATAGGCTTTCAAGTTTAGAAATATCAGTGAAGAAAACTTGGATAATCAATAAATTTGTAGAAAAATTAAAAGTTAATGAAATTATACCTTAAAATTTGCTCTCCAACAGCATAAAGAAAATTGGGTTTCAAGGATATAGTGAGATAAAGCTGTAGAAGCCAAGAAAAAGGAAGTAATTTGATTCACTTTGGTTCAAGCTTTTATATACTAAAGGAAAAGAGCATAAGGAAAGAAAGGGAATTGCTTGAAGGAAAAGAAGATGAAATCAAATGGAAAATAGAAGGGGAAATGAGGAATGATGGATGATGGATATCGGACATCGTTTTGGGGTTGTAGGTTTGTCAGCACATCATTATCCAAATATATCAATGGAAATTAAAGGACAATGCTATCCATAATTGCCTATTTATGATTTGAAATATTTTATCGGTTATATATGTGAATAAATAGATATTAGAACTAAAATTTAACATTTATATTTATCTCTTATTTCTAATCAATAAGAAATCAAATAATAGACTTATAAATCAATTACATTAAATCTTAAAATAAATAAATAAACGTATTACTTTAATGTATGTATAATAAATATATTTATATTAGATAAATATTTTTAAAAATTTATATGTTGATTTAATAATAAAATATTTATTATTTAAGATATAATTTAAATTTAAATCGTATTAATATTATTATTATTAGGGTTTTATTTTTATTTTTTGTCATTAAAAAATAAATAATCTTCTACCAGATTCTTCCATCGGTAGATACTCTGGAATTATTATTTGTATTTGGACTGTTACACTATGTATGGAAATGAAAAAGGTAACGGCAATGCAATCACGGAATTTTGTTTTTCTCGAGACCACTTATGTTTAATAATTTTCTTTCTTAGGAGTGCAAATACTATATACAGCTATATAAGAAATTCTATCAGTCGGTTTGCTTGTGAATATTATAAAATTTGAATAATAGATGTATGTATTTAATATATGATTTAAAATTAATTAATCATAAAAATTTTATGTATTAGTCTGATGATTAAGGGTGTTTATTATCTCAAGTATAATCTGGATTCGAGTCGCGTCAATCGTGTTGTTGTTAAGGCTTTACCTTCCTTTATAATTCACCAAAAAAATTTAATTAATCATAATAATATATAGAATTAAATTTAATTATGAACAAAACGAAATTTAAATATATAAAAACATTATACTAAAAGTACTAAATGTACTATAATTGGTAATAAGTTGCGCATATTAAAATAAAAATATATTAAAATGAAATTTTGGTTAAATGATGAATTTAAAGTTTTATCAATCCAATTGGTGTTGGTTCAAATCTCGCATTATGTATATTTTTATTTTCATTAGTTTTTGTTAAAATAAAAAGACTAAAGTATCCTTAAATAATATAACTTATTTTAATTATTGAAAGGCATTTCTTTACTATTCCTAACTGAGTTGGTGACAAATTGACTCATGACACCTGTCGAAACCATTTTTTTGAAAAGAAAAAGAGGTCTCGAAAAAATATTTATTTGAAATCGAAAAAATGGGAGTTGCCACCAATCTTTTATTCGGTGTGATTGGATCACCACAAAACGTTTAAAATCCGTTTGAAACATTTTTTGTCTTCGAAATCCAGAAAATGGGTTCGAGAGTCGGATACGTGTAAAAAAAGATTAGCACCCTCACACGCCCAAAATTGGTACCACGTCGATTATATCCGATCTTGTTTGTTAAAAACTTGAAATCTCGAGTGAAGTTTAAAATATAATTCTTGAATTCATGATTTATTTGATGTACACGTTTAAGAAGGAAAATCGAATTTCGTGAGGAAGTCTCGTTATTTCGAAATGATCGAGGAAGAAAATCACGTCTAGTGAGTTAGGACATAACATTTCGAGATCCGAAAATAACGAGCATTCTTTTGTTGCCAATTTCAAACCTTTGAAAGGGTATTCGATTATTCCGGTTTGAAGAAAAAAATCATCCCTAGTAAGTTAAGGCACATTTTTTTCAAAATCCGAAATAAAAGAATATTGCCTCGATTTAAAATATCCGTATTTTTTAGAGAAAATCGGAAAGCAATTTAATTTAATGATGAATGCGTGAATTAAATACGAATATACAATTTATCGGCAAAATTAAGTAGAACAATTAAGCATATATGTAAATGCAAAAATTAAGCATAAAATAAAATATGAAATATGATAAAATCGCAAATCAAAATAAAAAAAAAAGGATTAATTAAAAAAACAAAGGATAATAATTAAAATTATATACAAAAATCGAAGAAAAAGGAAAAAAAAATGGGGTCGAAAATGAAGTTTCGGAGAATTTGAGGTTAAAATGTAATTTTGGAAAAGTTTAAGGGTAAAAATGTAATTTTAGAGAAGTTTAGGGTTAAAATGTACTTTTGGAAAGTTTGGGGTTAAAGTGTGGTTTTGAGAAAGTTTGGGGTTAAAATGTAATTTTGGGAAAGTTTAGGGTTAAAGTGTGGTTTTAGGAAAGTTTAGGGTCAAAATATATTTTTTATGAAATTTGAGGGTCAAAATGTAATTTTTACAAAGTTCGGGGGTCAAAACGTATAATTTGTGAAGTTCAAGGGCCTCTTAAGCAATAAATCGAAAAAAGAGTGACACGTGGCAGCTTCTCAGGCTTCCAGAAGTGAGAGGACCAAATTGAAAAATAATTAAAATTACTAGGCAAATTTGGAATAAAATAAAAGTTGATTTAAGGATGAAATTGAAACAAATGAAAAATGGAAAGGATTAATCGCAGAAATAATGCCAAAAAGGGACACGTGGCAGCTTCTCAGGCTTTCAGAGAGTCAGGGGACTAAATTGAAAAGTAATTAAAATTGTTGGATAAATTTAAAATTAATTAAAAATATGTTAAGGACCAAATTGAAACAAACGAAAAATACGAAATGACCAAAAGCATAAATAGACCATTAAATAAAAACACGCGGATCCTCAGCTTGGAGCGGGTCGGGTCGGACCGGATCATCCAAAACTACGTCGTTTTGGCCTCTAAGCTTTGACACCAAAATGACGTCGTTTTCATGTGAGTATATAAGCCAATTTTTGCTAAAAAAAAATTCATTCTTCCATTTTAAAAAACAGATTTTTTAAAGCCCATTTTCCTTTGTTCTCTCTCTCTTCCCCTCTCCTTCTCCGATCTTCGATCGGTCCTCAGTCCTCTGCGGCTTCCGTTGCCTCCGTCGCCACTCGTCACCGTCACGTGCCGTTCAGGTAAAAAAGAAACTCCTTTTTCTCCTCAAAACAGATTTGGGTATAGATCTAAATGGATCTAACCCAGATCTTTGTAAAACACTTTTTTTTAAAAAGAAAAATCGAATCTATCCCCGTTTCTATTTTCAAATCTATTCTTTCTTCTTTTTTATTACAAACTGTTTTGATTTTTAGTTTGTTTAGAAAAATTTGAAATGTTTTTTTTTCAAATTTTTTCAAATCTGTTCTTCATTTTTACTATTCTTTTCCTTTAAAATCTATTTTTATTTTGTTATTCTTTAGATCTGTTACTATTATTATTTTTATTGTTTTGCAGATCATATTTGAAGCACTCCTCACGACCATAGGTGAGATCAAAGGGGCGACGATCGAAGCTGCGATGACGACGGTGCTTGAATGGAAACTTGATTGCTTGGAAACTGATTTGCTTCTCTGATGATTCGTTTTTCTTATAGATCTCTAAAAAACTCGTAAAAAATTATAGTTGACATTAGTTTCAGCTTTATAGCCTCATTACATAATCATGGTATTTTGTTTTTTTTTCAATTTAATGCTGGTCTTTTCTTCTTTTGTAGGTGCCAGTGGCGGTGGTGTGGCAGTGGCAAGTTGGTGAGGGCGGTGGTGCTGACATGGCAGCTTCTGAATGGAAGAGATGGAGGCGGCACCAGCAAGTTGCATATTTAGGGTTTCTGATTTTTGTATTTTTTAGGCCTTATGGGCCTTGGTCATGTAATTGGGCCATTGGGCTTGTAATTGTTTGGACTCAAAAATTTGTAAAAGGGACATTAATAAATTTAAATAAATTTAAACTTAAATTTCAAATAAATTTCAACTTAAAATAAATTTAAATTTAAATTCTGTTTGGGTCCAATTTGGTTTAAATTTGGGCCCAAACAAATTGGGCTCCAAAAACTGCCCCTCTTTGCTTGTTGTCGTATAACGGGAACAGGGCAAAGACCAAAGGGAAGCCCAATTTCATCAGGTCTCGTATCTTTGACGCTCTTTCTTCAATCAGCCCACCCTTCGCTTTGTCGACCGTTCAACTTCATTGCATCCGCTTCTTTACATCTTCGATGTTATGGCTCTATCTTTTCCTTAAGGCAATTTCAAAAAGACAAAATTTGCTACTGTAACTTCGCTCAATTCACTTGCAACTTCAGGTGTTGTAGCTTCAAATCTTGATCCACTTCTTTGTATTTCACCAGGAAGATGAGATTTGAAATTCCACTCCACTCCACTGCAACTTCAGAGAATTCGCTTTTGTGAGACGGTAACTTGAATCTGCCCTCTTGTCTTGAGGGTACAAGATGAGATTTTTTTTTGTGTAAGATATTAGAGGGTTGTAATCTGCCCCTGGCTCGGCGTAAGAGATTGGCTGACGGTGATCTGTCCCAAGCTTGAGGTAAAAGATCGGATGGCTGCAATCTGCCCCAAGCTCGGGGTAAGAGATTAGCTGACGGTGATCTGCCCCATAATCGGGGTAAAAGATTGGATGGCTATAATCTGCCCTTATTGCGGGGTAAGAGATTAGCTGACAGTGATCTGCCCCATGATCGGGGTAAAAGATCGGATGGCTGCAATCAGCCTCTGTTGCGGGGTAAGAGATTAGCTGACAGTGATCTGCCCCATGATCGGGGTAAAAGATCGGATGGTTGCAATCTGCCCCTGTTGTTGGGTAAGAGATTGGTTGACGGTGATCTTCCTTATGATCGGGGTAAAAGATCGGATGGTTGCAATTTGCCCCAAGCTCGGGATAAGAGATTGGTTGATGGTGATCTGCCCTAGGCTTTGGGTAAGAGATCGAGTAGCTGCAATCTGCCCTAAGCTCGGGGTAAGAGATTTAGCTAATAGTGATCTATCCTAAGCTCGAGGTAAAAGATCGGATGGTTGCAATATGCCCCAGGCTCGGGGTAAGAGATTGGTTGATGATGATCTGCCGCAGGCTTGGGGTAAGAGATCGAACAGTTGTAATCTTCCCCAGGCTCAGGGTAAGAGATTGACTGATGGTGATCTGCCCCAGGCTCGAGGTAAGAGATCGGACGGCTGCAATCTACCCTAAGCTCAGGGTAAGAGATTGGTTGATGGTGATCTGCCCCAGGCTTGAGGTAAAAGATCGGATGGCTGCAATCTGCCCCAAGCTCGGGGTAAGAGATTGGTTGATGGTGATCTACCCCAAGCTCAAGGTAAAAGATCGAATGGCTGCAATTTGCCCTAGGCTTGGGGTAAGAGATTGGTTGATGGTGATCTGCCCCAAGCTCGGGGTAAAAGATCGGATGACTGTGATCTGCCCCATGATCGGGGTAGGAGAACAAAATCTTCAATCTGCCCTTCTTGATTAAGGGTAAAATTGGAATGATGCAGTTTGAATCCAACTCCACTATAACTTTAGGAAGATAGGATTTGATGTCGAAACTTCATCTTGCTCTTACTGCAACTTCAGATAGATAAAGACTTGGTTTTGTAGTTTGATCTGTTCCACTATAACTTTGAGGTAAAAGATTCACTGTTATGGCTTCAATCTACTTCTTTTCGTCTTTAGGGTATAAGACTCGTCATTGTAGCCTCAATCTTTCTTGTCATGTTTTTAAGGTATCGAGTTCATTTCACCATTTCGTGGTAATGGAACCTATATAATATGCTTTAATGAGCCTCCATGCAGGTCAAATTGTTAGGATGCTTTGATCAGAATGAATTACATGCCCCTAACTAAATGATTGTGCATGATTAATGTCAGATTCAATTTTATTTTTTCTGTTTTCGCCTCTGGAGTGGTATAGTCTGTCTCTCGTTGCAGTTCTGTCATCAGCGTACCACCTTGTCTTCTTTTAGACTTAGCTTGAACTACTTGTTTTCAAGTTTATTTTCCAATTGGTAGTCTTGTTTCGGGCCTCTATACTATTTACGAAATTCTAGAGTAATGTCATGGATCTTTGTATGGTTCATGTTATTAGTTCATTATCTATTGTTTTCAAGAAATTGACAAGTATACAACAAAAGACAAATTAGATGCCCCCAATATCGCAAGATAACCTTCTCTGAGCCGACTTGTTGAAAATCATTCTGAGCCCAAATATGTGTCTAGAAGACCTGGAGTGCTTTGTTGATGCTTCAAGTTGTAATTTTCCTCCATCTTGTTACATTTGAGAGAAATGATCACTTCGAACCCGTTCTTGAATTTGAGTCGCCCTTTGCGGGTTTTCAACTCAAAATTCCTTTTGGTTTGAAAACGCCCTTTACGGGTTTTCATCTTGAACCCTTTTATTTTAGGCGAAGTATTTTTTCACTAAGCCTAAGTTGACGGGGTTGTACAGATCCTTGTCATCCATTTCTGTTAGAATGAGAGCTCCTTCTGAGAAAGCTTTCTTTACCACATAAGGTCGTTCCCAGTTGGGCATCCATTTCCCTCGAAAGTCTTTATGTATGGGAAGTATCTTTTTCAAAACTAGATCTCCTTCATGAAATTCTCTAGGATGAACCTTTTTGTTATAAGCTCGGATCATTCTTTTCTAGTACATCTGACCATGACGGATAGCTCTTAACCTCTTTTCTTTAATTAAATTCAACTGATCATATAGGGCCTGAATCCATTTTGCCTCATCTAACTGTAACTCAGTCAAGACTCGAAGAGAAGGCATTTCAACCTTAATAGGTAAGACTGCTTCCATACCATATGCTAGTGAGAATGGTGTTGCCCCAGTAGAAGTTCTGATTGAAGTTTTGTAAGAAAATAGGGTAAATGGTAGTTTTTCGTGCCAATCTTTGTAGGTCTCAGTCATTTTTGTAATTATCTTTTTGATGTTTTTGTTAGCTACCTCTATAGCTCCATTCATTTTTGGGCGATAGGGAGATGGATTGTGATGCTTGATTTTGAATTGCTTGCAAACTTCCGCTATTGTGCTATTGTTCAAATTCAAGGAATTGTCGGATATGATCCTCTCTAGGATACCATATCGGCAGATGATCTCTTTTTTCAAGAACTTGCTAACCGCAGACTTCGTGACGTTGGCGTAAGAAGCTGCTTCTACCCATTTGGTGAAATAGTCGATAACCACGAAGATAAATCTATGACCATTAAAAGCCTTTGGGGAAATTAACCCAATGACATCCATGCCCCACATAGAAAATGACAAGGAGAAGTCATGACATGAAGGTGTGATGAAGGTACATGAATCTTGTCTCCATAGATTTGACACTTATGCAATCTCTTGGCATAATTCATGCAATCGCCTTCCATGGTAGACTAGTAATACCCAAATCTCATTATTTGCCTGGCCATTGTGAAATCGTTGGCTTGTGTCCCACAGAAGCCTTCGTGAACTTCTCCTAAGGTCTTCCTAGCTTCAACTGCATCGACACATCTTAGCAACACCTGATCTTTTCTCCTTTTGTACAATATTTCCCCATCTAGGACATATTCATTGGCAAGTCTTCTCAATGTCCTCTTTCATTTTTAGAAGCTTGCTCGGGGTATTTGCGATCTCTTACATACTGAAGAATATCTTGGTACCATGGGCGATCATCCATTTCTTCTTCTTTTTCTTCTTCAATATCATAACAATGAGCCGGAGCCTCATAGATGCTTATTTGAATGAGTTTCATATCTTCTGGTCTATTTATTTTAATCATTAAGGCCAAAGTGGCAAGAGTATCAGCCATCTGATTTTCTTCTCGTAAGAGATAATGGAATGTGACATCATCAAACTCCTTGGTTAACTCGAGAACCAATTTTTGGTAATCAATTAGCTTAGAATCTCTCGTTTCCCATTCTCCTTTGAGTTGATAGATTACTTGTGTGGAGTCTCCATATATCTCTAAAACTTTGATTCCCCATTTTATGGCTGCACGGATTCTCATGATACATGCTTCGTATTCTGCCATGTTATTTGTGCAATCAAAATTGAGTTTACTGGTGAAAGGATATTAGTCTCCTTTTGGTGATACCAAGACTACCCTAACTCCATTACCTGTGGCGTTTGAAGCTCCATTAAAATTCAATTTCCAAGGATGTTCCACTGTGGTGGTTGCAACATACATTAAATCCTCGTTCAGGAAGTCGAAGTTCATTGGCTCATAGTCCTCTAAAGCCCTGCTAGCTAGGAAGTCTGCTATCGCACTCCCTTTTATTGCTTTTTGATTGACATAGACTATGTTGAATTCAGAAAGCAAGATCTGCCACCTAGCCAATCTTCTATTCAATGCAGCCGACTCCATCATGTACTTTAGAGGATCTAGTTTTGAGATTAACCAAGTGGTATGGTACAACATGTATTGCCTTAATCTTCGCGTGGTCTAAACTAGAGCACAACATAATTTTTCAATTGGTGAGTATCGAGTCTCACAATCGGTGAATTTCTTGCTGAGATAATATATCACCCTTTCCTTCTTTCCAGACTCATCGTGCTGGCCTAGTACGTATCTCATAAAATTTTTAAAGACTGCCAAGTATAGGATCAATGGTTTATTAGGAATTGGAGGCACCAAGATAGGAGTATTGGACAAATAATCTTTGACATTGTTAAAAGTTTCTTGACATTCATCATCCCATACACCTGGGTTGCGCTTTCTAAGCAAACGAAAAATAGGATCACATTTATCAGTCAGCTGTGAGATGAAACGAGCAATGTAATTTAATCTCCCTAAGAACCCTCTAACTTCTTTTTGCGTACTAGGTGGTGGTAGCTCTTGTATGGCTTTAACTTTATTTGGATCAATTTCAATCCCCTTTTTACTGACCACAGAGCCTAACAGCTTTCCCGAAGTGGCTCCGAAAGTGCACTTTACTGGGTTTAGCTTTAGTTGATACTTTCTTAGCCTCCCAAACATCTTTCTCAAGATCCTTACATGCTCTTCCTATGTTCGAGATTTCGCAATCATATCGTCGACATAAACTTCAATTTCTTTATGCATAATGTCATGAAACAAAGTCACCATGACCCTTTGATAAGTTGCCCCTATGTTTTTGAGTCCAAAAGGTATCACCTTGTAATAGAATATTCTCCACAGCGTGACAAACATGGTTTTCTCCATATCTTCAGGATCCATCCTTATCTGGTTATACTCGGAGAAACCATCCATGAATGAAAATAAGGAGTGACCTACTGTATAATCTACTAAAGTGTCGATATGAGGTAATGGAAAGTTATCCTTTGGGCTAACTTTATTTAGATCTTGATAATCCACACACATACGCACTTTCCCATCTTTTTTAGGAATAGAGACTATATTGGCTACCCATTTTGAGTATTTAACTAATTGGAGAAACCCAGCGTCAAATTTCTTTTTAACCTCCTTTTTTATTTTCAATAACACATCGGGTCTCATCCTTCGGAGCTTTTGCTGACAGGCTTGCATTCTTCCTTTATGGGGAGTTTGTGTACCACAATGTTAGTACTCAGGTCAGGCATGTCTTAATAAGACCATGCGAAGACATCTTTAAATTCTCGAAGCAACTTGACAAAATTCTTTCTGGTTTCTATGGAGATGCTTGTCCCAATTTTCGCTTTATTCATTTCATCTCTGTTCCCCAAACTGATAACTTTCACCGGTTCCGAATGAGGCAAGATTTGTTTTTCTTCTTGCTCCATCATTCTTAACAGATCCAGAGATAAGTTACAATCTTGATCATCTTCGAAATCCTGAAGTTCTTTTAAGCACATATCTTGCTCGAAACGAGGCTCTAAGTTAGCACCAGGGTCACTCATATTATTGACATTCAAGGACCTGTCAAAGGAATAAAAAAAGAGGTCCAAAGAACAAAATAAATTTATGAAAGAATGATTATATGGTATGAGTATGAGTATGTTTGTCAAATTGGACATGAATGTATGTATTTAAGAATGATTAATTTTGTTTATTGGATATGTACAAATGGTTTGTTGAGTTGGATTATAATTAGCGAAAGATTTGCCATCTAAGATAGAAGATGCATTTTCACTCAAAATAACCAGATAATGGTCGTGGACCCTTTTACAAAAAGATCCATATTGCTTTCGAGCCTAAAGTAATAGGTGTGTTCTGAGCATTACTCTAAAGAAGCCCTAAAGATTACAGGGAGTTCCTCTACAGTCTAGTTATCGAGAGTACTTTCGGGGGTGACAGGATAAATTTCCCATAGGTTTCTTTCTTCATTTCCTTCCTCAAACACAGCGTTGATGCTCAAACCCTTCATTGTCCCTATTGCTTCAATTAGTCTACCTTCTTTCTCTTCTACCTTTGGCCTTGAATTGATTATTCCTCTTGATATGAACGTTTTTGATATATGGGGAAAAATCATTGGCTCCCATTGGATCTCCTTTCTGATTAATCGAGCTCTTCTTCGTTCCTGCTTCTTTTTCGGCTCCTTTTTCTTTCCCATCGCGTCTGGTATATACCCTAGGCCAAAATGATCTCGTTTCTCTTCCAACATTGACACATTGATTCTCCCCTGGAGAAACCTTCTTAGTCATTTTCCAGTTAGGGCTCCTTTACCAATTGTCATTTTTAGGGCCATCTTTGTGATTTTTGATATTTTGGGTACAGGGATTCTGCTTCCTTCGGCGATGAAGGTTGCATTAACGAACTCTGAGGATCGGAAAGAACATTTCAAAGCTTCTTCATCTACTCTAATGTATGGCGCATCATTTGCCATTGACGCAATTAAATCCTCCTCAGCATTGATTGTGACTAATCGTCCTTCGGTCACCAATTTCAACTTCTGATGTAATGATGACGACACTGCTCCAACCGAATGGATCCACGGTCTTCCAAGCAAGCAGTTGTAGCTTGGTTTGATATCTATTACCAAGAAGTCTACTACGTATAAATTTGGACCGATTAACAATGGTATCTCGATCCGACCCATAACTTTCCTTTTGGTTCCATCGAATGCTCTTACTACATTGTGGCATGTCTTCATATGAGAACTATCGATCAGTAACCTCTTTAATGTTGTCAACAGTAGAACGTTCAAGGCTGAATCATTGTCAATCAATACACCAGGTAGTGTGTAACCTTTACAGTGGGTTGTGATATGTAGCGCTTTTGTTGACCTCATAACTCTTAGGGGTATTTCATCATCATTAAAAAAGATGAAATTATCGGTGCTGACATTATTGACCAAGCCTCTAATTTGTTCACTAAAATGTCCTCGACTATGTAAGTCTCATTTAATACTTTCATTAGCGCGTTATGATGTGCTTCCGAGCTTTGTAACAGCGTTAAAAGGGATATACGAGCCGACTGCTTGTGTAATTGTACCACCACTCTGAATTCGCTATGCTTAAGGAACTTCAAGAATTCCTTAGCCTTCTTTTCTATCACTAGCTCGTTAATTGGTGACTTTAGTCCACTAGTACTTCCTCTTTTAGGCTCTTCTAGGTTTTTCCCAAATGTTTCATTTTCTGTTCTTGCAGGGCCATAGTCTTTCCCACTGCGCGTGATAAGACTCACGTCTTGAGCTCCTTCTTATTCAACCTTGGAATTTCCCCTGTTGATACTGTTACATTACAATTGTAATTCCAAGGTACCATTTTGTCATCCTTGTAGGAGAAAGCTATGGGTTTTTGAATTATTATTGTGAGGGCAACTCTTGCTTTAGTTTCGTCGCTCCTTGGCCGTGATATGATTATCATTGGATTATTAACCCCAAAAGTTTTCTTAACTGTGTCCTCTTCAGAGGCACATACTTCTTCAATTTTTTCTTTTTCCTCAAAAAATTCTAACTCCTTATTGTCCATCAATCCCTGTACCACAGTTTTGAACTCATCGCATTCTTGAATCTCATGCCCTTCATTATTGTGGAACTCATAGTAGCATCCTTTTCTCACTGCTTTTCCCTAATCTTGGGCAATTAAACCCACTTTTACCATTTCGTGCCATACCCATCTCAATGGTGATCTTACCTCCTCAATCCGAGTCTTGATCTTCCTTCCTTCTCTTCCGGCTATTGCTTTCACCCCTTGATCGAGATGTTTGGGTAACGGATTCCCTGATATATTGAGATTCGTCAGGTTCTCAAATCTTAGTACCTTGGCATCGATGAACTGTTGCACGTGTCTTTTTAGGGCTGCGCAATTCTCAATTGAATGTCCGGCTATTCCTGCGTGATATTCGCATCGTGCGTTCGCATCATACCAACTTGGGAATGGCAGTAGCAATGGCTTTAAATGGATTAGCGAAATGAGACGCTCATTGAACAATTTCAGATAAAGTTCTTTGTATGTCATGGGAATGAGAGTGAATTCCATTTTTGGCCTCGAACCAAACCTCTGCCTTAGATTTCTTTGATAGTTACCTTCTGTGGTCTTGGGTGACGCCTTCACCATTGGCTTTGAGTAATTTGTATTGTAAGAGTCTGCGTTGTTTACCTCATTTTCCTTTTTTCTGGGAGCTGTTCTTCTGACACCTTCCCCTACCTCAATCCTTTCGCTTCGGATCACATTCTCGACCATCTCCCCTGACATAACCATGTCAGAGAAACTTTTGGTAGCGCTTCCCAACATATGGTTAATAAAAAGGGCCTTCAGAGTATTAACGAACAACATAGTTGTTTCCTTTTCCAATAATGGTAGTTGTACTTGGGTTGCTATGTCTCTCCATCTTTGAGCGTATTGTTGGAAACTCTCATTTGGCTTTTTCTCCATTCTTTGCAGGGTCAGTCTATCAAGTGCCATGTCAGTTACATGACTATATTGCTTCATAAATGCTTGTGCCAAATCCTTCCATGAGCTTATCTTGGCACGACTCAACTGATTATACCATTTTACCGCAGATCCTGCTAGACTATCTTGGAAATAGTGTACTAATAACTGGTCATTATTGACATGCCCAGTCATCTTTCTGTAGAACATGGTAATGTGTGCCTTGGGGCAACTGGTCCCGTTGTATTTGTCAAAATTAGGTGTTTTGAATTTCGGGGAGAGCACTAGGTCTAGGACAAGGCTCAGTTCCTTAGTGTCAATGCCATAAAAGGTATCAGCGCCTTCCATTGCTTTCACTTTTTCTTCCAACCATTTGTATCTGTCCTCCAACTGTCTAGGGATCTCAGGCTTTGCTCTTTCCGTCTCCACTACGTCATCCAAGTCATGAAAGACGAGAATGGCTACATTATCTTCGGGGTTAGAATCGGATCCCATCTAAAAATTTGCTGGCCCTGACATGCCGCCAAGGTGTTGTTGTGCTCTTATTATTATAGGTACCCCACGTGGGTACGTTTTTGTGGTGCTTGAGTATGCATAGAAGCATAGCTTGGGAGATATCTAGGGTCCTCACTCTCCTCCCCTGGGCTTATAGCAGAACCTTTTCCCTTATCCGCCCCTTTTCTTATCAATTGTGTTAGCTCACTTACCATGCTCCTTTGAGATTTTATAATCTGGTCCTTCATATCCTGCTGTACCTTTGCCAAATGGTCTTGCAGCTGCACTTGCACTTGCACTTGCTCTTGCATTTCCTTTTGGATTTTTTCTAAACGTTCGATTCTTTGATCCATTACTTTTTGAGTGCTGTAGCGATGTGGTTTCTCTATGGTTTCTAATTTAACTATTTAAGATTTTAATTAATTAGGGATGCATGTTGATGAAATGCAATGCTTATGAATACATGTATACAAAAGAAAGGTATTGACTTATAATTCAATCTCCATTAGAAAACTTCACTAGATAACAAGTTTCTTTACATAAAGCAAATTTACATAAACGATTTTTCCCTAATGCTCAGAGTTTCAATTTTCTCAAGAAGTCCAGCTAATTTTTGACCCCGATCTGACTTTGTCTCATACTGCACGCTTAACATATCGGCTTTGACTGCTAGTGTTTGCAAATGGTTTGCTACTTTCCGCATTTGATTCAGAGCTTCGCACATAATATAATCCTTGTCTTAAACTTGTCTCCGAGTATGCTAAAGATGTCATTCATTTGTTTTCATTGTCCTCTCAAGAATCTCGGTTCGTATCTCGCTATTCTGTAACGAGGCTTCCAGTTCTTCCACCCTCTTATCAACCTCTCGATCTCAACTCGACTTGCTTTTAGTTCTACCATCGAGTTTCGACTACGATGTCTATACAAGGATTCCTCTAACTCTCTTATTCGGGCTTTTAACTCAGTTATCTCAGCTTGACTTTCCAGCAAGCTGCTTTTCATGGCATTTTCTTGAACTTGGGCATCTTGAAACTTGTTCTTCCACTGATTCGTTCTAATTCTTTCTTCATGGATTTCCCATTGCCATTGCTTTGACGTTTTTCCCAAACCAGCAGTCCTCATTGACAAACGAAGTTTCTTGTAGTCTTTCTTCAGGCTATCAAGATCCTCTTCAGCCTTGTTCTTCCCTTTTCTCAATTTTTCTGCTTCTAATTTTTGAACATCAACATCTAATCCGAAAAGTACCTTTTCTTCTTCCAATTTTTCTATCATTTTTTCCATTTCAGAATTCTTTCTCTCAAAATCTTGTTTGATAATTTCCAATTCTGTCGGGACAACCTGCAAGTGCTCCTCAATTGGGTGAACAACTTCTGGGTTTGGTACAGGAATGTTGTCATTGATTCTTTTATTTCTCCACCAATCATATCTCTATTTATTGTTCTCTTCTCTATATGCAAATTCACATTAGGCTAATCCTCGAGTTGCTGGTATGAATTATCTTGACTTGTACTATCTTGAAACCAATAAAGGTGCGTACCCTATGGCTCCCCAAATTCTAACCAATGGAACCCAATCGAATTCTCCACATCAATACAGGATTTCATCAGGAACAAACCATGGTGCCCGCCATTCTATATCCTCGTCTCGGAGACTTTAAAGTATTGCCATCCATTTTTCTTCCGAGAAGTTTCCTTGTCTTTGCGCAGCTACAAACTCTTTCAAAGTAGAATAATATTTAGAAAGGTACTAATAAGAGAGTTTTTCTGTCTTCCAAAAGTGACTATGGAACCATACTATCAATAATGGTGCGCAGCCGATAAATCGTCCTTCACTTTCTTTTCTGAACGTATTTAGCGATCTGAAAGTTTCAGTCAATATTATCGGGACCGGTGTAACCCTATTATTCAACCTATCGAACAAGTCTGTAATCGCATCTTCTATGTGTCCCAAGGCTGTGGGAAAAATGACTAACCCGTATTTACTTAGAGCTAAGATGTCAATCTTTTTCTTCACATCCGGGTGGGCCAAGATCAAGTCTCGCAAACTCTTCCATGTAATGCATTTATTGTCGCCTTTCACCTTAACCCGAGCTGCGACCCATTGCTCGCTCATGCCAGTGATGTTTATTAATCTTTTGATAAAAGTTGGGACACTCGGAGCTCTTGAGTAAGCTCTGTCGATCGAGATCTTCGGACAATGGAGTAAAGTGGTGTATTCCTCTATCGTAGGTGTCAGGTCTATATTCCCAAAAGTGACGCAACTGTAGACCGGGTTCCAGTGTTATGCCAAAGCTCAGAAGAGACACTTATCCACTTTCACCTTGAGTAAGTATGGTAAATCTCCATACTCGTGGAAAAAGGTTTGCTTCAGGTCATTATCCCATTGGTCTCATATTTCTTTCAACTCTTGCACATTGTTCTGAGCTGTACTAATTCTGGTATAATCCCAAAGGTAGGATTCATGCCCTTCTGCTAAGCTATCACCCTTCTGACATTGATTCTCCTCTGACCACATACACACAACCATATTGTCCTCCACCTTATCAAGATACTTGTTCTCCATGATTAATTCTCTTATCAGTAATTGAGTTTGAATCAATACCTTTCCTTATATGATAATGCAATGCTATGCAAAAAAGACAAAATAGAACAGGTTAGCAAAACACATCAGTATCAATATATAGGTATAAAACAAAGAACCTAAGAACTTGTCTTGGATAGTTGCTAAAAGGTTCGGTATAACTCCTTCTACGGCAAGCACTTACGGCTCATTATGTGCGATTTAAGCTCCAGAGTAAAGGGTACCCAAACCAGCAGATTCCTCGATCCTCACCCATTACAGGCTCATATGGATGAGTTCGGTTTAGGGGGACTTATTTCCCACATGTTTGCACAGAAGTGAAAACTTCACGAAAACATGGGTATGGATGTAATCCCGAAAGCGATCCACTATCCTGAACGGAGGTGAAAACATCACGAAGGAGTAGTTTCACGCTTCCACTTAAAGGGATAGTAACAAATGCATATGAATGCAAACTTAACTAGCAAAATTGACATAATATAGCATCACAAAAAAATGCAAAGGATCGTATATTAAACAAAACCGAGTATTTAAAAATTTTAACAAAAAGACCCGAAAATAATCGATTTTTGGGTTGACTCACTTTTATTTTAAAAAATATCCCCAGCGGAGTCGTCAAGCTGTCGAAACCATTTTTTTGAAAAGAAAAAGAGGTCTTGAAAAAATATTTATTTGAAAATAGAAAAAATGGGAGTCGCCACCAATCTTTTATTTGGTGTGATTGGATCACCACAAAACATTTAAAATCCGTTTGAAAACATTTTTGGTCTTCGAAATCCAAAAAATGGGTCTGACAGTCGGTTACATGTGAAGAAGGATTAGCACCCTCTCATGCCCAAAATTGGTACCACGTCGATTATTATCCGGTCTTGTTTGTTAAAAACTTGAAATCTCGAGTGAAGTTTAAAATATGATCCTTGAATGCATGATTTATTTGATGTACACGTTTAAGAAGGAAAATCGAATTTCGTGAGGAAGTCTCGTTATTTCGAAATGATCGAGGAAGAAAGTCACGTCCAGTGAGTTAGGACATAACATTTTGAGATCCAAAAATAACGAGCATTCCTTTGTAGCCAATTTCAAACCTTGAAAAATGTATTCGGTTATTTCAGTTTGAAGAAAAAAATCACGCCTAGTAAGTTAAGGCACAAGTTTTTCAAAATCCAAAATAAAGGAATATTGCCTCGATTTAAAATATCTGTATTTTTTAGAGAAAATCAGAAAGCAATTTAATTTAAGGATGAATGCTTGAACTAAATACGAATATGTAATTTATCGATAAAATTAAGTAGAACAATTAAGCACATATGTAAATGAAAAAAATTAAGCATAAAATAAAATACGAAATATGATAGAATTACGAATCAAAATAAAAAAAGGATTAATTAAAAAATAAAGGATAATAATTAAAATTTATATACAAAAATCGATGAAAAAGGAAAAAAGGGGGTCGAAAATGAAGTTTTGGAGAATTCAAGGTTAAAACATAATTTTGGAAAAGCTTAGGGGTAAAAATGTAATTTTAGAGAAGTTTAGGGTCAAAATGTAATTTTGGAAAATTATTGAGATCAAAATGCACTTTCAAAAAAGTTCAAGGGTTAAAATGTAATTTTGAAAAAGTGTAGGGGTAAAAAATGTGATTTTAAGAAAGTTTGGGGTTAAAATGTGGTTTTAGGAAAGTTTGGGGTTAAAATGTAATTTTAAAGAAGTTTAAGGGTTAAAATGTAATTTTAGAAAAATATAAAGGTTAAAATGTAATTTTTGTGAAGTTTAGGGGTTAAAATGTAATTTTTGCAAAGTTGGAGGGTTAAAACATAATTTTTACGAAATTCAAGGGCCTCTTAAGCAATAAATCCAAAAAAAAATGACACATGGTAGCTTCTCAGGCTTCCAGAAGTGAGAGGACCAAATTGAAAAACAATTAAAATTACCAGGCAAATTTGGAATAAAATAAAAGTTGATTTAAGGATGAAATTGAAACAAATGAAAAACGAAAAGGATTAATCACAGAAATAACCCCAAAAAGGGACACATGGTAGTTTCTCAGGCTTTCAGAGAGTTAGGGGACTAAATTGAAAAGTAATTAAAATTATTGGGCATATTTAAAATTAATTAAAAATATGTTAAGAACCAAATTGAAACAAATGAAAAATGGGGAAGGACCAAAAGCATAAATAGACCATTAAATAAAACACGTAGATCCTCAGCTTGGAGTGGGTCGGGTCGGACCGGGTCATCCAAAACTACGTCTTTTTGGTCTCTAAGCTTTGACACCAAAACGACGTCGTTTTCATGTGAGTTTATAAGCCAATTTTTGCTAAAAAAAATTTCATTCTTCCTTCCATTTTAAAAAAACATATTTTTTAAAACCCATTTTCCTCTGTTCTCTCTCTTCCCCTCTCCTTCTGCGATCTTCGGTCGATCCTCAATCCTCTGCAGCTTCTGTAGCCTCCGTCGCCATGCGCCACCATCGCACGTCGTTCAGATAAAAAAGAAACTCCTTTTTCTCCTCAAAATAGATCTGGGTATAGATCTAAACGGATCTAACCCAGATCTTTGTAAAAACACTTTTTTTTTAAAAAAAGAAAAATCGAATATACCCCCGTTTCTATTTTCAAATATATTCTTTCTCCTTTTTTATTACAAACTATTTTGATTTTTAGTTTTGTTTAGAAAAATCTGAAATGATTTTTTTTTCAAAATTTTTCAAATCTGTTCTTCATTTTTACTATTCTTTTCCTTTAAAATCTATTTTTATTTTGCGACGATCGGAGCTACGACGACGGCGGCGCTTGAATGGAAACTTGATTGCTTGGAAACTGATTTGCTTCCTAATGATTCGTATTTCTTATTGATTTCTAAAAAACTCTTAAAAAATTACAGTTGACATTAATTTCGGCTTTATACCCTCATTACATAATCATGGTATTTTATTTTATTTTCAACTTAATGTTGATCTTTTCTTCTTTTGCAGGTGCTAGTGACGGTGGTGTGGCAGTGGCAAGTTGGTGAGGGCGGTGTTGCTAGTGGTGCTGACGTGGCAGCTTCTAAAAGGAAGAGATGGAGGCGGCAGCAGTAAGTTGCACATTTAGGGTTTTTGATTTTTGTATTTTTGGGCCTTGGTCATGTAATTGGGCCATTGGACTTGTAATTGTTTGGACTCAAAAATTTGTAAAAGGGACATTAATAAATTTAAATAAATTTAAATTTCAAATAAATTTAAATTTCAAATAAATTTAAACTTAAAATAAATTTAAATTTAAATTCTATTTGGGTCCAATTTGGTTTAAATTTGGGCCTGGACAAATTGGGCTCCAACAACACCAACTAAGTCAGAGATTTAAATAATAGTATATATATATAAGTTTAAAGAACTCAAGTGGTCCTTGTATTATAAGAATGGGATCAAATTAGTCATTCTATTATTAAATAAATCAATTTGATTTTTATACTATTAAAAAGAATAAAATAAATCTAAATTGTAACAGAGTTAACATTTACTGTCTAAAAAGTATCTTGAAAATTAACAATATACTTTTTTATTCCACAAGTGGTCTTAAAAAATTGACACATGTATAAAAATATATCAATATTGCTTTTCGCAAAGGAATATCTCTAAGTTATGATGGCGGTGAGGAATCTCGATCCTTCGAGGATTAGATCACTAAGAAAGTTAGGTTTAAGGAAGGGAACAACAAAGAAGGTGTTGATATGGTTGTGGATTTAGATCCAACATTAACTCCGTCTTGGAAGGATAAGTTTTTGGGGAAGGACCAGCTGGATCTTGTAAGAAGGATAGTGACTCTAGTGATTGAATTGATGGAGGGTTTGTGTTGCTTGAAGGCGATGTGATAAAATCCATTGTTAATGGGATCTCGACAATCAATTTCCCAGATCGAATTAAGCAAATCCTCTTCAAAGAGATGGAGAAGACGATGATATTGAAATTACTAAGTCGTAGAATTGGTTATGTAGCTCTTCATAGTAGAATTAGTAGCCTCTAGAAACCATCAAAACCTTTCAATCTAATGAATATAAAGAACATATACTTTTTGGGTAATTTCTAAAGTATCAATGATTATGATAGAGTTTTGACTCAGGGGCCTTGGATTATTTATGGTCAATAACTGGCTGTCCAGCCATGGATCAAGGACTCCAGTTCATTGCAGTCATACCCGAGCGAGGTGATGGCTTGGATAAGACTATTGGGGCTTTTAGGGTACATGTACAAGAGGTTGATTCTTGAGGCTATTGGGAGCATGATTGGTAAAGTGGCAAAACTTGATTTTAAAACAAAAATAGGACCAAGGGACGTTTTGCCAGAATGGCTATAACACCCAAATCCTAAGTACCGTCATCGATTAGGGTTCTGGTGTCTTCTATTCATTTTATACTATTCATCTTTTACACATATTCGACTATTTACATCTTTATTCAATTCAGAAATCATTTCTCACAATTTTAAACAATACCTTAACATAACACAATTTTGTCAGGGGTAAAAGGGGTATTTCCAACTTCTTAGGAAACTTCTACCGGTACCTGATGGTCAAGTATCTGTAGTAGTCTTGTCATAAAACAATTCTAAACAGTGCAGTTTTCTACTAGTACCTGTACTAGTTCTACCGATACAAGTATAATTTCTACCGATACATGTCATGCATCTAGCGATACTAAAAACTCTAAAGAGCTAAAATTTCCATCCTATAACTTCTACCAATACATACAACTACCGATACTCATATTTTAACTACCGATACAACCTAAGTCAGTTTACAACCTCTTTCCTACCCTGCACTTCTACCGAAACATACATGGGTTCTATCGAAACAAGTATGCTAAATCTCAAGAATTATACCAAACACAAGTTCATTGATTTCATACCGACACAACCTTTAACTATGCATTCAAAATAGCACAAATACAATATTTATATCAATACAAGACGCTTAAAACTACATCCAATATTTCATCAAAATACAACATAGTTTTTCATAACTCATTGTATAAGGAAAAGGTAACATCATCCTAGTACATGCCATATTAACTAAGTGATGTAAAAGTCTACCGAACAACTCCGGGATAGTGTGATGCTTCAAGATGATCTGACCTTCGAACAGAAAAAAGTGAATCTACAAAACAAATGAAAATCCACAGGTAAGCACTTTAAGGCTTAGTAAGTACATAAAGTTAAATAGATTTAATGAACTTCAAGGGTTGCAAAAATCTAATTTATCGAATGGAACATTGTGTACATCTAGGGTAGGTTTCACACGCATTTGTTACTCACGATGACACCAAGTCATCGGACCCTTGTTTCACATTCGAACTCATTTCATTTAATACTCACAATGACATATAGTCATCGGACCTCTTGTTCCATATAGGAATTCATATACTCACGATGACACAAAGTCATCGGACCCTTAATCCATTATTGAGTCATTTACTCACGATGACACTTAGACATCGGACATTTAATCCGTAAAGGACTCATTTACTCACGATGACACTTAGTCATCAGACCTTTAATCCGTAAAGGATTCATTTACTCACGATAATACTTAGTCATCGGACCTTTAATCCGTAAATGATTCATTTCCTCACGATGACACTTAGTCATCAGACCTTTTCGTTTATAGCTCGAACCTGTTTATCCTCCGTATTTCACTCATACTCGTCTTCCACAATTTCGATTATCATTTCATCTCACTACAATAGTCATATTACAAGAATACGCAATTTAAGTTGGAATTTAACCATACGAACTTACCGGACTGGATTGTAGTTGTGAATGGATCCTAGGGGCTATTCTACTAATTTTCCCTTTTCACGATCGGTGGGACGGTCGTAGTCTACATTCACAAATCATTCAATTTCTCATATTAAATCACAAAATCAAACCCATTTTGGTAAAATTATAATTTTACCCCTAACCTTTTCTTTTTATTCAATTTAGTCCCTTCAACACAAAACATGCAAAATACCCATCTCCTATTCACCCCATACCAGCTGAATACTCATAGTCTCCTTATACATCCAAGCAAAATCCATTTATTTCATATCAAGTACAATAATATTACAATTTTAACATTTTAGTCCTTAAACCCTAATTTAATCAAAAATCACTTTACAAAAAGATCTATTCCAACCATCAACCATTCAAATATATCAAAAGCTTTCAAGAAAAAACATTTTCAACAATGGAAAGTTTCATAACATTTGACAGATTCACAAATTAGTCCTTGCATAAGCTAGATTAAGCTAATATGAACTCAAAAACATAAAAATTACTAAAAACGATCAAGGTTTACTTACTCAAATCAAAGCTCAAAAATTAAATGTGTAAACCCTAATTCCTCCCTCTTTAGCCGTGTGAAAAAGATGAAAGAAAGAAAATGTGTTTTCTTTCTTCTTTTAATTATATATAGATATTAATGGCAAACTTGTAGTTTTCATGACTTTCATTATTAAACTTAATTAATCCTTTTCATTAACTTAATTAATACACTATTTTCACTTTAATATCATATCATTCCACTAACTAAATCTCTCTTGGCTAATTTGTTTAATTGGTCCTTCTAATTAAACAATTCTACTTTTGTACCTTTCTCAATTTAGTCCTTTCTATTAATTAACTATCTAATCTATTTAATTCTTTAAACCTTTAATACAATGCTATCGACATCATAAATATTAAAATAAATAAATTTACGACTCGACTCATGGAGTTGTGATCCCGAAATCACTATTTTTGACACCATTGAAAATCGGGCTGTTACAACTCTTCCCTTTTAGGGAAATTTCGTCCCGAAATTTTTTACCAGTTAACAGAGTAGGGTATTGTTATTTCATTGAAGCCTCTGTTTCCCAAGTAGCTTCTTCAAGCCCGTGTCGATTCCACAAAATTTTTACCAATGGTACCCTTTTGTTTCGCAGTTTTTTTACTTCACGAGCTAGAATCTTAATCGGTTCTTCAGAATATGATAAATCTGGTTGTATCTCAACCTCACAAGGTGAAATCACATGTGAAGGATCTGACTTATATCGTCTTAGCATTGAAACATGAAACACATTATGAATCTTCTCTAATTTCGATGGTAAAGCCAGCTTGTATGCCATAGGGCCAACCCGTTCAACGATCTCATATGGCCCAATAAACCGTGGACTCAGCTTTCCTTTTCTGCCAAACCTTAGTACTTTCTTCCAAAGTGAAAATATCAAGAAGACTCGGTCTCCCACTACAAATTCTATATCTTTCCTTTTAAGATCTGCATAGGACTTTTGCCGATCAGATGCTACCTTCAAACAGTCGCAGATCACCCGTACCTTGTCCTCGGTCTTATGAATCAAATCTATTCCCACCAGCTTAGATTCACTTAACTCTAACCAATACAATGGTGTTCTGTATTTTCTACCATACAATGCTTCAAATGGAGCCATTTTAATACTGGTCTGATAGTTGTTGTTATATGCAAACTCCACTAATGGTAGATACCTTTCCCAGCTACCCTCAAGTTCAAGTATACAGCACCCTAGCATGTTTTTAAGAATCTGTATCACCCGTTTTGACTAGCCATCCGTCTATGGATGATAGGCTGTACTGAAATTCAATCGGGTTCCTAAAGCTTTATGTAACTTACCCCAAAACCTCGAGGTAAATCTTGGATCTCTATCCAAGATAATAGATATTGGTACTCTGTGTAGTCGTACTATCTCAGATACACACAATTCAGCCAACTTCTATAGTGGGGAGTCCACTCGGGTAGGAATAAAGTGAGCGGATTTTGTCAATCTGTCCACTATAACCCAGATCGAGTCTTTCTTCCTCGGCGTCACATGTAATCCTGTAACAAAATCCATAGTAACCCGTTCCCATTTCCACTCGGGAATGGTAATAGGTCGCAATAGTCTAAACGATACCTGATGTTTAGCTTTTACTTACTGACACACCAAACATCTAGTCACAAACTCTGAGACTTCTCGTTTCATACCCCGTCACCAATACATCTTTTTCAGGTCGTTATACATTTTCACGCTCCCCGGATGAATGGAGTAAGTACTGCTGTGAGCCTTTGATAAAATGTCTTGTCTTAAGTCAAAATTATCAAGAATGCATACTCTTCCTCTGAAGTACAACATACCATTATCATCTGTAGTAAATTTAGTAGTTGCATTGTTCTGCATCTGTTCTTTTCTAGCCTTAAGGTTTGAGTCATCCTTCTGTAACTGTCGTATCCGCTGTAAGTATAACGGTTTTGTCTGAAGTTCTACCGTAATATAACCATCACCTTCAAGTGACAAATGAGCATTTATTACTCTCAAAGCAAATAATAATTTCTAGCTCAAAGCATCAGCAACAACATTAACTTTTCCTGGATGGTATTCAATTACTAAATCATAGTCTTTCAATAATTCTAACCACCGAAGTTACCTAAAATTCAGTTCCTTCTGAGTCATCAGATACCTTAAACTTTTATGATCTGTGAATATATGACACTTCTCTCCTTCTGAGTCATCAGATACCTTAAACTTTTATGATCTGTGAATATATGACACTTCTCCCCGTATAAATAATGTCGCTAGATCTTCAAAGCAAACACAATGGCAACCAACTCTAAGTCATGGGTCGGATAGTTTCGTTCATGCGGTTTTAATTGTCAGGAGGCATAAGCTATTACCTGTCCTGTTTGCATCAATACACAACCTAGGCCATTTAGAATCCATCTTGACATCCATAGCATGTTTCCAAAGCTTGGAATCAATGCCCCGCATAGCCTCCTCATAAGTGAGTGGATCATCATCCTCATGATTGACTTTTGTATTATAAATACTACCATCATAGATAAAATAGTCCGGTTTCTTAGAAACTTTCCCACTACGATAGATTCCCCTATGTTGTTGATCGTTTGTAGGTCTTTCTACAACTTTCTCAAGAATTGAACTTGGTGATTGTTTTACAACTCCCGAAAGTTCCTCGAGTACCACTTTACTTTGAGGCTTAAAGTTATCCATATAACTTTCCTCGTGGAAAGTAGCATGAGTAGAAACTTTAATCACATTATCGGATTGTAGAATAATCGTCCCTTTGTTCCTTTCAGATATCCTAAAGACATGCACAATTCTGTCTGTGCATCCAACTTCTTTGCATCCTTATTTAGAACGTGTATTGGACAGCCTCATATTCTGAAGTGATTTAGAGAGTGTTTCTTTCCATGCCACTGTTCATAAGGTGTCTTACAAGAAGACTTGGTTAACACATCATTTAGAATATAGCAAGCCATTTGTATCACATATCCCTAAAAGGAAGTAGGAAGCCGTGAATAGCTTAACATTGAACAAACCATGTCAAGGAAACTTCTATTCCTTCTTTTAGCTATGCCATTCTGCTATGGAGTGCCCGTGGAAACATGAAATTATATAGATTTTTTTCATGCCTTTTCTAGCTCAAATTCATGCCATTCCATTGTAGTTATTGTCGAAAAATATCAATTCATTTGTAGTTAAGTTATCAACATATTAATTTTTAATTATTTTTATAATAATTAGTCATGAATTTGATGTATTTTCGATAGTTTGGCACAATTGATGAAAATCAGCTCAGTAGATACTACAAAATGCCTGAACCGTTGGAGTAATTTATACACCGAGTGAACCAAGAGCAAGGATGATTAATTTTCCAGCAAATTTCGGTCCAAATTATGAGTATTTATATACTTTATAATTAAATTTTAATTGGGTTAGAAATTATTATAAATCCTGAAGGGAAAGCGGCCCCGTGAGCAAAGTGTGAAGGATTGAACCACAATGCAATTGGATAGCCCAGTGCCGTCCATATAGCTGACCCAAATCAGTTGAATTTAGCTAATTTTTATACTTGCAAAACAGCCCTTAAATTTCCCTCAAACTGCATTCAAACCACTCCTTTGTTTGTGCCTTTGTAGATTTGCCTCAAGCTAAATAAAGCAAAATTTGAACAAGTCAAATTTGCTTGAGTGGTGGCTAACCATGGAGAGGTGATTTGCTGAAATTTGCTTGCTCAAAATAGCCTCTAATACCACCTATAAATACCCCCTTTGCTACTCATTTTTATCACTCAATTCATCCACACATCTCTTCTCTTCTCACTCAACTTTCTCTCTAGTTTTCCATTTCATCCCCTTCTTTCCTTTGTCGATTTCTGCTATTGAGAAAGAGTTTTTCTTCAGCCTTGGAGTAGCATCATTCGAGTGTTCATCAGAGACCTCGATATGACAAGAATGAGCAGAAAAAAGAGGAATGCGATAGTAGTTTCAAAGAACTACTTGATTTGTTTCTAATCCCTTTTCTCTTTTAATTTATTGTTGTTGTTAAGATGAATACTATTTATTTTGCTATTCTTTATTTAATTAAAATGACTTAAATTTTATTTAGTGTTGGATTAATTGTGTTAATTGCGTAATTTATTACAAATCATGTTTGTATTGTTATAGACCTTGTTGTTTTGTTTAATTAAATAAAATAATGTTTATGTTATACTTACGTTACATTTGTGAGATAACTAATGAATTAATCATTAACCGAATTGAAAATATGATTAATGGACGTACTATTTAATTTGTGCATGTTTAATCTTCTAAGGTAGCTGAAGGTTAAATTAACAACGATATTAAAAGGCACATTAGTCTTGCATAGCTTGCAAAATTTTTGTGATTAAATTGTTTCAATATAAAGTTATGTTTTTACTTCACTTCATCCTTTATCTGCTTATTAAATTAACATGAGAATATGTTAAGAGATTATTTAATTAAATTAGTAAATATGTGTATTAGTTAACAAAATACCAAGTTACCGTGAATTAATTCGTAACAAGCATGAAAATGATTATAATAATATTAAGTTAGAAATGCAATTAATCTAACACATTTATGTCATATTGATTAAAAACTAGGAATTGAGCATTGAAATTTAATTTTATTTTCAGTTTTACTTAGATTAGTTTTTAGTTTAAATTGATCCTTTTCAAGTATTATATTTCCCAAACCAATTTGTTACTTAATTATTTCACAAGTATTTTTCCGAAACAGTTCCTGTGGGTACAATAGCTCGACATTTACTTGTCACTTTATTATTTGATACGATTGTGTACACTTGCACATTTCAATCGTTCCAAGTTTTTGGCATTGTTGCCGGGGACTATTTAAAATTATTTATGAAATTTTTATTTTTTCATTTTCATTTATTTTTCTATTTAATTTTAACTTATTAAATTTTTCTGATCATTTTAGGTGTTTATGAGTATTAACCGAATTATCGACTTACTCCTCGTAGACCCTAAGATTGAACGAACTTTGTAACAGGCCGATTTTCAGTGGTGTCGAAAACAGTGGATTCGGGACCACAACTCCGACGAGTCGAGTTGTAAAATTATTTTATTTTAAATATTTTTGGTGATATATGCATCGTATGAATTATGATTCGAAAATATCATTGATTAGATAGTTAATTGAATAGAAATGACTAATTTATAAAAAGGGATAAAGGTATACTTGTTAAATTAGAAGGACTTAATAAGTAAATTAACCAAGGAATATAAGTTAGTGGATTGGTATGGGTTAAATTAAGAGTAAATAGATTTAATAAAGGTTAAAAATGTTTAATTAAAGCTTAATGATGAAAGTCTACAAAATTACAAAATTGCCATTTATATATATATGAAATTAAAAGAAAGAAATTGAGAATTTTCATCCCATTTTCTTTCTCCTTCCTTCTTCACACGGCACTAAGGGGGAAAAACCTAGGGTTTTCATTTCCAATCTTTGAGCTTTGATTTGGGTATGCAAACCTTGATCGTTTTTAGTAATTTTTATGTTTTTGAGTCCGTATCAGCTTAACCTAGCTTATGAAATGACTAATTTGTGAATCTATCAAATGTTAGAAAACTTACCATTGTTGAATTTTCTTGTTCTTGAAAGCTTTTTGATATATTTGAGTGTTTAATACTTGGGTTGAATCTTTTTGTAAAGTGATTTTTGATGAAATTAGGATTTAAGGACTAAAGTGTGAAAATGGTGAAATTACATGTATTGTTCTAGAAATAAATGTGCGAATGGGTTGACTAGATACATATGAGAATTCGATCAGGGTTAGTTGTGAGTGAAAATGGTTATTTTGCATGTTTTGTGTTGAAAAGACCAGATTGAATAAAAGGAAACTATTAGCGATAAAATTGTAATATTACCAGAAAAGACTATACTGTGTTAAATGAATTGGTGGTGTGATTTAATGTAAGAAATGGAATGATTTCTGAATGTAGACTACGATCGTGCCACGGATCAAGGAAAAGGAAAATTAGCGGAGTAGTCCCTAGAATCTATCCACAACCGCAATCCAGTTCGGTAAGTTCGTTTGGTTAAATTCTAACTTAAATTGCTTATTCTTGTAATATGACTATTGTAGTGAGATGAAATGATAATCGTAATTGTGGAAGATGAGTGTGAATGAAATACGAAAGATAAACGGGTTCGAGCTATAAACGAAAGGGTCTGATGACTAAGTGTCATCGTGAGTAAATGAATCCTTAACAGATTAAAGGTCTGATGACTTAGTGTCATCGTGAGTAAATGAATCCTTTACGGATTAAAGGTCCGATGACTAAGTATCATCGTGAGTAAATGGATTCATGACGAATTAAAGGTCCGATGACTCAGTGTCATCGTAAGTATATAAATTCCTATACGAAACAAAGCGGTCCGATGACTATATGTCTTCGTGAGTATTAAATGAAATGAGTTCCAATACGGAACAAGGGTCCGATGACTTTATGTCATCGTGAGTTACAAATGCGAGTGAAACCTACCCCAAATGTAAATAATGTTTCATTTGGTTAATTAGATTTTTCAACTTTTGAAGTTCGTTAAATCTATTTAACTTTATGTACTTACTAAGCCTCAAAGTGCTTACCTGTGTATTTGCATTTGTTTTGTAGATTCACTTTTGCTGTTCGAAAATCGGATCATCTTGAAGCATCACACTATCCCGGAGTTGTTCGGTAGACTTTTACATCACTCGGTTAATATGGCATGTACTTGGATAACGTTACCTTTTCTTTTTACTAAGAGTTGTGAAAAACGATATTACGTTTGATGAAATGTTGGGTATAGATTTAAGTATCTTGTATTGACATAAATCTTGTATTTGTATTGTCTTGAATGCATAGTTAAAAGTTGTGCTTATATGGAAACAATGAACTTGTGTTGGGTATAATTTTTTTTAGGTTTAGCTTACTTGTTTCAGTAGAACCAATGATTGTTTCGGTAGAAGTGCAGGGTAGGGGAGAGGTTGTATACTGACTTGAGTTGTATCGGTAGTTAAATTATGAGTATAGGTAGTTGTATGTATAAAAGTATCGGTAGTCTGCATGCTTGTATCGGTAGAAGTTACAGGATGGAATTTAGCTCTCTGGAGTTTTTAGTATCGGTAGATGCATGACTTGTATCGGTAGAAATTACACTTGTATCGGTAGAACTAGTACAAATATCGGTAGAAATCTGCACTATTTAAAATTGTTCATTGACTTGACTACTACCGATACTTGACCTTCTAGTATCGGTAGAAGTCCCCTAAAATGTTGAAATTTTCATTTTTACCCTTGACAAATAATGTTATGTTTAGATATTATTTTATATCGTGAGAAATGATTTTTGAATTGAATAAAGATGTGAACAATCGGATATGTGTAAAAGATGAATAGTGTAATATGAATAGATGTCACCGAAATTCTAACTGATAATAATACTCGAGATTTTGGATGTTACATTTAGTGGTATCAGAGTCTACGATTTAGTCATTTCTTGGACTGTATTGGTCGTATTTGATAATTTAGAAGTGCATGTCATATGAACCTGTGATATGGATGAATCCGATCTAATTAAGATTTTTGTAGATAAATACAGGATGCCTGACTCTGAAAAAGATGAAACTAATGAGGTGAACAGTAATGTTCCGACTAATGACTCTGGGGCCAGTCATAGTGCATCAATATTACTAATAGCAGAAAATGAAGAAAAGAACATATTCTTCGGGTTAATGGGGCAGTGGTTCATGGAATTCATGAGGAATAATCTGATGACATCACCCCTTATGCTTTCATCGCACAACCAAGTACCCAACCGGTAGCATCCTTAGAAAGACCTCCCCCACCTCTAGTGGTGGAACAGAGGCGTCACATCCTTACAGATAGAGTTAGGAAATATGGGGCTGAACACTTCCGAGGTAGTGTGGAAGACGATCCTTCCAGAGCTGAATACTAGTTGGAAAATACGCTGAGAGTCTTGAATGAAATGACTTGTCCTGTTGAAGACTATGTAAGGTGTGTTGCGTCACTACTGAAGGATGAGGCTTATCACTTATGGGCTATGGTCGCGGCAATGATGTCGGAAAATGAAGTTACTTGAAACTTTTTTGAAACAGAGTTTAAGAAGAAATATGTTAGCAAACGGTACCTAGATAAGAAGAAGAAAGAATTTCTAGAATTGAGATAGGGAAATAAAACGGTGGTAGATTACGAACGAGAGTTTGTACAGTTGAGCAAGTATGCCAAAGAGGTGGTACCAACTGATGAAGCTATGTGCGTCCGTTTCGAAGAAGGGCTGAATGACGATATAAGAATGATGGTGGGTGGTTCTGAAATTCGACCGCTAGTAGTGTTAGCTGACAGAGCTCAAAAGATGGAAGAAATCTACAACAACAAGAGACAGAGAGAAAAGAGATTTCAAGAATCTGGAAAGAAAAACATTACCATGACCTTCTTTATGCCACCGCTGAAGAGATTTAGAGAAGAGGCTAGTCGGGGCCCAGTTTCTTTAGGATTTTTGAGTATGAGTAAGTCAGGACCACCAGAATCTAAATTCCAGAACAGACCCGCAGACAATGTGGCTAGCGTTCATAATATACCTAGTCCGATATGTGGGTATTGTAAGAGGAGCCATGGAGGTGAGTGTCGTAAGATGAAAGGGACATGTTATCGATGCGGTAGTGTAGATCACTTTCTGAGAAACTGTCCAATGAGATCTGAAGCAAAGGAGGAACAGAGTGTAAAACCTCCTACTACACCACAAAAGAATAGAAGCCTAGGGTAGAGTAGCGATACAGGTGGAAACTGTGAAGATAATAAAAATACTGTAGCCAGATCTGAGGCTCGAGCACCTGCACGGACTTATGCTATCCGAGCTCGAGAAGAGGCTACCGCTCCTGATGTTGTGACTGATATATTCTATCTCTTTAATGATATTGTGTGTGCATTGATTGACCCGGAATCGACTCATTCATATATTTGTACTGCATTAGCTACTAAAAAGAAATTGCCTGTTGCGTCAACTAAGCTTGATGTACGAGTCACAAACCCATTGGGTCATAGTGTCATTGTTAATTTGATATGTCGTAAATGTCCACTGAGAATTCGGGATTGTAAGTTCCCTGCTGATTTGATGTTATTACCATTTACTGAGTTCGATGTAATTTTGGGAATGGACTGGTTAACTGAGCATGATGTAGTGGTTAATTGTAAATGAAGACAGATCGATTTGAAATGGTCGACAGGAGAAGTAATCACAATTGAGTTGGAGAAGTTAAGCAGTGGCACCAGAATAATCTCGTCGTTATCAGCATAGAAGATGGTTCGTAAAGGTTGTGAAGCATTTTTGGCTTATATACTTGATACTCGAAGTACCGGAATAGAGTTAGAACAGGTGCCGATTATCAAGGAATTTATAGACGTGTTTCTAGAGGAGTTACCGGGTTTACCGCCAGTCAGAGAAGTAGAATTCGGAATTGACTTAGTACCTAGAACTGGACCGATCTCTATTCCACAGTACAGGGTGGCACCGATCGAATTGAAAGAGTTGAAGGCACAGTTACAAGAGTTGTTGACAGGGGCTTTGTCTGATCGAGCATATCGTCTTGGGCCGCACTAGTTTTGTTTGTAAAGAAGAAGGACGGATCAATGAGAATATGCATAGACTAAAACAGCTAAACAAGGTAACAATCAAGAACAAATATTCGTTACCTCGTATTGATGAGTTGTTTGATCAGTTGAGAGGTGCGACCGTCTTTTCTAAAATTGATCTTCGATCGGGTTATTATCAGATGTGTGTAAAAGATAGTGATGTGCAGAAAACCGTATTTAGAACCCGATACGGACACTATGAGTTTTTGGTAATGTTGTTTGGATTAACTAACGCTCCGACAATGTTTATGGATTTGATGAACCAAATTTTTAAACCTCAGCTGGATAGATTTTTAGTGATGTTCATTGATGATATATTGATTTATTCCGAGTTAGAGACAGAACATGTTCAACATTTGAGGGAAGTTTTACAAATAATGCGAGAAAAATAGCTGTATGCTAAGTTCAGCAAGTGTGAATTCTGACTCCGGGAAGTGGGATTTCTAGGTCATGTGGTATCATCGAAAGGAATTCAAGTTGATCCGAGTAAAGTGTCGACTATTGTCGATTGGAAGATACCTAAGACTGTTTTTGAGGTACGTAATTTTTTGGGATTAAAAGACTATTATCGTCGATTCGTGAAATTTTTTTATATCGTAGCCTTGTCGATGACGAAATTGCTACAAAAGAATAGTCAGTTTGTATGGTCAGAAAGGTGTCAGCTGAGTTTTGATCAGCTGAAGAAATTGTTGACAGAAGCTTTGGTATTAACACAACCTGAAACGCGTAAAAAGTTTGTTGTATATAGTGATGCATCTTTAAATGACCTGGGTTGTGTATTGATGCAAACAGGACAGGTAATAGCTTATGCCTCCAGACAATTAAAACCACATGAACGGAACTATCCGACCCATGACTTAGAGTTGGCTGCCATTGTGTTTGCTTTGAAGATCTGGTGACATTATTTATACGTGGAGAAGTGCCATATATTCACAGATCATAAAAGTTTGAGGTATTTAATGACTCAGAAGGAATTTAATTTGAGGCAACGTCGGTGGTTAGAATTATTGAAAGACTATGGTTTAGTAATTGAATATCATCCAGGGAAAGCTAATGTTGTTGCCGATGCTTTGAGCCAAAAAATCATTATTTACTTTGAGAGAAATGAATGATCATTTGTCACTTGAAGGTGATGGTTCTGTTACAGCAGAACTTCGAACGAAACTGCTATTTTTACAGCGAATATGAAAGTTACAGGAAAATGACTCAAAGCTTATTGCTAGAAAAGGACAGATGCAGAATGATGCAACTACTGAATTTGCTACTGATGATGATGGTATGTTGTACTTCCAGGGCAGAGTATGTATTCCTGATAATCCTGACTTAAGACGGGACATTTTATAAGAGGCTCACAGTAGTACTTACTCCATTCATTTGGGTAGTGTGAAAATTAACAACGACCTAAAGAAGATGTATTGGTGGATGGGTATGAAACGAGAAGTCTCGGAGTTCGTAAATATATGTTTGGTGTGTTAGCAAGTAAAAGCTGAACATCAGGTACCGTTTGGACTATTATAGCCTATTACCATTCTCGAGTGGAAATGGGAACGGGTTACTATGGATTTGTTACAAGATTACCTGTGACGCCGAGGAAGAAAGACTTGATCTGGGTTATAGTAGATAGATTGACGAGATCGACTCACTTTATCCCTATCTGAATGGATTTTCCACTTGAGAAATTAGCTGAGTTGTACGTATCTAAGATAGTATGACTGCATGGGGTACCGGCATCCATTATCTCTAACAGAGATCCCTGTTTTACCTTGAGGTTTTGGGGTAAGTTGCATGAAGCTTTGGGCACCGATTGAATTTTAGTACTGCATATCATCCGCATATGGATGTTCGTCAGAAAGAGTGATACAGATACTTGAAGATATGCTACGGTGTTGTATACTTGAATTTGAGGGTAGTTGGGAAAGATATTTTCCATTGGTGGAATTTGCATACAACAACAACTATCAGACTAGTATCAAAATGGCCCCGTTCGAAGCATTATACGGTAGGAAATGCAAAACACCCTTGTATTGGTCAGAGTTGAGTGAAAACAAGTTAGTTAGAGCCAACTTGAATCATGAGATCGAAGACAAGGTACAAATAATCCGCGATTGTTTGAAAGAAGCATCCGATCGACAAAAGCCTTATGTAGATCTAAAAAGGAAAGATATAGAATTTGTAGTGGGAGACCGAGTTTTCTTGTGAGTCTCACCTTGGAAGAAAGTGTTAAGGCTTGGAAGAAAAGGGAAGCTAAGCCCCCGGTTTATAGGGCCGTATGAGATTATTGAACGGGTTGGTCCTGTGGCATACAAGTTAACTTTACCGCCAGAATTAGAGAAGATTCATAATGTGTTTCACGTTTCAATGCTGAGACGGTATAGGTCAGAGCCTTCACAAGTGATTTCACCCTGTGAGGTTGAAATACAACCAGATTTGTCATATTCCGAAGAACCAAATAAGATTTTGGCTCGTGAAGTAAAAGAACTGCGAAACAAAAGAGTACCATTAAAAAGTTTTGTGGAATCGACATAGACTCGAAGAAGCTACTTGGGAAACAAAGGCTTCAATGAAATCACAATACCCTACTCTGTTCACCGGTAAGAAATTTCGGGTCGAAATTTCCCTAAAGGGGAGAGTTGTAACAGCCTAATTTTCAATGGTGTCAGAAACAGTGGATTCGGGACCACAACTTTGACGAGTCGAGTTGTAAAATTATTTTATTTTAAATATTTTTGGTGATATATGCATCGTATGAATTATGATTCGAAAATATCATTGATTAGATAGTTAATTGAATAGAAAAGACTAATTTATAAAAAGGGATAAATGTATAGTTGTTAAATTAGAAGGACTTAATAAGTAAATTAACCAAGGAATATAAGTTAGTGGATTGGTATGGGTTAAATTAAGCGTAAATAGATTTAATAAAGGTTAAAAATGTTTAATTAAAGCTTACTGATGAAAGTCTCCATAATTATAAAATTGCCATTTATATATATATGAAATTAAAAGAAAGAAATTGAGAATTTTCATCCCATTTTCTTTCTTCTTCCTTCTTCACACGACACTAAGGGGGGAAACCTAGGGTTTTCATTTCCAATCTTTGAGCTTTGATTTGGGTAAGCAACCTTGATCCTTTTTTAGTAATTTTTATGTTTTTGAGTCCGTATCAGCTTAACCTAGCTTATGAAAGGACTAATTTGTGAATCTATCAAATGTTAGAAAACTTGCCATTTTTGAAATTGCTTGTTCTTGAAAGCTTTTGATATATTTGAGTGTTTAATACATGGGTTGAATCTTTTTGTAAAGTGATTTTTGATGAAATTAGGATTTAAGGACTAAAGTGTGAAATGGTGAAATTACATGTATTGTTGTGGAAATAAATGTGTGAATGAGTTGAATAGATACTTATGAGAATTCAGTTAGGGTTAGTTGTGTGTGAAAATGGTTATTTTGCATGTTTTTTGTTGAAAGGACCAGATTGAATAAAAGGAAACTATTAGGAATAAAACTGTAATTTTACCAAAAAAGACTATACTGTGTTAAATGAATTGGTGGAGTGATTTAATGTAAGAAATGAAATGATTTGTGAATGTAGACTACGACCGTGCCACGGATCGAGGAAAAAGAAAATTAGCAGAGTAGTCCCTAGAATCCATCCACAACTGCAATCCAGTTCGGTAAGTTCGTATGGTTAAATTCTAACTTAAATTGCTTATTCTTGTAATATGACTATTGCAGTGAGATGAAATGATAATCGTAATTGTGGAAGACGAGTGTGAATGAAATACGGAAGATAAACGGGTTTGAGCTATAAACGAAAGGGTCCGATGACTAAGTGTCATCGTGAGTAAATGAATCCTTTACGGATTAAAGGTCTGATGACTAAGTGTCATCATGAGTAAATGAATCCTTTACGGATTAAAGGTCTGATGACTAAGTGTCATCGTGAATAAATGAATCCTTTACGGATTAAAGGTCTGATGACTAAGTATCATTGTGAGTAAACAAATGCATGACGAATTAAAGGTTCGATGACTCAATGTCATCGTGCGGAACAAAGCGGTCCGATGATTATATGTCTTCGTGAGTATTAAATGAAATGAGTTCCAATAAGGAACAAGGGTCCGATGACTTTGTGTCATCGTGAGTTACAAATGTGAGTGAAACCTACCCCAAATGTAAACAATGTTTCATTTGGTTAATTAGATTTTTCAACTTTTGAAGTTCGTTAAATCTATTTAACTTTATGTACTTACTAAGCCACAAAGTGCTTACCTGTGTATTTGCATTTGTTTTGTAGATTCACTTTTGCTGTTCGAAAATTGGATCATCTTGAAGCATCACACTATCCCGGAGTTGTTCGGTAGACTTTTACATCACTCGATTAATATGGCATGTACTTGGATGACGTTACCTTTTCTTTTTACTAAGAGTTGTGAAAAACTATGTTATGTTTGATGAAAAGTTAGGTATAGTTTTAAGTATCTTGTATTGACATAAATCTTGTATTTGTATTGTCTTGAATGCATAGTTAAAAGTTGTGCTTATATGGAAACAATGAACTTGTGTTGGGTATAATTTTTTTAGGTTTAGATTACTTGTTTTGGTAGAACCCATGAATGTTTCGGTCGAAGTGCAAGGTAGGAGAGAGATTGTATACTGACTTGAGTTGTATCGGTAGTTAAATTATGAGTATCAGTAGTTGTATGTATAGAAGTATCGGTAGTCTGCATGCTTGTATCGGTAGAAGTTACAGGATAGAAACTTAGCTCTTTTGGAGTTTTTAGTATCGGTAGATGCATGACTTATATCGGTAGAAATTACACTTGTATCGGTAGAACTAGTACAGGTACCGGTAGAAATCTGCACTATTTAGAATTGTTCATTGAATTGACTACTACCAATACTTAACCTTCAAGTACCGGTAGAAGTCCCCTAAAATATTAGAAATTCCATTTTTACCCTTGACAAATATTGTTATGTTTAGATATTATTTTATATCGTGAGAAATGATTTTTGAATTGAATAAAGATGTGAACAATCGGATATGTGTAAAAGATGAATAGTATAATATGAATAGATGACACCGGAATCCTAATCGGCGACAATACTCGGGATTTTGGGTGTTATAAACTTTTCGAGAAAGAAGAAGACAAGCATCTAAAAGAAGGATTGAAGAGATGAATTTTGAAAATCAAAATCAGAATCAAGGAAATGGAGCAAGTCAAGCTCGAAAACCTATCCTTATTGCTGATGATAGGGATAGAGCCTTGAGATAGTATGTTGTGCCATTGTTTCATGAGCTTAATTCGAGTATTAGGAGACCCGAAATCGAGGTACAACAATTCAAACTGAAGCCAGTGATGTTCCAGATGTTTCGGAAAGTGGGCCAATTCAGTGGAATGCCTACCGAAGATCCTAATCTTTATCTAAGAGTGTCCATGAAGGTGAGCGACTCTTTCAAGTTAGCAAGAGTACTCGAAGATACGCTATGATTGAAGCTATTTCCATACTCACTAAGGGACAGAGCTCGAGCCTTGTTGAACTCGTTGCCACCAGATTCTATTACCACATGATAGGAGTTAGTAGAACGATTCCTTATAAAGTACTTCCCTCCTAGAAAGAAAGCTAAACTGAGGAATGAAATCACTACCTTCCAACAGAAGGAAGACGAATCTTTGTACGAGGTGTGGGAAAGATTCAAAGAATTATTTCAAAAATGCCCTCATCATGGAATCCCGCATTGCATCCAACTGGAGACATTGTATAACGGTCTCAATGCTCACACAAGGGTGGTAGTAGACGCTTCTGCCAATGGTGCTAGTCTTTCTAAGTTTTACAATGAGGCTTATGAAATTATAGAAAGGATTGCAAGTGTAACATCTAAAAATTGTAACCATCTCCGATCTAGGGTCTCAGGGTTTACAGAACTTTACGAGTTTTTTTTCATACAAACAAATCAATCACAATCTACACAATTATAAACTAGCAACCCAAAATACTAGCTTCATTTAATCATACACATTCATTTACAACATTTCAACCAATCACGGATCAAGTGTAATCATACAAGAACTGTAACACCCACAACCCGTGACCGTCGCCAGTTAGGGTTCCAAGGTCTTTCTGATAATTTATTGTTAAATAATTCTCAATATCACTTCATTTTAGTATAATTAAATAAATTAACATATCATGCAAGAAATTTAACTATAAAATTAGATAACAATACATTCCATTTAAGGTAAAAATGTCATTCCACAATTTTGGGGGATGTCTATCTGTACCTGTTGGACAAGTATCGGTAGAAGTCAAGTCAGTAAGCAGATTAAAAATAGTTGTAGAATCCTACCTGTAGTTGTTATAGTTCTACTGATACAAGTATGACTACTACAGAAGCAATCATCACTTCTACCGATACAAGTGTTCAAACTACTGATACTATTATGCATAGAACTATTGATACCTCAAAAACTTATACCGAAACAATGCAAGTCAGTAACCAAAGTTCAAATAACTTGTACTTCTATCAATACATGCTAGAGTTGTATGAAAACAAGTGTGCAGAATTTGAATAAACACTTAAGTTTCCAAGTCTACATCACATTCTTACTCACAAGACAATCATCCAAGATCACAACTTGCAAAAACCTATACATAATATTACTTGTTTAATCACATAACTTCAAAATTCAACTAAAACAACTTGAGTGTTCATGAATTTACATGCCATTACAACAAAGCCTATTTTGTCTACTTATAGCATTAACCAAGCATACAAACCTAAGTTTAACATTCATCTAAGTTGCCAACAATGATCCATTCAAGCCAAAATCAAGCATTACAAAAGTTAACATCTTCCTAGTACATGCCATATAACCAAGTGATGTAAATAATACCGTACGAGCTCCCGAGATAGTGTGATTTCTTGAGGTGATTCGATCTTCTAGCAGCAAAATAAAATCTACAAAACAACAACAAATCACATTAAGCTTTCATAGCTTAGTAAGTTCGTAAAGTTTTAAACGAGTTACCAATCATATACATTGATTAGCTTATAACCCAATCGAACCAGAATAAGACTTTGCTTCTTCAAGCCATAACTAGCATTTCAAGTTCCTGTCTGTATCATCTTTGTTACCAGTACTCGATGCTGCTCACATGAGCTGCCAAGGACTCGCAACATATGTGGTACCTCAGTCATCGATGCGATATCTGTGCATATAACTGTTCCCTAACGATGCTGCTCACATGAGCTGTCGAGAATATGCACTTATGCATAAATCTCAGCTATCGTAGGACCTATAATCCAATCGTGGATTCTTTTCTCATTTCCTAACTCACGATGCTGCTCACACGAGTTGTCGAGGACTCGTAACATATGCGGTACCTCAGCCATCACGTCGGTTTCAAATCACCGGCTCAAAGCCTAATATCTCTTTCATTCATTTCTTTTTTTCATCTTTCTCAATTTCATGTACCATAACCTGTTCTGCAACAATCATAAAGAATACAAATAATGTACTATTTAAATCCAAATTTAACGTTACGAACTTACCAGATGAAATTGCAGTTAAAGTGAATTCTAGGGACTAACCCATAATTTTTTTCCACAATTGTTGGCTCAATCTTGATCTATTACAATAATTTCATTGAATTATTTAAGTTAACATGAATTTTTAATCATTTTATGCAAATAAGCCCTTTTGGTATTTTTACAAAATTATCCTTAACTTTTCACTTTTATTTAATTTTGTCCTTTAGCTTAAAACTTGTACATTAACCATTTTATTTAAATTTCCAGCTTTTTTGAATGTTTAAAAGCATTCCTATAGCTCACTTTTGCAATATTTCACCTTAAGTACTTGTAAATTTATCACTTTAACATTTTAGTCCTTAAACATTAAAATCATCAAAAACTACTTTATAAAAGAGTCCTATTTAACAACCAAGCTAAATAATCTACCATAAAACTTCAAGAATATCCAAAACTCATCAATGGCATAGTCCATAATATTTAACTATTTTAAAAACAGAGATACGAGTTAGCTAGACCTAGTTGCAGCGATCTCAAAAACATAAAAATTACAAGAAACCAGTTAAAATCAGCTTACCAAATTGAAAGACAAGCTTGACCGAAGCTTTCCAAGCCTTAACAATGGAGTTTCAGCTTTCTCTAGAAGAAATTAAGAGAAAGATGACTTAATTGATAACCTTTTATGAATTATAATACATTATAATTTACTATTTACAAATTTACCCTTTAAAAACAAATAAAATCTCATAATTTCCCACTAAAATTTGTCAAGACCATCCATTCACATTAAGGATGGTCTAATTATCCATTAAGGGTTTAAACTTACCTTTCAATTATAATCTAATAGCTTTAATTAATAGAATTCAACTTTTGTACCTTTTACGATTGAATCCTTTTCATTTAATTAACTATCGAAACGATAAAATTCTTTAACCAAAATTTAATACGACACTAATGACCTCATAAATATTAAATAATTAATATTTACAATCTAACACATTGAAGTTGTGGCCTCGAAACCACCATTCCCGTTCATACTAAAAATAAACTAATTAGTAAATCCTCATTTTATTAGGATTTAATTGCAATTTACCAAAATCTAAAGAGTTTCACATCATTTATATTATTAGGCCATTTAAAGAGGGTTCAATTTTATAATTAATCCTTCAATTTTATTAAATTTTAATTAAACAAACTTGTTTACAATTTACCCTTAAACTAAATAAGATTAAATGAATAAATAACCCAAAAGTTAGTGGATGGTAATCATGTCACCACCACTTGGACTTTTTGACCATGGTTTAATTACAATTTTGGTCGCTTTACTATTTTCAATCTATAACAATTAACTTTTACCTCTTTTACAATTTACTCCTTTTTTCCTTAATTAAGCAATTAATCATAAAAATTACCCAACCAAACTTCAATTCACATATAATAAGACTGTAAATATTTAATAGAAATATTTACGACCCTTAATTTCAAAAACGAGATCTCGATACCTTATTTTCTAAAACCACTTGACTTTTGAACCAAATCACTTATACTAACTTTTAATTCAATAATTAAAATTCTTCAATTCAAAATTCCATATAAAATTATTGTTGACTTATTTAATTTAAACACTCATAATAAAAATTTTCTCATCTGGTTTGTAGTCCCGAAATCACTGTTTCTGACACCACCCAAAAATGGGCTGTTACAACAAGCAATAACTACCAATGGCCAACCAATCGACCAGCTTCAAGAAGGCGAGTTGCAGGAATACAGGAAGTGGATCCACTCACTTCACTCATAGCTCAGGTATCTTCGATTTCCTTAATACTTAATAATTTTACGGCTAATGGGTTTAAGAATGCTGTAGCTCAGCCACCTAATCAATTCGAGAATGTAGCTTGTGTTTACTGTGGGGAAGGACACTTGATCGAAGAATGTCCATCAAACCTAAAATCTGTGTACTACATGGGTAACCAGAATCAAAACCGAGGTAGGCAGGGATCGCAATCAAACTTCTACAACTCATCTTGGTGAAACCACCCTAATTTCTCTTGGAGTAATCAAGTGGCTGAACCTAGTAACACTTATGCTCAACCGAGATCGGCCTAACCACAAGGATTTACTCAACAAGTTCAGAAACCACAACAAGCTAAACTTTCCAATAGCTTGGAGAACCTATTGAAGGAATATATTGCAAAGAATGGCGTCACTCTAAGGAATTTGGAGAATCAAGTGGGGCAACTTGCCACTGAACTTAGGAACTGTCCACAAGGTCCTTCACCTAGTGATACAAAGAATCCGAGGAATCTGGGGAAGGAGCACTGTAAAGCATTGACATTGAGGAGTGGAAAGACATTAGAGCCCAACACTATCAAAGTTGAAAAGGAGCCAACTTATGCTCAAGATACAATCAAAGTTCAACCAAGTGTTGAAACTCCAGTTTTGTCAGAACTTGAACTTGTGAACTCTGAAAAGGTAACTTCGAAACCAGTCAATTCTTATAAACTAACAACTTCGTTAGATGCAAAAGTGCCACAGAAGATGAATCAGTTAGTTAAAGTAAAGAATCCTCCACTACTTTACCCTCAAAGACTTTAAAAACAAAAGCAGGAAGTCTAATTCAGGAAATTTCTTGATGTACTCAAGCAACTTCATATCAACATTCTGTTGGTAGAAACACCTGAACAAATGTCGAGTTACGTCAATTTTATGAAGGATACCCTGTCCAAGAAATGAAGACTTGGAGAATTTGAGACAGTAGCCCTAACGAAGGAATGTAGTGTACATCTTCAAGATAAACAACCCCAAAAGATGAAGGACCTTGGATGTTTTACCATACCTTGCAATGTTGGAGCTACTTATTGTGGTAAGGCACTATGTGATTTGGGTGCAAGCATTAACTTGATGCCCATGTCGATATTTAGGAAGTTGGGGATAGGTGAAGTTAGACCAACTACGGTTACACTTCAACTAGCAGATTGATCCATAACACATCCTGAAGGAAAAATCGGGGATGTATTGGTACGTGTAGATAAATTTATCTTTCCTGCTGACTTTGTTATCTTAGATTTTGAAGCAGATAAAGAGGTGTCAATCATCCTAGGAAGGTCGTTCCTAGAAACTGGAAGGACCCTGATTGATGTCAAGAAGAGCGAGCTAACTATGCGTGTTCAAGACGATCAAGTAATGTTTAATATTTTTAAATTCATGCAATTTCCTGATGTAGTTGATGATTGTTGACAGACCCTTCAAGTGAAGAAGAGGAGGAGGATCACTTAGCTTTGCTAGAAGCTAATTTGAGAGGATTTAATCCACAATTTCATTTTGAATATTTGGAATAGAGAGTAAAGATTATGTCCAACCAAATGCGTCAATCGAAGAGCCACCTAAATTAGAACTCAAGGTACTTTCCACGCATTTAAAATATGTTTATTTAGCTGACGCCTCTACTTTGCATGTGATTATTTCAGCCCAGATAACTAAAGAACAGAAAGAGAAGCTTATTCAAGTGTTGAAACTATTCAAGAAGGCTATTAGTTGGACCATAGTCGATATTCGTGGTATTAGTCCATCCATATGCATGCACAAGATCATCGTAGAAGATGACAAGAAAGGGACAATAGAGACTGAACTATATTATGAAGGACGTAGTAAAGAAAGAGATCATCAAGTGGTTAGATATGGGTATAATTTATCTCATCTCAGGCAGCTCATGGGTAAGTTCGGTTCATTTCATGCCAAAGAAAGAAGGTATTACGATCATAAAGAATGAAAATAACAAGTTGATACCAACTAGAATGATTTTGAGATGACGAGTTTGCATAGACTACCAAAATTGAACAAGGTAACTAGGAAATATCACTTTCCTCTACCGTTCTTAGATCAGATGCTGGATAGACTCGCGGGGCGAGACTATTACTATTTTCTAGATAGGTACTCAGGGTACAATCAGATTATAGTCGCACCAAAAGATCAACAGAAAGCGAAAATCACATGCTTGTACGGTACTTTCGCATTTAGACGTATGCCCTTTGGTTTATGTAATGCACTTCCTACGTTTCAAAGATGTATGATGGTTATTTTCACTGACATGGTTGAGAAGTATTTGGAAGTGTTTATGGAGGACTTTTTAGTGTTCAGGGACACTTATGATGATTGCTTAGCCAATCTAGCAAAGGTACGAAGGCGGTGTGAAAAGACAAACTTTGTACTTAACTGGGAAAAGTGTCATTTCATGGTATGAGAAGGTATCATTTTGGGACACCGAATAACGAGACAATGAATCTTGGTTAATAAAGCCAAGGTAGATGTTATCGAGAAACTTTCACCTCCAACAGCTGTAGAGGGTGTTAGGAACTTTTTGGGACATGCTGGATTCTATTGAAGATTCATTAAGGACTTTTCCATGATTGCCAAACCCTTAAGCAAATTATTGGAAAAGGAGTCAACATTCAATTTTGATAAAGAATGTTTGGAAGCATTTAACAATCTAAAGAAACGGTTAGTTTCGGCACCAATTATCGTCACATCAGATTGGGGATGTTCATTTGAGTTAATGTGTGATGCAAGTGACTTCGCGGTAGGAGCTGTGATGGGCCAGCGAAGGAACAAAGTTTTCCATCCCATCTACTATGTGAGTCAGACTTTGACATGAGCTCAACTAAGCTACACGATAATTGAAAAAGAATTACTTATAGTTGTGTTTTCTTTTGACAAGTTTCAATCTTATCTTGTCAGTACTAAAGTGACTGTCTTTACGGATCATTAGACAATTAAGTACTTACTTGCTAAGAAAGATGCCAAGTCGAGACTGATTCGATGGGTGCTACTACTTCAAGAGTACGACTTAGAGATTCAAGATCGAAGAGGTATAGAAAACCCAGTAGCTGATCACTTGTCTAAATTGGAGCCACAAGGGGAAACTTCTACTCTTGTACCCATACAAGAGACATTCACAGACGAGCACATACTTAAGGTATGTCATAACACCCCTTGGTTTGCTGATTTTGCTAACTACTTAGTTTATGGTTTGATTCCCTTTGATAAGACATATCAACAAAGGAAAAAGTTCCTTCACGATGCTAAGTACTATTTTTGGGAAGAACCATACTTGTTTAAGAAGTGCGCAGATCAGATGATCAGTAGATGCGTGGAAGAAAATGAGCTACAAGAAATATTATATATTGTCACACAACTCCAAGTGGGGGACACTTCGGAGGTTCATGTACTGCGGCCAAAGTATTACAAGTTGGATTCGTTTGGCCAACATTATTCAAAGATGCGTACACTTATGTAAAATATTGTGATCAATGTCAAAGAGTTAGAAATGTCTTTAATAAAAATGAGATGCCTCGAATAAACATCGATGAAGTGGAACTGTTCGATGTTTCGGGTATTGACTTCCTTGGTCCATTCCCTCTGTCATATGGTAACAAGTACATCTTGGTAGTGGTCGACTATGTATCTAATTGGATTGAGACCGAGGCGTATCCGACAAACGATGCCAAGGTAGTGATGAAGTTTGTCTAGAAGCATGTGTTCACAAGGTTTGGAACTCCTACAGCTATCATCAATGATGAGGGGTCCCATTTTGTAAACAAATGGTTGAAATGGTTACTCGATAAACATGGAGTAAAGCACAAGGTTGCCTCAAGTTACCATTCGTAGACAAATGGGCAAGCTGAACTGGTGAATAAAGAAATAACGGGTATACTCGAGAAGATAGTGTGTCCAAACCGACGAGATAGGTCCAAGAGACTGGATGATGCTTTATGGGCTTACAGGACATCATACAAGACACCTTTAGGGATGTCTCCCTAGAGGTTGGTATTTGGTAAAGCCTGTCATTTGCCCTTTGAGTTAGAACATAAAGCTTAATGGAATTTTCAGCAACTTAACTTAGATCTCACGCTTGCTAGAGAGAAACGTATGCTTCATCTTAATGAGTTAGAAGAATTTCGAACATTCTCTTATGAAAATGCCAAAGTATACAAAGAGAGATTAAAAAGATGGCATGACAAGCACATTCGAGTCCGAGAGTTTGAAGTAGGTCAGCAAGTTTTACTGTTTAATTCTAGATTGAAGTTTTTTCTAGGTAAGCTGAAATCACGTTGGTCTAGTCCATTCACTATCCATCAAGTTTTTCCATAAGGAGTTGTTGAACTCCAAGGTAGGGGAGGTAATTTTCGAGTCAATGCTTAGTGCTTGAAACACTATCGGGGAGGTAAAATTGAGCGAAATAAATCATCGTTCATTTTATCAAATACTTAATTTTTATGTTTTTCATTTTAATAAAGAACTTAGGTTATACTTTCTAGACTAGTACGTTGAAATGAATTCTATTTAGGAGATTGGAACTTAAGCGTGACCGCTTGTGACCCCTCCAATCTTTCTTGAGAATTAATTTTAACATAATCTTCCAAGAAGTTATTTCCTAACCGAGAAAATAAAATTTGAATTTTTCAAATAAAAAGGTCAATTTTTTATCCAAGTATTAATTGCAACCCAATTTTCAAATTATTTTAATGTTCAAGGACTTAATCGAATTATATGTGAAATTTGGTTGTTCTTTTTGTAAATACTAAAATTAGCTGTCTTTTTCTGTAAATATTTTAAAACAACCAAAATAAAAGTTTTTTTAGTTTCAATAAATTGATAATAACTAATATATAATTATAAATTTTTATTTATAATATGTATTAATTATTATCAAAGTTTTATTAAAAATATTTATTTCAATAAATTAAGTAATACCAACTAATTTACATTATGTTATCTATTAATTGTTATTAACTTCAATTAGGACTTAGATTATTTTATCATTAAATTTGTTTAAGACTATGAGTTAAATTCCTTCTTCCATTTATTATAAATACCACCTTCATCTACACCTTCTATTCCATCAACCCTAGTACCAAACATCTTAAGCTTTTGGTAGTAGTAAGCTCTAATTGCACTCACCAGCAGCCGCACCACCCAGCAACACCATCAGCCGCATCAGCCTTGCTATTCGCACGAGTCCTCCCCGCATGTTGCTGAGCCCTGTACCTGTTTAGCGCATGCTGCTTCTTGCTCTAGCTCCAGCTCGCGCACGCTAGCTGCCTTGTGCCCGTGCCGCATTGTACCAAGAGTTGCTAGAGTTTGCTACTGTCGAGTCATGCACTTGAAGCCTTCGTGCATCCCAGCTTGCTGTTGCCTCTTGTCTCGTGCAGCTATCTATCCCAGCCAGCTTGTACGCTACTGTCGTCGAGAGCTCCATTGCCTCACACGCATCACCATCAACCATCAAGACCTCCTCGAACCAACCCTAGACCAACCCCTTTTGTTTTTTACCCTATTTGTTTTATTTGAATTTTTATCATGTTAAGGTGGTAAGGAAATTCTCTCCTAATTTTTAATTTGTTTAAATTGTTAGCTTTTTAATTTATTTTAAATTGTTAATATTTTATACTAATTAAATTTTGGGAAAATATTATTTGTTTCCATCTTAATTGATGATCAGGTACGACATTGTGTTAAAAAATCAACAAATGTTGCTAGAGAAAGGGTTTAATTTGAAAGAAAGCAATTATACTAACTTCATGGCGAGCATTTGACAAGTTGCTGAAGCTCTAAATTTGGGAGTGTTTTGTGAAAAGCAACCTAGTGCAGACGAGGGATTGGTTCAAGAGTTCTATGCAAATTTGACCTCGAGTGAACTTACAAAAGTTCTCTTCCGAGGAATCAAGTTACCATTAAAGTCAAGCACCATCAACTAATATTTTGACCTACATGATTTTGAAGAAGATGAATACTCTATCTTAATGAAGAATATCGAGGCTACGAAATTGCAAGCGATCCTTCGAGAACTTATAGTTCCAGGTTCTAAATGGATGGTATGAAAGAGTGGAGTTCATATTTGTCGTAGAGAATACTTGACACCGTTAGCAAAAGTATGGTTTCATTTTATTCGGTTCAGTCTTATGCCTACTTCACATGGGACTACAATTTCTCTGGATCGAATGGTCTTGCTATACTTGATCCTGATAACAAAGACCATAGATGGGAGAAAAATCATCATTAGAGAAATTCAAAGTTGTGCTTCAAGACGTTCTGGTCAAGCTTATTTCCTATTCACGATCACAGTTCTGTTCTTAAAAGCTAAAATTCCTAACAACATGAAGAAAATGAGTTATAGTCAAGGTGCAATCACTGATTGGGACCTTATTCGAATAACAGGAAATTCCATTCTTCAACAGCAAGCAAATTCAAGTGAAGATCCCGAAGAAGAGGAAGATCCTGAAGAGACAGAACAAATAGAGCCACTAGAAATTCCTGATGAGGCAAAGTCTACTAAACAAATGTATGAACCTGACATATCCATACCTAGACCTCAGAACTTCGAGATGAGCTGTTAAAGATGATGGATTGCATCCAACAAATGCATTGGCAGCTACAAGCCTATTTGAGATACACGAAAATATGGGATGGCTCATTTAAATGTGCACTGTAACGATCCGATTAACGGTAGTGCAAATAATTATGAATTGAGTTGGTAGACTCGATTATTATCATATATCTCTAGTTGATATCTAGTTAATTTAGAAATTTGGTATATAGAATCAAGGATTTAATTAGGAAGATAAAATATTGAGGTGAAAAATTAAAATAAAAAGGACCAAATTGAGGTATAGGAAAAAGTAATAGTTATTAGTCTAAAGGAGTTGTTTGTTATGAAATTATGAAGTGAGGCATTTATAAGGTAATTATTACATAATTATTAAGTGGATAAAATTGGACTTACGAAATTGAAGTTGAAAATATTTAGTTGAGGGTAAAGAAGAAAAAAAGTAAATAAATTATAAACAAAAGAAAGCCAAAGAAAAGTCTTCTTCTTCTCTTGTTTTTACCGAAAAGTGGAAGGAGAATAGCCATTGAAGAGTTGAGAAAATTGGTTGCTTTAGGTGTCTTGCATGTAAGTAAAATTTACTCCTTTTTATTAATTTTATGTATTTTTAAGGTTGGGAAAGCTTAATGCATGCAAACCAAAGAGTATTTTTGGTAAAATAAAATATTTGTGATGAATTTGTTAGTGTTGCCATGGATGAACTTTGATGGTTTGCTGGTCATGAATAAATTTTTGGATTGAAGATGGTTTCTGGTTGATTTGGTGACATGGTGGTAATCGATTTTTGAAAGTAAGGGTTTAGTAGTTATAAGTGTAAAATGTAAAGGAGTTTTAGCTAAAATCTTTGTATATAGGGACTGTTTTTGGTCTACTAAAGATTTAGTAGCAGCTTTCTTATTTCTTCTGAATTCAATTAAAGCTTGTAGTTAAAGATAAGGGTTGTTTCGCATGAGAAGTAATGTTTAGGGATTAAATGTGTAAAATGCTTTAACTTGAAAGATGTGGAATCTTGCATTAAAAATAAGATGGTTAAAGAATTATGGAATTGAGAGTAACTAAATTAAATTGATATTTACTTATTTAGATCAAGAGACAAGTAGATTTGCAGACAGTCGTGGAAAGGATAAAGTCCTTGAGTAGAAATCATCGAGCCTCACCGTTGTCGAGAAGGTAAGTTCGTAACTTACAAGTATTTACCTTATTCAAGTACTTTTATCTTTATATTAAGCGTATATATACATTTATATATTTAAATGCATATATTGAAAAATGTTGAGTATAAGAATAATTGCTTAAGAACTTTGGAGAGTTAAAATGTTAAATGTTTACGATATAATTCAAGTTATGACTTAGCAGGCTATGAGCTGGTGTTAAGATTCAAGCTACGGCTTAGCAGGCTATGAGCTGGTGTAAAGATTCAAGTACGACTTAGCAGGCTATGAGCCGGTGAATTTGTAAAAAATAAAGATGGTATGATGGACTAATAATGATAAGAAAGTCATTTATAGGAAGTAAAAAAGAAAAGAGAGAAAAGGAATTATTAGCAAGAAAGTATGAGATGAAAAAGTGGGTATATATGAGTTAGTTTGAAGATGGTAAAGGAAAGCTAGTTATTTTGCCATATAGACATTTGTTAAAGTGACCTTTTACCAAAACTTTACACTTACTAAGTTAATATACAATCTTATGTTGTTATTGTTTCTATTGTGGTATAGGTCATCAAATATAAAGTGTAGATCGCACGACTTGGGAGATCACACTACCAATCCCTTTTTGGTAGACTTTCTTCCTTTTGTTTTGGTTGATTGTGGCATGTACATAGGACTTTTGGTTAAAACTTTTGGGTAGTTGCCTAGAAAATACTTGAATGTAAGGTCATGGGACTCCTTTTGGTTAGGATGGACAAGTTATGATGAATAACTATTTTATAAAAGTTATGAAATCTAATGAGGTATATTTTGATTGAGATTGTAGAATTTATATTTGAGTATTGGCATATACCTTATGAGAACTTATTTGGTGCTTGTATTGAAAGCTTGTAATGTTTTGTTTAAGTGTGTATGAGAAAGTTAAATGGTGTTTATGCTCTTTTGAAATAGCATGATGGATGTATTGGCTTGTTGCCTAAGTTTGAGCTTAGTTTTGACTTGATGAAGGGGTCATCTTGTGACACATGGCTTGGAACACGGGTTGTCACACGGTCGTGTGTGAATTTAAAATTATTTCGCACATACACACGGGCTGGCACATGGGCCAAGACACGGCCGTGTGTCCTTACTTCACATATATACACGGACTGACACATGAGCTGGTACACAGTCGTGTGTCCCTATTTCGATTACTCACATGGTCTGGGATGATGCCACACGACCGTGTGACCCCTGCTTGTAAAATTTTTGACTTTCTTTTAAACTTTCTGATTTTTTTCAATATGGTTTCGTATCATGTCTTAACTGAGTTATGCTAGAAAATTTACCATTTATAATGTTGCATTGTTCTTGTTAAATATTTGATTTGAAATTGATTGTGTGATGAGTAATAAATGATGTATGTTGATCTAGAATTGTAAGTAATGAGTTGTACATGTGTGATCATGTTTGAAATGGGATTTTGGTGTCTCATGCACTCGAGATAGTATTTCGTGACCCATTTATTTTTGTGCTTGGATTTCAAGATTACATATTTGAACCATGGACTCCAATGTCGAAGAAGGAGCAAGGTGATTCGAGCAACAACTAGGACCATGAAGCAAAATACGAGTCAAGGTCTAAGGGGTCCGCACATAAATAAAAAGGGGAGACCTTGTCTTTCTATAGTTTATTTTCTTAGGTTATTTTAAGTTTTTAATTCTTAAATGAATTTAGGATTAGGTTTTAAGCCAATAGGTCATTAGGTTAGTTTCTAATTTTTGCATAACAAATTAAGAGGTTGAAGTCAATAATAAAATTGAACAGTTAGAAAAATAAAAAGTGTGGCAATAGATATGTACATGTCTAGGATTGGACCTTGGAAGAGCTTGGTATTTAAGCAGTCAAACTTGACTCACCTCCTCTTCCTTGATACTACTTGGTGTATAGTGTCTATTCACTTTTATTTTTGCAATCTCTCTATTGTTTTTAACAATGAGGATATTGTTCATCTTAAATAGGGGGACCGAAAATTGAAAACTTCTTAATAATTATTATTTCTTCTTATTTTATAAATTTAATTATAATTTTGCTCAAAAATTAGAATTTATATTGATTATGTTAAGCTTTGGTATAAATAAAATTCAATTATCTCAATGGTTGAGATGTTAAGCTGAACCATGATATGAATGCTACTCATAATAAAATATGTGAATCATACCTTAAAATTTTTTCCTTATAAAAGCTAATCATGCATGAAAGTTTAAGTCTCTAAAATTGACTTAGTAATTTTTTGAGGCGAAATCCTAGGAAGCATGAAATTTTGAAAATGATTTAGGCAACATTTGTTTGGACCGTTTGAGCCTTTCTGGCTAATCTTAATGAATGTTATCTCTTGAAGCCAACTTTGAGACTATATGGCTTGACTTTTTTTGAACCTTACAATGATAAGTCATCTTATCTCTTGTACTTATCTCCAAATTGTCCCAAATACTAGACTAAGTCTGTCAAGAATTTTTTTTTGAAATTAAGTTTGGGGGAGTTGAGAAGAAGTACGAAAATGCTCAACAAAGTGTAATAGATACAAAATGATGCTTAGAAAAAAAAAGGAAAAAAAAAGAATCGAGCATATGTATTCAAAAGAAAAAAAAAAGAAAAGAGCATGAGTACTCAAGTTTGAAAAAGTTGGTGGAATTGAAGGTAATTACCCCGAAGGTCCGATGCAAGCTGAGTCTAGGGTTTTTAGCTTAAACATATCTATCTTTTACCTACTCCTAGCTTGGCCCAGCTACATCCTATATAAAAGACCTATTTGATTCAAAATTTCTATGCCACCTACATTAGTGGAGAGAATTGTTAGGTTTAACATATGAAGGCATAAGTTAAACTTAATGATTGCAGTTTGGACTTAATTTAGGGAATAAAAATCGAGTGGTAAGATTTTGACATGTGCATGATGATAAATGAGAATAATTTGAATAAAACGCATACTTGAGCTGCATAACATCGAAATTCTTGCTTTTTTGCTTAATTACACTAAATTTATAAGTATGGGAAGAAATGATTAATTCTTTTTTGATTTGTGCATTACTCAGGATGAGCAATGAATTAAGTTTGGCGTGTGAAAACATGAAATTATATAGACTTTTCATGCCTTTTCTAGCTCAAATTCATGCAATTCCATAGTAATTATTGTTGAAAAATATCAATTAATTATAAAATAGTTAATTTTTACTTAAATTACCAACATATTAATTTTTAATTATTTTTATAATAATTAATAATGAATGTGATGTATTTTCAACAGTTTGATACAATTGATGAAAATCAGCTCAGTAGACACTGCAGAATGCTTGAACCGTGAACCAAGAGCAAGGATGATTAATTTTCCAGCAAATGTTGGTCCAAATTATTAGTATTTTATATTTTATAATTAAATTTTAATCTAATTTTATTTAGGTTAGAAATTATTATAAAGCTTGAAGGGAAAGTGGCCCGATGAGCAAAGTGTGAAGGAGTGAACCAGCATGCAATTGCGTAGCCCAGTGCCGTCCATATAGCTGACCCAAATCAGCTGAATTTAGCTGATTTTAACACTTGAAAAATAGCCTTTAAAGTTCCCTCAAACTCCATTCAAACCCCTCCTTTATTTGTGCCTTTGTAGATTTGTCCCAAGATAAATAAAGCAAAATTTGAACAAGTCAAATTTGTTTGAGTGGTGGCTGGCAATGGAGAGGTGAGTGGCTGAAATTTTCTTGCTAAAAATAGCCTCCAATCCCACCTATAAATACCCCCTTTTCTATTCGTTTTCATCACCGAATTCATCCACGCATCTCTTCTCTTCTCACTCAACTTTCTCTCTAGTTTTCCATTCCATTGCCTTATTTCCTTTGCCAATTTTCCCCACTTGAGAAAGAGTTTTCTTTAGAATTGGAGTAGAATCATTCGAGTGTTCATCAGAGACCTCGATCTGACAAGAACGAGTAGAAACAAAGAGGAATGCGATAGTAGTTTCAATGAACTACTGTATTTGTTTCTAATCCCTTTTCTCGTTTAATTTCTTGTTGTCATTAAAATGAATACTATTTGTTTTGCAATTCTTTATTTAATTAAAATGGCTTAAATTTTATTTAGTGTTAGATTGGTTGTGTTAATTACTTAATTTATTACAAATCATGTTTATGTTGTTATAGGCCTTGTTGTTTTGTTTAATTAAATAAAATAAGGTTTATGTTATACTTACATTATATTTGTGAGATAACTAATGAATTAATCATTAACTGAATTGAAATTATGATTAATGAACACACTATTTAATTTGTGGATGTTTAATCTTCTAAGGTAGTAGAAGGTTAAATTAGCGACAGTATTAAAAGGTACATTAGTCTTGCAGAACTTGCAGGATTTTTGTGATTAAATTGTTCCAATATAAAGTTATGTTGTTACTTCTCTTGATCATTTACTTTCTTATTAAATTAATTAATTGTTTGAATTAACATGAGAATATGTTAAGAGATTATTTAATTAAATAAGTATGTATGTGCATTAGTTAACAAAATACCAAGTTGCCGTGAATTAATTCGTAACAAACATTAACATGATTATAATAACATTAAGTTAGAAATGCAATTAATCTAACACATTTATGTGATATTGATTAAAAACTAGGAATTGAGCATTGGAATTTAATTTTCTTTTTAATTTTACTTAGATTAGTTTTTAGTTTAAATTGATCCTTTTCAAAATATTATATTTCCCTAACCAATTTGTTACTTAATTATTTCACAAGTATTTTTTGATACAGTCCTTGTGGGTACGATAACTCGACATTTACTTATCACTTTATTACTTGATACGATTGTGTACACTTACACATTTTCGTCGTTCCAGCCCGGTGCAGTCAATTGGGATAAAATCTCATTCTCTATGAGGCATCCTAAGAACTCACTGGAAAAGTATTCCCCACCTGGGTTAGACCGAAGATTCTTTATGGATAAACCTAATTGTTTTTTCACTTCCGCACGAAACTCTCGAAATTTATCCAAAGTTTCACTTTTGCGGTACATTAGATACACATATCTATATCAAGAATTGTCATTGATAAAAGTCACATAATAATCGTAACTTTCTCGAGCACTGATGCTCATGGGACTACATGCATTAGTGTGCACAAGTTCTAAAGGTTGGTTGGCCCTTGTACCTTTCGCATTAAAAGACCTTTTAGTCATTTTAACTTCCACGCAAGATTCACATTGTGAATGACTAACTTCCTTAAGCATACTTAAGGGACCATCTTTCACGAGTCTAGTGATTCTTTCTTGATTAATATGACCAAGTCTTAAGTGCCATAGGTACCCCTTATTAGAGTGAGAAGTTTTAAGCTTTATATTCACTATTTCAATTTGAAGCATCGAGTAGTTATTTGGTTTGGTAAAGTAGAGATTGTTTTTCATCCATCCATTACAGATTAAAGAACGATTTCTATGAATAGGAATCCTTTTATTGAATCTCATGGTATAATCATCATAAAATAAACATGCTACAGAATTAAATTCCACTTAAAATGAGGTACGTAAAATATGATCTTTAAAACAATCTTCCTAAAATTATCAAAGGGTAAAATAATTTCTCCCACAGCTTTGGCTGAAACATAGCTCCCATCTCTGGTCTGCAACGAGAGGCTCTTGTCACACAGACTTCTCGTTTCACTGAACCCCTATAAAGAAACACACACATGGTTTGTTGCTCCAGAATCAATAACACAGTTGTCAATTGATTCTTCCACTAAGCAAGCTTCAACAACAAAAAGTTCCATATCTTTTCCCTTTTCGACTAGGTAATCCTAATACTCTTTACAGTCTGATCTGAAATGCCCTTTCCTGTTGCAGAAGAAACATTTGATCTTTTTAGGATCTTTTGACTTCTTAGCCTTCTTCCTATCCACACGAGGTGGAATCGAAGACTTAGTCAGTTTCTTCTTTCCCTTAGCTTTCTACTTCCCCTTAAAGAACAAGGGGCCCATAACTATGTTTGCTTCAAGTTTCTCCTAAACCGACTTACCACCATTCAACATCAACTCATAGAATTGTAATTCCTTCATGAGTTGAGTCAAGCTAAGTGCCTTATTCCTGTATGCGGCCCTAAAACTAGCAATTTCCTTGATCAAGGATTTGAACACTATTTCAATTTGAGTGTTCACGTCTAGTTCAGTCCCATTGTCCTTTGCTTATGTAAAGAATCCCATAAGCTTAAGCATATGTTCTTTGACCAAAGTCTCGAGTTTCTGTTGAGAGTTCATTAAATTTGTAATAGCGGATTGTCGAGCCAATGCAACTTGGCCTCCGAGCAAATACTACAAATTTTCCATGATCTCTTTGGCGGTACATAAATTATCGTGTTGCTTTCACAACACACTACTCATGCTCGCTAACATATAACATCGAGAAATAAAGTCAGAATCTCTCCAACGATTTGTCGCTTTGGGCTGAGCTTCAAGAGGGAACGTTTTGTCAATAACGGATTTATGTTTCTCACAACTGAGAACTATCAGCAAGTTCCATTTTCATTCTCGAAAGTTATCCCTATTTAATTTATTCTCAATAAGAATGCTAATTAGAGGAGTAGGAGATATAATTGAACTGAATAAAGATTCACTAATTACTATCTTTGTATTTAGCAAATAATTTCCATTTCAATAACATATCAAGAATGCAGTAAGATGCATGTGTCTTGTATTAAAACCTTGAAAAAATATTTTCTGTTGCTATGACCATTCTCACACCCATCAACCATGTCACCTTGGGATCCCATTATTAACTAGCAAGAACATGGATTACATTCAATTAGTTCGTGAATCTTAATTCTCAAGACTCCACACGAACTATCGACCATTTAACGTTGGACCATCATCTCTAGCTTAAATATCCTTTCCTGGAAAACTATTTATTAAGAGACAATCTTGAGTGTGTAACCATTGCCTCAACACCATCATGAACATGCTTTCATTTGTGAGCCATCTTGGGACAATCTCTCACCTTGGGGTGCGGCCAAGGTAGGAACTAGCTTGAAACTTTATCATGCTATAAATTAAGGACCATTAGTGGAGGCAGTAGGTCTTGATCAAGGACCTTCTTGCACTCAATATTTTAAAAACATGCAAGATTTTTTATCCCAAATTTCAAGAATGATCATACAATAGTCCTAGTGGCATTCTTACCTAATCTAAATGACATGCTTCCAATATATGTATGGCATGCTATGACAATTTTATAAATCCATTCACAAGAATCAATAACAAAACAAACAATTTTGATTCTTCATAGTTTTTTTAAGGGAAAACCGAAGAAGTGAATGTGAATTGTGTACCAGGTATGAATCTCAGGAAAGGGAGGTGAGTCAAATTTTATCGCTTAAAAACTATGTCATTCCTAGCCAAAGCCAATCCTAGACATGCACCTTCTCATTACCACACTTCTCATAGCTATTGAATAACCTAAAGAAGTGAATAGAACAATACAACACATGTATTTTCTCATTACCACACTTCTTATTTTTTAATCGATCAACTGTGGATCATCTCATATATATATATATATATCACAATTATAACATTACATAATATAAATTTTCTAAGCAATTATAAAACAAATATATAAGGAGAAAGGTAAATAAAATAAAATTATCAGTCACGGTTTCCATGGTTCTCTTTCTAGAAAATAAAATACATCATTTTTTATCACAAGGCATTCCTTGTGTCTTCAACCGCCATCGTATCTTTTTCTCGTCATGGATTCCTTTTGGAAAATTACATTTAAGTCCTATGTCCATTATCGGCTCAAAACAATTTTATGAATTTTAAAAAAAAATCATACATGGAGATGATAGTCCACAGTCTATTTCCTAAGAACCACAAGATCGACAATAAAAAACAATTATATAACAAATATATAATATTGCATCCATTCCCATATATAACCACATGCATAAGATCTAAAGAATGCCACTTTCTATGTAATCAAATCATTCAAGAATAAGAGAAATTTATTTTAATTATCTATTTATACCTATAGATAGATCACAACCTGGTTCGGATACCAATTGTTGTAAAAAACGGGAATCAAAACGTAGCAAAAAGTAAATCTAGGGAAAACAAAGTTTTAAAATATTTTCCAAAACAAGATCTTGGTTGTGATATCTAAAGTAATAAGCACTTAACCAAAGCTGTACCTTTTCAATTCGTCTAGGATGAGCACTTCGATCGAGTAGTCTTCTTTGCTATCCTCAAGCTCACGTCTGCCGAGTGTGGTCTCGCTTCGAATTAGAAATTTTTTTCAAAAATTACTAGTGGGGTAATTTCACAATTTCTCTAAACTTTTGGGCTAAGTTGTAATAAAAAATATCTTTAAACACTTTCTGAGATAATCTCTTTAGAAATTTTCTCTCTACAACTTTCTCTTTAATTCAAGTGTGTAAAAAAAAAATAATGACCCAAAGCTCTCGTTATGTAGGGAGATTTTAGAAAGTTCAACTATGATAAACTTAATCAATTTAATATTAAATTAACATAGATAAATATTAGATTAAATTTAATATTAAATCTTATTAAAATAATAAAATATTTATCTAAAAGATAAATATTAAACTAAATTTAATATTAAGATAATCACTTTAATATTAAATTAATAAAATAATATTAAAATAAGTATTAAATTTAATTTAATATTAAACTATTAAAATAATATTATTTTTGGAATAGCTAACTAGACAAGTTCAATTAACTATTGGGTCAATTGTCTGACTTGAAAATTAATTTTCAAAAATATCATATTAATTTTAATTAATTTTATTAATTTAATTTTACTTGATCAAAATTAATTTTTCAAAAATCACTTAGATTTTCTAAATTAATTTTTTAAGAAAATTCTTTAATCAAATTCTCTAGTTGAACAATTCTCACGACCAGTTAATTTAATTTCACATTGAATAAATCGACTCAATTAAATTATTTCCAAAGTCGTAGAATTTTCTTCTGATTCAATGCAGTCCGATCGAGCTTTTGTTGAGCTAGCGGAGGGATCAATTGGACATATACAATTAGGCTCTAGTAATTGCAATTATGTCCAGAGGCATCATTCTAATAATTCGTAATTACTTAATCATGGAGTCAATCCACATATGATATCCTTGATACCTTTGAGTTAAATCTGTTCACTCAATACAATCCTATTTTATCTTATTGTCACCATTGTGTCTTCTTAATGATTAATATAATCACTATTAACAAATGACTGTGATAAATTGTTCGTTCGAGAACAAGCAACCCGTGGCCACGTTCCATATTTAGCAATCCACATAATGCCAATGAGAGGATATCATTAACTCTTTAATTGAGCTATGAATTTCACTGTTGCTAGTAAAGCCATGCCATACACAAGTCATTTACCCAACATACCGGCTATTGGCTCGATCATCTTTAGAGCATAAGCCTCCACTTATATCAAAGCACATGAGTTGTATACACATGGTCAATGACTAACTCAGGATTTAGGTAAATCACATCATAAACGTCACAAGTGAATTAATTCATCTTGGGTCCAGTCCAATGTATCATTCTACCAATGAATACATCTATGTCTCTACCCATGGAATCAACTGCTCTGATAGCCAAGATTAATCATCTCCTAGTTGGAATTGTAGACGACATAATAATCCTTCTCAATATTTGAGTCAAACTCTCACTTTGATTCTTTTAACGAATTACGGACTCATTTAGATTATATAATGAAGTAAGTTGTCTTTCTCGCGATGTAAACATTCTTACAATGCCACTTATCTTCAGTTTGAACTTAGACAATCAATGAGCTAATATTTTCTTGTCACAATTTCGCTATGCATGCAAAATATGAAAGACAGAAAATAAAAAAGTCATAATAGTGAAATGTGAAATTAACTTTATTTTTTTATTCACTGTTCAAATAAATAGATAATAGTTATATGTTTACTACAATATTGGCACATTTCCTAGCATTTTCAGCATTCTCATAAGGTAGAGGCTGTACAATTTTCTAGTGGCACTTGGGTTGGATGGATATATTAGATCTCAATAGAGGTAATTCGTAACCACCCCCAATTCATATGTGTTCAAATTCTTAATGGAGCATATTCTCATGCTATATTGATTATGTTTTTTTATGGGAGTTGATGGATCAAAATAACTCTTTTATGTTAAAATTGGGGTATAATATTTTGTAAAATAGTAATTCCTTGTGGGTACGTGTTTTTCGTTCGGAATATAGGGTGGATGAAGGTATTCCTATGATTATTTCTCGAGGAAATTGCTCTTTCTTATGATGATCTCTCTCTAAGATTTGGTCCATTCTCCGTGAGAACTGTCATGCCCCAATTTTATTTTATCAAGAAATAGTGGAAATGCTAACACCTATGTTTTAAATAACTTACGCAACTTAAGACATAAAGGAATGTATAGTCAAGCAGTTTAGTGACTTTTTAGTTAACCTAGTGGTCCAAGGTTCAAGTTTCATGACTCCTAATATTTTTTTAATTAATACTCGGACTAGTTTTGGCAAGATTGATGATTTCTTTCCTCCATTAGGAGGTCAAACTTACCAAAAGTGAGGAAACATGATGCCCTTTGTACTCCATGTCTCCCTCACTTTCCCTAAGTTCACAATTGTCTAATTTTTGTTTGTTGACCAACTCTCTCCCCTCATTTGGCCGACCACACCTAGTCCCCTACCATTAATCTTCATTTTTATTTTTCAAGCCACTAAAGCACTCTCTTTTTCTCTATTTTTTCCGTCGGCCACCACCACTCTTTTTACTCATTTTTTCTTCCATTGTATACAGAGCAGCAACCACCTAACCACCACCACTCAAGGTCGAACCTCCACTCATCCTTGAACTTCGACCACCGTCCGCCGCCGTTAGGACCACCGTCCATCACTGTTGAAACCCCTTCCTCTCTTCTCTTTTTCCCCTCTTTTCTTCTTCTTACTTCATTTCTTTTCTCCTCACACCTAGCCAAACCTTTGAACCTCCACCATGTGTGACTGTCGAACCTCTGTTGAACTACCATCGTCCATCGTTGTCATCACTGTCGTATTACTCATATTTTGTAGTTTGGTTATTTTACGAAATTGTCCCTTTTTTTAAATCAACCTTTTTGATTAGTCATTCGTTCCCAAGTGATCAAATAGTAAGTAAGGATTTTTATTAAAATTATTAGAGCCTCGATCTAACATCCCCATGTCTTGGCCGAATGGTATAGGGGCCTTCATGGGATGTTAGTTGTTAATTTTTATTGTATTACTATGGTTAAGTTACTAATATTTTATCAATACTTTGAAGGTTAAGATGGAAATCGAAGGAGAGACCCTTAAATTTGCTTTCAAGTACTCATTTATTGAAAGAGTTTTAGATTGAGGGTAAGCATCGTTAGATCTTTATAGATCGTTTCTAATATCAAGTAATAATATAAGAGACTCTAACCCATGATCTGTTTGGTTCGATAGATTATCGTGAGAGTAGATCGAGCAAAGTCATGCTTAAGAACTAAGGCGAAATATCTACTAGATTAAGGTGTGGGATCTAGTGATTATTTTTACTATATGTTGTTTATAATAATTAAACTGTTAAAAATATGATAAGTGATACTTTAATCATAAGAGAGTCGTTAAATGACTCAAAGGCGAAGGATCCAAGTAAGTGACTATACTTAATATTTTGGATGAAAAGCATGATTTGTATGTTTCGATGTGATTATTGTTGATATATGATTTTGTATGCAAATCTTGATCTCATGACATATGATATATGTCTAAAAGTGATTATGTGATTTGAGCATGTGACAAATGTGAAATGTGAATATGTAATTATCGAGATCTGTGATCTAACTGTGAAAAGCATGTTAAACATGTTAAAGTGAAATATGATTATTGCGAGCATACTTTATGCCTAAGTGTTATGTGATTCACATGTGTTAAATGAGTGTCATGTCACATGCATGGGGTGGGATTTGTGAAAGGTGGAAGATGTAACCATTTTTAGCAAATATGTGATATGTGTCCATTTATGGAAATTATGTGGCAGTTCAACTGCAAAGTGAATATGTGACTATGTGACCGTTTTACAGCAATTATGTGGTGGCTTGCCCACGAAAACTGGCTTTGTTGGATGGAAGGGTTTTGGGGAACTCGTATGTGGTATGTAGCTGAGATGGGTAGGAAATTTTACAAAATTTGTATAGTTTTAAAAAATGTGCATTGACATGATCATGCATAGCAATATTGATGATATATGTGATTCTAAAAGCATGTGAAATTGATGTGTGTGATGAATCATGTTTGTTGCCTTATATGTGATTATGTGTTTATTGTGGGATCTCATACTGAGCCTTCAAAAGCTCACTCACGTTAGTTTAATGTATTTTCAGATAATCCTCGTGGGTAGGACTCGGATTTGGTCCATGAAGTGGCTCTCTCTCGCATATTTGTGGGTTTTTATGAACTACAGAATTTTATTATATTTTGGACTTTGAGGACTTTGTTATGTACTTTTTATTTAAACTCTGGCCTAGATGTTAAACTTTGAGATTTTGGGATATTTTCGTACGATGCATGACATTATTTTTAAATTAAATAAATTAAGTAATGTTTTCAAATAAATTCGCTTTCACAATATTAAAGAAGTTAATATGAACTCGTGATTATCAATTGAAACATTTTCTCAAAATAATACTTATATTTTCAAAATTTGTTTTAGAATGATTGAAACACAAAATGGTTTCAAAAATAATGTTTTCAAGAAAATATTATCCAAAGATTTCAAACTCGTGTTTTGGCCATAATGTCTAGGCCCGGTCTGGGGTGTTACAAGAACATTCTCTGGTCAATAGGAAATGGAAATCACATAAGTTGTTGGAGGGATAGTTGGGTTCTCGAAAATAGACCTTTAATCAACTTTATCCTAGCTCGGATTATTATAGATGAGGACTGTTTTCTTAAGGAGATGGTCATAGAGAATGGATATCTCTTTCGGATTTGGCTACCAGAAGAGATTATTGATCGAATTACAAGCATACCATCCCCAAATCCTTCTACGAGTCTCGATAGAGTGGCTTGGGCGGGTGCTTCATCAGGTTCTTTCTCTATCAAAAGTGCCTATAGGGTGGTTAAGGAGGATACGTGGAACTCAAAGGATGAAACTGTCATGGAAATTTCAGGGTCCTCAAAGGGTTCGTCTTTTTATTTGGCTGGCTCTTAAGCAACATTTGCTTTAGGATTTGAGGAATTAGATGAGAAATTAAGCAAAATCCTTAATGTGTGATTTAACCATGACTTAATGAGAAATTTAACCATAGCTTAATTATGTTGGTGGATAAACATGATCTTAAGCCATCAATTTTCACTAACTTATATATGAAATAATTATGGCCATTACATTAAGAAATTATAAGAAATAATATTATTATTACATAAAATAAAATATGAAAAGGTTAGTGAGTTAGTTCATCTCTTTCAAACGGCACCAACAAGGAAAGAAGAGAAAGAAAATTGAATGCTCATTTCCTCCATAGCCGTCTGCTTACCCACTAAGGTTAGGAAGTTTTGTTTTAGTTAGATTATTAGCTTAAGAGGGTAGATAGTTAAAACCCACAAACTAGAATTTGAAATTGTTTAGTTTTATTAAGGTAGCCATGACGAGTATTTGGAAACTAGAGAGGAATAGTTATAACATAGGACAAAAGTTATGTTCTTGGATAGCTTGAAGGTTATAGATAATAATTTTAAAGTTGAAATTAGATTCAAACGGGAGAATTACGAGTTACATGAAAATCAAACATTAGAGTTTTAAGTAATCAAGTTAGTAAAATGCATATCATGTTTGGTTTTAATTACATCTTTGTTTGAATGTGAAAATTTAATATTGTTTTCGCATTTGAATTGTCGAATGTAATCAAAGGCGAAGCTAAAACCTTGAAAAACAAGGAAAAGGTTAAGGCGATCAGTGAGTGACCACTTCAGTTTATACTAATACAATCTGTTTTCTTTACATAAGCTTGTTAATTAGTTAAGCTTAACATATTATTAATAATGACTAGAAGTATGAAATGTGCCACTAAGTCTTGATGGTTTGAATATGGTTGGTATGATATTAATTAACTAGATGTGTGATTAGTTATGATATTATGATAAAGTTATAATGATTCATGTGATATTATAAAGTTGTATGGTCTTGATTTGATGACGCTGTGATTGGTTATAAGGTATAAAGTATGAAAGAATGATTATAATAATGATAAACTAAAAATGATATGTTTATGTTACCATGTGATGATTCTTGACGAAAACTATATTGAATCGTGTTTCAATAATATATGATAATGAAGTTACCTTATTAAACGGTGTCTAATAGAATTTTGAGTATAATTGACATGTTATAAGATTTATTTGTGACGTGAAAAATATTCAGATACTTCGATGCATATTGTGGGTATTAGGGGATATCGATTTTATGCATGTTGTGAAGTTTTAAGAGATTAATTTGTGTATATGATCTTAAGATGGCATTGGGTTAATAGGGGCTAAAATATAAAAATGAAACGTGGTTAAAATATGGCCATGGAATATTATTAACTTGACATGTGAATATGATACGCAAATACTTTGAGGGTGCATCAATGTTTTAATAAAGTTTAATGAACTGGTTCATTGACTTGATGACTTGTAATATGTATGGCTTTTTGAAAAAGAGATATGATGTACATGTGAAAGATCATGAATAGTGCAAGTTAAAATACCCTAAGGGTGCTTATAAATGGTATGTAATTGAACATAGTGTTTGATGAACAGATGTTAATGGTTAATACCTTGAGAGTGAATCAAGTTAATGAAATATGTGATGTGATCTTTGTTGACTGATATAAAACTTAATGTGTTATAATGTGATGATAGTATGTTTAATTACTTCATACTTCTATGCATTCAAATTGAATTATGTTAGGTCCATTAAGCTTTCAATACTTAGTATGCAGATTTATTTATTTTTGCGTATAGGTACAAGTAAATATTTTGATTTGATCGGGAAATTTGACGATGTCCAAAGGCTCATATCTCAATTCAATCAAGTGCTTGTAAAGTTCGTATTGAAAATTGTTAGTAAATGACATGTACTCGAGCCTTAATATGTTACGAGTCTACATAAGTTAATTTTGGGCTATTTGGAATGTTATGATTAAGTGATTGTATGATGGTATGTTTTGGACTCAAAATAATTAATAGGATGGGCTTTGATGCGTAGTAGTATCCTATTCTATATGTTTTTGAGTTACAAAATGGAATGATTTTGTATGTCATGTCATAGTATATTGGTTGCCATGATTTTATGTGCTTTGAGGTTGTTTTAGTAAGTTAATAAGGGTTTTAGAAGTATAATATTATTGATTAGTAGGAGCAAAATTAGAAAATTTTTGAAAGGATCAAAATTAAATTGTATATTTTTATGATAGTAAAAATATAATTTTATCATTTTAATAGCCTATATCTTTATAATTTTTAATGGATTAAATTAATTTTTTATCATTTTTGGGGAACCAAAGTACAATTTTACCATTAAAAAATTAAAGAGCCTAAATAAAAAATTTTCATTTTAAGGAGGGGTTGAAGCTCCTGCCAACCCCTTGAGTTCGCCATTGTTGATTAGTAGTGTTTAATCTTGCAATCGTAAGGTTAACTAGATGGCAGATGATAGCCATCTGGATCAGGGGGAGGGGAACTATTCTAGGAGTTAAGTTATATCCAGAATGCCATGGACGATAGTCATTTGGATGGGGAGCAAATTGTCTTAGAATGTTTTGCCAAAATGTCATCGAGATGGTAAAGATGGCCATCAGGATAACACCAGGGTTATTTGTGTTAAATAATAATATGTTGAATTCTATTTTATGGTTTATGTCACATTTACTAGTTAACTTCGATATAATGATTATTTGTGTCAATTTGAGTTGCTCTAGTAATTAATGTAACATCTTCCATCCCATTTCTTTATTTTAGTCAGGGTGGTGAGGTGTTATTATATCAACTAATACTTTTTAAAATTTTCATATTATTGATAATTATAACTTTTTTATTAATTACTTATCAATATTTATTTTTATGATATTAATTGTAATTATATGAATTTATAATTGATTACCAATATTTAAAATTTATTGTAAGTATTGATAACTACAATTAAAATATATTTATATGAAAACCAAGATAAAGGTAATATATTAAAAATTTCCCATCTTTTTTCCCTTTATAATAGTTACTGTATTAGTTTAAAAGTTTGATTTGTAGTAGTTGCCAATTTTTATATAATTATCATAATTTTGTCTCAAAATTAGACATTATAACTTATATATATTTATTTGTGAATAAAATTTTCAGAAAGTTTTTAAATGATTTGATTATTACATACGGAAATATTTAAGTTACTAAGTATTTGTTTATTTTAAGGGTAAATCATACCCAATGTTAATAAACTATTAGTAAATTATGTTTTTGTCACTCAATTTCAAAAAGTTACAAAATAGTCATCGAATTATTTGAAAGTCGTTTGAGTCATTGAATTATTTAAAAGTTTTTATATCAGTAGATTGATTTTTTTTTTAAAAAAAGTGTTGCTAGTAAGCTCCAAACGACAAATCGATGATTGATATGGTGGATTAATAATATTCACGGACGAGTAGAATAACATGCCTTAGATCCCAATTGAATTAATGATTAGTGTTGGAGATTAGAGAAGAAAACTATTTGTATTTTAGTTCTCATATTCGTGACTTTCAAAGTTGTTTTATGAAAAAAAAACCTAAATTGTAGAAGAGACGGGGAAGGAGTGCTTTTGATTGGTACAGGCAGTGCGAACAGAGAAGGCTATAAAATTGTCATTTTTAATAGCCTGATAACTTAAATAAAAACTTTCGAATAGTTTAATGACTATTTTGTATCTTTCTGAAGTTAAATAACCAAAACGTAAGCTTACTAATAATTTAATGACCTTGGATGTAATTTACTTTTATTCTAATAATAAAGTATACAAAAATATTCTAATAGATGTTAAATAAAAATATCATAAAAATTGTGCCGTAATATTGATTTCCCCTCAATAATTACGAGGATGGCATGCCCCTCGGAAGCTCATTGCCACATCCTTTCAGTAATCTATGTACACTTCAAACAGCCTTTGCATGATATGCAAATTTCATGAAGTCTCTGCACAGTGTCAGAGCCAAAAAAATTTTTGAGGAGGTCAAAATTAAATTGTATATTTTTACGATAGTAAAAATATAATTTCATCATTTTAATAGTGTGTATCTTTATAATTTTAAATGATTAAATTAAAATTTTATTATTTTGGGGTCAAAATGCAATTTTATCATTTCTAATATAGAATTTTATTAATTATAAAAGGTCTAAATAGAAAATTTTCCATTTTAAGGGGGCTGGGGCCCCTACCTACCTCCTTGGCTCTACGACTATCTCCGAAGAAGGTAACTTCCCTTCACCACCCATAAAATTGCTTGAAAAGAAGGATGAAACATTCCAGTTGATTTTTTCTTTTTTCCTTTTTACCCAAATTGTTATTTTGTCAGGATGTACTTTGCCTTGGCTCTCTTGCAACTGAACCTGGTGAAGCAAAAAGACTCAAGTTCTTGTCATCACCATAGGGGAAGGTTTATGAAATACTTAGTGTTGCTTTTGTTTTTATCCTCTCATGTGTTTGTGGTGGTTATAAATTCTTCCTCTTGATTATGTGCTCTTCTTCTTTTTGCCCAGGATAAGTACTCACAATGGGTTGTTGGAAGTCAAAGAAGTCTTCTCGAGGTTATGGTAGTGTTCCCATCCATAAAACCTTCTGTTGGTGTATTTTTTGCCGCTATAGCCCCTCGATTTATTATTCTATCTCATCCTGCCCTAGGTGATAAATTTGTCCTATTTATATTATCAATGTAGTATACCTTATACTTCAACTTAATAAACAGATGGGTCGGTTTGAGTAGGTTTGCACCTAGTAGAATTCATATAACTTGTGCTTTAGTTTATGGTCCAACTCCAACCAGAAGAATTCATGGAGGTCTGCGTTCAACCTGGATGAAGGTAGTAATTGTCATTCTTCAAATGCTCTTCCAAAATGATGCAAGCATTAAAGCTGATGGGCTGACTTTACCTCAAGGCCCAATTACAAGGTCAAAGGCAAGGAAGATGAAGGCAAGATTAAACGGATTTGTGCAAGACTTCATCACAAAGGCCTTGGACGCACATACGAGCCAAAAAGAAAACCAAGATTCACTTTCTTGTTTTCAAGAAAATCAAGAAAATCAAGAAACCAAATCTTGGTCTAAATATGCCGTTTGGGGAGATTTCAGAAATAAAGAAAACCAAGAATCTTGGAATTCTTGGTCTAAGAAACCGAATCTTGAAACTGACATCCGATGGTAATGTATTCGAGCGTAAGCGGATATATCTCTGAAAGAAACCATGTGCAAGATCAAAATTGGCCCATTTACATGTCACTAAGCCTAACTTAAAGTTTTTGGCCCATTTGGAAGCTGAGAAGAACCCGTATTGGAAATCAGGCCCAACGGAGCCCAATTCGAATTTATCTTAATTTTCTAAGTAAAATTTTGGCCCAAGCACAACCCATTATGCCTTGGTCAAAATTCCATATTAGATTGTTGTTTTTAGCTTTATTTATCAGTTAGTTAGTTATTTGATTATTTTGCTAAGTTGTAATTAGTTATTTATTTGACTTTAAACTCTTAAGTTTGTTAGGAGTCTGACTTTGGGAGTTATTTAAAGGCCTTAGCCACCTCCTCATTATAGTCCATTCAGTTTATTTCTCTTTCTCTTGAGTCTTAAAAAATTCTCTTAAGTCTTGTTGATTTTAGAAGTTACTTTGGTAGTCTTTTTGATTGTAGGAGTAGTATTCACCTTTCTTCTTGCCTTGATCTTCTTCTTGGAGGGGAAAATTAGAGCCGTTAGTAGGTAGTTGTGGATCTCATTGCGGATTCAAGGCTGTCGAGGAAATATTTCAATCACCATCTTCATCTTTACATCTTTCATTCTTCTTTAATTTCTGTTTTGTTGTTTCGTTATTGTTTGATTCTAATTTCGTTTGATTTCGTTCCAAGCCTTAAAACCACCAAGATTCGTCTTTTTCCATCCCAAATCAACAAGATTCATCATAAAATTAGGGGTTCTTGGTCGTTTACATTATTTGGAATCTTTAATTACAAAACAGTTTTCTTTTGAGCTTAAAATTCTGTTTAACAAATCTGTTTTGTTTCCCCTTTCAGATATGCCTTTGGACGAAATTCTCCTCTTAAATCTGGGTTCTTTAAGTCCAAGAAATCTTAAAATTCATTCTTTGGTGTACAAATTCAAACTACACCTTAATCTTTATTATTTTGGGTTTCTTTGCTGTTTTTATTTGTTTATTTCCAGTCAATTTATTATCTTTAAATTTTGAGTTGTTTCTTTGTTTTCAATGTGTTTTAGATTCAACAAGCAAACAAGTCATCTCAAAACGTCTAGAGTCCTAGGTTAAATCCGTAACGAGATGACTTACGATCTTGTTCCGTGCATGTCTTTATCACAAATTTTGTACTTTCTTATATACCCATATAGTTCTTCTACCCAACAGAGATTACTGAAGCTCTTGTGGCATCCAACATCTAACTGTATTGAAAAAAAATCAGAATGCAATTTCTCAAGAGAAAAATAGTGATTGTAGCCAAGCTCATATTTTTATCAAACAATCTAATTTTAAGCTCCTAGCAGATCCTTCAATTTTGATCATCATAGTTGGACCTGGGATTGGATTGGCACCTTTTCGAGGTTTTCTACAAGTTGATTACTATTTGTGTTGCCTATTCTTTCTTTTTGCAAGAAAAAAAAAAGAAAAAAAGAGAGAAGAAAATAACTTAAACTAACTATTATTTACAGGAAAGAGTGGTCCTTAAAGAAGATGGTGCAAAACTTGGTCCATCTCTACTCTGTTTTGGATGTAAGAATCTGCGAATGGTTTGAATCTAATTTTGATACTAATGATCTTGTAGCAACATCATGAGCACGTCTCATTGTAATTTTCAACAAATTTTGGATTTTATTTATTTACTTTTCTGGCCACTTTTCTAGGATTTCTTTTACGAAGACAATCTCAATAACTTTTTGGAACAAGGTGCTCTATCTAAGCTCATTGTTGCATTCTCATGAGGGGGCCTACAAAAGTAGTATGTTCAAAATAAGATAGTGGATAAGGTAAGTATTCGAAAGGAACATATATTGCAGTTCATGATATAAAAATGGACCGTTATAAATTATAACATCTATTGTTTTTGGAGTATAGGCACCTAATAAGTAAGGGAGGATACTTTATGTATGTGACGATGCCAAGGGTATAAGGGAAGAAATCACAAACCAATTCAATTTTCAAAATTTTTAAATTTTCGTTTTGATTGGAAGTCATTTTTTAAATATAATTTTTTCCTACAATTGGTATCAGATTTAAGTTGTGCAATGTTTATAGTATAAACTGATATCAAATTTTCTCTATTTTTTATGTTTGGTTAATTTTTGATAAGATGTGATATTTTTGTAATTATATGCATGTTTTGGGTTATATATGTGAATGAATATATTTTATTATTTTATGATAAAATAAATTTGTCAAAGTTGTGATTCTTATAAATTAGATTGGATCGAATTTTAAGTTTTATTAATTTTTTGGTATATGTATCTCCATGTAACTTTTATTTTATTTTAGAATAATTCATGTGAGTCGAAAATTGACTTAATTTTTTTTGTAGCCTAATTTTTTGGCAAATCCAAGAGAATCGAGACACATCCAAAATTGATTGAGATGATGCAAACTCAACATAGTCAATCGGGAAAAGACCAGTAATGGGTCGATTGATGAAAACTGGCAGTAGTAGGCGATGGTTTGGTTGTGGCTAGCAGTTTTGGTGACGATGATTGTTAATGGTAGTCAAAGATGGCGATGGCGATGGCGATGACGACGTTCAATGCGGTGGCAACAAACACCTATTGTGATGAAAACAGTTAGACGGTAGATCCCTTTAGTGGCTTTTCAAGTTTTTTGTTGGGTTTTGGGAAACCTAAAACCAGTGTTTTTGGTTTTCACCCAAAAGACCCAAAGAATGCTTTGGAATAATAATTGTAAGTTTTTATTATCTATTTTTCTATGATGAAATCATGAAAACTTTTGTTGGTCAAATTCATTTAATTTTATGTCATTTTGTGAAAGCATGATGATATTTAAATTGATTGGAAAATATTTATGCATATGTATCATAAACATGCCATATAGTTTAGGAAAAGAATGTCACATGTACTTGTCTTGACATTTTAATCATTCATGATTGAAACTGAAAATAAAAATCTTACATGTTTTTAAAATATTGAGTGGGAGAAGACCCCTAAACAAGATCTACAACCTCCATTAATGGACTCTTGTGATGGCGTGACAATTTTCCTGCCCCAAGGTAGGTATTGTCATGTGGATTTCATTAAGAAGATTTCCTTAAAAGACATAAATATCTTGTGTTGACATATCATAATTTGTCGGCCCTGAAGTAGGTATTATCATGTAGAATTCACTAAAAAATTTTCCTTTTTTTTATAGAGGAAAACTAGTCATACATGTTACTTGTTGAGATTGTCCCAAGACGACTTATTTATGGTACATTATGTGATAGGTGTTGAGTTGATGGTTATACACTCAAGATTATTCTAGTTAGGTAACATCCCTCGAAGCTCTACTTAACTTAGAATGATGGCCAAAAGTGAAGCGATTATTTATACGTGTGAATACCTAAGGTATTAGGTGATGCGATTTCCTTAGACTCAGGATAGTTTGGAAACTTGCTTGTTTCGGAGGACTATATTGAATCGATTCAAAGGTTGGTGGAAACCGCAATCCGTAGCACTTGAACATTTTATGGAACTAGAGTTACAATCGAAATCGACCCACGTAAATTTGACAAGCACTCAAACTTGGTATAACGAAAACACCACACTTTGGGGTGGTGAACAAAGTGATAAGTCGAGGGGTTAAACGCCACAAACTCGAAAGTTTGATAAGCTCGGTAAGTTCATGATCTGTTATAATTCGACTTAGCAAATTAAACTAGATTTTGTACTTTAGGAGTTTGAAATTAAGCATTTTCCTTATATTTGCTTAGGATTTACTTCAGTTTTTAGTTATTAAATAAAATGTGTTAAAAAGGTGCTTTTTATTAACTTTAGGGCCGAGTGAGGCCTAAATGTTAGCTGAAAAACTTTGTGAGTATGCAGGAGACTTTTAGAAGGCGAACAATAATGAAGTTGATCATTATGTCACGACATGGAATGATCTACGTCACAACACAGGGACTAGACTTGATGAAATCCGGAAGCTATCTTCTATGTCGCGACACAGGCATTGTGTTAGCTCAAAAGGATCAACTCGAGATTGCCAATAGGGAAGTTGAATCGGCCTTTAAGATGTTGTGGTGGAAGCAATAAAAATTATGCAAACACAAGGATTTATAATAGTTCGGCCCCAATTGCTGATCTGTCGGTTTTGTACTTGCAGATTGAACTTTTCTCACACTTTAGTAGCTTGAAACTAAGCCTTATCTTTCTATTTCTGTAGTATTTAATTTAGTCTTTCGTTGTTGAATAAAATGTGTAGAAAGGGCGAAAAAGGTTTATTTTATCATCTTTAAGGCCGATTGAGGCCTAAAGGTTAGCTAACATACTTTGTGAGTGTGCAGGAGACCTTTAGAAGTCGAACAAATGTGAAGTTGATCACTATGTCAGGACAAAGGGACCAGACTTGAAGAAATGTGGAACTGACTTCTTTGTCGTGACATACATCACCTAAGTAGCGATAACGCCTACACGATGGCACCAAGGGAGAAGGCTGACCTCTTTGTCGCGACACAAGACCTGGTGTGTCGCAACGTTGTGTCCTAGACGTGTATCCTACATTGAGTGAAGGGTATTTCAGTCTTTACAATGCCACTTAAACACGAGGAACGGTTGCTAACCTAGGGTTGAGGAAAACAACCGTCCAAAGCTATAAATAAGGCCTCTAGCACTAGGGTTTCACACACTTTTTACTTAGCTTTGTTTTTATTTTATTTTTGTCTTTTTGTTTTGGAAATGAGATTGTAAATTTCACATAAACGATCGTGGAATTATTTCCTGAAAGATTTCTTTACAATTGAAGTTTATTTTCATTTCATTTATTCAAAATTATGTTTTTATATATTATTTTTTTATGATAATTAAGAAAACCATGAGGAACCAATCCCATTGTGGGAGATTATAAAGTGAAAGTATGAATATTTAATTATTATATAAACAAGGATTTTCAATCGGATCTGCTATTTGGGAAAGGAAGAATATGAAACAAACACTAGGCCTAACAACTCTAGAAAGTCATTTAGGTGGGAATAAACCCAAAATTTGTATTGCTTATCCGTCAAGAGCTTTTCTCCAAACTGGTTCAGACTGTGACATCTAATGATAAGTAAAGATCGAAAGATCCTGCTAAGGTAACAACTAGTTGGTTGAAGCAAAATCCCCAAAATCGATAATTGAAGAATCCATATTGAAGTGACTTAATCTCCCAAAATCCGTTTATCGAAATCTCTATCTCTTCATTTACTTTACTTTATTTATTTTTTATGATATTCACCAATAACTCTTTTATTTTACTATCGTACTATAATCCATAAAGATAGTACTAATTACTTCTTTTCATAGTAGGGATATAAATACTACTGATCGCCTCCAAACGTACTCTCGTTCAGTGTAGGTTTTTAGCTTTCACAAGTATACGAGTCAAGTTGTAAATATAGTGTGTTACAACGGAACACTTGGAAGTACTCCGAGAATCGTACCCAAAGGAGGCGTAAGGTAACAGTCAATTAGATCCATGCAAAGAATAGAATTAATTAGCACTTAATTTAGGGATTATAGTACTAGAATAAAATAAAGAGTTTGTTGTAGAAAGCATAAAGAGAAATAATGAAGTAAAAGTTGAGATGTAAATATTTGATACACGACTTTGGGGAGGTTAGGTTGCTTCAGTATGATCTCTTCAATTGTTGGGTTTTGGGGTTTTCCTTCAATCAACTAGTCACTATCCTAGTTGGATCTTTCGATCTTCCGCTAGCATAGCAAGTAGACATAGACTACTTATCGCTAGATGTCACAGTCTAAATCTATTTAGGGAAATGGTTTTCACGAATAGGAAATACCAATTTTGGGTTTATTCCCACCTAAATGACGTTCTAAGATTGTTAGGCCTAGGTATTATTTAATGTTCTTTCTTTCCCAAACAACTAATCCGAATGAAAAATCCTTGTTTAAACAACAATTAAATATTCATACTTTCACTTCCTAATTCCCCAAAATGGAATTAGTTCGCCATGGTTTTCTTAATCATAATCAAAACAATAATATATGAAAACAGATAATTGAATAAATCAAATGAAAAAGAAACTTTAATTGTATTGGCAATCTATCGGGAAAAATTCCTCAAATGTTTATGGGAAATTTACAATCTCGTTTCTAAACGAAAATAATAAAGTAAAACTAAAAACTAAGAAAAGGTGTGTTTAAACCTAGTGCTAAAGGCCCTATTTATAGCCTTGGCTGACCATTTTCATGTCAGTTTCCGTCCTTCATGTTTAAGTGGCATTGTAAAGATTGAACACCCTTTACTCGGTGCAGAAACCACATCCAGGGGTCGATGTCGTGACACACCAGGACCTGTGTCACGATGAAGGCATCAGTCCTCTTATGTAGTGTCATCGTGTAGGAGTTGTCGCGACGTAGCCCATGTATGTCACGATAAAGAAGTCAGTCCCCGTAATCTTCAAGTCTAGTTCATTTGTTATGACGTAAAACGTCCTATGTCGTGACAGAGTTATCAATTTCATATTTGTGCACTTTTAATGGTCTCTCGCACACTCACTACCGATGTTAGCTAACCTTTAGGCCTCAATTGGCCTTAAAGATAATAAAATAAACTTTAAGCACTTATTTTGCACAATTTATTCAAAGGAAAAATCTAAGTTAAATCCTATGAAAACATAAAGAAAATGTTTAATTTCAAGCTCTTCAAGTATGGAAACTAGTTCAATCTGCTAGGTATAAAATCGACAGATCAAATCCCCCACACTTAAGTGTTTGCTTGTCCTCAAGAAAACAAGAAAAGCAATAAAACAAAGAAAGAAAATAGAAGAACTTGAGTTCATATTATACAAAGATTGGGATTATAGCATTTACTCTAGGCATTATATATTTCTCAATAATTTTAACATGATGAATGAGCAACTTTACCATTTTTGTTTAGAAAAAAAATATAAGTTCAGTAAGTTACAAGAAATACAAATATCAAAGTCTTATTAATATAAACCCATCAGTTCCTAATACAAGTACTTTGATTGTCCTAGTACAATACGGATAGCCATGTTGAGATCATGCAATTTTCACATCTATTCATGCAAAAAGTTGTTTAAGTCACATAGGACTTTTCGGCTTGTAACGTGTTGAGGCTTAGGATAAGTATGAAACTCAAAGAATAGTTAAGCACAAAAGGTTACAAATACAAAAATAGTTTGGCACATTGTATGATTCCCTATTCTTCCCCTTAATGTCCTATTCCATCTCACCCCTTTATTCCTCCTTCTCTCACCTTCCTTTTCTCTCCAATTTAGGCAATCTCAATATAATCTATTCCCTATTCTTTTGTTTCTTGAGTAAGATTCTCTTTTTCTTCTCTTTGGTGACTTTATAATTTTGTCACTCTTCATATGTTTTCTTACTCATGATTTTCTTCTTTTGTTTCTACTCATTTTTCTTTTCTTTCGATTTTTCACTATTCTCCTCTTTTTGGCCAAACTAAAGTTACATTGATTTTCTTATTTCCCTCTTTGTTTTATAACCTCCAACATAAAGTTTTTATTTACCCTCAATACATATGGTCATACGTCTATTTCCATGCAAAATAGGACCAAAGAAAAGAGTACACACAAATCATTATTTTAGGTTTTAGAGGCTTTTAGTGTGGTTCATCAAGAAGGGTCATAAGGCTCAAAGATGAGTACTAATTGAAAATTCATAATAGGGTTTAGCTTTTTAGCTCTAAATGTAACCAAACAATGCCTTAGGTCATTCCTAAATACCTCAATATGCATAAATATCAATTTAACCATAATATCCAAATTACTATTTACCATATATATTAGCATCCTTGTTTCCTCATATTATGCACATGATTTGGTATCAATAATACCTTTCAATTTATACTTAATGTAACCTATAGAACTAAAAAATTTCATGCTCAAAAATTTAAAAATTCCTAATCATCATGCCAAATTTATCAACAAATACAATCAACCTATTATACATGCTCCTAACCAACATTTGTATTTCTACAAGCTCAAGCACATATCAAGAAAGAAAAACTATATGCAAAAATTCCTATGCTACCCCTTACACTTTAGAAAATATATTGTCCTCAATGTGTAGCCCTATAATTAGTAAGGAAAGAAGTTACCCGATTGATCATAAAAAGCTTCTCTTCTTCTTATGGTTGTTGTCCTTCTTCCTTTTGTCATTAATGCTTGAAATTTTTGTGCCTCCAAAGTGTGAAGTTCATACAAAAAGAATTGAAACATATATATACAAAGATAAATCATACTCCTAAATAAAAAAAAAGCCAAAAATAATCCAAAATTACAAGTCTCAATAATTAAAGTCTTAAAAATTGTTCAAAACACTCACTCTTTCTCTTCCTTCTCTTCCTCCTTGTCACTGACATTCCCTTCTTCGGTTCCTCCACATCTACCCCAAACATATCTGGTGTGTAGTTAGGGGCTCTAATGTTGTGTTACTGAGCAAACTCTTCAAACATCAGTCCTGATTATTGCATCCATTGTATCATCCAATCAAGCTTTGGATGACTTCCTTCACCAACTTCTTATTGGGCTGATGCCAACATTTGTGTGGAAGTTGCTGTGGCCATGGAGTCTCATTATTTCCTCTTCCCCTCTTTCAGTTGTTTTGCATGAAGCTCAATATATTATTGGAAGAGTGTGTTACTAATGACACTCCTTGACGGCTTCAATGTTTTCTCAGTGGATGTCATGGGCACTCCCGCCCTTCTACACAAAGCCATGATTAAGTGAGGAAAGAAAACCCCCACCTTTTAGCATCCCACACATCGACTCATGTTTTGGTGGATTCAGCTCCCTATACAAACCTACTTTTTCTGCAAAATTGCAAATAATAATACTGCTCGAACAACATTAACATTTGAAACATTTAAAGCAGGTATCATGCATGTACATACAAATTGAATCCACATTTTGGCTTCAGGGAACATAATGGCTTGGTTGAAGGAAGTAGGGATACTAGTGCTTAGCCTAAATTTCCATTCCTTCCTTCCCTCAATTAAATATGTAATTACTTCATTCATGTTTATATCATTAAAGGATTCTAAGTCAGTTTGATCTAAGAAATCCTATTCATAATAAGGAGCATCGAAGAATTTACATATTATTTTGGTGGTTGCCTTGACACTAACTCCTATGATCTTTATCTAGAGTTTCCCAATTTTGTTCATCACTAGTCCTAGAAATATAATCTTTCAAAGCCGCATAAAACTCTTAGACTACTGGGATAACTACAGGTTCTGTGAGGATTATCCAAAATCATTCCCACGTATGGTACCTAACTAGAGGCCAAATTTCCTTTCATAGAACCATCAAAGGGTCAAAACCCCTCTCTTGAATGAATGTCTTCCCTTGAATCTCATTAAAATATCTCTTCACTTTTACGTTCACAAAATTTGAAGGGTTTGTACCCAATGATGATTCAGATTCTACAATTCATCTAACTTTTCTAGGAGTCATTTCAAATAATAGAATATGATAATAAGCACTTAAAATATGGTTTGGTGCACTTCTCCCTTTGCTTGAAAATTTGAAAAGTGAAAAGAGAAAATAGGATCAAAGGAGGATTTTTTAGGTTTTTGAAATTTTTTGAGAGTTGAAATAAAATGGAATAGGTTAGAATAGTGTTTTAATATATAGAGAGGTTAAAAATTAGGGTTTTGGGGTGTAAAAACTTAGAAAAATTGAGTCTTTAGCCGTCGAGTTACACAGTTGGGTCGGGTTGTTCTTGCAAAAATTCAATAGAGATAACTACGTCGCGACATCAACTTCAGTCTCGTTCTTTCTTGGTTTTGTCACCTGTGTTGCGACACACCATGTTACGACACAAAGGATAGTGTGTCGTAACATACCCTTGTTTCCTGTTAATTGTTGAAATAAAAACTTGTTAGAAATATATACAATAATATACAAAAGTTAGTACCACCTTTTTACCTTTACGTTTTATTATTAGACTCATCCGGTATGCTTACCCTCATTGAGTGGATCCAATTTTGTTCCCTTTGGTCCATCTCCCATTAGATTTCTTTATTTCATTCAATCGATCCCTTTCTTTAAATTTGTTGATTCGTTCTTTGTTCATGAAAGGGATCAAATTTTTCCCTTCACTTCCATTTGATTCAAGCAAGCGGTAGTACTCGTTGTGCTCCTCAGTTTCATCGTTTGTCCCCACATTTAAAGGTTTCTACATCATCATTAATTCGCATCGTCAGTTCATTATTTTCAGATCAATGGTAAATCTAGATGTTGCTAGGAACAGTCTTCCTAGCAAAATGGGTATATCCCTGCTCTTCAAAATCTAAAACCACAAAGTCCGCAAGGCTGATGAAACTTCTCACTTGGACTAGCACATCTTCTAGAATTCCCCTCGGCCTGACAGTTGACCGATCGACTAGTTGCAAAGTTACTTTTGTATTTTTTTAGATCTTCGCTCCTAAGTTTCTCAAACATCGACAAGGGCATTAAGTTTATGCTTGCTCCAATATCACATAATTTTTTATTAAATTGAAGGTTCCCAATTTTGATTGGGATTGTAAAACTGTCGGGATCCTTCAGCTTCTGTGGAATTGCCTTAAAAGTAATTGTGCTGTATGACGCATTCACTTCCACTTGGTCACCTACCTTGATCTTCTTACACCTTTACATTATCTCCTTTAAGAATTTAGTGTACTTGGGTACCTTTTCTATCAGTTCAATCAATGGTAAGTTAACATTCAAAGATTTGAAAAGGTTTAGAAAACTTACAAATTGTCGTCTTATTCTTCTTCTCTTCTAACCTTTTCGAAAATGGAATCGGGGTACCTTTATCTTCCTTAGGCATATCTTCTCTCTTATCTAATGCCCTTTTGTTGGTACCTTTTTGGGTGTTATGACTTCAGTGTCATTATCAGAAGGGATATATATAACTTCATGAGAGTTGTTAGGTTCTTCTCCCTTTTTGGACTATTTTGAGGTACTCAGTACTTTGCCCGATCTTAACTCGATTACCTTTACCTTCTCTTTACCTTCTCATCAGGGATTGTTCTCAGTGTTGCTAGGGATGCAAAACCAATTTGCCTTGTGAGATCGCCTGCCATACTCATTAATTGGTTCATTCTGTCCTCTAGCTTTTCTACTATTCTGGCGGTATTGGTGCAATCAAATTGCACTTGTTTCATCCGCCCTCATGGAGTATATCTCCCCTTCGATCCTGTCTAACCTTTGACCACATACAGTATGGTCATTTTGAACTGTTCTTTCCTATTGCCTTTGCAAGAATGGGGGTTGGTAACTTGGGTTTCTTGCCCGTGTGTTATTACTACCGTTCCCTCCTTGATTTCCTCCCTATCTAAAGTTAGGATGGCCTTTCCATCCTGGATTTTATGTGTTGGAGTAGGATTTCCACTTCGATTACCAACATAGTTAGCTTCCTCAGTGTTGGTCAGATAATGGTATAGAGACTTATCTTCTCCTTGTGACGATGGTGCCCATGTGCTAGACTCGATTTGGTTCAGTCTCTCTAACAGTTGTTGGTATTTGTCATCTCCTTGGCTCATTTTTATTGAAGCGATTTTCTACCTGTAAGTGAACCACTTAGTAGGACACTGGCAAGAGTTCATTGCCATATTCTCAATTAACCCATAAGCATCGTTATACATTCTATTCATTAGAGCTCCTCCTGCCGCACCATCTAATCCAAATCTAACAGATGAATCCAACCCATTATAAAATGTTTATAATTGCATTCATTCTAACATACCATGATTAGGTCATTTCCGAACTAGTATTTTAAACAGCTCCCATGTTTCATGAAGCCCTTCGCCTTCGAATTTTTAGAATGTTGATAGTTCTCTCCAAAGTTGGATTGCTTTCCTCACAGGGGAAAACTTTTGTAAGAAATTCCCCGAAAGTTCATCCCATGTGGTAATGGAATCTGGTGTTGCACATCTAGCCAAGAAAAGAAATTATCAATTAAGGAAAATGGAAATAATCTAAGATGAATGGCATCATCAGTAATGCCATTATAATGGAAAGTATTGCATAATTGTAAAAACTGCTTTAGATGTAAACTAGGATCTTCAACCATGGTACCTCTGAATTTTAAATTATTCTGTATCATTTGAATCATGGCTAGCTTTATTTCAAAGTTATTAGCACCAATTGTAGGTCTAGCAATACTCCCTTGGGTTAGATCTAGAGTAGGTATAGAATACTCCTCAAAGTTCTTGGTACTTCTGCCATTATTTCGTTTGCGGGGAGTTGTGGAGGTATGTGAACGTTTTCGACGTTGTTAGCAGGATCTTCGACTGGATCTGCTAATTCTTCTCTTTCTTCCAGTGGTGGTGGGTTTTGCATCGACTGTTGGTTTCTGCAATTTTTCCTAATTAATGCTTCAGGGTTAGGGATCGAATCTACCAAGTTTCCTTGGCTCTGAGTCATAAACCAAATTTAAATAAAGAAAGAAAAGATGAAACATAAAAATAAATAAATAAAATTGTATCTATAACTTAAATGTCGTGAAATGTCAAAGTTGTCACAGCAAATTAAAGTATAAATTCGCGTCCAGAAATGTCGTGACAACCTGCAACTGCTTACTGCATACTGCATACACCAAATCTGCATGAGTGTACAGCTGGATTAACAAACTTGTACAACTGCAAGGAAGTTAGATCTGAGAAAAGAAGGACACTTGTATTGGACAGTGAAGATAAATACTGAGGAGAGAGAGAAGAGAAGGGAGATCTTGAAGCTCGTGACAAATTAATTCCATTCTGATTTTTCTTAAGCTTGCTTTCATGGCAGCATAAAATTCCTGGAGGGTAAACTGATGCGACGAGAGGGCAACAACTACTCCTGACAAGGAGTGTTCTATGTGCGATGTAAGAGGAGCATTTATGGAAGAGTTCTAGTAGGCTAGGAATAGAATGCTTCAACTTGTTCTTTAATTCCTCTTAAACGCTGATAAATTCTGATGAACTTAAATGTGTATGGAAATACCTATTAATTTTAGATCTATTTTGATTTCTGCTCAATTCTTCTTATCTGTTTATCTTTGGATTTAATTGCTTGATCACTAAAGTGTTATTGCAGTCGCTGACACTGGAAAGTGCAGTGACAAGTTAAATTAACAAGTAAGATAATAGTAGTTGCTTGAGGCATGAAGGAATTCTTGCCACTTGTTCTCGAATGCAAAGCATTGACAGCACTGGAAGGTGTGGTTAATGTGAGTGTTTAAGTCTTTGATAAGTAGAGAAGTCGAAAGGAGTGAGATCTCATTAGGTTTAATTGCGTCGACAATTTATCAATCATTTACCTTGTAGTGACATTTAGTGGTTGCCAACTTATCAAGTCAGGGATCCCCTTATTTCTTTATCATTGTTTTACATTTTTAATTTTCTTAAATTGCATTGACAAAATACCTTCACCCCTTCATTACATTTTCTTATTCAATTGCTCTGACATATTTTATCACAGTATTACAATATTTGCTGTGACAGTTTTAAATCTTTTATTTGCAGTCTTTGATTTAATTGCTTTGACATTATTCCTGACAGTTCTTCTTTTTTTGGCCTCTTTTGCATCGATAAATTTAGGCATAGACAGCCATCTTTGTGGGATCGATATCTGATAGCTTTACACCTATCAACTATAGTTGCATCGACAAGTGTTCGCTTGCACAATTGCTGTGACGTTCATAGCGGATCACTTACATAGTTTAGTAAGTTCGTAGAGTGAGAATAATTTACCACATCAACTAAAGTCTTGCAATATAATGCAACCCATTTGAGCCTTGTACGGATCAATGCTCCTCTCGAGCTAAAATAGATTTACATTCTAACCGAGATGTAAGCAGACCAAAGCTCTACTTGAGCTATAAAAGCTTTACGCTTTAACCGAGACGTAAGCAGTCCAAAGCTTTACCCGAGCTATAATAGCTTTACACTCTAAACGAGACGTAAGCAATCCAAAGTTTTACTTGTGCTATAATATCTTTAGGCTCTAACTGAGATGTAAGCCAACCAAAGCTCTACCCGAGCTATAAACAGATCAAAGCTCTTCCTGAGCTATAACAGATCAAAGCTCTACCTGAGCTATATCAGAGTATCACTCTATCCGAGCCATCGTTTGAAGTAGACAATGAATCTTCCGCCTGTTCAAATCGTCCAAAAGAATTTCCAAGATGAATGTAATTAGCAATACAAAAATTTATAAATAATAGTTCGAACTTAGAGGATTAGTTTGTAGTAATGTCTCTAGTACAAGGACTACCCATCGATAAGACATCCAAGACTAGTGTTCAAAACTGTATAGCCCCTAATGTCATGTCCTTTGTGTCCCAATTATTCATGAAGTTCATATGTGTCATATTACCATGTCCATTCCAGTGAAACCTCCTTCACATTATACCATTTTAAGCACACATCCATATAATTCTTATTTATCAAACATAATATCGAATTAACTAATAATGCCATTAGTTCAATTTACTAATTGTCATATATTAATCAAATTAATTCATTCATAACACAACACAAAATCATTTAAGCATTTCGTTGTCACCTGATTTCAACTATATCATTTCGTCCCTTTCAATCATGCTCCTCAATACAAGTTTATTTCAATTTAATTCAATTCCAGAACTTAATATTTTGCTAAGCAAACAAATTTAAATACAACATACTTAAATTATTTCAATAATTTACAAACAGAAACTAATTCGATAATTACTTTACACTACGAATTTACCTGATTAAATTGCTGCAATATGTAGTACAAGGACTATTCCATAATTTTCTCCTTGCCTCGATTTTCAACCCATTCTTAACCTAATATAATAATTTCATTCAATTAACTAATTCCAATAGTAAAATAAACTTATTTTATGCAATTGAGTCCTTTTTGACATTTTTACAAAATTGTTCTTAACTTTTCACTTTTATTCAATTTAATCCTCAAGCCCCAAACATGCAAATTAACCATTTTTCTTTAAAAATAAGTTCAGCCTAATTGTCTTGGGGTTTCCACAACCCATATTTGTTTCTATTTAACATCAAATCCTTGTACTTTTACAGCTTTCACATTTTAATCCTTTAACATAAAATTTACTAAAAATTACTTTACAAAATAGCCTTATTTAACAACCAAGCTTAATAATTTATCATTAAAATTAAAAAAACACACTAAACTCATCAATGACATAAACCAAAATATTTAACAGTTTTACAATTAGTCCCCGAGTAAGCTAGATCAAGCTAAAAGAACTTAAAAACATAAAAATGACTAAAAAGGGGCAAGATTTCACTCACCAATCAAAGCTTAAAGTTGGCCGAATATGCTTTCTTGTTTCTCTTAGGGTTTCGACCTTGGAAGATGAAGAAGAAGAAAAGTAATGAATTTTTCACCCTTTTGTTTAATTAAATTAGATAAAATTATGTAATTACACATTTACCCTTTTTATTCCATTCAAATATCAACAATTATATGCCCTTAGCCGTCCACTACAATCCCTCATGGTCTAATTACCGTCCAAGTACTTTACCTTTCCAATTTAATTACCATTTAACACTTCCATCTTTGAATTTCCAACTTCTGCAGCTTTTACAATTTAGTTCTTTTTACTTAATTAACAATCTAAACGGTAAAATTTCTTAACCCAAATGTAATACTATACAAATGACCTCGTATATATTAAATAATTAATATTTACGGTCTGACATATCGAAGTTGTAGCCTCAAAACCACCATTATTGATCATATTGAAAAATAAACTAATTAGTAAATCCTCATTTAATTAGGATTTAATTGCAATTTACCAAAATCTAAAGAGTTCCACATCATTTCTATTATTAGGCCATTTAAGGAGGATCCAATTACATAATTGGTACTTCAATTATATTAAATTCCAACTAAACAAACTTTATTTCAATTTAACCTTATACTAATTAGTACTAAATGAATAGAAATCCCAAAAGTTAGTGGAAGGTAATCATATCCACCACTGCTTGGAATTTTTTACCATGTTTTAATTACCACTTTGGTCCCTTTATTTTTTTAATCAATAGCAATTAACTTTTACCTCTTTTACAATTTACTCCTTTTCCTTAATTAAGGAATAAATCATCAAAATTACCTAACCAAACTTCAATTCACATATAATAAGTTCTGTAAATATTTAATAAAAATATTTACGACCCCAAATTTCAAAAATGAGGTCTCGATACCTCATTTTCTAAAACCACTTGACTTTTGAACCAAACAAATTATACTAACTTTTAATTCAATGATTAAAATTCTTCAATTCAAAATTCCATCTAGAATTATTATTGACTTATATAATTTAAACACTCATTATATGAATTTACTCGTAGGGTTTGTGGTCCCGAAACCACTAAAAACTGGGCTGTTACAATTAGTTCCTCCTAGTTTTCTTAATCGTAATCAAAACAATAATATATGAAAACATATAATTTATTAAATCAAATGAAAAGAAACTTCATTTGTATTGGCAATCTATCGGGAAAAATTCCTCGAATGTTTATGGGAAATTTACAATCTCGTTTCTAAACAAAAATAACAAAGTAAAACTAAAAACTAAGAAAATGTGTGTTTAAACCTAGTGCTAAAGGCCTTATTTATAGCCTTGGTCGGTCGTTTTCATTAACCCTAGGTCAGCTGTCGTCCTTCGTGTTTAACTGTCATTGTAAAGACCAAAATGCCCTTCACTCGGTGTTAAAACCGCATCCAAGGGTCGATGTCACGACACACGAAGACTTGTGTCACGACGAAGCGATCAGTCCCCTTATGTAGTGTTATCATGCAGGCATTGTCGCGATATAGCCCATGTATGTCGCGACAAAGAAGTCAGTCCCCATAATCTTCAAGTCTGGTCCCTTTGTTACGATGTAGAGCATCCTATGTCATGATGAAGTGATCAGTTTCATATCTGTACACTTCTAATGGTCCCCTGCACACTCACTAAGGATGTTAGCTAACCTTTAGGCCTCAATTGACCTTAAAGATAATAAAATAACCTTTAAGAACTTAGTTTGCACAATTTATTCAAAGGAAAAATCTAAGTTAAATCTTATGAAAAACATAAAGAAAATGCTTAATTTCAAGCTCTTCAAGTATGAAAACTAGTACAAGCTGCTAGGTTTAAAACCAACAAATCAATTATCGCCTTAAGCCTCTTTTGGGTACGATCCTAGGAATACTGCCAAGTATTTTATTGTACAAAACTATATTACAACCTAAGTTGTATACTTTCGAAACACGAAAACATAAATCGAATGGGGAGCGCGTTCGAAGGAGGTCAATTGCCCACTCCACTACCTTAGCTATCCACAACTAAGGATTTTCCCAAATCCACTAGATTTATAGAACCTTTGAGGACAAGGTTTAACCTTACAATCTCTCTTAAGACTTATACCCTAAAATCTTAAGATACAATTCCCTTAAGGTTTCTACCCAAACCTTAAGTATAAACCCTCTCTCTAAGAGATACAAATAAACAAAAAAAAGAAACAATCCTTACAAGATCAGGGTGTTTTCCAATTAAGGACAAATAAAAGAAGAATACTTGAGCTAAATGAACACAATGAAAGCTCACAAGTGTTTACAAGAAAAGGTATGAAAGAATTAAGCTATAGGTTGTTTTGATTGATCTTTAAGCTTTGCACATTGGTCTTATTATTACTAGACCTTTAGAAGATGGTATTTATACCCTCTAATGGATTTCCAACCGTTGTGGTTGTTGGGAAAGTAAATATAGCTGTTGGGGATGAAATACAGACTCATTAACTTCACCTGCAGCAACGAGTATCGATACCTTCTAAAAGGGTATCGATATTTTTTGTAATTAATACAGATTCAGTGACCGTTGGAACAGCGGTATTGATACCTAATAAAAGGTATCGATACTTTTTGAAAAGGTATAGATACTTTTTGAAAAGGTATCGACACTTTTTGTCATTTTTTGAAAAATCATGAAAACAGAATGTCAATTTGGTATCGATTTTCGAATGGGTATCGATACCTTGAAAGGTATCGATACTTGGATAAAAAGTAGCGATATTTTTTGTCCTAGAGCGATTCTAACATGTTTGAAAATGGTTAAAATATATTTGAAAAAGTTTGAATTAATTGAAACCATTTCAAATTGATTTTATCAAATTGCACAACTTTACTTTTATTCAAAAACACTTTATTTTGTTATATCAAAACATATTATCCAATAAGGCTTAATTTAACACATTGTGTGTCGCGACAACACCTGGGAAACATGTTAAAGGAGTAGACTGTCTTCTCTATCACGACACGTCTCTTGTGTGTCGCGACATTGACTCTTGAACATGAAAATAACATCGAGGTAACGATATTTCGATCTTTACAACATAATTTAGACATGAAAAATGGCAATTGACCTAGGATTAAGGAAAATGACCATCCAAAGGCTATAAATAGGACCCTTTAACACTTAGGTTTACACATATCTTTTCTTAAGTTTAGTTTTCCTTTGTAATTTAGGTTTTAGTTCTTCATTTCTTTCTTTATTTTCATTTCCTTTTTGTGGGGAAACGAGATTTGTAATTTTGCATAAACGATTGTGGATTCGTCCTAACAGATTACTATACAATTCTTAGTTTCTTTCAACTCGTATTTTCAATCTTAATTTTCATGTTCATTCATATTATTGAATTTATGATGTTCAAAGAAACCATGAGGAACTAATCCCATTGTAGGGGATTAGTGAGTGGAAGTATGATTATTTAATCATTGTATACGGGGATTTTCAGTAGATCAATTGTTTGGAAAAGGAAGAACATGAAACAAACCCTAGGTCTGACAACCCCAATAAGTCATTTAGGTGAGATTTAACCCAAAATTGGTATTGCGCATTCGTGAACACCTCTTCCCCAAACCAATCTAGATTGTGATATTGGAAGATAAGTAGTTTTTGTTGACTTGTTATGTTAGTGGAAGGTCGGAAGATCCTAGTAGGATAGAAACTAATTGATTAATGAAAAACCCCAAAAACGATGATTGAAGAAATCATATTGAAGCAAGCTAAACCTCCATAAATTTGTTCATCGAGTTTTCTTATCTCTTTCCTTTTCTTTATTCTTTTACTTTATTTTTATGTTCTTTAATTTAAAACCCAACCCTTTTATTTTATCTTCGTACTATAAACCCTAAAAAGATTACTAATTATTTCTTTTATTTACAGGGATTTAAATAACTATAGCTTCGCCTCCTTTAGGTACAATCCTCGGAGTACATGTTACTTTATTGTAACTATATTACAACTCGACTCGTATATTTGTGAAAGCTTAAATTTACACACCGAACGAGAGTATGTTCAGAGGCGGTCAGTTCACTTAAGAACCGTAGAGAGAAAATTCTCACAAAAGTTTTTTTTATTAAAAAATGGTATCTTCAAATGATACCTTACACGTTTATATAGGCCCTCAAATGGCCATTTGAATCCTGCATCTAGAGTATTCACATTAGTCTTAAACACATTCACACTTAATAATAAAAATGTTCACATTAAGCATCATTATGTTCACATACATCACTTAAGCCGTTCACACAAGGGTATTACAATTCAGTTCATGCCTTTGTGAATGGTGCATGCTTTAGCCGAAGGGTCATAACTCTTCCTCAGTGTATGAATGCATACTTGGCCTTTAAGTATCTCCTTTAATCTTGTAGCCATTTAACTCCCAAAATCCCCTTTGGCCGAATGCGCTTTGCATGGGATATGCATATATTTAATTTTAGGCTTTAATGAGCATGTAGGTGTAGACATTAGTAATAAGCTTCTAGAATGTCCATCTCCCCTTGCAGCCACCGTCCATGCACCCTTTAAATGACATGAATCCCTCTAATTTATGATGTGCAAGAAGGTATGAATTCATCCACTTCCATGCGAATGGTCATATGTACCAATTGAAAGGCATGCTTCTTGAATATTCCAGATCTTTCCTTATGCATGAATGATCGCCTCTGAACGTACTCTCGTTCAGCGTGTACTTCGAGGATCGGTACCTAAGGAAGGCGAAGCAATAGTAATTTCTATCCCCGTAAAAAGAGAACTAATTATTACTATTCTCAAGATTGTAGTATGAAAATAAAATACAGGATTTTGGGATTTTAAATAAAAATTATAAAAATAAAGTAAAACAAAGCAAAGGAAATGAGATAAGAAAACTCGGTAAACAGATTTGTATGGGATTAGCTCATTTCAGTATAGTCTCTTCAATCATCACTTATGGGATTTTTGTTAAACAACTAGTCACTACCCTAGCAGGATCTTCCGATCTTAAACAAACACAACGACTCAACAAAGACTAATTATCTTCCTACCTCACAATCTAGATTGGTTTGGGGTAAAGGAGTTCATGATTGCGTAATATAAATTTTAGGTTAATTCTCACCTAAATGACTCCCTTGGGTTGTCAAGCCTAGAGTTTGTTTCACGTTCTTCCTTTTCCAAACAATTGTTTCGTTGAAAGTCCGTTATACAATAATCAAATAATCATAGTTCCACTCCCTAATCCCCCACAAAGGGATTAGTTCCTCATGGTTTCTTCGAACAACATAAATTTAATAATAAGGGTAAATATAAAATTGCGATTCAAATATGATTGAAAGAAACTAAGAATTTGTATAGCAATCTATTAGGAAGAATCCACAATCGTTTATACAAAAATTACAAATCTCGTTTCCACTCAAAACAGAAATGAAAATAATAAAGGAAATGAAAAACAACTAAAATCCTAAATTACAAAGAGAAATTAACTAAGGGAAAAAATGTGTGTAAAGCTAAGTGCTAAAGGGGCTTATTTAAAGCATTTGGACGGTCGTTTTCCTTAAACTTAGGTTAGCTGCTTTTCTTCGTGTTTAAGTTGTGTTGTGAAGACTAAAACACCCTTCACTTGATGTTAATTTCGCGTTCAGGAGTCAATGTTGCAACACTCTAGAGTCGTGTCGCAACGTAAAAGGTAATCTACTCATTGATATGTTTTCCATGTGATCTACCAATTTTATACCTAGCAGATTGAACTAGTTTTCACACTTGAGGAGCTTGAAATTATACATTTTATTTATAATTCTATAGGATTTTACTTAGTTTTTACCTTTGAATAAATTGTGAAAACCAAGTGCTAAAAAGTTACTTTATTGTCTTTAAGGTCGATTGAGGCCTAAAAGTTGGCTAACGTACTTTGTGAGTATGTAGGAGGCCATTAGAAGGTGTACCATATAAAAAATGATCACTATGTCATGACATGAGATAATGGATGTCGCAACAAAGGGGCTAGAATGAAGAAATTATGAATCTACCTTCTTGGTTGCAACATAGAATGTCTATGTTGCAACCAACCCTCTATGTCGCGACATAGCATGTCTATGTATCGACCAACCCTAAAGATCTCTACGAAAAAGTACACTGACTACTATGTCACGACATTAACCCCTGGACATGGATTTTACACCTAAATGAAGGGCGTTTTGGTCTTTACAATGCCACTTAAACACGAGGAACGAAAACTAACCTAGGGATAAGGAAAATGGCCGTCTAAGACTATAAATAAGGCCTTTAGCACTAGGGTTGACACACCATTAATTAGATTTTAGTTTTTAAGTTTTACTTTGTATATTTTTTGTTTTGAAACGAGATTGTAGAAACTCGCGTAAACGATCGAGGAATTTTTCCTAATAGATATCTAAATACAATTTTAGTTTCTTTTTATTCTCTTCTTCAATTATATGTTTTCATATATTGTTTTATTAATGATCAAAGAAACCATGGGGAACTAATTCCATTTTGGAGAATTAGGGAGTGGATGTGTGAATAATTAATTGTTGTTTTACAGGGATTTTACCTTTCAAATCAGCTGTTTGAGAAAAGAAGAAAATCAAACAAACACTAGGCTGACAACCCTAGAAAGTCATCTAGGTGAGAATGAACCCAAAATTGGTATTATCCATCCATGAACACCTTTTCGCCAAATCGGTTTAAATTGTGACATCTAACGATAAGTAGTTTGTATCAACTTGTGTTAGTATTAGAAAGAACCATTGATTTATCCTTACTTATTGTTTAAGATGTTCCGATTTGGTCATCCTTAGCATACATTTTTAGCATTTTTTTATTTAGTTATTGCATTTTCTAACTTAATGAAACTCAGCCTAATTGCCTTTGAATTTATAATATTTTTAATATTGATGTCGCTGCATTAGTCTGTTTAGTATTGCGCCCAGAATTGTTACTGCAGGAACTTGTTCAGAATTATCACTGCGTGAATATGTCCAGAGTTGTCGCTGCATAAGCAGGTCTAGAATTGCGCCCAAAACTGTCCCAGCATCTGACAATTGTCTAGTTAACACACCAGAAATGCGTGAGTTGTACAACTGGTGTAACTAACTAGTACGACCAGAGATTGCTAGATTTGAAGGGACGGACACATGTACTATTCAGCTGCAGTTAAATACTCATGAGAAGAAGAGAGAAAGGGTCTTCTTCCGGATTGATTTTCTTCTTAAATGCATTTTCGAAGCTCGCATCCATGGCAACTTAACTTTCTTAAGGGTGACCTGATGCGAAGGAGGAGGCAGATCTACTTCTGACGAGGAGCTCTTAAGTGCGACACAAGAGGAGAGTAAGGGAGCAAGTCGAGTAGCCTAGGAATGGTATCCTCCATTTGTTCTTTTATTTCTGTTTCTTAAACATTCGTGATTCATGTTTTTTCAAGTTTGTATGGAAGTACATTTGATATTTTGACTAAATGATATCTTATTCAAGCTTGCCTTTACTGTTTAATCTTTGGGTTTGAATGTTTTGACCACGGAAGTGTTATTGCAGTCACTGTCATTGGAAGGTACAGCGACAATTTAAGCTAACAAGCAAGACAACGGAAGATCCTTGGGGATTGAAGGAATTTAATCCACTTGTTCTTGAATATATTGCATTTCCAACACTGGAAGGTGTGGTTAGTGTGCATGTTTAAGTCTTAGATCTAATAGAGAAGCCAAGTTTGGTAAGACATTCATTGTGCATTAATACAGCGACAATCACCTTTTTATTTTAAACCTTGTGAGCCACACGTAGTATTCTGCTGACTATTTACATCAGGGACCCCATTTCACTATTATTGCATTTCATCTTTAGTTTTACATTATTGCTTCAACATTCAATCTCACAATTTTATTGCATTTACGTATTCATTGTACCAACAATTATAGACAACAAACATCCATCCTCGTGGGATCGATATCCGATAGACTCACATTTGTATACTATATTTGCATCGGCAGTGTACGCTTAAACAATATTTGCTGTGACATTCATAGCGCGATCAAGTGTTGGCGCCGTTGCCAGGGATGGCATTTCTTTGATGTTTATTTTTGTTTCTTGCACTTATTCTTTCTTATCTAACCTTTATTTGTTACTAATTTGTTTTCTTTTTGTTACTGCTTTTTCATTTTTCTTTTAGGTGTTTTATGACCAGGAGAAATCCTAAATTTATTTTTGGCTTAGATCTAGAAATCGAACTCACCATTCGAAGGAGACGATAAGAACAGTGAAATATGGCTCTGCCAATAAACGATGCAGCCATACCACAACTGCCGCCACAAAATCCTGTTATACCTCTTATACATCCACAAAAAATTAATAATCCGCCGCTGCTGCAAGAAGATTAGATACAAAATTGACCTGTTCGAGATTTTGTTGTTCCTGTGTTGGACGATTTGCAGCCAGGTGTTGTTAGGCCAGCTATTCAAGCTGGAAATTTTGAATTAATGCCAGTCATGTTCCAGATGCTAAACTCTAATGGGCAGTATTCTGGACTACCACATGAAGATGCAAGAGAGCACCTTAAATCCTTTCTATTGATTTGTGCTTCCTTCAGTCAGTAAGGCGTTCCTGATGACGCCTTGGAAATGTAGCTATTCCCTTATTCATTGAAGGAGGGCTCGTACTTGGTTCCTTGGCTTACCTGCTGGATCAATCACGTTGTGGAATGCGCTCGTAACTTAATTTATTTTGCGTTTCAACCAGTTGACTATGAATGCTTGTCTTAGAAACGATATTACTGCGTATCATCAACTGGATGATGAAAATTTACGTACTACGTGCGAGCATTATAAATCTTTATTTCGACGCTGTCTCACGCATGGAATTCAACAAGAGACGCAAATTGAAATTTTCTACAATAGGCTAAATGCACAAACAAGAAATTTTGTCGACGTATCTGCTAATGGTCCTTTGTTAGACTGTACATATGATGAAGCTGTTAGAATTCTAGAGAGAATTTCTCAAAATGATTATCAATATCCGATCTCTCGAGCTACACAAGTGAAAGAAAATCCTGAAGTTATTAAATTGGATGCTATATCTACTCTAAGTGCACAAGTTTCTTCGCTCATAAACTTGATAAAAAATATGAAGGGGACTAGTGACGTTGCACCCATTCAAGTTGCTCAACAAATTATGTCCCTAGATTTTGTTGTGAAATTTACGGTGACAACCACAGTTATGAAGATTGTCCACAGCATGCAGAGAATGATTTCTATGTCAATAACATCCATGGAAATTCGTATGGTAATTCCTATAATAATTGTGCGAGAAATCAATAGCCTTGTGGAAATCAGAATGCGGCAACATTCAGATATGGAAATTCATCCAATCAAGGCAATTATAGACAGGGGAATTACAATCAGCAGCACCAAAATTACAGCAAGAATACTCAGATGCATTCACATTAAGATCAAATGCAGCCACATCAAAATCGTGTACAGCCACAACAACCTTCAATGCAAGATTTGAATTGCCAAGGACAATAGTAGTAGCAGTACACGCAAGGACGATCTGATCCATTAGTAGCCCTCGAAGCCTTAATGCATGAGCATATAAGTCAAACAAAAGCCATTGTGCAAGGAAATTCATCCTCCATCTGAGTGTTAGAAGCACAATTGGGACAAATCGCTTCGAATTTAAACACACGACCACCAGGTGCATTACCCAGTGACACAGAAAATCCAAATTCGAAAGGGAAAGAGCATTACAAAGCAATCACACTTCGAAGTGGTAGACAAACTATCGAGCCAACTACTAGCTCTATTGCAGCACCTATAGTCACTAGTGAAGTGGATCAGGGTGAGAGAGCTGTGTTTGAAGAAATGGTAGATGAACTAGAGAAAGAGGCTCTACAAATTGTCACCTCAATGCCTACTGTCAGAACGATGAAATTGTCGACGCAACCTGATGTATCTATACCATTTCATTTCCCACAAATATTTAAAGAAACAAAGTGTGATAAACAATATCAGTAGTTTCTGACAACATTAAAGCAACGTCATGTCAATATCCCTCTTGTGGATGCTCTTGTACAGATTCCCAATTATGGGAAATTTATGAAGGAGCTATTGTCCAAAAAGAAGAAGTTGAATGATATTAAGACAATTGCACTCAAAGAAGGATGTAGTGTAGTCTTGACAAATAAGTTGCCACAAAAGATGAAATACCCAAGAAGCTTTACGATCCCATGTTCAATTGGCAACTACTACTTGGGTAAAGCTTTACGTGATTTAGGCGTGAGTATCAACCTTGTGCCACTATATACTTTTAAAAAATTAGGGATTGGTTATATGAAGCCTATTGCAGTGACATTGTAGTTAGCGGATAAATAGTTGGCACAACCTGAAGGACAAATCAAGGACATATTAGTTTGTGTTCTCGGTGGATTTTATTATACTTGATTGCAAAATAGACAAAGAGGTACAAATAATCTTGGGACGCCTATTCCTGGCTATCGGACACACTTTCATCGATATGTACAAGGGTGAATTAACCATGAGACATAATGACGAACATGTCACCTTCAGTATTTTTGAAGCTATTCCCTGCAAGGATAAAGAAGAATGTCACGCTATTGATGTGCTGGAAGCATTAATTGAGGAGGAATTCAATGAGCGAAGCACAATATTTTCAAAAGAATTTGCAGTGACATCAGATGAAGAATTTCTAGGTAATTGTGATAGAAAGGTTGAAGCAAACGATATTGAGCTTAGACGTGGATGGTAGATGGAATCTCTAGACCTAGCCAATAGAACGGCTTTAGTCTTTAAGCCATCTATTAAAGAAGCTCCTACTTTGGAGTTGAAGCTATTGCATGCTCATCTGAAGTATGTTTTTCTTGGTAACAATAACACTCTGCCAATTATTGTCTCTGCAACACTAGATGCAATTTAGAAGGAAAATTTATCCATATCTTGAAACAGCATAAACGTGCGATTGCATGGAGTATTGCCAACATTAAAGGCATTAATCCCTCTTTTTGCACGCATAAAATTAGGTTGGAAGATGAAGGAAGGCAATCAATCGAACTGTAAAAGGAGATTGAATGAGAAAATGAAGGAGGTGGTTAAAAAAGAGATTATCAAGTGGCTGGATGTGGGCATTATTTACCCAATTTTTTATAGCAATTAGTAAGTCCAGTTCAATGTGCCCCTAAAAAAGTTGTATCACTGTGGTGAGCAATGACAAAGATGAACTAATCCCTACACGTATCCCTATGGGTTGGTGAGTATGCATGGATTAGTGCAAATTGAATGCAGCCACAGGACCATTTTCTACTTCCCTTCATCGATCAGATGCTAGATAGGCTTGCTAGAAAAGCTTACTATTGCTTCATTGACGGTTATTCTGGCTATAATCAGATCGCTATCGCACTAGAGGATTTAGCAAAAATAATGTTTACTTGCCCTTTTAGCACTTTTGCTTTTCGCTGAATACAATTTGGTCTTTGCAACGTATCAGTGACATTTCAAAGGTGGATGATGGCAGTATTTTCGGATATGATCGAGGACTCTTTGGAGGTATTTATGGATGATTTTTTAGTTTATGGAAATAATTTTTATCAATGCGCTAACAACTTGGTTAGAGTTTTAAAACGATGTGAAGACATAAATCTTGTGCTGAATTAGGAAAAATGCCACCTCATGGCAACTGAAGGATTTTCTTAGGTCATTGCATTTCCAGTCAGGGCATTGAAGTGGATAGAGCTACGGTGGAAATTATTGAAAAGCTACCTCCACCGATAAATGTGAAGGGTATCTAGAGTTTTCTTGAAGACGTAGGTTTTTATCGTCGATTGATTCGAGATTTCTCTAAAATTATTAAACCCCTCTGCTCATTGTTACAGCAAAATAAAAATTCCTTTTTGATGATGCATGTTTAGATTCATTTCTACAAATAAAGAAGCTGCTCGTGAAGGCACCTATTATCGTTACACCAGATTGGTCGCAACCGTTTGAAGTGATGTGTAATGCAAGCGAATTTACGGTAGGTGCAGTCCTAGGACAATGAAAGAAAAAAAATATTTCACGCTATATATTATGATATCAAAACTCTTACAGAGGCGCAGATCAATTACACAACCATAGAGAAAGAACTATTGGTTGTAGTCTTTGCTTTCGACAAATTTCGTTCATATCTTGTTGGTGCAAAGGTTATTGTATTTACTGACCCTTCAATGTTGAGATATCTTTTTGCAAAGAAGAACGTTAAACCATGGCTGATACGATGGATCTTATTATTGCAAGAGTTTGATATAGAGATCAAAGATCGAAAAGGGTCAGAAAACCAAGTGGCAGATCACCTGTCTCATCTGGAAGTTGGTAGTGAAGACAAAAATACACTTCAAATTGTCGAAGCATGTCCAAATGAGAAGTTGTTTCCTGTCGATGCAACCTCGTGGTATGTAGATGTGGTTAATTACTTGGTATGTGGAAAGTTCCCTTTGGGTGTCACAGGCCACAAGAAAGAAAGATTTCTTCTAGATATAGAGAAATATTACTGGAACGAGCCATATTTATTCAAAGTATGCAACGACAATATGATTAGGCGTTTTGTTCCAAAGGAGGAGATGCTTTCAATCCTGAAGCTTTGTCACGATGCTCCTAATGGAGGTCATTTTGGTGGCATGAGAACTACTGCAAAGGTTCTCCAATCATGATTTTATTGGCCTTCATTATTTAAGGACACCTACAACTTTGTGCATCAATGTGATCGATGTCAGTGCACTAGTTCAATATCTCGATGCAATGAGATGTTACAACAGCCAATCATGGAAGTTAAACTCTTCGACATTTGGGGTATGGACTTCATGGGACCATTTTCAAGTTCATTTGGAAATGTTTATATTCTAGTTGCTATTGACTACGTATCGAAGAGGGTGGAAGCCATTGTAGTTCCAAAAGATGATGCAAGGACAGTGCTGAAGTTTTTCCATAAGCATATACTCACTCGTTTTGGCACGCCTAAAGCATTGATCAGCGACCAAGGCACTTACTTCCATTGCAACCAATTAGCAACGCACTGAAGCGGTATGGAGTTAATCATAAAAAGGTGACCACTTACCATCTGCAAACCAACAGACAAGCTGAAGTATCCAATCGACAAATCAGGAATATTTTTGAGAAGGTGGTGAACCCATTAAGAAAAGATTGGTCTTCTAGACTTGATGATACATTATGGGCATTAAGGACAACGTACAAAACCCCACTTGGGATGTCGTCATATCAGCTTGTCTTTGGAAGAGCATGTCACTTGCCTATTGAATTGGAACATAAAGCAATGTGGGCAATTAAGCAAGTGAACATTGATTATGAAGCTACTGGGAAGAAGAGGCTGTTAGACATCATTGAACTTGGGGAAATTAGGTGAAATGCCTATGAAAATTAGGTAATCTACAAGGAAAAGACTAAGCGATGGCACGAAAAAATCATTTTACAGCGACAATTTACTGCAAGTTAACATGTGCTATTATTCAATTTTCGATTGAAATTGCACCCAGGTAAATTGCGCTAACGTTGGTCTGGCCATTTGAAGTTGTCAAAGCATTTCCTCATGGTGTAGGCACAATTAAAGATATACATGATAGACACCAATTTAATGTGAATGGACAATGGCTGAAGCATTATTTTGGCCATGATGATCACAAACAAGAAGAGACCATTAAATTGGTCAAATTTTTCTAACTTCTCTTTACATTTTTACCAAGTAATTTTAGTTTCCTTTGTTTTTTGCTTCAGTTTATTTTACTTAATATTTTTTTGCAGGATAAAGTCATCTCTTTTGTCGATGCATGTAGATCTCCTTGTCAACGCATCTCGTCTGCCTACTAACTCAACAGTAAATCAAAGTATATCAAGAAACAAATCATGCCATTTCAACCATCATCACCCAACTGTTGGATCGTTTTGAATGGCTGCAATTCTATTGGATGCATTTATTCTTGCAGACTTTCTGTCCTTTCTCTAATACAAAAAAAAATCACGCCTTTCCACTTACCCTTTTTCATTCCCTATAAACAACCCTCTTTATGCCGACTATGCTATTCAAAGACGCCATTTTTATCCCCAAACTTTCTTCAAGCTTGCAGCTTTCTACCTTACAACCATCTTTGCTTACTAAAAATGGATAGAAATCATGGAGCGAAGAAGCCAACTAAATCTGCTGCAGAACCCTCCTCTTCTACAACAGTCGTTCGAGAAACAGAGCACCTCATATCCAAATAGCTTGTGACTTTCCTCACAAAAGTGGCTAAGGATCGTTTCCAGGAGAATATGATGAAAAGATACTGCGATCTAGAGCAACATTTCCTTTTGTTGAGATAATAAGAACTAGGAAGCAAATACACAAAACCATTGAGAAGCTGGGATGGGAAATTTTTTGCCAACACCCTAAAAGCTACTCACCGTCCATGGTACGTGAGTTTTATGCCAATCTCACTGACCATGAGTCAGAATTTGTTTTTGTCTGTGAACTTTTAATACCCTAAGATACCGCACATATCAACACAATCTACAACACCACCGTAGACAGAGATGAACATGTGGTGTTTATTGAGGAACTCACTGAAGGGGCTGATATTTTGGTAAAAGATATCTGCATTGAAGGAGCCGTTTGGATGGGCTCGAATCCAAATAACTATACAATGCATAGACGATTTTTGACGTTGCAAACCAAGGTTCAGTTTCACTTTGTGAACTGTAGATTGATGCCTTCAACACACAGCACAACTATGACTCTTGATCAAATGTCTCTGATACATTCGATCATTAAGATGAGGAAAATAGATGTCGGTGTAATTTTGCACCAAGAGATTGTTGATTATGCTGCTAGACAAACTAGAATATTGGTGTTCCCCTCCCTGATAAGACAGTTGTGCCAGCAAAGGGGAGTTGTGCCCCGTGATGGAGAAGGGATTTTGGAAAACAAAGGCCCAATAAGTGAAGCTTCAATCGAGCAAATGACTTGTGGGAAAGATATTCTCACAGTGAAGGAGGTAGATGCAAGAAAATGAAAGGGAAAGCAAAAGTAGAGGAAAAGGGAACCAATGTGACTATAAATCCATCTTTGTGGCGTAAAGCAAAGGAAGTTGAGAAGATCGCAAATTCCATAAACATCAGGCAAATCAAGCTTGTCACCACTGTGAAAGATATAGAGAGGTCCTAGAATCTATTCTATGCCAACACTAGGGCTTAGAATAGTGCTGTTGTGACCACATTGAGGCGAATGAGGAAAGCAACTCTTCCTAAATTTCCAGCCTTCCCTCCGATTATCAAAGAATATGAGCTTTCAACTGAAGGGGTTGACTTAGGGGATAAGGACCAATCTGTGGCTTCCCCTCAAATGGTGAACATTTTTGATGATGAAAAGGAGGTAGAATCAAGAGAGGTGGAGGAATATTTGAGGAATATTGTGAATTTGTTTGAGGATGAATTTACTGCTAGTCCGGATGCTAATGTTACTGAAGAAGAGACTCCTGCTGATAGGGAGGAAATGCAAGTGGAACAATAGGAAGAAAAAGAGGAAGGAAAAGAAGCTGAGGAAAATTCAGCTGAAGAGTTTGTCCCTACACCTACAATTGTGGGTGTAACAACTGAAGAATTGGTGCCAACTAGAGCAAGTCAAGCAGAGGCTATGACTGCAATTAATGAAGGATCACAATCCTTTAGCTATAGTGGTCTACATTGGACCACTTGAAGTGATTCATCCAACAAAAGTCATGATCGATGATGTTGGGGCACAGACAGATATTACGGAGCAATCCGAGGATCAAGCAAAGCCAAAAGAAAGAAAAATGAAGCGCTGAAAGGAAGAGAGGAAGCCCAAAAAGAAAAAGCACCCTGCAGTTACATCAACGACTGCAGATAATTGAATTAGTTTTATTTCAGTTCTTAGTTTTAGTTTTCATGCATACCATGTAGCTGTAATTCTTAGTCTGTTAGTAAGCATTGTCATCACATTCCCATTGTCATTACATTTTAGTTGTCAGCGCATTTCCATTTCTCATTGTAATTTAATGTCAGTACATTGGGGACAATGCAAACTTTACGTTTGGGGGAATTTATATGGGGTTTGGAAATGCAATTGCACCCACATTTCAAAAATTTTTCTTTTTGAGTTTAATGAAGCATGCAAGGTTATTGCAAATTTGTTTGAATTTTTTTCCTTTGATGCTTAATTCTTGAATCATGTGAATTGTCAATGACTGAGTTGGATGAATTTGATTGAATGTTGTATCTTCAATTCTTTGATGAATGATTTAGATTACATTAGTAATGGATGAATAGTATCATTCTTTGAATATTGAATGAATCTGCCATTTACAGCTACTTGTATATATATTTATAGTTATAAATAAAAGATACTCCAATGTGGGTGTATTGTGAACTGTTCAAGGGGGTACACTCCAATGCAAGTGTTAGAAAAAGTAATCTAGCCAAAGGCTGTCACTGCAAGAGTGTGTGTCAGCACAATTACATACTCCCTGGGGGTTTGTTGCACCGATCGTTACTTCTCAGGAACAAGAGTATAGTAATGCAACGATATCCCTCAGTCACATATATAAAAAAAGAGAAAAGAAAAGAAAAAGATAGATGTATATATATTATTGTACAATAAATGTTGTTTTGGTAAAATGAATTTAGGATTTAAAGCATGATGCTAGCATTGATGAAGTTGCAATTTTAATTATTCATGTTTATGAATTGTTGGCGCAATATTTTGTCAATTGAATGTGATTCATTCATTGGGATTTTAGATGATTCAAGTTGCTAGAATGATTATTGCCTTGATAAATTTTTTGTATAACTTTTCTAGTTTCTGTTTTACTTGAGGACAAGTAAAAACTCAAGTTTGAGGGTGTTATGGTACTTGAAAGAACCATGGATTTATTCTTACTTATTGTTTAAGTTGTTCCCATTCGGTCATCCTTAGCATACATCTTTAGCATTTTTTATTTTGTTATTGCATTTTCTAACTTAATGAAACTCAGCCTAATTGCCTTTGAATTTATAATATTTTTAATACTGATGTCGCTGCATTAGCATGTTTAGCATTACGCCTAGAATTGTCGCTGCAGGAACTTGTTCAGAATTATCACTGCGTGAATATGTCCAGAGTTGTCGCTGCATAAGCAGGTCCACAATTACGCCCAAAACTGTCGTAGCATCTGACAGTTGTCTGGTTAACAAACCAAAAATGCGTGAGTTGTACAGTTGGTGTAACTAACTAGTACGACCAGAGATTACTAGATTTGGAGGGAAGGACACCTATACTATTCAGCTGCAATTAAATACTCATGAGACGGAGAGAGAAAGGTCTTCTTTCGGATTGATTTTCTTCTTGAATCCAATTTTGAAGCTTCCATCCATGGCAGCTTAACTTTCTCAAGGGCGACTTGACGCGAAGGAGGAGGCAGATCTGCTCCTGACGAGGAGCTCCTAAGGGCAACACAATAGGAGAGTAAGGGAGTAAGTTAAGTAGCCTAGGAATAGTATTCTCCATTTGTTCTTTTATTTCTCTTTCTTAAATGCTGGTGATTCATGTTATTTCAAGTTTGTATGAAAGTACATTGATATTTAGACTAAATGATATCTTATTCAATCTTGCCGTTACAATTTAATCTTTGGGTTTGAATGTTTTGATCACGGAAGTGTTATTGCAGTCACGGACCCCATTTCACTATTATTGCATTTCATCTTTAGTTTTACATTATTGCTTCGACAATCAATCTCACAATTTTATTGCATTTACTTATTCATTCCATCGACAATTATAGGCAACAAACATCCATCCTCGTGGGATCGATATTCGACAGACTCACATCTATCTACTATACTTGCTTCGATAGTGTACGCTTGCACAATATTTGCTATGACGTTCATAGCGCGATCAACTTGCTATGCCGAAGAAAGATCGAGAGATCCAACTGGGGTAGTGACTAGTTGATTGGAGGAAAATCCCTAAAATCCAACCATTGAGGAACTTATACGGAAACGACCTAATATCCCCAGAGTCGTTTATAAGGATTTTTACATCTCAAACCTTTGCTTTTATATTCTAGTTTTTTATATTTTATTTTATGCTCTTTACAACAAAATCTTTGTTTTCTATTCATACTATAAACACTAAAATAATTAGTAATTAATTTTATTCTTTGTAGAGATTTTATTTACTATCGCTTTACGCCTCCTTTGGGTACAATCCTCGAAATACTGCCAAGTGTTCCGTTGTAACACACTATATTTACAACCTAACCCGTATACTTGCAGAAAGTCTAAATCTACGCCGAACGAGAGTATGTTCGAGGGCGGTCAAGTTGTTAGTGCTGTTGCCGAGGAGGCAACGCTTTAGTAAATTTTATTCTTTCTTTGTTAATAAAATTAGGAAAATTTTAGGATATAGTTACGATTTAACCATACTAACAATTCTCTATTTTTTTTAGATCAACTACTTTTAATCAACATTCCCATAACATTTTTTTAGGCCATGAATGATTACAATTACAGGTGGTCAAATGAGAGGTACAATTACAACAATGGCATCTACGAGGATGGATATTACAAAGATTAGGAGATCATGGAAAATAAAAAATTATTCATGATGAAACGGAGCCAACACGAAAATGAAGCTTCAACACACCAGTGGAGTAATGATCAAGATGAGCCTCCTTCTGATTTGGCTAAAACCACCTCTGAGGTTGCATCAAGAATGTTAGACCAAATGGAACAGGTAATGAAAATGCTCCAAGGTATATCTGAGGCGCTACTCTTAAGGGAAGAGGTTGTCCATGATGTTCCCAACTTTGATCTAGAGGAATTTGAATCTAGCTATGATGAGAATTGTGGTTAGATTGAATTTGAGCTCGTAATTAAAGATCATGAGGAGGAGATTGAACATATTTTGACCATAAAAAATGAGCCTCAATTTAATGATGAATCGCTTCCTTTGAATAATTATGATGACCTTGACTTGAAAAATGTGGGTCTTCAATTGATAACTACTAGCGACAGAGATACAAAAGAGAAGTTGGAAATTAAAGAATCCATAAATCAAGGGCTTAACCTTGGAAGGGATATAGCTATGATATGCAACGTCCTTGTTTTGAAACAAATTCCCAGAGAAATCAATGATATTAGGGTTTTTCATATGCTTTAGATAACTTGTAAGATTTTCATTTATGAGTCGTTACCTCACTTTTCAGATGTCAAAGTAATTGAGCCCTCATTAAAAAGAGAAACAAATTCGTGGGGAGTTCAAACCCTTCAACAATTTTAAGAGCCATGCACAGAGACACCATTCAAGGCCACAGGGATATGTTGGAGATTGGCATCTAATGCAACTGAAATAGATGAGCTAACCATTGAGATGGAGCTTAAACCGATCGTTAATGAGAGTGTAGAAGAGCCCATACACTTTTTGGCCATAATAGAGAAGGTGCCAACCGAAGAAGTCGGGGAGTTTGATTTATTCTCATTCGACAACAGTAGCAAGATTCAAGCGGCCAAAACTTCATAAGGTCTGGAAGGAAGTATGCTTGAGGCAATAAAACCCCGAAAAATGATTTGGGGTTGGCTCAAATTTGTTACCAAATGGCTTTTATGTGGATGTCACATTGGTCGAAAATAAGGCAACATCATTGGATTTGATCGAAGAGGTTGGTTTATATATATCGAAAATGGAAGAAACCATGAATCAAAGTGTCGAGAACCTATTGGAAGTTCTTCTACGGTGGCAAAATGGATCGTCTCGATTTTTAAAGAACTTCTATTCCCTAATTTAATCGTTTATTTTATTAATTTTAATTGAGTATAGTTTTTTTTCCTTTAGTAATTAACAGGAAACAAGGGTATATTGCAATACACCGTCTTTTGTGTCACAACACAGGTTGCAGAATCGAGGAAAAACAGGACTGATACCGATGTCGTGACGTAGCCTTCTCCATGTTACGACAGAGAGAACAGGTTAGGTGACTTTCAGAACTGAGGAGGATGTCATGACGACGCCTCAAGCATGTCACGACAAAGAGGAACTTAGATGTTTGTCACGACAAAGAATCTCTGTGTCGCGACACCAACAGTAATTTTTTTGCAAGATCGACCTGACCCGACTACTCAACTCGACGGCTAAGGGTTTTTTTTTTCAAAATTTTACACCTTAAAACCCTAATATCTAACCCCTATAAATACTAAAACAGTTTTCTAACTTACTCCATCTTATTTTAACTCATAAAAACCCTTTAAAAACCTAAAAATCCTTTCTGTTCCTATTTTCTTTTTTGACTTTTCAAATTTCCAAGTAAGGGGAGAAGCACATCAAAATAGGTTTAAAGTTCCTACTCTCATATTTCTATTATTTACAATGCCTGCTAGAAAGGTTAGACATATTGTAGAATCTAAACCATCATTGGGTACAAATCTTTCGAATTTTGTTAATGCAAATGTGGAAAAACAAATTTTAATAAACTTCAAGGGAAGACATTCATTCAAGAGAGGGATAAGTGTTAAGGTAACCCCCAAAATAATTTGTAATTTCTTTAATGCTCCTTAGTATGAATAGGATTTCTTAGATCAAATTGACTTAGAATCCTTTAGTGATATAAACATGCATGACGTAATTACTTATTTAACTGAGGGAAAGGGGAATGGAAATTTAGGCCAGACATTAGTATCCCACTTCATTAAATCAAGCTATCATTTTTCCTAAGGCCAAGATGTGTTTTAAATTTATTTGCACACGTATGATACTATCTTTCAATATTTCTAATGTTAATGCTTTTCGAGCAGTGTTATTATTTGCAATTTTGCAGAAAAAGCAGGTATGCTTAGGAAAATGGATCCACCAAAATATGAGTCGTTGTGTAGGAAGCCAAAAGGTAGGGATTTTCTTTCCTCACTTAATCTCGACTTTGTGTAGGAAGGCAGGAGTGCCCATGATATCCACTGAACAAACATTGAAGCCATCGAAGAGTGTTACCGGTGACACCCTCTTCCAACAATATGGGGAGCTTCATGCTAAACAACTAAAAGAGGGGAAGAAGAAATCGCAAGATTCGATTGCTACACCAACATCCACACAAAGGATGATGGGGCGGTGGATGGGGAACATAATGGGGAAGAACCAGAAGATGAGGATGATAGTGATGATGAGGAGAATGAGATGGATGAGGAGGAATAAAGTGTTTTTGGATTTTTAAAGACTTGTATTTTTAGGATTATTCTTTTTAAGACTTATATAATTTGTAAGAGTAAAATTAGAATTTATTTTTGCATATATGCTTTAATTTTTTTTGTAGGAACTCCATATTATTGAGACACAACAATTTTAAGCATTCACGCCAAAAGGAGAAGGACAACCATCATGAGAAGAAGAGGACCTTCATGATCAATCGGGTAACTTCTTTCCTTACTACTTATAGGGTTACACATTGAGGACAATGTATTTTCTAAAGTGTGGGGGTAACATCAGAACTTTTGGCATATAGTTTTCATTTTTAATTTATATTTGTCTTTTGATGTGTGCTTGAGCTTGTAGAAATACAAGTGATTGGTTAGGAGCATCTATAATAGGTTGATTGTATTTGTAGATAAATTTGGCATGATGATGAGGAATTTATAGTTTTTGAGCATGAAATTTTTGAGTTCTATAGGTTACATTAAGTGTAGATAGAAAGGTGTTATTAATACCAAGTGATGTGCATAATATGACAAAACGAGCATGCTAGTATATATGATAGATAACAATTTTGAGATTGTATGATTAAATTAATATTTTTGCATATTGAGATGTTTATGGACTACCTAAGGCATTGTTTGGATACATCTAGAGTTAAAAAGCCAAACTCTATTATGAATTTCCAATTAGTACCCATTTTTGAGTCTTATGACCATTCTTGATGAACTACACTACAAGCCTCAAAAACCTAAAAAGCTGATTTGTGTGTACTCTTTTCTTTGGTCCTATTTTGCATGAAAATAGATGTATGGCCATATGTATTGAGGGTAGGTAGACACATTACGGCGGAGGTATAAAATAAAAGAAAAGAATAGTGAAAAAAAAAGATAAGTAAATACAAAACAAGAGAATCTTAAGTAAGGAAACGTATGGAAAGTGACAAGATCATAAAGTCACCAAAAAGAAAAAATAATCTTACTCGAGAAAAAAAGAAAAAAAGTACTCATAGGCTATCTAAGAGGATTGCTTTATATTGAGATTACTTAAAATTAGAGAGAAACGAAAGGAGAGAGAAGGAGAAATAAGGGGGTGAGATGGAATAGGGCATTAAGGGGAAGAATAGGGAACAATACAATGTGCGAAACTATTTTCGTGTTTGTAACCTTTTCCTGCTTATCTGTTCTTTGAATGACATACCTGTCCTAAGCCTCAACACGTTAGAAGCCGAAAAGCCTTATGTGACTTAAACAAACTCTATGCATGAATAAATATGCCAATTGTATGATCCCATTATAGCTATCTGTATTGTACTAGGATAATTAATGTACTTGTACTAGGCATTGATTGATTTACATCGATAAAACATTGATATTTCTATTTCCTATAACTTACTGAACTTATATTATTTCGAACTAAAAATAGTAAAATTACACACTCATCATGTTAGAATTATTGAAAAATATATAACGCTTAGAGTAGATGTTACAAACCTAATCTTTGTATGATACAGGCTCAAGCTCCTCTATTATTCATTCTTTTATTGCTTTATTTTGTTGTTCTTGTTTTGTTTTCTTCAAGACAAGCAAAGACTTAAGTGTAGGGGAGTTTGATCTGTCGGTTTTATACCTAGCAGATTGAACTAGTTTTCACACTTGAGGAGCTTAGAATTAGACATTTTATTTATAATTCTATAGGATTTTACTTAGTTTTTACCTTTGAATAAATTGTGAAAACCAAGTGTTAAAAAGTTATTTTATTGTCTTTAAGGCCGATTGAGGCCTAAAAGTTGGCTAACGTTCTTTGTGAGTGTGTAGGAAACCATTAGAAGGTGTACCATATAAAAAATCATCACTATGTCACAACACAGGACAATAGACATCGAAACAAAGTGGCCAGAATGAAGAAATCATGAATCTTCCTTCTTGGTTGCAACATAGCATGTCTATGTTGCAAGCAACCCCCTATGTCGCAACCTAGCATGTCTACATCGCGACCAACCCTAAAGATATCTACAAAAAATTACACTGACTACTATGTCACAACATAAGACCTGATATGTCGTGACATTGACCCATGGACGCGGATTTTACACCGAATGAAGGGCTTTTTGGTTTTACAATGCCACTTAAACACGGGGAACGAAAACTAACCTAGGGTTAAGGAAAACGGTCATCCAAGACTATAATAGGGCCTTTAGCACTAGGGCTGACACACCATTAATTAGATTTTAGTTTTTAAGTTTTACTTTATATTTTTTGGTTTTGAAACTAAATTGTAGAAACTCGTGTAAATGATCGAGGAGTTTTTCCCGACAAATCGCTAAATACAATTTTAGTTTTTTTTCATTCTCTTCTTCAATTATATGTTTAAATATATTGTTTTATTCATGATGAAAGAAACCATGATGAACTAATTCCATTTTGGGGAATTAAGGAGTGGACGTATGAATAATTAATTTTTGTTTTACAAGGATTTTACCTTTCGGATCAACTGTTTCGGAAAGGAAGAACATCGAACAAACACTAGGCCTGACAACCCTAGAAAGTCATCTAGGTGGGAATGAACCAAAATTGGTATTGCGCATCTGTGAACATCTTTTGCCTAAACCAGTTTAGATTGTGACATATAGCGATAAGTAATCTCTATCGACTTGCTATGCCGATGAAAGATCGAGAGATCCAACTAGGATAGTGACTGGTTGATTGGAGGAAAATCCCCAAAACCTAACAATTGAGGAACTCCTACGGAAAAGACCTAATATCCCCAAGGCCAATTATAAGGATTTCTACATCTCAAACCTTTGCTTTTATTTTCTATTTTGTTTTATCTTTTATTTATGCTCTTTACAACAAACTCTTTTATTTCTCTTCATACTATAAACCCTAAAATAATTACTAATTAATTTTATTTATTGCAGGGATTTTATTTACTATAGCTTTACGCTTCCTTCGGGTACGATCCTCGAAATGCTATCAAGTGTTTCGTTGTAACACTATATTTACAACCTGACCCGTATACTTGCGAAAAGCCTAAATCTACACCGAACGGTAGTACGTTCGAGGCCGATCACTAGGCATTGTCACGACACACTATGCCTGTGTCGTGACATAAAAGGCAACTTCAGAATTCTGCAGTTCTGATCCCTAGGTTGCGACATAGATTGTTTCTACTGATCAACTTCTTTATTGTTCATCTTCTAAAAATCTCCTGCACACTCACAAAGTCTGTTAACCAACCTTTAGGCCTCACTCAGCCCTAAATTCAATAAAAGACACCTTTTACACTTTTTACCCATTTTAATCAACTTATGAAAAATAAAATAAATCCTAAATAAACCTATGGAAAATGCTTGACTTCAAGCTCCTAAAGTGCAAAAACTAGTTTAATATGCTAGGTCAAATTACAGCAGATCAAAATCCCCCCCACTTAAGTCATTTCTTGTGATCAAGCAAAAAAAAAACAATGAAAAGAAAACATATAAGCTTGAGCATATATCATACAAGGATTAGGTTCACAACATCTACCTTAGGCATTTTATAACCTCAAACAATTTCAGCATGATGAATAAGTAATCTTACAATTTTTTATTTAAAACAACTAAGTTCATTAAGTTAAAAAATACAAGCATAAAGATATTATTGGTATAATTCCATTAGTGACTAATATAAGTATTTTACTTATCCTAGCAATACAAATAGCTGTATTGGAACTGTATAATGTCATATTCATTCATGCATAGATCTATTTAGGTCACATAAATCTTTCCAGCTTGTAACGTTCTGAGGCTTAGTGACCACCCCCGAACGTACTCTCGTTCAATGTAGATTTAGACTTTTCGCAAGTATACATGTTAGATTGTAAATATAATGTGTTACAGTGGAACACTTGGTAGTATTCTGAGGATCGTACCCAAAGGAGGCGTAAGGCGATAGTAAACCCTACAAAGAATAAAAGTAATTAGTACTTATTCTAGGGTTTATAGTACGAAGAAAAATAAAATTGTTGGCTCATGAACAGCATAAAATAAAAGAGAAAATAAAAAGTAAATAATTGAGATGTATAGATTCTTATAAATGACTTTGGGGAGTTTAGGTATTCTCCGTATGAGTTCTTCAATTATTGAGTTTTGGGGATTTTCCTCCAACAACTAGTCACAACCCCATTTGGATCTCTCGATCTTTCACTGGCATAGCAAGTCGATAGAGATTACTTATCGCTAGATATCAGAATCTAAATCGATTTGGGGAAAAGTTGTTCTCGGATAGGTAATACCAATTTGGGTTCATTCCCATCTAGATCACTATCTAAGGTTGTCAAGCCTAGTGTTTGTTCGATGTTCTTCCTTTCCTAAACAACTGATCCAAAAGATAAAATCCCTATAAAACAAAAATTAATTATTCATATGTCCACTCCTTAATTCCCCAAAATGAAATTAGTTCCTCATGGTTTCTTTGATCATCATTAAAACAATATATGAAAACATATAATTGAAGAAGAGAACGACAGAGAAACTAAAATTGTATTAGCGATTTGATGAGAAAAATTCCTCGAAAGTTTATGCAAGTTTCTACAATCTTGTTTCAAGTGGAAATACAAAAACAAAACTAATAACTAATAACTAATGAACAGTATCTAAATCCTAGTGCTAAAAGCCCTATTTATAGCTTTTGGCCGCCCATTTTCATCAACCCTAGGTTAGCTACCGTCCTTCGTGCTTAAGTTGCATTGTGAAGATGAAAATACCCCTTGATTGATGCAGAGTTAAAATTTGGGGTCGATGTCACTACACACCAGGACTTGTGTCGCGACAAAGCCGGTAACCCTCGATTCTTCGCTGCTGATCTCTCTGTTCCACAATTTATTCAAAAGACAAAACTAACTAAAAATTCATAAAATATAAGGAAAATTACTTGATTCCATGCTCATCAAATGTGAAAACAGGTTCAATCTGTCAGGTACGAAACCGACAGATCAAACTCCCCTACAATTAAGTCTTTGCTTTTCCTGAAGCGAACAAGAAAACAAACCAAATAATGAAGAAAACAAAAAGAAGAAAGATAAGTGAGCTTGAGACTGTATCATACAAAGATTAGGTTCTTAACATCTATTCTAGGTTTATGCATCTTTTGATAATCTTAACATGATAATTGAGCAACTTTAGTATTTTTAAGTAGGAAAAATCTAAGTTCAGTAGGTTACAAGCAATACAAATATTAGAGTTCAATTGATATGACTCCATCAATGCCTAACATAAGTACTTTGATTATCCTAGTATAATACAAACAATTATAATGAGATTATGCAATTTCTACATCCATCCATACATAGAGTTGTTTAGGTCACATAGGGCTTTTTCGGCTTGTAATGTGTTGAGGTTTAGGACAAGTAAGCTTTTCAAAGATCTGTTAAGCATAAAAGAGGTTACAAAACACGAAAATAGTTTGGCACAGTGTATTGTTCCTTATTATCCCCCTTTATGTCCCACTCCATCTCACCTCCTTATTTCTCCTTCACTCACCTTCCTTATTTCTCCATTTTTAGGAAATCAATCTAAAGTAATCCTTTTAGCTAGCCAATGAGTACATCATTTTCTTTGGTTTTTGAGTAAGACTTCTTTTTATTTACTACTTTTTGGTGACTTGATGATTTTTGCCACACCTCACATATTTTTTTGTCACTCAAAAGTCTTTCTTTTTCGTTTCTACTCATTTTCTTTTTGCTTTTTCACTATTTTTCTCTTCTTAGATGATCGTGCTATGAATGTCACAGCAATTATGTGCAAGCAGACATTGTCGATGCAAGTATAATAGACAAATGTAAGTCTGTCAGATATCGATCCCACGAGGATGGTGTTCTTGTTGCTTAAAATTGTAAAAGCAAATGAAATTAAAATAAGGAAAATTATTAGAAATAATGTCAATGCAATTAAGTCAAAACTGAACAAAGATTAGAATTAAATCTATCAACGCAAATACTATAAACTGTGACATAAAATGTCAAGGCAATCTAATAGAAAAATGAATTGAATAATTCAAGATGCTTTATGAATGTAAATTCAAAAAATTAAAAGAAGTAGATCAAGTGTAAAGAAATGGGGGATCCCTAACTTGGCAAGTTGGCAGACACCAAATGTGACTACAAGGTAACTGGTAGATGAATTGTTCCCACAATTAAGTTCCAATGAAATCTCACTGCTATCAACTTCTCTGTTTAGGAAAGACCCAAGCACTCACAATTACCACACCTTCCAGTGCTGGTAATGCTTTGCACTTGAGAACAACTGGCTAGAATTCCTTCTCGCCTCAAGCAACTTCCGTTGTCTTGCTTGTAAATCTAACTTTGTCACTATACCTTCTAGTGACTGTGATTGCAATGGCATTTCTGTGGTCAAAAAAATTAAATCCAAAGATAAAAAGATGAGAAGAATTTAGGAGAAATCAAAAATAGATCTAACATTAATAGGTATTTCCATGCATAATTAAAGTCAACAGAATTCATCAACATTCAAGAGGAATTAAAGAAGAAATTGAAGCAAGCTATTCCTAGTCCACTAGAGTCCTTCCGTAATTACTCCTCTTGCATCGCGCTTAGGCACTCCTCGTCAGAAATAGTTGCCTCCTCGTCACATCAGATCACCCTCCTGGGAAGTTAAGCTTATATGTAAGCTCACTTTAAAAGAGAATAAGAAAATATAGAATTAATTTCTTCACGAGCTTGATGATGGTCTTCTCTCTCTCCCCTCTATTTATAATCATTAGAATGTATAGATTTCTTCCCCTTCTCAGATCTAACTCTCTTTTGCAGTTGTACAAGTTGGTTATTTCCAGCTGTACACTCACGTAGATCTTGTTTGTGCATTAGGTAGTTGCAAGTTATCGCGACATTGCTGGACGCAAATTAAGATTTTTATTTGCTGCGACAACTTTGACATTCTCCTGCACTGGTGCTTCTGGATATGTTAGCAGCATAAAGCCCCTGGTGTAATGTAGAAATATTCATGTGGTGACATATTTGGCTATAACTTTACACCAAACTTGTGGCGAAAACTCTGAATGCTTTCCTGCTCCGATCTTATAAGGTGGATTCCTACGCTGACAACTTTTGACGCAAAACTGATGCTAAATGCAGCTACATTAGTAGCACAAATAAGATAAAATGAAAGAAAGTAAGACCATATAGCATTGATTTAGAAAATGCAAATTCTAAGTATAAAATGTTGAAAATGAATGCTAAATGTAATACAAAAGAGACAAAGTATACACTAATCAAAGAGATTTTAATGGTCATTTCTAATGGCATCACACCCCCAAACTTGTGTTTTTACTTATCCTCAAGTAAATGAAAGTTAGCAAAGTCATGTCAAATTTCTTGTCACCGCAATAATTATTCTAGCAACTTAAATTCTCTGAGATCCTAATGTATAAATTACCTTCATATGATAGAACATTGCACCGACAATTTATAGGCATGAATAATCAACACTACAATTTCACTAATGCTAGCATCATGCTTCAAATATTAAATCTTCTTAACCAATACAACATTTATTGTCATATACATATATATATTTTTTATCAATGCACCTACATTGGAGTGTCTTTTATTAGTATATATCATTATATACATAGCTGCAAATGATAAGTTAATTCATGATTCAAATAATAATACTACTCATTCATTACTATTGTAATTTCAATTATTCATCCAAAAACAGAAGGATACAACATTCAATCACATTCATCCAATTCATACATTATCATCTCACATAATTCAAGAATTAAGCATCAAATGAAAAATTGTGGTCACATTTTTCATAACTTTGCATACTTTCATTCAACTAAAAAAAGACAAATAAATTTCTAAACTTGTGGGTGCAATTGCATTTCCATTCCATACACATTTCTCCCCCCAAACTTATCGTCTGCATTGTCCCCAATGCACTGGCAATACTATACAAAATATATGGAAATGCAATTACAATGCAAAATGCTTTAACAAATAAAATGCAGAGACAAGTAAACTGTAATGACAACTAAATGAAATGTATGCAACTAAACGAAGTACTGAAAAATAAAAAAAACCTAACTCAGTGTGTTGCAGCCGAGGATGTGGCTACTTTGGACTTTTTCTTCTTTTTGGGATGCTCCTCTTTGCGCTGCTTTTTGTCCTTACTTTTGCGCTTTTCTTCTTTGGGTCAATCGGTGCGGTGGATTGCTCCTCCATGGTCGGTTGGATATTGGCTTCATCGACAGTAACATCCGACGGATGAATCTCAGCAAGTGGCGCCACATATGGCATAATAGCTAGAGGTTAGAATCCTTATTCCTGGATGTTACGACCTGGACTTGGCTCGCCCCAAATGGTGCCAGGTTTTCAACAGAAGCTCCCACACTAGCAGGTGCGGAGACAAATTCCTCCAATAAATTTGTCGGCACAAAATCTTCTTCATTGTCTGCTTCCTTTTCTTCTCTTCTTTCTTCTTCTCTTTTCTTTTCTTCCTCTTTAACACCCACAGAGGCAATGGTCGTGTGCTCCTCCTCTATAGTAGCAGCTTCTCTTTCCGCCATATTGGCCCCTAAACTATTTGAAAATTTATGCTCAAAAAGGCTGGCAATATTACGAATTCCCTAAAATGCATTCTTGGTCCTCATTATCAGAAATGTGGACCATTTGGGGAGAGTGGACAGACTGAGTTTTCCCTTTCGAAGCAGTGTGCTCAGTGGATGGTGTTCCCTCTCTAATGATAGGTGAAAACACAGGGAATTCTAGTAAGGGATGCTTGCTCAAGCTGCTTAATGTGCTGACAATGGTAGTATTCCATGCCCCTGTATAAGTATAGAATAAGTTCTATGTATGCACCATCTCGATTGTGCCAAAAATTTTGATTTGTCGGATGCTCATTCGGTCAACAAGTTGCTCAATTTCATTCAGCTTCCTCCAAATTTGAGGATCTATGGGCGCATGTGTTTGTTTTTTTATTCTTTTTTGCCTTGCCTTTTTCCTTCTTCGATGGCACTTCCTTCACAATAGGGGTCTCCTACCCCCTCATCATTCTTTCCACTGAAACATCATTTATCGGGCTTTTGTTTTCCAAAAACTCTTCCCCTTCGCGAGGCACAACGCCCTTCTGTTTACACATCAACATGATTAGAGAAGGGAAAGGCAAGATACCTGTTTGTTTGGCAGCATATTCAGCGATTTCCTAGTGAAGGATTGCCCTGACATCAATTCGTCGGCCTTTGATAATATAATGTATTAGGCACATTCTATCCAGCGTAATAGTACTGCTGTGAGTGGATGGCAGGAGATGATAGTTTATGAAGTGAAACCACACCTTGCTCTGGACGGTGAGGTAATGACAGTGCATCGTATAATTGTTCGGATTATTTTCAGTCCAAACAGCACCCTCGACGCATAAGTCATTCAACAGTACATCAGCACTTTCCTCCATCAAGTTCTCTAAAAACTTGACCTGCTCGTCTTCTTCTTCAATAATGTGGAAGAGGGTATTGATATGGTGAGCGCCCCATGGGCCCAGACCTTCACAAACGAAGATGAACTCCTACTCTAGATCAACTAAGTTAGCATAAAATTCTCTTACCATGGAAATGACTACCCTCCCGAATGATCACAGAATTGCTCCTAACCCAAATACGAAATCGTTCTGACCACTTCTTTCCCTAACGTCAATAGTGGGGACAACTAAAATCCCTACTCGGGATGGAAGTTTTGTTTTAGCATCACATCATGGAAACGGTCCTTCGTCATTTTCGTTAAGAACAAGATAGGCTCCTTGGATGGTCACTAGTTATCGTTTCGGACCATCGCTGTCGATGATTCAATAATTGGTTTCGATGGGGTTTTAACACCACGAGTTCTTGCCATATCTAAATGAGAGAAAGACAGTGAAGATTTTATAGAAAAAACTGAAAGTTGAAGAAAAGCAAGATTACAACAATAATGGCGGATGTGAGTGTGAAGACACAGTCGGCACAAATAGGGTATTTTATAGAAAATAAAGGTGAAGAGGTGTGATGATTGCTGCTGTCGTGAAAGTACATTATGCCTGCAACCAATAAATGTCAGGACATGGATCATACTTTTTCGGATTGATCCAACAGTTGGGGATCAGGGTGAATCAACCAGCATGATTCTTTCCTGAAACGCTTTAATGAGTCAGCAAGTGGATGCATTGACAAATCGTGCTTTCGTGTGCGTCGACAAAAAGAGAACTTTTATTCCCATAAAAAGCTAAAGTAACAAATTAAAGGAAAATAAAAGACAAAAAGTAAATAGAAAAATTAAAATGACATTTTAAGAAAATGTAACCAAGTTAATGGTCTCATTTTGTTCGTTAATGTCTGGGCATAGGTAGTGCTTTAATCATTAGTCATTCACTTTGAATTGGTGCCCATCTTTCAAATCTCTGATTGTCACCGCACCATATGGAAAATGCTTCGACAATTTTGAAAGGGCCTGACCATCTAGAGCGCAATTTTCTTGGATGCAATTTTAAACTTGAGTTAAATAAAAGCACTAATTGACCTGTGGAAAATTATCGCCACAAAATGATGTTCTCATGCCATCTCTTAGTTTTTTCCTTGTAAATGGCAGCATTTTCATAAGCATTGCATCAAATTTCTTCCAGTTCTGAAATGTCCAACAATCTTTTCTGCCCAGCAGCGTCATAGTCCATGTTCACTTGCTTGATTATCCACATGGCCTTATGTTCATGTTCGACGAGCAAGTGACAGGATTTACCAAACACCAGCTGATATGGTGACATCCCTAGCGGTGTTTTATATGAAGTGCGAAGCGCCCACAATGCGTCACTTAATCGTGAAGAGCAATCACGTCTAGATGGATTAAGCACCTTCTCTAGAATACCTTTTATTTGCCTATTGGATACTTCTGTTTGTCCATTTGATTTTGGATGATATGTGGTTTTCGTGGGATGCTTCATACCAGAACGTTTTAAAGTTGTTACCTCTTGATTACAACGGAAGTGAGTGCCTTGATCACTTATTAAAGCTTGAGGTGTGCCGAACCGTGTAAGAATATGTGTGAAAAAATGTCAACACTGTCTATGCATCATCCTTGGGAACAGCTAATGCTTCGATCCACTTTGAAACATAGTCAACAGTGACCAGAATATACACATTTCCAAAAGAATTTGGAAATGGTCCCATTAAGTCAATACCCCATACATCGAAGAGTTCAATCTCCATGATAGGCTGTTGTAACATCTCGTTGTGTCGAGATATTGATCTAGTGCGCTGACATTTTTCACAATGATGAGCAAAATTGTGGGCATCTCGAAACAATGCCGGCCAGTAAAATCTTGACTGAAGGACCTTTGCAGCAATCCTAACACCACCAAAATGACCTCCATAAGGAGCATCATGACAATGCTTCGTGATAGATAGCATTTCTTCCTCAGGAACACAGCAACGGATAATATTGTCAGCCCATACCTTGAACAGGTATGGTTCATTCCAATGGTACTTCTAGCATCTCGAAGAAATCTAACCTTCCGGTGAGTAGCCGCATTCAATGGTAGCTTCTCACAAACTAAATAATTTACCAGATCTGCATACCATGGAGATACGTCGACAAATAATAACTTCTCATCTAAAAATGTGTCGATAATTTATGATTTATTCCCATCTTCACTTTCAGATTCTAGTCGAGACAAGTGGTCTGCTACCTGGTTTTCCGATCCTTTTCTGTCTTTAATCTCTATATCAAATTCTTGTAATAATAGGATCCATCTAATCATCCTAGGTTTGGCGTCTTTCTTGGCCAAAAGGTATCTCAAGGCAGAATGGTCAGTATAAACTGTAATTTTTGCACCGACAAGATACACGCGAAACTTGTCAAATGCAAAAACTACTACTAGCAATTCTTTTTCCGTAGTTGTATAATTAACTTGTGCTTTAGTTAAAGTTTTGCTAGCATAATTTATTGTATGAAATACATTATCTTTGCGTTGTCCAAGTACAGCACCAACAGCATAGTCGCTCGCATTACATATCACTTCGAACGGTTGAGACCAATCAGGTGTGACGATAATAGGTGCCTGTACTAGCTACTGCTTAATTGTAACAAATGCTTCCAAACAAGCATCATCGAACAAAAAATTTTTATTTCACTCCAGCAAGGAGCAGATAGGTTTTGCTATTTTAGAGAAATCTCGGATGAAACGCCGATAAAATCTGGCATGGCCGAGAAAACTCCTTATTTCCTTTACATTGGTTGGTGGAGGTAGCTTTTCAATGATTTCTACCTTTGTCTTATCAACTTCAATGCCTTGACAAGAACTATGACGGCCAAGGACAATGCCCTCAGTTGCCATGAAATGGCATTTTTCCCAATTAAGCACCAGATTGGTGTCCTTGCATTGCTTCAACACTTTCGCTAAATTGTCAGCTTATTTATCAAAATGTGACCATAAATAGAGAAATCGTCCATAAATTCCTCTAATGAATCCTCGATCATATCAGAGAAAATCACCATCATGCACCTCTGGAATATGGCTGGTGCATTGCATAAACTAAATGGCATCCGATGGAAAGTAAAGGTTCCAAACAGGCAGGTAAAAGTTTTCCTTACTTGATCCTTCGGTGCGATTTCTATCTTGCTGTAACCAAAGTATCCATCAAGAAAATAGTAATAAGCCTTACCAGCGAGTCTATCCAGCATTTGATCAATTAATGGAAGTGAGAGGGGATCCTTCTTTATGGCAGCATTTAAACGATGGTAAACCATACAGACTCGCCAACCTGTAGCAATGCGAGTAGGGGTTAGTTCATTTTTATCATTGCTTACCACCGTGATGTCGCTCTTCTTTGGCACACATTGGACTAGGCTCACCCATGTACTATCCGAGATTGGATAGATTATACCTGTGTCCAGCCATTTGATGATTTCTTTCTTCACGACTTCATTTTTTTCATTTAATTGACATTACTGTTCAATTGATTATTTTCCCTTATCTTCCAGCCTAATTTTATGCATGCAGAAAGAGGGACTAATGCCTCTGATATCCGCAATACTACAGGCGATGGCTCTCTTATGCTACTTCAATATTTCAATTAGCTTCTCTTCTTGGCTTGCGTCGAGACTTGCACTGACAATTATTGGCAATGTATCATTGTCACCAAGGAAAACATATTTCAGATGCGTTGGCAATGGTTTCAACTCCTGCGTCGGAGCTTCTTCAACTGATGGCTTGAAAATAGGGATCCTGCTATTCGTTAAATCCAAAGATTTCATTTACCAATTATGTTTGAGCTCAGAAATATTAGCATCAACCTTGTGGTCACATTTTGGTAGGAAATTGTCTCCAAATGTCACAGCATATTCTTCTGTCACTGCTGAACTACATTCATGAAATTCCTCCGTAATTAACTCGTCCAGAACATCAATGTGGTGAAATTGTTCCTAACTCCTAAAAAGAGTTGCTTTGAAAACACTAAAGGTAACCTGTTCATCGTTATGTCGCATGATCAACTCGCCCATGAAAACAACTATAAGTGTGCGTCCAGTTGCAAGAAATGGGCATCCCAAAATAATGGGAACCTCCTTATCAGCTTCACAATCAAGTATGATGAAATCTGCTTCGAACACAAACTTATAGACTTGAACAAGAACATCTTTAATCTGTCATTGAAGTTGTGCCAAAGATCTGTCTGCAAGTTGTAATGTCACCGCAGTGGACTTCATATGACCAATTCCTAATTTCCTGAATCTTGACAACAGCATAAGATTAATGCTAGCTTCTAGATCACATAGAGTCTTTCCTAAATAATTGTTTCCAATGGAGCATGGAATTGTGAAACAACCAGGACCTTTCCTTTTAGGAGGCAGTTTATTTGTCAGTACAGTGTTACGCCCTTCTGTGAGCGCAATTGTCTCGATATCAGATAACTTCTTCTTCTTTGATAAGAGCTCCTTCATAAATTTCCCATAGCTGGGAATCCACACAAGAGCATCAACAAGAGGTATATTAATATGTAACTATTTCAAAGTAGATACAAAGTTTTGATAGTCTCTGTCATGTTCTTTCTCCTTGAATCGTTATGGAAATACCAAAGGTATATTAATAGTGGGCTGTTGTGATACACCCGATTGTGTCCACATTGGCAGTTACGTCAACAACTTCGAAGGTTGAATGGTAGGCATAGGCATGATTACTGGTGGTTCTTCCTCACTTATTTCAACAAATTCTTCTTTACATGCAACTTCTCCTTGTTACTTTGTTACACTTGCATCGACAGGTGCTGTATTGGAGCTGCTGCTTTATTCGACAGTCTACTTTCCACTTTGCAAAGTAATAGCCTTGCAATGCTCCTTCCCTTTCTAATTTGGATTTTTCGTGTCACTGGGCAAAGAACCTATTGGTCTTGTGCTCATATTAAAAGCCAGCTGTCCTAGATGTGTTTCCAACGCGCGGATAGAAGAAAAATTTCCTTGGACAATAGCATCAGTTTTGGTAATATACCCATGCATCAAAGCTTCAAGAGCAGTTAATGGATTTGATCTTGGTTGAGAGTACTGCTGTTGCTATTGTTGATGTTGTCCTCGCATATTTGGTATTGCAGTCTGTTGTGGCTGCATGCGAACATGTGATTACATTTGATTTTGTGATTGTATTTGATAAAGATGTGAATGTACCTGAGTACTATGATTGTAATTCTGTTGTTGATGGTTGTAACTCCCTTGTTGAAAGTTCCCTTGATTTGAGAAATTTCCATATCTAAATGTGGATGTATTCTAATTCCCCAAGTTTGTTAGGTCCTACTTGAACTATTATACAAGTTACCATATGAATTCCCTCTGATGTTGTTGACATAGAATGCATTCTCAGCATGTTGTAGACAATCCTCATAGCTATTGTTGTCACTGTAAATTTCAAAACAAAATGTCGGGACATCCATTTGCTGGGCTAATTGAATAGGGGCAACCTCATTCGTCCCTTTCATGTTCTTGATCATGTTCGCCAGTAAGGACACTAGTGCACTTAGTGTTAAAATGACATCTAGCTCAATAACTTCAGGATTTGCTTTCACTTGAGCAGAACGAGAAATCGAGTACTGATAATCATTTTACGCAATTCTTTCTAAGATTCACACGACTTCATCGTAAGTACAATCCAGCAAGGGACCGTTTATAGATGTGTCGACAAGATTTCTTGTTTGCAAATTTATTCCATTGTAAAAGATTTCAATCTGTGTCTCCTGTTGGATTCTGTGCATGGGACAACTTCTAAGCAGAGTTTTGTAATACTCCACGTTGTGTGTAGGTTTTCATCATCCAATTGATGGTACACCATGATATCATTTCGCAATCTAGCATTCATTGTGGATGGATTGAATCGCAGAATGAATTGAGTTGCTAGCGCAATCCATGGAGTAATAGATCCAGCCGGTAAACCAAGAAACCATGTACGTGCCCTTCCTTGCAAAGAATAAGGGAACAACTGCATCATCAAGGCATCATCAGGAACACCATGTTGACTGAAAGAAGCACATATTAACAGAAAGGATTTGAGATGCTCCCTCACATCTTCATGAGGCAAACCAGCATATTGCCCATTCAAGTTTAACATCTGAAACATAATCGATTTCAATTCAAAATTCCCAGCTTTTATTGCTGGTCTAATAACCCCTGGTTGTAGATCATCGAGCACAAGAATAACGAAATCTTTAATTTTCCTATTTTGGATTTGCTCTTCTTACGGCATCGGTCTATTGTTATCGTGTTATGGCTACACCGAAGGAACAGGGTTTTGTGGCGACAACTGAGGTACATCGTTATTATTTCCAGCCATATTTCTTTGCTCTTGTCTCTTCCTCTGAATAGTTCTTTCAATTTTTGGATCGAAACTAAGAATGTTGTTAGGATTTCTCCTTGTAAAACACCTAAAAAGAATTTTAAAAAATCAACAAAAGAAATAAAATAGATTAGTAACAAATAGAAGTCAGAAAAGGAAGAATAATTGTAACTACAAATATAAACATCAAACAAACACCATCCCCGGTAACGGTGCCAAAACTTGACCATGCTATTAATGTCACAGCAATTATGTGCAAGCAGACACTGTCGATGCAAGTATAATAGACAAATGTAAGTCTGTCGGATATCGATCCCACAAGGTTGGTGTTCTTGTTGCTTAAAATTGTCGAAGTAATGGAATTAAAGTAAGGAAAATTGTTGGAAATAATGTCAATGCAATTAAGTCAAAGCTACACTATGACATAAAATGTCAAGGCAATCTAACAGAAAAATGAATTGAATAATTGAAGATGTTTTATGAATGTAAATTCAGAAAATTAAAAGAAGTAGATCTAGTGTAAAGAAATGGGGGATCCTTGACTTAGCAAGTTAGCAGACACGAAATGTGACTACAAGGTAACTGGTAGATGAATTATTGACGTAATTAAGTTCTATTTAAATCTCAATGCTATCAACTTCTCTGTTTAGCAAAGACCCAAGCACTCACAACTACCACACCTTCCAGTGCTGGTAATGCTTTGCACTTGAGAACAAGTGGTCAGAATTCCTTCTTGCCTCAAGCAACTTCCATTGTCTTACTTGTTAATCTAACTTTGTCACCGCACCTTCCAGTGACTGTGACTGCAATTGCACTTCCGTGGTCAAAATAGTTAAATCCAAAGATAAATAGATGAGAAGAATTTAGGAGAAATAAAAAATAGATCTAACATTAATAGGTATTTCCATACACAATTAAAGTCAACGGAATTCATCAACATTCAAGAGGAATTAAAGAAGAAATTGAAACATGCTATTCCTAGTCTACTAGAATCCTTCCGTAATTGCTCCTCTTGCATCTCACATAGGCACTCCTCATCAGAAATAGTTGCCTCCTCGTTGCGTTAGATCACCCTCCTGGGAAGTTAAGCTTCCATGGCAGCTCACTTTAAAAGAGAATAAAAAAATGTAGAATTAATTTCTTCACGAGCTTGATGATGATCTTTTCTCTCTCCCCTCTATTTATAATAATTAGAATGTACAGATTTCTTTCTCTTCTCAGATCTAGCTCTCTTTTGCAACTGTACAAGTTGGTTATTTCCAACTGTACACTCACGCAAATCTGGTTTGTGCATTAGGTAGTTGTAGGTTGTCGCGACATTGCTGGACGCAAATTAAGATTTTTATTTACTGTGACAACTTTGACATTCTCCTGCGCTGGTGCTTCTGGATATGTTAGCAGCATAAAGCCCTTGGTGTAATGTAGAAATATTTATGTGGTGACATATTTGCTGCAATTCTACACCAAACTTGTGGTGACAACTCTGAATGCTTTCCTGCTCCGATCTTCTAAGGTGGATTCTTCTGCTGACAACTTTAGACGCAAAACTAATGCTGAATGCAGCGACATTAGTAGCACAAATGAGATAAAATGAAAGAAAGTAAGACCATACAACACTGATTTAGAACATGCAAATACTAAGTATAAAATGTTGAAAATGAATGCTACATGTAATACAAAGGAGACAAAGTATACACTAATCAGAGAGATTTTAATGGTCATTCTAATGCCATCATTCGGCTAAACTAAAATTCATACATTATCAAGATTTCCCTCTTTTATTTTAATACCTCCATCGTAATGTGTCTACCTACCCTCAATACATATGTCCATACGTTCATTTTCATGCATAATAAGACCAAAGAAAATGATAAACACAAATTATCATTTAAGGCTTCAGAGGCTTATAATGTGGCTCATCAAAAAGGTGTCATAAGGCTGAAAGATGGGTAGTAATTGACATTTCAAAATAAGGTTTAGCTCTTTAGCTCTAGATGTGTCTAAACAATGCCTTAGGTCATCCCTAAACAACTCATTATGCACAAATATAATTTTAATCACCTAATCTCAAAATTATTATTTATCATATATACTAGCATGCTCGTTTCCTCATATTATACACATCACTTGGTACCAATATTACCTTTCTATCTATATATAATGTAACCTATTATACATGCTCCTAACAAATCACTTGTATTTCTACAAGCTCAAGCACACATCACAAAGACAAATAAAAATAAAAATTATATGCCAAAATTCCTATGTCACCCTTACAATTTAGAAAACACATTATCCTCAATGTGTAACCCAATAAATGGTAAGGAAAGAAGTTATCCGATTGATCGTGAAAGTCCCTTTCTTATTATGGTGGTTATCTTTCTTCCTTTGGTGTGAATACTCGAAATTGCTATGTCTCCATAATATGGAGTTTCTACAAGAAGAATTAAGACGTATATACAAAACAATTCCTAATCCTACTCCTACAAATTTTATAAGTCCTAAAAACATAAAAAAAATTATCCAAAAATTAAAAGTCTCTAAAGTAAATTGATCTTAAACACTTAAATCATCCTCAAGTTCAGATTGAGGATCCATGAGAGCTTTGCCTTTGCTGGAATACTTTTGGTGCGAGCTTCCACCTTGTTATCTCACTAGACTCTGAACCACTGGTCCCTTGGGAGTTGATAATTGAGGTTGGAACATTGCTTCATACTCATCTTCAGTGTCTTGGTCATCTTGCTCCACTTCGGCTCCTCCTAATTCGTCTTCATTGTTGACATCTTCTTCTCTGAACATGTTTTGCGGGTAGTTTGGAATTGGTAGCCCATTTATTCTTGCAAATTCCTTTAATACCAGGCCCGTTTCTTGCATCCATCGAACCATCCGCTTAATTTTACTTCAAAGCTACTAACATATTCTTTTCAAGCTTTCATTTTCTTCATGTTGTAGTGGTGCTGGGACATCCATCTTCTCTTTCCTTCTTAGGTTCCATTCCTTAATCTGTTTTTGTTGAAGCTCAATGTATTGTCTGTAAACTAAATCCCAAATAATGGTTCTTATTAGCTTCAGAAACTGCTCATTTTCGCTCATTAGAACCCTCGCCTTTTTGCAAAGTGTCGTTACGAGATGAGGAAAGAAAAGACTAGCTTTTTTACGTTATGTGTAGTGCCTCATTTCCCTATAAATCTATCTCCCAACAAAAATTCTTTTTTTTTTTGGCAAAATACCATACAATAAAATGACTCAAACAGTATTAACGTTAGAAACATTTAGGGCCAGTGCAATCCTAGTGGCCAAGAATTGCATCCACATTTTTTATACTAAAAACATAATAGCTTGGTTAAAATTAGAAGGTAAACCAGTGTCGGGTCTATAGTTCTAGTTACCCCTCCCTTGTGTTAAAAATCTAACAATTTCTTCCATATCAATATTCTTAAACATGTCTAAATCAACCTCATTAATATAATCCTTTTCATAGTATGGAACATTATAAAACTCACAGATTTCCTTAGGGGTAATTGAAACCTCTTCCCCTCTTTCAATCACTTTATCGATGGTTGCTCCATGTCCCTCTCTAATTAATTCATCTTTCAAATAGGCATAAAATTCTTGTACTATGGGGATAATAGTGTCACATGTAGGGGTGACACAAAACTGTTCCCATCGATTATTTCTTACCAAGGTCCAAATTTCGTTGCAATGTATCTAAAAGGCTCAAATCCTCGTTCTTGAATCAATGACCTCCCTTGTATAGCTAGGAAGTACCTCTCAATTTTGATATTCTTAAAGGATCGAGATCAGAATCTGCTTAAGTTTGCTGAGCTGAACTTTTCTTGCTCTTTCTTGGTGAATTTTTAATTTGTCAATAGAGAAATGAACAGTAACAAATGGAACAGTGAAAGGGTAATAAATACCTTTGCTTTTGAATATTTGCTTTGTTGATGGAACACCCTTGCACCTTGGAATGGAGTATTGCCTTGAAGGAATGAGGGTTTGGGTTGGAATGTGAAGAGAGTGATGTGATATTTAATGGGTTTAGGATTGATTTGAGAGTGTTTAAGTAAAGTGAATAGGTTTAGTTTTAAGTTAATATATATAGGGTTGTATTTTTAGGGTTTTAAGGTTTAAAATAGGGTAAAGTTTGGGTTATGTCGTCGGGTTGAGCAATCGGGTCAGGTTAACCCTATAAAATTTGCAGAAGATGTCGCAACGTAGCCTAAGTATGTCACAACCAACCTTCCAATACCTGTTTGTCACGACATAACTCCCCCTGTGTCGTGACAAACCTGTCAGTTCAGAGGTTCCAGTAGGCTGTCTCCTATGTCACAACATAGCCCTCCTCTTGTCGTGACAAACCTATCAATTTTATTTTTTTGTATTCTTACCCCTTGGTTGCGATGTAGAAGGAGTATGTCACGTCATTGCATGCCTGGGCGTGCTTGGAGCTGTTTGGTTTCTTCATCGTGATGTTGAGAAGTTGTGTCACGACAAACCTGTCAGTTTCGAGTAGAATACCCTGAAATGGAAAAAATGTTACTGAGTTAGTACGTTAGTGAATATAAATTAAAATTGAGTGTTAGTACTTATCAGAATTGTCTGACAAGAGTGTTAGTGTGCAATTTGGCACCAACAAACCGTCTGTTTTATCACTGTTCATCCAGCAACCGTTGTTCTAAGCTACTCTTTGATGGTCATGTCTTTTTCAAAATTTTCCTTTTCTTCCTGCATAGATCACCGCCAACTCTTTTTGTCGATCATATTTATTCACGACGTCTGTGAATTTATACCACCACTCTTTTTCATGATTGTCTTTATCGTTGATCATTTGTGAAATTCATATGCTTTCGTGTGGTGGAGTAATGGCTGCTTGATTACCTCATTCAGTAAAAATGATGAATTTGCCACAAACCCATGTATTGATGTTGCAGCAGCTATTTGTTTCCCCTTGCAATTTCCATTATTGTGTTCTATATCCTTTGGATTGTGGTACTAGTGTAATAATTGATTCTCCCACAAATGTGTACTTTATTGCTCCACAGATGTGATTATTACACTAGTCGAGGATTGGGGTTCTAAGTTGTAAATATTTTCTGTTTTCTTTAAAAAACAAAATTTTTTTATGTTAGTAATTTCGCTGGGGATTTGCTGTATGACGAAAATAATGTACAAAGTAGCTATTTTCCATTGGAATTCAAATCTTTGCTCAATGACATCTTCAACTAATATTTCTTCTGTTAGTGTGGTTGTGACGTAATTAGTTGAAGGTTTAAATCTGGGATAAAGGACCGATTATCTTCCTTTGTCGAGATTGATTCATCATTAGATTGGGGTACAATTTTGATTTTTACATGGCTGTCCATTTCCCCTACCAAAGATGAAATATCGATTTGCTCGACAGCCGGCTCATCCGATTCCTCAAAGAATTCTCTTTCTATTTCCTCGTCTAGTCCTCGTTCTGGTTTTTGTGCTATTTGTTCTGATTCTAGGTATGTGTTTTAAAAATATAGATCATCATGTTGATCGGGGATCGGGTTTTCTACATGAAGTTAACTTAACTCCAACATCATTAATCACTGATTTTCTTGGATTTCCCAATCTTCATAGCACCCGTCTTCGTAGACATCATAACCATCATCATACTTGAGATCTGCACAAAAATAATCGTAAGCATCCATGTTTTTAAATATGATTGGAATTCAAAGGGAAGTGTTAGATCTGAAAAATAAAGACTGTTAGTATGGTTAGCTCGTATCTATAACCTAAAATTTTCCCTAATTATTTTAATACAAAGAAAGAATTAAATTTACTAAAGTGTTGCCTCCTCGGCAACGGCACCAACAACTTGACCACCCCCGAACGTACTACTGTTCGACGTAGATTTAGGCTTTCCTTAAGTATACGAGTTATGTTCTAATATATAGTGTGTTACAATGGAACACTTGGTTGTATTCCAAGGATTGTACCCAAAGGAGGCGTAAGGCTATAGTAAATTAGATCCCTATAAAGAATAAAAGTAATTAGTACTTATTCTAAGGTTTATAGTACAAAGAACAATAAAAGAGTTGGTTCTTGAACAACATAAAGTAAAAGCGAAAATAAAAATTAAATAATTAAGATTTAGAGATTCTTATAAATGACTTTGGGGAGATTAGGTCATTGCCGTATGAGTTCTTCAATTGTTAAGTTTTGGGGATTTTCCTCTAATCAACTAGTCACTACCCCAGTTGGATCTCTTGATCTTACGTCAACATAGCAAGTTGATAGAGATTACTTGTCGCTAGATGTCACAATCTAAACCAGTTTGGGGAAAAGGTGCTCACGGATGGGCAATACCAATTTTGGGTTCATTCCCACCTAGATGACTTTCTAGGGTTGTCAGGCTTAATGTTTTTTTGATGTTCTTCCTTTCCCAAATAGTTGATTTGAAAGATAAAATCCTTGTAAAACAATAATTAATGATTCATACATTCACTTTCTAATTCCCCAAAATGGAATTAGTTTCTCATGGTTTCTTTGATCATCATTAAAACAATATATGAAAACATATAATTGAAGAAGAGAATGAAAAAGAAACTAAAATTGTATTAGCAATCTAATAGGAAAAATTCCTCGAATGTTTATTAACCGCCCTTGAACGTACTCTCATTCAGCGTAGATTTAGGCTTTCCGCAAGTATACTGGTCAGGTTGTAAATATAGTGTGTTACAATGAAACACTTGGTAACATTCCGAGTATCGTACCTAGAGGAGGCGTGAGTGATAGTAAATCAAATCCATGCAAAGAATAGAATTAATTAATACTTATTTTATGTATTATAGTACGAATAATAAAGAGTGGATTTTGAATAGCATGAAATAAAATAGAAAATAAAAAAAAAAATAAAAGCAAGATTAGAGATGTAGAAATTCTTATAAACGACTTTGGGGATATTAGGTCGTTTTCGAATTAGTTCTTCAATTGTTGGGTTTTAGGGATTTTCCTCCAATCAACTAGACACTACCCCAGTTGGATCTCTCAATCTTTTGATAGCATAGCAACTCGATAGAGATTACTTATCACTAGATGTCACAGTGTAAACCAATTTAGGGAAAAAGTGGTCACAGATGGGCAATACCAATATTGGGTTCATTCCCACCTAGATGACTTTCTAGGGTTGTTAGGCTTAATGTTTGTTTGATGTTCTTCCTTTCCCAAATAGCTGACCTGAAAGGTAAAATCCTTGTAAAACAACAAACAAATATTCATACTTCCACTCCCTAATTCCCCAAAATGGAATTTATTCCTCATGGGTTTCTTGCTCATCATAAACACAAATATATATATATATATAAACATATAACTAAATAAGAGAATAAAAAGAAACTAGAATTCTATTGGCAATTTGTCGAGAAAAATTCCTCGAACATTTGTGGGAGTTTTACAATCTCGTTTCCCAAAAGAAAATACAAACCTAAAACTAAAAATTGAAGTCTAGTAAAACGGTGTTTGAACCCCTAGTACTAAGGGCCCTATTTATAGTCTTGGACTATCGGTTTCCTCAACCCTAGTTTAGCTATCATTCCCCGAGTTTAAGTGGCATTTTAAAAACCGAAACGCCCTTCATTTGGTGTAAAATCCTCGTCCAGGGGTCGATGTCACTACATACCAGGTTATATGTCATGACATAGTACTCAGTGTACTTTTTCGTAGACATCTTCCGGGTTGGTTGCGACGTAGACATGCTATGTTGTGACATAGGGGGTTGGTTGCAACATAGACATGCTATGTTGCAATGAAGAAGGCAGATTCATGATTTCTTTATTCTGGTCCCTTTGTTGCAACATCCATTATCCCGTGTCGTGACATAGTGATCGTTTTTATATGGTACACCTTCTAATGGTCTCCTACATACTCAGAAAGTACGTTAGCCAACTTTTAAGCCTCAATCAGCCTTAAAGACAATAAAGTAATTCTTTAACACTTGGTTTTCACAATTTATTAAAAGGTAAAAACTGAGTAAAATCCTATAAAATTATTAATATCAAGCTCCTCAAGTGTGAAAACTAGTTCAATCTGCTAGGTATACAATCGATAGATCATTTATTCAAGTTTCTACAACTCGTTTCAAGAAGAAATATTAAAACAAAAATAAAAACTAAGATCTAATGAATGGTATCTAAACCCTAGTGCTAAAAGCCTTATTTATAGCTTTTGGTCGATCATTTTCATCAACCTTAGGTCAGCTACCGTCCTTCATGCTTAACTTGCTTTGTGAATATGAAAACTCCCCTCACTTGATGCAGAGTTGAAATCTGGGTCGATGTTGTGACACTTATCGGCTATAAACATCATAGCAATAATGTGCAAGCGTACACTGTCGATGCAAGTATAGTAGATAGATGTGAATTTGTCATATATCAATCCCACGAGGAAGGATGTTTGTTGTCTATTATTTTCGATGCAATGAATAAGTAAATGTGATAAAATTGTAAGAGTAATTATCGAAGCAATAATATGAAATTAAAGATGAAATGAAATAATAATGAAATGGGGTCCCCAACGTGAATAGTCAACAGAATAATAAGTATGACTCACAAGGTTTTAAAGAATAGGTGATTATCGCTACAATAAGGTACAATGAATGTCGTACCAAACTTGGCTTCTCTATTTGATGTAAGACTTAAATATGCACACTAACCACACCTTCTGATGATGGCAATGCAACATATTCAAGAACAAGTGGATTAAAAATCCCTTCAATCCCCAAGCAACTTCCATTGTCTTGCTTGTTAGTTTAAACTGTCGCTGCACCTTCTTGTGATAGTGACTACAATAACACTTTCATGGTCAAAACATTTAAACCCAAAGTTAAACAATAAAAGCAAGATTGGATAAAATATCATTTAGTCCAAAAATCAAGTGTACTTCCATACAAAATGAAATAATCATTAATCACCAGCGTTTAAGAAAAGAAATGTAAAAGAACAAATTGAGAATACTATTCATAGGCTACTCAACTTGCTCTCTTACTTCTCTCTTGTGTCGCACTTATGAGCTCCTCGTCAGGAGTAGATCTGCCTCTTTCTTTACGTCAGTTCGCCCTTTAGAGGTTTAAGCTTCCATGGCTGCAAGCTTCAAGAATGGATTCAAGAAGAGTAAACACTGAAAAAAGACCCCTTTCTCTCTCTCCTCATGAGTATTTATCTTCAGCTAAATAGTACAAGTGTCCTTTCCTCCAAATCTAGTAATCTCTAGCCGTACCAGTTAGTTACACCAGACTGGACAACTCATGCATTTTTGGTTTTTTATCCAGATAGCTATCAGATGTGGCGACAATTCTAGACATGCTAATACAGCAACAACTCTGGACATGTTCATGCAGCGATAATTCTGGACAAGTTTCTGCAGCGACAACTTTGGACATGTTTCTGCAGCGACAATTCTAGGCATGCTCATGTAGCGACATTAGTAGTAAAATAAAAGAAAATTAAGGGCAACTAGGCTAAGGTCCATTGAGTTAGAAAATACAATAAACTAAACTAGAAAATGCTAAAATATGAGCTAAGAATGACTAAATGGGAACAACTTAAATAATAAGGAAAAATCAATGGTTCTTTCTAGTACTATCACACCCCCAAACTTGAGTTTTTACTTGTCCTCAAGTAAAATAGAAACTAGCAAGGCTATACAAAATTTACAAAGGCAAATGATCATTCTAGCAACTTGATTCATCTAAAATCCCAATGAATGAATCACATTTAGATGACAGAATATTGCGTCGATAACTCATAAGTATGAATAACTAAGATTGCAACTTCATCAAAGCCAGCATCATTCTTCAAATCCTAAATTTTATCTACCAATACAACATTTATTGTAGAGTAATATATATATACCTTTTTTCTTCTTTTCCTTTTTTTTCTTTTTTATGTGACTGAGGCATGTCATTGCATTACTATACCCTTTGTTCCTGAAAAGTAACGATGGAGTGCAACAAACCCCCAGTGAGTACGTAATTGCACCAACACACACTCTTGCAGCGACAGCCTTTGGCTAGATTCATTTTTTAACACTTGCATTAGAGTGTTCCCCGTTAATCAGTTCACAATATACCCACATTTGAGTGTCTCTTATTTACAAATATATATATAAGCAGTTGTAGAGGGTAGATTCATTCAAGATTCAAGGAATGATGCTAGTCATCCATTACTAATGCAATCTAAATCATTCATCAAAGAATTGAAGATACAACATTCAGTCAAATTTATCTAACTCATTCATTGATAGTTCACATGATTCAAGAATTAAGAATCGAATGAAACAAAAAATTTCAAACACATTTGCATTAACCATTCATAAACCTTTGTTGCTTCATTAAACTCAAAAAAAATTGAAATGTAGGTGCATCTCTAAACCCCATATGCATTCCCCCAAACTTAAATTTATCATTGTCCCAATGCACTAACATTTAAATTACAACAACAAATGGAAATGCAATGACAATGCAAATGCAGTGACAATTGAAATGTAATGACAATGGGAATGTGATGACAATGCTTACTAATAAACTAAAAATTGCAGCTACATGTTATGCATGAATACTAAAGCTAAGAACTTAAAATAAAACTAACTCAATTTTCCACAGCCATTGATGTGACTGCATGATGCTTTTTCTTCCTTCTCTTCTTTTCTTCCTTTCTGTGCTTCTTGTCCTTGGAGCGCTTTCTTTTTTCTTTCTTTTGGCTTTATTTGATCCTCAGATTGCTTCTCAACATCAGGTTGTGCCTCGGTATCATCAACTGTGTCATGTGTCAGATGGATCACTTCAAGTGGTCTAGTGTAGACCACTATTGCTAAAGGATTATTGTTGTCCTCATGAATTTCCTTCATAGCTTTCGCCTTACTTGCTCCATCTTGCATAAAGCCTTCAATTCTTGCACCCAAAACTTTGAGTGCGGTAACAATTTCTTTAGCTAAATCTTCCTCAACTTCTTTTTCTTCATCTTTCTCTTCCTCTTCCTCAACTTGGGTTTCCTCCCCTTGAGTAGGGATTTCCTTTTCAGCAAAATTTTCATCCTGACCAGCATAGAACTCATCTTCAAATAGGCTATCAATTTCCCTTAAACATTCCTCAACACCCTCGATCCTGCCTCCTTCTCATCATCAAAGATATGTACCATTGGAGGGGAAGCCACCGATTGGTCTTTGTCCCTTGAGTCAGCCTCCTCAATGAGTGCTCATACTCTCTGATAATTGGAGGGAATACTGGAAATTCAAGGAGAGGGGCTTTGCTCATCCGCCTTAATATGGTCACAACAGCACTATTCCAGGCCCTGGTGTAGGCGTAGAATAAATTCTATAACCTGCTATCTTCTCGACCTCCTTCATTTTGCGCCAAAAATGAGTTTCTGCAGTCACATTGGCTTCTTTTTCTGCTACCTTCATTTTTCCTTTCCTTTTCCTTGCTTTCGCTTCCTTCATTGTAGGCATATCCTTTCCACACGTCATTCTTTCGATTGATGCTTCATTGATTGGACCTTTGTTCTCCAAGATCTCTGCTCCTTCTCAGGGTATAACTCCTCTTTACTGGCACAACTACATCACTAGTAAGGGGAAAACCAATATGCTCATTTGTCTTGCAGCACAGTCAATGATTTTCTTGGTGTAATACTGCCCCGACATTAATTTTCCATCCCATCACAATGGAATGTATTAGACACATCCTATCAAGGGTAACAGTGGTGCTATGTGTAGAAGGCATCAATATACAATTTACAAAATGGAACCAGACTTTGCTCTATAGTGTCAAAAAGCGTCTGTGCATGGTGTTGTTGTTGGGATTTGAACCCGTCCATGTGGCTCCTTCAACACAGAGATCCTTTACCAAAATATCTATCGCTTCATCAGTGAGTTCCTCAATAAACGCAGTGTATTCATCCTTGTCTACTTTGGTGTTGTAAAGCTCGTTGATGATGTGTGCAACGTCCCAATGGATTAAGCTTTCAAGGACAAAAACAAATTCTGACTCATGGTCATTAAGATTTGCATAAAACTCACATATTAGAGATGGAGAATAATTTCTAAGGTGTTGGCAAAAGGTTTCCCATTTCAGCTTTGTGATGGTTTTGTGAATTTGTTTTCCCAAGTCTTATTGTCTTGACAGAAGGAAGCCTTGCTCTGGGTGATAGTTTCGTTTCAGCATGTTCTCTTGAAAACGATCTTTGACCGCTTTTCTGAGGAACATCACAGGCTCTTTGGACATTGAAGGCTCTATTTCACGAACGACTGTTGCAAAAGATGAAGGTTCTACAAAATATTTAGTTGTTTTCTTCACTACTCCACGAGTTCTTGCCATGGTGTTGGTAAGTAAAGAGAGTTGTAAGGTGGAAAGGTGCAAGCTTGAAGAAAGGTTGTGAATAAAAATGTCATCTTTGTGAATAACACAGTCATCATAGAGGAGGTTGTTTATAGGGAATGAAAAGGGAAGATAGAAAGGCGTGTCTTTTATACAACAGAGGAAAGGACATAAAGTCCGCAAGAATAAATGCGTCCAATAGGATTACACCCGTTCAGACCGATGCAACGGTTGGGTGTTGATTGATGAAATGATGGGATCTGTTTCCTGATATACTCTGATTTTCTAATGAGTCAGCAATTTTAATACAGACAATGCCAAAAGATATTGTCATTGCCTACCTTGAATAAATACGGCTCGTTCCAATGATATTTCTCTACTTCTCGAAGAAATCTTTCTTTCTTGTGGCCTGTGACACCCAAGGGTAGTTTTTCACATACCAGATAAATACCAAAGAGTTGCATCGACAGCAAACAACTTCTCATCTTGAAATGCGTCGACAATCTGAAGTATGTTTCCATCTTCGCTGCCAACTTCCAAACGAGATAGGTGGTCTGCAACTTGGTTTTCTAAACCCTTGCGATCTTTGATCTCTATATCAAATTCTTAAAATAATAGGATCCAACATATCAACCGTGGTTTTGCATCCTTCTTCGTGGAAAGATATCTCAACGCCGAGTGATCAGTAAATACAATAACTTTTACACCGACAAGGTATGAGTGAAATTTGTCTGAAGCAAAGACTACTGGGAACAATTCTTTCTCTGTGGTTCTGTAATTATTCTGAGCCTTTGTAAAAGTCTTGCTGGCATAATAGATAGCGTGAAATATTTTTTTCTTCTATTGTCCTAGGATAGCACCCACAATAAAGTCACTTGCATCGCACATAACTTCAAACGATTGAGACCAATCTGGTGTAACGACAATGGGTGCTTTAACTAGTTGCTGCTTTATTTGAGTAAATGCATCCAAACATGCATTATCAAAAAGGAATTTTTTATTCTATTCCAGCAATGAGCAGAGGGGTTTTGCGATTTTGGAAAAATCTCGAATAAATCGTCGATAAAACCCCGCATGCCTAAGAAAAACTCCGGATACCCTTCACATTTTTCCACTTTAGCTCTATCCACTTCAATTCCTTGACTGGAGATACAATGATCTAAGACAATACCTTCAGTTGCCATGAAGTGACATATTTCCCAATTTAGCACCAAATGTGTGTCTTCACATCGCTTTAAGACTTTATCCAGATTGTCGATGCATTGGTCAAAATTATCCCCATAAATTGAGAAATCATCCATAAAGACCTCCAAAGAATCCTCGATCATATCTGAGAATATTGCCATCATGCATCTTTGAAATGTGGCTGGTGCATTGCAAAGACCAAACTACATACGAAGAAAACAAAAAGTGCCAAAGGGATAAGTAAAAGTCATTTTCGCTTGATCCTCTGGTGCAATAGCAATTTGATTGTAGCCAGAATAACCGTCTAGGAATCAATAGTAGGCTTTTCAAGCAAGCCTATCCAACATCTGATCAGTGAAGGGAAGTGGAAAGTTGCCCTTCCTTATGACTGCATTAAGTTTGTGGTAGTCCATACATACTCGCCATCCCATAGGAATGCGTGTCGAAATTAGCTCATCTTTCTCATTGCTCACCATAGTGATACCACTCTTCTTAGGAACGCATTGCATTGAGCTTACCCAATTGCTATCATAAATAGGGTAAATAATTCTCGTTCAATCGTCTTTGTTGTTCACTCGATTGCTTTCCTTCGTCTTCCAACTTGATTTTGTGCATGAAAAAAGATGGACTAATGCCTCAAATGTCGGTAATACTCCAAGTAATAACTCGTTTATGCTGCTTAAGAATATGGATCAATTTCTCCTCTTGAGTTGCATCTAGTGTTGCAGAGACAATAACTAGGAGAGTACTGTTGTCGCCAAGAAAGACATATTTAAGATGGGCAGGCAATAACTTCAATTCTACAGTAGGAGCTTCTTCAACAGGTGGCTTAAAAACTAGGGTCGTTCTGTTGGCTAGGTCCAAAGATTCAATCTTTCATCTATGCCTTAAATCAATGTTATTAACTTCAACCATGTTGTCACAGTCAGCTAAAAATTCATCATCCGATGTCACCGTAAATTCTTTAGAAATTAATGCGCTTTGGTCAATGAATTCTTCATCAATTAAATCATCCAACACATCAACAGTGTGACATTCTTCTTTATCCCTGGATGGAAAAGATTGAAAAACACTAAAGGTAACATGCTCATCATTATGTCGCATGGTTAATTCACCTTTGTTCACGTCGATGAGAGTGCATCCGGTAGCTAGAAATAGGATGAATTCCCAACTTTCTGAAGGTGGACAATGGCATAAGGTTGATGCTAGCTCCCAAATCGTACAAAGCTTTACCCAAATGGTGGTTGCCTATTGAACAGAGGATCGTAAAGCTTCCAGGATCTTTCATTTTGGGCTACAATTTATTTATCAACACAGCACTACAACCTTCTGTGTGTGTAATAGTTTCAATATCAGTAATCTTCTTCTTCTTGGACAAGAGCACCTTCATAAATTTTCGATAGCTAGGAATTTGCACAAAAGCGTCCACTAAAGGAATATTAACATGAAGTTGCTTTAGTGTGTTCAAAAACTGTTGATTTTTCTTATCATATTCATTTTCTCTGAATCTTTGTGGAAATGGCAGAGGTGGAGATACATCAGATTGTGCCAACACCTTTGGTTGCGTCAACATTTTCGAAGGTCGAACATTAGGCATAGGAGTGACAATTTGTGGAACTTCTTTGTCTATTGCATCGACAAATCCTTCAGATTCTACCTTCTCACCATGGGACACATCATTAGTGGTTGGAGGTGTTACAAGAGAGTTAATGGTCGGCTCGCCAATTTGTTTACGACTCCTAAGTGTGATAGCTTTACAATGCTCTCTCCCCTTCAGATTGGGATTCTCCATATCACTAGGGAGTGTGCCTGATGATTGAGTACTTAGATTTAAAGCAATTTTTCCTAATTGTGCTTCCAATGCCCGAATGGTGGAAGAATTACCTTGCACAATAGCTTCTATACGAGTGATATACTCTCGCAATAAAGTTTCAAGTGCTGCTAACAGATCAGTCGGGGAAGCTTTTATGTACTGTTGTTGCCTATGTCCTTGAACATTATGATTTTGCACTGCAGATTGTTGTGGCTACATCAGATTCTGATGTGATTGCATCTGGCTTTATTGTGGATGCATCTGAGTCTGCTGATTATAATTCTGCTGTTGTGGATTGTAACTCCCTTGTCTTGGGTTATAATTACCCTAATTAGATGAATCCTATATCGAAATGTCGCAGTATTTTGTCCAACCTTCTGCCTTCCACAAGACTATTGATTGCATGCAAAATTATTATAAGAGTTGTCATAGGAATTACCGCGAATGTTATTGACATAGAAAGCAATTTCTGCATGTTGTGGACAGTCTTCATAGTTATGGTTGTCACCGTAAATCTCACAACAAAATGTAGGCATATCAACTTGTTGAGCAACTTGTATAGGTGCAACTTCACTAGTGCCCTTCATATTTTTTTATCATATTCATGAGAGAAGAAACTTGAGCACTAAGTGCAGATATTATGTCCAATTCAACAACTCTCGGATTAGCTTTTACTTGTGTAGCTCTAGAGATAGGGTACTGATAATCATTTTGAGCAATTATCTAAAGAATTCGAACAGCTTCACCATAAGTACAATCCAATAAAGGTCCGTTAGATGATGTGTCGACGAGATTTCTTATTTGTGAATTCAGCTTATTGTAGAAAATTTCAATCTGTGTTTCCTGTTGAATGTCGTGTATGGGGCAATGTCGAAGCAAAGATTTATAACGTTCCCATGTGGTGTGTAAATTCTTATCATCCAGCTGATGATAAGCTGTAATATCATTTTGGAGACGAGCATTCATTGTCTGCGGATTAAAGCGCAAAACAAAATGTGTTGCGAGTACATTACATGAAGTAATTGAACTTGCAAGTAGCCTAAAGAACTAGGTATGAGCTCTTCATTGCAACGAATAAGGAAATAACTACATATTCAAAGAGTCATCAGGAATGTCTTGTTGACTAAATGAAGCACAAATCAATAGAAACAATTTAAGATGCTTCCGGCGCAGCTTCGTGTGGCAGCCCAGCATATTGCCCATTAGAATTCAACATTTGGAACATTACTAGCGTGAGTTCAAAATTTCCAGCTTTGATTGCTGGCCTAACAACTCCAGGTTGCAAATCATCTAAAACATGTCCGACAAAATCTCGTATCGTCTTATTTTTTATTTGATCTTCTTGTGGCAATGGTGGATTATTAACATTTTGTGGCTGTATTGGAGGTATGGTTGCATTGGTTCCTAGTAAAGCCATATTTCTTTGTTCTTAACGTCTCTTTCGAATAATTCTTTCTATTTTTGGGTCCAAACCAACAATAAACTCCAAATTGCTTCGGGTCATAAAATACCTAAAATAAAATGTGAAAATAGCAACAAAAAAAAACAAGTTAGTAACAACTAAATGTTAGATAATAAACATAAAATGCAAAAGCATAAATAAAGATCAAACAAATGCCATCCTTGGCAATGGTGCCAAAACTTGATTGGATGTAAACGTCACAGAAATAATGTGCAAGCGTACACTGTCGATGCAAGTATAGTAGACAGATGTGAATCTATCGGATATGATCCCACGAGGATAGATGTTTGTTTTCTATTAATGTCAATGCAATGAATAAGTAAATGTGACAAAATTGTAAGAGTGATCGTCGAAGTAATAATGTGAAATTAAAGACGAAATTTAATTATAATGAAACGGGGTCCTCAATGTGAATAGTCAGCAGAATACTAAGTGTGACTCACAAGGTTTTAAAGAATAGGTGATTGTCGCTGCAATAAGGTACAATGAATTTCTTACCAAACTTGGCTTCTCTATTCGATCTAAGACTTAAATATGCACACTAACCACACATCCGATGTTGGTAATGCAACACATTCAAGAACGAGGGATTAAAGTCCTTCAATCCCCAAGCAACTTTCGTTATCTTGCTTGTTAGTTTAAACTATCGTTGCACCTTCCAGTGACAGTGACTGCAATAACACTTCCGTGGTCAAAGCATTCAAACCTAAAGATTAAACAATAAATGCAAGCTTGGATAAAATATCATTTAGTCTAGAAATCAAGTGTACTTCCATACAAACATGAAATAAATATTAATCACCAGCATTTAAGAAAATAAATGTAAAAGAACAAATGGAGAATACTATTTTTAGGCTACTAGACTTTCTCACTTACTTCTCTCTTACGTCACAATTATGGGCTCCTCGTCAAGAGCAAATTTCCCTCATTCTTCACGTCAGTTCGCCCTTTAGAGGTTTAAGCTTCCACGGCCGCAAGCTTCAAGAATGGATTCATGAAGAATAAACACCAGTAGAAGACCCCTTTCTCTCTCTCCTCATAAGTATTTATCTTCAGCTAAATAGTATAGGTGTCCTTTCCTCCAAATCTAGCAATCTCTAGCCCTACTAGTTAGCTACACCGAACTGGACAGCTCACGTATCTCTAGTTTTTATCCAGAAAATTGTCAGATGTGGCGATAATTCTGGGCGCAATTTTAGACAAGCTCATACAGTGACAACTCTAAACATGTTCATGCAGCGATAATTCTGGTCAAGTTTCTGAAACGACAATTCTAGACATGCTCATGCAGTGACAACTCTGGACATGTTTCTGCAGTGACAATTCTAGACATGCTCATGTAGCGACATTAGTAGTAAAATATAACAAAATTAAGGGCAACTAGGCTAAGGTCCATTGAGTTAGAAAATGCAATAAGCTAAACTAGAAAATGCTAAAATATGTGCTAAGGATGACTAAATGGGAACAACTTAAACAATAAGTAAGGAAAAATCAATGGTTCTTTCTAGTACTATCAGACACACTAAGACCTGTGTCGTGACAAAGTAGGCAATCCCTTGACGCTTTACTGCTGATCTCATTATTGCAACATAGGGCTCTCCATGTCATGACGAAGTGGTTAGTATCGCTGTGGCTCAACTACTATTAGTCTCCTGTTCACTCACGAAGTGGGTTAGCTACTCATTTGGCCTTAAAATCAATAAATTAACTTTTTTAGCGCAATTTATTCAAAATACAAAACTTACTAAAAATTCATATAATATAAGGAAAGTTACTGGATTCCAAGCTCATCAAATGTGAAAACAAGTTCAATCTGCTAGATATGAAACCGGTAGATCACTTAGGATAGGTATGAAGTTCAAAAGAATAGTAAGCACAAAAAGGTTACAAACACAAAAATAATTTTGCACATTGTATTATTCCCTATTCTTCCGTTTTAGCATCCCGTTTCCCTCTCACCGCCTTATTTCTCCTTCTCTCTCCTTCCTTATCTCTCCAATTGGAAATCTTAATATGGTCTAATCCCTTCAAGTAGCCTACTAGTACTTCATATTGTTGAACAAGTTTTTCTTTTTGACTTTTTGTGACTTTGTCAATTTTCATACTTTTTCTCACTCAAGATTTTTCTTTGTTTATTTCTACTCATCTTTTCTTTTCTTTTAGATTTTTTTCTTGTTTCATATTTATGACAATTTTAAAGTTCATATTCCACATTGATTTTCCTATTTCACTCTTATTTTACAAACTTTCACCTTGATGTGTCTACTTACCCTCAATACATATGGCCATACGTCTATAATCGTGCAAATTAGGACCAAAGAAAAGAGTAAATACAAATTGACTTTTCTAGGCTTTATGGTTTGTAATGTGGTTCATCAAGAAGGGTTAATATGCTCAATTATGGGTACTAAATGGCAAAGTTAGAATAAGGTTTCTTTTTGGTTCTAAGTGTATACAAACAATGCCTTAGGTCATCCCTAAACATCTTAATATGCATAAACACCAATTTTATCACACAATCCCATAAGTATTATTTATCATATATACTAGCATGTTTGTTTCCTCATATTAATCACATCATTTGGTACACATAATATCTTTTCTCCTATTGCATACAAGCTCCTAACCAATCACTTTTATTTCTACAAGCTCAATCACATTTGCTAGCATTAGAAAAGACCATTAATTTCTCCTTATTTAGAGTATAATTTGTTCCCTTTGTACCATGTTTAGCATGCATTTTCAGCATTTTATATTTAATAATTGCATTTTCTAAGTTAGTGATGTTTGGTGTAATTTTCTTTCATTTTATTACACTTATGCTACTAATGTCACTACATTTAGTGTCAGCATTGCGTCCTGAGATGTCAGTGCAGGGTCTATCTTAAAAGATCAAAGCAGGAAAGTGTTCAAAGCTGTCGCCGTAATTTTAATCCAGAATTGCGCCCAAACATGTCACCACATGAGCACTTCCAGATTGCATCGAGGATTTTATTGTGTGAACATGTTCAGAAGTACCAATGCGTGAGGATATCAAAGTTGTCGTAGCAAATTAAAATCTAAATTTGCGTCTAGAAATGTTACGACAACCTAGAATTGCCTATTGTATATACCTGATATGTGTGAGTGTACAGCTAGATTAACTAACTTGTACAGCTGTAAGGAAGTCAGATCTAAGAGAAGGAAACCTTTACTTGGCATTAAAGATAAATATTAAGGAGAGAGAGAAGAGTATGAGGATCTGGAAGCTAGTGACAAAATCAATTATGTTTCTCATTTTCTTCTTAAGTTTGCTTTCATGGCAGCTTAATTTCTTGGAGGGTGAACTGACTATGATGAGAAGGTAGTATCTGCTCCAGACAAGGAGTGATTCTAAGTGCGATGCAAGAGGATCATTAAGGAAGAGTTCTTGTAGGCTAGGAGTAGAATGATTCAACTTGGTCTTTATTTCCTCTTAAACGTTGATAAATTATGATGAACTTAATTGTGTATGGAAGTACCTTTTAATTTTAGATCTACTTTGATTTCTATTCAATTCTTCTTAGCTGTTTATTTTTGGATTTAATTTCTTGATCATGGAAGTGTTATTGTAGTTGTTGACACTAGAAAGTGCAGTGATAGACAACGGAAGTTGCTTGAGGCACGAAGGAATTCTGGCTACTTGTTCTTGAATGCAAAACATTACCGACACTAGAAGGTAATGTTAATGTGAGTATTTGGGTCTTTGATAAGCAGGGAAGTCAAAAATAGTGAGATCTCATTAAGCTTAATTGTAGCGACAATTTATCTATCATTTACCTTATGGTTACATTTAGTGATTGTTGACTTTTCAAGTCAGGGATCACCCCATTCCATCATCATTGTTTTACTTCTTTAATTTTCTTAAATTGCATTAACAAAATATCTTCAAACATTCATTACATTTCCTTATTAAATTGCTCTGACATATTGTATTACAGTTTTACAATATTTGCTCTGGTAGTTTTAATTCTTTTATTTGTGCAGTATTTGATTTAATTGCACTGACAATATTCCTTACAATACCTTTTATTGTAATTCTAATTGCTTCGAGAAATATAGCATAAACCGCCATCTCAGTGGAATCGATATCTGATAGTTAAACCTATCAACTATACTGGCATCGACAACTGTTCGCTTGCACAATTGCTATGACGTTCATAGTGAGATCAAGTTTTGGCGCCGTTATCGGGATGGCATTTGTTCGATGTTTATTTTTGTAGTTGAAGTTATTCTTTGTTTCCTGATTTTTATTTGTTACTAATTTGTTTTATTTTTGTTGACTCTTTTTCAATTTTTTAGGTGTTTTATGACCACTAGGAGAAATCTTGAAAAAATTATTGGCTTAGATCCGAAAATTGAAAGAACCATTCGAAGGAGAAGACAAGAACAAAGGAATATGGCTTTACCTGGAAATGATGCTATACCACAGTTGTCGCCACAAAATCTTGTCCCTCCAATACAGCCACAGAATTTAAACAACCCACCGCTGCCATAAGAAGAACAAATACAAAATAGAACAATTAGAGACTTTGTTGTTCATGTGTTAGATGACTTGCAACCAGGGGTTGTTAGACTAGCTATCCAAGCTAGGAATTTCGAGTTAAAATCAGTTATGTTTCAAATATTAATTCGAATGGGAAATATGTTGGTTTGCCTCATAAAGATGCAAGAGAGCATCTTAAATCTTTTCTGCTAATCTGTGCTTCTTTTAGTCAGCGTGGTGTTTCTGATAACGCCTTGAAGATGCAGCTGTTTCCTTATTCATTACAAGGAAGGGCTCGTACCTGGTTTCTTGGATTACCTACTGGATCTATTACATTGTGGAATGCACTTGTAACTCAATTTGTTTTACGGTTTAATCCACCCACGGTGAATGCTCAATTGAGGAATGATATTACTGCTTACCACCAGTTAGATGATGAGAATCTGCATACCACATGGGAGCTTTACGAAACCTTACTTAGACATTGTCCCATGCATGGAATCCAACAAGAAACTCAAATCGAAATTTTCTATAATGGATTAAATGCGCAAACAAGAAATCTTGTCTATGCATCTACAAACAGTCCTTTGTTGGATTGCACCTATGATGAAGTCGTGCGAATTTTGGAGAGAATCACGCAGAATGATTATCAATACCCAATTTCTCGAGTTGCTCAAGTAAAAACGAATCCTAGAGTTATTAAATTAGATGTCATATCAGCTTTAAGTGCACAAGTATCTTCGTTGGCTAACATGATTAAAAACATGAAGGGGACAAGTAATGTTGCTCCCATTCAAGTTGGCCAGCAAATGGATGTCCCGACATTTTTTTGTAAAATTTACGGTGACAATCATAGCTACGAGGATTGTCCGCAGCATGCAGAAAATGCGTTTTATGTCAATAACATTAGAGGAAATTCGTATGACAACTCTTATAACAGTTCAACCAGGAATCAACAACCTTGGGGGAATCAAAATGCTTCGACATTTCGATATGGAAATTCCTCAAGTCAAGGAAATTTTCGACAAGGGAGTTACAATCAGCAGTAAAATTACAATCACAATCCTCAGGTGTAGGCATATCATGATCAGATACGGTCACATGCTCAGATGCAATCACATGCTCGTATGTAGCCACAGCACATTGCAATGCGAAATATAAATATGCAAGGACTGTATTAACAACAACAACAACATTACTCTCAACCGGGAGCAGATCCTTTAGCTGCCCTTGAAGCTTTGATGCGTAAGCATATTACAAGAACTGAAGCTATTGTGCAAGGTAATTCTTCTTCCATCTGAGCGTTGGAAGCACAAGTAGGACAGCTAGCTTCTAATATGAGCGTGAGACCACCAGGTGCTTTACCTAGTGATATTGAAAATCCAACTTAAAAAGGGAAAGAGCATTGCAAAGCCATTACTCTTTGGAGTAGAAAGCAAATTGTTGAACAAAGCAACAATTCCAATACAGCATCTGTCGACGCACATGAAAAGGAGCTAAATGAAAAGTTGTAGCCGAAGAAGAAGAAATAGAGCTAAATGAAAAGGAGTCACCAGTAATTACACCCATGCCGACCATTTGACCTACAAAATTGTCGACGTAATTGCCAATGTCGACGCAACCGGTTGACCCGCAACAACCTAATATTTCAATACCTTTGTCATTTCCACAAAGATTTAAGGAGAAAGAAAATGACAAAGAATATCAAACGTCTTTGGCCACCTTGAAACAATTACATGTTAATATACCTCTTGTTGATGCTCTTGTGCAGATTCCTAGTTATGGGAAATTTATGAAGGAGCTTTTATCCAAGAAAAAGAAGTTGACTAATATCAAGACAATTGCACTCACAGAAGGTTGCAGCACTGTACTGACAAATAAATTGCCACCCTAGATGAAAGATCCTGGCAGTTTTAGAATTCCATGCTCCATTGGAAATCATTATTTAGGTAAAGCTCTCTGTGATCTAGTAGCAAGTATCAACCTTATGCCCTTATCAATATTCCAAAAATTGGGAATTGGTTACATCAAACCCATTGCGATGACATTGTAGCTGGCAGATAGATCTTTAGCTCAACTTGAAGGACAAATCAAAGATGTTCTCATCCAAGTAGATAAATCTGTGTTCCGAGCAAATTTCGTTATTCTTGATTGTGAAGCTGATAAGGAGGTACCCATAATTTTGGGACGCCAATTTCTTGCTACGGGTCGCACTCTTATAGATGTATTCAAGGGAGAGTTAATCATGAGACACAATGATGAACACGTTACCTTCAGTGTCTTTGAAGCAACTCCCTACAGGAATAAAGAGCAATGTCACCATATTGATGTACTGGACGAAGTAATTGCGGAAGAATTTAATGAATGAAGTACAACAACCTTAGAAGAACTTGCAGTGACATCTGAAGACAATTTCCTACTTGATTGCAACCACAAGGTTGAAGCAAATATTGTTGAGCTTCAACATGGTTAGCAAATGGAATCCTTAGATCTGACCAATAGAACGATCCCTGTATTTAAGCCGTCTATTAAAGAAGCTCTAACTTTGGAGTTGAAACCATTGCTAACACATTTACAATATGTTTTCCTTGGTGATAATGATACCCTGCCAGTAATTATCTCTACAAATATCAACGAAAGTCAAGAAGAGAAATTAATCGTAATACTGAAGCAACACAAGCATGCCATCGCTTGGAGCATTGTGGATATCACAAGCATTAGTCTCTCTTTCTGCATGCACAAGATAAGGTTGGAGGATAAGGGAGCATTGATGACGTTGCAATTTTAATTATTCATGTTTATGAATTGTCGACGCAATATTCTGTCAATTGAATGTGATTCATTCATTGGGATTTTAGATGATTCAAGTTGCTAGAATGATTATTGCCTTGATAAATTTTTTGTATAACTTTTCTAGTTTCTGTTTTACTTGAGGACAAGTAAAAACTGAAGTTTGAGGGTGTTATAGTACTTGAAAGAACCATGGATTTATTCTTACTTATTGTTTAAGTTGTTCCCATTTGGTCATCCTTAGCATACATCTTTAACATTTTTTATTTTGTTATTGCATTTTCTAACTTAATGAAACTCAGCCTAATTGCCTTTGAATTTATAATATTTTTAATACTGATGTCGCTGCATTAGCATGTTTAGCATTGCGCCTAGAATTGTCGCTGCAGGAACTTGTTTAGAATTATCACTACGTAAATATGTCCAGAGTTGTCGCTGCATAAGCAGGTCCAGAATTACGCCCAAAACTGTCGTAGCATCTGACAGTTGTCTGGTTAACACACCAGAAATACATGAGTTGTATAGTTGGTGTAACTAACTAGTACGACCAGAGATTGCTAGATTCGGAGGGAAGGACACCTGTACTATTCAGGTGCAGTTAAATACTAATGAGATGGAGAGAGAAAGGGTCTTCTTTCGAATTGATTTGTTTCTTGAATCCAATTTTGAAGCTTGCATCCATGGCAGCTTAACTTTCTTAAGGGCGACTTGACGCGAAGGAGGAGGCAGATCTGCTCCTGACGAGGAGCTCCTAAGGGCGATACAAGAGGAGAGTAAGGGAGTAAGTTATGTAGCCTAGGAATAGTATTCTCCATTTATTCTTTTATTTCTCTTTCTTAAATGCTGGTGATTCATGTTATTTCAAGTTTGTATGAAAGTACATTGATATTTAGACTAAATGATATATTATTCAAGCTTGTCGTTACAATTTAATCTTTGGGTTTGAATGTTTTGATCACGGAAGTGTTACTATAGTCACGGACCCCATTTCACTATTATTCATTTGATCTTTAGTTTTACATTATTGCTTCGACAATCAATCTAACAATTTTATTGCATTTAGTTATTCATTCCATCGACAATTATAGGCAACAAACATCCATCCTCGTGGGATCGATATTCGACAGACTCACATCTATCTACTATACTTGCTTCGACAGTGTACGCTTGCACAATATTTGCTGTGACATTCAGAGCGCGATCAACTTGCTATGCCGAAGGAAGATCGAGAGATCCAACTGGGGTAGTGACTAGTTGATTGGAGGAAAATCCCTAAAATCCAACCATTGAGGAACTTATACGGAAACGACCTAATATCCCCAAAGTCGTTTATAAGGATTTTTACATCTCAAACCTTTGCTTTTATATTCTATTTTTTTATCTTTTATTTTATGCTCTTTACAACAAACTCTTTGATTTCTATTCATACTATAAACACTAAAATAATTAGTAATTAATTTTATTCTTTGTAGAGATTTTATTTACTATCGCTTTACGCCTCCTTTGGGTACAATCCTCGAAATACTACCAAGTGTTCCGTTGTAACACACTATATTTACAACCTAACCTGTATACTTGCGAAAAGTCTAAATTTATGCCGAACGGGAGTATTTTCGTGGGTGATCAAGTTGTTAGCGCTGTTGCCGAGGAGGCAACGCTTTAGTAAATTTTATTCTTCTTTTGTTAATAAAATTAGGAAAATTTTAGGATATAGTTACGATTTAACCATACTAACAATTCTCTAATTTTTTTCATATCAACTACTTTTAATCAACATTCCCATGACATTTTTTTAGGCCATGAATTATTACAATTATAGGTGGTCAAATGAGAGGTACAATTACAACAATGGCATCTACGAGGATGGATATTACAAATATTAGGAGATCATGGAAAATAAAAAATTATTCATGATGAAACGGAGCCAACACGAAAATGAAGCTTCAACACACCAGTGGAGTAATAATCAAGATGAGCCTCCTTCTGATTTGGCTAAAACCACCTCTAAGGTTGCATCAAGAATGTTAGACCAAATGGAATAGGTAATGAAAATGCTCCAAGGTATATCTAAGGCGCTACTCTTAAGGGAAGAGGTTGTGCATGATATTCCCAACTTTGATCCAGAGGAATTTGAATCAAGCTATGATGAGAATTGTGGTTAGATTGAATTTGATCTCGTAATTAAAGATCATGAGGAGGAGATTGAACATATTCTGAGCATCGAAAACGAGCCTCAATTTAATGATGAATCGCTTCCTTTGAATAATTATGATGACCTTGACTTGAAAAATGTGGGTCTTCAATTAATAACTACTAACGACAGAGATACAAAAGAGAAGTTGGAAATTTAAGAATCCATAAATCAAGGGCTTAACCTTGGAAGGGAGATAACTATGATATGCAACGCCTTTGTTTTGAAACAAATTCCCAGAGAAATCAACGATATAGGGGCTTTTCATATGCTTTAGATAACCTATAAGATTTTCATTTATGAGCCGTTACCTCACTTTTCAGATGTCAAAGTAATTTATCCCTCATTAAAAAGAGAAACAAATTCGTAGGGAGTTCAAACCCTTCAACAATTTTAAGAGCCATTCACAGAGACACTATTCAAGGCCATAGGGATATGTTGGAGATTGGTATATAATGCAACTGAAATAGATGAACTAACCATTAAGATGGAGCTTAAACCGATCATTAATGAGAGTGTAGAAGAGCCCATACACTTTTTGGCCATAATAGAGAAGGTGCCAACCGAAGAAGTCAGGGAGTTTGATTCATTCTCATTTGACAACAATAGCAAGGTTCAAGCGGCCAAAACTTCATAAGGTATGGAAGGAAGTATGCTTGAGGCAATAATACCCTGAAAAATGATTTGGGGTTGGCTCAAATTTGCTACCAAATGGCTTTTAATGTGGATGTCACATTGGTCGAAAATAAGGCAACATCATTGGATTCGATCGAAGAGGTTGGTTTATATATATCGACAATGGAACAAAAGATGAATCAAAGTGTTAAGAACCTGTTGAAAGTTCTTCTACGGTGGCAAAATGGATCGTCTCGATTTTTAAAGAACTTCTATTCCCTAATTTAATCATTTATTTTATTAATTTTAATTGAGTTTAATTTTTCTCCTTTAGTAATTAATAGGAAACAAAGGTGTATTGCAATACACCATCTTTTGTGTCACAACACAGGTCCCAGAATTGAGGAAAAACAGGACTGATGCCGATGTCGCGACATAGCCTTCTCCATGTTGCGATAGAGAGAACAGGTTAGGTGACTTTCAGAACTGAGGAGGATGTCATGACGATGCCTCAAGCATGTCGCAACAAAGAGGAATGGAAATTTAGGCCAGACATTAGTATCCCACTTCATTTAATCAAGCTATCATTTTTCCTAAGGCCAAGATGTGTTTTAAATTTATTTGCACACGTATGATACTATCTTTAAATATTTCTAATGTTAATGCTTTTTGAGCAGTGTTATTATTTGCAATTTTGCAGAAAAAGCAGGTATGTTTAGGAAAATGGATCCACCAAAATATGAGTCGTTGTGTAGGAAGCCAAAAGGTAGGGATTTTCTTTCCTCACTTAATCACGACTTTGTGTAGGAAGATAGGATTGCCCATGATATCCACTTAACAAACATTGAAGCCATCGAAGAGTGTTATCGGTGACACCCTCTTCCAACAATATGGGGAGCTTTGTGCTAAACAACTAAAAGAGGGGCAGAAGAAATCACGAGATTCGACTCCTACACCAACATCCACACAAAGGATGATGAGGCGGTGGATGGGGAACATAATGAGGAAGAACCAGAAGATGAGGATGATAGTGATGATGAGGAGAATGAGATGGACGAGGAGGAATAAAGTGTTTTTGGATTTTTAAAGACTTGTATTTTTGGGATTATTCTTTTTAAGACTTATATAATTTGTAAGAGTAAAATTAGAATTTATTTTTGTATATATGTTTTAATTCTTTTTGTAGGAACCCCATATTATTGAGACACAACAATTTTGAGCATTCACGCCAAAAGGAGAAGGATAACCACCATGAGAAGAAGAGGACCTTCACGATGAATCGGGTAACTTCTTTCCTTACTACTTATAGGGCTACACATTAAGGATAATGTCTTTTCTAAAGTGTGGGGGTAACATCGGAACTTTTGGCATATAGTTTTCATTTTTAATTTATATTTGTCTTTTGATGTGTGCTTGAGCTTGTAGAAATACAAGTGATTGGTTAGGAGCATGTATAATAGGTTGATTGTATTTGTAGATAAATTTGGCATGATGATGAGGAATTTATAGTTTTTAAGCATGAAAATTTTGAGTTCTATAGGTTACATTAAGTGTAGATAGAAAGGTGTTATTAATACCAAGTGATGTGCATAATATGACAAAACGAGCATGCTAGTATATATGATAGATAACAATTTTGAGATTGTATGATTAAATTAATATTTATGCATATTGAGATGTTTATGGACTATCTAAGGAATTGTTTGGATACATCTAGAGCTAAAAAGCCAAAGTCTATTATGAATTTCCAATTAGTACCCATTTTTAAGTATTATGACCGTTCTTGATGAATTACACTACAAGCCTCAAAAACCTAAAAAGCTGATTTGTGTGTATTCTTTTCTTTGGTCCTATTTTGCATGAAAATAGATGTATGGTTGTATGTATTGAGGGTAGGTAGACACATTATGGTGGAGGTATAAAATAAAAGAGGGAAATAGGGAAATCTATATAATGTATGAACTTTAGCTTAGCCAAAAAGAAAAGAATAGTGAAAAAAAAAAAGATAAATACAAAACAGGAGAATCTTAAGTAAGGAAATGTATGGAAAGTGACAAGATCATAAAGTCACCAAAAAGAAAAAAATCTTACTCGAGAAACAAAGAAAAAAAAGTACTCATAGGCTAGCTAAGAGGATTGCTTTATATTGAGATTACTTAAAATTAGAGAGAAACGAAAGGAGAGAGAAGGATAAATAAGGGGGTGAGATGGAATGGGGCATTAAGGGGAAGAATAGGGAACAATACAATGTGCCAAACTATTTTCGTGTTTGTAACACTTTTATGCTTATCTGTTCTTTGAATGACATAGCTATCCTAAGCCTCAACAAGTTAGAAGCCGAAAAGCCCTATGTGACTTAAACAAACTCTATGCATGAATAAATATGCCAAATTTATGATCCCATTATAGCTATCTGTATTGTACTAGGATAATTAATGTACTTGTACTAGGAATTGATGGATTTACATCGATAAAACCTTGATATTTCTATTTCCTATAACTTACTGAACTTATATTATTTCTAACTAAAAATAGTAAAATTACTCACTCATCATGTTAGAATTATTGAAAAATATATCACACTTAGGGTAGATGTTACAAACCTAATCTTTGTATGATACAGACTCAAGCTCCTCTATTATTCATTCTTTTATTGCTTTATTTTGCTGTTCTTGTTTTGTTTGCTTCAAGACAAGCAAAGACTTAAATGTGGGGGAGTTTGATCTGTCGGTTTTATACCAAGCAGATTGAACTAGTTTTCACACTTGAGGAGCTTGGAATTAGGCCTTTTATTTATAATTCTATAGGATTTTACTTAGTTTTTACCTTTGAATAAATTCTGAAAACCAAGTGCTAAAAAGTTACTTTATTGTCTTTAAGGCCGATTGAGGCCTAAAAGTTGGCTAACGTACTTTGTGAGTGTGTAGGAAACCATTAGAAGGTGTACCATATAAAAAATCAAAACTATGTCACAACACGGGACAATAGACGTCGAAACAAAGTGGCCAGAATGAAGAAATCATGAATCTTCCTTCTTGGTTGCAACATAGCATGTCTATGTTGCAAGCAACCCCCTATGTCGCGACCTAGCATGTCTACGTCGCGACCAACCCTAAAGATATCTACAAAAAATTACACTGAGTACTATGTCACGACATAGGACCTGATATGTCACGACATCGACCCATGGACGCAGATTTTACACCAAATGAAGGGCTTTTTGGTTTTACAATGACCACTTAAACACGGGGAACGAAAACTAACCTAGGGTTGAGGAAAACGGTCATCCAAGACTATAAATAGGGGCTTTAGCACTAGGGCTGACACACCATTAATTAGATTTTAGTTTTTAAGTTTTACTTTATATTTTTTGGTTTTGAAACTAAATTGTAGAAACTCGTGTAAACGATCGAGGAGTTTTTCCCGATAGATCGCTAAATACAATTTTAGTTTTTTTTCATTCTCTTCTTCAATTATATGTTTAAATATATTGTTTTATTCATGATCAAAGAAACCATGAGGAACTAATTCCATTTTGGGGAATTAAGGAGTGGACGTATGAATAATTAATTTTTGTTTTACAAGGATTTTACCTTTCGGATCAACTGTTTGGGAAAGGAAGAACATCGAACAAACACTAGGCCTAACAACCCTAGAAAGTCATCTAGGTGGGAATGAACCCAAAATTGGTATTGCCCATCTGTGAACACCGTTTGCCTAAATCGGTTTAGATTGTGACATATAGCGATAAGTAATCTCTATCGACTTGCTATGCCAATGAAAGATCGAGAGATCCAACTAGGGTAGTGACTGGTTGATTAGAGGAAAATCCCCAAAACCTAACAAGTGAGGAACTCCTATGGAAAAGACCTAATATCCCCAAAGCCAATTATAAGGATTTCTACATCTCAAACCTTTGATTTTATTTTCTATTTTGTTTTATCTTTTATTTTATGCTCTTTACAACAAACTCTTTTAATTCTCTCCATACTATAAACCCTAAAATAATTACTAATTAATTTTATTCATTGCAGGGATTTTATTTACTATAGCTTTACGCTTCCTTCGGGTACGATGCTCAGAACACTATCAAGTGTTCCGTTGTAACACTATATTTACAACCTGACCCGTATACTTGCAAAAAGCCTAAATCTACACCGAACGGTAGTACGTTCGAGGCCGGTCACCAGGCGTTGTCGCGACACACTATGCTTGTGTCGTGACATAAAAGGCAACTTCAGAATTCTGCAGTTCTGATCCCTAGGTTGCAACATAGATTGTTTCTACTGATCAACTTCTTTATTGTTCATCTTCTAAAAATCTCCTGCACACTCACAAAGTCTGTTAGCCAACCTTTAGGCCTCACTCAGCCCTAAATTCAATAAAAGACACCTTTTTACACTTTTTACCCATTTTAATCAACTTATGAAAAATAAAATAAATCCTAAATAAACCTATGGAAAATGCTTGATTTCAAGCTCCTAAAGTGCAAAAACTAGTTTAATATGCTAGGTCAAATTACAACAGATCAAAATCCCCCACACTTAAGTCATTTCTTGTGATCAAGCAAAAAAAAACAATGAAAAGAAAACATATAAGCTTGAGCATATATCATACAAGGATTAGGTTCGCAACATCTACCTTAGGCATTTTATAACCTCAAACAATTTCAGCATGATGAACAAGTAATATTACAATTTTTTATTTAAAACAACTAAGTTCATTAAGTTAAAAAACATATTATTGGTATAATTCCATTAGTGACTAATATAAGTATTTTAATTATCCTAGTACAATACAAATAGCTGTATTGGAACTGTATAATGTCATATTCATTCATGCATAGATCTATTTAGGTCACATAAGTCTTTCCAACTTGTAACGTTCTGAGGCTTAGTGACCACCCCCGAACGTACTCCCGTTCGGTGTAGATTTAGACTATACAGGTTAGATTGTAAATATAATGTGTTACAGTGGAACACTTGGTAGTATTCCGAGGGTCGTACCCAAAGGAGGCGTAAGGCGATAATAAACCCTACAAAGAATAAAAGCAATTAGTACTTATTCTAGGGTTTATAGTACGAAGAAAAATAAAAGTGTTGGTTCATGAACAACATAAAATAAAAGAGAAAATAAAAAGTAAATAATTGAGATGTATAGATTCTTATAAAGGACTTTAGGGAGTTTAGGTATTCTCCGTATGAGTTATTCAATTATTGAGTTTTGGGTATTTTCCTCCAATCAACTAGTCACTACCCTATTTGGATCTCTCAATCTTTCGTCGGCATAGCAAGTCGATAGAGATTACTTATCGCTAGATATCAGAATCTAAATCGATTTGGGGAAAAGTTGTTCACGGATAGGTAATACCAATTTTGAGTTCATTCCCACCTAGATAACTATCTAAGGTTGTCAAGCCTAGTGTTTGTTCGATGTTCTTCCTTTCCCAAACAACTGATCCAAAAGATAAAATCCCTATAAAACAACAATTAATTATTCATATGTCCACTCCTTAATTCCCCAAATTGGAATTAGTTCCTCATGGTTTCTTTGATCATCATTAAAACAATATTTGAAAACATATAATTGAAAAAGAGAATGAAAGAGAAGCTAAAATTGTATTAGCGATTTGACGAGAGAAATTCCTCGAAAGTTTATGCAAGTTTCTTCAATCTTCTTTCAAGCAGAAATATAAAAACAAAACTAAAAACTAATATCTAATGAATAGTATCTAAATCCTAGTGTTAAAAGCCCTATTTATAGCTTTTGGCCGGCCATTTTCATCAACCCTAGGTTAGCTACCGTCCTTCGTGCTTAAGTTGCATTGTGAAGATGAAAACACCCCTTGATTGATGCAGAGTTAAAATTTGGGGTCGATGTCACTTCACACCAAGACTTGTGTCGCGACAAAGCCGACAGTCCCTTGATTCTTCGCTGCTGAGCCCTTTGTTGCACAATTTATTCAGAAGACAAAACTAACTAAAAATTCATAAAATATAAGGAAAATTACTTGATTCCAAGCTCATCAAATGTGAAAACAAGTTCAATCTGTCAGGTACGAAACTGATAGATCAAACTCCCCTACAATTAAGTCTTTGCTTTTCCTGAAGCGAACAAGAAAACAAACCAAATAATGAAGAAAACAAAAAGAAGAAAGATAAGTGAACTTGAGACTGTATCATACAAAGATTAGGTTCTTAACATCTATTCTAGGCTTTATGCATCTTTTGATAATCTTAACATGATAATTGAACAACTTTACTATTTTTAAGTAGGAAAAATCTAAGTTCAGTAGGTTACAAGCAATACAAATATTAAAGTTCTATTGATATAACTCCATCAATGCCTAACATAAGTACTTTGATTATCCTAGTACAATACAAACAATTATAATGAGATTATGCAATTTCTACATCTATCCATATATAGAGTTGTTTAGGTCACATAGGGCTTTTTCGACTTGTAATGTGTTGAGGTTTAGGACAAGTAAGCTTTTCAAAGATCAGCTAAGCACAAAAGAGGTTACAAAACACGAAAATAGTTTGGCACAGTGTATTGTTCCTTATTATCCCCCATTATGTCCTACTCCATCTCACCTCCTTATTTCTCCTTTGCTCACCTTCCTTATCTCTCCATTTTTAGGAAACCAATCTAAATTAATCCTTTTAGCTAGCCAATGAGTACATCATTTTCTTTGGTTTTTAAGTAAGACTTCTTTTTATTTACTACTTTTTGGTGACTTGATGATTTTTGCCACACCTCACATAATTTTTTGTCACTCAAAAGTCTTTCTTTTTTGTTTCTACTCATTTTCTTTTTGCTTTTTCACTATTTTTCTCTTCTTCGATGATCGCATTATGAATGTCACAGCAATTATGTGCAAGTGGACACTGTCGATGCAAGTATAATAAACAAATGTAAGTCTGTCGGATATCGATCCCACGAGGATGGTGTTCTTGTTGCTTAAAATTGTCAAAGCAAATGAAATTAAAATAAGGAAAATTATTAGAAATAATGTCAATGCAATTAAGTCAAAACTGCACAAAGATTAGAATTAAATCTGTCAACACAAATACTATAAAATGTGACATAAAATGTCAAGGAAATCTAATAGAAAAATTAATTGAATAATTGAAGATGCTTTATGAATGTAAATTCAAAAAATTAAAAGAAGTAGATCAAGTGTAAAGAAATGGGGGATCCATGACTTGGCAAGTTGGCAGACACCAATTGTGACTACAAGGTAACTAGTAGATGAATTGTTGCCATAATTAAGCTCCAATGAAATCTCATTACTATCAACTTCTCTGTTTAGCAAAGACCCAACCACTCACAATTACCACATCTTCCAGTGCTGGTAATGCTTTGCACTTGGGAACAACTGGCTAGAATTCCTTCTTGCCTCAAGCAACTTCCGTTGTCTTGCTTGTTAATCTAACTTTGTCATCGTACCTTCTAGTAACTGTGACTGCAATTGCACTTCTGTGGTCAAAAAAATTAAATCCATAGATAAAAAGATGAGAAGAATTTAGGGGAAATCAAAAATAGATCTAACATTAATAGGTATTTCCATGCACAATTAAAGTCAACAGAATTCATCAACATTCAAGAGGAATAAAAGAAGAAATTGAAGCGTGCTATTCCTAGTCTACTAGAATCCTTTTGTAATTACTCCTCTTGCATCGCACATAGGCACTCCTCGTCAGAAGTAGTTGCCTTCTCGTCACGTCAGATCACCCTCCTGGGAAGTTAAGCTTCTATGGAAGCTCACTTTAAAAGAGAATAAGAAAATATAGAATTAATTTCTTCACTAGCTTGATGATGATCTTCTCTCTCTCCCCTCTATTTATAATCATTAGAATGTACAGATTTCTTCCCCTTCTCAAATCTAACTCTCTTTTACAGCTGTACAAGTTGGTTATTTCCAGCTATACACTCACGTAGATCTGGTTTGTGCATTAGGTAGTTGCAGGTTATCGCGACATTGCTGGACGCAAATTAAGATTTTTATTTGCTGCGATAACTTTGACATTCTCTTGTGTTGGTGCTTCTGAATATGTTAGCAGCATAAAGCCCCTGGTGTAATGTAGAAATATTCATGTGGTGACATATTTGGCTGTAATTTTACACCAAACTAGTGGCGAAAACTCTAAATGCTTTCTTGCTCTGATCTTCTAAGGTGGATTCCCGCGCTGACAACTTTTGACGCAAAACTGATACTAAATGCAGCGACATTAGTAGCACAAATGAGATAAAATGAAAGAAAGTAATACCATACAACACTGATTTAGAAAATGAAAATACTAAGTTTAAAATGTTGAAAATGAATGCTAAATGTAATACAAAGGAGACAAAAGTATACACTAATCAAAGAGATTTTAATGGTCATTTCTAATGCCATCACACCCCCAAACTTGTGTTTTTACTTATCCTCAGGTAAATGAAAGCTAGCAAAGTCATATCAAATTTCTTGTCACCGTAATAATTATTCTAGCAACTTAAATTCTCTGAGATCCTAATGTATAAATTACCTTCATATGATAGAACATTGCACCGACAATTTGTAGGCATGAATAATCAACACTGCAACTTCACTAATGCTAGAATCATGCTTTAAATCTTAAATCTTCTTAACCAATACAACATTTATTGTCATAGACATATATATATTTTTTATCAACGCACCCACATTGGAGTGTTTTTTATTAGTATATATCATTATATACATAGCTACAAATGGTAAGTTAATTCATGATTCAAATAATAATACTACTCATTCATTACTATTGCAATTTCAATTATTCATCCAAAAATAGAAGGATACAACATTCAATCACATTCATCCAATTCATACATTATCATCTCACATAATTCAAGAATTAAGCATCAAATGAAAAATTATGGTCACATTTTTCATAACTTTGCATACTTTCATTCAACTAAAAAAAGACAAATAAATTTCTAAACTTGTGGGTGCAATTGCATTTCCATTCCATACACATTTCTCCCCCTAAACTTAGCGTCTGCATTATCCCCAATGCACTGGCAATACTATACAAAATATATGGAAATGCAATTACAATGCAAAATGCTTTAACAAATAAAATGCAGAGACAAGTAAACTGCAATGACAACTAAATGAAATGTATGTAACTAAACGAAGTACTGAAAAATAAAAAAAACTAACTCAGTGTGTTGCAGCCGAGGATGTGGCTGCTTTGGACTTTTTCTTCTTTTTGGGATGCTCCTCTTTGTGCTGCTTTTTGTCGTTGCGCTTGCGCTTTTCTTCTTTGGGTCAATCGGTGCGGTGGATTGCTCCTCCATGGTTGGTTGGATATTGGCTTCATCGACAGTAACATCCAACGGATGAATCTCAGCAAGTGGTGCCACATATGGCACAATAGCCAGAGGATTAGAATCTTTATTGTTGGATGTTACGACCTAGACTTGGCTCTCCCTAAATGGTGCCAGGTTTTCAACAAAATCTCCCACACTAGCAGCTGCGGAGACAAATTCCTCAAATAAATTTGTCGGCACAAAATCTTCTTCATTGTCTTTTTCCTTTCCTTTTCTTCTTTTCTTCTCTTCTTTCTTCTTCTCTTTTCTTTTCTTCCTCTTTAACACCCACAGAGGCAATGGTCGTGTGCTCCTCCTCTGTAGTAGTAGCTTCTCTTTCTGCCATATTGGCCCCCAAACTATTTAAAAATTTGTCCTCAAAAAGGCTGGCAATATTGCGGAGACAGTCCTCCACATCCCTAAAATGCATTACTTGGTCCTCATCATAAAAAATGTGGACCATTTGGGGAGAGTGGACAGACTGAGTTTTCCCTTTCAAAGCAGTGTGCTCAGTAGATGGTGTTGCCTCCCTGATGATAGGTGAAAACATAGGGAATTCTAGTAAGGGATGCTTGCTCAAGCTGCTTAATGTGCTGACAATGGTAGTATTCCATGCCCTTGTATAAGTATAAAATAAGTTCTATGTATGCACCATCTCGATTGCACCAAAAATTTTGATTTGTTGGATGCTCATTCGGTCAACAAGTTGCTCAATTTCATTTAACTTCCTCTAAATTTGAGGATCTGTGGGCGCATGGGTTTGTTTTTTATTCTTTTTTGCCTTGCCTTTTTCCTTCTTCGATGGCACTTCCTTCACAATAGTGGTCTCCTACCCCCTCATCATTCTTTCTATCGAAACATCATTTATCGCGCTTTTGTTTTCCAAAAACTCTTCCTCTTCGTGAGGCACAATGCCCCTCTATTTACATAACAACATGATTAGAGAAGGGAAAGGCAAGATACTTGTTTGTTTGGCGGCATATTCAGTGATTTCCTAGTGAAGGATTGCCCTGACATCAATTCATCGGCCTTTGATAATAGAATGTATTAAGCACATTCTATCCAGCATAATAGTACTGCTGTGAGTGGATGGCAGGAGATGATAGTTTATGAAGTAAAACCATACCTTGCTCTAGACGGTGAGGTAATGATAGTGCATCATATAATTGTTCGGATTATTTTCAGTCCAAATAGCACCGTCGACGCATAAGTCATTCAACAGTACATCAGCACTTTCCTCTGTCAAGTCTCCAAAAACTTGGCCTGCTCGTCTTCTCCTTCAATAATGTGGAAGAGGGTATTGATATGGTGAGTGCCTCATGGGACCAGACCTTCATAGACGAAGATGAACTCCTGCTCTGGATTAACTAAGTTAGCATAAAATTCTCTTACCATGGAAAGGAGTACCCTCTCGGATGATCACAGAATTGCTCCTAACCTAAATGCGAAATCGTTCTAGCCACTTGTTTCCCTAACATCAGTAGTGGGGACAACTGAAATCCTTGCTCGGGATGGAAGTTTCGTTTTAGCATCATATTATGGAAACGATCCTTCATCATTTTCGTTAAGAACAAGACAGGCTTCTTGGATGGTCACTGGTTGTCGTTTCGGACTATCGCTATCGATGATTCAACAATTGATTTCGATGGGGTTTTAACACCAGGAGTTCTTGCCATATCTAAATGAGAGAAAGACAGTGAAGAATTTACAGAAAAAACTAAAAGTTGAAGAAAAGCAAGATTACAACAATAATGGCGGATGTGAGTGTGAAGACACAGTAGGCACAAATAGGGTATTTTATAGAAATGAAGGTGAAGAGGCGTGATGATTGCTACTGTCGTGAGAGTACATTATGACTACAACAAATAAATGTCAGGACACGGATCGTACTTTTTCGGATTAATCCAACAGTTGGGGATCAGGGTGAATCAACCAGCATGATTCTTTCCTGAAACGCTTTAATGAGTCAGCAATTAGATGCATTGACAAATCGTGCTTTCATGTGCGTCGACAAAAAGAGAACTTTAATTCCTACAAAAAGCTAAAGCAACGAATGAAAGGAAAATAAAAGACAAAAAGTAAATTGAAAAATTAAAATGAGATTTTAAGAAAATGTAACCAAGTTAATGGTCTCATTTTGTTCGTTAATGTCTGGGCTTAGGTAGTGCTTTAATCATTGGTCATTCACTTTGAATTGGTGCCCATCTTTTAAATCTCTGATTGTCACCGCACCATATGGAAAATACTTCGAAAACTTTGAAAGGGCCTGATCATCTGGAGCGTAATTTTCTTGGATGCAATTTTAAACATGAGTTAAATAAAAGCACTAATTTACCTGTGGAAAATTATCGCCACAAAATGATGTTGTCATGCCATCTCTTAGTTTTTTCCTTGTATGCATTGCATCAAATTTCTTCCAGTTCTGAAATGTCCAACAATCTTTTCAGCCCAACAATGTCATAGTCCATGTTCACTTGCTTGATTATCCACATGGCCTTATGTTCAAGTTCGATGAGCAAGTGACAAGATTTGCCAAACACCAGCTGATATGGCGACATCCCTAGCGGTGTTTTATATGAAGTGCGAAGCGCCCACAATGTGTCATTTAATCGCGAAGAGCAATCATGTCTAAATGGATTAACCACCATCTCAAGAATACCTTTTATTTGCCTATTAGATACTTCTGTTTGTCCATTTGATTGCGGATGATATGTGGTTTCCATGCGATGCTTCATACCATAACGTTTTAAAGCTGTTACCTCTTGATTACAATGGAAGTGAGTGCCTTGATCACTTATTAAAGCTTGAGGTGTGCCGAACAGTGTAAGAATATATGTGTGAAAAAATTTCAACACTGTCCGCGCATCATCCTGGGGAACAGCTAATGCTTCGATCCACTTTGAAACATAGTCAATAGTGACCAGAATATACACATTTCCAAAAGAATTTGGAAATGGTCCCATTAAGTCAATACCCCATACATAAAAGAGTTCAATCTCCATGATAGGCTGTTGTAACATCTCGTTGCGTCGAGATATTGATTCGATGCGCTGACATTTTTCATAATGATGAGCAAAATTGTGGGCATCTCAAAACAATGTCGACCAGTAAAATCCTGATTGAAGGACCTTTGCAGCAGTCCTAACACCACCAAAATGACCTCCATAGGGAGCCTCATAGCAATGCTTTAGGATAGATAGCATTTCTTCCTCAGGAACACAGCAACTGATAATATTGTCAGCCTATACCTTAAACAGGTATGGCTCATTCTAATGGTACTTCTAGCATCTCAAAGAAATCTAACCTTCCGGTGACTAGCCGCATTCAATGGTAGCTTCCCACAAACTAAATAATTGACCACATCTGCATACCATGGAGATACGTCGACAAAGAATAACTTTTCATCTAAAAATGCATCGACAATTTATGATTTATTCCCATCTTCACTTCCAGATTCCAGTCGAGACAAGTGGTTTGCTACCTGGTTTTTCGATCCTTTTCTATCTTTAATCTCAATATCAAATTCTTGTAATAATAGGATCCATCTAATCATCCTAGGTTTGGCATCTTTCTTGGCAAAAAGGTATCTTAAGGGAGAATGGTCAGTATAAACTGTAATTTTTGCACCGACAAGATACATGTGAAACTTGTCAAATGCAAAAACTACTGCTAGCAATTCTTTTTCCGTAGTTGTATAATAAACTTGTGCTTTAGTTAAAGTTTTGCTAGCATAATATATTGTATGAAATACCTTATCTTTGCGTTGTCCAAGTACAGTACCAAAGCATAGTCACTCACATCACACATCACTTCGAACGGTTGAGACCATTCAAGTGCGACGACAATAGGTGTCTGCACTAGCTACTGCTTAATTATAACAAATACTTCCAAACAAGCATCATCGAACAAAAACTTTTTATTTCACTCCAGCAAGGAGCAAAGAGGTTTTGCTATTTTAGAGAAATCTCGGATGAAACGTCGATAAAATCTGGCATGGCCGAGAAAACTCCTTATTCCCTTTACATTGGTTGGTGGAGGTAGCTTTTCAATGATTTCTACCTTTGTCTTATCAACTTCAATGCCTTGACAAGAAATACGACGGCCAAGGACAATGCCCTCAGTTGCCATGAAATGGCATTTTTCCCAGTTAAGCACCAGATTGGTGTCCTTGCATTGCTTCAACACTTTCGCTAAATTGTCAGCTTATTTATAAAAATTGTGACCATAAATAGAGAAATCGTCCATAAATGTCTCTAACGAATCCTCGATCATATCAGAGAAAATCACCATCATGCACCTCTAGAATGTGGCTGGTGCATTGCATAAACCAAATGGCATCCGACGGAAAGCAAAGGTTCCAAACGGGCAGGTAAAAGTTTTCCTTACTTGATCCTCCGGCGCGATTTCTATCTGGTTGTAACCAGAGTATCCATCAAGAAAATAGTAATAAGCCTTACCAGGGAGTCTATCCAGCTTTTGATCAATTAATGGAAGTGGGAAGTGATCCTTCTTTGTGGCAGCATTTAAACGATGGTAAACCATACAGACTCGCCAACCTGTAGCAATGCGAGTGGGGATTAGTTCATTTTTATCATTGCTTACCACCGTGATGCCGTTCTTCTTTGGCACACATTGGACTGGGCTCACCCATGTACTATCCGAGATTGGATAGATTATACCTGTGTCCAGCCATTTGATGATTTCTTTCTTCACGACTTCATTTTTTTCATTTAATTGACGTTACTGTTCAATTGACTATTTTCCCTTATCTTCCACCGTAATTTTATGCATGCAGAAAGAGGGACTAATGCCTCTGATATCGACAATACTACAGGCGATGGCTCTCTTATGCTACTTCAATATTTCAATTAGCTTCTCTTCTTGGCTTGTGTCGAGACTTGCGCTGACAATTACTGGCAATGTATCATTGTCACCAAGGAAAACATATTTCAGATGTGTTGGCAATGGTTTCAACTCCTGCGTCGGAGCTTCTTCAATCGATGGCTTGAAAATAGGGATTGTCCTATTCGTTAAATCTAAAGATTTCATTTACCAACCATGTCTGAGCTCAAAAATATTAGCATCAACCTTGTGGTCACATTCTGGTAGGAAATTATCTCCAAATGTCACAGCATATTCTTCTGTCACTGCTGAACTACGTTCATGAAATTCCTCCATAATTAACTCGTCCAGAACATCAATATGGTGACATTGTTCCTAACTCCTAAAAGGAGTTGCTTTGAAAACACTGAAGGTAACGTGCTCATCGTTATGTCGCATGATCAACTCGCCCATGAAAACAGCTATAAGTGTGTGTCCTTTTGCAAGAAATGGGTGTCCTGGAATAATGGGAACCTCCTTATCAGCTTCACAATCAAGTATGATGAAATCTACTTGGAACACAAACTTATAGACTTGAACAAGAACATCTTTAATCTGTCATTCAAGTTGTGCCAAATATCTATCCACAAGTTGTAATGTCATTGCAGTGGACTTCATATGACCAATTCCTAATTTCCTGAATGTTGACAACAGCATGAGATTAATGCTAGCTTCTAGATCACATAGGCCTTTCCTAAATAATTGTTTCAAATGGAGCATGGAATTGTGAAATTACCAGGATCTTTCATTTTAGGAGGCAATTTATTTGTCAGTACAGCGTTACACCCTTCTGTGAGCGCAATTGTCTCGATATCAGATAACTTCTTCTTCTTTGATAAGAGCTCCTTCATAAATTTCCCATAGTTGGGAATCTGCACAAGAGCATCAGCAAGAGGTATATTAATATGTAACTGTTTCAAAGTATATACAAACTTTTGATAGTCTCTATCATGTTCTTTCTCCATGAATCGTTGTGGAAATAGCAAAGGTATATTAACAGTGGGCTGTTGTGATACACCCGGTTATGTCCATATTGGCAGTTGCGTAACCAATTCGAAGGTCGAATGGTAGGCATAGGTGTGATTACTGGTGGCTCTTCATCACTTATTTCAACTACTTCTTCTTTACATGCAACTTCTCCGGGTTACTTTGTTACGCTTGCATCGACAGGTGCTGTATTAGAGCTGCTGCTTTATTCGACAGTCTACTTTCCACTTCGCAAAGTAATAGCCTTGTAATGCTCCTTCCCCTTCTAATTTGGATTTTTCGTGTCATTGAGCAAAACACCTATTGGTCTTGTGCTCATATTAGAAGCCAGCTGTCCTAGTTGTGTTTCTAACGCGTGGATAGAAGAAGAATTTCCTTGGACAATAGCATCAATTCTGCTAATATGCTCATGCATCAAAGCTTCAAGAGCAGTTAATGGATTTGATCTTGGTTGAGAGTACTGCTGTTGTTATTGTTGATGTTGTCCTCGCATATTTGGTATTGCAATCTGTTGTGGCTGCATCCGAGCATGTGATTACATCTGATTCTGTGATTATATCTGATCAAGATGTGAATGTACCTGAGTATTATGATTGTAATTCTACTGTTGATAGTTGTAACTCCCTTGTTGAAAGTTCCCTTGATTTGAGAAATTTCCATATCTAAACGTGGATATATTCTAATTCCCCAAGGTTGTTGGGTCCTAGTTGAACTATTATACAAGTTACCATATGAATTCCCTCTGATGTTGTTGACATAGAATGCATTCTCAGCATGTTGTAAACAATCCTCATAGCTATGGTTGTCACCGTAAATTTCACAACAAAATGTTAAGACATCCATTTGCTGGGCTAATTGAATAGGGGCAACCTCACTCGTCCCTTTCATGTTCTTGATCATGTTCGCCAATAAGGATACTTGTGCACTTAGTGTTAAAATGACATCTAGCTCAATAACTCCAGGATTTGCTTTCATTTGAGCAGAACGAGAAATCGAGTACTGATAATCATTTTATGCAATTCTCTCTAAGATTCGCACGACTTCATCGTAAGTGCAATCCAGCAAGGGACCGTTTATAGATGTGTCGACAAGATTTCCTGTTTGCGCATTTATTCCATTGTAGAAGATTTCAATCTGCGCCTCCTGTTAGATTCCGTGCATGGGACAACGTCTAAGCAGAGTTTTGTAATGCTCCACGTAGTGTGTAGGTTTTCATCATCCAATTGATGGTACGCCGTGATATCATTCCTCAATCTAGCATTCATTGTGGGTGGATTGCATCGCAGAACGAATTGAGTTGCTAGCGCAATCCATGGAGTAATAGATCCAACCAGTAAACCAAGAAACCATGTACGTGCCCTTCCTTACAAAGAATAAGGGAACAACTACATCATCAAGCCGTCATCAGGAACACCATGTTGACTGAAAGAAGCACATATTAACAGAAAGGATTTGAGATGCTCCCTCACATCTTCATGAGGCAAACCAACATATTGCCCATTCAAGTTTAACATCTGAAACATAATCGGTTTCAATTCAAAATTCCCAGCTTGTATTGCTGGTCTAACAACCCCTGGTTATAGATCATCGAGCACAAGAATAACGAAATCTCTAATTGTCCTATTTTAGATTTGCTCTTCTTGCGGCATCGGTCTATTGTTGTCGTGTTATGGCTACACCGAAGGAACAAGGTTTTGTGGTGGCAACTAGGGAACATCGTTACTAATTCCAGCCATATTTCTTTGCTCTTATCTCTTCCTCTGAATTGTTCTTTCAATTTTTGGATCAAAACTAAGAATGTCGTTAGGATTTCTCCTTGTAAAACACCTAAAAAGAATTTTAAAAAATCAAAAAAAGAAATAAAATAGATTAGTAACAAATAGAAGTCAGAAAAGGAAGAATAATTGTAACTACAAATATAAACATCAAACAAACACCATCCCCGGTAACAGTGCCAAAACTTGACCGTGCTATGAATGTCACAGCAATTATGTGTAAGCAAACACTGTCGATGCAAGTATAATAAACAGATGTAAGTCTGTCGGATATCGATCCCACGAGTTTGGTGTTCTTGTTGCTTAAAATTTTCGAAGTAAATGGAATTAAAATAAGATTGTTAGAAATAATGTCAATGCAATTAAGTCAAAACTACACTATGACATAAAATGTCAACGCAATCTAACAGAAAAATGAATTGAATATTTGAAGATGTTTTATGAATGTAAATTTAGAAAATTAAAAGAAGTAGATCTAGTGTAAAGAAATGGGGGATCCTTGACTTGGCAAGTTAGAAGACACCAAATGTGACTACAAGGTAACTGGTAAATGAATTATTGACGTAATTAAGTTCTATTTAAATCTCAATGCTATCAACTTCTCTGTTTAGCAAAGACCCAAGCACTCACAATTACCACACCTTCCAGTGCTGGTAATGCTTTACACTTGAGAACAAGTGGTTAGAATTCCTTCTTGCCTCAAGCAACTTCCATTGTCTTGCTTGTTAATCTAACTTTGTCACCGCACCTTCCAGTAACTGTGACTGCAATTGCACTTCCGTGGTCAAAACAGTTAAATCCAAAGATAAACAGATGAGAAGAATTTAGGAGAAATAAAAAATAGATCTAACATTAATAGGTATTTCCATACATAATTAAAGTCAACGGAATTCATCAACATTCAAGAGGAATTAAAGAAGAAATTGAAGCATGCAATTCCTAGTCTTCTAGAATCCTTCTGTAATTGCTCCTCCTGCATCGCACATAGGCACTCCTCGTCAGAAATAGTTGCCTCCTTGTTGCATCAGATCACCCTCCTGGGAAGTTAAGCTTCCATGGCAGCTCACTTTAAAAGAGAATCAAAAAATGTAGATTTAATTTCTTCACGAGCTTGATGATGATCTTTTCTCTCTCCACTCTATTTATAATCATTAGAATGTACAGATTTCTTCCTCTTCTCAGATCTAACTCTCTTTTGCAGTTGTACAAGTTGGTTATTTCCAACTGTACACTCACGCAAATCTGGTTTGTGCATTAGGTAGTTGCAGGTTGTCGCAACATTGCTTGACGTAAATTAAGATTTTTATTTGCTGTGACAACTTTGACATTCTCTTGCGCTGGTGCTTCTGCATATGTTAGCAACATAAAGCCCCTGGTGTAATGTAGAAATATTTATGTGGTGACATATTTGCTGCAATTCTACACCAAACTTGTGGTGACAACTCTGAATGCTTTCCTGCTCCGATCTTCTAAGGTGGATTCTTGCGCTGACAACTTTAGACGCAAAACTGATGCTGAATGCAATGACATTAGTAGCACAAATGAGATAAAATGAAAGAAAGTAAGACCATACAACACTGATTTAGAACATGCAAATACTAAGTATAAAATGTTGAAAATGAATGCTACATGTAATACAAAGGAGACAAAGTATACACTAATCAGAGAGATTTTAATGGTCATTCTAATGCCATCATTCGGCTAAACTAAAATTCATACATTATCATGATTCCTTTTTTATTTTAATACATCCATCGTAATGTGTCTACCTACCCTCAATACATATGTCCATACGTTCATTTTCATGCATAATAGGACCAAAGAAAATGATATAAACAAATTATAATTTAAGGCTTAAGAGGCTTATAATGTGGCTCATCAAAAAGGTGGCATAAGGCTGAATGATGGGTACTAATTGTCAATTCAAAATAGGGTTTAGCTCTTTAGCTCTAAATGTGTCTAAACAATGCCTTAGGTCATCCCTAAACAACTCAATATGCACAAATATAAATTTAATCACCTAATCTCAAAATTATTATTTATCATATATACTAGCATGCTCGTTTCCTCATATTATACACACCACTTGGTACCAATATTACCTTTCTATTTATATATAATGTAACCTCTTATACATGCTCCTAACAAATCACTTGTATTTCTACAAGCTCAATCACATATCACAAAGATAAATAAAAATAAAAACTATATGCCAAAATTCCTATGTCACCCCTACAATTTAGAAAACACATTGTCCTCAATGTGTAACCCAATAAATAGTAAGGAAAGAAGTTACCCGATTGATCATGAAAGTTCCTTTCTTCTTATGGTGGTTGTCTTTCTTCCTTCGGCGTGAATACTCAAAATTGCTATGTCTCCAAAATATGGAGTTCCTAAAAGAAGAATTAAGACGTATAGACAAAACAATTCCTAGTTCTACTCCTACAAATTATATAAGTCCTAAAAACATAAAAAAATTATCCAAAAATTAAAAGTCTCTAAAGTAAATTGATCTTAAACACTTAAATCATCCTCAAGTTCAGATTAAGGATCCATGAGAGCTTTGCCTTTGTTGGAATACTTTTGGTGCGAGATTCCACCTTGTTATCTCATTAGACTCTGAACCACTGGTCCCTTCGAAGTTGATAATTGAGGTTGGAACATTGCTTCATACTCATCTTCAGTGTCTTGGTCATCTTGCTCCACTTCGGCTCCTCCCAATTCGTCTTCATTGTTGACATCTTCTTCTCTGAACATGTTTTGCGAGTAATTTGGAATTGGTAGCCCATTTATTCTTGCAAATTCCTTTAATACCTGGCCTGTTTCTTGCATCCATCGAACCATCTGGTTAATTTTAGTTCAAAGCTACTAACATATTCTTTTCAAGCTTTCATTGTTTCTTTTTGCTATAGTGATGCTGGGACATCCATCTTCTCTTTCCTTCTTAGGTTCCATTCCTTAATTTGTTTTCGTTGAAGCTCAATGTAATGTCTGTAAACTGAATCCCAAATAATGCTTCTTATTGGCTTTAGAAACTGCTCATTTTTGCTCATTAGAACCCTCACCTTTTCGTAAAGTGTCGTTACAAGATGAGGAAAGAAAAGACTAGCTTTTTTACGTTGTGTGTAGTGCCCTATAAATCCATCTCCCAAAAAAAATTCATTTTTTTTGCAAAATACCATACAATAAAATGGCTTAAAAAGTATTAACGTTAGAGACATTTAGGGCCAGTGCAATCCTAGTGGCCAAGAATTGCATCCACATTTTTTATGCTAGAAACATAATGGCTTGGTTAAAATTAGAAGGTGAACCAGTGTCAGGTCTATAGTTCTAGTTACCCCTCCCTTGTGTTAAAAATCTAACAAATTCTTCCATATCAATATTCTTAAACATGTCTAATTCAACCTCATTAATATAATCCTTTTCATAGTATGGAACGTTATAAAAGTCATAGATTTCCTTAGGGGTAATCAAAACCTCTTCCCCTCTTACAATCACTTTATCGATGGTTACTCCAAGTCCCTCTCTAATTAATTTATCTTTCAAAGAGGCATAAAATTCTTGTATTATGGGGATAATAGTGTTACATGTAGGGGTGACATAAAACTGTTCCCACCGATTATTTCTTACCAAGGTCCAAATTTCCTTGCAATGTATCCTAAAAGGCTCAAATCCTCGTTCTTGAACCAATGACCTCCCTTATATAGCTAAGAAGTACCTCTCGATTTTGATATTCTCAAAGGATCGGGATCAGAAATTGCTTAAGTTTGCTGAGCCGAAGTTTTCTTGCTCTTTCTTGGTGAATTTTTAATTTGTCAATAGAGAAATGAACAGTGAAAGGGTAAGAAATACCTTTGCTTTTGAATATTTGCTTTGTTGATGGAACACCCTTGCCCCTTGCAATGGAGTATTGCCTTGAAGGAATAAGGGTTTGGGTTGGAATTTGAAGAGAGTGATGAGATATTTAATGGGTTTAGGATTATTTGAGAGTGTTTAAGTAATGTGAATAGGTTTAGTTTTAAGCTAATATATATAGGGGTGTGTATTTTTAGGGTTTTAAGGTTTAAAAATAGGGTAAAGTTTGGGTTATGTCGTCGGGTTGAGTAATCGGGTCAGATTAACCCTATAAAATTTGCAGAAGATGTCACAATGTAGCCTAAGTATGTCACAACCAACCTTCCAATAACTGTTTGTCGTGACACAGCTCCCCCTGTGTCGTGACAAACCTGTCAGTTCAGAGGTTCCAGCAGGCTGTCTCCTATGTCACAACATAGCCCTCCTCTTGTTGTGACAAACCTATCAGTTTTATTTTTTTAATATTCTTACCCTTTGGTTGCAATGTAGAAGGGGTATGTCACGTCATTGCATGCCTGGGCGTGCTTGGAGCAGTTTGGCTTCTTCATCGCGACGTTGAGAAGTTGTGTCGCAACAAACCTGTCAGTTTCGAGTAGAATACCCTGAAATGGAAAAAAACGTTATTGAGTTAGTACGTTAGTCAATATAAATTAAAATTGAGTGTTAGTACTTGTCAGAATTGTCTGACAAGAGTGTAAGTGTGCAATTTGGCACCAACAAACAGTCTGTTTTATCACTGTTCATCCAGCAACCATCGTTCCAAGTTACTCTTTGATGGTCATGTCTTTCTCAAAATTTTCCTTTTCTTCTTGCATAGATCACTACCAACTCTTTTCGTCGATCATATTTATTCATGACGTCTGTGAATTTATACAACCACTCTTTTTCATGATTGTCTATATCGTTGATCCATTTGTGAAATTCATATGCCTTCGTGTGGTGGAGTAATGGCTGCTTGATTACCTCATTCAGTAAAAATGATGAATTTTCCACAAACCCATGTATTGATGTTACGGCAGCTATTTGTTTCCCCTTGCAATTTCTATTATTGTGTTCTACATCCTTTGGATTGTGGTACTAGTGTAATAATTGCTTCTCCCACGAATGTGTACTTTATTGCTCCACATATGTGATTATTACACTAGTCGAGGATTAGGGTTCTAGGTTGTAAATATTTTCTGTTTACTTTAAAAAACAAAATTTTTTATGTTAGTAATTTCTCTGGGGATTTGCTGTTTGAAGAAAATATTGTACAAAGTAGTTATTTTCCACTGGAATTCAAATCTTTGCTCAATGACATCTTCAACTAATATTTCTTCTGTTAGTGTGGTTGTGACCGTAATTAGTTGAAGGTTTGAATCTAGGATAAAGGACCGATTATCTTCCTTTGTCGAGATTGATTCAACATTAGATTGGGGTTCAATTTTGATTTTTAAATGGCTGTCCATTTCCCCTACCAAAGATGAAATATCGATTTGCTCGGCAGTCCGCTCATCCGATTCCTCAAAGAATTCTCTTTCTATTTCCTCGTCTAGTCCTTGTTCTGGTTTTTGTGCTATTTGTTCTGATTCTAGGTATGTGTTTTCAAAATATAGATCATCATGTTGATCGGGGATCGAGTTTTCTACACGAAGTTAACTTAACTCCAACATCAATAATCTGTGATTTTCTTGGATTTCCCAATCTTCATAGTACCCATCTTCGTAGACATCATAACCATCATCATACTTGAGATCTGCACAAAAATAATCATAAGCATCCATGTTTTTAAATATGATTGGAATTCAAGGGGAAGTGTTAGATCTGAAAAATAAAGATTGTTAGTATGGTTAGCTCGTATCTATAACCTAAAATTTTCCCTAATTATTTAAATACAAAGAAAGAATTAAATTTACTAAATTACCTCCCCGGTAACGGCACCAACAACTTGACCACCCCCGAACGTACTACTGTTCGACGTAGATTTAGGCTTTCCTTAAGTATACGAGTTATGTTCTAAATATAGTGTGTTACAATGGAACACTTGGTAGTATTCCGAGGATTGTACCCAAAGGAGGGGTAAGGCGATAGTAAATTAGATCCCTACAAACAATAAAAGTAATTAGTACTTATTCTAAGGTTTATAGTACAAAGAACAATAAAAGAGTTGGTTCTTGTACAACATAAAATAAAAGCAAAAATAAAAATTAAATAATTGAGATTTAGAGATTCTTATAAATGACTTTGGGGAGATTAGGTCATTTCCGTATGAGTTCTTCAATTGTTGAGTTTTGGGGATTTTCCTCTAATCAACTAGTCACTACCCCAGTTGGATCTCTTGATCTTTCGTCGACATAGCAAGTCGATAGAGATTACTTATTACTAGATGTCACAATCTAAACCAATTTGGGGAAAAGGTGCTCTCGGATGGGCAATACCAATTTTGGGTTCATTCCCACCTAGATGACTTTCTAGGGTTGTCAGGCCTAATGTTTGTTTGATGTTCTTCCTTTCCCAAATAGTTGATCTGAAAGGTAAAATCCCTGTAAAACAATAATTAATTATTCATACGTTCACTTTCTAATTCCCCAAAATGGAATTAGTTTCTCATGGTTTCTTTGATCATCATTAAAACAATATATGAAAACATATAATTGAAGAAGAGAATGAAAAAGAAACTAAAATTGTATTAGCAATCTATCAGGAAAATTCCTTGAATGTTTATTGACCGCCCCTGAATGTACTCTCGTTCGGCATAGATTTAGGCTTTCCGCAAGTATACTGGTCAGGTTGTAAATATAGTGTGTTACAACGAAACACTTGGTAGTATTCATAGTATCGTACCCAGAGGAGGCGTGAGTGATAGCAAATCAAATCCGTGCAAAGAATAGAATTAATTAATACTTATTTTATGTATTATAGTATGAAGAATAAATAGTGGATTTTGAATAGCATGAAATAAAAGAGAAAATAAAAATAAAAAATAAAAGTAAGATTAGAGATGTAGAAATTCTTATAAACGACTTTGGGGATATTAGGTCGTTTTCGAATTAGTTCTTCAATTGTTGGGTTTTAGGGATTTTCCTCCAATCAACTAGACACTACCCCAGTTGGATCTCTAGGTCTTTTGATAGCATAGCAAGTCGATAGATATTACTTATCACTAGATGTCACAGTGTAAACCAGTTTAGGGAAAAAGTGTTCACGGATGGGCAATACCAATATTGGGTTCATTCCTACCTAGATGACTTTCTAGGGTTGTTAGGCCTAATGTTTGTTCAATGTTCTTCCTTTCCCAAACAACTAACCCGAAAGGTAAAATCCTTGTAAAACAATAATCAAATATTCGTACTTCCACTCCCTAATTCCCCAAAATGGAATTTATTCCTCATGGGTTTCTTGCTCATCATAAACACAAATATATATATATATATTTAAACATATAACTAAATAAGAGAATGAAAAAGAAACTAGAATTGTATTGGCAATTTGTTAGGAAAAATTCCTCGAATATTTATGCGAGTTTTACAATCTCGTTTCCCAAAAGAAAACACAAACTTAAAACTAACAATTGAAGTCTAGTAAAATGGTGTTTCAACCCCTAGTGCTAATGGCCCTATTTACAGTCTTGGATGATCGTTATCCTCAACCCTAGGATAGCTATCATTCCTCGAGTTTAAGTGGCATTTTAAAGACTAAAACGCCCTTCATTTGGTGTAAAATCCTTGTCCAGAGGTCGATGTCGCTACATACTAGGTTATATGTCATGACATAGTACTCAGTGTACTTGTTTGTAGACATCTTCCGGGTTGGTTGCGACGTAGACATGCTATGTCGCGACATAGGGGGTTGGTTGCAACATAGACATCTATGTTGCAATGAAGAAGGCAGATTAATGGTTTCTTTATTTTGGTCCCTTTGTTGCGACATCCATTATCCCGTGTCGTGACATAGTGATCGTTTTAAATGGTACACCTTCTAATGGTCTCCTACACACTCACAAAGTACGTTAGCCAACTTTTAAGCCTCAATCAGCCTTAAAGACAATAAAGTAATTTTTTAACACTTGGTTTTCACAATTTATTAAAAGGTAAAAACTGAGTAAAATCCTATAGAATTATAAATAAAATTATTAATATCTAGCTCCTCAACTGTGAAAACTAGTTCAATCTGCTAGGTATAAAACCGATAGATCATTTATTCGAGTTTCTACAACTCATTTCAAGAAGAAATATAAAAACAAAAATAAAAACTAAGATCTAATGAATGGTATCTAAACCCTAGTGCTAAAAGCCCTATTTATAGCTTTTGGTCGATCGTTTTCATCAACCTTAGGTCAGCTACCGTCCTTCATGCTTAACTTGCTTTGTGAAGATGAAAACTCCCCTCACTTGATGCAGAGTTGAAATCTGGGTCGATGTTTTGACACTGATCGCCTGTAAACGTCATAGCAATAATGTGCAAGCGTACACTGCCGATGCAAGTATAGTTAACAGATGTGAATCTGTCGTATATCAATCCCACGAGGATGGATGTTTGTTGTCTATTATTTTTGGTGCAATGAATAAGTAAATGTGATAAAATTGTAAGAGTGGTTATAGAAGCAATAATGTGAAATTAAAGACGAAATGTAATAATATTGAAATGGGGTCCCCAACATGAATAGTCAACAGAATACTAAGTATGACTCACAATGTTTTAAAGAATAGGTGATTATCGCTACAATAAGGTACAATGAATGTCGCACCAAACTTGGCTTCTCTATTCGATCTAAGACTTAAATATGCACACTAACCACACCTTTTGATGATGGCAATGCAACATATTCAAGAACAAGTGGATTAAATTCCTTCAATCCCTAAGCAACTTCCGTTGTCTTGCTTGTTAGTTTAAACTGTCGCTGCACCTTCCAGTGATAGTGACTACAATAACACTTTCATGGTCAAAACATACAAACCCAAAGATTAAACAGTAAAAGCAAGCTTGGTTAAAATATCATTTAGTCCAAAAATCAAGTGTACTTCCACACAAACATGAAAGAAACATTAATCATCAGCGTTTAAGAAAAGAAATGTAAAAGAACAAATGGAGGATACTATTCTTAGGCTACTCAACTTGCTCTCTTACTTCTCTCTTGTGTCACACTTATGACCTCCTCGTCAAGAGCAGATCTGCCTCTTTCTTCACGTCAGTTCGCCCTTTAGGGGTTTAAGCTTCCATGGTTGCAAGCTTCAAAAATGGATTCAAGAAGAATAAACATCGAAAAAAGACCCCTTTCTCTCTCTCCTCATGAGTATTTATCTTCAGCTGAATAGTACAAGTGTCCTTTCCTCCAAATCTAGTAATCTCTGGCCGTACCAGTTAGTTACACCAGACTGGACAGCTCATGCATTTCTGGTTTTTTATCCAGATAGCTATCAGATGTGGCGATAATTCTGGACATGCTAATCAGCGACAACTTCATTGTGAGCCACAAATGAGTTTCTGCAGTCACATTGGCTTCTGTTTCTGTTGCCTTCAGTTTTCCTTTCCTTTTCCTTGCTTCTTCTTCCTTCATTGTGGTCGTATCCTTTCCACGCGTCATTCTTTCAATTGATGCTTCATTGATTGGACCTTTGTTCTCCAAGATCTCTGCTCCATCTCGGGGCACAACTCCCCGTTACTGGCACAACTACATCACCAGTGAGGGGAAAACCAATATGCTCATTTGTATAGCAGCACAGTCAATGATTTTCTTGGTGTAATACTAACCCAACATTAATTTTCCTTCCCATCACAATGAAATGTATTAGACACATCCTGTCAAGGGTAACAGTGGTGCTGTGTGTAGAAGGCATCAATATACAGTTTACAAAATGGAACCAGACTTTGCTCTGTAGTGTCAAAAAGCGTCTGTGCATGGTGTTGTTGTTAGGATTCGAACCCGTCCATGTGGCTCCTTCAACATAGACATCCTTTACGAAAATATCTATCGCTTCATCAGTGAGTTCCTCAATAAATGCAGTGTGTTCATCCTTGCTACTTTGGTGTTGCAAAGCTCGTTGATGTGTGCAGCGTCCCAAGGGATTAAGCTTTCATGGACAAAAATAAGTTCTGACTCATGGTCAGTAAGATTTGCATAGAATTCACATACTAGAGATGGAGAATAGTTTCTAGGGTGTTGGCAAAAGGTTTCCCATTTCAGCTTTGCGATGGTTTTGTGAATTTGTTTTCCCAGGTCTTATTGTCTTGACAGAAGGAAGCCTTGCTCTGGGTGACAGTTTCGTTTTAGCATGTTCTCTTGAAAATGATCTTTGACCGCTTTTGTGAGGAATATCACAGGCTCTTTGGACATTGAAGGCTCTATTTCACGAATAACTATTGCAAAAGATGAAGGTTCTGCAAAAGATTTAGTTGTTTTCTTCACTGCTCCACGAGTTCTGGCCATGGTGTTGGTAAGTAAAGAGAGTTGTAAGGTGGAAAGGTGCAAGCTTGAAGAAAGGTTGTGAATAAAAATGGCATCTTTGTGAATAACACAGTCGGCGTAGAGGAGGTTGTTTATAGGGAATGAAAAGGGAAGATGGAAAGGCGTGTCTTTTATGTAACAGAGGAAAGGACATAAAGTCCACAAGAATAAATGCGTCTAATAGGGTTACACCCATTCAGACCGATGCAATGGTTGGGTGTTGATTGATGAAACGGTGGGATCTATTTCCTGATATACTCTGATTTTCTAATGAGTCAGCAATTTTAATACAGACAATGCCGAAAGATATTGTCATTGCCTACCTTGAATAAATACGGCTCGTTCCAATGATATTTCTCTACTTCTCGAAGAAATCTTTATTTCTTGTGGCCTGTGACACCCAAGGGTAGTTTTTCACATACCAGATAAATACCAAAGAGTTGCATCGACAGCAAAAAACTTCTCATCTTGAAATGCGTCGACAATCTGAAGTATGTTTCCATCTTCGCTGCCAACTTCCAAACGAGATAGGTGGTCTGCAACTTGGTTTTCTGAACCCTTGCGATCTTTGATCTCTATATCAAATTCTTGCAATAATAGGATCCAACATATCAACCGTGGTTTTGCATCCTTCTTCGTGAAAAGATATCTCAACAGCGAGTGATCAGTAAATACAATAACTTTTACACCGACAAGGTATGAGTGAAATTTGTCTGAAGCAAAGACTATTGCCAACAATTCTTTCTCTGTGGTTGTGTAATTAATCTGAGCCTTTGTAAGAGTCTTGCTGGCATAATAGATAGCGTGAAATATTTTTTTCTTCTATTGTCCTAGGACAGCACCCACAACAAAGTCACTTGCATCTCACATAACTTCAAACGATTGAGACCAATCTGGTGAACGACAATGGGTGCTTTAACTAGTTGCTGCTTTATTAGAGTAAATGCATCCAAACATGCATTATCAAAAAGGAATTTTTTATTCTGTTCCAGCAATGAGCAGAGGGGTTTTGCGATTTTGGAAAAATCTCGAATAAATCACCGATAAAACCCCGCATGCCCAAGAAAACTCCGGATACCCTTCACATTTTTCCACTTTAACTCTGTCCACTTCAAATCCTTGATTGGAGATGCGATTACCTAAGACAATACCTTCAGTTGCCATGAAGTGACATATTTCCCAATTTAGCACCAAATGTGTGTCTTCACATCGCTTCAAGACTTTATCCAGATTGTCGATGCATTGGTCAAAATTATCCTCATAAATTGAGAAATCATCCATAAAGACCTCCAAAGAATCCTCGATCATATCTGAGAATATTGCCATCATGCATCTTTGAAATGTGGCTGGTGCGTTGCAAAGACCAAACTACATACGAAGAAAACAAAAAGTGCCAAAGGGATAGGTAAAAGTTATTTTCGCTTGATCCTCCGGTGCAATAGCAATTTGATTGTAGCCAGAATAATCGTCTAGGAATCAATAGTAGGCTTTTCTAGCAAGCCTATCCAACATCTGATCAATGAAGGGAAGTGGAAAGTTGTCCTTCCTTATGGCTGTATTAAGTTTGTGGTAGTCCATACATACTCGCCATCCCGTAGGAATGCGTGTAGGAATTAGCTCATCTTTCTCATTGCTTACCATAGTGATACCACTCTTCTTAGGAACGCATTACACTGGGCTTACCCAATTGCTATCATAAATAGGGTAAATAATGCCCACGTCAAGCCACTTTATAATCTCTTTTTTAACAACTTCCTTCATTTCTCGTTCAATCGTCTTTGTTGTTCACTCGATTGCTTTCCTTCGTCTTCCAACTTGATTTTGTACATGCAAAAAGATGGACTAATGCCTCGAATGTCGGTAATACTCCAAGTAATAACTCGTTTATGCTGCTTAAGAATATGGATCAATTTCTCCTCTTGAGTTGCATCTAGTGTTGCAGAGATAATAACTAGGAGAGTACTGTTGTCGCCAAGAAAGACATATTTAAGATGGGAAGGCAATGACTTCAATTCTACAATAGGAGCTTCTTCAACAAATGGCTTAAAAACTGGGGTCGTTCTGTTGGCTAGGTCCAAAGATTCAATTTTCCATCTGTGCCTTAAATCAATGTTATTAGCTTCAACCATGTTGTCACAATCAGCTAAAAATTCATCATCCGATGTCACCGCAAATTCTTTAGAAATTAATGCACTTTGGTCAATGAATTCTTCATCAATTAAATCATCCAACACATCAACAGTGTGACATTCTTCTTTATCCGTGCATGGAAAAGATTCAAAAACACTAAAGGTAACATGCTCATCATTATGTCACATGGTTAATTCACCTTTGTACACATCGATGAGAGTGTGTCCGATAGCTAGAAATAGGATGAATTCCCAACTTTCTGAAGGTAGGCAATAGCATAAGGTTGATGCTAGCTCCCAAATCGTATAAAGCTTTACCCAAATAGTGGTTGCCTATTGAACAGGGGATCGTAAAGCTTCCACGATCTTTCATTTTGGGCGGAAATTTATTTCTCAACATAGCACTACAACCTTCTGTGAGTGTAATAGTTTCAATATCAATAATATTCTTCTTCTTGGACAAGAGCACCTTCATAAATTTCCCATAGCTAGGAATTTGTACAAGAGCATCCACTAAAGGAATATTAACATGAAGTTGCTTTAGTGTGTTCAGAAACTGTTGATATTGCTTATTATACTCATTTTCTCTGAATCTTTGTGGAAATGGCAGAGGTGGAGATACATCAGATTGTGCCAACACCTTTGGTTGCGTCAATATTTTCGAAGGTCGAACATTAGGCATAGGAGTGATAATTTGTGGAACTTCTTTGTCTGTTGCATCGACAAATCCTTCAGATTCTACCTTCTCACCATGGGACACGTCATTAGTGCTTGGAGGTGTTACAAGAGAGTTAATGGTCGGCTCGCCAATTTGTTTACCACTCTTAAGTGTGATAGCTTTACAATGCTCTCTCCCCTTCAGATTAGGATTCTCCGTATCACCAGGGAGTGTGCCTGATGATCGAGTACTTAGATTTAAAGCAATTTGTCCTAATTGTGCTTCCAACACCCGAATGGAGGAAGAATTACCTTGCACAATAGCTTCCATGCGAGTGATATACTCCCGCAATAAAGTTTCAAGTGCTGCTAACAACTCAGTCGAGGAAGCTTTTATGTACTGTTGTTGCCTATGTCCTTGAACATTATGATTTTGCACTGCAGATTGTTGTGGCTACATCAGATTCTGATGTGACTACATCTGGCTTTGTTGTGGATGCAACTGAGTCTGCTGATTATAATTCTGCTGTTGTGGATTGTAACTCCCTTGTCTTGGGTTATAATTTCCCTAATTAGATGAATTCCTATATCGAAATGTCACAGTATTTTGTCCAACCTTCTGCCTTCCACAAGACTATTGATTGCATGCAAAATTATTATAAGAGTTGTCATAGGAATTACCGCGGATATTATTGACATAGAAAGCAATTTCTACATGTTGTAGACAGTCTTCATATTATGGTTGTCACCGCAAATCTCACAACAAAATGTAGGCACATCAACTTGTTGAGCAACTTGTATAGGTGCAACTTCACTAGTGCCCTTCATATTTTTTATCATATTCATGAGAGAAGAAACTTGAGCACTAAGTGCAGATATTATGTCCAATTCAACAACTCTCAAATTAGCTTTTACTTGTGCAGCTCTAGAGATAGGGTATTGATAATCATTCTGAGCAATTCTCTAAAGAATTCTAATAGCTTCACCATAAGTACAATCCAATAAAGGTCCGTTAGCTGATGTGTCGACGAGATTTCTTGTTTGTGAATTCAGCTTATTGTAGAAAATTTCAATCTGTGTTTCCTGTTGAATGTCGTGTATGGGGCAATGTCGAAGCAAAGATTTATAACATTCCCATGTAGTGTGTAAATTCTCATCATCCAGCTGATGATAAGCTATAATATCATTTCGGAGACGAGCATTCATTATCCGCGGATTAAAGCGCAAAACAAAATGTGTTGCGAGTACATTCCATGAAGTAATTGAACCTGCAAGTAGCCCAAAGAACCAAATACGAGCTCTTCCTTGCAATGAATAAGGAAATAACTACATTTTCAAAGAGTCATCAGGAACGTCTTGTTCACTAAATGAAGCACAAATCAATAGAAACAATTTAAGATGCTTCCGGTGCATCTTCGTGTGGCAGCCCATCATATTGGCCATTAGAATTCAACATTTGGAACATTACTAGCTTGAGTTCAAAATTTCCAGCTTTGATTGCTGGCCTAACAACTCTAGGATGCAAATCATCTAAAACATGCACGACAAAATCTCGTATCGTCTTATTTTTTATTTGATCTTCTTGTGGTAACGGTGGATTATTAACATTTTGTGGCTGTATCGGAGGTATGGTTGCAATGGTTCCTAGTAAAGCCATATTTCTTTATTCTTAACATCTCCTTCGAATAGTTCTTTCCATTTCTGGGTCCAAACCAGCAATAAACTCTGAATTGCTTCGGGTCATAAAATACCTAAAAGAAAATGTGAAAATAGTAATAAAAAGAAAACAAGTTTGTAACAACTAAATGTTAGATAATAAAAATAAAATGCAAAAGCATAAATAAACATCAAACAAATGCCATCCTTGGCAATGGCGGCGAAACTTGATCGGCTGTAAACATCACAGAAATAATGTGCAAGCGTACACTGTCAATGCAAGTATAGTAGACAGATGTGAATCTATCGGATATCGATCCCACGAGGATAGATGTTTGTTTTCTATTAATGTCGGTGCAATGAATAAGTAAATGTGATAAAATTGTAAGAGTGATTGTCGAAGTAATAATGTGAAATTAAAGACGAAATTTAATAATAATGAAATAGGGTCCCCAATGTGAATAGTCAGTAGAATACTAAGTGTGACTCACAAGGTTTTAAAGAATAGGTGATTGTCACTGCAGAAAGGTACAATGAATTTCTTACCAAACTTGGCTTCTCCATTCGATCTAAGACTTAAATATGCACGCTAACCACACATCCGATGTTGGCAATGCAACACATTCAAGAACGAGTGGATTAAAGTCCTTCAATCCCCAAGCAACTTTCGTTATGTTGCTTGTTAGTTTAAACTATCGTTGTGCCTTCCAGTGACAGTGACTGCAATAACACTTTCGTGGTCAAAGCATTCAAACCTAAAGATTAAACAATAAATGCAAGCTTGGATAAAATATCATTTAGTCTAGAAATCAAGTGTACTTCCATACAAACATGAAATAAATATTAATCACCAGCGTTTAAGAAAATAAATGTAAAAGAACAAATGGAGAATACTATTTTTAGGCTACTAGACTTTCTCTTTTACTTCCCTCTTATGTCACAATTATGGGCTCCTCGTCAAGAGCAAATTTGCCTCCTTTTTCATGCGAGTTCACCCTTTAGAGGTTTAAGCTTCCACGGTCGCAAGCTTCAAGAATGGATTCATGAAGAATAAACACCAGTAGAAGACCCCTTTCTCTCTCTCCTCATAAGTATTTATCTTTAGCTGAATAATATAGGTGTCCTTTCCTCCAAATCTAGCAATCTCTAGCCCTACTAGTTAGTTACACCGGATTGGACAGCTCACGCATCTCTAGTTTTTTATCCATAAAACTGTCAGATGTGGCGATAATTCTGGGCGCAATTTTAGACAAGCTCATATAGTGACAACTCTAAACATGTTCATGCAGCGATAATTCTGGTCAAGTTTCTGCAACGACAATTCTAGACATGCTCATGTAATGACAACTCTGGACATGTTTCTGCAGCGACAATTCTAGACATGCTCATGCTACGACATTAGTAGTAAAATATAACAAAATTAGGGGCAACTAGGCTAAGGTCCATTGAGTTAGAAAATGAAATGAACTAAATTAGAAAATGCTAAAATATGTGCTAAGGATGACTAAATGGGAATAACTTAAACAATAAGTAAGGAAAAATCAATGGTTCTTTCTAGTACTATCAGACACACTAGGATCTGTGTCGTGACAAAGTAGGCAATCCCTTGATGCTTTACTGCTGATCTCATTATTGCAACATAGGGCTCTCCATGTCATGACGAAGTGGTTAGTATCGCTGTGGCTCAACTGCTATTAGTCTCCTGTTCACTCACGAAGTGGGTTAGCTAATCATTTGGCCTTATTTGGTCTTAAAAGCAATAAATTAACCTTTTTAGCATAATTTATTCAAAATACAAAACTTACTAAAAATTCATATAATATAAGGAAAGTTACTGGATTCCAAGCTTTTCAAATGTGAAAACAAGTTCAATCTGCTAGATATGAAACCGGAAGATCACTTAGGATAGGTATGAAGTTCAAAAGAATAGTAAGCACAAAAAGGTTACAAACACAAAAATAATTTTGCACATTGTATTGTTCCCTATTCCTCCATTTTAGATCCCATTTCCCTCTCACTGCCTTCTTTCTCCTTCTCTCCCCTTCCTTATCTCTCTAATTGGAAATCTTAATATGGTCTAATCCCTTCAACTAGCCTACTAGTACTTCATATTGTTGAACAAGTTTTTCTTTTTGACTTTTTGTGACTTTGTCAATTTTCATACTTTTTCTCACTCAAGATTTTTCTTTGTTTATTTCTACTCATCTTTTCTTTTCTTTTAGATTTTTTTCTTGTTTCATAATTATGACTATTCTAAAGTTCATATTCCACATTGATTTTCCTATTTCACTCTTATTTTACAAACTTTCACCTTGATGTGTCTACTTACCCTCAATACATATGGCCATACGTCTATAATCGTGCAAATTAGGACCAAAGAAAAGAGTAAATACAAATTGGCTTTTCTAGGCTTTATGGTTTGTAATGTGGTTCATCAAGAAGGGTTAATAGGCTCGATTATGGGTACTAAATGGCAAAATAAGAATAAGGTTTCTTTTTGGTTCTAAGTGTATACAAACAATGCCTTAGGTCATCCCTAAACATCTTAATATGCATAAACACCAAATTTATCACACAATCCCATAAGTATTATTTATCATATATACTAGCATGTTTGTTTCCTCATATTAATCACACATCATTTGGTACACATAATATCTTTTCTCCTATTGCATACAAGCTCCTAACCAATCACTTTTATTTCTACAAGCTCAATCACATTGATAGCATTAGAAAAGACCATTAATTTCTCCTTATTTAGAGTATAATTTGTTCCCTTTGTACAATGTTTAGCATGCATTTTTAGCATTTTGTATTTACTAATTGCATTTTCTAAGTTAGTGATGTTTGGTGTAATTTTCTTTCATTTTATTACACTTATGCTACTAATGTCACTACATTTAGTGTCAGTATTGCATCTTGAGATGTCAGTGCAGGGGTCTATCTTAAAAGATCAAAGCAGGAAAGTGTTCAAAGCTGTTGCCATAATTTTAGTCCAGAATTACGCCCAAACATGTCACCACATGAGCACTTCCAGATTGCATCAAAGATTTTATTGTGTGAACATGTTCAGAAGTACCAATGCGTGAGGATATCAAAGTTGTCGCAGTAAATTAAAATCTAAATTTGCGTCCAGAAATGTCACGACAACCTGCAATTGCTTATTGTATATACCAGATATGTGTAAGTGTACAGCTAGATTAACTAACTTGTACAGCTGTAAGGAAGTCAGATCTAAGAGAAGGAAACCTTTACTTGGCATTAAAGATAAATATTAAGGAGAGAGAGAAGAGTATGAGGATCTGGAAGTTGGTGACAAAATCAATTCTGTTTCTCATTTTCTTCTTAAGCTTGCTTTCATGGCAGCTTAATTTCTTGGAGGGTGAACTGATTGTGATGAGAAGGCAGTATTTGCTCCTGACGAGGAGTGATTCTAAGTGCGATGCAAGAGGAGCATTAAGGAAGAGTTCTTGTAGGCTAGGAGTAGAATGCTTCAACTTGGTCTTTATTTCCTCTTAAACGTTGATAAATTATGATGAACTTAATTGTGTATGGAAGTACCTTTTAAATTTAGATCTACTTTGATTTATATTCAATTCTTCTTAGCTGTTTATTTTTGGATTTAATTTCTTGATCATAGAAGTGTTATTGCAGTTGTTGACACTGGAAAGTGCAGTGACAAGTTAAATTAATAAGCAAGACAATGGAAGTTGCTTGAGGTACGAAGGAATTCTGACTACTTGTTCTTGAATGCAAAACATTGCCAACACTGGAAGGTGAGGTTAATGTGAGTATTTAGGTCTTTGATAAGCAGGGAAGTCAAAAATAGTGAGATCTCATTAAGCTTAATTGCAGCGACAATTTATCTATCATTTACCTTATGGTCACATTTAGTGATTGTCGACTTGTCAAGTCAGGGATCACCCCATTCAATCATCATTGTTTTACTTCTTTAATTTTCTTAAATTGCATTAACAAAATATCTTCAAACATTCATTACATTTCCTTATTAAATTGCTCTGACATATTGTATTACAGTTTTACAATATTTGCTCTAGTAGTTTTAAAACTTTTATTTGTGCAGTATTTGATTTAATTGCACTGACAATATTCCTTACAAGACCTTTTATTGTAATTCTAATTGCTTCAAGAAATATAGCATAAACCGCCATCTCTGTGGGATCGATATCTGACAGCTAAACCTATCAACTATACTGGCATCGACAATTGTTCGCTTGCACAATTGCTATGATGTTCATAGCGCGATCAAGTTTTGGCGCTGTTATCGGGATGGCATTTGTTCGATGTTTATTTTTGTAGTTGAAGTTATTCTTTGTTTCCCGATTTTTATTTGTTACTAGTTTGTTTTATTGTTGACTCTTTTTCAAATTTTTAGGTGTTTTATGACCACTAGGAGAAATCCTGAAAAAATTGTTGGCTTAGATCCGAAAATTGAAAGAACCATTCGAAGGAGAAGACAAGAACAAAGGAATATGGCTTTACCTGGAAATGATGCTATACCACAGTTGTCGCCACAAAATCATGTCCCTCCAATACAGCCACAGAATTTAAACAACCCACCGCTGCCATAAGAAGAACAAATACAAAATAGAACAATCAGAGACTTTGTTGTTCCTGTGTAAGATGACTTGCAACCATGGGTTGTTGGACCAGCTATCCAAGCTAGGAATTTCGAGTTAAAATCAGTTATGTTTCAAATGTTAATTCGAATGGGCAATATGTTGGTTTGCCTCATAAAGATGCGAGAGAGCATCTTAAATCTTTTTTGCTAATCTATGCTTCTTTTAGTCAGCGTGGTGTTTATGATAACACCTTGAAGATGCAGTTGTTTCCTTATTCATTACAAGGAAGGGCTCGTACCCGGTTTCTTGGATTACCTGCTGGATCTATTACATTGTGGAATGCACTTGCAACTCAATTTGTTTTACGGTTTAATCCACCCACGGTGAATGCTCAATTGAGGAATGATATTACTGCTTACCACTAGTTAGATGATGAGAATCTGCATACCACATGGGAAGCTTTACAAAACCTTACTTCGACATTGTCCCATGCATGGAATCCAACAAGAAACTCAAATCGAAATTTTCTATAATGGATTAAATGCGTAGACAAGAAATCTTATCTATGCATCTGCAAACAGTCCTTTGTTGGATTGCACCTATGATGAAGTTGTGCGAATTTTGGAAAGAATCACGCAGAATGATTATTAATACCCAATTTCTCGAGTTGCTCAAGTAAAAATGAATCCTAGAGTTATTGAATTAGATGTCATATCAGCTTTAAGTGCACAGGTATTTTCGTTGGCTAACATGATTAAAAACATGAAGGGGATAAGTAATGTTGCTCCCATTCAAGTTGGCTGGCAAATGGATGTCCCGACACTTTTTTGTGAAATTTACGGTGACAATCATAGCTACGAGGATTGTCCACAGCATGCAGAAAATGTGTTTTATGTCAATAACATCAGAGGAAATTCGTATGGCAACTCATATAACAGTTTAACCAAAAATCAACAACCTTAGGGGAAACAAAATGCTTCGACATTTCAATATGGAAATTCCTCAAATCAAGGAAATTTTCGACAAGGGAGTTACAATCAGCAGCAAAATTATAATCACAATCCTCAGATGTAGGCACATCATGATCAGATGCAGTCACATGCTCAGATGCAATCACATGCTCGTATGCAGCCATAGCACATTGCAATGCAAAATATAAATATGTAAGAACAGTATTAACAATAACAACAACATTACTCTCAACCGCGAGCAGATCCTTTAGCTGCCCTTGAAGCTTTGATGCGTGAGCATATTACAAGAACTGAAGCTATTGTGCAAGGTAATTCTTCTTCTATCCGAGCGTTGGAAGCACAAGTCAGACAGCTAGCTTCTAATTTGAGCGCGAGACCACCAGGTGCTTCACCCAATGATATTGAAAATCCAACTTAAAGGGAAAGGAGCATTGCAAAGCCATTACTCTTTGGAGTGGAAAGCAAATTATTGAACAAAGCAGCAATTCCAATACAGTATCTGTCGACGCACATGAAACAAAGCAACGAGGAAAAGTTGTAGCCGAAGAAGAAGAAATAGAGCTAAATGAAAAGGAGTCACCAGTAATTACACCCATGCCAACCATTCGACTTACAAAATTGTCGACGCAATTGCCAGTGTTGACGCAACCGGTTGATCCGCGATAACCTAATATTTCAATAACTTTGTCATTTCCATAAAGATTTAAGGAGAAAGAAAATGAAAAAGAATATCAGACATTTTTGGTCACCTTGAAACAATTACATGTTAATATACCTCTTATTGATGCTCTTGTGCAGATTCCTAGTTATGGGAAATTTATGAATGAGCTTTTATCCAAGAAAAAGAAGTTGACTAATATCAAGACAATTGTACTCACAGAAGGTTGCAGCGTTGTACTGACAAATAAATTGCCACCCTAGTGAAAGATCCTGGCAGTTTTAGAATTCCATGCTCCATTGGAAATCATTATTTAGGCAAAGCTCTCTGTGATATAGTAGCAAGTATCAACCTTATGCCCTTATTAATATTCCGAAAATTGGGAATTGGTTACATGAAACCCACTGCAATGACATTGCAGCTGGCAGTTAGATCTTTAACTCAACTTGAAGGACAAATCAAAGATGTTCTCGTCCAAGTAGATAAATCTGTGTTCCGAGCAAATTTCATTATTATTGATTGTGAAGCTGATAAGGAGGTACCCATAATTTTGGGACGCCTATTTCTTGCTACGGGTCGCACTCTTATAGATGTATTCAAGGGCGAGTTAATCATGAGACACAATGACGTTACCTTCAATGTCTTTGAAGCAACTCCCTGTAGGAATAAAGAGCAATGCCACCATATTGATGTACTGGACAAATTAATTGCGGAAGAATTTAATAAATGAAGTACAACAACCTTAGAAGAACTTGCAGTGACATCTGAAGACAATTTCCTACCTGATTGCAACCACAAGGTTGAAGCAAATATTGTTAAGCTTCAACATGGTTGGCAGATGAAATCCTTAGATCTGACCAATAGAACGATCCCTGTATTTAAGTCGTCTATTGAAGAAGCTCCAACTTTGGAGTTGAAACCATTGCTAACACATTTAAAATATGTTTTCCTTGGTGATAATGATACCCTACCAATAATTATCTCAGCAAATATCAACGCAAGTCAAGAAGATAAATTAATCAAAATACTGAAGCAACACAAGCATGCCATCGCTTGGAGCATTACGGATATCACAAGCATTAGTCCCTCTTTCTGCATGCACAAGATAAGGCTGGAGGATGAGGGAATGCAATCCATCAAGCAGCAAAAGAGGTTAAATGAAAAAATGAAGGAAACAGTGAAAAAAGAGATCATCAAATGGTTGGATGCGGGCATTATTTACCCAATTTCTGATAGTACATGGGTGAGCCCAGTTCAATGCGTTCTAAAGAATAGCGGTATTACGATGGTAAGTAATGACAAAAATGAATTAATTCATACTCGCATTGCTACAGGTTGGCGAGTTTGCATGGATTGTCGTCGTTTGAATGCTGCCACAAAAAAAGATCACTTCCCACTTCCCTTCATTGATCAAATGTTGGATAAGCTTGTTCGTAAGGCCTATTACTGCTTTCTTGATGGATATTCTAGATATTCTGGCTACAACCAGATTGCAATTGCACCGGAAGAAAAAGAAAAAATAACTTTTACTTGTCCATTTCGTACCTTTGCTTTTCATCGAATGTCATTTGGTTTATGTAACACACCGGCCACATTTTAAAGGTGCGTGATGGTAAATTTTTTCGATATGATTGAAGACTCGTTAGAGGTATTCATGGATGATTTTTTTGTTTATGGTCACACTTTTGATAAATGCGTTGACAATTTAGCTAGAGTTTTGAAGCAATGCGAGGACACTAATCTGGTACTAAACTGGGAAAAATGTCACTTAGGAATTGTCCTTGGACATCGTATCTCATGTCAGGGCATCGAAGTAGATAAGGCAAAGGTGGAAATTATTGAGAAGTTGCCCCAACCTACTAATATCAAGGGAATAAAGGAGTTTTCTCGACCGCGTAAGATTTTATCGACTATTTATTCGAGATTTCTCAAAAATTGCAAGACCTCTTTGCTTACTGTTAGAGCAAAATAAAAAGTTTCTGTTTGATGCTGCCTATTTGAAAGCATTTGTAAAAATTAAGCAGCAATTAGTGCAGATACCTATTGTCGTCGCACCAGACTGGTCACAACCGTTCGAAGTTATGTGTGATGTGAACGACTATGCAGTAGGTGCAGTGCTTGAGCAGTGCAAAGACAAGGTATTTCATATAATATATTATGCTAGCAAAATTCTTACTGAAGCTCAGGTCAATCATACAACTACAAAGAAAGAGTTGTTGGTAGTAGTTTTTGCATTCGACAAGTTCCGTTAGTATCTTGTCGGCGTAAAAATCACAGTATATACTGATCACTCTGCATTGAGATACCTCTTTGCCAAAAAAGATGCCAAACTTACGCTAATTCGATGGATCCTGTTGTTACAAGAATTCGATGTTGAAATTAAAGAGTGAAAAGGATCAAAAAATCAGGTAACAGATCATTTATCTTATCTGGAATTTGGGAGTGAAGATGGAAATACTTTACAAATTATCGATGCATTTCTAGACGAGAAGCTCTTTCCTATCGATGCATCCCCATGGTATTCGGATGTTGTCAATTATTTGGTCTGTGGAAAACTACCACTGAGTGCAATTGGTCACCGAAAGGTAAGATTTCTTCAGGATGCTGCAAACTATTATTGGAATGAGCCATACGTGTTCAAAGTATACGCCGATAATATTATTCGTCGCTGCGTTCCTGAAGAAAAAATGCTTCCTATCCTGAAGCATTATCGTGATGCCCTTTCTGGAGGTCATTTTGGTGGTGTTAGGACTGTTGCAAAGGTCCTTCAGTCAGTATTTTATTGGCAAAGGTCATTTTCGATGTCTGGGGTATGGATTTCATGGGACCATTTCCTAATTCTTTTGGAAATGTTTATATTTTGGTCGCTATCGATTATGTATCAAAGTGGGTCGAAGTAATTGCTGCCTCTAAAGATGATGCTCGGACAGTGTTGAAATTCTTTCACACACATCCTCACATGATTCGGCACACCTAGAGCATTAATCAGTGATCAAGGCACTCATTTTCATTGCAATCCAGTTCTGACAGCATTAAAGCGTTATGGTGTTAAACATCGAATGGCAACCACATATCATCCATAAACGAATGGCTAAACTAAACTATCCAATCGACAAATTAAAAATATCCTTAAAAAGGTGGTGAATCCATCTAGACATGATTGGTCTTCAAGGCTCAATGATGCATTGTGGGCGCTTCGCACAACGTACAAAACACCATTAGGAATGTCACTGTATCAACTTGTTTTTGGTAAATTCTGTCATTTGCCTGTGGAACTTGAGCATAAAGCTATGTGGGCAATTAAGCAAGTGTATATGGATTATGATTTTGCTAGACAAAAGAGATTGTTGGACATTTTTGAATTAGAGGAGATTCGACGAAATGCATACGAGAATACTGCCATATACAAAGAAAAATCTAAGAGATGACACGACAACATTATCTTGCAGTGATAATTTTTTGCAGGTCAGTTAGTACTTTTATTTAATTAATGTTTAAAACTGAATCCTGGAAAATTGTGCTCCAGATGGTCAAGGTCATTCAAAGTTTTCGAAGTATTTTCTCATGGTGCGGTGACAATTAAGGATTTAAATGATGGGTACCAATTCAAGGTAAATGGCCAACAATTGAAGCACTATCTCAGCCCAGACGATCGCGAGCATAACGAAACCATTAATCTGGTCACATTTTCTTAACACGTCATTACATTTACTCTATTTACTTTTTGGTATTCTATTTTATTTCAATTATCTTCTTTAGTTCTTTTGCAGGAATAAAAGCTATCCTTTTTGTCGACGCATAGAAAACCCTACTTGTCAACGTAATTTACTTGCTGACTCACCATAGTGAAACGTTTTAGGAAAGAATCACGCTGTTTGATTCATACTATTCCCCAACCATCGAATCAATTTGGAAAAGGACAATCTGTGTCATTGCATTTATTGGATGCAGACACAACATCCTATCCCTGTAGTGGAAATCATCATGCCTCTTCATCTTCATCCCCTATAAAATACCCCACTATGTCGATGATGTTCTCCACAACCACAACCTCTATTATTGCTGCAAAACTCTCTTTTCTTAAACCTTCCAATTTTCTGTAACTTTCATTCTCTTTCTATCATACAAACATGGCAAGAATAAGAGGATCAAAAACCTCTTCTAAATCAGCCACTGAATCCTCTACTGCGGTGGCTCACAACACAGAGAAGCCTCCATCCAACGAACTAATACTGTTTCTCACAAAAGCTACCAAAGACCACTTCCACAACAATATGTTGAAGCGTAACTGCCACCCAGATCAAGGATTTTAGCTATCACCATTTCTCACATTAGGAAAGCAAGTCCACCGAACCATCTTGTGCTTGAGGTGGGAAAAGTTTTGCGACCATCCTGAAAGGTATTCTCTGTCCCTTGTCAGGGAATTCTATGCCAATTTGATTGATAAGGAACAAGAGTTTGTCTTTGTTCGAGAAGGACTGGTGCCCTAAGGTTCTACACAAAAAATACCTTATATAACATTGCTGAGGGGGAAGATGAGCATATCGCCTTCCTAGAACAGTTAACGGAGGAGGGTACTAATTTGTTACTGAATGATTGTGTATTGACGCTGCCATCTAGACTGACAACAACCCCAAAAACTACACAATGTATCATTGCTTTCTCACGGTTCAAAGCAAGGTCTGGTTCCATTTTATCAACTGTCGCTTATTTCCTTCTTCTCACAGCACCACGATGACTTTAGATAGAATGTGTCTCATACATTAAATTATTAAAGGCCACTGAATAGATGTCACTGCAATCCTACATCAAGAAATTATAGAAGGTACAGCAAAGAAAACAGGTATTTTGCCATTTGCCTCTCTTATAATTCAATTATGTCGATAGACGGGTGTTGTGCCTCATGAGAGGGAGGAATTCTTGGAAAATAAGGGACCCATCAATGATGTCTCGGTTGAGCGCATGACGAGGGGAAAGGAGACCCCTGTGGTAAAAGAAGCTGCACTAAAGAAAAAAGAAGGAAATGTAAAGAAGGAAGCAAAACAACCTCATGCCCCCACAGATCCTCAATTATGGAGGAGAATTAAAGAAATCGAGCAGCTGGCTGACAAAATAAGTGTGTGGCAAATCAAACTTGTCGCCACAGTTGAAGACATGAAGCACTCGTAAAACTTATTCTATGCTTACACCAGGGCTTGAAATACTATAATTGTCAACACATTACGTAGTATTAGCAAGCATCTCTACCAGAATTCCCAATGTTTCCTCTATCATCAAGGAGGCAACTCCCTCAACTGAGAAAGCTGTTTCGGATGAGGATTAGGGTGTGAATTCAAAGGATGTTGAAGATTGCTTCTACAATATTGCCAGCCTTTTTGAAGAAGAATTTTCAAATAGCCTAGGAGAAAACATGGCTGCAAAGAAAGCTAATACTGAAGAGGAGCACACGATCATGGAATCTATGGGTATCGAGGAAGAAAAAGAAGAAGAAAAAGAAGTAGGAGAGAAGGAAGAAATTTTTGTCGCGATAAATTTGCCTGAAAAATTTGTTACTACACTCGAAGATGTGGATGCAATTAATGAAGACCTAGCGCCATCTGCTGCGAATCAGGCCAAGGCTGTGACAATCAGCAATAAGGAATCAATCCTCTGGCTATAGTGCCTTATGTGGCACCCCTTGCTGAAATTAATCCTTCTGATGACACATTTGATGAAGCTAGCACACAACCACATGTGGAGGAGCAATCCGCCGACCTGGTTGAGCCAACAGAAAGAAAACAAAAGTGTAAAGATAAGAAGAAGCGAAAGGAGAAGCGCCACAAGAAGACAAAAATGACCAAAGCAGCCACATCTTCGACTGCACATCACTGAGTTAGTCTTTAATTTTTCCAGTACATAGATTAGTTGCATATCATGTAGTTATAATTGCATTGTCATCACATTTTATTTGTCAACACATTTGCATTGTAGTTGCATTTCCATGAATATTTGTATATTATTGTCGGTGCATTAGGGACAATGTAGACTCATGTAGACTCTAAGTTTAGGGGAAATATATATGAAATGGAAATGCAATTGCACCCACATTTTTAAGAAATTATTTGTCCTTTTAGTTTAATGAAAGTATGCAAGGTTATGAAAAATGTGACTATAATTTTTTTTTCATTTGATGCCTAATTCTTGAATTATTTGAGATGCTAATGCGTGAATTGGATGAATGTGATTGAATGTTGTAGCCTTCTATTTTTGGATGAATGGTTGAAATTGCATTAGTAATAAATGAGTAGTATCATTATTTGAATCTTGGAATAACTTGCCATTTGCAGCTATATATAATTTTAACTACTAATAAAAGACACTCTAATGTAGGTGCATTGTGACTTATCAAGGGGGAACACTCCAATGCAAGTGTTAGAAAAAATATCTAGCCAAAGGTTGTCATTGCAAGAGTGTGTGTCGACGCAATTACATACTTCCTGGGGGTTTCTTTGCCCCATCGTTACTGCCTAAGAACTAGGGTATAGTAATGCAATGACATCCCTCAGTCGCATAAAAGAAAAGAAAGAAAGAAAAATAGATAAAAAGGAAAAATATATATATATAGAATAATAAATGTTGTATTGGTCAAGAGGATTTAAGATTTAAAGCATGATGCTAGCATTAGTGAAGTTGCAGTTTTGATTATTCATACGTATAAATTGTCAGCGCAATTTTCTACCATATGAATGTAATTTATACACTAGGATCCCAGAGAATTCAAGTTGCTAGAATGAATATTGCTTTGACAAGAATTTTTGCTATAACCTTGCTATCTTTTGTTTACTTGAGGACAACCAAAAACTCAAGTTTGGGAGTGTGATATCATTAGAAAAGACCATTAATTTCTCCTTATTTAGAGTATAATTTGTTCCCTTTGTACCATGTTTAGCATGCTTTTTTAGCATTTTATATTTAGTAATTATATTTTCTAAGTCAGTGATGTTTGGTGTAATTTTATTTCATTTTATTATACCTGTGCTACTAATGTCACTACATTTAGTGTCAGTATTGCGTCTTTAGATGTCAGTGCAGGGGTCTATCTTAAAAGATCAAAGTAGGAAAGTGTTCAAGGCTGTCGCCGTAATTTTAATCCAGAATTGCGCCCAAACATGTCACCGCATGAGCACTTCCAGATTGCACTAGGGATTTTACTGTGTAAACATATCCAGAAGTACAAGTGCGTGAGGATATCAAAGTTGTAGTAGCAAATTAAAATCTAAGTTTGAGTCTAGAAATGTCGCGACAACCTGTAATTACTTATTGCATATATCAGATCTGCGTGAGTGTACAACTGGATTAACTAACTTGTACAGCTTGAATGAAGTTAGATCTGAGAGATGAAGGACACGTGTACTTGGTAGTAAAGGTAAATACTGAGGAGAGAGAGAAGTGTAGGAGGATCTAGAAGCTGGTGACAAAATTAATCCCGTTTCTCATTTTTTTATTAAGCTTGCTTTAATGGTAGCGTAATTTCTTGGAGGGTGAACTAATTGTGACGAGAAGGCAGTATCTGCTCTTGACGAGGAGTGGTTCTAAGTGTGATGCAAGAGGAGCATTAGGGAAGAGTTCTAGTAGGCTAGTAATAGAATGCTTCAACTTGTTCTTTATTTCCTCTTAAACGCTGATAAATTTTAATGAACTTAATTGTGTATGGAAGTACCTTTTAATTTTAGATTTACTTTGATTTCTGCTCAATTCTTATTAGCTATTTATCTTTGGATTTAATTGCTTGATCATGGAAGTGTTATTACAGTTGCTAACATTGGAAAGTGCTGTGTTGAGTTAAATTAACAAGCAAGACAACAAAAGTTGCTTGATGTACGAAGGAATTCTGGTCACTTGTTCTTGAATGCAAAGCATTTCCAGCATTGGAAGGTGAGGTTAATGTGAGTATTTGGGTCTTTGATAAGCAGGTAAGTCGAAAATAGTGAGATCTCATTAAGCTTAATTGCAACGACAATTTATCTATCATTTACCTTCTGGTCACATATAGTGATTGTCGACTTGTCAAGTCAGGGATCCCCCCATTCCATCATCATTGTTTTACTTCTTTAATTTTCTTAAATTACATTAACAAAATATCTTCAAACATTCATTACATTTCCTTATTAAATTGCTCTGACATATTGTATTACAGTTTTACAATATTTGCTATGACAGTTTTAATTCTTTTATTTGTGTAGTATTTGATTTAATTGCACTGACAATATTCCTTACAAGACCTTTTATCCTGATTCTAATTGCTTCGACAAATATAACATAAACTGCCATCTTTGTGGGATCGATATCTGATAGCTAAACCTATCAACTATACTTGCATCGACAAGTGTTCGCTTGCACAATTGTTGTGACGTTCATAGCGCGATCACACACGACAAAAACAAATAAAATAAACAACAAAAAATTCTATCACCCCCACACTTTAGAAAACACGTTGTCCTCAATGTGTAGCCACAAAAAAATAAGGAACGAAGTTACCTGATTGATCGTGAATGACTCTTCTTCTAATGGTGGGTTCCTCCTCCTTTTGGCATGAATTGTTCCAAAATGTTCTGTCTCTATCATGTGGGGCTCCTACATTAAAATTAGAAATAACATGCAAGAATAAATCTAATGTTACTCTTAGTAAATAAGTCCTCAAAAAAAACGAAATCATCCAAATTAGAAATCTTTCAAAAAAAAGTATTTGACTGAAAAATTAAAATAGTCAATCCACTTCTAAACCATCCGAGGGATGCATTTGTTGTGGTTCCATCGGAGCTTTGCCTTTTTCAGAAACGTACTTTTGGTGAGAGCTCCCAACTTGTTGTCGTGTTGGACTCCGAACGATAGGTCCCTTTGGAGTTGAATATTGTGGTTGAAAAGTGGCCTCATATTCATCGTCCATGTTAAGGTCCTCGTGCTCCACATTGGTCTCCTCATCATCTCTTTCATTGAACATTGCTTCTTTTTCGAACATGTTCGGTGGATAATTTGGGCTTGGCAGCCCATTCATTCGCACAAACTCCTGAAGAACAGGTCCAGTTTCTTGCATCCAACTGATCATGCCATCAAGTTTTACTTTAGTGTGTCCTTGGATTCCTCTCGGTGTCTTTGATTTTTCCTTCCTTCTCAATGATGCTGGAACATCCATTTTTTGTTTTCTCAATTGATTCCATTTTGTAATTTGTTTCTATTGAAGCTCGACATATTGTCTATATATGGAATCTCCAACCACCCCAGCCTTTTGACATAATGCTGTCACAAGGTGTAGAAAAAAGAGTCCTCCTTTTTTACTTGAAATACAATGCTTCATTTCTTTGTAAATCCAAGTTCCAACACATATTTGTTCTCATTGCAAGATACCATATAACAACACTGCTCCGAAAGCATTAACATTAGATACATTTAAAGCATGTGTTATTCTGGTACAAAGAAGTTGCATCCACATTTTCGCAATTCGAAAATTGATAGCCTAATTAATGCTGGATGGTAAACCCGTATCTAGCCTATAATTCCACGTACCTCTTCCCTATGTCAAATATTTAATAACATCTTCCATATCAACATTATCAAACCTATTAAATCTAGACTTTCGACATAGACTCTCTCGTAACATGGGATATTATAAAACTCACAGATTTCTTCCAGAGTGATTAAGACTTCTTCTCCTCGCACTATCACCTTCCTAATCACTGTACCATATCCTCCTCTAAATATGTGATCTTAAAGGGACGCGTAAAATTCTTGGACTATTGGTGTGACTGCATTGTCGGTCGAAGTGACGCAAAATTGCTCCTAGTGGTGATATTGTACTAAGTTCCTAATTCCTTGCAATGAACCATAGAGGGTTCGAACCCTCATTCTTGGATTAAAGGACACCCTTGTAAAGCCAAGAAAAAGTTTTCGGTTTCTGCTATTTCGAACCTCTCGTAATCAGAATTGTCCTGATTTTGCTGCACTACTGTTTGTTTGTTCTTTCTAGGAGGCATCTCTAAATTTTCAAACAATACATAGTAATAACTAGTAATCAATGGAAAAGTAAAGATTTAAAGATACTTGACCCTTTGTTTTCTGGTTTTTGAATTGTTTGGCCGACCCTCTATTACTGGAATAGCTCTCTTTTGTTTGGACAATAAAGGTGGAGGATTTGGGTTTGGAAGAAAGTTTAAGAGACTTAAAGATTTTGAAAGGGTTTTAGAGTTTTAGGTTTTGCTAAGTAAGCCTAATAAGTTAAAATATGTTTAGTATATATAGGGTAGTGAAATAATTAGGGTTTTCGAGTTCAAATTGGATAAAAATTGTATTTTAAGCCGGGGTTACGTGTTCAGGTCAGGTCGACCCTGCATATTTTGCAGACGACGTCGCGACACTGAGGATGTGGTGTCACGACATACTTCTCAGTGTACCTTTGTCGCGACACAGACTCCTTTACGTCGTGACATACATTCTAGTTTTGAAATTTTGTGTGTTGTATCATTGAAGTGATTTGGCCGACTTGGAGTGTTCTGGTTGCTTTGTCGCGACACTAGCAAGCCATGTCGCAACACAAACTCTAGAAGTTAACCTAAAACGAAATATTTAACAATTAATATGTTAATATAAAATAAAAAGTACTTGATTAGTGACTGCCAGAACTATCTAACAAGTCAGTTAGTGTGCATTTTGTCATTCTGGCAAGATCAGTTCCGTGTCGCGACAGAAAAGATAGCTTCAGAATTCTACAGTTCTAGTCCATGTGTTGTGACATAGATTGTTCGGTGTCGTGACATAGTGATCAGCTTCATTATTGTCCATCTTCTACAGATCTCGTACACACTCACAAAGTCTGTTAGCCAATATTTAGGCCTTACTCGGCCCTAAAGTCAATAAAAGGCACCTTTTTACACTTTTTACCCATTTTATTCAAAATATGAAAACTAAAATAAATCCTAAATAAACCTAAGGAAAATGCTTGATTTCAAGCTCTTAAAGTCCGAAAACTATTTTAATTTGCTAGGTCGAATTACGGTAGATCAATGGATTTGGCAATAAATGGCCTATTCAAACAACCTCCTACATCACATATAAATAGATATCATTTGAGCACAATCCCTCCACAATTCGACTAGAACAAGAATTAGACACTCAATCTTGGAATCACATGCATGAACCATATTGAAAACACTTTGGACACACACACATACACACATTCTCACGCATATTTACGACACTTAATAACAAGTGACTCAAACATGCTATAGTTAATATGTGACATGAAATAACAACATAAAGAAACAACATGCACCCACACACATATTATGGACATATGACTCAACTCGACTCATGCATAAAATTAAATAACTCATACAAAATATTAAACATAATGCAAGATAAAATCTGTGGATTAAATGAAAATGCAACTTATTGAAATGAACTTAAAATAAAAAGCCTTTAAAATTTGCTTGATCAAATCAATCAGGCCTTTTAAAGAATTCATCTAAAATTTGATTATTTTAGACCCGAACGAGAATTGGGCATGGCCCAATTTGGACATGACCAGCTTGGGCTTGATTCCAATGTTTTTGTGCAAGCCCACTAATATCCTTCACATAGCTTGGACTTAGAATCACATCATTAGGTTCATGTATTAATTGGATGGAAATCCATATATTTACTAGTTGATTAATATTGTCCCAAGGTGACTTAATTCAATGGATGTAGGAATTATCATTGCAACGACTTACAATGTTTTCAAGGTTTAATGTAAGACGCATGCATCATTTTAATGGATATTGAATGTTACAAAAGGTTTTAAAAATATTTGTTTAATATAAAGATATTAATGAACGAATGTTTTATCTTTCAAATCGAAGATGAAACCTACTCCGTTACTAAACATATATACTAAGAACAAACTAAACGAAAATAACTATAAGGAATTGAAAATGAACCTTATGATTGTCTTAAGCTATGAGAAAATCAAAACGGTTCTTGATAATAAATTCTCTTCGGACACTCAAGTTGAGGATAGAAAACACTAGGAGGGGCTTGATGAGATAGCTCTTTGCTACATGCTGGCACGCGTGACCAGCTCCTTTTATATGCAGCTAGAGAGCTGTAAGTCTACCATAGAGATTCTCAACAAACTAGAGGACATGTTTGGAGGCCAAGTTGCCTTGGCTCAACAATCGGCTATAACTAGTTTGACGAATGCCCAACAAAGACCTAAAACTTCAGTTAAAGATTATATGATTATTTTTTATTGGTTACTTTGACGAGGCTGCAGATAATGAGACCAGTCTGGACCAAAAAGTAGAAGCAAACTTAGCAGTTGCTTTTTTCTCTAAAGGGAAGGGAAAGCATGCTAAGAGAAAAAAGGTTGAGTCCTTTGAGCCACCTAAAGTAGAAAGGAAGAGAACTAAGAAGCCTAAAGACTTATCTAAGTCTAAGTGTTTCTACTACAACAAGAAAAGGGCACTTTAAGACCAACTGTAAAGAGTGAAGGATTACCTAACCATTAAGGGAAAAGATACGAAACTCTTTGTTGGAGCCCAATTTTGTCCGATCTGAGGCAAAACAAATCCAAAAAAATGAAACAAAAATAAAATTTAAAAGTTCATTTTAATGTCCATTTTACAAAAAAAAACAAAACCCTAACGCAAATACAAATTTTAAAGCCCAAATACCCAAAAAAAATACAAGCCCAAACAAGCCCAAACCTAAACTAAAGAAAAAACCCTAGCAGCTACCCTTGATGTCTCCAACCGTCGCCCTAATGCCACGTCAGCACACGCCGAGATGTACGTCTCTGCCACCACGTTGCTACCTTCAGAAGTGCCCCTGCCCCGGATCTACACGCAACCGAAAAATCCAAAAAAAGAGTTGAAAAATTATGTTATAAAAACACAAAGTTAAATGTAAAAAAGGGGACGAAAAAATAATATATGAAATTTTTTTAGCAATCGCAAATACACGAACACAAGATCTTGAGGTAAGTTGGTTGCTTTGTCGCGACATAAGTAGGCTTTGTTGCAACAAATACATCAATTTCGCCTAGGTTATCATGAAATAAAAACATAACAAAGTCAGTATGTTAGAACATATATAAAAGTAAAAATACGTATTAATACTTTTCAGAATTGTCTGACAAAGTAGTTAGTGTGAACTTCGACACTCTGGAATAGTTCGTTCTATCAATGTTAGTCTAGCAGTCGTCATGCCAAGCCATCCTTTGGTGTTTATCTCTTTCCCAAAATTTCCCTTTTCGTCCATCATTAATAATCACCAATTCCTTTGTCATATCTATCAATGAAGAACATGAATTTATGCCACCCCTTAATCTTGTGATGGCTTTCATTATCGAGCCACTTACAAAAATTGTAAGCCCATTGATCTTTCGATTTCATACTTAGTAGATTGAACTATTTTTCACACTTCAAGAGCTTGAAATCAAGTACTTTCACTTTGTTTCCTTAGGATTTAGTTTAGTTTTCTTTCATTAAATAAATTGTGTACAAAGTGCAAAAAGGTGCTTATCTTCAAGGTCGCTTGAGGCCTAACTTTGTGAGTGTACAGGAATCATTTAAAAGATGAATAAATATGAAGCTGATCACTACATCACGACATAGATTGATCTGTATCGCAACAAAGGGACCAGAACGGCAGAATGACAAAACTGTCTCTTATGTTGTGACGAGGACTCGACGTGTCGCGACAACGCTTGGGAAATTTACCTGAAGGAGTGTATTGTCATCTACGTCATGACACGACTCTTGTGTGTCGTGACATCGACCCCTGAATGTAGATTTCACACTAAATAAAGGGCGTTTTGGTCTTTACAATGCCACTTAAGCACGAGGAACTATAGCTGACCTAGAGTTAAGGAAAAATGATCGTTCAAATCTATAAATAGGGCCTTTAACAATAGGGTTTTACTTTATATTTTACTTTATATTTTTTCCGACAGATTGCTAATACAATTTTAGTTTCTTTTTCAATCTCTTCTTCAATTATATGTTTTCATATATTGTTTCATTGATGATTAAAGAAACCATGAGGAAATAATTTCATTTTGAGGAATTAGGGAGTGGATGTTTGAATAATTAATTATTATTTTACAGTGATTTTACCTTTTGGATCAGCTGTTTGGAAAAGGAAGAAACATTAGGCTTAGCAAACCTAGAAAGTAATATAGGTGGGAATGAACCCAAAATTGGTATTGCCCATCCGTGAACACCTCTTCCCCAAACTAGTTTAGATTGTTACGTCTAGCGATAACTAATCTCTATCGACTTGCTATGTCGGCAGAAGATCAAGAGATCCAACTGGGGTAGTGACTAGTTGATTGGAGAAAATCCCTTAAACCCAACAATTGAAGAAATCATACAAAAACGACTTAATAAATCCAAAGTCGTTTATAAGAATTTTTACATATCAAACTTTTACTTTTATTTTCTATTTTATTCTATCTTTTATTTCATGCTCTCAAAATCCACTCTTTATTTCTTCGTACTATAATACCTAAAATGAGTATTAATTAATTTTATTATTTGTAGGGATTTGATTTACTATCGCCTTATGCTTCCTTTGGGCACGATCCTCGGAATACTACCAAGTGTTACGTTGTAACACACTCTATTTGCAACCTGACACGTATACTTGCGGAAAGCCTAAATCTATGTCAAATAGGAGTACGTTTGGGGGTGGTCAAGTTGTTAGTGCCGTTGTCGGGGAGGCAGCGCCTTAGTAAATTTTATTCTTTCATTGCTAATAAAATAATTAGAAAAATTTTAGGTTATAGATATGATTTTACTTTATTTTTTTCGTATTTTGTTTTCTTTACTTTTTATTTGATTTTGGTTTATGACTCGAAGCCAAGGAAACTTGGTTGATCCTATTTCCAATCCTGAATCATTAATTAGACGTAATCGCATAAACCAATAGGTAATGCCAAACCCACCACCGGAGGATAGAGAAGAGCAAGCCAATCCAATAGAAGATCTTGCTATTAATGTAGAAAATGCTCATATACCTTTGCAACTTCCTATAAACGAACCAATGGCGGAAGCACAAAGAACTTTAAGGTAGTACTCTTTACCTATACTCTATATGTAACTCAAGGGAGTATTTCTAGACCTACTATCACCTCTAATAACTTTGAAATAAAATTGGATATGATTCAAATGATCCAAAACAATTTACAATTTAGAGGGAAAATGGCTGAAGATCCCAGTTTGCATTTGAAACGGTTTTTAAAATTATGCGATACTTTTATATTTAATGGTATTACTGATAATGCTGTTCGTTTGAGATTATTTCCCTTTTCACTAACCGATAATGTTTTTTCATGGCTAGATGCACAAGCACCTAGCTCTCTCACAACTTGGGACAAACTCGTAGGGAAATTTTTGCAAAAGTTTTTCTCTATGGGAAAAGCCATTCAACTTAGGAGAGAATTGTCAACCTTCTGGAAATTCAAGGGCGAAGGGTTCCATGAAACATTGGAATGGTTTAAGACATTAGTACGAAAATTCCCTAATCACGCTATGCTAGAATGGACGCAACTACAAACTTTTTACAATGGATTGGATGCATCTGCCAGATCTACTTTAGATGGTACGGCAGGAGGAGCCATAATGAATCGAATGCATAACGACGCTTATAGGCTACTAGAGAATATGACGATGAACTCATGCCAGTGGCCTACTGAGAGGTTCACTTACGGGTAGAAACCCGTTTCGGTAAAGATGATACAAGAAAATGACAAATACCAAAAACTGTTAGAGAGACTGAACCGAATCGAGTCTGCTACAGGGCACCACCATCCCATGGAGAAGATAAGTCCCTCTATCACTATCTCGTCAATCCGGAGGAGGCCAATTACGTAAGTAGTCAAAATCCCTGTTCGAATACTTATAATCTGGGATGGAAAGATCACCTCAACTTTAGGTGGGGAGGAAACCAAGGGGAAACGATAACAGTAACGCACAAGCTAATTCTCAACCCCCATTTTTACAAAGAAAACCAAAAAAAGCGAGCCGATGTGATTGGAACGATGAAAATATATAGACTTTTTCATACCTTTTTAACCTAAATTCATGCAACTTCTAAATAGTTAATGTCGAAAAATAAATTTAATTATAAAATAATTAATTTGTTCTAAAATTTCCAACATATTGATTTTAATTATTTTTTATAAATATTAAGCATGAATTTTATTATTTTTTGACAAATCTACACAATTGGTGAAAATCGGCTCGGTAAACACTACTAACAGCTTAAACAGTTGAGGGAATTTTTACACCTAGTTAATGATGCTAAGAATATTTTTTCAGCCAAAGCTCAGTCTAATATGAAATTATGCTACATGATTATATTTAATTCAATTAATTTGGATTAAAAATAAATTATAAAGGCTGAAGTGAAGTGGCTCGATGTGCATGCAAGTGAGGGTCGAACCACCTTGTTTTGAGCTAGCTATGTGCCGTCCAAGAGCAGACCCATTCAGTTGATTATGTTGACCATTTCAACCTTGCAAAAAATCCCTTAAAATTTCCCAAAATCCCATTGAAACCCCTCCACTTTTGGTGGTTTCAAATTCTCACCTTAAGTCAATTTTAGCAAAGTTTTAATTTTTCAAACCTTGCTCATGCATGGTCGGCCAAGCAATTTGTGTGGCTGATATTTATTTGCTAAATATAGCCACCAACTCTCACCTAAAATATCACCCTCACTCACCTCATTTTCCACACCAATTCACTCCATTCTCTCTTTTTTCTCTCATTTGCTCTCTAAGCCTTCCATCCATTTTCCCTTCCTTTCCTTGTCGATTTCCCCTCTTGGAAAAGAGTGGTTCTTCAGCCCTTACATAGCCTTTATTGAGTGTTCATCAGAGACCTCAATCTGGGAATAATTGAGCAAAAACAACAAAGAACACGGAACCAGTTCTTGAGAAATCGTTGGATTTAATCTTATTCTTTTTCTCATATTTTAGATTCTTGTTTGTTATCATGATGAATGCTATTATGAATGCTACTATTTATTTAATTAAAATGGCTTAAATTTCTTAAAGTTTTTGGTTGATTGTATTGATTGCTTTATTATTTATTTATCATGTTTATATCGTTTTAGGCCTTGAATATTTTATTTAATTAAATATTATCATGCCAAAGTTATTATTGTATTACCCGTATGATATAACTATTGAATTAATCATTTAAGCGCGTTGAAATTGTGATTAATGGACACACTATTTAATTTGTGTATGTGTAATCTTCTAAGGAAGCTGAGGATTAAAACTGCAATTCTATTGGAGAATACTGGCCTTGAATAACTTGCAGGATTTTTGTGATTAAACTGTTTCAATATAGGTATATTTTGTTACTTCACTTGATCCTTTACATACTTATGAATATTAATTTAGTCGGTTGTATTGGCATAAGTGTATGTTCAAGAGATAAATTAATTTCATAATGTATGTATGTGCTATAACACATTTACTTATTAAAGATTAGTTTAGTCGGTCGCATTGGCATAGGTGTATGTTCAAGAGATAAACTGATTTTTATAAGTGATGTTGTTCATAAGTTAGCAAGATACTGGGTTTCCATGAATATTGTTTCGTAACAAGCATTAACATGATTTAGACTTAATTAAGTAATTAAGCAATTAACCTGACACATTTATGTCATATTGATTAAACCTTTAAAAATCGTGCATTGAAATTTAATTTTAACTTAGCTTAATTTAGTTTAGAATACTTTAGATTAATATCCCTCACAAATATTATCTTGTTTTTAACCAATTTGTTGATTAAATATTTCATAAATACTTTTTATAGCACAGTCCTTGTGGGTACGATACTCGACATTTACTTGTCACTTTATTACTTGAATACGATTGTGTACACTTGCACATTTTTCATCGTTCCACCTATTCATAAAAATACGATAAAAATCTGCAATAACAAAAACTAAACAAAATTAAAAATAACAAAAAAAATGTTAGCTCAACAATTTAACAAAAATCTTACTAAATTACACCGATCTCCTTGGCAACGACGTCAAAAACTTATTGCGTGTAAAATAATATTGTTGTAGAAAATGTGCAAGTGTACACGACATTCAAGTAATAAAGTGATAAGTAGAGTATTGTACCCACAGAGAGATTGGAATTCAAATAAAGATTTATCAAAACAATTGACAAAAGAATTTTTCGAACAAGTAAATGTGATAACAAGATAGTTTGTGGTTGCATATTGCGTGTTATAACAAAAGCAAAAACAATGATAGGATCAGATAAATCAGCAAGGCATTAAATCTACTAAGTATTCATCACTCTTAATAGAAATGATTGGCAAGGTCTCAATACTAAGTTACGATCGCTAAACTTGGGATTTCTCATATCTAAATTCCAGATCTACGAATGTCACAACAAATATTTGTTTCTACAAATTCCCTAGAATGACTAAACAATGGCGTACAGTGTCTTAACAACTTTTACGGTCAATCCACATTATATCTCTATAACATGAATTATTCCAACAAAGACTTATCTCACTCTTAATGAACGCGCTCTATCTCTCAATACCTGCTCATTATACCGAATTATGCTTTAGCAAATTTATCCTACTCTCAGTCAAGATTATGCACATGAAAAACAAGAGCTTGTCTCTAAGATTGCTAGCATGTAGAATTAAGAACAAAGAACATAAGTAAAGTAATTCATTAGAAAAGATATCGGTAATATTCATAGAAATAGAATAAAGTATCTTAAAATATCCAACCCTTAAATGATTAGTAAAAGGGCACAAAATATTATTTTAACAAATTTCACATTCAAATTTAGCTACTTAATTCTACTCTACATTGCCATAACAACATATCTTTGCTCAAGTGGTTTTGTAAGGATGTCGCCAAGGCTCCGCTCCCAGCATTGGCTGACAACTTTGCCTTTGCACTTCCGATTTTCCGTGTGGCTCTCTTAATTCCCCTTCTCTCAGAGTATTTGATCCAACACTTTGCCTTTGCTAATTTAATTCTGATTTCTCTGTATATTCTTCTCCTTCGAAGTGATGCTTTTCTAGAAGCTTTGCCACACATTCCACATTTCCAAATCCAGATTTCTAAGGGCGTTCTAGTGCCTTCCTAGATCCTTCTAGTGCAAATCCACATAAATTCAGCTTGCTGTAGCAGAATCTTACGAGCCTGGTACTGCCAGAACATTTAGTAGCAGCAATCTTTTATTGGTTTCACTCCCCAATAGTCCTTCATTATTGGATCTCATACTCCTTCTCCCTCATCAACCTTACATCAACTTAGCACATACCAACAAGCATAAGATTGCTACAACAAAAAGGTAAAAATATACTAATTTTTCCAATTACGTGCATTACAGCTTTGAAGACAAAAACATATAAAAATGCTACTAATGTTATAACAATTTTACTTAAGAACAGATGAAAAGTTCTAGCAAAAGTTCGTTATATAACTCTTTTTCAAGAGCTAACAGGTTCCTAACATTCATTTGGGCACATCGATGTACTTCCTTAAAATTTATCTTGTCGACATTAATCTTTCTCCCTATAATAATAGAGTGAAGTAATAACATTCTTTCCTTTGAGATGGTGGTATTATGAGTAGACGGACTGCTGCTAGCTTTTGGGAAATGGTACCACACACTACAATGGGGATTCAATGAAGCACGCTCGATGGTGTAATAGTATTGTCTGGACACTGTACATTTGGTGTCGTCGATACACAAATATTTAAGGACTTGATTTATGCCCTCTACAAATATTGTTGCAAGAAAATGTGAGTGTTCATTTGGAACATTATGCAGACCATAGTGAGTGTTGATCAAGTCTTCATCCAATAGTATCAAGGTCCCTCTCACGTAGATGAACGCATTATTTGGATAAGTTAAATAGGCGTAAAGTTCTTGTACGACCTTTGTGAGAACATCATCTAGATGCAAAAAAAATATCTTCCATCCATGCTTCTTAGCTACAGTGGAAAATGATTCATTGTAACCCATAAAGGGTTCATATTTGAGCAAAAATGCCTTCCCAAAATAAAATGGCCGCTTGTTGATGTTTTGTGTAAATTTGTCTTTGGTTGCATTGTTGAAAATTGTTCTTGGCAGTATTGAGGAAGTTTGGGATGGAACCTATCTCGCCATTTTCGAATGGTACTGGAAAAAGGTGAAAGCTTTAAAAAATTTTATGGGAAAATGTAAGATGAAAGCTGAAGGAAAACGAAGGAAAAAGGTAACTGTCCAAAATTACTGCGTACAAAACGTGACAGGACATGCAATAATTATGGCCTAAAACAATGGGAGGGAAAATAAAAAAACTTTTGGAGGTAAAATTTTTGAGCAAAAAATGTAATGGACTGCAAGTACTAAAGTCCTAAATCTCAACATACCTATAAGATAAAAAAACTCTATTAAACCCATTAAGTAAAACGAAAGAAATATAAAATTTAACTAAGGTAAACAAATTATGAGAAAAATATAAAGTGGGTATGTAGTTTTGAAGAGCAATAGATTGCTTCTCTCTCATCACAGTAACACCCCAATAATGTTTCACCCTCTGACCATTTACTTTGAATGTGAACTCAGTTTTTATGTCATTAACATCTACAGTACCATGACGGTAAACATGAGCTGCTTTGAAGGGTCATGCAAATTTTGGGTTAATTCCCACCTAGATAACTTCCTAAGGTCGTCAAGCCTAGGGTTTAAGTTCTTCCTCTCCCAAACAACTGATCCACTAAGATGACCACCTCTGAATGTACTCCCGTTTGATGTAGGTTTTTGGCTTCCGCAAGTATACGGGTTAGATTGTAAATATAATGTGTTACAATGGAACACTTGGTAGTATTCCAAGGATCATACCCAAAGGAGGCGTAAGGTAATAGTGAATTAGATCCCTGCAAATTATTTCTTGACAGATTACCAATACAATTAAAGTTTCTTTTTCATTTCATTTCTTCAATTCTATGTTTTTTATATATTATTTTTATTTTAATGATGATTAAGAAAACCATGAGGAACTAATTCCATTTTGGGGAATTCAGGCATGGAGGTATGGATATTTAATTATTGTATAAATAGGGATTTTCAATCGATTAGCTGTTTGGGAAAGGAAGAACATGAAACAAACACTAGGCCTAACAACCCAAGAAAGTCATTTAGGTGGGAATGAACCCAAAATTGGTATTGTCTATCCGTGAAAACCTTTTCCCCAAACTGGTTTACACTATGGCATCTAGTGATAGGTATTTTCTATCGACTTTCTATGTTGGCGAAAGATCGAAATATCCAACTGGGATAGCAACTAGTTGATTGAAAAAATCCCTAAAACCAATAATTGAGTAGTCCATACAGCGAAGCAAACTAATCTCCCCAAAGCCGTTAATCGAATCTGCACATCTCGTCCTTTACTCTCTATTTATTTATTTTTATGTTTTTATAACACACTTCTTTATTATACTATCGTACTATAATCCCTAAAAATATTACTAGTTAATTCTTTTCATTGAAGTGATATAGGTTACTATTACTAAAGCCTCCTTTGGGTATGATCCTTGGAATACTACCAATTATTTGGTTGTACAAACTATATTACAACCTGGCTCGTATACTTGCGAAAGTTGAAAAACACATATCGAACAGGAGTACGTTCGAAGGCGGTCAAGTTGTTAGCGTCGTTGTCGGGGAGGCAACGCTTTAACGTTGATTTTTGTTTTTTCTTTGTTATTAGAATAATTAGGAAATTTTAGGTTATAGATACGAACTAACAATATTAATAGTTCCTTTGTCTTTTAGATTAACTATTTTCCTCCAATTCTATCACATTATTCCTAGGCCATGGACGATTACTATTATATTTGTTCAGATGAGGAGTATAGTTACAATGATAACATCTATGAAGATGGATACTATGAAGATTGAGAGATTCAGGAAAATAAAGGTTATTGATGCTAGAATTGAGTCAACTTTGTGGAGGGGTCCCGAATCTTGATCAACAAAGTAATAAGTCTTTCGGAAGAATACATACAGAATCTAAACAAAAAGAACGAGAATGAGAGGAGAGGCTAGGCACAGAAAAAGAAAAAGAATTTTTTGAAGAATTTTCTGGTCAAACTATCGAACAACTCGACGTATCATCATTGGAAAGGGAAGTTGAAAGTATCTTGAGAATTGAGAATGAATCAATCCCTGTAGAAGAGGGTGACAGTTCCTACTCACAAAGCTTAGATCTTTAATTTATTATTGTTCTAGACATGCCCACAAAAGAAATATTAATTGAAGACATTATGGATCAGAGATTCAATTTTAAATGGGAAATGGTTGTGAAGTACAATACTTTCCTATCCCAACAAATTCCCAGAGAAATTACTAATGTAAAAATTTTTCATTATCTTTATATAACAGGAAATATTCACATTTATAAGCCAGCACCTCAGCTCTCGAATTTCATAATAATAAAATCCTCATGGAAGAAGGAAGTAAGTCCATGGAGAATTCAATTATTGCAATGGTATCATGAACCAAAATTTGTAGGATTATGTGATGAAAACTATCGATAGAAGGAGACGGGTGCAATAACACCAATACAGTTAAGAAGAAATTCAGTGATAAAATCATTTTTCTTGGATAGGTACGACCGAAGAACGGAACTGGTAGTTATGAATGTAGGACGAAAAACAAAATTTCGGGAAAGAGACAAACGCTAGAGGATAGCTTGGCATGATGGCTACTGGACGAAAAATGATAGAACGAACTGTTCTCGAGTGCCGAAGTGCACACTAACATCCTTGTCAGACAACTCTGACAAGTATTAATACGTACTTCTATATCTATATAGATACTAACACACTAACTTTATTATATTTTCATTTCAGGGTATTCTAATTGAAACTGACGTGTTTGTCACGACACAGTCCATCTACATCGCGATAAAGCAACTAGTCAACCCCAAGGAATCCCAAGCATGCTATGACGTGACATACCCCTTTGTATGTTGCGAAAAAGGGGTCAAACTGTTAAAATTTCAAAATTGATAGGTTTGCCGCGACACAGGGAGAGCTATGAGGCAACAAAGGGGTCAAATTGTTAAAATTTCAAAACTGATAGGTTTGTCGCGATATAGGGGGAGCTACGTCGTAACAAAAGGGTATTGAAGGGTTTCTTGCAACACACCATGGCTACGTCATGACATCATCTTCAAAATTTACAGGGTTGATCCGACCCGCTCGTGCAACCTAGCAGCTAAACCCTTATTTTACCCAATTTTTAACCCCAAAAACCTAATATTTCATACCCTCTATATATACCACATTAACCTAAACTTACTTCCTAACACTAAACACTTTCCAAACTCTTCCAAACCTTATCAATCATTCATCTCTTTTTCTCTTCAAAACCTAAAACCCCAAATGCTACCATTCCTTAAAAAAGACTTAAGTCTATCACTCATGGGGCTCAATTCTTTTCTCTCGACAAAGGCATGAATCTAAAAGCAAAGGGTATCTCCTCTCTTTTATTATTTCATTTGCTACTGTTCACCCCTGCTTAAAGTATTCATAGATTACAATGCCTCCTAGAAGGAACAAGCGAACTATTATTCAAGAAAGTGACAGTGATTCATACTACAAGAGGTTTGAAAATGCCCAAACCGAAAACTATTTCTTAGCTTAACAAGGGCGACCCCTCATTCAAGAAAAATGCTTTGAACCATTGATGGTCCTCTATAAAGAGATATTGTCATTGGTAAGGTACCACCAATGGGAACAATTCTGTGTTCCTTCAACAGGTAACATTGCAGTACCTATAGTGCATGAATTCTTCACATCCCTTAAGGATGATATTATTAGAAGAAGAAGTTTGAAAACAGTGATAGTAAGAGGAAAACATGTTCCTATTATGCTTAAAGACATTTGTGAATATCATAATATCCCTTATTACGAGAAAGATTATGTAGAGAAACTAGACTTTAATTTATTCTAAAATGTTGACATGAAGGAAAACATTAGCTTTTTAACGAAGGGATGAGGTGTTTGGAACTATAGACCCGATATAGGCACACCCTCTAATTTTAATCAAGCTATCATGTTTCATGTTGCTAGGATGCAGATGTAATTTTTGTCAATACGAATTATACCTGTACTAAATGTCTCTATCATTAATTCTTTGCGAGCTTTGCTACTATATGGCATATTTCAATTTAAACAGATTTGTGTAAGTTCTTGGATCTTTGAAGAGACGAAACGGTGCACCCATGGCCAAAAGAGTGGCCTTTTCTTCCTACATTTGATAATGGCCTTATACAAAAAGGAGGATGTGTCGATGTAAGAAAATGATCAATTCTTAAAGCCAACCCGAAGCATCATAAGGGATTCATTGTATAAACAATTTGTTGAGCTTCAGAGAAAAGAAATCAAAGAGTGGAATCAGAGAAGGAAGGAAAAGATGGATGTGTCAGCTTCATTGAAAAGAAAAGACAAAGCAAAAACCAGGACAAAGAACAAAGGAAACATTGATGTGAAGCTTGATGGCATGATTCAGTGGTTGCAAGAAACAAGTCCAATGTTGAAAGAATTTACAAGGATACATGGGTTACCAACCACTAACTATCCACCAAACATGTTTGAAGAAGAAGAAGAAGGCGATGAAGAGTTAAGGGGAACCAATGTAGAGTAAGAGGATTATGACACGGAGGATGATCACAAGGCTATGTTTCAACCATAGTACTCAACTCCCAAAGGACCGGTGATTCGGAGTCCAGCAAAACAACAAGGTAGGAGTTAAGGTATACTTAATCTAGTTTTGTTAATTTAATCTTAGTTTAATATGCTTTAATCATCAATTACTTGAACTTAGTGGCATCCACCATCATCATCCACTATGCACCATTTAATATTGGTTTATTTACCATTTTGTTCCTTTAGATAATTACCATCTAGGTCCCTAAGCCTTTTCTTAATTAAAACTCTATATCGATTGGACCTTTACAATTAAATCCCTAAGTCTTTATTAACACTTTTTTGGGTAAATTACTTAACCAGACTTATTTTTTTATATGAATTTTGTAAATATTCCTATTTTATATTTACAAACTCAGTTTATATAAATGCGGTCCCAAAACAACATTTTCCAACACCACTAGTATTTGGATCATTGCATTTATAATAAGTTTTGTCAAATTGAACATGTCAATGTATAAAGTTTCTCCTAAAAATGGAAGTTAATTTTTGTGAATTAAAGCATAAAAAGCATGTTGAATAAAAGGAACTTGATTTTCTTGAATTTCCATTAGAACAAGATGTAGACCAACCTCACATTCTTAACTTGTAGTCACAAAAGTAGATGGATAATCAATTCTAAGGTTATTATAAATGTAACTATTTGTTGATTCATTAAAGCTAATCAAACAAGACAAAGGAGAGTTTCAATCCCTCAAATATATGTAAATAATAATTGTTTCGATGTCTCACCATTGTTTATCATGTAATTCCAAGTATTTCATGACAACATTACTCAGCCTATGAATATAGTTTATTGTATGAAACAATCATGGATTCAACCCAGATCATAAAGCTACCATTTAATGAATTCAATCATACAAGAAAACTAAAAGAAAACAAATACCAACTGTCTCATTATCATAAATTATACGGTCATGGAAAAGATGATAGATATAGGAGAAAAAGATTATTATTTTTTATTTTTAATTTATTATTTCCAGTTCTCAGTCCAATAGACAAAATAGAGAGTGAATGACTACTACACCAATTCACAATACCAAAGTAGATTTGGGATGACATATTGTCCTAATCCTCTCTAAATTGACTGATTGTGAGAAAAATTAGTATTCATGAGGATCAGCAAAAGAACCGTTGAGGGAAGCATTACTTCCTCCAATTGACAAAGAAGGTGAAGCAACAATCTTAGCCAAAAGTTCCTCGCTATGCTTCATTGACTTCTCCTTGTACTCTTTGAGATATGAGTATAATATCATCATCTCCTCCAGGCTAAGTTCATCAATTGGTTTATTCCATAATTCTTGGAACTTATTTTGACTATCCATCTTCATTTTTTAGAGTTGTTCAGGTCGAAGCTCTGCAACTTTTAGTTTTTCATGGGCATCAGAGTACTCTTTCAAAAGTTTCTTGATACGCTTAGCCTTCTCATGGCTAATTGCATAAAAATCTAGCTTTCCATTGTTTGAAAGCCCCTTCATTTATACATCAAAATCAGGATCGCCATAGACGAAGACCTTGTCACTTGGAGAGATAACGATTAGAATAATCTCAATAGCAAATAAAGTACATAGCTCACAAACCTTCTTAAAAAGGTCGGGTTGGCATTTGGTATGAGTAACCCATAAAGAATTTGCACCTTATGTCCTACACATCTGATTCCTTGTACGGCTACCCTTTCTTGACAAACCTACCATTGAGAAACCACTAGGACAACAATAAAAAGAAGCGAACGGAGAATGAATTGTGAAGTTTGGAGGACAAAGACAAGTTATTTATTGGACTTGGATGATTAGGCTAATTAGTAAGAGAGGAATCCTAGTCTTGTTCTCAGAATGGTAACTTCAACCATCTACCATATATGGCCTTTGGCAGCGGTGTAACCAAGACAAAAGAAATCATTAATCTTTAACGTAAAGTTATCTAAGTGAACCTATTTACTCTAGGATCATAGGGTTCAAAAGTACCATACATTTGGTATGGTAATCTACTTGGAGATTTTGCTCAAAAAAAGCATTTAATTTATTATGACCTTAAGAATTTGGTAACAAAATAATTACCACATTAAAATAGGTAAGAATCTAGGCCTCTATTAATTACATTAAATTAGAATTATTGTAACTTTTTTACTTGACATGTATATACATGCATGATGAGTGATATTTTTTTTTATGACAGATATGTTAATGTATGTTTGGTTTCATTGTCAATCAAGGAAACCATATACTTGGAGTATGAAGGAAAAATCATGTGAAACTAATTTATCTGAGTAGAACTAAGTTGCTTTCCTTAGTTTACAAAAACTCCCGTATTAGGATATAGTCTTATACTATTATGCTCTTCGTTTTCCCTAAAATACTCATGTCTCAAACATATTGAATTTGTGTTGCTTCCTTGGTAGCCTTAGAAGTAGCCACATATTCGACCCTTCATAGTAAAGTTAGAAGTGCAACCCTACTTGACACTTATTCACACTATGGACCAATCATCTAGGACAACAACACATTATAATATCGATTTCCTAGAATCTCAACACGTTTGGAAGTCAGAACTAGTATATCCGATAGGAGTAAGATCTCCTCCAAAATAAAGAAGCATATAACCCCTCGTTCTTCGTTAATACTTGAGTATAAGCTTAACTGCTTGCTAATGTCTTAGTCTTGGATTTGCTTGATATCGACTTACCGACCCCACTTTAAAACAGATATTTGGGCATGTGCATAACATAGCATACATGAGACTTCCTATTGTCGAAGCATGAAGAACCTTTCTCATGTTCTCTCTTTCTTCATCGATCTTCAAACTGTCCTGCAAAGAGAGATGAAATCTCGATACAGAGTGTTGATTTCCCTTCTTTAAATCGGTCATTGAATAACGCTCTAATATCTTGTCTATGTATGAAGCCTGAAATAGTGTTATCACTTTGTTCTTTCGATCCCTTAGGATTCAAATACCTAGAAAAAATTAGCTTCTCCCATGTCCTTTATGCTAAACTATTGAGTTAACCACAGTTTAACCGAGGACAATGTCCCTACGTTATTCCCAATGAGTAGGATGTCATTGGCATATAGAACGAGAAAGACCACCATTTCATCGCTAAATATTTATAAACACAATGTTCATCTACGTTTTATTTGAATCCAAAATTCATGATCTCTTGATCAAATCTTTGTTTCCATGAGCGAGATGCTTGCTTAAGTCCATATATGGATCTAAGAAGGTTGTAAACTTTATGCTCGTTTCTTTCAACTATATATCTGATGGGTTGTATCATATAGATGCTTGTTCAAAAATGTTGTCTTGACATCAATTTGCTAGATCTCATAATCACGAGCCATCGTAATGGATAGAAATATACGAATTGACTTAAGCATGAAAGCCAAAGAGAATTTTTCTTCGTAACCGATACCTTTTTTTGAGTCTAACCTTTTGCTACCAAAGAGAAGTTCCCACACCGAGTTGTAATCCATAAAATCCATGTTAGTTTTCATAGCTATTTTCTAGAGCTTGGAATTAGCACTCTGCATCGATTCATCATAAGTGAGTGGGTCATCGTCTTTTTGTTCAATAGACTTAGTGCTAAAAACACTTCAGCCAAATTGGAAGAACTTAGGCCTATGAGAGACCCTGCACTGTGATAAAGCACCCAATGTTGTTGATCGTTTGCAGGTATACTGTTTGGAGTTGGTTATAAAATCATTTTTTTAGGATTTGTATTTTTTCCCGAAAGTTCCTCGAGTACCTCTTTACTCGGAGGTTTGAAGTCATTCACGTAACTTTCTTCAAGGAAAGAAGCATGAGTTGACACTATAATAGTTTGCTCCTTCAGGTTATAAAACAAATCACTTATGTTCCCTTTGGATGTCCTACAAACATGCATAATTCTATCCATGAGTTCTAGGCATTGCTCTCCCCTTAATGCTCTCAATATTATGTTTATCTTTTCAACTATCAACTTCTGAGATGAATGCTCTCAATTATAGTGTGTGGAGATGGTTTTTGAAGTGTAGCTAGTTCCCTATATTTATACTAATGAGCCTCCGCCATCCCTTTAATATTTTTAGGTGTCTCATGTAACAAGTCATTTTTCACTGATGTCGAAAACAGTGATTTCGGAGTCACAAATCCAACGAGTAAGTCAGTAAATAGTATAATTTAATATTTACGAGTTAAATATAGTATTATCATAAAATGTGATTTGATAATTTTTTTTATTTAAATGAATAGTTAAGTTCAAGTGGTTTATCTCTAAAGTCAAGTGGTCCGAAAATTTTAACGTTTGGATAGTTAATTAAAGAAAAAGGACAATTGTAAAAAATTGAAAAAATCACTCGTTATTGGATTTTAGTAATTAAATGGTTTATTTAGTTAATAAGAGAGGACTTATATGGTAATTAAACTATTAGGATAAAGATTGGACGGTAGTTGGATGAAATGGATTAAAATTTATGTGTTTTATAATAATATTATTAAATTAATTAAATGTTAAAATAGTAAAAAGCATAAAAGAAAAGCATCATCTCTTTCATTTATATTTTCTTCCACCGAACCTCCAAGGCTATGAAGCTTGAAGTTTCGACCTTGGTTTTGTTCATGCATGGTAAGCCTTGGTTAGTCCGTTTTTCGTAAATTTTATATTTTTGAGATCGTTGCATTTAGGTCTAGCTAACTCGTATATCTATTTTCAAAATTTTAAAGACTTTAAAACTTGCTATTGATGAACTAGTGATTTTTTTGAAGTTTTATGATAGATTTATAAGCTTGATAGTTAAATAGGATAATTTTGTAAAGTAAATTTTGTTAATTTTTTATTTAGGAACTAAGTTGTTAAAATAGTAAAATTTCATGAAATTATTGTGAAAAATGTAATAAATATGGGTTTTATAGGGACTATGGAAAATTTGGTTAGCATGATTTGAGTTTAATTATCTTAAATTCGAAGTTTCAAGTTTAAGGACTAAATTGAATAAAAAGTTGAAAATCAAGATAAAGTGTAAAATTTTGATAAATGATAAATTACATGAATTTAAGTATTTTAAAAAATTTTAATTGGATAATTGAATTAAATTATTATATATAGATCATGAAATGGATCAATCAATGGATAAATGCGGAAAAAGAAAATAAATATTGATTAGTCCTTGGAGTCATGCTTGTTGTAGTATCAGTTTAGAAATGTAAATATTTATATATATAAAGTTTACTGCTGATTTGTGAATGTATATATATGAAGTTTAATTTGTGGGTTGAGAACCGAAATATTATAATAAAGTACAAGGTGAGAAAGGACTTATTTGAAAATTGTTGAATACTTGTGACATACAATATATGTGATTTCTGAATGATTACGATTTGCTTAAAGCATGTGTATTGAGAAACACGGAAGTGCCCTTTATTTATGAAAGTTACGATTATCTTGTTAAAATGTCCGTTTGAACGTAGTAAATGATTAGGATACAATTAGCATTTCGATGTTCTCTGGTGTGTTTTAGGAAACCCAGGTATTCGAGTCATGTTGCTATAGTTCACCAGGCTATGAAAATATGTGTCTAATGTTGAAATATTGATATATACCATTCGAATATTGTATTAAGAATGATCTTGTAATATGATTCATATTGATTATTATGTGACTAAAGGTAGATATTTATTTACATATAAGAATTAGCTTGGATTGAATTATTATAGAACAAAAAGCATATGAGGAACCAATTTCAGTACTAATCCTATATGTGTCTTGTAAATTATTGACAAGTTTGATTAAACTAAGTTTTCTAGATTTCACATTCTTTAATTGAAGTAAATGATTTGGGGAGGATATGTTTATATGAATTGTTAAAACGAAATGCGATATACATAATGATTATGTGTTAAATGTGTAAATGAAATGGTAAGATGAAATGTGTAAATGAAATGGTAAGATGAAATATTTAGATGAAATTGTTATACGAAATGGTTATACAAAACACTTATTTGGAAATAGATATATGAAACTGTTATATTAGATGCTTATACGAAATATTTATAAGGATATAGATTTGTAAAAAAGGACATTTGAAGTGAATACTTGAAATAAAGATGTTAAAGGTTAAATGAATATGTGATAGTTGGTTTATGTACCAAATGTATCTTTGCATATATATATATTTGATAATATGATAAAGTTACATGTTTTATATATGAACTCACTCATCTTGTGAGATTTGTGATGTGTATAGGTAAATAATGAACTCATGACTAGGATATTGAGTTATTTTTTTAAAATGTTTAAATTACATCCTTTATGGTAAGTTAAAGTTAGAGTTTATTATGAACTTACTAAGCTTTACGTAAGCTTACCTTGTGATGGTTTTCTTCTTTGTAGATCGTCGATTTCGAGTTGTTGATTGGATTGCTTTTAGAGATCACACTATTCGAAAACTTAATCGGTAACTATCTGTTCACTTTGGTCCAGTTATAAGTTGTATGTAAATAGGTTTTTGGTATATATATATATCTCATAAGTATTATGGTTATGTTTTGTGTCAATTGAAGTATGAGATTTATTTATTAATGTGAATATTAATTAGTATTTTGGTTGATTGTGGTGTGTGATGGCATTGGTATGTCTATATAAGTGTTTTTGACCATTTGCTATATGCCTTATGAAAGTGGTTTGATCTTTAGTTCATTGGATGTAAATGAAATATATGTATAGATATGTTTGTTAGTTTATAAAGTAAGAACATGTGTATATTGAATGCGAATTTGGATTAGTGTTTAAATTGTGATGCCAATATGGGCATATTGGTTAGGCACATAGGTTGCATGTTTTTGGTATGTTTTTGGCATGTTTAGATGTGTTTTGAATAGGTGAAAAGGGTTGAAAATGGTTTGATTTGGTTCTTAAGAAATGGTGCATGAAATTGCTTGTTTTGGAAGTTATTTTGGGTGCACATGTCCTATATTCACACAACCGTGTGTTATTTTGATTTTAGGTGCAGGTTTCACATGGCCTACGACACGACCGTGTGACCATATTTCGAATATTCACACGAGCGAGCACACGGGCTGGGACATGATTGTGTGACCTATATTTTGAATTGTACACAGTTTGGCCACACAACAATGTTTCTAAGCCACACGACCTAAGCACTGTCACAAGGCCTAGACACACGACCGTGTGACCCTTGTTTTCAATTTTTTTATGGTTACTATTTTAATTCAAATTGGTCTCTATATGATTTCAAAGTCATTTTTAATTTCTGCATGCTCATTTTAAAGCTCTTAATTGTGGTTATGCAATAAATGATATTTAAATTCAAATGTTGTTATTTAATTTAATAAATGAATGGTTTAATGATGTAAATTGTTTTGTTAGATGCAGTAATCATTTGTAACCCTAATCTGGTGACGAAGATGGGTTAGGGGTGTTACATCTCACCCTTGGTTTTATTCATGTAGGTGGATGGTTCCTTGAATTGTGGAGAACGAGTTGCTTAATTCTCTTCATGGTTGATTTGGGGGTTGAGGTAGGTGAAGACCAAGTCATATGGATGCCTTTGAGCTCCCTTCTCCTCCCTAGTGGATGGTTCGGGCCTCTCCTTCCCTTAGTGGACGGTTTGGGCTCTTCCCTTGTTGGATTGGACGATTTGGGCTGTCCATATTTATCTATCCACTCTCCCATTGGATTGAGAAGAGTTTTAAAGTCCAACACACAAAATGGGGCTTCAAAAGATGTGCATTTCAATCCTTTCTTTCTTCTAAGTCCACCAGTCACCTTTATGGATGAAAATTACCTATTTTAGCACATAAATCAACCAAAGTGAATTATTCCAAATAAATTTTAGAATAAATAGAAATTATGACAATTACAACATAATTTTTCATTAGTCACCCCAGACTTGAATGAAATTGTAAGTTAACAGGAATTAAATAACTATATATTTTGGAGTTATCAATTATCCTTGTATGATTTTTGCACGCAAAGCAAAATGGAAGTTGGTTCGTGACGGAATGTGCAAGTGTACATAGTCGTTATCAAGTAGTAAGTAAAAAGAGTATCGTCTCCATAGGGACTGTATCTATTAATCAACACTTGTAAAATTAAGAATTTACAAATTGGTTAGGGATACAAAATATTTGTAGGTGATTGATGTCCTAATTAAATTAAAAAAGCATAATTGGAAAAAATACCCTCAATGTTTGAGGGCTTTTGGTTTTGTGCCCTTGACCGTTATTTTATTTACACCCTCAACGTTACGATTTTTTCAGAAATTAGCCCAATTTTAACGGTCAACGTGAGTCAAACAACATGTCAATGGAATAGCTTATGTGGCATGCTACATAAGCGCATAACGTCATAGATGACGCCATTAAAATAATTTTTTTTCTTTTTTTTCATCTTTTTTCTTCTTCTCTCTTTCTCTCTTCCCCCCTAAAACATTTTTTTCTCAACACTTTCCTAGATTTTCTCTCTTTCCAAACACATCTTTAGTTTTTTCTCTCTTTCCAGATTTTCTTTTCTCAACACTTTCCCAGATTTTCTCTCTTTCCAAATACATCTTTAGTTTTTCCTTTCTTTTCATATTTTCTTTTATCAACACTTTTCCAGATTTTCTCTCTTTCCAAATACATCTTTATTTTTTTCTCTCTTTCCAGATTTTCTTTTCTCAACACTTTCCCAGAGTTTCTCTCTTTCCAAATATATCTTTAGTTTTTTCTTTCTTTCCAGATTTTCTCAATGCCTCCTTGAGTTATTAGTTTTTATTTCTAATCAACACATATTTGTTAATGAAATGGCATATAACAAACATCCAAAAGGGCATGCAAACAAATGAAATCCATTTTCTTCAGTTTTCTCACAATTTTCTTTAGTTTTCTCACCAACCAAATAGAATAAAACAGATCTATACAACAAAAAGAAGATAACTTTCTAGTGTTTTAACAAAAACCCAGCAAATCCCACATCCCATTTTATACTAATTTAGTTAGATCTACCAACTTTAACCTCCAAATTCAGCATTGAGAAAATAAATATGAGCATGATTCAAGAAGACTATCCGTTATGCCTCTAGAAAGCATACGCAGAGATGAGGCCAAGGATCAAAGGATGGTTCGTGAAGTGTACAAACATGAAAGGCGAAGTGGATCGCAATAACATGTATGGGTTTGGAGTTGTCCAGTCGTTTTAAACTTAACCTCCTCTCCAGTCTTCTCTAGCATGGTCTAGTAATATGTTCAATTTTGAACTTTTTAATTTTCATTGCTTTCTCTTTAGTCCTGAGGCTTTTTGGTGGAAAGGAGTCTAAGTTTTAAAGGTCTTATTTTGTAGGTTTTGAAATTAATGTTTATGTTATGTATATAAGTAGGTGATGATAATAAAGAAGAAGGTGTTATAATCCCACCCAATAATGGAAACTTGACCATTATTTTTGTACGGATCTTTTCTTTAATTTCATTTGCTTTTTATTTAGGGTTTCAAATAAGAAATAATATTATAAGGTGCAACAAAAAGGGGATTAACATCGAGCTAGACGAAGTTAGGAATGGGAAAAGAGGTGATTCTATTATATACCTCCATACGGTCTTGTTGAGTGCAAACCATGATGAGTGAAGCTCCGAGCCTTCCGAATGAGACACTATGGTTTCTAGCATCAATGTTTCGACAAATGGAGGAATGGATGTAATGCAACGGGGAAAGTAAAAAAGATCATGGCTAGGCCATGGGACCAATCGGAGGCTATACGCCAAATATGAGTAAAACCATAGCTAAAAGATGCTATGGCATCATCATGTAAAAGATGACAAGTCCATAGTTGAAAGATGCTATGGCATCATGAGAGAAATGAGTAAGGCTATAACTTAAAGATGCTATGACATAATGTGAAAGCACGTCAGAATGGCTAAATAACAATAAGACCATGGCTGAAAGTTGTAATGGCATCCTCTGATAGTCCGTCGGGAAGGTAAACAATGGGTTATAATGAGTAATACCATAGTTGAAGGACACTATGACATTATAGTTAGTCCGATGGGACAATAAGCTCGGGATAGTCAGATGAGACATTAAACACGGGACATTCCACTGAGACAGTAAACACAAGGATTATAAGGTGTAAGATTATGGCTTGGATATGGCAACCAATGGAGTTTGCTAGGAAAATAAACATGGAACCAAATGAGTAAGAACATAACTCAGTTATGGCAATTTGTGAGATCCGCTAAGACAATAAACATAGGTGGTCAATTAAAATGACAATAGTGGGAACTCTTATAACAAAGACAAAAGGGTTAGAAGGAAATTGGAAGTAATGGCATATATTAATTAGCCAACAAAATGAAAGAACCCACCAAAAGAAGGGGAAACATAAACAAGAAAGGGTTGCTAGAATTGTAGTGGTGAAATTCAGTAAAGCATGTGGGAGGTAACCCAATAGGAATAGTCACAAATGTGGACGCATTGGCAGCGCCTATGTAAGGGTAAACGAAAGTGGTATAATTGAGGATCATAGATAAGGATATGCAAGTAAGAGCTCCTAGAGGATGCTCAGAGAAACCTTATATTCCAGTGGGTTGTTCCAAGAACACAAGCTAGACCCTAAGGAAAGGAAGGGTTAGATAGTACCCATTGACGAAAAAAGATACACATGATGATGGATATGTCTGTCAAGACTATTCCTCTCAAAGGGGAAACCTTTAAGGAAGTATTAGTTAATGGCGATATATGCGATGATGCAATATGAAAGAGAAATTATGGACTCAGATGGTCACTTAGCGGCATTTGGCTGAGTACTAAAGGCCAAAGTGGTCGATAGCAGAAAGGTGTGCTACGCTTAAGGGTAAGGCCTTTCGTGTGTATGTATATAAGTTGACATTGGCTTCTCAGCTAAGCTTTGTGCTTCTTGTAAAACTTTATTTTTTCCCCTCTCTTCTCCATATTATCTTGAGAGAATTCTATAACTAAGGCTAGTTTGAAGGTTTGGGTTCGTTGTAATCAACAAACTCTATTAACGTTCAAATAACTAGTAAGTGTCGATGAACTAGAAACATTTTCATGGTCATTTATGGGGCCCTAAAATCTTATGCTTTAGGGTTAGTTCAAAAGGAAAAAGGAGGAAATTTTAGATTTTGGGTTTCCTACTAATGTTCTCGTTAAAGTTTTTGTTTAGTTTTCAATAAAATGATCTGATAAGGTAACTCTTTATCTCATAGCTCAAGAAATTCCTGAAAGTTCTCGAGATAAGAGCAAAAGTCCTGCTCCTTTGAGCTTTTCATCATTTTTCTGGTGAATTTCTTCCTACTCCATATGTGTGAAAATGTTTGCATGTATGTTTGGTCAAGGTAAGAGTAGCCATAATTAACTCGGAAATACTAATTAATAATATTTATGAACTAAATCATAGGAGAATGGGGTTTCAAAATTATTATTTTCGACTCCACTAAAAATCGAGTTGTTATAGAAAATCAGGCTATTAAATACTAACAATCAACGTCAATCAAGAGATCTATTTTGTCAGATTTATGAGTTCAAAAGTTTAATTGGATGCAAAAAAATTCAAAAAAGTTTTTTTTTTAAATATAAGGGTTTTTTTTACTATTAAGCCAATAGAAAACGAATCATTTGATGGTTTATATGTTGAAAAGGTCCATAATCTATAATAGTTTATTTATGTAAATCCTTATAGTTCCTAAATAAAATCCTTATAATTTGTTTTACATACTCATAAAATTTCTTGACTTTAATTAGGTGACAATTTTTGATGATATAGAATTTAAATTGACAAAAATTATATCTAAATTATTTTCTTACTTGAATAGACATATAAGTAATAGAAAATTTTACTTTTATTTTATATGTTACTTATTCCTTTTGTAAAATATAATTATATGAAATTTTACATTTAACTTTTACAGTTATTAGTAATTCTTACAATTAAGCAATAATTGTTGTTATGTTATTTTGTGTATCAATTTATATCACATTTTGTATATTATTATTATCATAATGCAATTTTGATATTAATTATCACGTTACATATATATATATATATCATATTTCACATTATGATATATTTTACATAATTCATCATATTAATTTAATTTTTTTAAAAATACTTTTATGTTTATTGAGTTTTTGTATTCAATGTATTATTAATTAATATAGTATTTTTACCGATGACGGAGCCAAAGATCTGGTAAGAGTCCTGACATCCCTAAAATGAATTTTTTTTTTTAGATCCTTTATAATTTAAAAAATTTTAAATTAATAGTGGTAAAATTATACTTTACCTTCAAATGATAAAAAAATTTATTTATCTTTTAATTAGTGAAATTATATTTTTACTATCGTAAAAATATACAATTTAATTCTGACCCCAAAATTATTTTTCTCACTCCATAACTATTTTTTACATTAATAATTGGTGTTTACATATTCATATTAATTTTCATATATACATGCTTTAGTTATTTTGTTATGTTAACTTTATGTCATATATTTATTTATCCATATGATTGATAGTTTTTCATAATATACAATTTAACTTTAATGAACTTAATTCCATTCAACTATAAATAAATAACATTAATTTAATTTTAATAATTAAAGAAATATCAATTATCAATATTAGTACAAATTGAATATAAAAAAAATCATCACATTCTATAATTTAATAATATTTATTTTATTATCACTTAATTAAAAATTTTATATACCTGGCAAAAGCGATGGTTAATTCTAGAAATAATTATACTCCCATTCAATTAATATATAGTGCTTATACATACCCATAATGTTTTATATACACGGTTCTTGGCTAAGAATTGTTTTAGAAAAGAACAAAATTTCCCTTCGGAGTCAAGTTGGTAATAATTTTGTAGATAGGCATTTCTTAGGACTATTATCTGAATGAAATTATTTAGAATATATAGCAAATGTTGCAGTTGAAATGGAGAAAGAGTAAAGGGGGCTTGAGATATCTTTTTCCTGCACAAACATTGAAATGTGTGCATACAATATTAACCCAAATCCTCTGTCCTTGCAATGAATGATGCCATTAATGCAAAACTTCCTCTTTTTCTTAAAATAAAAACCCAATTCCATTGTAACTCTCATCCCTTGTGTTTTTCTTAATATAAATTGCAAACAGCTGAAGTAAAGAAATATATGAATACTTATCTTAATTAGGCCGACGAGAAGTTTGATTGGGCCAATGACAAGGTCAAAATCTAAGATGCTTAAAGAAAGGTTAGTAGAGTTGAAGGAACACATACGGGCCAACAGGATCATCAAATGAAGGCCCAAAGATGGTCGATTTGCTGGTAGAATATAAAAGAGAAGACGCTAAACTCTAGCTTAGTGAATACACGTTATTTCTATATAAGTCACATTAAAAATATTAAAAATATTTTATTATTAAGTAAATGTGCATTAAAATTAAGATAAATTTGATATACATTAAGCCTATAATATTTATTAGAAATAAAGTTTCTATTATTTATATTTATACTTATAAATATAGACTTTAAAAAATCATTGTAAATATCCCTATTGATGAATAAAAATACATTCTATTTTACTCTCCTATTCCATGTTCTTTTACCCTCTTTATTCTTTTATTTCATAACACATTATCAATACTATTCTTTTTTAAATATTCTACTTTTTAAAGTATTTCTCGTAAACCAAACAAAATTCTTTAAAAAATTCCCTTTAAAACCAAGGCTTGTACCATTCCCCTAAATTGAAATTTTCATGTTTGTAAGCGGAGAAACTTATAAAGGCAATCAGGTTCGAATGCAAGAAGAGAAAAAAAATCCAAACAATTTTACAAGGATTCAAACTTGTGCATACTGATCATCTCCACCCATATTGCCAAAAGCAAGATTCGTACCACGCCCTTTGATAACCACCGAAATCTTCAATCCTCCGGTACTCCAAAATCTTTACTCTTTTTATGTAAAAAATTTATATAATTGCACTTTGTATGTTTTCTCTATTATATTTTTCTGGTAAATCATTATTTTGAAGTTTTTTTAATTAGGTTATATTATGCATAATATTTTAATGTTTAAATATTTTGATTAATTAATTCTTGTTATTAAATATTCTTTTAATTTGAGTAACTTGTTATTGTTTAATGACAATGGAATTTATAAATATTTTATTAGAGCATCATAGGATTTTATAACATATATGTGGTATCGAAATTTGGTACAATGTGTATCTGATAATTTTCGAACATTGTAAGTGAAAATTCTGATTGTTTTATAAATGGTTATTATTATTAATTTATAAATGTTATTATGAAAGTAAAGTTATTTTAGACAATTGTATTAAAGATCTTCAATTTATGATTTATTTTATTCTAGCATGTTTATTATAAATATTTATCCATTAATATCTTCCATACATCACTCACGTCCTTCCATCTGAACATTTATAAATATTTATCAATTTCCTTTCCAAATACCAATACATCTGAAACATCATTACACTCACATACTTAACTCTAAGCCATTGCTTCATCATAACTCAAGAATGAACTTGTAAACAAATGACAGATACCGCCTTCAAACATACAAATTTAAATCCTTTTTCAAAACACACTTTCAATACTAACCCATTACTTCCTTATATTTCTTTAATTCATTATTTCCAGCCGAGTCTTAGTCTTATATAATACTTTACCATATAGTCCATAGATATATTATCCTTACTTGATTTCACTGATTACGTTTAAAAGCCATATTGAATATGCCGATCAACTTAGTACATAACCCACCACAAAGATATTCTTTAAGCTACGCCACTGGGAGCCTTATTATGACATGCCACAAAGGCATTTCTTTTAAAGTTTGCCACATAGGCATTCATTTCAGAGTTTGCCACGAAGGTAGTTCTTCCAGATTTCGCCACAAAGGCATTCCTTTCAGAGTTTGCCATAAAGGCAGTTCTTTCAGATTTCGTGTTTATGATATTGATTTGCCTAAACTCATAGTTAGTGAGGTTTGCCCATCATCGTCCTAGGACACGCAGAGAACCCCATTAGATAATCACCATCCTTTAGTTCCTTTTCAGAAGGTGTCATTGTCATGGTTTAATATACATGTAAGATTACCAGTCGAGGCTAAACCTTTAAAATGAGAATAAATTACTAGTTCAGGCTAAATTTGTGTCACATGTATCTTCGAGTCCACAACAAATGATGGAGCTCGATTTCAAACTAGAATCACTGTACAGACACTTCATACACTAAAACAAACTAAGCACAATCAACATAACATGCATCTCGTAACATACAAATCAGACATTCAGATACAGCCATACATCACATCACATTACTCATACATCATTCATCGCATACTTGATTTCATCATATTCTATACTAGATATACATACTATCCTTAACAAATATTCATACAATCATAGATATATTTTAGTAATCACTCATATAGTCACATACATAACATACTATAACTTTCAAGATCTTAGCATCACCTTTCTGTCAATTTTTTACAGATCTCCTAGTATGAATAATACACATGCAATTGTCAGCATAAAGACTCACCTGAAAACCACAGATAGCAGCTTGAACTCCATATTCAACATTCAACAAGAAACTGCAACAACCACTGCTTATAAAACATAGAAACACCATTCAAAACTCATTCGTATAACCTTTACCATCATCTCAAACCCATATAATCCTCATGCAAAGCCTTACTTCTTCATCTTACTATCCAATCACATAAAACAAACTTACTTTTTTTAAAGCCAACATGCAAGGGTATAATACTGACCTAGGTTATGAAATAACCTTCTACATGAACTTAGATCCTTAGTTTCAGCTCCACAAGAGACAACTATACTTATCTCCAAGGAAAATCACAACAGTATTTTAAATGGAAGATAGAAGAAAAACTCCTTTTTTTCTTGCACATAATATAATATATATATATAAGATCCATGTTCACATAGTGGAACTTGACATGCGTCACATCCTTACTGAGTTGTCTTATCCAAATAGCTATAATTTTTGAGAAACTCAAGTAAGTACCCCTTATTTAATTACCCAGATTACATCCAGTTGGTTCCTAACCAACTTAACTTGCACAGTGCTTCAAACAAAAGGGTGCATTGCCCCTCAAGTGTGAACTTTCTCCATGATACCTATTTACTTGTCTGACATCCTACTCCAATAAACATGGAAATATGATTTTAGAACACCATTAACTTACACCACTACAGCAAAACAGGTCATTAGCGGCACTTTTAGCGGCGTTTGGAAACAAAGCGTCGCAAATGGTAAAGCATTAGCGGCGCTTAATCCAAGCGCCGCTAAAGGTCGGGTCATTAGTGGCGCTTAATCACAAGCGCTGCTAAATGTCAGGTCATTAGCGGCGCTTGTGGGTGAAGCGCCGCTAAAGGTATGGTAATTAGTGGCGCTTTCCCACAAGCGCCGCTAAAGGTCGGGTAATTAGCGACGCTTGTGGGTGAAGCGCCGCTAAAGGTATGGTAATTAGTGGCGCTTTCCCACAAGCGCCGCTAAAGGTCGGGTAATTAGCGGCGCTTGAGGGAAAGCGCCGCTAAAGGTGGGATCATTAGCGGCGCTTTTCCTCAAGCGCCGCTAAAGGTAGGATCTTTAGCGGCGCTTTTCCTCAAGCGTCGCTAAAGGTAGGATCTTTAGCGGCGCTTTCCCTCAAGCGCCGCTAAAGGTAAGATCATTAGCGACGCTTTCCCTCAAGCGCCGCTAAATGTCGGGTCATTAGCAGCGCTTTATATATAAGCGCCGCTAAAGGTCGGGTCATTAGTGGCGCTTTTCTAGTGAGCGTCGCTAAAGGTGTGCATTAGCGGCGCTTTCCCATAAGCGCCGCTAATTTATTTAAATTTTATATATCTTAAAATTAAATTAAATTTATAGTGGTGTGATTACTTATGGTAGTATTTGCTCATACTTTCTTATCCTTTGACAATGCACACACAGGCACTCGAATCTAAGACCCCAAGGATGAACAATATCCTCTTTCCAATATATTTATACTTATGTGTAGAACCCTCCTAGACCTAATATATCAAACACTTGAGATTTCTATCACCTGCTTTTGGTTATAGTTTGGATTTTCAGCCATTCTTAGATTATATCATTAATATTATATGTGGGTTCGGTCTTGCCCTATTCCATGATCATCCTTAACCTGTCATCATCGTCAAGCTCAAACTTTGGACCTTTGCTGGATCATTTGAATTAAGGTGATCCAGGAAGGGTTTTGAAAAGGAAAAGCTAGCCGAGCACACCATCACGAATGAAAAAAAGAAAAAAGCACGTGTATATATCATGGCCTGTTTATATACCCACATGTGCACATGTTCCATGCACGCACTGCCCAGCAGTAACTAGGGATAGGGATTTTGTTTAAAGATTACATATAGCCATATAGACCAAATATAACATAGATTTTTAATAATGCTTCATCTCAAAAAGGGAGAAATTATTGCGTGTGTTTGTTTATTAAAATTTCGAAAGTTATAAAAAATAAATTTAAATTAAAAAATTATAATATATTAGTAATAGAATTATTTGAAATTTACCTCATATCTTTAGTAAATTTTATAATTTAATTCTATTTATTAAACATTATTTTAATTTAATAAAATATCATTAACAATTTTTTAAAAAAATTAAACATAATATTTAATTAAACTTTATTATATTATTTATTCATTTTTTGTAATAAGAATATATAATGTGACACTTTTGTGATTTTTTATATCTAATAATAAATCATATATATTAAAAAAATAAAACATGAAGCAAAAAAATAATTACTAATAATAAATCAATTAATCTATCTTAAATCCATAGCCGTCAGATGAATAAAAGATAATATGGGGCGTTGGATTCAAAGGGTGTTAGTAAGAAAAAGAATTCTCTGCCCTTTCTCCCAATTCATACGAACTGTAAGCAAGAAGAAGGAAAGGGAATGTGTTAGATTAGAAGAAAGCAGAGTTGTCTTCGGCGGCCAGTAAGTCTATTTCTCACTGTTTCCCTCACTCCGTTCCCTGTTCACTCCCACAACCCGCTGCTCGTCCCGATCCGACTGCCGCAAAACCCTATCGGTATTACCTTCTTCCATTTTCCCCCTTTTTAATCATATATAATTTTGGTTTCAACTTTTATTTTGATTTTGGTTGTGTAAATATGCTTGCTTGCTTTGTGATTTTTATTCTATTCATTTTACTTTCTCTCATGCATGCTATGATGGTGAAATGAATGGTAATTTTGGGGGGTTTTTCTTTTTCTTTTAATTTTATCTCTTAAATGGATATATAATTGGTTTAGGGTTTCTTGCGTTCTTGCTCTAAATTGGAAAAAAAAAGAAGAAATTAATTTGTTGTTCTTTTTTCTACTCAATTAAAAACTCAAGATGTGTTTAGCTCTTCAATCTTTGATGGCATTGATATGATTCTTGACACATGGTATTGTTGGTAAAGACAGCCAACCTCTGTTAGCTAAACCAGCAATGGAGAAACGTCCATTTTCTGCTAACAGGCCAAGAAAATAAATTAGACAGATAAAAATTTTTAGCAGTTGAAGGCAGGTGCATGCTTTTGTGAAGGAATGATAAGATTTAGAGAAATGGACAAACTCCTGTCATTCAAAACAGGCAATTACAATGTTCTATACTTGGCCTTTTCTGTGGTGTACCACTCACTGTTTATATCCATCAGTTTTATGCTATTAAATATGTCTCTTTGCCCCTTTCACTTGGATGCAGATTAACCAATTAATTAAATATTTTATATATAATCTTTCTGCTGTGATTAATGGATGCCTTTAGTCATGTTTTGTCATAGTAGGTTATGGACTATTGCTAAGAATCAAATTTTACTTTGTACCCATTTTTAGTCATTTATCAATATATGTATACAAATATATATATATATATATATATATATATATATATATATATATATATATATATATAAATGTATATTCCTTGATAGGTTTGAAAATGAAATGGATACTAAGGACTATAAGACATCACAAGAGGAAAGAACGATAAAGAATAAAACACAGTGTGAGTGAGAGTGACAGGCATGTCATGTGACCTACAATGGCCACACAACAATAGGCTAGCAAGCAGCAGGCAAAGGGCCTTGCCTGTGGGGTGACAAACAAATTGTAAAAAGAAAAAAAAAACCCATTAAAGAATGGCCATGAAACACTGAAATATGCTTCAACCAGCAGCATGGCATTAGCATAGATATATACAAATAATGACTGACTCTGTGTCCCCTATAGCTTGATTGATTGCCTGATTCTAATTCTGACTATGACCACCCTCAGTCTCCAATCCATCTGACTCACTTCCCACATCCTTCCCATGCACATATTGCTAAATTGTGAAACACAGAATAAGACAACCAATAATCCAACATTTTTATCTATCATTTCAAATTAGCCACATCTTTTTGGCATTTCTTGTTAGTGTTGAAACTGCTGTGTTTATTAACATTATCATTTTGTCATAAGGCTTCTTGTCTGGTATTTGCTGGTTCATGCCCTATTGTTTGATTAATTAATAATCTAATCAAATTGAAGAATGATACATACCCTTAAATTATGAGTGACAAATCATTTTAGGATGTCACATGATTGAACTACCTAATTAAATAGCTTAAAATCATTAAAACTAGAAACCCAAACTTATAAACAAAGAATAAATACAAAAATCCACAACTTTTCCATTTAAATATTCGAAAAAAGCAAAGTTGGCCAAGTTTTATGATTGGAATGATGTGAACTCCTGGATTTATTGTCCCTATATATAGTGTGTTGAACTGCTGTGTTTCCTTCTATTGACTGTGTGTTTTATATTTGCAATACGTATCTATATTATTGTTGACGGATGTAGTTAGGCCTGTTCTCCACTTCCTCAACTCTTGCGTTTGTTATGATGTAATATGAACCTAATCTTTGTTGTTCTTTTTTCTACTCAATTAGAAACTCAAGATGTGTTTGGGTTTTGTTTTTAACGTTTCTTTTAGAAGCTAAAATTAAGGAGAAAAGGCAACAAATTGAAATAATAGTTGTATTTATTGTTGAAAATTTGTAATGTTTTATCCTTATACAGTGGGATTTCTTTTAAAAACTTAAAGGGAATAGAGGAAAAAATTTCTGGAAAGAAAAAGATATTAATTCTTTCATAGGTGTTGTTTTTCATAAGAATTACTAACAAAGTTAATAAAGCTTCCCTCTAACCACAACATTCCAAATTTAATTTAAAGGAGACTCAACAACTAAAACAAAGGAACTTCCAAAACGTCAGGCAATATTTATCTGCCAACTGTCGGTTATCTTGTGAGTTCTGAGTCCAGTATCTGCTACAATAAGTATAATTATATACTTTCAAGGGATGAGTATTAAAAGTCAAATATTTATGTTCTTCATGCTTTTTCCCACTGTCAAAACTCTTCCCCACTTGGCTAGCTATAAATATCTGCAACAATGGAAAATGGGGCCTTTTAGATATCAACTCTACATCAAATTGCATGTTTAGCAATGCAAAAACTGTCAGTGGGATGATGCATACAATATATAAATCAAAAGTAGTTCACATACACAAATGCCCCTCATTTCCTTGTACCCAAAATCTAGGGATGGATACATCAAACAAAGATACAACATCTGAGTATTTCTGTCACAGAAATATCACACAACAAACCTTAGCAAGATGCGTAGAACAACCTAACCAGGACATTCCAATACACATACCTAACCAGCCTGAACCTAACCAGCCTGAAAGAAAAAGTTACCCACGTTAAGCCACACCACAACCTTACTTTATACATCTATATATAAGTTCAATGTGAAAGAGTTCCACATACCCTCCAACTAAACAATAATCTGCACACTCCAGGACATTCCAATACACATACCTTCAGACACTAAAGCCATTGAAGATTTGGGGAGTTTTAGGTACACTAGATGGCTCATTTCGGACAAGAAATTGGGGGAATATGGTGAGAACAGTGAGTGACTGTATTTGACTCATTAAGTAGCAATAATTTATATCATCATATGAGTTTTTTTGGAATGTAAATTGCGCTTGAAATTTTGTTCTTTCAATTTAATTTATGGTATCAAATATATTATGCATGTAGGCGAATTCCAAGGCCTTTGGCTACTTGTAATTGACAACTATGCAACCAAAACCAGCTTGTCTTTGATCTGATTTCCAAGGTTTGTTTGGAATGGATATTCATGTAAGCTTCAAGAAAATGTTAGTTAGTTTTGTTCTTCAGTGATGTTTAGAGATTACTTTTTGCTAATTTTTTCTTTGACTAAATCAGTACATTAAGTTGCTTATGTTCTATACAAGTTCAGACCATTTAATTTTTTTGAACTATTTATTTCATCTTTGTCGTTAAGTTGCCTCTGCTCTTTAGTGTCAAGACTTTGTCATTAATTCTATGGGACCTATGAAAATGTTAACACACAATTATAGTTATGTTTCTGTTATAGATATATCAATTTTTCCTGATCCATCCTCTTGCTTTCAGGTGATCTTAAGTCATTTTGTCTTCTTATTACCTTAGAATATAGATTATAAGCACTAATTGATGATAGTTATGTTTTTGTTTATTAAACATTATGTTTCTGTTTATGAAAATGGCCCTGGTTCTTATTTTTGCCCTTACACTATTACAGTTTTTAGCTGCTTGCTTGACCGATTGTGCTTGAAATTGCTACTATTTTTATTATTGATTGTTGCTCTTCAAGAAGCTGCTGTCTTGGTTCTTATTATTGACCGAAGTAGACAGCTTTCTGCTTGCCTTTATCCAGGTTTGTTTTATGCTCCACTAACATTTTCACATTCGCACAAAAGTACTTAGATTGCTAAGCATTCAAAAACATCCAGCTTAACTCTCTTTGTGTTCCTACAGTAGCTCGCCACTCACACATACTTATTAGGTTTATTTCGTAAAATCTATTTCGCTTAATTTTTCTTTTTAAGTTAATGATCCTTAATTTCTACCTCTTAACCCTTAACTTTTGTGTAATTACAGATCTAGGCTGATAATTCAGCTCAAATTTACTAGACATTACTTTTCTAAAAGAAAACCACCATTCATCTTACTCTCAAGAGAAAAACCATTTAATTCATGCAATTACTTAAAGATTTTGTTAAATTGAATTTGTAACCTCTTAATAAATTTTAATACATAAGAAAAAAAATAGATTTACCTTTAGTTATAAAAACCAGTAAATAATTAAATAATTATATATCTAATTATAAACAGTACCAATTAATTAAATATTTAATTTAATAGGTTTAATTTTTTAATTATATTAAACTAAATAATTATGTTAAATTATTTAATTATGTTTAATTATGTATTTATTATAAACAGTACCAATTAATTAAATATTTAAATAAATAGATTTAATTATTTAATTATATTAAACTAAATAATTATATTAAATTATTAATTATGTTTAATTATGTATTAAATTGTAAACAGTGTCAATTAATTAAATAATTAATTTAAAATATTTAATAATTTAATTATATTAAAGTAAATGATTATATTAAATCAATTAATTATGTTTAATTATGTATTAAATTGTAAACAATATCAATTAATTAAATATTTAATTTAAAGATTTAAATATTTAATTATATTAAAGTAAATAATTATATTAAATCAATTAATTATGTTTAATTATGTATTAAATTGTAAACAATATTAATTAATTAAATATTTAATTTAAAAGATTTAAATATTAATTATATTAAAGTAAATAATTATATTAAATCAATTAATTATGTTTAAATATGTATTAAATTGTAAACAGTATCAATTATTAAATATTTAATTTAAAAGATTAATTATGTATTAAATTGTAAACAGTATCAATTAATTAAATATTTAATTTAAAAGATTTAAATATTTAATTATATTAAAGTAAATATTATATTAAATCAATTAATTTGTTTAATTATGTATTAAATTGTAAACAGTATCAATTAATTAAATATTTAATTTAAAAGATTTAAATATTTAATTATATTAAAGTAAATAATTATATTAATTATTAATTATGTTTAATTATGTATTTAATTGTAAACAATATCAAAATTAATATTTAATTATATTTAATTAAAATATTATAATTTTAAATATTTCCTAAATAAATATATATAATTATTTAATTTTAATTAATTATTAATAATTTAATTATACTAAATTAATATTTAATTATTTAATTAATAAAAACAACCAAAATATTTAAGTAAAATGTTGTCACTAATATATATATTTTAAAGTAAAATTTTGTCACTAATATATATTTTTAATTTAAATCAATTTATAACACTTAAGTGACCATAATTTATTCTCAACTTTAGACTTCAAGAACTACGAAATGGATAAGAGTTGGATGCAATTGTCAAGGGTAAGCAACGCCATCGGAATGGAGTGCAAACTTTTCTAAATTTTGCATTTCAAAATGCAAGCGAAGAGAAATATGATTCTTTGCCCATGTAAGAAATGTGGCAACATCAATTGGCATATTCGTGAAGTTGTCTACGAACATCTAGTTGTTGATTGCTTTTATCGGGGGGTGTATAAAAAAATGGATTTTCCATGGAGAGTGTACACCTAGTAGAACCTCTTCAACAATTAATCCGAGTTATCCTCATTATGCTCATCTTCAGTATGCTAGAGAAGATTGACATGGAAGGTATGTTGCGAGATGCATTTACCGAAACGGGGAACAAGTGCACCTGATGAAGAGCCAAATGGAAGAGAGGCGAAGTTCTACAAGTTACTTAATGAAATGAATGAAGAACTCTATGAGGATCAAAATTCTCAAAATTGTCTTTTCTGCATTCGTCTTTTTCACTTAAAATGTTTGGGAGGGTGGACCGGAAACTCTTTTACGCTGCTGTTAGAGTTGTTGACAGATATATTTCCGTTTGAAAAAATCCCTCATTCATGCAAAGATATGAAGAAACTGATAAAGGATTTAGGCCTTGGGTATGAAAAAATTCATAGTTGCCCAAATGACTGCATGTTGTATTGGGGTGATCGGAGAAGCCAACAATCTTGTCATGTTTGCGGTACATCTCGTTGGATGAATAAGAATGCAGAAAATGTGAATGAGGATGAAGGTGAGCCACAGTCAAGAAAGAAGCCAGTAAAGATTTTGCGGTATTTTCCACTAATACCAAGGCTTCAAAGGCTTTCATGTCGTCAAAGACGGTCGAGTCTATGAGAGGTGGCATCATGATGAACGAACCGATGATGGATTATTAAGGCATCCCGCGGATTCTTTAGCTTGGAAATCATTTGATAATAAATTTCCAAGCTTTGCAAGTGATCCTCGGAATGTGCAGCTTGGGCTAGCATCTGATGGATTTAATCCATTTAAACTCATGAGTACTTCGTACAGTACTTGGCCTGTAGTGCTTGTTCCTTACAATTTGCCTCCGTGGATTGCATGAAGCAATCTTCTTTTATCTTATCTATGATTATCCCTGGAGAGAAAGGTCCCGGGAATGATATGATATTTATATGCAGCCCACTTATTGAAGAGTTGAAAACAGTTGTGGGTCGGTGTTGAAACATGATGTCTCCAGAAAGGAGAACTTTTATTTTACGTGCAGCTCTGTTGTGGACCATTAATGATTTCCCAGCTTATGCCAATTTATCTAGTTGGAGTACCAAAGGGCGTTATGCTTGTCCTTGTTGTGCAGCGCAAAACATGCTCAGAGTGGTTATATAATAGGAAGAAGTTCTCTTATATGGGGCATCGTCGGTGGTTAGATAGAAATCATAGATTTAGATTTCAAAGAACTCAATTTGATGGTACCGAAGAGTTGAGAGAAGCTCCTGAGCAGACCATTGGATCTGAAATCTTATTCATGTTGAGAGATGTAGATTTCAGTTATGGGAAGATGAATCAACCATCCAACACGCAAAGAAACAGAAGACCGAGGGAGGCATATGTTGACGATGTTGACCGGGAGAGTGATGATGAATCTGATGAAGAGGATGATCCTAATGAGGCGGAGTTGTGGAAAAAAAGAAGTATTTTTTGATTTGCCTTATTGGGAGCATCATATTCTGAGACACAATCTTGATGTCATGCATATTGAAAAGAATGTTTGCGAGAACATAATCGGGATAATTCTCAATGTCGATGGAAAATCGAAAGACAATCTTAAGAGTCAACTTGATCTAGTTGACATGGGAATTCAGCATGATCTTCACCCCAATTACTTCCGAATAGAAAATGTCGGTTGCCGCCTTCTATTTTTACAATGTCGAAGAAAGAAAAAGAATTGTTCTGCACGGTGTTGAAGGATATAAAGGTCCCAGATGCATATGCATCAAATATATCTCGATGTGTGAGTCTTAAAGATCGAAGACTATATTCCTTAAAATCACATGATTATCACATCTTGATGCAAGATTTACTGCCAGTTGCTTTGCGGTGTTGTATGTCAAAAAAGGTGACGTCTTGTATATTGAACTGTCCAATATAATGAAAGTTATTTGTGGCAAAGTTCTGGATGTTGAAGAACTTGAGAAAGTACAAGATCGAGTCGCCTTGATGTTATGCAACTTGGAGAAGATCTTTCCACCTTCATTCTTCACTATTATGGTGCACTTGTTAATCCATCTCCCTCATGAAGCAAAAGTTGGTGGATCGGTTTTCTATCGGTGGATGTATCCTATAGAGAGGTGCTAATTAATTTGCAAAGCTTTCATTCATTGATTAATATATCTTTAGTTACACTTTTTGACAATGTTGTACATCGTGTTTAGGTTTCTATGCAAATTGAAGTCTTATTGTCGTAATAAGCGTTATCCAGAAGGATCAATTGCTGAAGGTTACTTAGCTGAGGAGTGTATGACTTTCTGCTCTAGATATTTAGAAGATGTTGAAACAAGATTGAATAGACCAAGTAGAAATGCTGGGCTCAATAATGATCATAGCTTAGCTGAAACTTATCTATTTCAAACTTGTGGACAACCAATCGGGAAAGTTGAAATTGCACACTTAGATGACATATCTTGGGTACAAGCACATCGATATGTTCTTTTTCACCACGATTCAATTGAACCATTACGCAAGTAAGTTTTAGAATTTCATAAATATTCATCCTTTTCATCTGTTTATTTTTTTGCTAACTAATTTATTAACTTTTTAACATAGTGAGTATAAATAACTCTTGAGATCTCGTTCACGCTCTCGAAGATTACAACATCCGAGAGATTCATAAGTTATTCACAGAATCTTTTCATGAATGGTTGGGGCAGATGGTATGCAACTGAAGCTTTCAATGATAAATAATAATGTTTTCGTATAACATTATAATTAATCAATTTACTTTCAATTCGATAGGTTTGGAGTGGGAAGGACGTCAGTGAAGAAGTTAAATGGCTTTCCCAAGGTCCCAATAGAGTAGTAAAAAGATATAATGCCTTCTTGATTAATGGATTCAGGTTTCATACAAAATCTCGCGAAAGATTAAGGAGGACTCAAAATTCTGGAATAGTTGTTAATTCTTCAATTACAAGCTATGCTAGTGCTAGGGATAATAATCCTATTGAAGGAAATGTGGAGTATTATGGACTTCTTACGGACATTATTGAGTTGGATTACTATGGAAAATGGAAGGTTGTTTTATTTCGATGTGATTGGGCTGATGTTAATACTGCTCGAGGAATTAGAAAAGATCAATTTGGTTTTACAATGGTGAACTTCTCTCGATTAATTCACACTAGGCAACAATTGATGGACGAGCCGTATGTATTTTCTTCTCAAGTCAAACAAGTTTTTACTCAAGAGATCCAACTGATGAGGGTTGGTACGTTGTACTTCGTAAACACCCCTAGAGACTTGTTTGACATGGGCAGTGGGAGTAGAGATGACATGGACGAAAGATCAGAAACTTTGCCTTTTCCAGAACAAAACTTAAATGAAACTATTCCTAGTACTAGTACACAATTTCAATGGGTTCGGCAGGATGTGGATGAAGATATTTACGAATCATAATGTAGTAAGATTTTACGTTTTTTTAATATGTATATTATAATTTAAATCTTGATCTTGTTAAATATATCCATTACTATTATTGTTGTAATTAGTTACTAATATTCTAACTATTTTATGTGTATTGCAGATAATATGCCTAGAAGAAATTTCGAGATCTAAGTATTATCCAAAATTCTCCAAATTCGGAAGGAACAAATAGTGAACAACAGACTGACATTGGATCTTCGAATGTTCCAGAAACCGTAGAAATTGAAGGTAATGTTAAGTTTAATTTTCATGCATGTTCACTTTTCATTTTTATTTTGTTTCAAATTCTAATATTAACATATAGAATTTTTTTAGCTGAATATACTGAGGGCACAGAACTCGAGGACGTACCATATTAAAGGATTTATACAGTCTAAATCCTGAGGAGAGTGTCAAAGTATCTGGAAATAGTCATGGTCAGCCTGTTGGATCAGAAGCTCGACTTTTGGGAGGATACTTGGGCATAGTAGCACGAAATGGCAGTCTGTTGCCAATCAACTACGAGTCATGGCATCATATGCCTGATAGTAACAAAAATCAAGCTCTCGATAATATTAAGGTAATAATGTGAATATAATTTATAATACTTTGATTTATTTTAATTTATATTTACTTTCTAAACTTGTGTTATTTGCAGGAAAGATTTAATTTAGAGATCTCAGAAAATTATGTAAAGAAATCATTAGGAAAGAAATGGAGAGATCATAAGAGTGCTATAAAGAAAGATTATTTTAAGAATAATATGAGCCTCGAAGATAAATTGCGAAATGTTCCGCCGGGAATGCTGAGGTACCAATGGGAGAAACAAGTTAGATTTTGGAGCTCAAAGAAAGGGGGGTATTATGTACTACAAACGCTTATAATTATTTCGGTTTATAGTATTTATTATATACGTAATAATAATTAATGTAGGATCGTGAGCGTGTCGGAACTACAAGTAGGCAAAAACAAAAATTCACGCACACAGCTGGATCGAAAAGTTTTGCTTGTGTAGCTGCTGATGAGGTATTTTGAGTTTATTAATTGTGTCAAATATTAATTACTTTCTACTAATTAATATATTTCCTACTATAATGTAGGAACAATCGTCAGGTCAAAAAATTGGACGACTTCAGCTTTTTGACATTACACATAGAAAAAAAGATGGATCTCCTATGACTTCTGAAGCTGCAGAAATTATGGTATATTAACTTTATAAAATTTGAATTATTTTAAATATTTATCATGTTTAATTATGATAGTTTAATTTGTCGGTTGTAATACAAATAATGTCAAGTTATGTTGCATTTGTTTGATTATATATTTCGTTTCTAACTTTTTGATTGACTTATTAGGATAAATTAAAAGATAAGAAGGCGGAGTATGAAGCGATGGCTTCAAGTGATAGTTCGGTTAATCTAGAGGACATTGATAACCGAGTTATTACTGAAGTTTTGGGTCCTGAAAAATATGGTCGGGTTCGATTTCAAGGATCTTTTGTTAGCCCATCCTGATATTTTGGATCCAACTCGCAGAGATACATGCCTTCGGGGAGTCAGGATCAAGCTGAAGTTCAGAGGTTAAAAGATCAATTGGCTCAGGTACAAGCGAGCACAGTTGAGCAAATTGCTCAACTTAAAGAGGAGGCTGCAACGAGAGAAGCAGAGGCTCAAAAAAATATGATGAACTCCATCTAAAACTTAAAGAGGAGGCTGCAGTGAGAGAAGCAGAGTCTCAAAAAAAATATGAAGAACTCCACCTACAACTTAAAGTGGAGGCAGCAGCGAGGCAAGCGAAGGAAGCAGAGGCTACAAGAAAGTATGACGAATTGCAGCTACAGCTTCAAAATATGATGAAAATGTTTCAGCAGAATCCGTCATCTTAGACTTTTGTTTTTTTATTTGAGAATAATATACTACATTTGAAATTTATTTTTCATTGATTTATTAATTTAAAATCATATGTATATTTCTTTCATTTATCATTTACCTTTAATATTTGAAGTTATTGGTTGGATTTGCATTGGTTGGATTTGAATTTACAGGAAAAATATTGAAATTCGGGTTTTATGTGAATTAAAAAGGGCTGTCAAAATCTGTTATATTAGCGGCACTTTTGGAGAAAGCGCCGCTAAAGAACATGGCCTTTAGCGGCGTTTGTGGAGAAAGCGCCGCTAAAGAACATGGCCTTTAGCGGCGCTTGTGGGAAAAGCGCCGCTAAAGAACAAGGCCTTTAGCAGCGCTTGTGGAGAAAGCGCCGCTAAAGAACAAGGCCTTTAGCGGTGCTTGTGGGAAAAGCGCCGCTAAAAAACATGTTCTTTAGCGGCGCTTTTTCGCATAAACGCCGCTATTTTTTGCGGCGTTATCTTTGGCGGTATTTTTTACGGCGCCGCTAAAACATTTAGCAGCGCTTACTAAAAAAGCGTCGCTAAAAAACTGTTTTCCTGTAGTGCACACATAATGGAATACACCCACATTATATGGCAAAAGATGTACTTGGGAAAATACTACCCTGCCAATCAAACTATTTTAGGACTATATGCCAAACAGTGTACCCGCCAAAACTGGGATGCTAAATCAACGCTCTAAAAGAGCAAAGTGTTATTCAAAGAAATAAAGCAATAATTAATGCGTTATGTTCTAGACATTCTTAAAGAAATTATTATCTTTTAAAGGGATATACATTATAACGAATATCATATTGAGATTGTGGATAAGGGTATTATTAATTCCTATATATTAAATCTATTATAATGGGTAAGAATTTTTTATTGGAAAACTACAGTCTCATCCTCTATTTAGTACTATGTATATATTAGTATGGTTAAATCATGTGAGATGGTATACTAGAAGTTTACATTAGTATCGTTGAATCATGTTCATAATAAACTAGAAGTTCACTATTATGAATATACTATTAGTTGACATGATCGGTTAGACCATCCCAATCAATAATGATGCGATAATAAAAATTACATGTATACTTATTAAAGAACATAAAGATTCTTCAGTTATCAAGTGTTGCTTGTTCCCAAAGAAGATTTATTAATCCTCACCAACAAAAAAATATGGGGCTATTATCCAACAAGTGGATGTTTTGATATTATTTTAATAGTTGCATCTACAAGATAATCACATGTGAGTTATCAAATTGCAACTCGTAGTTTGCGAGATTACATGTTTAATGATTTGTTTAACAATTAAACTTTTAGATTATGTAATTGAGACAATTCTTGCATGTAACACCCTAAAATCGACTGATCCAAGAAAAAAGTGAATAGTTATGGAGGTTACCTATTTTGGTGCACTATTGTAGTAATTTGCCACTTTTCAGAATTTTGGCAAGTTATATCATGGCGCATAATGTATCTGCCCATTTAGAATCTAAGGATTTTATCTTGAGGTGTTTCCCAAATGAAGAAGAGTACGTCAACTAAAGAGTATGCCTCAAAATTTTGACTGAGCACAACGTGCATGTCAAGTGTGTGAGAAAGTTGTGGGAGACTAGATCGACTCCAAAAGCACGCCTTATGAGAGTTATCGCCAAAGGTATGGTATGCCCGATTTGCTCGAAATTTGTGCAGTGACGGTTCTGTAACTTGATTCGTTGGGAGTTAACTGAATGAATTGGGCTGGTCAAGATCCATTATGAGAAGCTGAGTATATATATGGTAAGAAGGGAACATTCAGATGGTTTTCCTTCCATACATCCTACACTTTGGTTCTTCTTCTTAAACCCAAATATTCTCTTTTTCTTCGTTAAACTGGAAGTTAAGGTTTTTAGGTTAATCGGTGGATGTTTCAGTCTCCTAGTAAATTTGATAGCTCTGCATGTTATGATTTTGAAAGAGTAAGGACCTTAATAGACATAATAGTAGAGTGTTAATAAGAGGCCTTGCATGAGGGTTGTCTATATTTGAGATTTTAGTAAACTATCTATAAATGGGATTTTAATGGAATTTCCATAATCTTTTAAGTAGGGTCATCGAAACAAAATTTCTAAGTTAAAGTGAAGGTGAGCTCAGGTGAGTCCCTAGCCTCAAACCTTGCATGTCATTCTAGATAGGTTCTTTACATGATTGATGTTCTAGTAACGGTGCATGTCTCTTGGAGTAACTGCTGAACATATGTGTGTGATCCTTGTGAAGCACTGTAACGCGTAGGTTTGTGCAAGTGTACATAGTCGTTATCAAGTAATAAGTAAGTATTGAGTTATCGTCTCCATAGGGACTGTATATATTAATCAATTAATTGTAAAATTAAATTAAACAACTTGGTGATAAAAGCACAATATTTTTAAAGGGTTGATGATTAAAATTAAATGCAAATGATCTAGATGCAATTGATCCCTAATGTAAATTAATCTAAGTATGAAAATTATCTATATGAATGGATTTTAGCAACAGATAAACACAATTCACAACAATTAATAACATAAATAAACTTGGATAATCACATTAATTAATTTAATTCATTCTTAATATGCTTATTAATATTCGAAAAACATTTCATGACAACTAGATCTTTCATGAGTTTGGAAACCAAATTAGGTCTTTTCGGAACCTTTTACTTAGCAAATACGCATTTTAATGATCATATTAACTAAGGCTTTCTTAGCATTCATGTGAGGTAACAAGGACATGATAGGTTTGAAATAGTTTAATCACACAAATCTAAAAACTATGTAAGATAATGGAGCTCGTTAAAGTTATTATGAACCTGCAATTTAATCAGGTTAGGATCTAAATTGAGCATGCACATTTCAATTATTATGTCCACTAGCCGACGTCTGGTTAGGATCACTCAGCTAATTCAAATGCATCCAATCACGTATGAATGAAATACATACTTAAAATTAATTAAAAACATGATCGATTAAGGCACAAACATCATAAGCATTAATCAAATGAACTTTATTAAAATAATGCAATCATCCTAGATTAAATAACATTAAGCTACCATTTTTTATAACAAGATCGGGGAACACATAGCAAACATTATAAATTAAAATATAAGAAAACAAAGAGTAAACCCTATCGAAGTGGCTTTCACCTAAAACTCCGATTGAAGAAGACTCCTTCACTCCTTTGCTTTGCTCCTTTACTGATGGCTCTCCAAGGTGGTCGACCAAGGGATCTTTTAGAGGCTTAACTAGCTAAATTATGAAGGGAAGAAATGAATGCTAGGCATGGGAATGGAAAATTGAATTGAGAGGATGAAAGAATGAGAGAAATGATGAATGAAGAATGATTGAGGGATGATTTGAAAGTGAGGTGAATCACTCTATTTATAGGTGAGATTGGAGGCCAAAATTACCAAAAATAGGGTGATTGAGTCGTCATTTATTCTCTCATGCTTGGCCGACCATGAGTTGAGGAGTTTGACTTGGTTAGTTGCTTCATTTTGAAGCATTCAACCATGCCACATCAAGTAGGGACCAAGACCTAGTCAATAGCAATCTTATGGGCTGATTCCTGATTTCTTCTCAATTGTAGGGACTCCTTACAATTACCATAGAATTCTTTATTAGACAACCATGGTGAGTACTGAATTTTGTTCCTAATGCACTTGGGTTGAACGGTTTTGTGACCCAGCAACAACCAGACCTGTCCAAAACATATTAAATTATTTTGGGTCAAATTAAATAATTTAATTAACCCAATTTATAACATTTAATCAACCCAATTAATGAAATATTATATGTCAATTAATAAATACAATTTCATGCTTTTAAATTAATTAAATTTACATGGCCCACTTTATATATTAAAATGCATCATATTAAATAAAATCATAAAGTAAGCCATTTTATGCATAAAAATTATATAATAAAGCATAAAATCACATTTTTATAATTTCCATGTCTTAAATTAATATTTAAGCATATTTCATTAATTTATTAAACAATTGCTTGGATTAATAGCATTTTTAAGTAAAAAGCTGATGAAAATCTATAGGAAAAACCTATATATTTTCGAGTTTACACACCCCCAAACTTAAACCATTGCTCTTCTAGAGTAATGTTCATGTATAACAAAGTTTTTGCTAAGGCAACATTTCAAAAATGTCTAAGTAGCATCAATATTTGTCACATAATCATGCAGCAACAAAATCATGTTTATAGACTCTATTATTAAGTAGTTCACATGCAAACATTATTTAGAATTTTTATACCAAGTATTAAGATATGCCAACATGAGTTATAGTTTGCATGCATTTCAAAGTCATAGATAATATTTTTCATTCAACATATTCCTATCAATCTAAACAAAACAATCATAAGGTTTATTTTGTGGTCTTCATATGTTGATCTCAACAATTCCTCTCCACTAATGTAGGTGACATATCATCAAATCAATAGGTCTTTTGTAAGGTTGTAATGGGGCTGGGCTAAAGGTATGGATTAAAGAGAAGTGGAATTTCAGTTTCAATAATCTTAACCCTTAACTTTGTCTTGGATCTTTTTGTAACACAACCTTCTTTTGAATGGATCTTTGGAACACCCTGATAAATCTTGAAAAAGAGTTATATAACAAATTCTTGTCAGAGTTATTTGATTGTTCTTGAGTAAATTTTAGTTGCATTACTAGTGTTTTTATGTTTTTTTGCATATTGGAGATAACTTGAGCCTAAACAATTATTTTAGTTATTTTTACTGTAATGACCTAAATTCACGGGCACCGAAAAAGTAAGTTATAGGGCATTCGTCTTAGTAAATCGAGTTCGTAAATAATTATTAGGAGTAATTCTGAGTTTATTTGTGTGTTTAATTAGGCTTTGATTAGGTGAATTTAGTTTAATTTAGAGTAATTAGCAAAAAGGACTAAATTGAATACGGGTGAAAGCCTAATTATAGATTAAAAGAAAGAAAGAGGCACTAAAATGACAATTATGCCTATTGCATAGTTTGAGGCTGCAAACAATGAGAAAAATCTAAAGATTTTTCATAATTTAAGTTATTATTAATTAATATTAGAATATAATAATATAAATTATTATTTAATTGGTATTATTTTATTAGATTAATGAAATATATATATACAAATTAAAGCTAAATATATGGTAATAAAAAATACATGTGTAAAAATTATATTTGTACATTTGTAAAATGAATATTAATTTACTTATTATTTAAGTAAATAGATATTTATAATTTATTAATATTATTACTAACTAATATATATATATATATATATAATAAAAGAATAAAGAAAAGAAAAAGAAACAAAAGAAGGAATAGAAGAACAGAACAGAAGCCCAAATGAAAATAGAAGGGAGAAAAGGGAAGGAAAAAGAAAAAGGGGAAACTAGGATTTTGAAGCTTTAATCTTTAATTGGTAAGTCAATTAAGCCCTTTTCTCTTAAATTAGATGTTTTAGAAGCTTTAGAACAAAGTTTTGATGAAATTAAGTTGAGGTCTTGGAAGTTTTAAGGTTTTTGAACATAGTTCATGTTGAACAAAATAGTGAATTAGGGATTTAATTGAATGAATTTCAAGTTAGCATTGATAAAGGGATTAAATTATAAAATAAGCTATAAGTTTTGTGATAGAGGGATTAAATTGAAAAAATTTTAAATTAGGGTTTTATTATGAACATTAGATAGTTAAGTAGAATATGGAAGAAAATTGAATAAAAATAAAGTATGAATTGAGTTAAAAAAAATAAATGAATTAATTAGGATTAAATTGGAATTAAGGTATAAATTGGATAGAAATTCAATTATTTTTATAAATTAGTGCTGTAATTAACAGTGTAAATTATTATTATTTTTTTGTAGCTAACAAAGAACCCGAAGCATCGGCACAAAAAGGAAAGGAGAAAGTTATCGAGGAGTAATCGCGAAATCCGAGTTTGTATTTCTATAATTTAAATTATTCATTATTTAATGTTTATTTCGATATTTATATTTAATAAGTGAATTTGAAATTGAAAGTGATATGAATTGAAAATTGAAAGTCCTATTAACTAGTCGGACTGAGTCGGATATAGTTGGCATGCCATAGGATTGGAAGAGTTCAGGGATACTACGACCTTGAGTCGATAAGACACTGGGTGTCATTATTTTATTTAGGATAGATTTGATGTGGCACTGGGTACCACTTTACTTCTTCCAGGCCGATGAGACACTGGGTGTCACTTTAATTCTTTGAACTATCCGATGAGGCACTGGGTGCCATTCTGGTGTGTTTGGTTGGATCCGTATATCCGTCAAGGTCCGAGTCTTGTTAATAGGGGTAAACAATGTGAAAAAGAAAAATTGAATAGAAATGAAAAATTGAGGCATATAAACTGATATGTGATGAAATTGAGAAATGAGAATGAAATGGTTAAATTGACTTGATATTGATATGGAATGAAAGTGGTGTATAAATTAAGATAATATATGTTAATGTATTATATGATTGATTTTGTGAAATTTATTTGGTTATTTATAATTTGAATTATAGTAATACCACTGAGTATGATGGAGATCTAATTTTGGACCGGATAGAAGTGAAAGAAGCAGGGGTAAACAGATGATGGTATCCACTAGCAGTGTGAGAGGTTCATCTCGAGAAATAGATATTCCAGATTATCAGCACTGTGGGAAAAAACACAGAGGGGAATGCTGGAACTTAACTAGGGCCTGCTTCCGATGTGGTTCTACAGATCATTTCATCAGAGATTGCCTGAAACTTAATAGTGCTGCATCGGTAACATCACAGAGATTAGTATCTACAGCTAGAGGCAGAGGATCTGGTAGAGGTGGTTCGGTTTTCAGAGGAGGAGGTGTTAGTAGAAGCAGTGATATTGTTACCCAACAATCTGAAGCTAAAGTACCGGTCAGAGCCTATGTGGTCAGAACACGAGAAGAAAGCGATACCCACGATGTAGTAACAGGTATATTTTTATTGTATTCTGAGCTTGTTTATGCTTTAATTGATCCCCCGAATCTTCACATTCATATAAATTTAAAACTAGCTGACTTGGGGAAATTAAAGTCCGTGGTGTCTAGAGTGTCAATAGAGGTGTCGAGTCCATTGGGGCAAACAGTGTTATTAAATCAAGTGTGTCCGAGATGCCCATTGATTATACAGAATAAAACTTTTCCTGTTGACTTGTTGATCATGCCATTAGGGGATTTTGATATAATACTGGGAATGGATTGGTTATCTAAATATGGAGTGATTTTGGATTGCTATAAAAAGAAATTCTGTATTTAGATAGAAGATGGAGGTCGGATTGAGGTAAATAGTATCCGTACTAATGGGCCAGCACGTCTTATTTCAACAATAAAGGTTAATAAGTTACTTCAGCAGGGTTGTTCAGCATATTTGGCCTATGTCATTAATTCAGATTCAGTTGGAAGCCAATGTAGTAAAATTCGGACAGTTTGTGAGTTTCCTGATGTATTTCCCAAAGGACTACTGGGTTTGCCACCAGACAGAGAGGTTGAGTTTGCTATAAAGATTTATCCGAGTACAACTTCAATATCCATACCCCCATACCGAATGTCACCTACAGAGTTAAAGGAGTGGAAGATACAATAGCAAGACTTATTAGATCATGGTTTTATTCGATCGAGCATATCACCGTGGGGAGCTCCAGAGTTATTTGTTAAGAAGAAAGATGGCTCGATGCGACTTTGTATTGACTACCGACAATTGAATAAGGTAACAATCAAAAATAAGTATCCACTGCCTCGCATTGATGATTTATTTGATCAGTTGAGAGAAGCTTTTTTATTTTCGAAGATTGACTTAAGGTCAGGCTACTACAAGTTGAAAGTAAAAGGAAGCGACGTTCCGAAGATAGCTTTCCGTATGAGGTATGGTCACTATGAGTTATTGGTAATGCCATTCAAATTGACTAATGCTCCAGCTTCTTTTATGGATCTCGTGAATCGTATCTTTCAGACGTATTGAGATCAGTTTGTAGTGGTTTTATCGATGATATACTGGTTTATTGAAAGTCAGAGTCAGAACATAATCAGCATCTTAGAATTGTATTACAAATATTACGGGAGAAGCAGTTGTATGGAAAGCTTAGCAAATGTGAGTTCTGGCTATCAGAAGTTGTATTTTTGGGACATGTGGTATCGGCAAATGGAATCAAAGTTGATTCGAAAAAGATTGAAGCAATTGTTTAGTGAAAAATATCGAAGAATGTATTTGAGGTACGAAGTTTTCTTGGTTTAGCTGGGTATTATAGAAGATTTGTAAAATGATTTTCGAAGATAGCTTTGCCAATGACTAAATTACTATAGAAGAATGTTCCTTTTATCAGGGATGATCAGTGCTAGAGAAGTTTTGAAGCGTTGAAGCAAATGTTGACAAAGGCACCGTTCTGACATTACTAGAGTCGGGGAAAGATTTTGTAGTGTACAGTGATGCTTCTTTGAGTGGTCTGGGTTGTGTATTAATGCAGGATGAAAAAGTAATAGCCAATGCATCTTGTCAATTGAAGCCACACGAACGTAATTATCTGACTCATGATTTGGAACTAGCAGTTATGATTTTTGCTCTGAAGATTTGGAGACATTATTTGTACGGTGAGAAATGCTACATCTATATCGATCATAAAAGTTTGAAATATCATCTTTCTCAAAAAGAATTGAACTTGAGACAAAGACAGTGGATAGAGCTCCTAAAAGATTATAACTATGTTATAGACTACCGTCTGGAAAAAGCTAATGTTGTAGCTAATGCACTAAGTAGAAAAGCTGCAATTGAATTGAGAGCGATGTTTGCACGGCTCAGTATTAGTAATGATGGAAGTCTTTTGGCCGAGTTGAGAGTAAAGCCGGTAATGTTTGATCAGATCAGATCAGCACAATTGGGAGATGACAAATTGTTGAAGAAAAGAGAGATGGTACAGAATGGTACAGCAGAGAGTTTTAGTATTGATGATTGTAGATGTTTGAGATATTAAAATCGGATTTGTGTTCCAACTAATTCTGAGTTGAAGAAATCGATTCTTCGAGAAGCTCACGACAGTCCATTCGCTTTGCACCCCGGACGTACGAAGATGTACCAGAATTTACGAGAACTATATTGGTGGCCAAGAATGAAAAGAGACATAGTTGAATTTGTGAGTAAATGTTTAACTTGTCAACGGGTAAAAGCAGAACATTAGGTTCCTACTAGACTACTTCAGCCTATTAAAATTCCTGAGTGGAAATGGGATTGTATCACGATGGATTTTGTTACAGGATTACCGTTGTCAGCAAGTAAAAAGAATGCCATTTGGGTGATAGTTGATAGACTTACCAAGTCAACGCATTTCATAGCAGTCAGAACCCATTGGTCATTGTAGAAGCTTGCTGAGGTTTATATCCGAGAAATTATAAGATTACATGGTATCCCGGTATAAATAATTTTCGATCGGCATCCTCGATTTACATCAAGATTTTAGAAGCAATTGCATGATTCTCTGGGTACTAAACTTAACTTTAGTACGGCTTTTCATCCGCAAATAGATGGACAGTCCGAACGGGTAATTCAGATACTAGAAGATATGTTTCGAGCTTATATCATCGACTTTGAATCAGGTTGGGAATGTTATTTGCCATTAGCTGAGTTTGTCTACAATAATAATTTCCAATCTAGTATACAAATGGCCTCGTATGAAGCACTATATGGTCGAAGATGTAGATCACCAGTATGTTGGACAGAATTGAATGAAAAAAAAAATGATTGGGCCAGAATTAATTCAAGAGACAGAAGAAACGGTTAAGAAGATTAAAGATAGATTAAAAGCAACCTTTGATAGACATAAATCTTATACCGATTTGAAACGTCGGGACGTTGAGTATTCAATCGAGGGCAAAGTATTTCTCAAAGTCTCTCCTTGGAAGAAAGTGTTGAGATTTGGCTGAAAAGGAAAGTTAAGTCCTCGTTATATTAGGCCATATGAAATTGTAGAAAGAATCGGGCCAGTCGCTTATTGGTTAGCTTTACCTTCGGAATTGCAGAAGATTCACGATGTTTTTCATGTTTCTATGCTACGAAAATATAGATCAGATCCTTCTCATATCATTTCTATTGAAGACATTGAAGTTCAACGTGATTTGTCCTGCGAAGAAGAGTCGGTTCAAATTTTAGCACGAGATGTAAAGGAATTAAGAAATAAACGAGTTTCCCTAGTAAAAGTCTTATGGAGAAGTCATAGTATGGAAGAAGCGACTTGGGAACCGGAAGAAACTATGAGAGCACAGTACCCCCAATTATTTTCAGGTAAATTTCGAGGACGAAATTTATTATGGGAGAGAAATGTAATGACCTAAATTCACGGGCACCGAAAAAGTGAGTTATATGGCCTCCATCTTAGTAAATCGAGTTCGTAAATAATTATTAGGAGTAATTTATTAAGGGAGAGAAATGTAATGACCTAAATTCACGGGCACCGAAAAAGTGAGTTATAGGGCCTCTATCTTAGTAAATCGAGTTCGTAAATAATTATTAGGAGTAATTATGAGTTTAGTAGTGTATTTAATTAGGCTTTGATTAGGTGAATTTAGTTTAATTTAGAGTAATTAGCAAAAAGGACTAAATTGATTAAGGGGTGAAAGCCTAATTATAGATTAAAAGAAAGAAAAAGGGAATAAAATGACAATTATGCCTATTGCATAATTTGAGGCGGCAAAAAATGAGAAAAATCTAAAGATTTTTCATAATTTAAGTTATTATTAATTAATATTAGAATATAATAATATAAATTATTATTTAATTGGTATTTATTAGATTAATGAAATATATATATATATAAATTAAAGTCAAATGTATGGTAATAAAATATACATGTGTAAAAATTATATTTGTACATTTGTAAAATAAATATTAATTTACTTATTATTTAAGTAAATAGATATTTATAATTTTTTAATATTATTACTGACTAATATATATATATAATAAAAGAATAAAGAAAAGAAAAAGAAACAAAAGAAGGAATAGAAGAACAGAACAGAAGCTCAAACGAAAATAGAAGGGAGAAAAGGGAAGGAAAAAGAAAAAAGGGAAACTAGGGTTTTGAAGCTTTAATCTTTAATTGGTAAGTCAATTAAGCCATTTTCTCTTAAATTAGATGTTTTAGAAGCTTTAGAACAAAGTTTTGATGAAATTAAGTTGAGGTCTTGAAAGTTTTATGTTTTTTGAACATAGTTCATGTTGAACAAAATAGTGAATTAGGGATTTAATTGAATGAATTTCAAGTTAGCATTGATCAAGGGATTAAATTGTAAAATAAGCTATAAGTTTTGTGATAGAGGGATTAAATTGAAAGAAATTTTAAATTAGGGTTTTATTATGAACATTAGATAGTTAAGTAGAATATGGAAGGAAATTAAATAAAAATAAAGTATGAATTGGGTTAAAAAAATAAATGAGTTAATTAGGATTAAATTGGAATTAAGGTATAAATTGGATAGAAATTCAATTATTTTTATAAATTAGTGCTGTAATTAATAGTGTAAATTATTATTATTATTTTTGTAACTGGAAAAGAACCCGAAGCATCGGCATAAAAAAGAAAGGAGAAAGTTATCGAGGAGTAATCGCGAAATTCGAGTTTGTATTACTATAATTTAAATTATTCATTATTTAATGTTTATTTCGATATTTATTTAATAAGTGAATTTGAAATTGAAAGTGATATGAATTGTAAATTAAAAGTCCCTATTAACTAGTCGGACTGAGTCGGATATAGTTGGCATGCCATAGGATTGAAAGAGTTCAGGGATACTTCGACCTTGAGTCGATGAGACACTAGGTGTCATTATTTTACTTCGGATAGATTCGATGAGGTACTGGGTACCACTTTACTTCTTCGAACTATCCGATGAGGCACTAGGTGCCATTCTGGTGTGTTTGGTTAGATCCGTGTATCCGCCAAGGTCCGAGTCTTGTTAATAGGGGTAAACAATGTGAAAAGAAAAATTGAATAGAAATGAAAAATTGAGGCATATAAAGTGATATGTGATGAAATTGAGAAATGAGAATGAAATGGTTAAATTGATTTGATATTGATATGGAATGAAAGTGGTGTATAAATTAAGATAATATGTATTCATGTATTATATGATTGATTATGTGAAATTTATTTGATTATTTATGATTTGAATTATAGTAATACCACTGAGTATGAAATACTCAGCGTACGGTTGTTTCCGTGCGCAGGTTAGTAGAAATTAAGGTTCTGGTTCAGCATCCAGATCGATCCCGACCTCAGTATAAACTCGGTGATGTAATTCTCCTCTTTTGGTAAAAGTGGCATGTACTAAGTGTTGTATAGGTTACATGTATATGCTTGTAATGTTGGTTGTAAAAAAAAAAAAAAAAATATATATATATATATATACTATATTTTGATATTAGTTTAATAAAATGGTGAAGAGTATATTATAAAATTTGACATTATGTTTGAATGAAAAATGAATAAAGTTATTAGTTAATTTTGAATAATATTAAGAATGTTTAATTATTGAATTAATATGTTAATGAAATGATTATGATTTAGGTGAATTTGAGTATAAATTGTTTTGATTGCGGGTTGAACTTGCAGGGAAGGTTAGGTGTTTATAAAGGGGGTTATATCACGTTCGAATTTTTTTTTATGAAAAATCTGCGAAGCACCAGAATAAGTCCCAATTCCCCTCTAATACATATTTTGAGACTCGAGGGTCCAATTAAGGGACTTTACGATTATTTTATACTATGTTTGTTAATTAGTTAATTATTATTTATAAATTGTCCGATATGTCTAGTAATACCCTGTAACCCTATTTCGATGATGGTTTAAGGTTAGGGAGTGCTATAATTATTGGTATTAGAGCTATTAGGTTTAGCCGATTCTTGGACTAAATCGAGCTCGAAATTGAGTTTAGAAGTACATGTCACTATTGGGTGGAAACTAAGTCGAGATCTATGGATGCTGACCTATTTGTTTGTTTTTGTTTTATAGATCAAAGATGTCAGATGAAAGAATAGATGATATTGACCAAGAAATGTACACTGGAGACGAAGAGTCGTATGGGTTAGATGAAATGGAGTCAGTAACACCTAGCGTAAACCCAGTAAGAAATCTACCTCCTAGAGTAGATAGAAGAAATGATAGAGATGATTCTGATAAACTACGAGTAATTATTGATGCATTACAAAGAGTAGTGGGGACTGCTTCTGCTAAGACTCTAGTACCAACTCAAAGACAGGCCCAGATAAAGGAATTGAGAAAATATGGTGCCACTGAATTTATGGGTCTGAAGGGAGTTGATCCATCCACAGATGAAAATTGGATGGAGTCGACCAAAAGAATTTTACAACAATTAGAATGTAAACCCCGGGAATGCTTGATTTGTGTTGTATTGTTACTACAAGGGGAAGCTTATTTATGGTGGGAATAAGTGGTTCGATATCTACCGGAGGATCAGATAACATGGGATCTATTTCAAAAAGAATTTCAAAAGAAATATATCAAAGAAATGTACCTCGAAGACAAGAAGCAAGAGTTTTTAATGCTGCAACAAGGTGACATATCAGTAATAGATTATGAGAGGGAATTCTCGAGACTCAGCAGATACACCTTAGAATTTATATCAACAGAAGTTGATAGTTGCAAAAGATTTTTACGGAGTTTACGAGACGAGATCAAGGTACAGTTGGTATCTCATCGTATTACTGAGTTTGTAGATATGATTGAACGGGCCAAAATGGTGGAGCAAGTTCTAGGCCTCGATAAAAAGACTGAAAGTGTTGGACCAATTGGGAAGCATATGGGAACTACCAGTTTGAATCCTCAGCCAAAAAGACCAAAGGAATCTCAAGGCGGATGGAGATCTAATTTTGGACCGAATAGAAGTCGAAGAAGTAGGGGTAAACAGATGATGGTATCCACTGGCAGTGTGAGAGGTTCATCTCGAGAAATAGAAATTTCAGATTGTCAGCACTATGGGAAGAAACACAGAGGGGAATGCTGGAAATTAACTAGAGGCTGCTTCCGATGTAGTTCTACAGATCATTTCATCAGAGATTGCCCAAAAATTGATAGTGCTGCACCGGTAACATCACAGAGATCAATATCTAGAGCTAAAGGCAGAGGATCTGGTAGAGGTGGTCTGATTTTCAGAGGAGGAGGTGTTAGAAGAAGCAGCGATATTGTTACCCAACAGTCTGAAGCTAAAGTACCGGCCAGAGCCTATGTGATCAGAACACGGGAAGAAGGCGATACCCACGATGTAGTAACAGGTATATTTTTATTGTATTATGAGCCTGTTTATGCTTTGATTGATCCCGAATCTTCACATTCATATATAAATTTAAAACTAGCTGAGTTGGAGAAATTAAAGTCCGTGGTGTCTAGAGTGTCAATAGAGGTGTCGAGTCCATTGGGGCAAATAGTGTTAGTAAATCAAGTGTGTCCGAGATTCCCGTTGAATATATAGAATAAAACTTTTCCTGTTGACTTGTTGATCATGCCATTTGGGGACTTTGATATAATACTGGGAATAGATTGGTTATCTAAATATGGAGTGATTTTGGATTGCTATAAAAAGAAATTCAGTATTCAGATAGAAGATGGAGGTCGGATTGAGGTAAATGGTATCCGTACTAATGGGCCAGAATGTCTTATTTCAACAATAAAGGTTAATAAGTTACTTTAGTAGGGCTGTTCAGCATATTTGGCCTATGTCATTAATTCAGATTCAGTTGGAAGCCAATGCAGTAAAATCCAGACAGTTTGTGAGTTTCCTGATGCATTTCTTGAAGAACTACCGAGTTTGCCACCAGACAGAGAGGTTGAGTTTGCTATAGAGATTTATCCGGGTATAGCTTCAATATCCTACCCCCGTACCGAATGTCACCTACAGAGTTAAAGGAGTTGAAGATACAGTTGCAGGACTTATTAGATCATGGTTTTATTCGATCGAGCATATCATCGTGGGGAGCTCCAATGTTATTTGTTAAGAAGAAAGATGGCTCGATGCGACTTTGTATTAACTACGGACAGTTGAATAAGGTAACAATCAAGAATAAGTATCTACTGCCTCGCATTGATGATTTGTTTGATCAGTTGAGAGGAGCTTTTTTATTTTCGAAGATTGACTTAAGGTCAGGCTACTACCAGTTGAAAGTAAAAGGAAGCGACGTTCCGAAGATAGCTTTCCGTACGAGGTATGGTCACTATGAGTTCTTGCCATTCAAATTGACTAATGCCTCAGCTTCTTTTATGGATCTCATGAATCGTATCTTTCAGTTGTATTTAGACCAGTTTGTAGTGGTTTTTATCGATGATATACTGGTTTATTCAAAGTCAGAGTCAGAACATAATCAGCATCTTAGAATTGTATTACATATATTACGGGAGAAGCAGTTGTATGGAAAGCTTAGCAAATGTGAGTTCTGGTTATCAGAAGTTGTATTTTTGGGACATGTGGTATCGGCAGATGGAACCAGAGTTGATACGAAAAAGATTGAAGCAATTGTTTAGTGGAAAATACCAAAGAATGTATTTGAGGTACGAAGTTTTCTTGGTTTAGCTGGGTATTATAGAATATTTGTAAATGGATTTTTGAAGATAGATTTGCCGAAGACTAAATTACTATAGAAGAATGTTCCTTTTATCTGGGATGATCAGTGCCAGAGAAGTTTTGAAATGTTGAAGCAAATGTTGACAGAGGCACCAGTTCTGACATTACCAGAGTCGGGGAAAGATTTTGTAGTGTACAGTGTCTTTGAGTGGTCTGGGTTGTGTATTAATACAGGACGAAAAAGTAATAGCCTATGCATCTCGTCAATTGAAGCCACACGAACGTAATTATCCGACTCATGATTTGGAACTAGCAGCTGTGATTTTTGCTCTGAAGATTTGGAGACATTATTTATATGGTGAGAAATGCCACATCTATACCGATCATAAAAGTTTGAAATATCTTCTTTCTAAAAAAGAATTGAACTTGAGATAAAGACGGTGGATAGAGCTCCTAAAAGATTATGACTGTGTTATAGACTACCATCCGGGAAAAGCTAATGTTGTAGCTGATGCACTAAGTAGAAAAGCTACAATTGAATTAAGAGTGATGTTTGCACGGCTTAGTATCAGTAATGATGGGAGTCTTTTGGCTGAGTTGAGAGTAAAGCCGGTAATGTTTGATCAGATCAGATCAGCACAATTAGAAGATGACAAATTGTTGAAGAAAAGAGAGATGGTACAGAATGGTACAGCAAAGAGTTTTAGTATTGATGATTGTGGATGTTTGAGATATAAAAATCGGATTTCTGTTCCAACTAATTCTAAGTTGAAGAAATTGATTCTTCGAGAAGCTCACGATAGTCCATTCACTTTGTACCCCGGAGGTACGAAGATGTACTGAAATTTACGAGAACTATATTGGTGAATAGGAATGAAAAGAGACATAGTTGAATTTGTGAGTAAATGTTTAACTTGTCAACGGGTAAAAGCAGAACATCAGGTTCCTACTTTACTACTTTAGCCTATTAAAATTCCTGAGTGGAAATGGGGTCTTATCACGATGGATTTTGTTACAGGATTACCGTTGTCAGCAAGTAAAAAGAATGCCATTTGGGTGATAGTTGATAGACTTACCAAGTCAGTGCATTTCATAGCAGTCAGAACTGACTGGTCATTATAGAAGCTTGCTGAGGTTTATATCCAAGAAATTGTAAGATTACATGGTATTTCGGTATAAATAATTTTCGATCGGGATCCTCGATTTACATCAAGATTTTGGAAGCAATTGCATGATTCTCTGGGTACTAAACTTAACCTTAGTACAGCTTTTCATCCGCAAACAGATGGACAGTCCGAGCGGGTAATTCAGATACTAGAAGATATGCTTCGGCCTTGTATCATGGACTTTGAATCAGGTTGGGAATGTGAATCAGGTTGGGAATGTTATTTGCCATTAGCTGAGTTTGTCTACAATAATAGTTTCCAATCTAGTATACAAATGGCCTCGTATGAAGCACTATATGGTCGAAGATGTAGATCACCAATGTGTTGGATAGAATTGAGTGAAAAAAAATGATTGGGCCAGAATTAATTTAAGAGACAGAAGAAACGGTTAAGAAGATTAAAGATAGATTAAAAGCAACCTTTGATAGAAAGAAATCTTATGCCGATTTAAAACGTCGGGACATTGAGTATTCAATCGAGGGCAAAGTATTTCTCAAAGTCTCTCCTTGGAAGAAAGTGTTGAGATTTGGCTGAAAAGGAAAGTTAAGTCCTCGTTATATTGGGCCATATGAAATTGTAGAAAAAATCGAGCCAGTAGCTTATTGGTTAGCTTTACCTCCGGAATTGCAGAAATCACGATGTTTTTCATGTTTCTATGCTATGAAAATATAGATCAGATCCTTCTCATATCATTTCTACTGAAGACATTGAAGTTCAACCTGATTTGTCCTACGAAGAAGAGCCGGTTCAGATTTTAGCACGAGAGGTAAAGGAATTAAGAAATAAATGAGTTTCCCTAGTAAAAGTCTTATGGAGAAGTCATAGTATGGAAGAAGCGACTTGGGAACCGGAAGAAGATATGAGAGCACAGTACCCTCATTTATTTTCAGGTAAATTTCGATGACGAAATTTATTAAGGGGGGAATTGTAATGACCTAAATTCACAGGCACCGAAAAAGTGAGTTATAAGGCCTCTGTCTTAATAAACCGAGTTCGTAAATAATTATTAGGAGTAATTATGAGTTTAGTAGTGTGTTTAATTAGGCTTTGATTAGGTGAATTTAGTTTAATTTAGAGTAATTAGCAAAACGGACTAAATTGAATAAGGGGTGAAAGCCAAATTATAGATTAAAAGAAAGAAAGAGGGACTAAAATGGCAATTATGCGTATTGCATAATTTGTGGCAGCAAACAATGAGAAAAATCTAAAGATTTTTCATAATTTAAGTTATTATTAATTAATATTAGAATATAATAATATAAATTATTATTTAATTGGTATTATTTATTAGATTAATGAAATATATATATATACAAATTAAATCTAAATGTATGGTAATAAAATATACATGTGTAAAAATTATATTTGTACATTTGTAAAATAAATATTAATTTACTTATTATTTAAGTAAATAGATATTTATAATTTATTAATATTATTACTAACTAATATATATATATATATATAAAATAAAAGAATAAAGAAAAGAAAAAGAAACAAAAGAAGGAATAAAAGAACAGAACAAAGCTCAAACGAAAATAGAAGGGAGAAAAGGGAAGGAAAAAGAAAAAGAGGAAACTAGGATTTTGAAGCTTTAATTTTTAATTGGTAAGTCAATTAAGCCCTTTTCTCTTAAATTAGATGTTTTAGAAGTTTTAGAATAAAGTTTTGATGAAATTAAGTTGAGGTCTTGGAAGTTTTAAGGTTTTTGAACATAGTTCATGTTGAACAAAATAGTGAATTAGGGATTTAATTGAATGAATTTCAAGTTAGCATTGATAAAGGGATTAAATTGTAAAATAAGCTATAAGTTTTGTGATAGAGGGATTAAATTGAAAGAAATTTTAAATTAGGGTTTTATTATGAACAATAGATAGTTAAGTAGAATATGGAAGGAAATTGAATAAAAATAAAGTATGAATTGAGTTAAAAAAAATAAATGAGTTAATTAGGATTAAATTGGAATTAAGGTAAAAATTGGATAGAAATTCAGTTATTTTTATAAATTAGTTCTGTAATTAATAGTGTAAATTATTATTATTTTTGTGGCTAGCAAAGAACCCAAAGCATCGACACAAAAAGGAAAGGAGAATGTTATCGAGGAGTAATCGCGAAATCCAGGTTTGTATTACTATAATTTAAATTATTCATTATTTAATGTTTATTTCGATATTTATATTTAATAAGTGAATTTGAAATTGAAAGTGATATGAATTGTAAATTGAAAGACCCTATTAACTATTCGGGCTGAGTCGGATATAGTTGGCATGCCATAGGATTGGAAGAGTTCAGGGATACTTCGACCTTGAGTCGATGAGACATTGGGTGTCATTATTTTACTTCAGATAGATTGGATGAGGTACTGGGTACCACTTTACTTCGGCTAGGCCAATGAGACACTGGGTGTCACTTTAATTCTTCGAACTATCCGATGAGGCACTGGGTGCTATTCTGGAGTGTTTGGTTGGATCCATGTATCCGCCAAGGTCCGAGTCTTGTTAATAGGGGTAAACAATGTGAAAAAGAAAAATTGAATAGAAATGAAAAATTGAGGCATATAAAATGATATGTGATGAAATTGAGAAATGAGAATGAAATGGTAAATTGATTTGATATTGATATGGAATGAAAGTGGTGTATAAATTAAGATAATATGTGTTCATGTATTATATGATTGATTATGTGAATTTTATTTGGTTATTTATAATTTGAATTATAGTAATACCACTGAGTATGAAATACTCAGCGTACGGTTGTTTCCGTGCGCAGGTTAGTATAAATTAAGGTCCTGGTTCAGCATTCAGATCGATCCCGACTTCAGTATAAACTTGGTATTCTCTATCGTCCTCCTTCTCCTTAAATCTTTGTGGAAATGGTAAAGGTATTGACAAATCAGGTTGTCGTGACAAAACTGGTTGCGTTGACATCGGTAATTGCGTCGACAATTTTGTTGGTCTAACGGAAAGCATGGGAGTAACAACTGGTGGCTCCTCTTTATTTGGTTCATCTATTTCTTCTTCAGTTACAACTTTTCTTCTTGATCTGCTTCACTTGTGTTGGCAGGTGCTGTACTAGAGCTACTACTTGGCTCGATAGTTTGCTTTCCACTCCTAAGAGTAATAACTTTGCAATGCTCTTCCCCTTTTGATTTGGATTCTTAGTGTCACTGGGTAAAGCACCTGGTGGTCTTGTGCTCATATTTGAAGCTAGTTGTCCTACTTGTGCTTCCAATGCTCGTATGAAGGAGGAATTTTCTTGCACAATAGCTTCTATCCTCATGATATGTTCACACATCAAGCCTTCAAGAGCTGCTAATGGATCAGCTCGTGGTTGGGAATACTACTATTGCTGTTGTTGTCCTTGCGTATACAGATTTTACATTGAAGATTATTGTGGTTGCACACGAGTATGTGGCTGCAACTAATCTTAATGTACATGCATCTAAGGACTTTGATTGAAATTTTGCTATTAGTGATTATAATTCCCTTGTCGAAAATTTCCTTGGCTCAAAGAATTTCCATTTCTAAATGTGGTTACATTTTGATTTCCCCAAGGTTGTTGGTTTTGAGCTGAGCTATTGTAGGAATTACCATAAGAATTTCCGCTAATATTATTAACATAAAACGCATTCTCTGCATCCTGTGGACAATCTTCATAGCTATGATTGTCGTCGAAAATTTCGCAACAAAATGTCGGGACATCCATTTATTGGGCAACTTGGATGGTAGCAACTTCACTTGTCCCCTTCAAGTTCTTTATCATATTTGCTAACGAAGATACATGTGCACTCAGAGCTGATATAGCGTCTAACTTGATAACTCCAGGGTTTGTTTTAACTTGAACAGCTCGAGAGATCGGATATTGGTAGTCATTTTACGTGATCCTCTCTAAAATTCTCATAGCTTCAGCATAGTTGCAGTCCAACAAAGGACCATTCGCAGATGCATCGACAAGATTTCTTGTCTGTGCATTCAACCCATTGTAAAAGATCCCGATCTATGTTTCCTATTGAATTCCATGCATGGGATAACGTCGAAGCAGGGTTTTGTAACGTTCCCATGTGGTGTGCAAATTCTCATCATCCAATTGATGATATGTAGTGATATCATTCCTCAGTCGAGCATTCATTATCGGTGGATTAATCCGCAAAACAAAATGAGTCGCAAGTGTATTTCACGATGTAATCGATCCAGTAGGCAATGTAAGGAACCATGTATGAGCCCATCCTTCCAATGAGTAAGGAAACAGTTGCATCTTCAAGGCATCATCAGGAATGCAATGCTGACTAAAAGAAGCACAAATTAGTAGAAAAGATTTAAGATGCTCTCTTGCATCCACATGAGGCAAGCCAGCATACTACCCATTCAAATTTAACATTTGAAACATAACCGGTTTTAACTCAAAATTGTCAGCTTGAATAGCTGGTCGAACAATCCCTGGCTGCAAATCATCTAATACATGAACAACAAAGTCTCAATCTCAAGAACAACAAATCATCTAATACAGGAATAATAAAGTCTCAATTTCAAGAACAACAAATCATCTAATACAGGAGCAATAAAGTCTCAATTTCAAGAACAACAAATCATCTAATACAGGAACAGCTGGAATATGGCACTTATTCTTCTTGTGGCAGCGGTGGATTATTATATTTTGTGGCTGTATCGGAGGGATATGATTTTGTTGTGGCAATGGAGGTATGACTGCATCATTTCTAGGCAAAGCCATATTCCTTTGTTCTTGTCTTCTCCTCTTAATAGTTCTTTCAATTTTCGGATCTAAGCCAACAATAATTTTAGAAATGCTTCTAGTTATAAAACACCTAACAAAATTGAGAAAGAGACAACAAAAAGTAAAACAAGTTAGTAATAGGTAAAACTAACAAAATGAAAATATAAGAAAATGTCGGAAAGGTAAAAACCCTTCTTTTTTTTTTAAAACAAAACCTATTTAAAACCTTAAATCCCAAATCTGGGATTATTATTCAAGAAAAAATCAAAATATATTTTTAAATTTTTTTAAAAAGCTTATTGTATTCTTTTTTAAAAAAAAACAAAGAAACCTTCATCTCCCTTTCGACGAACCCTAAGCGGTACAAAAGTCTTTCAGATCCGAAAGGGGTCATCTATCATCAGAGACGATGACCTCAGCCACCTTCAACGGTAGAGGAAGACCAAATGGCAGTAAGGTAAAAACAAAAAAACCCTCAAAATTATTTATGCTTTCAAATCACTAATACCTTGAACTTCTTTCCTTTTGATTGCTATATTCAATACGTAAGGAATTTGTAATAGATTTTGATTCGATTTTTATAACCGAATATTTCATATTTTTTTTTATTTTTCTTTACATTTTAATATCCTTTCTTCTGTTTTATAGGAATGAACGGATCTAGAAGATCCTTATACGATTGAGCGCGAAGAAAGTAGTTGACGTGGCACTGGAATGATGGTTGACGTGGCATCGAAATGGCAGTGATGGCGGCAGCAAAATGGGTGAGGGGTGACTTCTAGGGTTTTCTTAGGGTTTTTTGTGTTTTTAGTTTAGGTTAGGGCTTATTGTATTTGGGCTTGAATGGGTTTGTGTAATTAGGCTAGGTGATTTGGGTAAGTTTATTTTTTTTGTATTTTTGACTTTGCATTATTTTTTTGGATTTTAAATATGGGTTTAATGTATTTGGATTTTATTTATTTTATATAAAAAAATAGGGTTTTTATTTTGGATTAAAATTGGGTTTAAAATAAGGGCTCGAAAAAAATAGGCTGCTACAACTGCCCCTCTTTGTTCGTTATCGTGTAACGAGAATGGAGCAAAGACTCAAAGGAAAATCAATTTGTCCGGTCTTGCTGAATTTCGACCTCCGATGCTTCTTTGTTCTTTCGTTTCATTGGTTACTCATCTCCATTATATCCGCTTCACTACAACTTTAAGAGGATAGGATTTAGTGTCGCAGCTTCAAGTTGCCCCATTGCAACTTCAAAGAGATAAGGTTTGTTGTTGTAGTTTCATTTTGAACCGCTGAAACTTCAGAGTGATTTTTGTTTGATCCACTTCACTGCAACTTCAAGAAGATAGGATTTGCTTTCATAAATTCAATTCGACCCACTGCAACTTCACGGGTATGAGATTTGGTGTGGTAGCTTCATCTTGCCCTATTGCAACATTAGAGAGATAATGATTTGCTACTGTATCTTTAATTTGATCCTTGTAACTTCTAGGATATAGGATTTGGGCTTGTAACTTCACTCCATTCCACTACAACTTCAGGGAGATTGAGATTCGTTACTGTGAGTTTTAATCCAATCCACTGTAACTTTAAGGATATAGGATTTGGGGTTGTGGCTTCACTCCATTCTACTGTAACTTTAGTGGAGATTAAGATCTGCTACTGTTAGTTTTAATCCACCCCTCTACAACTTTAGGGGTATAATACTTGGTGTGGCTTCACTCCATTCCACTACAACTTCAATGGAAATTAAGATCTAATACTATTAGCTTTAGTCTACCCCACTACAACTTTAGAGGCATAGGATTTTGTATGGCTTCACTCAATTCTAGTGCAACTTCAATTGAGATTGAGATCTGCTACTATTAGTTTTAATTCGATCTACTACAACTTTAGGGATATAGGATTTGGTGTGGCTTCACTCCATTCCACTGCAACTTCAATGGAGATTGAGATCTTCTACTGTTAATTCTAATTCGCCTCTCTATAACTTTAAAGGTATAGGATTTGGTGTGGCTTCACTCTATTCCACTACCACTTCAGTTGAGATTGAGATCTACTACTGTTAGTTTTAATTTGATCCACTGCATCTTCAAGGATATAGGATTTGGTGTGGCTTCAGTCCATTCCATTGCAACTCCAGTGGTGATTGAGATCTGCTACTGTTAGTTTTAATGCGTTCCACTTCATCTTCAAGGATATAGAATTTGGTGTGGCCTCACTCAATTCCTTTGCAACTTTAGTGGAGATTGAGATTTGCTACTATTAGTTTTAATCTGATCCACTGCATCTTCAAGTATATAAGATTTGGTGTGGCTTCACTCTATTCCACTGCAACTTCAGTGGAGATTAAGATCTTCTACTTGTTTTTACTTTGCCCCTTTGTAACTTTTGGGGTATAAGAGTTGTTGTTTTGCATATCTATCACACCATTCTCTAGGGATATGACTTTTAGAATCTATTTTATGGGCCTCTATCTAGGCCATGTAACTAGGATGCCATGATTTGAATGAATCAAATGCTCCTACCTAAATGTGTATGAATGATATTGATATGAATGCAAAGATGTCATATTTTAGAATGATTTTGTGTTTTTAGTCCTTAGGTCAACATTGATTGTCTTTTGCCTAAGTTCTATCACTGATGTGTTACCAAGCATTCCCTTTTTCTTTTTCTTTTCTCTTTTCTCTTTTCTCTTCTTTCTTTTTCTTTTTTATCTTTCTCTTTTTTTTGTCTTCTTTTTCTTTTGGGTGAAATCTACACCGAATCTGAGTTCATGTGGTTGGATGGATCTTTGCTGTCCATCTTGGTCAGAATTAAAGTTCCTTCGAAAAAGGTTTTCTTTTCCTCATAAGGCCCTTCTGAATTTGACATCTATTTTTCTCGGAAGTCTCTTTGTGTGGGAAGATCTCTTTCAAAACCCGACCTCCCTCATGGAATTCTCTATGTCAAACCTTTTTGTAATAAGCCTGCATCATTTGTTCTTGATACATCAAATCATGACGGATAACTTTTAGCCTCCTTTCCTCGATAAATTTTAACTTATCATATCTGGATTGGCTTCATTTTGTTTTATCCAAATTCACTTCTGCCAAAATTCTGAGGGAAGGAATCTCAGCTTCAATGGGTAAAACTACCTTCATTCTGCAAACCAATGAAAAAGGTGTTACCCTAGTAGAAGTTCTGATAGACGTTCTATAAGCGTAAAGAGCAAATGTTAACTTCTCACACCAATCTTGGTAGGTCTTTTTCATTTTCCAATAATCTTCTTGATGTCCTTATTGGCTGCCTCCATTGCCCTATTCATTTTTTTGGCGATATGGTGCTAAGTCATGATGTGATTTGCCGGTTTTGTACCTAGCAGATGAACTAATTTTCACATTTAATGAGCTTGAAATCAAGTAATTTTCTTTACGTTTTATGGATTTTTAGTTAATTTTGTATTTTAAATAAATTGTGCTAAAAAGGTTATTTTATTGCTTTCAAGGCCAAATTAGGCCTAAAGATTAGCTAACCTACTTCATGAGTGTACGGGAGACTAGTAACAGTTGAGCCACAATGATACGAACCACTTCATCACGACGTAGACAGCCTTATGTCGCAACAAAGGGATCAACAGTGAAGAATTAAGGGATTGCTTGCTGTGTCGCGACATCGGCCCCAAACTTCAACTCTACATCAAGCGAAGGGAGTTTTCGTCTTCACAATACGCCTTAAGCACGAAGAACGATAGTTGACCTAGGGTTGATGAAAATGATAGGCCAAGAGGTATAAATAGGGCCTTTATCACTGGGGTTTAGGCATCATTTAGTAGATTTTGGTTTTTAGTTTTACTTTATATTTTTCGATTTGAAATGGGATTGTAAAAACTCACGTAAACGATCGAGGAGTTTTTCCTTACAAATCACTAATACAAATTTAGTTTCTTTTTCATTCACTTCTTCAATTATATGTTTTCATAAATTGTTTATTTGATGATCAAATAAACCATGAGGAACTAATTCCATTTTAGGGAATTAGAGAGTGGACATATGAATAATTAATTATTGTTTTACAGGGATTTTACCTTTCAGATCAGCTATTTGGGAAAGGAAGAACATCGAACAAATACTAGGCCTAACAACCCTAGAAAGTCATCTAAGTGGGAATGAACCCAAAATTGATATTGCTCATCCGTGAACACCTATTCCCCAAACCGATTTAAATTGTGACATTTAGCGATAAGTAATCTCTATCGACTTGCTATACCGGTCAATTATCGAGAGATCTAATTGGGTTAATGACTACTTGATCGGAGGAAAATCCCCAAAACCCAATAATTGAGGAAATCATATGAAAACGACCTAATAACCCTGATAGCATTAGAAATGACACTTAATTTCTCCTTGAATTCGTGTATAATTTTTTCCTTTTGTATCACATTTAGCTTACATTTTTAGCATTTCATACTTAGTATTTGCATTTTCTAAATCAGTGTTATATGATCTTACATTCTTTCATTTTATTCCTTTTGTGCTACTAATGTCACTGTATTGAGTATCAGTTTTGCACCTAAAGTTGTTAGCGTAGAAATCCACCTTAGAAGATCAAAGTAGGAAAGCATTTAGAGTTGCGACCACAAGATTGATCTAGAATTACAGCCAAAGATGTCACCACATAAATGCTTCTACATTCTATCAGGGATTTTACGCTGCTAACATATCCAGAAGCACCAGCGCAAGAGAATGTCAAGTTGTCGCAGCGAATAAAAATCATAACTTGTGTCCAGAGATGTCGCGACAATCTGCAACTAGCTAATGCACAAACCATATCTACGTGAGTGCACAACTAGCAATAACAAACTTGTATAGCTGCAGAAAGGGAGTTAGATCTGAGAAGGGGGTAGACCTGTATTTTCTAGTGGTTATAAATAGAGGGAAGTGAGAGAAAATCATCATTAAGCTGTGAAGAAAAACAATTCCACAAATTCTCTCAATCTTTCTTAAGTTTTGCTGCCATGGAAGCTTAACTTCTAAGAGGGTAATCTGACGCAACAAGGAGGTGACTACTCTTGATGAGGAGTGCCTAGGTGCGATGCAAGTGGAGCGATTACGGGAGGATTCTAGTAGACTAGGAATAGAATGCTTCAATTTCTTCTTTAATCCCTCTTGAATGTTGATGAATTCTATTGACTATTAATTGTATATGGAAGTATCTATTAATGTTAGATCTATTTTGATTTCTACTCAATTCTTCTCAACTGTTTATATTTCGATTCAACTATTTTGACCAAGGAAGTACGATTACAGTCACAGTCACTGGAAGGTGTGATGACAAGTTAGATTAACAAGCAAGACAAAGGAAGTTGCTTGAGGCAAAAAGGACTTCTGGCTACTTGTTCTTGAGTGCAAAGTATTATCAGCACTGGAAGGTGTGATAATTGTGAGTACTTTGGTTTTTATTAAATAGAGAGGTTGATAGCAGTAAGATCTCATTAGAACTTAATTGCAGCTACAATTCATCCATCAGTTACCTTCTAGTCACATTTAGCATTGCCAACTTGTGAAGTCAGGGATCCCCCTATTTCTTTACACTTGATCTGTTTCTTTTAATTTTCGGAATTTACATTTAAAACATCTTCCATAACAATTCATTTTCTATTAATTTCCTCAGACATTTTATGCTATATTTGCATTGACAGATTTAACTCTTTGATTTATGTAGTCTTAACTAATTTGCGTTGACATTACTCTTAACAATTCTTGTCATTTAAACTCTAATTGCTTCGACAAATTTTAGTAATAAGAACACCATCCTCGTGGGATCAATATTTGACAGACTCATATCTGTCTACTATACTTACATCGACTGTGTCTACTTGCACATAATTTCTATGACGTTTACAGGCCAATCAAGTTTTGGCACCGTTGTCGGGGATGGCGTTTGTTTGATGTTTATTTTTGTAGTTGCAATTATTTTTATTTGCTTGAATTTTATTGATTATTAATATTTTGTTGATACTTTTCAATTCTTTTTAGGTGTTTTATGTCCAGAAGGAGAAATCCTAATAACGTTGTTAGTTTTGATTCAAAAATTGAAAGAACAATTCAAAGAAAGAGACAAAAGCAAAGAAAAATGGCTGAAAATAACAACGATCTACCACCATTGCTACCACAAAATCTTGTTCCTCCAGTGTAGCCATAAGGAGTTAACGATATACCGCTGCCACAAGAAGAGCAAATTCCAGACAGGACAATTAGAGACTTTGTTGTTCCTGTGCTCGATGATCTAAAACCAGGGATTGTTAGACCAGGAATACAAGCTAGGAATTTCGAATTAAAACCGATGATGTTCCAAATGCTAAACTCAAATGGGCAGTATGCTAGTTTGCCTCACTAAGACACGAGGGAGCATCTCAAATCTTTTCTGCTTATATGTGCTTCTTTCAGTCAACATGTTATTCCTGATGACACCTTAAAGATGCAGTTGTTCCCTTACTCTTTACAAGGAAGGGCACATACATGGTTTTTAGGTTTACCGGTTGGATCTATTACTTCATGAAATGTGCTAGCAACTCGGTTTGTTCTACAATTCAATCATCCCACAATGAATGCTAGACTGAGGAATGATATCATAGCATACCATTAATTGGATGATGAGAACTTGCACATTATGTGGGAACGTTACAAAACTCTGCTTAGAAGTTGCACCATGCACGGATTCCAGCAAGAGACACAAATCGAGATATTCTATAATGGATTAAAAGCGCAGACAAGAAATCTTGTCGATGCATATGCTAATGGTCCTTTGTTGGATTGCACTTACAATGAAGCTGTGTGAAATTTGGAGAGAATTGCACAAAATGATTATCAGTACCCAATTTCTTGTTCAACTCAAGTAAAAACAAATCCTGGAGTTATTGAGCTAGATGCCATATCAGCCTTGACTGTACAAGTATTCTTACTGGCGAATATGATCAAGAACATGAAGGGGAAGAGTGATGTTACCGCTATTCAAGTAGCCCAACAAATGGATGTCCCAAAATTTTCTTGTGAAATTTACGGTGACAACCATAGTTATGTGGATTATCCACAGCATGCTGAAAATGCATTTTATTTCAATAACATCCATAGGAATTCATATGGTAACTCATATAACAATTCAAGTAGAGCTCAACAACCTTGGGGAGTCAGAATGCGTCCACATAAAAATATGGAAATTCCTCAAATCAAGGTAACTTTAGACAAGGGAGTTACAATCAACAGCAGGAAAATTATAATCACAACCCTCAAGTGCATGCGCAGCCTGATCAGATGCAATCATATAATCAAATGCAACCAAATATGCACGGACAGCATCAACAACAACAATAGTAGTATTCTTCTTCCATTCGAGCTTTGGAAGCTCAACTAGGACAATTGGCTTCTAACATGAGCACACAAGCACCAGGTGCTTTGCCCAGTGACACTGAAAATCCAAATTAAAAAGGAAAGGAGAATTACAAGGCTATCACATTGCGGAGTGGAAAGTAAACTTTTGAACACAGTAGCAGCTTTAACCAAGCACTTGTCGACGCAAACGAACCAAAGCAAGAAGGAGAGGTTGCATTTGAAGAAGATACAATAGAAGTAAATAAGGATGAACCACCAATAATCACACCTATGCCAATCATTTGTCTTACGAAGCTGTCAACGCAATTGCCCATGTCGACATAATTGGTTATAACACAACAACCCACAGTGAACATACCTTTGCCATTTTCGCAATGATTCAAGGAGAAAGATCATGATAGAGATTATCAACAGGTTGTATCTATCTTGAAATAATTACATATAAATATACCTCTAGTTGATGCTCTTGTGCAAATTCCAACTATGGGAAATTCATGGAGCTGTTATCAAAGAAGAAGCTATCCGATATTGAGACAATTATGCTTACAGAAGGATGTAACACTGTACTAACAAATAAACTACCAAAAAAAATGAAAGATCCTAGCAATTTCACAATTCCATGCTCTATTGGAAACCATTACTTAGGTAAAACTCTATGTGACCTAGGAGCTAGCATTAACCTTATGCCATTGTCAACTTTCAAGAAATTAGGAATTGGTCATATGAAGCCCACTTCGGTGACATTACAACTTGCGAACAGATCTTTGGCATAACCTGAAGGACAAATTAAATGTGCTTGTCCAAGTCGATAAGTTTGTGTTCCCAGTCGACTTCATCATACTTGATTGTGAAGCTGATAAGGAGGTGCCCATTATTTTTGGATGCCTATTTCTCGTAACGAGACGCACACTCATAGATGTTTTCAAGGGTGAGTTGATCGTGCGCCATAACGATGAACATGTAACCTTTAGTGTTTTCAAGGAATTTAATGAACGAAGTTGAGTAGTACTAGAGGAATATGCGGTGACATCGGAAGATAATGCCCTACCTAAATATGACCACAAAGTTGAGGCTAATGTCTGTGAGCTTAGACATGGTTAGCAATTGGAATATTTGGATTTGACTAATAGGACAATCCCTATTTTTAAACCATCGATTGAAGAAGCTCTGACTCTGGAGTTAAAGTCATTGCCAATACATCTGAAATATGTTTTTTTGGATGACAATGATACATTGCCAGTAACTGTCAGTGCAAGTTTCAATGCAAGCCAACAAGAAAAATTAATCGGAATATTAAAGCAGCACAAAAGAGCCATTGTCTGGAGCATAGCGGACATCAGAGGCATTAGTCCCTCTTTCTACATGCATAAAATTAGGCTGAAAGATGAAGGAAACAGTCAATTAAACAACAACGAAGATTAAATGAGAAAATGAAGAAAGTAGTGAAGAAAGGGATCATCAAATGGCTGGACGCAGGCATAATCTACCTAATTTCAGATAGTACATGGGTGAGCTCGGTCCAATTTGTGCCTAAGAAGAGCGATATCACAGTTGTAAGCAACGATAAAAATGAGCTAATTCCTACCCACATTGCTACAGGTTGGTGAGTATGTATGGATCACCATCGTCTAAATGCGGCCACAAAGAAGGATCACTTCCCACTCTCATTCATTGATCAAATGTTGGATAGGCTAGTTGGTAAGGCCTATTACTATTTTCTTGATGGATACTCTGGATACAACCAGATAGCAATCGCACTTGAAGATCAAGCAAAGACAACTTTACTTGCCCATTTGAAATCTTTGCTTTCCGACGAATGCCATTTGGTTTGTGCAATGCACCAGCTGCATTCTAGAGGTGCATGATGGCCATCTTCCTTGATATGATCGAGGATTCGTTAGAGGTATTTATGGACGATTTCTCTGTTTATGGGCACAATTTTGATAAATGCGCTGACAATTTAGCAAAAGTGTTGAAACGATGAAAGGACACCAATTTGGTACTAAACTGGGAAAAATGCCACTTTATGGCAACTAAAGGCATTATTCTTGGCCATCGTATATCTTGCCAGGGCATTAAAGTTGATAAAGCAAGGGTGGAGATCATTGAAAAGTTACCTCCACCCATTAATGTATACGAAATAAGGAGTTTTCTCAGCCATGCCGAATTTTATAGACGATTCATCCGAGACTTCTCCAAAATAGCAAAACCACTTTGCTCCTTGTTGGAGCAAAATAAATTTTTTTGTTAATGATGCTTGTCTGGAAGCATTCTTGAAAATTAAGTAGCAGGTAGTGCAGGCATCCATTATCGTCACACCAAATTGGTTGTGACCGTTCAAGGTGATGTATGATGCGAGCGACTTTACTATGGGTGCTATACTTGGACAATAAAAGGATAAGGTATTTCATTCAATCTATTATGCTAGTAAAACTCTAAATGAAGCGTAGGTGAATTATACAACCACTGAGAAAGAGTTACTGACAGTAGTTATTGCATTTGACAAGTTCCGTTCATATCTTGTCGGCGCAAAAATTACAGTGTATATGGATCATTCTACTTTGAGATACCTTTTTGCTAAGAAAGATGCAAAACCCAGGCTGATTAGATGGATCCTACTACTACAAGAATTTGATGTTGAGATTAAGGACAGGAAAGGATCAAAAAACCAAGTAGCAGGCCACCTATTTCGTCTGGAATATGGAAGTGAAGATGGAAATAAGTCACAAATTGTTGACACATTTCAAGATGAGAAATTATTCTTTGTCGATGCATCTCCATGGTATGCAGATGTCGTCAATTATCTAGTCTATGGAAAGCTACCATTGAGTGCAACAGGTCATCAGAAGGTTAGATTTCTTCCAGATGCTGCGAAATATCATTGGAATGACCCATACCTATTCAAGGTATGCGCTTATAGTATTATTCGACGTTGCGTTCCTGAACAAGAAATGCTATCTATCTTGAAGCATTGTCATGATGCTCCTTATGGAGGTCATTTTACTGGTGTTAAGACTGCTGCAAAGGTCCTACAATCAGGATTTTACTGGCCTACATTGTTTCGAGACGCCCATATTTTTGCTCAACAGTGTGATAAATGTCAGTGCACCGGTTCCATATCTTGATGCAACAAGATGCTCCAACAACTTATCATGGAGTTGAGCTCTTTGATGTTTGAGGTATAAACTTCATGGGGCCATTTCCAAATTTCTTTGGAAATGTGTATATTCTGGTCACCATTGACTATATCTCCAAGTGGATCGAAGCAATCTCTATTCTAAAGGACGATGCTCGGACGGTGTTAAAGTTCTTTCACACATATATCCTTACATGATTCGGAACACCTCGAGCATTAATAAGCGATCAAGGCACTCACTTCCATTCCAATCAAGCGGTGATAGTTTTGAAACTTTATGGTATGAAGCATCGCATGGAAACCACATATCATCTGTAAACAAATGGGCAAACAGAGGTATCCAATCGATAAATTAAAGGTATTCTTGTGAAGGTGGTTAAACCACCATTGTTGCTATAATTTTCTTTTTCTTCAACCTTCAATTTTTCTGCAAGATATTCTCACTTTCTTTCTCTCAGTAGTAATGGTAAGAACTCGTGGTGCTTAAACCCCATCCAAACCAGTTGCTAAATCATCGACAGTAATGGTAAGAAGTGCCGACCAACCACTACCCAAAGAGCCTATCCTATTCTTGTCGAAAGCAGTGAAGGACCGTTATCATGAGGTGATGTTGAAAAGAAATTGTTATCTTGAGCAGGGATTTCAGTTATCCCCGTAATTGACATTGGGGAAACAAGTCGCCAGAATAATTTCTCGTTTGGGCTGGGAGCAATTTTGTGATCATCCGGCAGGATACTCTCCCTCCATGGTAAGAGAGTTTTATGCTAACTTGGTTGATCCAGAACAGAAGTTTATATTCATTCGTGAAGGTTTGGTGTCATGGAGTGCTGACCACATCAATACCTTTTTCCACATTACTGAGGGAGAGGATAAGCATTTCGAGTATTTGGAAAACTTGACAGAGGAGGGTGCTAATCTCTTACTGAATGATTTATGCGTCGACGGTGCTATTTAGACTGGCAATAATCCAAATAATTATACGATGCATCGTCGCTACCTTACCGTCCAAACCAAGGTGTGGTTTCATTTCAAAATTTGTCATCTCCTTCCATCCACTCAGAGTACTACTGCAATGCTAGACAGAATGTGCCAGCTGCATTCGATACTCAAGGGATGACGAATTGATGTCGGGGTAATCCTTCACCAGGAAATCGCTGAATCCGCCACCAAATAAACAGGTATCCTGCCTTTCCCTTCTCTAATCATGATGTTGTGTAAATAGAGGGGCATTGTGCCTCGCGAAGGGGAAGAGACTTTGGAAAACAAAGGGCCGATTAATGATGTTTCGGTGGAAAGGATGATAAAGGGGCAGAAAACACCTATTGTGAAGGAGGTACTACCAAAGAAGGACAAATGGAAAGGGAAAAGGGACACCAAAACCCATGCACCCATAGAGCCTCAGATTTGGAGGAAGCTTACTGGGATTGAAAAAATTGTTGATCGGATGAGAATCTAACAAATCAAACTTGTCAGTGCAATCAAAGAGATGCAGTACAGACAAAACTTATTCATGCCTATACTAGGGCATGGAATACTGCTATTGCCAGCGCATTAAGCAGTTTGGGCAAAAATTCGATGCTAGAATTCCTTGTGTTCCCTCCTATTATCAATGAAGCTACTCCATCATCAGAGTAGCATGCTTCAGAAGGAAGAACTCAGTCCATCCAGTCCCCGCACAGAATCCACATCTTTGATGATGAGGATCAAGAGGTGCATTCCAAGGATATGGAGGATTGTTTCCAAAACATAGCCAACCTCTTTGAGGATGAATTTTCAAATAATTTTGGGGGCCAATATGGTGTAAAAAGAGGTTGCTACTGTAGAGGAGCACACAATAATTGCCTCTGAGGGTGTTGAAGAAAAAGAGAAAAGAGAAAACAAAGGAAGAGAAGAGAAGGAAATAGAAGAAGAAGAAGTTGTTTCGATAAATTTATCGGAGAAATTTATCGACGCACATGCTAGTGTGGGTGTATCTGTCGAACAATTGGCACCATCTGGGGTGAGCTAGGCAGAGGCAGTCACATTCAATAATGAGGATTCCAATCCTCTAGCTATTGTGCCATATGTGGCACCACTTGCTGAGATGTATCCATTGGATGTGTCTGCCGATGAAGCCAACACTCAACCAGCCATGGAGGAGTAATCAACTCCATTGGTTGACCCAAACGAAAAGAAGCACAAACATGAGGCAAAGAAGAAGAGCAAAGAGGAGCACCCTAAGAAGAAAAAGAAGTCCAAAGTAGCCACATCCTCGGCTGCAACACACTGAGTTAGTTTACTTCTCAGTAGTTAGTTTAGTTGCCTGCATTTCATCTAATTGTCATTACATTTTTATTGTCTCTACATTTTACTTGTTCTCACATTTGCATTGTAGTTGCATTTCCATTAATATTTGAACAATATTGTCAGTGCATTGGGGATAATGCAGACACTAAGTATGGGGGGAAGTTTGGAATAAAAATGCAATTACACCCATAAGTTTAAAAAATATATTTGTCTTTTTAGTTGAATGAAAGTATGCATAGTTAAGCAAAATGTGACCACAATTTTTTTCATTTGATGCCTAATTCTTCAATCATTTGGAATGCTAATGCGTGAGTTGGATGAATGTGATTGAATGTTGAATGCTTCTATTTTAGGATGAATGGTTGAGATTGCATTAGTAATAAATGAGTAGTATCATTCTTTAAATATTGAATTAACTTACCATCTTCCAACTATGTATATAATTATATTTACTAATAAAAGACGCTCCAATGTGGGTGCATTGTGACTCAGAAAGGGGGAAGATTTCGATGCAAGTGTTAGAAAAATTATCTAGCCAAAGGCTGTCACTGCAAGAATGTGTGTCGGCACAATTACATGCTCCCTAGGGGTTTGTTGGACCCCATTGTTACTGTCGAGGAACAAGAGTATAGTAATGCAATGACATCTCTCAGTTGCAATAAAAAGAAGAAGAAAGAAAAGTTGATAAAAAGAATTATATATATGTATATGACAATAAAAGTTGTATTAGTTAAGAAGATTTAAGGTTTAAAGCATGATGCTAGCATTAGTGAAGTTACAATTCTGATTATTCATGCCTATAAATTATCGGCGTAATATTCCAGCATATGAATTCAATTTATACATTAGGATTCTAGATAATATAAGTTGCTAGAATGATGATTGTGGTGACAATAATTTGGATATAACTTTGTTAGCCTTTATTTACTTGAGGACAAGTAAAAACTCAAGTTTGGGGGTGTGATAGCATTAGAAATGACACTTAATTTCTCCTTGAATTAGTGTATAATTTGTTCCTTTTGTATCATATTTAGCATACATTTTCAGCATTTTATACTTAGTATTTGTGTTTTCTAAATCAGTGTTGTATGGTCTTACTTTCTTTCATTTTATTCCTTTTGTGCTACTAATGTCGCTGTATTGAGTATCAGTTTTGCATCTAAGGTTGTTAGCACAGAAATCCATCTTAGAAGATTAGAGTGGAAAAGCATTTAGAGTTGCGGTCACAAGTTTGATCTAGAATTATGGCCAAAGATGTCACCAAATAAATGCTTCTACATTTTATCAAGGATTTTACGCTACTAACATATCCAGAAGCACCAGTGCAAGACAATGTCAATTTGTTGCAGCGAATAAAGATCACAATTTGAGTCTAGAGATGTCGTGACAATCTGCAACTACCTAATGCACAAATCAGATCTGCGTGAGTGCACAGCTACCAATAACAAACTTGTACAGCTGCAAAAGTGAGTTAGATCTAAGAAGAGGGTGGACCTGCACTTTTTAGTGGTTATAAATAGATGGAAGTGAGAGAAAATCATCATCAAGCTGTGAAGAAAACAATTCCACAAATTCCCTCAATCTTTCTTAAGTTTTGCTGCCATGGAAGCTTAACTTCCAGAAGGGTAATCTGACGCAAGAAGGAGGCGACTACTCTTGACGAGGAGTGCCTAGGTGCGACACAAGAGGAGCGATTACAGGAGGATTCTAGTAGACTAGGAATAACATGTTTCAATTTCTTCTTTAATCTCTCTTGAATGTTGATGAATTCTTTTGACTATTAATTGTATACGAAAGTATTTATTAATGTTAGATCTATTTTGATTTCTACTCAATTCTTCTCATCTGTTTATATTTGGATTTAACTGTTTTAACCACGAAAGTGCGATTACAGCCACAGTCACTGTAAGGTGTGGTGACAAGTTAGATTAAGAAGCAAAACAACGAAAGTTGCTTGAGGCAAGAAAGAATTCTGGTCACTTGTTCTTGAGTGCAAAGCATTACCAGCACTAGAAGGTGTGGTAATTTTGAGTACTTTGGTCATTTTTAAACAGAGTGGTTGACAGCAGTAAGATCTCAATAGAACTTAATTGCGGCAACAATTCATCTATCACTTACCTTGTAGTCACATTTAGCGTTGCCAACTTATGAAGTCAGGGATCGCCCTATTTCTTTACACTTGATCTGTTTCTTTTAATTTTTTGAATTTACATTTCCAGCATCTTCCATAACAATTCATTTTCTATTAATTTGCTCTGACATTTTATGCTATATTTGCATTGACAGCTTTAACTCTTTGATTTGTGCAGTCTTAATTAAATTGAATTGACATTACTCTTAATAATTCTTTTCATTTAAACTCTAATTGCTTTGACAAATTTCAACAACAAGAACATAATCCTCGTGGGATCGATATCCGACAGACTCATATTTGTCTACTATACTTCCATCGATTGTGTTCGCTGCACATAATTTTTGTGACGTTTACAGGCCGATCAATCCCCAAAGCTGTTTATAAGAATCCTACATCTCAACTTTTTGCTTTTATTTTCTATTTTATTTTACCTTTTATTTTATGCTATTTATAACCAACTCTTTGATTTTTTTTCTTACTATAAACCCTAAAATAAGTACTAATTAATTTTCTTCTTTGCAGGGATTTTTATTTACTATCACTTTACGCCTCCTTTGGGTATGTTCCACGGAATACTACCAAGTGTTCTGTTGTAACACACTATATTTACAACCTGAACCGTATACTTGTGGAAAGCCTAAATCTATGCCAAATGGGAGTACATTTGGGGGTGGTCATGATGCTTTCTCTTGGACTGATTGTAGACCTCTACTATCGTACAATTTTTCAAATTTAGTGTATTGTCAGATATGATCCTTTATGACATTCCATATCGATATAAAAAAATTTTCTTCAAAAATTTGCTCACTGTTGAATTTGTAACGTTGGCATAGGAAGTAGCTTCTACCCACATGGTGAAGTAATGAATGATCAAGAATATGAATCGATGGTCATTGGAAGCCTTTTGCAAAATTAGCCCAATGACAAGCATGTCGTATATAGAAAAAGGCCATGGAGAAGTCATGACGTGAAGAGATGAAGAAGATACACGAATTTTATCTCCATAAATTTGCAATTTATGACATCTCTTGGCATAAATGGTGCAATTTTCTTTCATGGTGGACCAATAATAATCAAATCTCATTATTTACCTAGTCATTACAAAACCATTAGCACATATTCCGCAAATGCCCCTAAAGGAATTTTCCAAGATTTTCTTACCTTCGATGGCGTCCACACATCCTAGCAAGACCTGATCCTTTCTCTTTAGTATAGAATTTCTTAGTCTATGTCATACTCATTGGCCAACCTTCTTAGTGACCCTTCATCATTCTCGATTGCTTGCTCAGTGTATTTACCACTTAGGGGAAATCAACGTTTTTTTTTGTTTCAAGATGCCCTTTTCGGGTTTTCATCTCGGCCTCTTTTTCTTTTCATTTGTTTTTGCTTTTTTTGTTTGTTTTTTTATTTCAAGATGCCCTTTTTGGGTTTTCATCTCGATCATATTTTTTATTCTTTTAGCTTCCTCTTTTAATAGCATGTCGGGCCTCAATCTTCGGAACTTCTATTGAACCAGATTGCATTCTTCCTTCATATGAAGCGTGTGTGTTACGACATCAATACTTAACCCCGACATGCCTTGATTAGACCATGCGAAGACATTTTTGAATTCTTGAAGTAGCTCTATGAGACCTCGCCTTGCTTCTACAAAGATACATGTGCCGATTTTCACCTCTTTCTTTTCATTTTTATCCCTTAATCATAATTTCTACTCATTCTCTATGAAGTGATATTTGTTTTTCATCTTGCTTGACCATCCGTAGCAAATCGGGAGATAAGTTACATTTTTGATCATCTTCAAAGTCCTGAGGTTTTTCTGGACACATGTCATTCTCAAAATGAAGCTCTTAGTCAACAAGAACGTCGCTCATCTCTTTTATATCAATGGTCCCAGCGTAGGAACAAGAGGAAATCCAAAGAATAAATGAGTTTAGGAATGATTAATTGTAGTACGAATGAAAAGAATAGTCAAATGTTTTCCAAATAGGATAAAAATGCATCATTTTTATTGACATGAAAGGTAGTGGTCATGTGCCCTTTACAAAAGGATCCCTATTGCTCTCGGGATTAGAGCAATAAGTGTGTTCTGAATATTAATCTAGAAAAGTCTTAAAAACTACAAGAAGCTCCTCCACAGTCTAGTTGTCCTAAAAACACTTTCAAGGGTGTAAGTATGAATCCTCGATAGGTTCTCCTCTCCATTCCCCTTTTTGGATACGGTTTTAACACTCAAAATTTTTCAACATTCCCTATTATCTTGATTATCTTGCTTTTTCTCAATTTTCATTTAGAGTTGATAATACTCCCCTTAACACGAATATTTTTAGATATGTAAGGATTTTTTAATTTAATGCATGTAATAAAATGCTATTGTTAATGAATGCATGTATGCATACACAAGGAAGGCATTGACTCTTAGTTCAATTTCGTTAGAACAACTTCACTAGAAAACAAATTTCTTTACATAAGGTAGATATAGTTTACATATACGGTCTTGCCCTAATGCTTAAAGCCTTAATCTTTTTAAGGAGCCAAGCTAACTTTTGGCCCTGATCTGACTCCGATTCATACTTTAAGCTCCAAACATCGGCTTGAAAAACTAACGTCTGTAAGTGTTCTGCCACTTCTCTCACTTGAGTCAATGCTTCACCCATGACGAAGTCTCAGTCTCTGACCTGCCTCTAAGAATGTTGAAGTTGTCCCATAATTGTTTCCACTGTTCTTTCAAGGAACTCAATTCGTATCTCGCAACACTGCAGTGAAGCTTCGAGCTCTTCTACTCTCTTCTTCAACTCCTCCTTCTCAGCTCGGCTTGCTCTCAATTCTATTATAGAATTATGACTGTGGTGTCTGTGCAAAGATTCTTTTAACTCAACTATTCAGCCCTCGACTCAACTTTCTCGACCTGGCTCTCTAACAGCTTACTTTTCATGGGATTCTTCTTAGACTCGAGCATCATAAACATTCTTTTCCACTCATCTGCTCTATCTCTTTCCTCTTTGATTTCCCATTGTCATTGCTTTGACGTCTTACCTAACCCAACAGTCCTTATCGACAAATGGAGTTTCTTATAATCTTTCTTTAAACAGTCCAAATCCTCCTCAGTTTTATTCTTTCCTTTTCTTATCATTTCAGCTTTTAATATTTGGATGTCGACATCCAATCCCAAGTACATCTTCTCTTCTTCTAACTTCTCTATCTTCTTCCTAATTTCAGAACATTTCCTTTCAAAATCTTGCTTTATGAGTTCTAATTCTGATAGGACTACTTGCAGATGCTCCTCGATTAGATGAACATTTTCTAGATTCGCCACAGGAATATTGTCGTTGACTCTTGTATTCCTCCACCAATCATACTAAGGGGTTGTCATAGGATTTGTAGCAAGCGTCTTCATCTTGTGAACTTGGGCCCATGCATTCAACATTTCTCGAACCCTCTTCTTATAACTATCCACTTTGTATGAAAACTCGCATTGAGCCAAACCATGCGTTGTTGGAATGAATTGCCTCAATCTAAACTATCTCAACACAAGCAAAGGGGCATATCCTACAACTCCCCATATCCCAAGCAATGGAACCCAATTGAAATCTCCGCATCAATAAAGAATTTCATCAAGATTTAACCACGGTGCTCACCATTTGATGTCCTTGTCTCGGAGACTTTAGAGTATCGCCATCCACTTCTCCTTAGAGATATTCTCTTGCCTTTGTGTGGTCACAAATTCTCTCAAAGGAGAATAACTCTTAGAAAACACCCGATAAGAGACTTTCTTCACCTTCCAAAAGTGGCTATGGAACCAGACCATCAATAGTGGTGCGTAATCGATGAATCTCCCTTCTCCTTCTCTTCACCACACATTTAATGATCTACAGGTCTCGACCAAGATTGCTGGAACAGGTGTGACCCTCTTATCAAGCCGATCGAATAGATCAGTGACTGCGTCCTCTATGTGCCCTAACGCCTTAAGAAAAATGACCAATCCATACAAACTTAGAGCAAAGGTGTCGACCCTTTTTCTTGCACTAAGATCAAATTTCGTAGGCTCTTCCAAGTAATGCTTTTATTGTCGCCTTTGACCTTAATCCGAGCTGTAACCTACTACTCACTCATCCCCATGATGTTCATCGATCACTAAAGAAAGGTTGGAACACTAGCGACTCTCGAGTAAGCTTTGTTTACTTGAATCCTTGTACAACGAAGAAAAGTAATGTACTCCTCTATCATGGGCACCATGTCAATGTCTGTAAAGGTAAAGCAACTATAGGTCGGGTTTTAGTGTTGTGCAAGGGTTCGAAAAAGATGTTTGTCCACCTTAACTTCGAATAGATATGGTAGATCCCCAAACACATGGTAGAAAGTTTGCTTCATTTCATTGCCCCATTGAACCCATATCTCCTTCAGCTCTTGCAAACTATTTTGGATCATGCTTAGCCCGGTGTAATCCCAAAAGTCTAATACATGTCCTTCAGCTAGGCTATCACCCTTCTCGCATTGCTTGTCCTCTGACCACATACGTACGACCATATTATCCTCTACCTTATCAAGATATTATCAGTTTTCTACTAGTAATCAAGCTCAAATCAATACCTTTCCAAATATGAGGATGTAATTGCTAAAAGTTTGGCATAGTTGTACCTAGCATAGGCACCTAGGGTTTATTATATATGGTTTGGGGTTTTAAAGTAAGGTTACTCGAATCAGTAGATTCCTTAGTCCTCAGCCATTATAGGCTCATACAAACGAGTTCATTTCAGGGGGTGATAGCATTAGAAAGAACCATTGATTTCTCCCCCATTTGGTCATCTTTAGCATACATTTTAGTATTTTTAATTTAGTTATTGCATTTTCTAACTTAATGAAGCTCAACCTAATTCCCTTTGAATTTATGATACTTTTACTATTGATGTCGTTGCATTAGTCTGTTTAGCATTGCACCCAGAGATGTCACTGTAAGAACCTATCCAAAAGTATTGATGCATGAATGTGTCTAAAGTTGTCATTGCATAAGAGGATCCAGAATTACGCCCAGAACTGTCGCAGCACCTGACAGTTGTCTGGTTAACACACAAGAAATGTGTGAGTTGTACAGCTGGTATAACGAACTAGTACGGCAAAAGAATGCCAGATCTGAAAGGAAGGACACTTGTACTATGAAGTTGCTGTTAAATACTGAAGAGAAGGAGAGAGAAGGGATCTTCTTCCTCGACCAGATTTGATTTTCTTTTTCAATCCATATTTTCTTTAAGCTTGGATCCATAGCAGCTTAACTTACCAAGGGCGACCTGACGTAGAAAAGAAGGTTGAACTACTCTTGACGAGGAGAATCCTAAGTACACTACAAGAGGAGAGTAAGGGAGATATTTGAGTAGACTAGGAATAGAATGCCCCAATTGTTTTGTTATTTCTCTTTCTTAAACGCTGCTAATTCTTGTTATTTCAAGTTATTTTGAAGTACATTTGAAATTTAGATCTGAATGATATTTATTTCAATCTTGCCTTTATTGTTAATCTTTGGATTTAATTGATTGACCACGGAAGTGTGATTGCAGTCACTGTCATTTAAAGGTGTAGCGACAAATTAAGTTGACAAGCAAGACAGCGGAAGTTGCTTGGGGTTGAAGGAATTTAATCCAATTGTTCTTGAATATGTTGCATTACCAACACTGGAAGTTGTGGTTATTGTGCATGTTTAAGTCTTAGATCTAATAGGAGAGTCAGTTTGGTAAGATTTTCATTGTGCTTATTTGTAGCGGCAAATTACCTGATATTTTAAACCTTGTGAGTTACACTTAGTTTTCTACCAACTTTTCACGTAAGGAACCCCATTTCATTATCATTGCTTTACTTCTTAAATTTTTCATTATTGCTTCAACAAATAAATCTCATACTTTTATTGCATTTACCTATTCATTGCTCCGACAACTTTACCATAATTTATATTGTTTATTGCATCAACAATTATAAACACAAACATATTTATTCATGCATCAACAGTGTATGCTTGCACATATTTGCTATGACGTTCATAGCACGATCAAGTTTTGGCGCCATTGCCGGGAATGACGTTAGTTTGATGTTTATTCATTTTTTTGCATCCTTTCTTTATTTTCTAATCATTACTTGTTACTAACTTTTTTTTTGGTTGACTACTTTTATAATTTTCTTTTTAGGTGTTTTATGACCAAGAGCAATCCTGAATTTGTTGTTAGCATAGATCATGAAATTGAATGCACTATTAGAACGAGAAGACAAGCAGCCATACCACTATTACCACCATAAAATCCTGGTATACCTCCTATACAACCACAAATCATTAATAATCCACCGCTACCGCAAGATGATTAGATACAAAATAGAACTATTCGAGACTTTGTTGTCCCTATGTTGGATGATTTGTAGCCAGGGGTTGTTAGGCCAACTATTCAAGCTAGAAATTTTGAATTAAAGCCGGTCATGCTCCAGATGTTGAATTCTAATGGGTAGTACGCTGGGCTGCCATATGAAGATGCGAGAGAGCAGCTTAAATCTGTTTTACCGATTTGTGCTTCTTTCAGTCAACATGGTGTTCCTGATGACGCCTTGAAAATGCAACTATTCCCTTATTCATTGCAAGGATGGGCTCGTACCTGGTTCCTTGGATTGCCTGTTGGATCAATCACTTCATGGAATGCGCTTGCAACTCAATTTGTTTTGCGATTTAATCCACCAACGATGAATGCTCGTATTAGGAGCAACATCACTGCATATCATCAGTTGGATGATGAAAATTTTCATACTACGTGGGAGCATTACAAAACTCTTATTTGACACTATCCCATGCATGGAATTCGACAGGAGACACAGATTGAAATCTTTTACAATGGGTTGAATGCACAGACAAGCAATCTTGTCGATGTATCTGCTAATAATCCTTTATTGGACTGTACATACGAGGAAGCTGTCAAAATTCTATAGCGAATATCTCAGGATAATTACCAATATCTACTCTCTAAAGCTACACAAGTCAAAGCAAATCCCGGAGTTATTGAACTAGATGTTATATCCGCTCTAAGTGCACAAGTGTCTTCGCTAGAAAACATGATAAAGAACATGAAGGGGATTGTGAAGTTGCGCCCATTCAAGTTGATCAACAAATTGATGTCCCTACATTTTGTTATGAAATTTGCAGTGACAATCACAGTTATGAAGATTGTCCACAGCACGCGGAGAATGCTTTCTATGTTAATAACATCCGTGGAAATTCTTACGGTAATTCCTATAACAATTCTGCAAGAAGTCAATAGCCTTGGGGAAGTCAGAATGCGACAACATTCAGATATAAAAATTCATCTAGTCAAAGCAATTTTCGACAAGGGAATTACAATTAGCAGCAGTAAAATTTCAACCAGAGTCTTCATATGCATGCACATCAAGATCAGATGCAGCCAGACAATCGTGTACAGCCACAACAATCTTTAAGGCCACATCTGAATGCTCAAGGACAACAGCAACAGCAGTACACACAACCACGAGCTGATCTTTTAGCAACCTTTGAAGCCCTAATGCGTGAACATATAATACGAACAGCCATTGTGCAGGGAAATTCATCTTCTATCAGAGCATTGGAAGCACAGTTAAGGCAACTAGCCTCAAATTTGAACACAAGACCACCAGCTGCTTTACCTAGTGACATAAAGAACCCAAGTTCAAAAGGGAAGGAGCATTGCAATGCTATCACTCTTCGGAGTGTCAAACAAACTGTCGAGCCAACTATCAGCTCTAATGCAACACCTATCATCACTAGTGACATAAATCAGTGTTAGGAGATTATATTTGAAGAAGTTATAAAAGAGCCAAATAAAGAGGCTCCACTAATTGTTACTCCCATGCCTACTATCAGACCAACAAAATTGTCGACGCAACTGCCAATGTCGACACAACCAACTATGACAAGGCAACCTAATGTATTCATATCATTGCCATTTCCACAATGATTTAAAGAGAAGGAGCATGATAAGCAATATCAGTAATTTCTGACCACATTGAAACAACTGCATGTCAATATCCCTCTTGTGGACGCTCTAGTATAGATTCCTAATTATGGGAAATTCTTGAAGGAGCTCTTATCCAAGAAGAAGAAGCTGATTGATACTGAGACAATTGCGCTCACAAAAGGATTCAGTGCAGTCTTGACAAATAAGTTGCCACCTAAGATGAAAGACCCTAGAAGCTTTACAATCCCATGCTCGATTGGAAATCATTACTTGGGAAAAGCTCTATGTTATTTAGGCACGAGTATCAACTTGATGCTACTGTCTACATTTAGAAAATTAGGGATTGGTCATATGAAGCCGACTGTAGTGACATTATAGTTGGTAGATAGATCATTGGCGTAACCTGAAGTACAAATTAAAGACATCCTAGTTCACGTAGATAAGTTTGTGTTCCTAGCGGATTTCATTATCCTCGACTACGAAGTAGATAAAGAGGTACCCATAATTTTGGGATGCCCATCCCTCGCCACTGAATGCACTCTCATCGACGTGTTTAAAGGCCAATTGACAATGTGACATAACGATGAACACGTTACTTTCAGTGTGTTTGAGGTCATTCCCTGCAAAGACAAAGAAGAATGTCACCATATTGATGTGTTGGACACATTAATTGAGGAGGAATTCAATGAGCGAAGCACAATAGTTCTAGAAGAATTTACAGTGACATCGGATGAAGATTTTCTAGTTGACTGTGACAGTAATGCTGAACTGCATAACATCAAGCTTAGGCGTGGATGGCAAATGGAATCTTTAGATTTGACCATTAGAATGGCTCCAATGTTTAAGCCATCTATTGAAGAAGCTCCTACCTTGGAGTTGAAGCCACTTCCTACGAACCTGAAGTATGTTTTTCTTGGCAACAATAATACACTGCCAGTTATTGTCTCTATAACCCTTGACGGAACTCAGGAAGAAAAATTGATCCATATATTGAAGCAGCATAATCGTGCGATTGCTTGAAGTATTGTTGATATTAAAGGCATTAGTCCCTCTTTTTGCATGCATAAAATTCGATTGGAAGGTAAAGGAAAGCAATCAATTGAACAACAAAGGAGATTAAATGAGAAAATGAAGGAGGTGGTTAAAAAAGAAATTATTAAGTGGCTGGATGCGAGCATTATCTACCCAATTTTTTATAGAACTTGGGTGAGCCCAATCCAATGTGTCCCTAAGAAAAGTGGTATCACAATGGTAAGTAATGACAAGGATGAGCTAATCCCTACTTGCATTCCTACGGGTTGACGAGTGTGCATGGATTATTACTGATTGAATGTGGCCACAAAGAAGAATCACTTTCCACTCCCCTTCATCGATCAAATGTTGGACAGTCTTACTGGAAAAGCCTACTATTACTTCCTCGATGGCTATTTTGGCTACAATCAGATAGCTATTGCATCGGAGGATCAAGAAAAAACAACTTTTACTTATCCTTTTGGCACTTTTATCTTCCGCCGAATGTCGTTTGGTCTCTGCAATGCACCGGCCACATTTTAAAGGTGCATGATGACAATATTTTCAGACATGATCGAGGACTCATTAGAGGTATTTATGGATATCTTTTTTTGTTTATGGAAATACTTTTGATAAATGTTCTAACAACTTGGCAGAGTTTTAAAGAGATGCAAGGACACAAATCTTGTGCTAAATTGGGAGAAATGACACTTCATGGCAATAGAAGGCATTGTCCTAGGTCATCAAATTTCCTGTCAGGGCATTGAAGTGGATAAAGCGAAGGTTGAAATTATTAAGAAGTTGCTCCCGCCAACTAATTTAAAGGGTATTCAAAGTTTTCTAGGACACACAGGTTTTTATCATAGATTTATTCGAGACTTCTCCAAAATTACAAACCTCTCTGCTCGTTATTGGAGCAAAATAAAAAATTCCTGTTTGATGATGCATGTGTTGATGCATTTATGAAAATATAGAAGCAGCTCGTGCAAGCATCCATTGTCGTTGCACCAGATTGGTCGCAACCATTTGAAGTAATGTGTGATGCAAGTGATTTTACAGTCGGTGCAGTATTAAGACAATGCAAGGAAAGAGTATTTCACACTATATATTATGCCAGCAAGACTCTCACAAAAGCTCATATTAATTACACAACTACAAAAAAAGAGTTGTTAGTTGTATTCTTTGCTTTCGACAAATTTCACTCATATCTTGTCGGCACTGTCGAAACCATTTTTTGAAAAAAAACAAAAATAAGTCTCAATTTATGGAAATGGAGTCGCCACCAATAATTTTTTAAAACAGGTGTAATTGGGTCACCTTTCGAGATTTTTTTCAAAAATAAAAAAAATTATTAAAATAATTTTGGTCTTTGAAACCATAAAACGAGTTCTGGAGTCGGTTACGAATAAGGAAGGATTAACAGCCTTACACGACCAAAATTGGTACCTAATCGATTATTCGAAATCTTATTTGTTGAAAATTAAAAATTCGAGAAAAATTTAAATCGCGATCCTTAAATGCATGAATGTCAAATTTATTCTATTTTGAAAGCAAATTTTGCTTCAGAAGAAAGCTTGTTGTTTCGAATTAATCGAGAAAAAGCCACATCCAGTAAGTTAGGACATAACAATTCGAATATTCAAAAATTACTAGAATGTGTTGGTGAATTCGTGATTAGAATGGGTAGCTTAGGGGGGTATTTATAGGTGGGAGTTAGAGGTTATGTTTAGAAAATGAATTTCTACCACTCAATCCCATGGCCGGCCGGCTTTTGAGCAATTTGACTAGTTCAAAGTTTGCTTGAAACTAGCTTGGGGCAAATCCATAAAGGCACCAAAAGTAAAGGGGTTTGAATGAGATTTGAGAGGACTTTAAGGACTGATTTTTAAGGATTTGATGACTTTGACTTTGGGTTTCGAGGCCCAAATAAAATTGAGCTTGTACAGTTGCCCCTCTTTGCTCGTTGTCGTGTAACGAGAATAGAGCAAAGAAAAAGAATACCAATTTCATCCGATCTTTTTGATGTTTCTTATTTTCAGTAATCCGTCCTTTCACTTTATTAGCTGCTCTGTTCCACGGTATTCGCTTCACTGCAACCTCAAGAAGATAAGATTTAATGTTGTAGTCTTATCCTACTCTACTCCATCTTTAGGGAGATAGGATTTGTTAATGACTTTAATCTGACCCACTTAACTTCAAGGGTATAGGATTTGTTCTTGTAGCTTCATCTTGCTCTACTGCAACTTTAGAGAGATAAGGATTCGCCTTCATAGCTTCACTCTATTTCTTTGCAACTTCAGTGAAAATCGTGGTCTACTACTGTGAGTTTTAATCTGCCCCTCTATAACTTTAGGGGTATAGGATTTACTTCTGTAGCTTTATCTTGCTCTACTGTAACTTCAGAGAAATAAGGATTTGCCTTTATAGCTTTACTCTATTTCTTTGCAACTTCAGTGAAGATTGAGGTTTACTACTGTGAGTTTTAATCCACCCCTCTACAACTTTAGGGGTATAGGATTTGCTTTTGTAGCTTTAATCTGCCCCTTTATAACTTTAGGGGTAAAAGATTGGATTGTTTCAATCTGCCCCATGGTCGGGGTAAGAGATCTGATAGTCTTTAATTTGCCCTCTGGCTAGGGTAAAAGATTGGATTGCTTCAATCTACCCTTTGGTTAGGTAAAAGATTGGGTTGTTTCAATCTGCCCCATGGTTGGGGTAAGAGATTGGATTGCCTTCAATCTGTCCTCTGATTAGGGTAAATGATTGGATGGTCTTCAATCTGCCCTCTTATTAGGGTAAAAGATTGGATAGTTTTCAATCTGCCCCATGATTGGCGTAAGAGATCGGATGGTCTTCAATCTGCCCTCTGGTTAGTGTAAGAGATTGGAGGTTGTAACTTCACTTCATTTCAGCTTCAAGAGTATAAGATTCATCCTTGTGACTTCAATCTGCCCCTCTACAGCTTTAGGTGAATGAGATTTGCCATTGCGGCTTTATTCTACCCCTCTACAGCTTTAGGTATATGAGATTTGCCATTGCGGTTTCAATCTGCACCTCCATAGCTTTAGGGGTAAAAGATTGGATTACTTAAATCTACCCTCTGGTTAGGGAAAAAGATCTGAATTACTTAAATCTGCCTCATGGTTGGGTAAAAGATTGGATTGCTTCAATCTGCCTCATGATCAGGGTAAGAGATTGGATGGTCTTTAATTTGTCCTCTGGTTAGGGTAAAAGATCAGATGGTCTTCAATCTGCCCTCTAATTAGGGTAAAAGATTGGATGATTGTAACTTGCTCCATTCCACTACAACTTCAGGGAGATTGAGATTCGTTACTTGTTTTAATCCTCTCCTTTACAACTTTAGGGGTATAAGATTCTAGTGCTTTACTCCACTCTACTGTAACCTTAGGGACGTTGAGATCTACTACTTGTTTCAATCTGCTTCACTGCAACTTTGAGGTAGAAGATTCGTCATTCAATTCGCTCCTCTTTAACTTTAGAGATGTAAGATTCACCTTTGCAGCTTCAATCTACTTTTTCTCATCTTCAGGGTGTAAGATTCGTCGTTGCGGCCCCAATCTTTCCCTTCACATCTCTAGGGTACAAGGTTCACCGTTGCAGCTTCAACCTTTCCCTCCATAACTCTAGGGTACAAGATTCACCGTCGCAGCTTCAATCTTTCCTATCACGTCCCTAAGGTACAAGGTTTGTCGTTGCGACTTCAACCTTTCTCTTCATATCTCTAGGGTATTAGATTTGTCATTGAGACTTCAAATTTCCCTTCAAACCCGTAGAATATGCTTTTATGGACCTCTATGTAAGCCAGATTATTAAGATGTCATGACTGGAATGAGTCAAATGCTCCTAACCAAATGAGTATGAATGATGAATACAAAATGTTATCTTTGAGAACGATTTTATTTTTAGTCCTTAGGTCGACATTGTTTGTCGTTTGTCTAAGTCCTGTCGCAGATGTGTTATCATGTTCTTCTTTTGGTATGGTATTTTTGACATGAAATCTAAAGATGTAGTCATAATTTGAATTATTTGTTTCAAAATCCTTCTAACCCTCGGGTTTGGTTATTTCCAACTAGTGGTCCTGTTTCAGGTCTCTGTACTATTTAGGAATTTTCCATAGCAATATACAGAAATCCTTTTATTCCTTATATCGTTAGACCACTAACTGTTATTTCAAATGCAAAAAATGCATGAATCAAGTTGTAAGGTGGATGAAATTGAATTTGATTGGAGGTAAAGCTCGCATGAGTGAAAAGATTAAAACTCACTAGTCTACTAACTGTTATTTTAATGCAAAAATGCTTGAACTTGATTGTGAGGTGAACAGATTAACAATGGCAAACATTGATCAAAATTTGCCAAAAAAAAAATCAAGTGAGCAAAGAATGAAGTTAGGTGCCCCAAATATCAAAGTATGAGCTTCGCTGAGCAAACTTGATGAGAACCATTCTGAGCTTGACATGTGTCCATGAAACTTGGAGTATTTCGTCAATGCTTCAAGGTCTAAAGTTTCTTCACCTTGTTTATTTTGAGAGACAAGACCGTTTTATACATCTCTCTTTTATTCAAATTTGAGCTGCCTTTTCAGGTTTTCAACTCAAATCTCTTTAGGTTTCGAGATGCTCTTTACGGGTTTTCACCTCGACCTCCCCTTTTTCTTTTACTTTTCTTCTTTTTCCTTTCCTTTTTCTCTTTTTTCCTTTTTTTTAATTTTTTGTCTTTTTTGTTTTTTTTGAAATTTCTTCCTCACCGAATCCGAGTTCATAGGGTTAGCAGGTCTTTGCCATCTATCTCGGAAAAAATCAAACCTCCTCCAGAAAAGGTTTTCTTCACCTCATGGGGCCTTTCCCAATTTGACATCTATTTTCTTTGGAAGTCTTTTGTAAGCAAGATCATTTTCAAAACCAGAGCTCTCTCGTGGAATTCTCTAGAGCGGATCCTTCTTTGTCGTAAGCCCTTGTCACCTACTCATGACGGATGACTGTTAGTATTTTTTCTTCAATCAAGTTTAGCTGACTGCATCTGGATTGGATCCATTCAGTTTCATTAGTTCTAACAAAATTTGGAGGGAAGGAAACTCGACTCCAATGGGTAAGATAACTTTCATTCTAGTGAGAAAGGTGTTGCCCCAGTGGACGTTCTAATAGAAGTCGGATAAGCATCGAGGGCAAATGGTATTTCTCATGAAGAGCCTTTGTAGGTCTCTGCTATTTTCCAATCAATCCTTTGGTGTCTTTATTGGTTGCCTACACTGCCCTATCCGCCTTTGGGCAACGTTGTGCTGAACCGTGATACTTGATCTTGAATTAGCTGTAGACATCCGCTATTATGCTGTTGTTCAAATTCAAATCATTATCGGATATGATCCTTTTTGGCCTTCCATATCGACATATAGTCTCTCTTTTTCAAGAATTTGCTTAACCGTCGATTGGCATAGGAATCAGCTTCTACCCACTCGATGAAGTAATGAATCGAAACCCATTGGAAACTTTTAGCAAAATTTGCTCGGTGATATCCATGCCCCACATAGAAAAAGGCCCTGACTTGAAAAGGTGAAGGAGATATATAGATTTTCAAAATGCCCTTTACGGGTTTTAGATCTTGACCCTTTTTTTACCTCATTTTTGATAACAAGTCAAGCCTCATTCTTCGTAGTTTCTGTTGAATTGGCTTGGATTCTTCATTTATGAGAGCCTATGTGTCATGACATCAATTCCTTAAACCCGACATGATTTGATAAGACCATGGAAAGACCTTTGGATTCTCGAAGCATCTTACCTTGTTTCCGCAAAGACACATGCCTCAATTCTTACTTTAAATCACAACTCTTCGAGGTGAAATTCGTTTCCTGTCTTGCTCAACCATCTATAATAGATCGGGAGAAAGTTACATTCTTGATCATTTTCAAAGTCTTGAAGTTTTTTCTAGACACATGTCCTTCTTAAAATGAGGCTCCAAGTTAACAGCAACGTCGCTCATATGCACAGCATAGCGACAAAATGGGATCTAAAGAATAATTGAATCAAAGAATGGTTAATTGTGGTATGATCGAATGAGAAGAATTGTAAGATGTTTGCCAAATAGGACAACAATGCATCAGTTTTGGAATAACAGATAGTGATCATGTACTCTTTACAAAAGGATCCCTATTACTCTTGGACTTAGAGCAATAAGTGTATTCTGAATATTACTCTGAAAAAATCCTAAAAACTACAAGAAGCACCTCCACAGTCTAGTTGGCTAAAACACTTCCAAGGACGTAGGGATTTACTCTCGATAGGTTCCACTCTCCACATGACTTTTGCTCAAATTCCCTCATTATCTTGATTTATCCGATTTCCTCTTAGTTTTCATTTAGGGTTGATGACTCTCTCACACACAAATGTTTCAGATTTGGGGAATTTTATTGAAATTTAATGCATGAAGTGCAATGCAAATGAATGGTAAAATGCATGCAAAAAGGCGTTGATTCTAGTTCAATTCCATTAGAACAACTTAACTAGAAAACAAATTTCTTTAAATAAGGCAGATACATAAATGGTCATGCCTTAATGCTCAGAGCCTTAATCTTCCAAGCTAATTTTTGCTTCGGTTTAACTCTGTTTTCCAGCTCAAAATGTCGATCTTGAATTGCTAATGTCTACAAGTGGTTAGTTACTTCTCGCATTTGGATCAAAGCTTCGTTTGCAATATAATCTTTATCTTCGACTTGCTTGTGAAAGCATTGAAGTTGTTTTCCAACATTCACTATTTGCTTCTACAGTTTCTTTGAAAAGCTCAACTCATAGTTCACAATGAGACCTCAAGTTCTTCTACCTTTGAATTCTTCATTCTTGGCTTGGCTTGCCTGTTAGCTTAGTCACTAATTCGAGAACACATCCTCTATATGCACTGATGCCTTGGGGAAGATGACTGTTCCATAAACTCTTAAGGCGAATATGTTAACCTTTTCTTTGCGACAAGGTGTACCAAATTTAAGTTTCACGAACTCTTCCAGGCAATGTACTTATTATCCCTTTTTCTTAATCTCAATCGTAACTTAATGCTCGCTCCTCGATTATGCTCATCAACTTCTTAATCTCAAGTAAGTAAAGCAAATCACTATATTCGGTAGAATGTCTATCTTGTCTCATTATCCCATTTATCTCATATTTCTTCCAGCTTCTGAATCATGCTTATCTAGGTGAAATTCCAAGACTTTGATATATACACCTCTAGCAGGATGTCATCATTCTCTAGTTGTCTTCTCTTTGACCATATACACACGGCCACATTGTCTTCCACTTTATCAAAAAACCCGTTTTCCATGTTAAGTTCTCTATTTGGTAATTGGGCTTAAATCAACACCTTTTCTTTGATGAAAATGCAATGCAAACAGGTTCAAAAATAAAACATGAAAATAACTTGCAATTAAAAGCAAAGAAGCAATAATATAATTGTATTTCTCAACTTGGTAACCACTAAGGTCTGGCACAGTTCCACTTAAGGCAGGCTCTCATGGAATTAAATGCAAGTTAAAAAAATGTGCTACTTATGAGTGCATGTATGCATAAGAAAAGTATTGACTCATAGCTCGATTCTATTAGAATAACTTTACTAGAAAACAAATTTCTTTACATAAGGTAGATACGTATATGGTCGTGCCTTAGTGTTCAAAAGCCTTAATCTTCATAGGGAATCATCTAATTTCGCCCTGGTTTGTCTCTGATTTTTGGTCCAAAATGTCAGCTTGAATGGTTAAGTGATCAGTCACTTCTCGTACTCAGGTCAAAGTGGCTCGTTGTGCGGTCTTCGTTTCCATCTTACTCATCTGTCCTTCTTTAGACCATAACGCACGACTATATTGTATTCTACTTTATCAAGAAATCCATTTTCTTATGACCAATTTTCTATTTAGTAATCGAAATCAAGTCAATACATTTCCTAATATGAGGATGCAAATGTAAAATAAGACAAAAAATCGAGTTAGTACCAACAACTATAAAATGTATCAACAAATATACCACAAAGAACCTACGCATCTATTAAGTGGTTTCTAAAGATTCGATATATTTCTACCTAGGGTGGGCACTTAGGACTCATTATATGCGGTTTTCGGTTCTAAAGTAATGGTACCCAAACCAGCAGATTCCTCAATCCTCATCCATTATAGACTCATACAGACGAGTTCGGTTCAGGGGGACACATTTCCCGTATGTTTGCATGGAAGAGAAAACTTCACGAAAACATAGGTACGGATGTATCCTAAAAGCGATTCACTATCCTGCACGGAGGTGAAAACCTCATGAAGGAGTAGCTTCTCACTTTCACTTAAACGGTGCAGTAACAAATGCATGTATGCAAAAATACATACATATAATATCCACATGCTATTATCACAACAAACATATAAAACACAAAAAAAATGTATAGGATCGCAAATTAAATTAAATTGACTTTGAAATTTTCAACAAAAAAGATAAAGAATAATCGACTTACGGCTTGACTCTCTTATTTGTCCCCAGTGGAGTCGCCAAGCTGTCGAAACCATTTTTTGAAAAAAAACAACAAAAATAAGTCTCGATTTATGAAAATGGAGTCGCCACCAATAATTTTTTAAAACAGGTGTAATTGGGTCACCTTTAGAGATTTTTTTCAAAAATAAAAAAATCAATAAAATAATTTTTGTCTTTGAAACCATAAAACGAGTTCGGGAGTCGGTTACGCATAAGGAAGGATTAGCACCCTTACACGCCTAAAATTGGTACCTAATCGATTATTTGAAATCTTATTTGTTGAAAATTAAAAATTCGAGAAAAATTCAAATCGTGATCCTTAAATGCCTGAATGTCAAATTTATTCTATTTTGAAAACAAATTTTGCTTTCGAAGAAAGCCCGTTATTTTGAATTAATCGAGAAAAAGCCACATCCAGTAAGTTAGGACATAACAATTCGAATATTCGATAATGACGAACTTTTTTTTCAAAAAAACTCAAATTTAAAATTTAAAAGGATATTCAATTATCCCGATTCAAAGAAAAAACCACACCTAGTGAGTTAGGACATGATTTTTCAAATTCTCGAGACAAAGGACATTGCCTTGATTTATTAAAAATAATTTATGTATTTTTAAAAAAATGAATTACCATGTTATGCAAACATAAATATGCACATAACTTACAAATATAAATAAAAGAATAAAAATGTAATAAATACAATTAATAGTACAATTCTCAAGAACTACTATTACGTTCTTTGTCTTTCTTGCTCGATTATTTCCATATCGAGGTCTCTGATGAACACCCAATGAAGCTATTTCCAAGGCTGAAGACCACTTTTCCCTTGAGGGGAAAATCGACAAAGGAATGGAAGGGAAATGGAGGGGAAAATCTAGAGAGAAAATGAGATAAAGAAGAAAATGTGTTGGTGAATTCGTGATTAGAATGGGTAGCTTAGGGGGTATTTATAGGTGGGAGTTAGAGGCTATTTTTAGAAAATGAATTTCAGCAACTCAATCCCATGACCGGCCAGCTTTTGAGCACTTTGACTAGTTCAAAGTTTGCTTGAAACTAGCTTGGGGCAAATCCATAAAGGCACCAAAAGTAGAGGGGTTTGAATGAGATTTGAGGGGACTTTGAGGACTGATTTTCAAGGATTTCAGGAATTTGACTTTGGGTTTCGAGGCCTAGATGAAATTAGGCTTGTACAGGCACAAAGGTTACTGTATTCACTGACCAGTCCACGTTAAGATACATTTTTGGAAAGAAGGATGCTAAACCAAGGTTGAGATGATGGATCCTACTACTACAAGAGTTTGATATAGAGATAAATGATCGAAAGGGGTCGGAAAACCAAGTGGCAGATCACTTGTCTAGCTTGGAAGTGGGTATACGGAAATACATTTCAAATTGTTGATGCAGTTCCTGAAGAGAAGCTGTTTGTTCTCGACGTAACTCCATGGTATGCAGATGTGGTCAATTACCTGGTATGTGGAAGGCTACCTTTGGGCACAATAGGTTATAAGAAAGAAAGATTTCTTTGTGACATAGAGAAATATTACTGGAACGAGCCATACCTATTCAAGGTATGCAACAACAATATAATTAGGCGTTCTGTTCCAGAGGAAGAAATGCTTTCAATCCTGAACCATTGTCACGATGCCCCTTATGAAGTTCATTTTGGTGGTATAAGAACTGCTGCAAAGGTTCTTCAATCAGGATTTTATTGGCCTTCATTATTTAAAGACGCCCACAACTTTGTGAACCAATGTGATAAGTTTCAGCGTACTAGATCATTATCTCGACGCAATGAGATGTTACAGTAGCCAATTATGGAAGTTGAACTCTTTGACTTTTAGGGTATGGACTACATGGGACCATTTCCAAGTTCGTTTGGAAATGTTTATATCCTACTTGCTGTTAACTACATATCAAAGTGGGTGGAGGCCATTGCAGTCCCAAAAGATGATGCAAGGACAGTGCTGAAGTTTTCCCATAAGCATATCCTTACTCGCTTTGGCACGCCTAAGGCATTGATTAATGACCCAGGCACTCACTTCTACTGTAATCAGGTAGTAGCCACGCTGAAGTAATATGGAGTTTACCATAGAATGACGACCATATATCATCCACAAACTAACGGGCAAGCTGAAGTCTCCAATCGACAAATCAAAAATATTCTCGAGAAGGTGGTGAATCCATCGAGGAAATATTGGTCTTTTAGGCTTGATGATGCGTTGTGGGCGTTACGGACATCGTACAAAACCTCGCTTGGGATGTTGTCGTATCAGCTTCTCTTTCATAAAGCATGTCACTTGCCTGTGGAATTGAAACATAAAGCAATGTGGGCAATCAAGCAACTGAACATGGATTACGATGCTGCTGGGAAGAAAAGGCTGTTGGACATAACTAAACTTGATGAAATTAGGTGCAATTCCTATGAAAATGTCGAAATATATAAGGAAAAGACCAAGCGATGGCACGAAAAAATTATTTTGCAGTGACAATTTACTACAAGATAAGTACTATTATTTAATTCTCGACTAAAATTTCACCCAAGTAAATTGTGCTCACGTTGGTTTGGACCATTTGAAGTTGTCGAAGCATTTCCTCATGGTGCGGTCACAATTAAAGATATATACATGATGGACATCAATTTAAAGTGAATGGACAATGACTAAAGCATTATATTGGCTATGATGATCACAAACAAAAGGAGACCATTAATTTGGTCACATTTTATAACCTCTATTTACATTTTTACCATGTAATTTTAGTTTATTTAGTTCTTTTTTTAGTTTTTCTTCCTTATTATTTTTGTAGGAATAATGCCCTTTCTTTTGTTGATGTATGCAAAGCTCCTTGTCGACGCTTCTTATTTGCTGACTTACTAGAAAATAGAAGCATATAAGTAAAAAAATCATGACGTTTCATCCCTTATTCTCCAACCATTGGATCGGTTTAAAAAAGTGCAATCCAAGTGGACACATTTATTGATTACAAACCTATTGTCCTCTCTCTGCAGCATAAACAAACACGTCTCTCCATCTACTCTTTTCATTGTCTTTAAAGCAACCCTTTTATGACGAATGTGTTATTCAAAAATCTTCATTGTTATCCCACAAATTTTCTTCAAGTTTCCACCTTTTCTCCTCTATTACTATCTTTGCTACCAACAAATATGGCCAAAGATAGGGGCGCTAAGACACCATCAAAATCTGTTGCGGAATCTTCATCTACCATTGTGGTTTGTGAAACAGAGCTTCACCTATCCAAAGAACCTGTGATGTTCCTTACAAAGGCATCCAAGGATCGTTTTCAAGATAATACGCTAAAACGTAACTGCCATCCTGAGCAAGGTTTTCAGCTGTCGAAGCAACAAGACCTTAGGAACTAAGTAAATAAAACCATAACCAAGATGGGATGGGAAACTCTCTGCAGCCATCCTAGGGGCTACTCACCGTCTTTAGTGCGAGAAGTTTTACTCGAACCTCACTGACAATGAGTCAGAGTTCGTGTTTGTTTGTGAAAGGTTAGTACCTTGGGGGTGCCGCCCACATCAATAATCTCTACAACATTACAGTGGGAGGATGAACATATGGCATCCTTGAGGAACTCACAGAGGAAGGGGCTGACATTTTGATGCAAGACCTTTGCGTTGAAGGAGCTGTGTGGAGGGCTCCAATCCAAATAATTACATAATGCACTGATAATTTCTAACATTGTAGAGTAAGGTTTGGTTTCATTTTATTAACTGTCGCTTGATACCTTCCACCCACAGCACGATTGTAACTCTTGATCGGATGTGTCTGATACATCCGATCAGTAAGGGACGAAAAATAGATGTCGGTGCAATTTTGAACCATGAAATTATAGATTGTGTTACTAGGCAAACTGGTATTTTGGTGTTTCTATCCTTAATTATGCAATTGTGCAATCAACGGGGAGTAGTGCCTCGTAAGGGAGAGGAGATTTTGGAGAACAAGGGACCCATCAATGAAGCCTCAATCGAACGCATGACTCGTGGGAAAGACACTCCCACTATCCCACTATAAAGGAGGCTGAGGCCAGAAAAAGAAAAGGCAAGGCAAAAGTAGAAGAACAGAGAACCAATGTAACCACATGTCCATCTTTATGGCGTAAAGTCAAAGAAGTAGAGAAGATCGTCGACTCCAATAACATCAGGCAGATTAAACTTGTCGCCACTATTAAAGATATGGAGACGTCTCAAAACTTATTCTATGCCTACACCAGGGCATGGAATAATGTCGTTGTGACCACATTGAGACGAATGAGCAAGGCACCTCTACCGAAATTTTTTGTTTTCCCTCTGATTATCAGAGAAGCTGAGCCTTCAATTGAGGAGGCTAACTCTAGAGGAAAAGACTCATTTGTGGCTTCCCCATAAATGGTGCATATTTTTAATGATGAAAGAGAGGTTGATTCGAGGGAAGTAGAGCATTATCTAAGGAATATTGCAAGCTTATTTGCGGATGACTTTTTTGCCAGTCTATAGGTCACTGTCGCTGAGAAAGAGGCCCATGCTGATGAAGAGAACATGCCAGTCAAACATGTCGAGACAGAGGAAGGAAAAGAGGAAGAACAAAGGAAGAAAATGATGTCGAGCCAAATTCAGCAAAGGAATTTGTCCATGCACCTACAGTTGTGGGTGCATCATCTGAAGATTTGGCGCCACTTGTAATGAGTCAAGTGGACGCTATGACTACAACAAGTGAGGATTACAATCCTCTAGCTATAGTGGTCTACACTACACCACTCACAAAGATCCACCCATCTGATGTCACAATCGATGATGCCGGAGTACAACCCGATACTGAGGAGCAATCCGATGATCAGGCAAAGCTGACAGAACGAAAGAGAAAGCGCACTAAAGATAAAAAGAACTGCAAGGAAGAAAAGAAGTGTAAGAAGAAAAAAACATCATGCAGCTAAGGCTGCAGCAAATTGAGTTAGTTTTTATTTCAGTTTTTAGTTTTAGTTTTCATGCATATGATGTAGCTGTAATTTAATTGTCACCACATTCCATTTGTCTTTCCATTTTAATTTTCACTGCATGTGCATTGTCATTGCATTTCCATGTGTCATTGTAAATTAATGTTAGTGCATTGGGGACAATGCAAACTTTAAGTTTGGGGCGGAATGTATATGGGAATGGAAATGCAATTGCACCCACATTTTAAAAATTTGTCCTTCTAAGTTTAATGAAGCATGCATGGTTATTGAAAATATGCTTATTTTTTTCATTTGATGCTTAATTCTTAAATCATGTGAACTGTTAATGAATGAGTTAGACGAATTTGATTGAATGTTATATCTTCAATTCTTGGATGAATGACTTAGAGTGCATTAGTAATGGATGAATAATATCATTCTTTGAATCTTCAATAAATTTTCCATTTATAGCTACTTGTATATAAGTATAGTTATAAATAAAAGACACTCCAATGTAGGTGTATTGTGAACTGTCAAGGGGGAACACTTCAATGCAAGTGTTAGAAAAAGTAATCTAGCCAAAGGTTGTCACTGCAAGAGTGTGTGTCGGCGCAATTACATACTCCCTGGGGGTTTGTTGTACCCCATCGTTACTTCCCAGGAACAAGAGTATAGCAATACAACGACATCCTTCAATCACATATAAAGAAAAAAGAGAAAAAGGAAAAGAAGAAAAAATATCTATATATTATTGTACAATAAATGTTGTTTTGGTAGAAAGAATTTAGGATTTAAAGCATGATGCTAGCATTTATGAAGTTGCATATTTAATTATTCATACTTATGAATTGTCGGTGAAATATTCTATCATTTGAATGTAATTCATTCATTAGGACATTATATGATTCAAGGTTCTAGAATGATCATTGCCTTGATAAAAAAATTTCTATAACCTTGCAAGTTTTTGTTTTACTTGAGGATAAGTAAAAACTCGAGCTTGCGGGTGTGATAGCATTAGAAAGAACCATTAATTTCTACCTACTTATTGTATAATTTGTTCCCATTTGGTCATCTTTAGCATACATTTTTAGTATTTTTAATTTAGTTATTGCATTTTCTAACTTAATGAAGCTCAGCCTAATTTCCTTTGAATTTATGATATTTTTACTATTTATGTCGCTGCATTAGTCTGTTTAGCATTGCGCCCAGAGATGCCACTGTAGGAATCTGTCCAAAAGTATCGATGCATGAATGTGTCCAGAGTTGTCGCAGCATAAGAGGATCCAGAATTGCATCCTGTGAAATTGCTGCTAAATACTGAAGAGAAGGAGAGAGAAAGGATCTTCTTCCTCGGCCATATTTGATTTTCTTTTTCAATCCATATTTTCTTAAAGCTTGCATCCATGGAAGCTTACAAGAGAGAAGGCTGAACTGCTCCTGACGAGGAGCATCTTAAGTGCATTAAAATAGGAGAGTAAGGGAGCAATTTGAGCATACTAGGAATAGAATGCCCCAATTGTTTTGTTATTTCTCTTTCTTAAACGCTGGTAATTCTTGTTATTTCAAGTTGTATGCAAGTACATTTGAAATTTAGAACTGAATGATATCTATTTCAATCTTGTCTTTACTGTTAATCTTTAGATTTAATTGATTGACCACGGAAGTATGATTGCAGTCACGGTCTTTGGAAGGTGCAGCGACCAATTGAGTTAACAAAAGACAACGGAAGTTGCTTGAGGATTGAAGGAATTTAATCCACTTGTTCTTTAATATGTTGCATTACCAACACTGGAAGGTGTGGTTATTGTGCATGTTTGAGTCTTAGATATAATAAGAGAGTTAAGTTCGGCAAGATTTTCATTGTGATTATTTGCAGCGACAAATTACCTGATATTTTAAACCTTGTGAGTGACACTGAGTTTTCTGCCAACTTTTCACGTTAGGAACCCCATGTCATTATCATTGCTTTACTTCTTAATTTTTTTATTATTGCTTCGACAAATCAATCTCATACTTTTACTGCATTTACCTGTTCATTGCTCCGACAGCTTACATCTAACAATTTATATTGTTTATTCCATCAACAATTATAAACACAAACATCCATCCTCGTTGGGTCGATATCCGATAGACTTACATCTATCTACTATACTTGCATCGACAGTGTACGCTTGCACATATTTGCTGTGACGTTCATAGCGCGATTAGGGGGACACATTTCCCATATGTTTGGATAGAAGTGAAGACTTCACAAAAACATAGGTACGAATGTATCCCAAAAGCGATCCACTATCCTGCACGAAGGTGAAAACCTCATGAAGGAGTAGATTCTCACTTCCACTTAAAAAGGTGTAGTAACGAATGCAATGTATGCAAACCTATATTTTAGCAATATCAATACAACATCATCAAAGTAGCATATAAGAATGAAATGCTTAGGATCGCAAATTAAATTAACTCGAATTTTTAGTTTTCAACAAAAGGACCGAATATAATCGACTTGTGGCTTGACTCTCTTATTGTTCCTAGTGGAGTCACCAAGCTGTCGAAACTATTTTTTTTTAATGTCCCGACTTTTATTTTGAAAAACGAAAATGGAGTCACCATCAATCTTTTTAAATTAGGTATGATCAAATCATCTCGAAATTTATACATTTTAATAAAATGTTAAAATTATTAAAATGATGATTTTTGACCTACGAAATCAGAAAAGTGGATTCAAGAGTCGGTTACGTATGAGGAAGGATTAGTTAAAATGATGATTTTTGACCTACGAAATCAGAAAAGTGGATTCAGGAGTCGGTTACATATGAGGAAGGATTAGCACCCTTAAAACACCCAAAATGGGTAACTAGTTGATTATTTAATGTCTTAGTTGTTGAAAATCGAGAACTTGAGGAAAATTTAAAATGCAATCCTTACATGCATGAATGACATGTTCGATGTTGTTTTAAAAAAAATGAACTTTGCGAAGAAAGCTTGTTATTTCGAGTTAATCGAGAAGAAAAGCCATGTCCAGTAAGTTAGGACACAACACCTCAAATCTTCGAAAATAATGAGCGTTTCTAATTACTATCCCAAATATCATATATTTTAATTTTTAAATAGAATATTCAATTACAAAAGTTCAAAGAAAAACCATATCCAGTATTAGGGCATAATTTCTTAAATCCCTTAAATAAAAGAACATTGCCTCGGTTTGTACAATTAATCATAAAAAATAAAATGATAATAAATGAAGTTGATAATATGACTATGAAGTTAATGGCAATAAATGCTAATTAATAATGTTAAGAAGATTAATTTAAAAAATCATGATCATGATAAAATGAAACACAAATAGATAAATAAAAGTGTACAATTAAGAGAGCAAACTAAACAAATACGGGATGATAAAATGATACTATATTCAAAAAAATAAAACTAATACTAAAGCAAAATAAAATAAAATAAAAACAAAATAAATGATAAAATAAAATAAATAAAGAAATGCAAATATAATAAATGCAATACAAATAATAATGGAAAATAAAACAAATAATAATATGTATATACTACACAATAAAGTAAAAAAACAATAAATAAAATGAATAAATAAAAGAGGATTGAATCCAAAAAAAAATGTGCTAAAAATAAATAAATAAAAATGATAAAAATAAAAAGAATGAATAAAGGACTAAATTGAGACTTACAAGAAATTAAAAGGGCAAAAATGTAATGAATATATAAAAATATAAAATAAAAAATAAATACAAAATTAAACAAAAAAGGGCAAAGGACTGAATCGAAACAGAAAATAAATTCAGAATATAAATTGCCAAAAGAAAAAACAAGTGAAAGATTAAATCAAAAAAAAAGATGGGGACCAAAACAGTAATTAATCTGACTTGTAGGCGTGTCATTTCCCAAAGGACTAAAATGTAAGACAAATAAAATTAATGGGGAAAACTAAAATAAATGAAAAATAAAAAAGGACGAAATTAAAATAAAGTAAAAATGCGGAAGGACTGAAGCAATAAATAACGTATTTGTTAAAAACACACGGATCCTCAAGGTTAAACAGGTTGGATTTCGGGTCATATACCAAAACGACATCGTTTTGGAGCGTATTGAATGAAACTCAAAACGACGTCGTTTCATGCCCTTATATAAACTAAAAATTAAAGAAAAAAATCATTTTAAACCTTTGGTTTAAAAAAAATCTTTTTGCTTCTATCTTTTCTCTGAAAAAGCTCTCTTAGGACGGCAATGGAATTTGGTGGACCTCTACCATGGGTCTGCCATGGGCCACCGTCATCGGCAGCGACGATCACCACCTTTAAATCTCAGATCTAGGATTATTATTAAAAAAACAATCAAAATCTTTTTTTAAATTTTTTTTAAAAAGCTTGTTGTATTCTTTTAAAAAAAAAAAACAAAGAAACCTTCATCTCCATTTTGCCGAAGCCTAAGGGGTTCGAAAGTCTTTCAGATCCAAAAGGGGGGCATCTATCATTGGAGACGACGACCTCAGCCACCCTTAACGGCAAAGGAAAACCAAACGATAGCAAGGTAAAAAAAAAACCTAAAAATTGTTTATGCTTTCGAATCACTAATACCTTGAATTTTATTCCTTTTGTTTGCTATATTCAATGCGTAAGGAATTTACAATAGATTTTGATTCAGTTTTTATAATCGAATTTTACATATTTTTTTATTTTTCTTTACATTTTAATGTCCTTTTTTTGTTTTTACAGGAATGAATGGATCTAGAATATCCTTGTACAGTGAAGCGCGGAGAAAGCGGTTGACTTGGTACTGAAGTGGCGACGGTAGCAGTATAGGTGAGGGGCGGCTGCTAGGGTTTTCTTAGGGTTTCTTTTTTGTGTTTTTAGTGTAGGTTAGGGCTTATTGTATTCGAGCTTGAACAAGTTTGTGTAATTAAGCTAGGTGATTTGGGTTAGTTAGTTTTTTTGTATTTTGGACTTTGGGTTATTTTTTTGGATTTTAAATTTGGGTTTAATGTATTTGGCTTTTATTTATTTTATATAAAAAATTGGTTTTATATTTTGGATAAAACTTAGGTTTAAAATAAGGGCTCGGACAAAAATGGGATCCTTCATATGCCCGATGCCTAAATTTGAAAACGAACGTCTGAGCTAGGACAGAAGGTATTGCTGTTTAACTCAAGGTTAAAATTGTTTCCCGTTAAACTCAAATCGAGATGGATAGGGTCATATACCATTAATCAAGTAAAACCATATGGCACAATTGAGTTGATAGTAAAACCTTGAGTTAATGGGTAGTTTTTCTTAGTTAGTGGGCAGAGCGTAAAACCTTACTATGGGGGAACTACAGATGTACTTGTTAATGAGCAACCTTTATGCTGTAAGACATTATGGAGTAGAGAACTTATGTTAGCCTTGAATATCAGAAATGGAGACTCTCAAGGAATGGACAGCGATTCAGATTCGGAGCTTAAGGAAAACTGGTCTCGATGACGCGACGTAGATGTACCATGTCACGACAATCAATTACGAGAACAAAAAGGAAACTGGTCACGATGTCACGACACACAACCTCCATGTCACGACAATGCCTGCTCTACGGAACATCAAACCTGGCCTCGATATAATGACATACCTCATAGATGTCACGACAAACTTACATAGGAGACTGAACTCCAGTTAAACTCTAACTCTTAACACTTATACAGTTTGATTTTAATTTAAACATTTTAATTTATGTAAAATGTTAACTTCTAAGTAAATTACACTTCTTCTTAATAATCTAGTATAAATACCTTCCCCCTCTTCATTCTTTACTCATATTCAAAAGAAAAGAAGAACCCTGAATTAGGAAAAAGAATCTCCGATCACATGGATCATTCAAGTGCAAGCGACTCTAACCCTGTCTTTGAGTTTCCAAAGAATGATTTAGATAGGTACCTACAATAACTATATCCATATACTTTCATCCAAAAATAGGGGTTCGATCCCTTGATAAGAGTCTCTAGAGGTATTTGGGAAAAAGTGGTAGATCATGAGTGAACTCAATTTTTTCTACCTTGCAAGAAACCAATGAATATCTCTATAGTGCAAGAGTTCTACTTAGCAATGAAGAAAAGGGAAGCAAGACGATCCCTTGGGCAACTTCAAGGCCCATTAAAAATTCAAAGAGTCGAGGTATTCATGAATGAGGTACAGATCTGCATGTTTTACAATGCACCATATTATTACAAAGATTACCTCCACAAAATTGATTTAAAAGAAAGATGAAATTCTATTCTTTATAGTTGGGAAGGAATTATGGACATATCGAGAAGGCACGACAATCCTAGAAACTTTTAATCAGGAATTAATGACTCCAAAAGCCAAGATGTGGATGAAATTTGTCTGTTCTAGGATTTTTGCCCACTTCGGATATGATAGAAATCTTCCCAATTCATGCTATCATGACGTATGAGATTCTTACGAAAAAGCGAATTTGTGTGGGAAAATGGATTTACCGGAGTACGGTGGAATGTGCAAAGAATTTAGGGAAGGCTATACTTTTCCCTCATTTAATAACTGCCATGTGTAAAAAAAACAAGAGCGTGCCGATAGAACGATTTGATTTAACAATGAATCCTCCTAGTAAATTATTAGGCGATGATTTGTTCACATAATTTACACTGTTACAGCGAAGCAAAAGTGAAGAACTAAGAAGGAGAGGGTTGAATGACGAGGATGAGTAGGGATTTATATTTTAAGGTTTCTTTAGGATTAGGTTTTAATTTTTTATATATTTCATAGGTTTTAATTTTCTTTATTAGGAATATATCTATTTAAATTTCTTTTATATATACATATAAATTTCTTTCTTAATTAATATATATATATACCCTCACATGATGGAGACATAACATTTAGAATCATTCACGACAAAATGGAGAAGGACAACCTCCATTAGAAGAGGAGCTTTCACAATCAATCAGGTAACTTTGTTCCTTACTTTTTTATGGGCCACACATTGAGGATAATGTGTTATCTAAAGTGTGGGGGTAACATAGGAATTATTACGTTTAGTTTTATTTTTAACATTTTTATTTTTTCTTTGATGTGTGCTTGAGCTTGTAGAATACAAGTGATTGGTTAGGAGCATGTATAATAGGTTGATTGTATTTTTTGATAAATTTGGCATGATATGATAAATTTTTTATTTTTTGACAATGAAACTATTAAGTTCTATAGGTTACACTAAGTATAGATAGAAAGGTATTGTTGGTACGAAATGATGTGAATGATATGAGGAAACAAGCATGCTAATATATATGATAGATAGTAATTTTGGGATTATGTGATTAAATTGATATTTGTTCATATTGTGATGTTTAGGGATGACCTAAGACATTGCTTGGATACATCTAGAGCTAAAAAGAAAAACCTTATTCTGAATTACCATTCAGTACCCATCTTTGAGCTTAATGACCCTTCTTGATGAACCTCATTATAAACCTTTAAGCCTAAAAAGTTTATTTGTGTGTACTATTTTCTTTGGTCCTATTTTACACAATAATAGACATATGACCATATGTATTAAGTGTAAGTAGACACATTAAGGTGAAGGTTGTAAAACAAAGAGTGAAATAGGAAAATTAATATGGAATGTGAACTTTAGTATATAGCCAAAAAGAGAAAAATAATGAAAAAGAAAAAAGAAAAGAAAATATGAGTAGAAACAAAAGAGAAAATTTCATGAGTGAGAATGTATATGAAAAGTGACAAAGTCAAAAAAATACCAAAAAGAAGAAAAATCTTACTCAAGAAATAAAAGAATACTCATAGGCTAGCTAAAGGTATTAGGCTATACTGAGATTTCCTAAGTGAAGAGAAACAAAAGGTGAGAGAAAGAGAAATAAGGAGGTGAGATGGAATGAGACACTAAAAGGGGACAATAAGGAACAATACAATGTGTCAAACTGTTTTCATGTTTGTAACCCCTTGTGTTTACTATTCTTTGAACTTCATACCTGTCCTAAGCCTCAGAATGTTACAAGCCGAAAACTCCTATGTGACTCAAACAACTCTGTGCATAAATAAAGTGGAATTACATGATCTAATTATGGCTATCTATATTGTACTAGGATAATTAAAGTGCTTGTATTAGGCATTGATAGAGTTATACCAATGAGACTTTGATGTTTGTATTTCTTGTAACTTACAAAACTTGTATGTTTCTAAAAAAGTATGGTAAAGTTACTTGCTCATAATGTTGAAATTATTGAGAAATATATAATGCCTAGAGTATATGTTATGAACTTAATCCTTATATGATACAGACTCAAGCTCCTCTATTTGTTTTTCTTGTTTTGTTTACTTGAGGACAAGTAATGACTTAAGTGTGTGAGAGTTTGATCTGTTGGTTTTGTACCTAACAGATTGAACTACTTTTCTCACTTTAGAAGCTTGAAATTAAGTATTTTTCTTTTATTTCCTTAGGAATTAGTTGAGTTTTCTGTTTTTGAATAAATTGGGTAAAAGCTGCAAAACGGTGCTTTTTATTGTCTTTAAGGCCGATTAAGGCTTAAGGGTTAGCTAACGTGCTTCGTTAGTGTGCAAGAGACCTTTAGAAGTTAATTAAGGATGAATTTGATCACTATGTCATGACACAAGCTGCTTTACATCACAACAAAGGGACCAGACTTCAAGAATATCGAAGTTGACTTCTTTGTCATGACATACATCACCTATGTCGTGACAACGCCTGTAAGATTGCCCAAAAGCAGTAGACTAACCTTCTCGTCATGACACAGCTCCTGTGTGTCATGACATTAACTCTTGAATGTGGAATTGGCATCGAGTGAAGGGTGTTTTGGTCTTTACAATGCCACTTAAACACAAGGAACGACAGCTGACCTAAGGTTAAGGAAAACGACCATCCAAGGTTATAAATAGGGCCTTTAGCACTAGGGTTTCACACACCTTTTAGCTTTAGTTCATTTTACTTAGCTATTTTCTTTCCGTTTTAGAAACGAGATTTGTAACATCACATAAACAATTGTGGAATTATTTCCCAACAAATTTCTATACAATTCAAGTTTCTTTTTATTTCTTTAATTCAATCATATGTTCATTTATATTATTGTCTTTATGATGTTTAAAGAAACCATAAAGAACTAATCTCATTGTGGGGGATTAGGGAGTGGAAGTATGGTTATTTAATTATTGTATACATGGATTTGTATACATGGATTTTTTATTAGATCAACTATTTGTGAAAGGAAGAACGTGAAACAATCACTAAGCCTGACAACCCTAGAAAGTCATCTAGGTGGGATTGCCCATTCGTGAACACCTTTTCCCCAAAACCAGTTTTGACTGTGACATCTAGCGATAAGTAGTCTCTGTTGACTCATTATGTTGGTGGAAGATCAGAAGGTCCTGCTAAGGTAGCGACTAGTTTATTGAAGCAAAGTCCTAAAAACTGATAGTTGAAAAATTCATACTAAAGCGACCTGATCTCCCAAATCTATTTATTGAATCTACATATCTCTTTCCTATTCTTTATTTACATTATTTTTATGTTTCACAATCAAAACCTTTTATTTTACTTTCGTACTTTAATCCATAAAAATAGTAGTAATTAATTATTTTCTCTACAATGATCTAAATCACTACTACTTAAGCCTCCTCTCGGTACGATCCTCGAAATACTACCAAGTGTTCCATTGTAACACACTATATTACAACCTGACCAGTATACTTGCAGAAGCCCTAAAATATACACTAAATGGGAGTATGTTCGGAGGTGGTCACCTTATTTCCAACATAGTTAACATCCGGTATTAGTGAAATAGTGATAAAGAGGCTTATCATCTACTTGTGGTGATGGTGCTCCTGTCGCATATTCAATTCGATTTAATCTTTCCAACAATATTTGGTATTTGTCATCTTATTGAGTCATTTTGATCAAAGTAGATTTCTATCCATACGTAAACCGTTCAGTCGGCCACTAGCAAGAATTCATTTCCATGTTCTCAATTAATCCATTGACTGCCTCCGAACATACTTCCGTTCGTTATGTGTTTTCGGCTTCCGCAAGCATACGAGACATGTTGTAATATAGTTTGTTCAATGAAATACTTGGTAGCATTTCAAAGATCATACCTAAAGGAAGCTTTATGCAATAGTGGTTTATATCCCTACAAATAAAAGAACAAATTAGTACTATCCATAGGGATTATAGTACGATAGTAAAATAAAAATGTTTGTTGTGAAAAACATAAAAATAATAAAAGAAAATGAAGATATACAGATTTTACTTCAATTAACGTGTCAATAGAGATTACTTTTCGCTAGATGTCATAGTCTAAACCAGTTTGGGGAAAGGTCTTCACGGATAGGCAACACCAATTTTGGGTTTATTCCCATCTACATAACTTTCTAGGGTTGTCAAGCCTAGTGTTTGTTTCATGTTCTTCCTTTCCCAAACAGTTAAACCGATTGAAAAGTCTATTTATACAACAATTAAATATCCATACTTCCACTCCCCAATCCCTCACAAAGGGATTAGTTCCTCATGTTTTCTTTAAACATCATATAAATAATCATACGATTCAAATAAATGAAATGAAAAGAAACTTGAGTTGTATAGCAATCTATCAGGAAATAATTCCACGATCATTTATGCGAAGTATACAATCTCGTTTCTAAAATAGAAAGACAATAATAAAGTAAAAATGAAACTAAGTAAAAAGGTGTGTAAAACCCTAGTGCTAGAGGCCTTATTTTTATAGCCTTGGATGACCATTTTCCTCAACCCTTGGTCAGATGTCGTTCCTCGTATTTAAGTGACATTGTAAAGATTGAAAAGCCCTTCACTCAGTGTAAAATTAGCATCCAGGGGTCGATGTCACAACAAATCAGGTCCTATGTCACGACAAAGAGGTCAGTGTACTCCTTTGGTCCTATCGTGCAGGCGTTATCAAGACAAAGAAGTCAATTCCACATTTCTTCAAGTTTGGTCCCTTTGCTGTGACATAAAGTAGTGTATATCATGACATAGGGATCAACTTTACACTTGTTCAACTTCTAAAGGTTTCCTACACACTTGTTCAACTTCTAAAGGTTTCCTACACACTTGTTCAACTTCTAAAGGTTTCCTACACACTCACGAAGTAGCTAACCTTTAGGCCTGAATAGGCCTTAAAGAAAATAAAACAAACCTTTTCTCACCTTTTACACATTTTATTCAAAAGTAGAAATCTAAATTAAATCCTACGAAAATAGAATGAAAATGCTTAGTTTCAAGCTTCTAAAGTTTGAAAAATAGTTCAATCTGCTAGGAACAAAACCAGTAGATCAAACTCCCCCACAGTTAAGTCATTGCTTGTCCTCAAGCAAACAAAACAAGAAAGCAAATAAAGCAAGAAAAGCAAACAAAGGAGCTTGAGCTTGTATCATACAAAGATTAGGTTCATAACATCTACTCTAGGCAATATATATTTCTCAAAAAATCTATCATGATGAGTGAGTAACTTTACCATTTTTGTTTAGAAAAATATAAGTTCAGTAAGTTACAAGAAATACAAACATCAATGTCTTATTGATATAACTCCATCAATGTCGAATACAAGTACACTAATTATCCTAGTATAATATAAATAGCCATAATGAGGTCATACAATTCCGCATTCAGTCATAGATAGAGTTGTTTAAGTCATATAGGGTTTTTTGACTTGTAATGTGTTAAGACTTAGGTAGGTATGAAATTCAAAGAATAGTAAGCACAAAGGGTTAAAAACACGAAAATAGTTTAGAACATTGTAGATGTCGTCGCATTGAAACTGAACCTCGAATAAGTAAAATCAATCTGAATTCACAGTTGGAAGCACCAATGCAGGAATTTCATAGATGTCGCTGCAATTATGATTTCAAAATGTGCCCAGCGATATAGCGACAGTCTGCAGATCTATGAAGAAAATACTAGAACTGCGTTAGTGCACAACTATAATCTAACTAATTTTGACAGCTGCAAGATCTAGATTTGGATCTGAAAATGAAGGCTGAAACCTATAACATTTTGGAGGTTATAAATAGACGAACAAAAGATGAAGAAATCATCAAGAGCGAAGGGATTTAATTTTGAAAAGTCTATGTGAATTGGAGATTTAAGCTGGAAATTGGGGAGCTAATGATATTAAATGAATACGAGAGTTTCTTTTAATGTTAAATCATTTTTATTCTTATTTTACACTTCTTATCTGTTTATTCTTGGATCCAACCGCTTTAAGCACTAGAGTGAAATTGCAGTGCGTCGACATCGAGAGATGCGGTGACAGGTTGGGTTAACAAGTAAGTTAGGCGAGAGCCGCTTGGGACTGGGACAAACTCCAGTTACTTGTTCTTTAATACACATCGCTGCTCGCACCAAGAGGTGGAGTGATTGTGGATATTCAAGTCAGGGTTAAGTAGAGAGTCATTGTTGGTAAGAACTCAAAGGGACTTCATTACTGTGACATCCCATCTATATTTTACGTTGTCGATGCATCCAGCATTTGATTTAGCAGAATCAGTGAACCATTTCTGCCCTTCTACACTTGATCAAATTTACATTTTATACATTTAAATATTCATCACTCAACACTCAACACAATTGTATTTATTTTCAGTACACTAACATTTAATCTCTGATGTTTAACTCTCATTGCATTATTCTTGATTATTTTAGTGTACAGATTTGACATAATTGCACAAACATTCTTACTCACATCTTACCTGATAACAGTATTAATTGCTTCGACATCTAGAGACATCAAGAACCTATTCCTCGTGTGATCGATATTAAATAGAATTGTCTATCAACTATACTTGCATCGATGTGTATCCGCTTGCACATTGCTGTGACGTAAAAACATCGATCAAGTTTTGGCGCCGTTGCCGGAGAATGACATTTGTTTGATGTTTACTTTTGTAGTTGCAATTAATTCTACTTACTTAACTTTTAATCTTTACTAATCTGTTATTATTTCTCTAATTGTTTTCTTTTTCAGATTATTAATTGTTGTATGTCCACAAGGAGAAATCCTAAGGACATTGTAAGCTTTCATCCTCAGCTTGAGAGGACATTTAGGAAGAGAAGGCAAGAACAACGGAAAATGGCTGGTAACAACCACAACAATAATTTGCCACCATTGCTGCCACAAGATGGAATTCCTCCAATGCTTCCACAAATTGTTAACGATATACCACCACCACATCCACAAGAAGAACAAGTGCAAAACAGGACAATAAGAGATTTTGTTGTGCCTATACTTGATGATTTACAACCAGAGGTTGTAAGACTTGCTATTCAAGCTAGTAATTTTGAATTAAAATCGGTGATGTTTTAGATGCTTAACTCGAATGGGCAATATTCAGGTTTTCCTCATGAAGATGCACGAGAACATTTGAAATTTCTTTTGCTTATTTGTGCATCCTTCAGTCAACATGGTGTCCCTGATGATGCCTTAAAAATGCAACTATTTCCTTATTCGTTACAGGGTAAAGCAAGAACATGGTTCCTGAGATTGCCGGTAGGATCAATTACATCTTGGAATTGCATTAGCAATGCAGTTCGTTTTGCGTTTTAATTAGTCGACAATGAATGTAAGGTTGTGAAATGACATTACTGCATATCATCAGTTGAATGATAACAATTTACATACAACTTGGGAGTGTTATAAAACATATCTTCGACACTGCCCAATGCATGGAATTCAGCAGGAGACCTAGATTGAAATATTTTACAATGGTTTGAATGCTCCGAGAAGGAACCTTGTCAACGCATCAGCTAATGGTCCCTTGTTAGATTGTACATACAATGAAGCTGTAAGAATTCTAGAAAGGATTGCTCAGAACAATTATCAATATCCTATTTCTCATTCTGCACAGGTAAAAACTAACCTTGGAGTTCGTGAGTTAGATGCTATTTCTGCTTTATCAGCATAGGTATCCTCATTGGCCAATATTATAAAGAATATGAAGGGAACAAATGACGTTGCTCCTATTCAAGTGAGCCACCAATTGGATGCGCCGATATTTTCTTGTGAAATCTGCGGCGACAATCATAGTTATGAGGATCGCCCACAACATGCAAAAAATGCTTTTTACGTTAATAACATCAGGGGAGGTTCATTTGGTACTCATACAACAACCGATCTCAACAACTTTGAGGGAATCAAAATGCTTTTACATTCAGATATGGAAATTCCTCAAATAAAGAGAGTTATAGACAAGGGAGTTACAATAGCAATCTACAACAGAATTATAATCAGAATTCGCAAGAAAATTCTCGATCTGAACAAATGCAGTCACATAACCAGATGCAACCACAATCTCGATTACGCCACAACAGTTTGTGCTGCAACATATGCAAGGACAACATCATCAACATCAACAGCAGCAATTTTCTCAACCTAAGTTAGATCCTATGGCTGCTCTTGAGGCAATTATGTGTGAGGATATCACATGAACTGAAGCAATAGTGCAAGGCAACTCTTCTTCCATCAGAGCATTGGAAGCCCAGCTGGGGTAGTTGGCTTCTAATTTAAGTACAAGGTCACCAAGCACTCTACCTAGTGATACTGAGAATCCTACGCAGAGGGGGAAGGAGCATTACAAAGCAATCACGTTGAGGAGTGGCAAGAAAATGATGGGAACAAGTAGTTCTGGCCAAGACCATGTCGACGCATCTGAACCATGTCAACAGGAAGAAGATGCAGTTGAAGAAAATCAAGCAAAAGAAAATAAAGAGGAACCAACTGTAGTGCCATCTATGCCTGCAGTTTGCCCAACTAAGTTGTCGACGTAACTGCCAATGTCGACACCACCGAGTTTTCTAAAACAACCCAATGTTACAATACCTTTACCATTTCCGCAAAGATTTAAAGAGAAAGTCCATGACAAAGAATACCAAAAGTTTGTTTCTACTTTGAAACAATTGCTCATTACTATACCTCTAATAGATGCTCTTGCGCAGATACCCAGTTTTGGGAAATATATGAAGGAGCTGTTATCAAAGAAAAAGAAATTATCTAACATCGAGACGATTGTGCTCACAGAGGGGTGCAGTGCTGTGCTTACAAATAAGTTGCCAACCAAGATGAAAGATCCTGGCAGCTTTACAATCCCATCTTCCATTGGGAATTATTATTTAGGTAAGGCTTTATGTGATTTGGGAGCAAGTATTAATCTTATGCCTCTGTCTACTTTCAAGAAATTAGGAATAGGTTTGATGAAGCCCACTGCGGTAACATTGTAACTTACGAATAGATCCTTAGCACAACCGGAAGGCCAAATCAAATACTTCCTTATCCAGGTTGATATACTTGTGTTCCCTGCTAATTTTATAGTCCTAGACTGCGAAGTAGATAAGAAAGTGCTCATTATCTTGGGGCGACCATTTCTACCAACGAGACGCACACTTATCGACGTGTTCAAGGGAGAACTTATCATGCGTCATAATGACGAGCATGTGACCTTTAGTGTGTTTGATGCATCTCCATGCAGGAGTAAAGATCAATGTCACCACATCGATGTGCTGGATGAAATCATTTTTGAACAATTCAATGCAAGGAATTCAGCAATGTTGGATGAAGATGCGACAACATTCACTGAGGAAATCCAAACTGATTGTAGTGACAAAGAGGATGTTAACAATTGTGAGCTGAGACAGAATTGGCAATTGGAATCTTTAGTGTTGTCTAATAGGACAATCCCAGTGTTTAAACCATCTATTGAGCAAGCTCTTACCTTGGAGTTGAAGCAATTTCCAACACATTTAAAGTATGTTTTTCTTGGTGACAATGAGACACTACCTGTTATTGTCAACGCATCTCTCAATGTAATACAAGAAGATATGCTCATCGCGATTCTGAAAGAACATAAAAGAGCCATAGCTTGGAGCATCGTAGATATCAGAGGTACCAGTCCCTCTTTTTGCATGCACAAGATTAGGCTAGAGGATGAAAAGAAGCAATCAATTGAGCAGCAACGAAGACTCAATGAAAAGATGGAAGAAGTTGTAAAGAAGGAAATTATCAAATGGTTAGATGAGGGCATTATATGCCCTATTTTCGATAGTGATTAGGTGAGCCCCATTCAATGTGTGCCTAAAAAGAGTGGTTTCATAGTTGTGACCAACGAAAGAATGAGTTAATCCTTACTCGCATCGTAACGGGATGGCGAGTATGCATGGATTACCGACGACTGAATGCGGCCACAAAGAAGGACCATTTTCCACTACCTTTCATCTATCAGATGTTGGATAGGCTAGCTATTAAAGCCTATTATTGTTTCTTAGATGGTTACTCTGGATACAACCAAATTGCTATTGCACCGGAGGATCAAGCAAAGACAACGTTCACATGCCCTTTTGGAACATTTACTTTCTGACATATGCCGTTTGGGTTATGTATGATGGAAATATTTTCGGACATGATCGAGGATTCATTAAAGGTATTCATGGATGATTTATCTGTCTATGGATAGAATTTTGACTAATGCGCTGATAATCTGGTAGAGTCTTGAAGAGATGCGAGGACACAAATCTAGTTCTGAATTGGGAGAAATGCCACTTCATGGCAACTAAAGGCATTGTTCTCGGGCATCGAATATCTTATCAAGGCATTGAGGTTGATAAAGCAAAGGTAGAAATCATTGAAAAACTACCACCGCCCACCAACGTAAAAGCAATAAGAAGCTTTCTTGGACACGCTGGCTTTTATAGAAGATTCATTCAAGATTTCTCCAAGATAGCTAAACCATTATGCTCATTGCTGGAGCAAAATAAAAAGTTTATGTTTAATGACATCTATCTGGATGCATTCATGACAATAAAGAAGCAGCTAGTACAAGCCCCAATTATCATTGCATTGGATTGAACATAACCGTTTGAACTAATGTGCGATGCAAGCGACTTTGCTATAGGAGTTGTCTTAGGCCAAAGAAAAGAAAAGGTATTTCATTCTATTTACTATGCTAGTAAAACCCTAACTGAAATGCAAGTTAATTACACCACGACTGAGAAGGAGTTCCTAGCAATAGTCTTCACATTTGACAAGTTTCTTTCTTATCTTATCAGCGTAAAGACTATAGTTTACACGGACCACTCAACGTTGAGATGCCTATTCAACAAAAAAGACGTCAAACCTAGACTCATCAAATGGATCCTACTCCTTCAAGAATTTGATGTTGAAATCAGAGATAGAAAAGGATCTGAGAATCAGGTAGCTGACCATTTATCTCGACTGGAAGTAGGAAGTGAAGATGGGCAAATGTCACAGATTGTCGAAGCATTTCTTGACGAGCAATTATTCTTTGTTGACGGATCGCCATGGTATGCCGATGTCGTCAATTACCTTGTATGTGGGAAGCTACCCATGAGTGTTACTGGTCACAAGAAGATCAGGTTCATACGCGATGCTACCAAATACCACTAGAATGAGCCATACCTATTCAAGGTATGCGCCAACAATATCATTCGTCGCTGTGTACCTAAAGAAGAAATTATTTAAATCCTGCGACACTACCATGATGCCCCTTGTGGAGGACATTTTGGTAGACCAAGGACTACTGCTAAAGTCTTATAGTCAGGATTTTATTGGCCCACATTATTTCGAGACGCCCACAATTTTGCACAATAATGTGATCATTGTCAACGCACTGGTTCCATATCTCGATGCAACGAGATGCTCCAACAACCCATCATGGAAATAGAGCTCTTCGATGTCTAGGGTATAGACTTTATGAGACCATTTTCGAATTCTTTTGGAAATGTGAATGTATTAGTGGCTATTGACTACATCTTAAAGTGGATTGATGCTATTACGGTGCTAAAAGACGATGCTCGAACGGTGTTAAAGTTCTTTCATACATACATCCTCACGAGATTTGGAACACCGAGAGTGTTCATAAGTGACCAAGGCACTCATTTCTATAATAACCAAGTGGCGACTACATTAAAATGATATGGTGTGAAGCATCGTATGGCTACCACATATCACCCACAAACCAATTGTCAAGCCGAATTATCCAATTGTCAAATTAAAAGTATACTTGAGAAGGTGGTTAATCCATCTAGGAAGGATTGGTCTGCGCGGCTACATGACACATTGTGGGTGCTTCGTACTGCCTACAAAACCCCGTTGGGGATGTCGCCATATCAACTAGTGTTTGGAAAGTCTTATCACCTGCCCGCTGAACTTGAACATAAGGCCATGTGGGCAATTAAGGAGGTGAATTTGGACTATGATGCTACTAGAAAGAAAAGATTGTTGGATATCACGAAATTAGAAGAAATTCGATGCCATACTTATGAGAATGCTGCGATATACAAGGAAAAGACTAAGAGATGGCATAACAACATTATCTTGCATCGACAATTTCATCCTGGTCAGTTGGTACTTTTATTTAACTCACATTTGAAATTGCATCCAGGAAAATTGCAATCAAGGTGGTTAGGTCCATTCAAAGTAGTCGAAGCATTCCAAAGCGGCGTGGTAACAATCGAAAACCTAAAGGATGGACAACAATTTAAAGTTAATGGCTAACGTCGTAAACATTATGTAAGCCCAGATTTTCGAGAACCAAACGAAGTTGTCAACCTGGTGACATTTAAATAATGTCGACGCATTTCTTTATTTTCTTTTATTTATTTCACTTTTTGTTCTGTTGTTTCAAATTCCTAGCAAAAATAAAAATCCACTTTTTGTCAACGCATTGAAGCACAGATTGTCGGTGCATTCTGTAATGAGTCAGCATTACTTTTTCAATAAGAATCGCGTCGATTGATTTCTTTCTCTCCCAGCCGTTGGATCAAAACAAATCGGTACGATCTGTAGCCTGGCAATTAATGGTTGTAGATGCAACATTTCCCTATATTTTTCCAATCATCACGCCTAGGTTATAAAGTCTCCCCTTTCCAGTTACTTTTTCTCTTCACCTCTACCATTGTTACTGCATTTCATCTACTACATTGTCTGTATATTTTCTTTTCTAATCACAAAGCAATCCTTTTCTGTAAAACTTCTTGAATTTCTCACTATGGCAAAAACTCGTGCTTGAAGAAACACTCCTAAAACCCCATCAAAGAACACCCCGACCACTTCTACTATGGCTCCGTCCATAGTACCACCACCCTTATCCACAGGCCCAGTCTTATTTCTAACGACTGCGGCCAAAGACCGTTACCACAATATCATGTTAAAACGTAACATCCATCCTGAACAAGGACTCTAACTTTCTTTACACCAAACCCTGGGAAAGCAAGTTCACCGTACCATTAGCCGTCTTGGGTGGGAATATTTTTGCGTCCATCCTTCTGGCTACTCCCCAACATTGGTTAGGGAGTTTTATGCAAATCTGGTGGATCAGGAGCAGGAGTTTGTCTTTGTACGAGAAGGGCTTGTTCCATGGAGCGTTGCGTAGATCAACGTATTGCTAAGGATTACGAAACAGGTGGACGACCATGCACCCTTTTTGCATTGTTTGGAAGATGATTGTATGACCCAAATGATGAAAGATCTCTGCATCAATGGCGCTACATGGACAGGCAATGGATTTCATAACTTTACAATGCACAGACGGTACCTTACAAATTTTTGCAAGGTATGGTTTCATTTTATCAACAGCCGTGTTATGCCTTCGACCCACAGCACTACAACCGCATTGGATCGTATGTGTCTCCTGCATTCCATTCTGTACAACCGACACATTGACATCGGTGAGCTCATACACGCCTAGATAGCATCGACATTCGATCCATCCACACTGATAATATAGTGGACGACATGGATCTTCGACTCTACAAAGTTTATGCCTACACTAAGGCGTAGAATAAAGCCATTGTCACTACATTAAGCCAGATCAGTAAGACTCCATTACCAGACTTCCCAACCTTCCCATCAATCTATCGCCCAATGATGTACTCGTCTTCCGAGCAACCTACTTTTGAAGGTAGGCCTACGCTTGCACCTACACCTACACCTACACCAATCTGGGTTCATATTTTCGATGATGAGAAGGATAATGGGCACTCGCAGACTGATAACAATATCATCGCCACATTGCCCACTTATTTGAAGATGAGTTTTCCAACAGTTTGGGTACAAATATGGCTGAACAAGCAACGGTTGTGGGGAAGGATGTCGATGCAATGGACTGTGCCCACACTGGCCCAGTTGAACCTGGGCAGCAAGTGAAAGAGGATACAGACCGGGGTGAGGATCAGTTGAAGGAGAAAGATCAAGAAGAAGAAAAAGAAGGAAATGAAGAAGAGAAAGAAGAAAAAGAACCTGACGAGGTGCAGGAGGAGAAGGATAATAATGCTCCATCAATGATCGATGAGGATGTTGTAAGGGCATCCAGCTCAAATGAGGCACTACCTACTGTGAGCCAAGCTGACGTTGTCATTGGCAAGTTAGAGGAACTGAATCCTCTGGCTACTATACCCTATGTGGCACCAGTCACAGAAATCCACCCATTAAAGGTGACAACTGATGAGGCCGCTACCCAACCTACCGAGGAGGAGTAATTCGTTAACCCAGTTGGATCAAAGGATAAAAAGCGGAAGAGGTGCAAGGACAAGAAAAATAAGGAACACCATGACGAGGTAGAGTGCCCAAAGAAAAAGAAGAAGTAAACCAAAGCAGCCTCTGCGTCGGCTGTTGCTGAATAATTTGGTACATTTCTTTTTAGTTAGTTTTCATGCATTCTTATTATGCCTGCATTTTAATTGTCACTACATTCCTTTTAGTTTAGTGCATTGTAGCTTTATTTTCATTATTTCTGTATAACTATTATCAGTGCATTGAGGACAATGCAAACATTAAGTTTGGGGGGAAGATATTGTGAATGGTAAATGCAACTACACCTTCATGTTTGACTTTTATTTTGTTTCTTTAGCTAATGAAAGATTACAAATTTCAATAGAAATGTGCCCACAACTTTTATTTTGATGCGTAATTCTTGAATTGTTTGAATGCTGATGTGGAAATTGGATGAATATGATTGAATAAAGAGTCTGTTATTTTTGAATGAATAATTGATTAAAAGACGCTTCAATATGAGTGCATTGTGACTTTTAAGGGAGAACACTCCGCTGCAGTCTTAAAAAAGAAAACTCATCTAGCTGATATATTGCGTCTTAATATTGTCAGCGTAAGAACTCAGTCTAGAAGTTTAATGCTGGACGAATGCAGCCATACGATCAGCAGGAAATTACAACCAAGAGATGTCGTCGCATTGAAACTAAACCTTGAATAAGTAGAATCAAGCTGAATTCACAACTGGAAGCACCAACGCAGGAATTTCATAGATATCGCTACAATTATGATTTCAAAATGTGCCCAGCGATACAACGACAATCTGCAAATCTCTGAAGAACATACTAGAACTGCGTGAGTGCACAGCTGTAATCTAACTAATTTTGACAGCTGCAAGATCTAGATCTGGATCTGAAAATGAAGGTTGAAACCTACAACATTTTAGAGGTTATAAATAAACGAACAAAAGATGAAGAAATCATCAAGAGCGAAGGGATTTAATTCTAAAAATTCTATGTGAATTGAAGATTTGAGCTGGAAATTGGGGAGCTGATGAAGTAAGTCTGCAACCACTTCTGATGAGAGGTGCTTGATGCAAAGCAAGAGGAACAATTAGGGAGTAGGCCTAGTAGTCTAGAGATAGTAAGCTTCGTTATACTCTTTAATTCTTCTTAAACGATGATGGATTTTGATGATATTAAATGAATACTAGAGTGTCTTTTAATGTTATATCATTTTGACTCTTCTTTTACACTTCTTATCTGTTTATTCTTGGATCTAACCGCTTTAGGCACGAGAGTGAAATTGCAGTGCACCGACATCGAGAGATGCAGTGATAGGTTGGGTTAACAAGTAAGTTAGGTGAGAGCTGCTTGGGATTGGGACAAACTCCAGTTACTTGTTCTTGAATACACATCGTTGCTCGCACCGAGACGTTGAGTGATTATGGATATTCAAGTCGAGGTTAAGTAAAGAGTTGTTGTTGGTAAGAACTCAAAGGGACTTCATTTCTATGACATTCCATCTATATTTTACCTTGCCGACACATCCAGCGTTGTGATTTAGCAGAATCAATGAACCATTTCTGCCCTTCTACACTTGATCATATTTACATTTTATGCATTTAAATATTCAGCACTCAACACTCAACATAATTGGATTTATTTTCAGTACATTGACATTTAACCTTTGATGTTTAACTCTCATTGAGTTGACATTCTTGATTATTTTAGTATGCAGATCTGACATAATTGTACTACCATCTTTACTCACATCTTGCCTGATTATAGTATTAATTGCTTCAACATCTAGAAATCAAGAACCCTTTCCTCGTGGGATCGATATTCGATAGAATTATCTTTCAATTATACTTGCATCGATGTGTGTCCGCTTGTCATTGCTGTGACATAAAAACATCGATCATATACTTCCCTTTGACCATTTGTTTGCGGGTGATATGTGGTTGCCATGTGATGCTTCACACCGTAATGTTTCAAAGCTGTCGCCACCTAATTAGAATAGAAGTGAGTGCCTTGGTCACTTATTAATGCTCGAGGTGTTCCGAATCGTGTAAGGATATGTGTGAAAGAACTTTAACACCGTCAAAGCATCGTCCTTTGGAACAATGATTGCTTCGATCCACTTGGAGACATAATCAACAGCGACAAGAATATATACATTTCCAAAGGAATTTGAAATGGCCCCATAAAATTTATACCCCAAACATCAAATATCTCAACCTCCATGATAGGCTGTTGGATCATCTCATTACGTCGAGATATGGAACCGGTGCGCTAACATTTATCACACTGTTGAGCAAAATTGTGGGCATCTTGAAACAATGTAGGCTAATAAAATCCTAATTGTAGGACCTTCGCAGCAGACCTAACAACACCAAAATGGCCTTCACAAGGAGCATCGTGACAATGCTTCAAGATAGATAGCATTTCTTCTTCAGGAACGCAGCGACGAATAATATTGTCAATGCATACCTTGAACAAGTATAGCTCATTCCAATGATATTTCACAACATCCTAAAGAGATCTGACCTTCTGGTACCCTGTTGCACTTAATGGTAGCATTCCAAAAAATAGATAATTGACGACATTTGCATACCATGAAGATGCGTCGACAAGAATAACTTCTCATCTAGAAATGCGTCGACAATTTGTGACTTATTTCCATCTTCACTTCTAGATTCCAAACTAGATAGGTGGTCTGCTACTTAGTTTTCTGATCCTTTCCTGTCCTTAATCTCAACATCAAATTCTTGTAATAAAAGGATCCATCTAATTAGCCTGGGTTTTGCGTCTTTCTTAACAAAAAGGTATCTCAAACCAGAATGATCAGTATACACTGTAATTTTTACGCCCACAAGATATGAATGGAACTTGTCTAATGCATAATAGATCGAATGAAATAGCTAATCCTTTCGTTGTCCAAGCATAACACCCACAGCAAAGTCGCTCGCATCACACATCACCTCGAACGGTTGCGACTAATCTGGGCGACGATAATGGGTTCCTGTACTAGCTACTGTTTAATTTTCAAGAATGCTTCCAAACAAGCATCATTGTACAGAAATTTTTTATTTTTCTCCAACAAGGAGCAAAGTAGTTTTGATATTTTGGAGAAGTCTAGGATGAATCGTCTATAAAATTCGGCATAGCCGAGAAAACTCCTTATTCCCTTTACATTAGTGGGTGGAGGTAGCTTTTCAATGATTTTCACCTTCGCTTTATCCACTTCAGTGCCCTGACAAGATATGCGATGACCAAGAACAATGCCTTCAATTCCTATAAAGTGGATTTTTCCCAGTTTAGAACCAAGTTGGTGTCCTCACATCTTTTTAACACTTTTGCCAAATTGTCAGCGCATTTATAAAAATTGTGCCCATAAATAAAGAAACCATCCATAAATACCTCTAATGAATCCTCGATCATATCAGAGAAGATGACCATCATGCTCCTCTGTAATGTATCTGAGGTGTTGCACAAACCAAATGGCATTCATCGGAAAGCAAAGGTTCTGAATGGCAAGTAAAAGTTCTCTTTGCTTGATCTTCTGATGTGATTGCGATCTAGTTGTATCCAGAGTATCCATCAAGAAAATAATAATAGGCTTTACCAGCTAAGTTATCCAGCATTTGATCAATGAATGGAGTAGGAAGTGATTCTTCTTTGTGGCCGCATTTAAACGACGATAATCCATGCACACTCGCCAACCTGCAGCATGCGAGTAGGGATTAGCTCATTTTTATCGTTGCTTACCACCGTAATGTTGCTCTTCTTAAGCACACATTGGACGTAACTCACCCATGTACTATCCGATATTAGGTAGATTATGCTTGCGTCCAGCCATTTGATGATCTCTTTCTTCACTACTTCCTTCATTTTCTCATTTAATCTTTGTTGTTGTTCAATTGACTATTTTTCTTCATCTTCTACCCTAATTTTATGCATGTAGAAAGAGGGACTAATGCCTCTGATGTCCACTATGCTCCAGGTGATCTCTCTTTTGTGCTGCATCAATATTCCAATTAACTTTTCTTCTTGGCTTGCTTCGAGACTTGCGCTAACAATTATTGGCAATGTATCATTGTCACTAAGGAAAACATATTTTAGATGCGTTGGCAATGGCTTTAACTCTAGAGTCGGAGCTTCTTCAACCAATGGTTTGAACATGAAGATCGTCCTATTAGTTAGATCCAAAGATTCCAATTGTTAACCATGTCTAAGCTCACAGACATTAGCCTCAACTTTGTGGTCACATTCAGGTATGACATTGTCTCCAGATGTCACCGCATATTCATCTAGCACTGCTGAACTTCGTTCACTAAATTCCTCTGTAATTAACTTGTCCAGAACATCAACGTGGTGACATTGTTCCTTACTTCGTGATGGAGATGCTTCGAAAACATTGAAGGTAACATGTTCATCGTTGTGACGCTTGATCAACTTACGCTTGAAAACATCTATGAGTGTTCATCCCGTTGCTAGAAATGGGCGTCCCAAAATAGTGGGCACCTCCTTATCGGCGTCACAATCAAGTATGATGAAGTCGACTGGGAACACAAACTTATCGACTTGGAACATCTTTAATTTGTCCTTTAGGTTTTGCCAAAGATCTGTCAGCAAGTTGTAATGTCACTGCAGTAGGTTTCATATGAAAAATTCTTAATTTCTTGAAAGTTCACAATGACATAAGGTTAATGCTAGCTCCGAAATCACATCAAGCTTTACCTAAGTAATGGTTTCCAATAGAAGATAGAATTGTGAAACTGCCAGGATCTTTCTTTTTTTGTGGCAATTTATTTGTCAGTACAGTGCTGCACCTTTTGTGAGCACAATCGTCTTAATATCGATAGCTTCTTCTTCTTCGATAATAGCTCTTTCATGAATTTCCCATAGCTGGGAATCTAGACAAGAGCATCAACTAGAGGTATATTAATATGTAATTGTCTCAAGGTAGATACAAACTATTGATAATCTCTATCATGATCTTTCTCCTTGAATCGCTGTGGAAATGGAAAAGGTATGTTCATAGTGGATTGTTATAATATAACCGATTGTGTCGATATGGGCAGTTGCATCGACAACTTCGTAGGACGAATGGTCAACATAGGTGTGACTACTAGTGGCTCATCCTCATTTACTTCTATTGTATCTTCTTCAAATGCAACCTCTCCTTATCGTTTTGGTTGATTTGCGTCGACAGGTGCTTGGTAAAAGCTGCTGCTTTATTCGGTATTTTGCTTTCCACTCCGCAATGTGATAACCTTGCAATGCTCCTTTCCTTTCTGATTGGGATTTTCAGTGTCACTGGGCAAAGTACTTGGTCGTCGTGTGCTCATGTTGGAAGCTAATTGTCCTAGTTGAGCTTCCAACACTCGGATGGTAGAAGAATTTCCTTGTACAATAGCTTTTATTCTTGTAATATGCTCACACATCAAAGCTTCAAGGGTAGCTAATAGATCTGATGTCGGTTAAGAATACTGTTGTTGCTGTTGTTGATGATGTGCTTACATATTTGGTAGCACAGTCTGTTGTAACTGCATTCGAGCATGTGGTTGCATTTGATTATATGACTGTATCTGAGTATGTGATTGCTTTTGAGTATGTGACTGCATCTGATCAGGCTGCGCATGCACTTGAGGGTTGTGATTATAATTCTACTGCTGCTGTTTTTAACTCCCTTGTCTAAAGTTGCATTGATTTGAGGAATTTCCTTATCTGTATGTGGACGCATTCTGATTCCTCCAAGGTTGTTGAGCTCTACTTGAATTGTTAGACGAGTTACCATATGAATTCTCGTGGATGTTATTGACATAAAATGCATTTTTAGCATGCTATGGACAATCCTCAGAACTATGGTTATCGCCGTAAATTTCACAAGAAAATGTTGGGACATCCATCTGTTGGGCTACTTGAATAGGGGCAACATCACTCGTCCCTTTCATGTTCTTGATCACATTCGCCAGTGAGGATACTTGTGCACTCAAAGCTGATATGGCATCTAGCTCAATAACTCCAGGATTTATTTTTACTTGAGCAGAACGAGAAATTGGGTATTGATAATCATTTTGTGCAATTCTCTCTAAAATTCACACAACTTCATTGTAAGTGCAATCCAACAAAGGACCATTAATAGGTACATCAACAAGATTTCTTATCTGATCATTTAATCCATTACAGAAGATCTCGATTTGTGTCTCCTGTTGGATTCCATGCATGGGACAACATCTAAGCAGAGTTTTGTAACGTTCCCACATAATGTGCAAGTTCTCATCATCCAATTGATGGTATGCTGTGACATCATTCCTGAGTCTAGCATTAATTGTGGGTGGATTGAATCGTAGAACAAACTAAGTTGCTAGCACATTCCATGAAGTAATAGATCCATCCAGTAAACCTAAAAACCATGTACATACTCTTCCTTGTAAAGAGTAAGGGAACAGCTGCATCTTCAAGGTGTCATGAAGAACATTGTGTTGACTGAAAGAAGCACATATAAGTAGAAAAGATTTGAGATGCTTCCTCGCGTCTTCGTGAGGCAAACTAGCATATTTCCCATTCGAGTTTAGCATTTGGAACATCACTAGTTTTAATTCGAAATTCCCAACTTGTATTACTGGTCTAACAACCCCTGGTTGTAAATCATCAAGCACAGGAAAAACAAAGTCTCTTATTGTCCTATCTGGAATTTGCTCTTCTTGTGGCAGCGGTATATTGTTGACTCCTTATGGCTGCACTAGAGGAACAAGATTTTGTGGTGGCAATGGTGGTATTTCGTTATTGTTTCCACCATCTTTCTTTGCTCTTGTCTCTTCCTCCGAATAGTTCTTTCAATTTTCGGATCAAAACTAACAATGTTATTAGGATTTCTCCTTGTGGACATAAAACACCTAAAAAGAATTGAAAAGTATCAACAAAATATTAGTAATCAATACAAGTCAAGCAAATAAAAATAATTGCAGCTACAAAAATAAACAGCAAACAAACGCCATCCCTGGCAATGACGCCAAAACTTGATCAGCCTGTAAACCTCACAGAAATTATGTGCAAGCAGACACTGTCGATGCAAGTATAGTAGACAAATATGAGTTTGTCGAACATTGATCCCACAAGGATGGTGTTCTTGCTACTGAAATTTGTCAAAACAATTAAAGTTTAAATGAAAAGAATTGTTAAGAGTAATGTCAACGCAATTTAGTTAAGACTGCACAAATCAAAGAGTTAAATCTATCAATGCAAATATAGCATAAAATGTCAGAGTAAATTAATAGAAAATGAATTTTTGTGGAAGATGTTGTAAATCTAAATTCAAAAAATTAAAAGAAATAGATCAAGTGTAAAGAAATAGAGGGATTCCTGACTTCACAAGTTGGCAACGTTAAATGTGAATACAAGGTAACTGATAGATGAATTGTCGCCGAAATTAAGTTCTAATGAGATCTTACTACTATCAACTTCTCTGTTTAACAAAGACCCAAGTACTCACAATTACCACAACTTCTAGTGCTGGTAATGCTTCGCACTCAAGAATAGGTGGCCAGAATTCCTTCTTGCCTCAAGCAACTTTCGTTGTCTTACTTGTTAATCTAACTTGTCACCGCACGTTCCAGTGACTGTGACTGCAATCGCACTTCTGTGGACAAAACAGTTAAATCCAAATATAAACAGATGAGAAGAATTGAGTAGAAATGAAGATAGATCTAACATTAATAGATACTTCTGTATACAATTAATAGTCAATAGAATTCATCAACATTCAAGAGGGATTAAAGAAGAAATTGAAGCATGCTATTCCTAGTCTACTAAAATCCTCCCGTAATCATTCCTCTTGCATCACACCTAGGCACTCCTCATCAGGAGTAGTCGCCTCCTTGTTGTGTCAGATTACAATCTTGGAAATCAAGCTTCCATGGCAGCTGACTTTGAGAAAGAATGAGAAAATTGTGGAATTGAATTCTTCATAGCTTGATGATGATCTTCTCTTTCGCCCCTCTATTAATTCACTAAAAGTACAAGTCTACCCCCTCTTAGATCTAACTCCCTTTTTGCATTTGTACAAGTTTGTTATTGCCAGCTATGCATTCACGCAGATCTGGTTTGTGTATTAGGAAGTTGAAGATTGTCGCGACATCTCTGAATGCAAATTATGATTTAAATTTGCAGCAACAACTTGACATTCTCCTGCGCTGGTGCTTCTGAATGTGTTAGCAGCGTAAAATCCCTGATAAAATGTAGAAGCATTTATGTGGTGACATCTTTGGCCACAATTCTAGATCAAACTTATGGCCGCAACTTTAAATGCTTTCCCACTCTGATCTTCTAAGGTGGATTTCTACGTTGACAACTTTAGATGCAAAACTGATACTCAATATAGTGACATTAGTAGCACAAAAGGAATAAAATGAAAGAAAGTAAGACCATACAACACTGATTTAAAAAAAGCAAATACTAAGTATGAAATGCTGAAAATGTAGGCTAAATATTATATAAAAGGAACAAATTATACACTAATTTAAGGAGAAATTAAGTTTCATTTCTAATGCTATCATCGGTACTCCGTGGTGTCGTACGATCTTAGAAACATATAACTAGGCCAGTCTCTCAAGTGGATAATCTACCTGAATAGGGATGAAGTGAGACAACATCTTCGCTTCGAGAGCATCGCTCCTTTCTGTCAGATTAGACCTAAGGGAATTAAGCAATTCTTTTACCTCATCCCTATTGTCATTGAGACTCATGATCACAAAGTCCCTCGATTGTTCCCTCAAGTCATCTATGTGCTCATGAGCTCCATCGATGCACTCATTCATGTCCCCCATGGACTCCTTAAGTCTATCCACTCGATCTTCTATAGCCGACAACATTTCCCTCAATGATTTCTTGGGCCACTTCTGCTTGGCAACTTCTTTTGACATCACGGACGGTGCCTTCGCAACCTTTAGCTTGGATACCACTTGTCACAAGACTAGATATTTAGTCTCGCAATCCGTACAACCTTAGGCGACCCTTCCTTGCAAACACGCCTAAGTCAGCCTAACCACTAAGATTTGAAGATTCTCAAGGGAATTCCTCCAAGGCACCAACTTGTATAGCGGAAGTGAGTTAGCCAAAAGAAGGCTTCAAAAGAACAGAAAGCAACATAAAACTAAGCACGAGAGGTATTTGAGTACATGCTCACAACTTGTATTACTTTCTCTCAAGAATACAAAGAATGAAACAATGAATGAGTGCTTTACAAATGAGGGGAGGCTCCTTATTTATAGTTGAGCTCCCCCATAACCGACGATCAGGATCGAATTACATCGACGGATGAGATTATTCAATCCCTTAAATTATGGGATTTACAAGATTACAATCAAATCAAATCCTATCTAATTTTAAAGATATGGTTCTCCCTTATCTTCTAAGATTAGTTCCCATATTTGCCAAAATGCCTTACGTTTCCAAATCTTCATCATTAGGCCACCTAGGCTTCAATCTAATTGGCTTTACCAATAGCTCTTTGAATCCGGCCAGCTCATGTAGGCTAAATGATCCCAATGTCAATGATAGACCTCCATGGGACTCATTATGTGCGATGGTCACGAGCTTTGAACTCTGGCCCATGACATAAGAACGTCCTACAATAAATTCTTCCTTTCGTAGTTGGTTTTGGTACGACCTGTCAAACCAACCCTTATCGATTATCTAACCGCGATACACGTGTTCGTGATTCAAGACCTCGATAGCCTTGCATTTTGAAAAACCCAACTCAGATTAACGACCTCAACCACTCGGGACATTTAAACTCGATCACTATCTCCCTTGACGAAAATCCCACTAGTATGACCCGGGCAGGACCTTCCAATTTGTTCATGAGAATCTGAATATAGCACAGCCGATTCTTCTTCCACAAAATGACTCCAACCTAACGTGCACTTTGTGTTGAAAGCGAGTTAACTTTTAAAGGACAAATTGTACTATCTCGATATTTAGGAGAGATGATGAATATCGTACAAAAGATATTTAACTCAAATTTGTATCTCACAATTCTTAACCGAAAAGAATATTAGCCTAAGGCCAAGATGGAAGTTTAGTGACGCGTGAATTTATTCATGCTCTTGCTGGATTATGGTAATTGGTTTAATGGTGATGGAAAATGTGGAAAGGGAAGGGAAAGGGACTTAAAGAACAATTTAGCCAACAACGGAATAAAAGGCAATTGGAATTAAAAATGGCAGAGAGCACTGACACAAATTAAACTAAAGGAAATAAATGGCAATTTGCATTAAACTCTCTAAATTTCAAGTGTGTTGATAGCATTAGAAAGAACCATTGATTTCTCCCTACTTATTGTATAATTTGTTCCCATTTGATCATCTTTAGCATATATTTTTAGTATTTTTAATTTAGTTATTGCATTTTCTAACTTAATGAAGCTCAGCCTAATTTCCTTTAAATCTATGATATTTTTACTACTGATGTCATTGCATTAGTCTGTTTAGCATTGCGCCCAGAGCTGTCACTGCAAGAACCTATCTAGAAGTACCAATGCATGAATGTGTTCAAAGTTGTCGCTGCATAAGAGGATACAAAATTGCGCCCAGAACTATCACAGCACCTAAGAGTTGTGTCATTAACACACCAGAAATTTGTGAGTTGTACAGCTGGTATAACCAACTAGTATGGCCAGAGAATGCTAGATCTAAAAGGAAGGACACCTGTACTGTGAAGTTGCTATTAAATACTGAAGAGAAGGAGAGAGAAGGGATCTTCTTCCTTGGCCAGATTTGATTTTCTTTTTCAATCCATATTTTCTTAAAGCTTGCATCCATGGCAACTTAACTTCCCAACGACGACTTGACGTAGAAGAGAAGGCTGAACTACTCCTGACGAGGAGCATCCTAAGTGCACTACAAGAGTAGAGTAAGGGAGCAATTTGAGTAGACTAGGAATAGAATGCCCCAATTGTTCTGTTATTTCTCTTTCTTAAACGCTGGTAATTCTTGTTATTTCAAGTTGTATGGAAGTACATTTGAAATTTAGAACTGAATTATATCTATTTCAATCTTGCCTTTACTGTTAATCTTTGGATTAATTGATTGACCACTGAAGTGTGATTACAGTCATTGTCACTAGAAGGTGGAACTACAAATTAAGTTAACAAGCTAGACAACGGAAGTTGCTTGGGGATTAAAGGAATTTAATCCACTTGTTCTTAAAAATGTTGCATTACCAACATTGGAAGGTATGGTTACTGTGCATGTTTGAGTCTTAGATCCAATAGGAGAGTCAAGTTTGGTAAGATTTTCATTGTGCTTATTTGCAGCGACAAATTACCTGATATTTTAAACCTTGTGAGTCACACTTAGTTTTCTGCCAACTTTTCACGTCAAGAACCCCATTTCATTATCATTGCTTTACTTCTTAAATTTTTCATTATCTCTTCGACAAATCAATCTCATACTTTTACTGCATTTACCTATTCATTGCTCCGACAACTTTACCATAATTTATATTGTTTTATTTGTTTATTGCCTCAACAATTATAAACACAAACATCCATCCTCGTGGGATCGATATCTGATAGACTTACATCTAACTACTATACTTGCATTGGCAATGTATGCTTGCACATATTTGCTGTAACATTCATAGCGCGATCAAGTTTTGGCGTCGTTGTCGAGGATGTCGTTAATTTGATGTTTATTCTTGTTTTTGCATACATTCTTTATTTTCTAATCTTTACTTGTTACTAACTTGTTTTCTTTTTTGTTGACTAGTTTTATAATTTTCTTTTAAGGTGTATTATGACCAGGAGCAATCCAGAATTTGTTGTTGGCTTAGATCTTGAAATTGAATGCACTATTAGAAGGAGAAGACAAGAACAAAGAAATATGGCTCTACCTGGAAATGATATAGCCATACCACCATTGTCGCCACAGAATCCTGCTATACCTCCTATACAACCACAAAACATTAATAATCCACCGCTGTCACAAGATGATCAGATACAAAATAGAACTATTCGAGACTTTATTGTCCCTGTGTTGGATGATTTACAGCCAGGGGTTGTTAGGCCAACTATTTAAGCTGGAAATTTTGAATTAAAGCCGGTCATGATCCAAATATTGTATTCTAATGGGTAGTATGCTGGGCTGCCACATGAAGATACGAGAGAGCACCTTAAATCCTTTCTAGTGATTTGTGCTTCTTTCAGTCAGCATGGCGTTCCTGATGATGCCTTGAAAATGCAGCTATTCCCTTATTCATTGCAAGGATAGGCTCGTACCTGGTTCCTTGGATTACTTGCTGGATCAATCACTTCATGGAATGCGCTTGCAACTAAATTCATTTTGCGATTTAATGCACCAACGATGAATGCTCATCTTAGGAACGACATCACTACGTATCATCAACTGGATGATGAAAATTTACATACTACATGGGAGCATTACAAAACTCTTCTTCGATGTTATTTCATGCATGGAATTCAATAGGAGACGCAGATTTAAATCTTTTACAACGAGCTGAATGCACAGATAACAAATCTTGTCGACGTATCTGCTAATGGTCTTTTATCGGACTGTATATACGAGGAAGGTGTCAAAATTTAGAGTGAATTTCATAGAATGATTACCAATATCCGATCTCTAGAGCTGCACAAATCAAAGCAAATCTCAGAGTTATTGAATTAGATGCTATATCCGCTCTGAGTTCACAAGTGTCTTCGCTAGCAAACATGATAAAAACATGAAGGAGATTAGTGAAGATGCGCTCATTCAAGTTGCTCAACAAATTGAGGTCCCTACATTTTGTTGTGAAATATGCGGTGACAATCACAGTTATGAAGATTGTGCATAGCATGTGGAGAATGCTTTCTACGTCAATAACATTTGTGGAAATTCTTATGGTAATTCCTAAAATAGTTTTGCAAGAAGTCAACATCCTTGGGGAAGTCAGAATGCGATGACATTCAGATATGGAAATCATCTAGTAATAGCAATTTTCGACAAGGGAATTATAATCAGCAGTAGCAAAATTTCAACCAGAGTCCTCAGATGCATACATATCAAGATCAAATGTAGCCGTACAATCGTGTACAACCATAAAAATCTTCAATGCCACATCTAAATGCTCAAGGACAACAGCAGCAACAGGACACACAACCACGAGCTGATCCTTTAGTAGCCCCTAAAGCCCTGATGCGTGAACATATAACGTGAACAGAAGCCATTGTTCAAGGAAATTCATCTTCTATCCAAGCATTGGAAGCACAGTTTGGGCAACTAGCCTCAAATTTGAACACAAGACCACTGCTTTACCCAGTGACACAGAGAACCCAAGTTCAAAATGGAAGGAGCATTGCAAGGCTGTCACTCTTCGGAGTGGAAAACAAACTGTCGAGGCAACTACCAGCTTTGATGTAACATCTATCATCACTATTGACATAAATCAGGGTGAGGAGATTACATCTGAAGAAGATATAGAAGAACCAAATAAAGAGGCTTCACCAATTGTTACTCCCATGCTTACTATCAAGCTAACAAAATTATCGACGTAACTGTCGATGTCAACACAACCAGCTAAGGCAACCTAATGTATCCATACCATTGCCATTTCCATAGCGATTTAAAGAGAAGGAGCATTATAGACAATATCAGTAGTTTTTGACCACATTAAAACAATTGCATGTCAATATCCCTCTTGTGAACGCTCTAGTATAGACTCCCACTTATGGGAAATTCATGAAGGAGCTCCTATCTAAGAAGAAGAAGCTGATTGATACTGAGACAATTACGCTCACAGAAGGATGCAGTGCTCCTGACAAATAAGTTGCCACCTAAGATGAAAACCCTGAAAGCTTTATAATCCCATGCTCGATTGGAAATCATTACTTGGGAAAACCTCAATGTGATTTAGACGCCAGTATCAACTTGATGTCACTGTTTACATTTAGAAAATTGGGGATTGGTCATATGAAGCCTACTACAATGACATTATAGTTGGCAGATAGATCATTGGTGCAACCTGAAAGACAAATTAAAGACATCCTAGTTCGTGTAGATATGTTTGTGTTCCTAACGGATTTCATTATCCTCGACTGCGAAGTAGATAAAGAGGTACCCATAATTTTGGGACGCTCATTCCTCACCACTGGACGAACTCTCATCGACGTGTATAAAGGCGAATTGACAATGCGACATAATGATGAACACGTTACTTTCAGTGTGTTTGAGGCTATTCCCTGCAAAGAAAAAGAAGAATGCCACCACATTGATGTGCTGGACACGTTAGTTGAGGAATTCAATGAGTGAAGCACAGAGTTCCAGAAGAATTTGCGGTGACATCGAATGAAGATTTTCTAGTTGACTGTGATAGCAAAGCTGAAGCGCATAACATCGAGCTTAGGCGTGGATGGAAAAAGGAATCTTTAGATTTGACCAATAGAACGGCTCCAATCTTTAAGCCATTGATGGTATTTCAAATGACATAGAATTTCTCCTTAATTTAATGTTTTTATTGTCTCTTTTGTATTTCAGTTAGCATGCATCATTAGCATTTTACACCTAGTTTCCATATTTTCTAACTTATTGTTAAGTAGTTTAAATTCTTATTATTTTTATCTTTTTTTGTACTAATGTCGATGCAAGCAGTCGATATATTGTGTCTTAATATTGTCAGTATAGGAAATTAGTCTAGAAGTTTAATGCTGGACGAATGCAGCCACAAGATCAGCTGGAAATTGCGACTAAGAAATGTCACCACATTGAAACTGAACCTTGAATGAGTAGAATCAAGCTGATTTCACAGCTGGAAGCACCAACACAGGAATTTCATAGATGTCGCTGTAATTATGATTTCAAAATGCGCCTAGTGATACAGTGACAATCTGGAGATCTCTGAAGAACATGCTAGAACTGCGTGAGTGCGTAGCTGTAATCAAACTAATTTTGACAGCTGCAAGATCTAGATCTAAGAATGAAGGCTAAAACCTGTAACATTTTAGAGGTTATAAATAGACGAACAAAGAAGGAAAGAATATATCAAGAGTGAAGGGATTAAATTCTAAAAATTCTATGTTAATTAGAGATTTTAGCTGGAAATCGGGGAGCTGATGAAGCAAGTCTTCAAACACTTCTGACGAGAGGTGCTTGATGCTGAGCAAGAGGAACAATTAAGGAGTAGGCCTAGTAGTCTAGAGATAGTAAGCTTCATTGTACTCTTTAATTCTTCTCAAACGATGATGGATTTTAATGATATTAAATGAATACGAGAGTGTCTTTTAATGTTAAATCAATTTAGTTCTTATTTTACATTGCTTATCTATTTATTCTTGGATCTAATCGCTTTAAGCACGAGAGTGAAATTGCAGTACGCCGATATCGAGAGATGCAGTGACAGGTTAGGTTAACAAGTAAGTTAGGCGAGAGCTACTTAGGACTTGGACAAACTCCAGTTACTTGTTCTTGAATACACATTATTGTTCACACTGAGAGGTGGATTAATAGTGGATATTTAAGTTGTGATTAAGTAGGAAGCGATTGTTGGTAAGAATTCAAAGGGACTTCATTGCAACAACAATCCATCTATATTCTACCTTGTCAACGTATCCAGTGTTGTGATTTAGCAGAATTAGTGAACCATTTCTACCATTTACACTTGGTCACATTACAGTTTATGCATTTAATATTCAACGCTCAACACTCAACAGAATTGAATTTATTTTCAGTACACTGACATTTAACCTCTAAAGTTTAATTCTAATTGCGTTGACATTACTGATTATTTTAATGTGCAGATTTGACATATTGCACTAACATCAGTACTCACATTACACTTAATTTTAATATTGATTGCTTTGACATTTAGACATCAAGAACCCATTCCTCATGGGATCGATATCCGATAGATTTATATATCAACTATACTTGCATCGACGTGTGTCCGCTTGCACATTGCTGTAACGTAAAAACACCGATCATGTTTTGGCGCCGTTACCGGGGACCGACGTTTGTTTGATGTTTACTTTTGTAGTTGCAATTAATTTTACTTACTTAACTTTTAATCTTTACTAATCTGTTGTTATTTTTCTAGTTGTTTTCTTTTTCAGATTTTTAATTGTTGCATGTCCGCAAGGAAAATTCCTAAGGACATTGTAAGCTTTGATCTGGAGCTTGAGAGGACACTTAGGAAGAGAAGGCAAGAACAACGAAAAATAGCTGGTAACAACAGCAATAACAATTTGCAACCATTGCTTCCACAAGATGGAATTCCTCCAGTGCTTCCACAAATTGTTAACGATATACCACTACCACGTCCACAAGAAGATCAAATACATAATAGGACAATAAGAGATTTTGTTGTGCATGTTCTTGATGATTTACAACCAGGGGTTGTGAGACTGGCTATCCAGGTTGCTAATTTCGAACTGAAATTGATGATGTTTCAGATGCTCAACTCAAATGGGCAGTATTCTGGTTTTCCTCATGAAGACGCATAAGAACACTTAAAATCATTTTTGCTTATTTGTGCATCCTTTAGTCAACACGGTGTCCCTGATAATGCCTTGAAAATGCAACTATTTCCTTATTTGTTGGAGGGTAAAGCAAGAACATGGTTCTTCGGATTACCGGTAAGATATATCACATCTTGGAATGCGTTAGCAACTCTGTTTGTTTTGCATTTCAATTCTTCGACAATGAACACAAGATTGCGATTAGTTCATATCATCAGGTGGATGATGAGAATTTACATACAACTTGGGAGCATTATAAAACATTGCTTCCACGTTGCTCAATGCACGAATTCAATAGGAGACCCAAATTGAAATATTTTACAATGGTTTGAATGCTCAGACAAGGAACCTTGTCGACACATCGACTAATGGTCCCTTGTTAGATTGTACATACAATGAAGCTGTAAGAATTCTAGAGAGAATTGCTCAGAATGATTATCAATACCCTATTTCTCGTTCTACACATGTAAAAACTAACCCTGGAGTTCTTGAGTTAGATGGTATTTCTGCTTTGTCAGCCCATGTATCTTCACTAGCCAACATCATAAAGAATATGAAAGAAAAAAGCGATGTTGCTGTGAAATTTTCCTATGAAATTTACAGCGACAACCAAAGCTATGAGGACTGCCCACAACATGCAGAAAATGCATTCTACGTCAACAACATTTGAGGGGGTTCATTTGGTAACTCATATAATAACCGTTCTCAACAACCTTGGGGAAATCAAAATACTTCTACGTACAGATATGAAAATTCCTCAAACCAAGGAGGTTATAGACAAGGGAGTTACAATACCAATCCACAGCAGAATTATCATCAGAATTCACAGATAAATTCTCATTCTGACCTGATGTAGTCACATTATCAAATGCAACCACAATCGAGGTTACAGCCACAAAAATCTGTACTGCCACAAATGCAAGGACAACATCATCAGCAACAATTTGCTCAACAAAAGGCAGATCCTATGGTTGTGCTTGAAGCAATGATGTGTGAACATATCACAAGAACAGAGGCAATTGTTCAAGGCAATTCTTCTTCCATACAAGTATTGAAAGCTCAGCTCGGTCAGTTAGCTTCTAGTCTCAGCACCAGGTCACCAAGTACTTTGCCTAGTGATATTGAAAATCCAACACAAAGGGGGAAGGAGCATTGCAAAGCAATCACGCTAAGGAGTGGAAAATAGACGGTAGGGCCAAGCAGTTATGACCAAGACCATGTCGACGCATCTAAACCACAACAATAAGGAGAGGATATAGTTGAAAAAAGTCAAGCAAAAGAAAATGAAGAGGAACCAACTGTAGTGCCATCTATGCCTATAGTTTACCCAACTAAGTTTTCGGCGCAACTGCCAATGTCGACACTACCGAGTTTTCCACAACAACCTAATATTACAATACCTTTGTCGTTTCCATAATGATTCAAAGAAAAATTGCGTGTCAAAGAATACCAAAAGTTTGTTTCTACTTTGAAACAATTGTATATTAATATACCTCTAATAGATGCTTTTATGTAGATATCCAATTATAGGAAATACATAAAGGAGCTGTTATCAAAGAAAAAGAAATTGTCCGACATCGAGATGATTGCACTCATAGAGGGGTGCAGCTCTGTGCTTACAAATAAGTTGCCAACCAAGATTAAAGATCTTACTAGTTTCACAATTCCATGCTCCATCGGGAATCATTACTTAGGTAAGGCTTTATGTGATGTGAGAGCAAGAATTAATCTTATGCCTTTGTCTAATTTCAAGAAATTAGGAATAGGTTCGATGAAGCCCACTACGGTGACATTGCAACTGGCGGATAGATCCTTAGCACAACCTGAAGGACAAATCCAAGATGTTCTTGTCCAAGTTGATAAGTTGGTGTTCCCTGTTGATTTTATCATCCTAGACTACGAAGCAGATAAGGAGGTGCCCATAATTCTGGGGAAGCCATTTCTAGTAACAGGACGAACACTTATCGACATGTTCAAAGGAGAACTTGTCATGCGTCATAATGATAACCATGTAACTTTTAGTGTGTTTGAAACATCATCGTCCGAACCTAAAGAGCAATGTCACCACATTGATATGTTGGAAGAGATTATTCTGGAATAATTTAACGCAAGAAGTTCAGCACTGTCTGATGATGATACGGCAACATCTACCAATGACATTCTAGATGACTGTGTCGACGAAGAGGAGGTTAATAATTGTGAGCTGCATCAAAATTGGCAAATGGAATCTTTAGATTTGTCTAATACGACAATACCAGTGTTTAAACCGTCTATTGAGCAAGCTCCTACCTTGGAGTTTAAGTCTTTGCAAACGCATTTGAAATATGTCTTCCTTGGTGACAACGAAACACTACCTGTTATTGTCAACGCATCCCTCGACGTAATGCAAGAAGATAAACTTATCATGATTCTGAAAGAACACAAGAGAGCCATAGCTTGGAGGATTGTAGATATCAGAGGCACCAGTCCCTCTTTTTGCATGCACAAGATTAGGCTAGAAGATGAAAAGAAGCAATCAATTGAGCAGCAACGAAGACTCAATGAAAAGATGAAAGAAGTAGTGAAGAAGGAAATTATCAAATGGTTAGATGCGGACATTATATACCCTATCTTCGATAGTGATTGGGTAAGCCCAGTTCAATGTGTGCCTAAAAAGAGTGGTTTAACAATTGTGACCAATGACAAGAACGAGTTAATCCCTACTCGCATTACAACTGGATGGCGAGTATGCATGGATTACCGATGACTAAATGCGACCATAAAGAATGACCATTTTCCACTACCTTTCATTGATCAGATGCTGGATAGGGTAGCTGGTAAAGCCTATTATTGTTTCTTAGATGGTTACTCTAGATACAATCAGATAACTATTGCGCCGAAAGATCAAGCAAAGACCACATTTACATGTCCTTTTGGAACCTTTGCTTTTCGACGGATGTTGTTTGGGTTGTGTAATGCGCCAGCAACATTCCAGAGGTGTATGATGGAAATATTTCAGACATGATCGAAGATTCCTTAAAGGTATTCATGGATGATTTCAATGTCCATGGACAAAATTTTGATTAATGCGATGACAATATGGCGAGAGTTTTGAAGAGATGCGAGGACACAAATCTAGTTCTGAATTAGGAGAAATGTCATTTCATGGCAACTGAAGCCATTATCCTCGGGCATCGGATATCTTGTCAGGGCATTGAGGTTGATAAGCAAAGGTAGAAATCATCGAAAAACTACCACCACCCACTAAAGTCAAAGCAATAAGAAGCTTTCTTGGACACGCTAGTTTTTATAGAAGATTCATTCGAGAATTCTCTAAGATAGCTAAACCATTATGCTCATTGTTGGAGTAAAATAAGAAGTTTGTGTTTGATGACATCTGTCGGAACGTATTCATGACAATAAAGAAGTAGCTAGTACAAGCACCAATTATCGTTCCACCGAATTGGACACAACCATTTGAACTTATGTGCCATGCAAGCGACTTTGCTGTGGGAGTTGTACTTGGCCAATGAAAAGAAAAGGTATTCCATTCTATTTACTATGCTAGTAAAACTCTAAGTGAAACGTAGGTTAATTACACCACGATTGTGAAAGAGTTGCTAGCAGTAGTCTTCGCATTTGACAAGTTTCGTTCCTATCTTGTCGGTGCAAAGACTACAGTTTACACAAACCACTCAGCATTGACATACCTTTCCAAAAAAAAAAGATGCCAAACCTAGACTCATCAGATGGATCCTACTCCTTCAAGAATTTGATATTGAAATCAGAGATAGGAAAGGATCTGAAAATCAAGTAGCTGATCACTTGTCCTGGTTGGAAGTCGAAAGTGAAGATGGGCAGATGTCCCAGATTATCGAAGCATTCCCTGACAAGCAATTATTCTTTGTCGATGTGTCGCCATGGTATGCCAATGTCATCAATTATCTTGTATGTGGGAAGCTACCCATGAGTGCTACTGGTCACAAGAAGATCAAGTTCATACATGATGCTGCCAAATACCATTGGAACAAGCCATACCTATTTAAGGTATGCACCGACAATATCATTCGTCGTTGTGTACCTGAAGAATAAATGATGTCAATCCTATGACACTGCCATGATGCCCCTTAATTTTGGTGGAACAAGGACTGCTGCAAAGGTTTTACAGTCAGGATTTTATTGGCCCACATTGTTTCGAGATGCTCACAACTTCGCACAACAATGTGATCATTGTCAACGCACTGGTTCAATATCTCGGCGTAATGAAATGCTCCAACAACCCATCATGGAGGTAAAGCTCTTTGATGTTTGGGGTATAGACTTTATAAGACCATTTCCAAACTCTTTTGGAAATGTGTATATTGTAGTGGCTGTTAACTACGTCTCGAAGTGGATCGAGGCAATTGTGGTGCCAAAAGACGATGCTCAGACGGTGTTAAAGTTCTTTCACACATACATCCTCACGAGATTTGGAACACCGAGAGCGTTGATAAGTGACCAAGGCACCCATTTTTATAATAACAAAGTGGCAACTGCATTAAAACGATATGGTGTGAAGCATCGTATGGCTACCACATATCACCCACAAACCAATGGTCAAGCCAAAGTATCCAGTCGTCAAATTAAAAGCATACTTGAGAAGGTGGTTAATCCATCTAGGAAGGATTAGTCTGCATGGCTACATGATGCATTGAGGGCGCTTCGCACCGCCTACAAAACACCATTGGGAATGTCGCCATATCAACTAGTGTTTGGAAAATGTTGTCACTTGCCTGTCGAACTTGAACATAAGGCTATGTAGGCAATTAAGCGGGTGAATTCGGACTATGATGCGGTCGAAAGGAAAAAACTATTGGACATCACAGAATTAGAAGAAATCCAATGCCATGCTTATGAGAATGCTGCGATATACAAGGAACAGACAAAAAGATGGCATGACAACATTATCTTCCATCGACAATTTCATCTTGGCCAGTTGGTACTTTTATTTAACTCACGTTTAAAATTGCATCCAGGAAAATTACGATCAAGGTGGTCAAGACCATTCAGAGTTCTCGAAGCATTCCCAAGCGGTGCGGTGAAAATCGAAAACCTAAAGGATGGACAACAATTTAAAATAAATGGCCAATGTCTTAAACATTATGCGAGTTCAGATGTTCTAGAACAAGATGAAGCCGTCAACCTGGTGACATTTAAATAATGTCGACGCATTTTGTTATTTACTTTTATTTGTTTCACTTTTCTTTGTGTTATTTTAAATTCCTTGCAAAAATAAAAATCGAATTTTTGTCAAAGCATCGAAGCACATACTATCGACGCATTCTACGATGAGTCAGCATTACTTTTCTAGCAAGAATCGCGTCGATTGATTTCTTTCTATCCCAATAGTTGGATCAAATTAAAAAGTACAATCTATAGAATTTGGCAATTAATTATTGCAGACGCAATGTTTTCCTGTGTTTTTCCACTCATTACGCCTAGGTTATAAAGTCTCCCCTTGCAATTACCTTTTCTTTTCACATCCACCATTGTTACTACAACTCCTCTCTTTCATTGTTTGTATATTTTCTTTTCTGATTTCGAAGCAATCTTTATTTGCAAAGTATTCTTTACCTTCTTTTCATCTCACCATGGAAAAAACTCTTGCTTCAAGAAACACTCCTAAACCCTCCTCCAAAACCACCCCAACCACTTTTACTATGGCTCTGTCCACGACACCACCCTCATCCACAGGCCCAATCTTGTTTCTAACAACTGCGACCAAAGACCGATACCACAATGTCATGCTTAAGCATAACATCCACCCTGAATAGGGCCTCCAACTTTCTCCACACTTGACCCTTGAAAACAAGTCCACCGTACCATCAGTCGCCTTGGGTGAGAATATTTCTGTGACCATCCTTTGGGCTACTCCCTTACTTTATTTAGGGAGTTTTATGCAAATTTGATGGACCAAGAGCAGGAGTTTGTATTTGTCCGAGAGGGGCTTGTTCCATGGAGTGCTACACATATCAATGTATTGCTAAGGATTCTAGAAAGGGTGGACACCCATGCACCTTTTATGCATAGTCTGGATGATGATTGCCTGGCTTAGATGATGAAAGATATCAACCCACAGCATTACGGCCATATTGGACCGTATGTGTCTATTGCATTCCTTCCTGCATCACCGACACATTGACATCGGTGAACTCATACATGCCCAGATCACAGAAAATACAGGAAAGCAAACTGGTATCCTTCCTTTTCCCTCTCTTATTATGCTACTTTGTCAACACAAGGGCATTATGCCCAAAGTTGATGAAGAGGTCTTGGACAACAAAGGCTCAATCAACAATATTTCTGTTGAGAGGATGACACGAGGCTAAGACACCCCAATGGAAAAAGAGACCTCCAAGAAAAGGGACAAAGGAAAGGCTAAGAAGATGGCTGACAAACTTGATGCGTTGAAAGAGACTCTAGTGGCAAAGAAGTTGGCCCTGATGGAAGTTCACTTAGACCGCATCGACATGCGTTCTATCCACACCGACAGTATCGTGGACGACATGGATTTTTGACTCCATAAGTTTTATGCCTACACTAAGGCGTGGAATGAAGCCCTTGTCGCTACATTGAGTAAGATCAACAAGACCCCACTGCCAAATTTCCCAACCTTCCCATCCATCTACCGCCCGATAAAGACTCATCTTCCTAGTAACTTACCCCTAATGGTAGGCCCGCCCTTGCCAACCCGGATCCATATTTCCAATGATGGGAAGGATGACGGATAGTTACAGGCTGATGACGATCTTCATTGCAACATTGCACACTTATTCGAAGATGAGTTCTCCAATAGTCTGGGCGCAAATATGGCAGAAAGGGCAGCTGCTTTGGAAGAAGATGTCGATGCAATCAATTACACTGAAACTGGCCCAGTTGAACATGAGCCACGTGTAAAAGAGGATGTAGATCAGTGAGGTGATCACTTGCAAGAGAAGGATCAAGACAATGAAGAAGAGGGAAAGGAAGAAGAAAAGGAAGAAAAAGAGCTTGCCGACATGCAGGAGGAAAAGGACACTGATGCCCTAACAATGATCGTTGAGGATGTTGTGGGGACATCCAGCTCATATGAGGCTTGACCTACTGCGAGCCAAGCTGAAGTTGTTACTGGCGAGATCGAGGAACTGAATCCTCTGGCTATTGTGCCCTTTGTGGCACCACTCGCAGAAATCCACCCATCCGAGGTGAAAACTAATGAGGCCGTCACCCAACCCGCTGAGGAGGAACAATCCCCCGAGTCGATTGGTTCAAAGGATAAAAAGAAGAAGAGGTGCAAGGACAAGAAAAAGAAACACCTCTGGCTATTGTGCCCTTTGTGGCACCACTCACAGAAATTCATCCATCCGAGGTGACAACTAATGAGGCCGTCACCCAACCCGCTAAGGAGGAACAATCCCCCGAGTCGATTGATTCAAAGGATAAAATCCAGAAGAGGCGCAAGGACAAGAAAAAGAAACACCATGACAAGGGAGAGCGCCCGAAGAAGAAGAAGAAAACCAAGGCATCCTCTACATCGGCTGCTGCTGAATAATTTGGTACATTTCTTTTTAGTTAGTTTTCATGCATTCTTATTGTGCTTGCATTTTAATTATCACTGCATTCCTTTTAGTTTAGTGCATTGTACCTGCATTTCCATTATATATGTATGACTATTGTCAGTTTATTGAGGATAATACAGACATTAAGTTTGGGGGGAAGATTATGTGAATTGGAAATGAAACTACACCTTTATGTTTGACTTTTATTTTGTTTCTTTAGTTAATGAAAATTTACAAAATTTCAACAGAAATGTGCCCACAATTTTTATTTTGATGCGTAATTCTTGAATTGTTTGAATGTTTATGTGGAAATTGGATGAATATGAATGAATGATGAGTCTGCTATTTTTGAATGAATAATTGAAATTGCTTCAGTAATATATGGATAGTGTTGGTATTGAATCTTGGACTAACTAACCAGTACAGCAACATTGTGTTAATAAAAGACACTCCATTATGAGTGCATTGTGACTTTTAAGGGAGAACACTCCGCTGCAGACTTAGAAAAGAAAACTCATCTAGCCAAAGGTTGTAACTGCAAGAGTGTATGTCGGTGCAATTACATGCCTCTTGGGGGTTTGTTGCACCCCATCGTTACTACCCAATAACAAAGGTAGAGTAATGAATGACAACTTTCAGTTACTTGAAAAAAAACAAAAATGAGAAAAAGAATAAAGAAAAGAAAAAGAAGAATAAATTGCTGAAATGGTTCAAGGAAGGATAAGATTCAATGCATGATACTAACATTGATGAAGTTGCAATTTTAAGTAGTTCATGTCTATAAATTGTCAGCGCATCATTCTCTTATATGAATGCAATTTAAACATTAGGAATTTAGAAAATTCAAGTTGTATGAATAATGATTGTGGTGACATTTTGAATTATTACTTTGTTAATTTTTGTTTACTTGAGGACAAGTAAAAACTTAAGTTTGGGGGTGTGATGGTATTTCAAATGACATAGATTTTCTCCTCAATTTAATGTTTTTATTCTCTTTTGTATTTCAGTTAGCATACATTATTAGCATTTTACACCTAGTTTCCATATTTTCTAACTCATTGTTAAGTAGTTTAAATTCTTGTTTTTTTTATCTATTTTTGTACTAAAGTCGACGCAAGCAGTCGATATATTACGTCTTAATATTATCAGTACAGGAATTCAGTCTAGAAGTTTATTGCTGGACGAATGCAGCCACGAGATCAGCTGGAAATTGCGACCAGGAAATGTCACCACATTGAAACTAAACCTTGAATGAGTAGAATCAAGCTGAATTCACAACTGGAAGCACCAACGCAAGAATTTCACAGATGTCGCTATAATTAGATTTCAAAATGCGCCCAGCGATACAGTGACAATCTGCAGATCTCTAAAGAACATACTAGAACTGCGTGAGTGCATAGCTGTAATCTAATTATTTTTTACAGTTGCAAGATCTAGATCTAGATCTGAGAATGAAGGCTGAAACCTGTAACATTTTAGAGGTTATAAATAGGTGAACAAAGAAAGAAAGAAGTTATCAAGAGCGAAGGGATTAAATTCTAAAAATTTTGTGTGAATTAGAGATTTGAGCTAGAAATGGGGGAGCTGATGAAGCAAGTCTGTAAACACTTCTGACGAGAGGTGCTTGATGCTGAGCAAGAGGAACAATTAGGGAGTAGGCCTAGTAGTCTAGAGATAGTAAGCTTCGTTGTACTCTTTAATTCTTCTCAAACGATGATGGATTTTGATGATATTAAATGAATACGAGAGTGTCTTTTAATGTTAAATCATTTTGGTTCTTATTTTACATTGCTTATCTATTTATTCTTGGATCTAACCGCTTTAAGCACAAGAATGAAATTGCAGTACGCCGACATCGAGAGATGCAATGACAGATTAGGTTAACAAGCGAGTTAGGCAAGAGCTGCTTGGGATTGGGACAAACTCCAGTTACTTATTCTTCAATACACATTGTTGTTCGCACTGAGAGGTAGATTAATTGTAGGTATTTAAGTCGGGATTAAGTAGAAAATGGTTGTTGGTAAGAATTCAAAGGGACTTCATTGCAACAACAATCCATCTATATTCTACCTTGTCGATGCATCCAGTGTTGCGATTTAGCTGAATCAGTGAACCATTTCTACCCTTTACACTTGGTCACATTTACATTTTATGCATTTAATATTCAACACTCAACACTCAACACTCAACACAATTGAATTTATTTTCAGTACACTGACATTTAACCTCTAAAGTTTAATTCTAATTGCGTTGACATTACTGATTATTTTAGCGTGCAGATCTGACATATTGCATTGACATCAGTACTCCCATTACACTTAATTTTAATATTGATTACTCCGACATTTAGACATCAAGAACCCATTCCTCGAGGGATCGATATCCGATAGATTTATCTATCAACTATACTTGCATCGACGTGTGTCCACTTGCACATTGCTGTGACGTAAAAACACCGATCAGCCATCTATTGAAGAAGCTCCTACTCTGGAGTTGAAGCCATTGCCTACCCATCTAAAATATATTTTTCTTGGTGATAATGATACACTGCCAATTATTGTCTTTGCAACCCTCAACGCAACTCAGGAAGAAAAATCGATCCATATATTGAAGCAACATAAGCGTGCAATTACTTGGAGTATTGCTGATATTAGAAGCATTAGTCCCTCTTTTTGCATGCACAAAATTAGATTGGAAGATGAAGGAAAGCAATCAATTGAACAGCAAAGGAGATTAAATGAGAAAATGAAGGAGGTGGTTAAAAAGGAAATTATCAAGTGGCTAGATGCAGACATTATCTACCCAATTTCTGATAGCACTTGGGTGAGCCCAGTCCAATGTGTCCCTAAGAAAAGTGATATCACGGTGGTAAGCAATGACAAGGATGGATTAATCCCTACTCGTATTCCTACGCGTAAGCGAGAATGCATGGATTATCGTCGATTGAATGCAGCCATAAGAAGGATCACTTTCCACTCCCCTTAAATTCAAATGTCGGACAAGCTTTTTGGAAAAGCCTACTATTGCTTCCTCGATGACTATTTCGGCTACAATTAGATAGCTATTACGCCAAAGGATTAAGCAAAAATGACTCTTACTTGTCCTTTTGGCACTCTTGCCTTCCGTCGAATACCGTTTGGTCTCTGCAATGCACCGGGCACATTTCAAAGGTGCATAATGGCAATATTTTCAGACATGATCGAGGACTCATTAGAGGTATTTATGGATGATTTTTCTGTTTATGGAAATACTTTTGATAAATGCACTAACAACTTGGCTAGAGTTTTAAAGCGATGTGAGGACACAAATCTTGTGCTAAATTAGGAGAAATGCCACTTCATGGCAACAGAAGGCATTGTCCTAGGTCATTGCATTTCCTGTCAGGGCATTGAAGTGGATAAAGCGAAGGTTGAAATTATTGAGAAGTTGCCCCTGCCAATTAATGTAAAGGGTATTCGGTGTTTTCTCGGACACGCGGATTTTTATCGTAAATTTATTCGAGACTTCTCCAAAATTATGAAATCTCTTTGCTCGTTGTTGGAGCAAAATAAAAAAATTCTTGTTTGATGATGCATGTGTGGATGCATTTATGCAAATAAATAAGCAGCTCGTGCAGGCACCCATTATCGTTGCACCAGATTGGTCGCAACCATTTGAAGTAAAGTGTGATGCAAGTGATTTTGCATTGGGTGCAGTATTAGGACAATACAAGGAAAGAGTATTTCATGCTATATTACACCAACAAGACTCTCACAGAAGCTTAGATTAATTATAAAACCACAGAAAAAGAGTTATTGGTTGTAGTATTTGCTTTCGACAAATTTCGCTCATATCTTGTCGGCGCAAAGGTTACTGTATTCACTGATCATTTCGTATTAAGATACCTTGTTGCAAAGAATGATGCTAAACCAAGGTTGATACGATGGATCTTGCTACTACAAGAGTTTGATATAGAGATAAAGGATCGAAAGGGGTCGAAAAATCAAGTGGCAAATCACCTGTCTCGTCTAGAAGAGGGTAGTGAAGACGGAAATACATTTCAAATTGTCGACGCATTTCTTGACAAGAAGTTGTTTGCTGTCGACGCAACCTAATGGTATGCTGATGTGGTCAATTACCTAGTATGTGGAAGGCTACCTTTAGGGGCAACAGGTCATAAGGAAGAAATATTTCTTCGTGACATAGAGAAATATTACTGGAACGATCCATAGTTCCAGAGGAAGAAATGATTTCAATCCTGAAGCATTGTCACGATGCCTCTTGTGGAGGTAATTTTAGTGGCATAAGAACTACTGTAAAGGTTCTTCAGTCAGGATTTTATTGGCCTTCATTATTTAAATACGCCCACAACCTTGTGCACCAATGTGATAAATGTCAGCGCACCGGATCAATATCTCGATGCAATGAGATGTTACACCAGCCAATCATGGAAGTTGAACTCTTTGACGTTTGGCGTATAGACTTTATGGGACCATTTCCAAGTTCGTTTGCAAATGTTTATATCCTAGTTGTTGTTGACTACGTATCAAAGTGGGTAGAGGTCATTGCAGTCCTAAAAGATGATGCAAAGACAGTGCTGAAGTTTTTCCACAAGCATATCCTTACTCACTTTGGCACGCCTAAGACATTGATCAGTGACCAAGGCACTCACTTCCACTACAATCAGGTAGCAGCTGCACTAAAGCGGTATGGAGTTCACCATAGAATGGTGACCATATATCATCTACAAACTAATGGGCAAGTTGAAGTCTCCAATCGATAGATCAAAAATATTCTCGAGAAGGTGGTGAATCCATCGAGGAAAGATTGGTCTTCTAGGCTTGATCTGTTATGGGCATTACGGACAACGTATAAAACCCCACTTGGGATGTCACCATATCAGCTTGTCTTTGGTAAAGCATGTCACTTACCTGTGGAATTGGAACATAAAGCAATGTGGGCAATCGAGCAAGTGAACATGGATTACGATGCTGTTGGAAAGAAAAGGCTATTGGACATCACTAAACTTGAGGAAATTAGGCGCAATGCTTATGAAAATGCTGCAACATATAAGGAAAAGACCAAGTGATGGTACCACAAAATTATTTTGCAACGATAATTTACTACAGGACAACAAGTGCTATTATTTAATTCTCGACTAAAATTGCACCCATGTAAATTGCACTCACGTCGGTATGGACCATTTGAAGTTGTCAAAGCATTTCCTCATGGTGCAGTCACAATTAAAGATATACATGATGGGCGCCAATTTAAAGTGAATGCACAATGACTGAAGCATTATATTGGCCATGATGATCACAAACAAAAGGAGACCATTAATTTGGTCACATTTTTATAACCTCTATTTACATTTTTACCATGTAATTTTAGTTTATTTAGTTTTTGTTTCAGTTTATCTTCCTTATTATTTTTGTAGGAATAAAGCTCTTTCTTTTTTCGACGCATGCAAAGCTCCTTGTCGGCGCATCTTATCTGCTGACTCACCAGAAAATCAAAGCAAATCAGGAAATAAATCATGACGTTTCATCCCTTATTCTCTAACCATTGGACCGTTTAAAAAAGTGAAATCCGAGTGGACGTATTTATTGATTGCAGACCTAGTGTCCTCTCTCTGCAACATAAACAAACACGCCTCTCCATCTACTCTTTTCATTCTCTATAAAGCAACCCTTCTGTGACGAATGTGTTATTCAAAAACCTCCATTGTTATCCCAAAAAAAATTTTCAACTTTCCACCTTTTCTCCTCTATTACTACCTTTGCTACCAACAAATATGACCAGAGCTACAGGTGGTAAGACACCATCGAATTCTGTTGCGGAATCTTTCTAACAGCTAAAAACCCAAATACATCATCTGTTAGGTTCCCAGTGCTTTCTATTTATTTAACACTGTTCATTTTTTAACATCTTAATAATTAACTTATTTATTAAGAAAATACACTTTTAACGTTTTAAATCGACATTTAATTCTAAATACAATTCATCAAGGGTAAAAATGACATTTATAATATTTTAGAAGACTTTTACCAGTACGTGATGGTCAAGTATCGATAGTAGTAAAGTCAGTGAACAATTTAGAAACTATGCAGATATCTATCGGTACTTGTGCTAGCTCTACTGATACAAATATGGTTTCTACAGATACAAGTCATGCATCTATCGATACCAAAAACTCCAAAGAGTAAAAATTCTCACCTTGTAACTTCTACCGATATAAGCATACAAACTACTGATACATCAATACTAAAAACTATCGATACTTGTAATTTAACTACCAATACAACTCAAATCAGAGAACAACCTGTCTCCTACATTGTACTTCTACTGATACATGCATAAGTTTTACCAAACAATTATGCAAAATCTCAAGAATTATGTCGAGACACAAATTTAACATCTCAAATACATCCAATACAAGTTATGCATTAGGTCATCACACAACATACATGACTCCTAAGTCTTTACAAGCATCTTGAGCTTAAACATCTAAAATTGCACTTCATGCATATACACATTCAACATAGTAAGATTTCAACATTTTTAGTACAACAACAAAGGTTATTATCGTCCTAGTACATGCCATAAGACCGAGTGATGCAAAAACTACCGACAATCTCTGCGATAGTGTGACTTCAAAGAGATGATGATCCAATCCTTAGTCAGCAAAACGATCTACAAAGCAACAACAATAGCTATGATAAGCTTTATAGCTTAGTAAGTTCGATATTTTAAGGAATTACCAATATTATAATAAGCAACAATGACTCCATCAAGCCAACATAATTCCATTTCTCTTTGAGTTATTTACAACTTCTTTTTCCTATCCATAACTCTCAGTTATCAGTACTCGATGCTGCTCACACGAGCTATCGCGAACTCGTAACATATGCGGTACCCCAGCCATCGGTACGGTGCTTATCTATACTATCAATGATTCCCTAACGATGCTGCTCACACGAGCTATCGAGAGTATGCATAAAGCATAGTCTCAGCCATCGTAGGGCCTATAATCCATTTAGGATTCATATCTTTATCCCGAGCATGATGCTTCTGATTTGCTGAACATTGACAATATATATACAAGGAATACTAAGTAAGATCTACGTTACAAACTTACCGGATTGGATTGTAGTTTTGGAAAGACTTTAGGGACTAATCTGTATCCCTTTTCCACGGTCTGAAGCTCGATCGTAGTCTACATTCAAAAATCATTCAATTCTCACATTAAGTCACATAATTTAGTCATTCAACACAATTTAGTCCTCTTTAGGAAACTTACAGTTTTACCCCTAATGGTTTCCTTTTATTCAATCTAGTCCTTCCAACTCAAAACATGCAAAATAACCATTCTTTCATACAACCAACCATAACTGAATTATCTAGAGTGTCTATCCCACCCCTTTCACACATTTATTTTCACAACAATACTTGTAATTTCATCACTTTCACATTTTAGTCCTTAAATCCTAATTTCATCTAAAGTCCCTTTATAAAAAGATTTAACCCAAACATCACACAGTCAAATATTTCAAAAGCTTTCAAGAATAAACACTTTCATGAATGGAAAGTTTCATAACATTTGACATATTCACAAATTAGTCCTTGCATAAGCTAGATTAAGCTAATACGGATCCAAAAACATAAAAATAACTAAAAACGGTCAAGGTTTGCTTACCCAAATCAAAGCTCAAAGATTGAATGTATAAACCCTAACTTCTCTCCTTTTAGCAGTAAGGAAGAAGAAAGAAAGAATGAAAATATCATCTTTTCTTTCTTCATCTTTTCTTTCTTTAATTTAATTTATATACCAATGGCATTTTTTGTAATTTCTTAGACTTTCATGATTAACTTAATTAATCATCTTTTTAACCTTAATCAATCTTATTATTAATTAATATTTGTCATGATAATCCACCCACTAGCAACCCTTTGGCTTATTTACTCATTTGGTCCTTTTAATTAATCAACTATTCCTTTGCACCTATTACAATTTAGTCCTTTCTATTCAATTAACTATCTATTAATAAAATTCTTGAGCCAAAATTTTAATACGATGCATATAACACCAAAAATGTTAATATAAATAAATTTACGAATTGTCTCATTGGATTTGTTAAATCGAAATCACTGTTTTCGACATCACTAAAAATCGAATTGTTACAATATTCATCTGCCGCTGTGGTTTGTGAAACAGAGCTTCTCCAACCCAAAGAACTTGTGATGTTCCTTACAAAGGCAGCCAAGGATCATCTTCAAGATAATATGCTGAAACAAAACTGCCATCCTGAGCAAGGCTTTCGACTGTCGAAGCAATAGGACCTTAGGAAGTAATAAATAAAACCATCGTAAAGATGGGATGGGAAACTTTCTGCAACCATCCTAGGGGCTACTCACCGTCCTTGGTGTGAGAGTTTTACGTGAACCTCACTGATAATGAGTCAGAGTTCGTGTTTGTTCGTGAAGGGTTAGTACCTTGGAGTTTCGCCCACATCAATGATCTCTACAACATTACAGTGGATGAGGATGAACTTATGGCCTTGAGGAAGTCATAGAGGAAGGGGTTGACATTTTGATACAACACCTCTGCGTTGAAGGAGCTGTGTGAACAGGCTTTAATCCAAATAATTACACAATGCACTGACGATTTCTAACATTGCAGAGTAAGGTTTGGTTTCATTTTATTAACAATCGCCTGATGCATTCCACCCACGAGACGACTGTAACTTTGGATCGGATATGTCTGATACATTCGATCATTAAGGGATAAAAAATAGATGTCGGTATAGTTTTACACCAAGAAATTACGTATTGTGCTGCTAGCCAGACTGGCATTTTGGTGTTTCCATCCTTGATTATACGGTTGTGCCAGCAACGGGGAGTGGTGCCTCGTGAGGGAGAGGAGATTTTAGGTAACAAGGGACCCATCAATGAAGCCTCAATTGAGCGCATGACTCGTGGAAAAGACACTCCTACTGTAAAGGAGACTAAGGCCAGAAAAAGAATAGGCAAGGCAAAACTAGAAGAACAAAGAACCAATGTAACCACAGATCAATCTTTATGGCGTAAAGTCAAGGAAGTAGAGAAGATCACCGACTTCATCAACATCAAGAAAATTAAACTTGTTGTCACTATTGAAGATATGGAGACATCTCAAAACTTATTATATGCCTACACCAGGGCATGGAATAGTGCTGTTGTGACCATACTAAGACGAATGAGCAAGGCCCTCCGATAATCAGAGAAACTGAGCCTTCAATTGAGGAGGCTGACTCCGGAGGAAAGGACCAATCTGTGGCTTCCCCACAAATGGTGCATATTTTTGATGATGAAAAAGAGGTTGATTCGAGGGAATTAGAGGATTGTCTAAGGAATGACTTTTTTACTAGTCCACAGGCCACTATTGCTGAGGAAGAGGCCCGTGTTGATGAAGAGAACACTCCAGTCAAACATGTGGAGATAGAGGAAGGAAAAGAGGAAGAAACAAAGGAAGAAAATGATGTCCAGGCAAATTCAGCAGAGGATTTTATCCCTGCACTTACAGTTGTGGGTGCATCATCTGAAGATTTGGCGTCACCTGAAGTGAGTCAGGCGGAGGCTGTGACTGCAACAAGTGAGGATCCACCCATCTAATTACACTGTCGATGATGCCGGAGTGCAGCCTAATGTTTAGGAGCAATCCGATAATCAAGCCAAGTCGATAGAATGAAGGAGGAAGCACGCCAAAGATAAAAAGAATCGTAAGGAAGAAAAGAAGGGCAAGAAGAAGAAACATTATACAGCCACATCTACGGTTGCAACAAATTGAGTTAGTTTTTATTTCGGTTTTTAGTTTTACTTTTCATGCATATCATGTAGCTGTAATTTAATTGTCACCACATTCCCTTTGTCTTTGCAATTTAAATGCACTGCATGTGCATTGTCATTGCATTTCCATGTGTCATTGTAAATTAATGTCAGTGCATTGGGGATAATGCAAACTTTAAGTTTGGGGTGTATATGGGAATGAAAATGCAATTACACCTACATTTTAAAATTTTGTTGAGTTTAATGAAGCATACATGGTTATTGAAAATATGCTTAAATATTTTTTTCATTTGATGCTTAATTATTGAATCATGTGAACTGTTAATGAATGAGTTGGATGAATTTGATAAAATGTTGTATCTTCAATTCTTGGGTAAATGACTTAGAGTGCGTTAGTAATGGATGAATAATATCATTCTTTGAATCTTGAATAAATCTGCCATTTACAGCTACTTGTATATAAGTATAGTTATAAAAAAACACTCTAATGTGGGTGTATTGTGAACTATTAAAAGGGAACACTCCAATGCAAGTATTAGAAAAAGTAATCTAGCCAAAGGCTGTCACTACAAGAGTGTGTATCGATGCAATTACATACTCCCTGGAGGTTTGTTGCACCCCATCATTACATCCCAGGAACAAGAGTATAGTAATGCAATGACATCCCTCAATCACATATAAAAAAAAGAGAAAAAAGGAAAAGAAGCAAAAATATCTATATATTACTGTATAATAAATTTTGTTTTGATAGAAAGAATTTAGGATTTAAAGCATGATGCTAGCATTGATGAAGTTGCATTTTTAATTATTCATACTTATGAATTTTCGGTGCAATATTATGTCATTTGAATGTGATTAATTCATTAGGACTTTAGAATGATCATTGCCTTGATAAAAATTTTGCTATAACCTTGCTAGTTTTTGTTTTACTTGAGGACAAGTAAAAACTCAAGTTTGAGGGTGTGAAAGCATTAGAAAGAACCATTGATTTCTCCCTACTTATTGTATAATTTGTTCCCATTTGGTCATCTTTAGCATACATTTTTAGTATTTTTAATTTGTTTATTGCATTTTCAAACTTAATGAAGCTCAGCCTAATTTCCTTTGAATTTGTGATATTTTTACTACTGATGTCGCTGCATAAGTCTGTTTAGCATTGCCCCTAGAGATGTCACTGCAGGAACTTGTCTAGAAGTATCGATCCATGAATGTGTCCAGAGTTGTCGTTGTATAAGAGGATCCAGAATTGCACCCAAAACTGTCGCAGCACCTGACAGTTGTCTGGGTAACACACTAGAAATGCGTGAGTTGTATAGCTGGTATAACCAACTAGTACGGCCAGAGAATGCTAGATCTAAAAGGAAGGACACATGTACTGTGAAGTTGCTATTAAATACTAAAGAGAATGAGAGAGAAGGGATCTTCTTCCTCAGCCAGATTTGATTTTCTTTTTTCAATCCATATTTTCTTAAAGCTTGCATCCATGGCAGCTTAACTTCCCAAGGGCGACCTGATGCAGAAGAGAAGACTGAACTACTCCTGACAAGGAGCATATTAAGTGCACTACAAGAGGAGACTAAGGGAGCAATTTGAGTAGACTAGGAATAGAATGCCCCAATTTTTCTGTTATTTCTCTTTCTTAACGCTCGTAATTCTTGTTATTTCAAGTTGTATGGAAGTACATTTGTAATTTAGAACTGAATGATATCTATTTCAATCTTACCTTTACTGTTAATCTTTGGATTTAAATGTTTGACCATGGAAGTGTGATTACAGTCACTGTCACTAGAAGGTGCATCGACAAATTAAGCTAACAAGCAAGATAATGGAAGTTGCTTGGGGATTGAAGGAATTTAATCCACTTGTTCTTGAATATGTTGCATTAGCAAGACTGGAAGGGTGGTTATTGTGTATGTTTGAGTCTTAGATCAAATAGGAGAGTCCAGTTTGGTAAGATTTTCATTGTGCTTATTTGCAGCGACAAATTACCTGATATTTTAAACCTTGTGAGTCACACTTAGTTTTCTACCGACTTTTCACGTCAGGAACCCCATTTCATTATTATTGCTTTACTTCTTAAATTTTTCATTATTGCTTCGACAAATCAATCTCATATTTTACTACATTTACCTGTTCATTGCTCCGACAACTTTACCATAATTTCTATTATTTTATTTGTTTATTGCATCAACAATTATAAACACAGACATCCATCCTCGTGGGATCGATATCCGATAGACTTACATCTATCTACTATGCTTGCATCGGTAATGTATGCTTGCATATATTTGCTGTAACATTCATGGTGCGATCAAGTTTTGGCACCATTGCCGAGGATGTCGTTAATTTGATGTTTATTCTTGTTTTTGCATCCATTCTTTATTTTCTAATCTTTACTTGTTACTAACTTGTTTTCTTTTTTGTTGACTACTTTTATAATTTTCTTTTAAGGTGTTTTATGACCAAGAGCAATCCTGAATTTATATTGTTTTATTTGTTTATTGCATCAACAATTATAAACACAAACATCCATCCTCGTGGGATCGATATCCAATAGACTTACCTATCTACTATACTTGCATCGGTAGTGTACGCTTGCACATATTTGCTGTGACGTTCATAACACGATCATGTGCCTTTCAATGTCACCACTAAACCTTATTTGTATACAATTATTTACTAAATATAGCTTAACCATTACTTAAAATAATAATTAAATAAAATCAGAAAATTTAGATTTTTCTCCTAGTTTAAGCTTTACATGGTCGTTCTTACCAACAACAACTATCTACTTAATCCCGACTTGAATATCCACCATCACTCCACCTCTCGGTGCTAGCAACGATGCGTATTCAAGAACAAGTAACTGGAGTTTGCCCCAATCCCAAGCAGCTCTCGCATAACTTACTTGTTAACCCAACCTGTCACCACATCTCTCGATGTCGGCGAACTACAATTTCACTCTCGTGCTTAAAGCGGTTAGATGCAAGAATAAACAGATAAGCAGTCTAAAATATGAATCAAAATGATTTAACATTAAAAGACACTCTCGTATTCATTTAATATCATCAAAATTCATCATCGTTTAAGAAGAATTAAAGAGTACAACGAAGCTTACTATCTCTAGACTACTAGGCCTACTCCCTAATTGTTCCTCTTGCTTTGCATTAAGCACCTCTCGTCAGAAGTGGTTGCAAACTTGCTTAATCAGCTCCTCGATTTCCAGCTCAAATCTTCAATTCACACAGAATTTTCAGAATTAAATCCCTTCACTCTTGATGATTTCTTCATCTTTTGTTCGTCTATATAACCTCCAAAATGTTGCAGGTTTCAACCTTCATTTTCAGATCTAGATCTAGATCTTTCAGCTATCAAAATTAATTAGATTACAGCTATGCACTCACGCAGTTCTAATATGTTCTTCAGAGATCTGCAGATTGTCGCTGTATCGCTGGGCATATTCAGAAATCATAATTGCAACGACATCTATGAATTCCTGCGTTGGTGCTTCCAGCTGTGAATTCAACTTGATTCTACTCATTCGAGGTTCAGTTTCAATGCGACGATAATTCTTGGTCGCAATTTCCATCTGATCCTATGGCTACATTCGTCCAACATTAAGCTTCTAAACTGAGTTCCTGCACTGACAATATTAAGACATAATATATCGGCTGCTTGCATTGACATTAGTACAAAAATAGATAAAAAAATAACAAGAATTTAAACTAACTAACAATGACTTGGAAAATATGGAAACTAAGTATAAAATGTTAATGATGCATGCTAAATGAAATACAAAAGAGACAATTAAAACATTAAATTAGGGAGAAAATCTATGTCATTTGAAATACCATCACACCACCAAACTTGAGTTTTTACTTGTCCTCAAGTAAAAAAAATTAACAAAATAATCATTAGAGATGTCACCGAAATCATTATTCATACAACTTGAATTTTCTAAATTCCTAATGTTTAAATTGCATTCATATAATAGAATGATGCACTGACTATTTATAGGTATGAACAACTTAAAACTGCAACTTCATCAATGTTAATATTATGCATTGAATCTTATCCTTCCTTGAACCATTTCAGCAAATTATTCTTCTTTTTCTTTTCTTTCTTCTTTTTCTCATTTTTGTTTTTCAAGTGACTGAAAGATGTCATTGCATTACTCTACCTTTGTTCCTAGACAGTAACAATGGGGTGCAACAAACCCCTAGGAGGCATGTAATTACGCTGACACACACTCTTGTACTTACAGCCTTTGGCTAAATGAGTTTTCTTTTCTAAGACTGCAGCGGAGTGTTCTCCCTTAAAAGTCACAATGCACTCATATTGGAGAGTCTTTTATTAATACAATGTGGTTGTACTGGTCAGTTAGTTCAAGATTCAACACCAATACTATCCATCCATTACTGAAGCAATTTCAATTATTCATTCAAAAATAGCATACTCATTATTCAATCATATTCATCCAATTTCCACATCAGCATTCAAACAATTCAAGAATTACGCATCAAAATAAAAATTGTGGGCACATTTCTGTTGAAATTTTGTAATTTTTCATTAACTAAAGAAACAAAATATAAGTCAAACATGAAGGTGTAGTTGCATTTACCATTCACATTATCTCCCTCCCAAACTTAATGTCTACATTGTCCTCAATGCACTGATAATAGTTATACAGAAATAATGGAAATGCAGGTGCAATGCACTAAACTAAAATGAATGCAGTGAAAAATAAAATGCAGGCACAATAAGAACGCATGAAAACTAACTAAAAAGTAATGTACCAAATTATTCAACAGTAGCCGATGCAGAGGCTGCTTTGGTTTTCTTCTTCTTTTTCTTTGGGTGCTCTCCCTCGTCATGGTGCTTCTTTTTCTTGTCCTTGTGCCTCATCCGCTTTTTATCCTTTGATCAAACTGGCTCAGTGGATTGCTCCTCCTCGACAGGTTGGGTGGCAGCCTCATCAGTTATCACCTCTGATGGGTGGATTTCTTGCGAGTGGTGACACATAGGACATAATAGCCAGAGGATTCAGTTCCTCTATCTCGCCAGTGACAACCTCAGCTTGGCTCGCAATAGGTAGAGCCTCATCTGAGCTGGATGCCCCCACAATATCCTCAACGATCATTTTTGGGGCATTGTTTTCCTTCAACTGATTCTCCCCTTGGTCCGTATGCTCTTCCACCTGCTGCTTAGGTTCAACTGAGCCAGTGTGGGCACAGTCCACTGTGTCGACATCCTCCCCCATAACTGCTGCTTGTTCAGCCATATTTGCGCCTAGATTGTTGGAAAACTCATCTTCGAATAAGTGGGCAATGTGGCTATCATAATCGTCATCAGTCTACGAGTGCCCGTCATCCTCCTCATCATCGAAAATATGAATCCGGATTGGTGTTGGTGCAGGTGCAGGCCTACCTTCAGAAGTAGGTTACTCGGAAGATGAGTACTTCATTGGGCGATAGATTGATGGGAAGGTTGGGAAGTCTGGTAATGGAGTCTTGCTGGTCTGGCTTAATGTAGTGACAATGGCTTCATTCCACGCCTTAATGTAGGCATAAAACTTGTGGATTTGAAGATCCATATCGTCCATTATCAGTGTGGATGGATCGAATGTCGATATGGTCCAATTGTAGTTTCATCAATGCCAGCTTCTTTACCATTTGGGACTCTATCGGTGCATCAGATTGGTCAGCCTTTTTATTCCCCTTTCTTCTATCCCTTTTCTTAGAGGTATCCTTGGCTACTGGTGTATCTTGGCCTTGTGTCATCCCCTCAATCGAGATATATTTGATTGGGCCTTTCTTGTCCAAGACCTCCTCACCATCTTTGGGCATAATACACTTGTGTTGACAAAGCAGCATATGAGAGAAGGAAAAGGAAGGATACCAGTTCGTATATGAGAGAATGAAATGCAGGAGACACATACGGTCCAATGTGGTCATAGTACTGTGGGTCGAAGGCATAACATGGCTATTGATAAAATGAAACCATACTTTGCAAAAACTTGTAAGGTACCGTCTGTGCATTGTAAAGTTGTGAAATCCATTGCCTGTCCATGTAACACCATCGATGCAGAGATCTTTCATCATCTAGGTCATACAATCATCGCCCAAACGATGAAAAAGGGTGCATGGTCGTCCACCCGTTCCAAAATCCTTAGCAATATGTTGATCTGCGCAGTGCTCCATGGAGCAAGCCCCTCTCATACAAAGACAAACTTCTGCTCCTGATCCACCAGATTTGCATAAAACTCCCTAACCAATGTGGGGGAGTAGCCAGAAGGATGGTCACAGAAATATTCCCATCCAAGACGGCTAATGGTACGGTGAACTTGCTTTCCCTAGGTTTGGTGTGGAGAAAGTTGGAGTCCATGTTCAAAATGGACGTTGCGTTGTAACATGATATTATGGTACCGATCTTTGGCCGCAATCATTAGAAATAAGACTGGGCCTGTGGATGAGGGTGGTGGTGCTATGGACGGAGACACAGTAGAAGTGGTCAGGGTGTTCTTTGAAGGGGTTTTGCGAGTGTTTCTTGAAGCACGAGTTTTTTCCATGGTGAGAAATTCATGAAGTTTTGCAGAAAAGGATTGCTTTGTGATTAGGAAAGAAAATATGCAAACAATAGAGAAGATGAAATGCAATAACAATGGAGGATGTGAAGAGAAAAAGTAATTGCAAAGGGGAGACTTTATAACCTAGGTGTGATGATTGGAAAAATACGGCGAAACGTTGCGTCTGTAGCCATTAATTGCCAGGCTACAGATTGTACCGATTTGTTTTTATCCAATGGCTGGGAGAGAAAGAAATCAATCGGCGCGATTATTACTGAAAAAGTAATACTGACTCATTGCAGAATGCACCGATAATTTGTGTTTCAATGCGTCGACAAAAAGAGGATTTTTATTTCTGCTAGGAATCTAAAACAACACAACAAAAAGTGAAACAAATAAAAGTAAATAAAGACATGTGTCGATATTATTTAAATGTCACCAAGTTGACAACTTCGTATGGTTCTCTAAAATTTGGGCTCACATAATGTTTAAGATGTTGGCTATTTACTTTAAATTGTTGTCCATCCTTTAGGTTTTCGATTGTTACCGCACTGGAATGCTTTGACTACTTTGAATGGACTTGACGACTGTGATCGCAATTTTCCTGGATGCAATTTCAAATGTGAGTTAAATAAAAGTATCAACTTACCAGGATGAAATTGTCGACGCAAGATAATGTTGTCATGCCATCTCTTTGTCTTTTCCTTGTTTATTGCATCATTCTCATAGGCATGGTGTCGAATTTCTTCTAATTCTGTGATGTCCAACTATCTTTTCTTTCCAGCAGCATCATAGTCCAAATTCACCTACTTAATTGCCCACATGGCCTTATGTTCAAGTTCAACGGGCAGGTGACAAGACTTTCCAAACACTAGTTGATATGGCGACATCCCCAATGGGGTTTTGTAGGCAATGCGAAGCGCCCATAATGCGTCATGTAGCCGCGCAGACCAATCCTTCCTAGATGGATTAACCACCTTCTCAAGTATGCTTTTAATTTGACGATTGAATACTTTGGCTTGACCATTGGTTTGTGGGTGATATGTGGTAGCCATACTAGACGTCACACCATATCGTTTTAATGCAGTCACCACTTGGTTATTATAGAAATGAGTGTCTTGGTCACTTATCAATGCTCTCGGTGTTCCAAATCTCGTGAGGATGCATGTATGAAAAAACTTCAACACCGTCCTTGCGTCATCTTTTGGCACCGCAATAGCTTCAATCCACATTGAGATGTAGCCAACAGCCACTAATATATACATATTTCCAAAAGAATTTGGAAATGGTCCCATAAAGTCTATACCCCAAACATCAAAGAGCTCTACCTCCATGATGGGTTGTTGGAGCATCTAGTTGCGTTGAGATATGGAACCAGTACGTTGACAACGATCACATTGTTGTACAAGATTGTGGGCGTCTCAAAATAATGTGAGCCAAAAAATCCTGACTATAAGACTTTACCAGTAGTCCTTGCTCCACCAAAATGTCCTCCATAAGGGGCATCATGGTAGTGTCACAGGATTGACATCATTTCTTCCTTAGGTACACAGCGATGAATGATATTGTCGGTGCATACCTTAAATAGGTATGGCTCATTCCAATGGTATTTGGTAGCATCGCATATGAACCTGATCTTCTTGTGACCAGTAACACTCATTGGTAGCTTCCCACATACAAGGTAATTAACGACATCAACATACCATGGCGATGCATCGACAAAGAATAATTGCTCGTCAGGAAATGCTTCGACAATCTAGGACATTTACCCATCTTCACTTCCTACTTCTAGTAGAGATAAATGGTCAACTACCTGATTCTCAGATCATTCCTATCTCTGATTTCAACGTCAAATTCTTGAAGGAGTAGGATCCAAGTAGGATCCATTTGATGAGTCTAAGTTTGGCATCTTTTTTGTTGAAAAGGTATCTCAACGCTGAGTGGTTTGTGTAAACTGTAGCCTTTACGCTGACAAGATAAGAACGAAACTTGTCAAATTCGAAGATTACTGCTAGCAACTCCTTCTCAATCGTGGTGTAATTAACCTGCGTTTCAGTTAGGGTTTTACTAGCATAGTAAATAAAATGAAATACCTTTTCTTTTCTTTGGCCTAGGACAACTCTTATAGAAAAGTCGCTTGCATCACACGTTAGTTCAAATGGTTGTGTTCAATCCGGTGCAATGATAATTGGGGCTTTATTAGCTGCTTCTTTATTGTCATGAATGCGTCCAGACAGATATCATCAAACACAAACTTTTTATTTTGCTCCAGCAATGAGCATAATTGTTTAGCTATCTTGAAGAAATCTCTAATGAATCTTCTATAAAAGCCAGCGTGTCCAAGAAAGCTTCTTACTGCTTTGACATTGGTGGGCGGTGGTAGTTTTTTGATGATTTCTACCTTTGCTTTATCAACCTTAATGCCTTGACAAGATATCTGATGCCCGACAACAACGCCTTCAGTTGCCATGAAATGGCATTTCTCCCAATTCAGAACTAAATTTGTGTCCTCACATCTCTTCAAGACTCTCGCCAGATTGTCAGCGCATTGGTAAAAATTCTATCCATAAATAGAGAAATCATCCATGAATACCTCTAAGGAATCCTCGATCATGTCCGAAAATATTACCATCATACACCTCAAGGATGTTGCTGGCGCATTACACAACCCAAACGGCATACGTCGAAAAGCAAATGTTCCAAAAGGGCATGTGAATGTTGTCTTTGCTTGATCCTCTGGTGCAATAGCAATTTGGTTGTATCCAGAGTAACCATCTAAGAAACAGTAATAGGCTTTACTAGCTAGCCTATCCAGCATTTGATCGATGAAAGGTAGTGGAAAATGGTCCTTCTTTGTGGTTGCATTCAGTCGTCGGTAATCCATGCATACTCGCCATCCCGTTGCGATGCGAGTAAGGATTAACTCATTCTTGTCGTTGGTCACAACTGTGAAACCACTCTTTTTAGGCACACATTGAACGGGGCTCACCCAATCACTGTCGAAAATAGGGTATATAATGTCTGCATCTAGCCACTTGATAATTTCCTTCTTTACTACTTCTTTCATCTTTCATTGAGTCTTTGTTGCTACTCAATTGATTGCTTCTTTTCATCTTCTATCCTAATCTTGTGCATGCAATAAGAGGGACTAATGCCTCTGATATCTGTGATGCTCCAGGCTATGGCTCTTTTGTGTTCTTTCAGAATCGCGATGAGCTTATCTTCTTGCATTGTGTCGAGGGATGCGTTGACAATAACAGGTAGTGTCTCATTGTCACCAAGAAAAACATACTTTAAATGTGTTGGAAATTGCAACGTCATTTGTTCCCTTCATATTCTATAATATTGGCCAATGAGGATACCTGCTTTGACAAAGCAGAAATAGCATCTAACAAGAACTCCAGGGTTAGTTTTTACCTGTGCAGAACGAGAAATAGGATATTAAAAATCGTTCTGAGTAATCCTATCTAGAATTCTTACAGCTTCATTATATGTACAATCTAACAAGGGAACATTAGCTGATACATCGACAAGGTTTCTTGTTTGAGCATTCAAACCATTGTAAAATATTTCAATCTGGGTCTCCTGCTGAATTCCACACATTGGGCAGCGTCAAAGCAATGTTTTATAATGCTCCCAAGTTGTATGTAAATGCTCATCATCCAACTAATGATATGCAATAATGTCATTTCGCAACCTTGCGTTCATTGTTGGCGGATTGAAACGCAAAATGAACTGCGTTGCTAACGCATTCCAAGATGTAATTGATCTTGTCGAAAATCCCAAGAACCATGTTCTTGCTTTACCCAGCAACGAATAAGGAAATAATTAAATTTTTAAGGCATCATCAAGGACACCATGTTGATTGAAGGATACATAAATAAGCAAAAATGATTTCAAATGTTCTGAGTCTTCATATGGAAAACTGGAATATTGCCCATTCGAGTTGAGCATCTGAAACATCATCGGTTTTAATTCAAAATTACTAGCTTGAGTAGCCGGTCTTACAACCCCTGGTTGTAAATCATCGAGTATAGGCTCAACTAAATCTCTTATTGTTCTGTTTTGCACTTGTTCTTCTTATGGACGTGGTGGTGGTATATCTTTAACAATTTGTGGAAGCATTGGAGGAATTCCATCTTGTGGTAGCAAAGATGGCAAATTCTTGTTGTGGTTGTTACCAGCCCTTTTCCGTTGTTTTTTCCTTCTCCTCCTAAGTGTCCTCTCAAGCTCCGGATCAAAGCTTACAATGTCCTTAGGATTTCTCCTTGTGGACATACAACAATTAACAATTTGAAAAAGAAAACAATTAGAGAAATAACAGATTAGTAAAGATTAAAAGTTAAGTAAGTAGCATTAATTGCAATTACAAAAGTAAACATCAAACAAATGCCATTCCCCGACAATAATGCCAAAACTTGATCGATGTTTTTACGTCACAGCAATGTGCAAGCAGACACACGTCGTTGCAAGTATAGTTGATAGACAATTATATCAAATATCAATCCCATGAGGAATGGGTTCTTGATGTTTAAATGTCGAAGCAATTAATACTGTAATCAGGTAAGATGTGAGTAAGGATGTTAGTGCAATTATGTCAGATCTGCACACTAAAATAATCAGGAATGTCAACGCAATGAGAGTAAAACTTCAGAGGTTAAATGTCAATGTACTGAAAATAAATACAATTGTGTTGAGTGTTGAGTGTTGAATATTTAAATGCATAAAATGTAAATATGATCAAGTGTAGAAGGGTAGAGATGGTTCACTGATTCTGCTAAATCACAACGCTGAATGCATCGATAAGGTAAGATATAGATGGAATGTCACTGCAATGAAGTCCCTTTGAGTTCTTGCCAACAACAACTATCTACTTAATCTCGACTTGAATATCCACCATCACTCCACCTCTCGGTGTGAGCAACAATGTGTATTCAAGAACAAGTAACTAGAGCTTGTCCCAGTCCTAAGTAGCTCTTGCCTAACTTACTTGTTAACCCAACCTGTCACCGCATCTCTCAATGTCAGAGCACTGCAGTTTCACTCTCGTGCTTAAAGCAATTAGATCCTAGAATAAACAGATAAGCAGTGTAAAATAAGAATCAAAATGATTTAACATTAAAAGACACTCTCGTATTCATTTAATATCATCAAAATCCATCATCATTTAAGAAGAATTAATGAGTACAACGAAGCTTACTATCTCTAGACTACTAGGCCTACTCCCTAATTATTCCTCTTGCTTTGCATTAAGCACCTCTCGTTAGAAGTGGTTGCTGACTTGCTTCATCAGCTCCTCGATTTCCAGCTCAAATCACTAATTCACATAGAATTTAAGGAAATAAATCCCTTCGTTCTTGATGACTTCTTCATCTTTTGTTTGTTTATTTATAACCTCCAAAATGTTACAGGTTTCAGCCTTCATTTTTAGATCCAGATCTAGATCTTGCATCTATCAAAATTAGTTAGATTACAGCTGTGCACTTACGCAGTTCTAGAATGTTCTTCAGAGATCTGCAGATTGTCGCTGTATCGTTGGGCATATTCTGAAATCATAATTGCAGCGACATCTATGAAATTCCTATGTTGGTACTTCCAGCTGTGAATTCAGCTTGATTCTACTCATTCGAGGTTCAGTTTCAATGCGACGACATTTCTTGGTCACAATTTCCAGCTGATCTTGTGGCTACATTCGTCCAGCATTAAGCTTTTAGGCTAAGTTCCTGCGCTAACAATATTAAGACGCAATATATCAACTGCTTGCGTCGACATTAGTACAAAAATAGATAAAAAAAATAACAAGAATTTAAACTAACTAACAATTAGTTGAAAAATATGGAAATTAAGTATAAAATGCTAATATGCATGCTAAATGAAATACAAAAGAGACAATTAAAATATTAAATTGGGGAGAAAATCTATGTCATTTGAAATACCATCAAACCCATTCAGAGGTTGTTTTCCTTTCTTGAAGTCCTTTTTGACTTCTATCATGTTTGCCTTAGCACCATAGACATTTGCTGCTTTGGTGAGCCTTTGTTCAGCACCTTTATTGTCTTCTTCAATTTGAAGTCTGACAATCAGGTCTTCCACTGTCATTTACTTTCTTTTGTGCTTTAGGTAGTTCTTTAAGTCATTCCAAGAATGGGGTAACTTTTCAATAATGGCTGCACTTGGAAGGACTCACTTATAACCATCCCTTCAATAAGAATTATGTGAATGATCAGTTGAAGTTCATGCACTTGATTCACAGCTAGTTTTGAATCAACCATTACAAAATTCATGAATTTGGCAACTAAAAATTTTTTAGCTCCAACATCTTCGGATTTTTATTTATGGTCCAATGCCATCCACAATTCATTAGTCATCTTCTTGACACTATATACTTCATGCAATGCATTTGACAATTCATTTAGGATATAATTTCGACATAAGAAATATGAGTACTCCCAAGCTTCAATAGTAGTGAAGGCGATAATAGCATCTACCTTACCCCCTTTAACAGTAGAAGGTTTATTAATCGCCCTCGAACGAACCCCCGTTTAGTGTAGTTTCTAGGCTTTTCGTAAGTATATAGGTCAAGTTGTAAATATAGTGCATACAATGAAACACTTGATAGTATTTCGAGGATCGTACCCAAAGGAGGCGTAAAGCGATAGTAAATTAGATCCATGAAAAGAATAAAATTAATTACTACTTACTTTAGGGTTTATAGTACGAATAACAGTAAAAGAGTTGATTTTGCAAAGCATAAAATAAAATAGAAAATAAAATAAAAGAGTTGGGATGTAGAAATTCTTATAAGCTGCTTTGGGGATATTAGGTCGTTTCCATATGAGTTCTTCAATCATTGGGTTCTGGGGATTTCCTCCAATCAACTAGTCACTACCCCAGCTGGATCTCTTGATCTTCCGTCAGCATAACAAGTCGATAGAGACTACTTATCGCTAGATGTCACAATCTAAACCGGTTTGGCAAAAAGGTGTTCACGGATAGCCAATACCAATTTTGGGTTCATTCCCACCTTGATGACGTTCTAGGGTTGTCAGGCCTGGTGTTTGTTTGATGTTCTGCCTTTCCCAAACTGCTAATTTAAAAGGTAAAATCCTAGTTAAACAACAATCGAATATTCATACTTCCACTCCCTAATTCCCCAAAATAGAAATAGCTCCTCATGGGTTTCTTGATCATCATAAACACAATAATATATAAGAACATATAATTGAATAAAGAGAATGAAAAAGAAACTCAAATCCTATTGGCAATCTATCGGTAAAACTCCTCGAACGTTTGTGCCAATTTTCTACAATCTCGTTTCAAATGAAAATACAAAATAAAATTAAAAACTAAAGATAATAAAATGGGTGTGTTAAACCTAATGCCAAATGCCTTATTTATAGCGTTTGTCGACCGTTTTCATCAAACCTAGATCTGTTGTCGTCCTTCATGTTTAAGTGGCATTGTAAAGACTGAAACTCCCTTCACTCGATGCGGAATCTGTGTCCAGAGGTCGATGTCACGACACACCAGGACTTGTGTCACGACAAAGACATCAATCTTCGTGTGAAGTGTTATCCTATAGGCGTTGTCGCGAAATAGCCCATGTATGTCATGAAAAAGAAGTCAGTCTTTGAAACCTTCAAATTTGGTCCCCTGGTTGCGACATAGCTCAGCCTTTGTCGTGTCGAAGTGATCAGTTTCCTATTGTTACAATTTCTTATGGTCTCTTACACACTCACCAAGTTCATTAGATAACCTTTAAGCCTCAATTGGCCTTAAAGACAAATAAAACATTATTTTAGCACTTAGGTTACACAATTTATTTAAACGAAAAATCTAAGTTAAATCCTATGAAAACATAAAGAAAACACTTGGTTTCAAGCTCTTCAAGTGTGAAAACTAGTTCAATCTGCTAGGTATAAAATCGACATATCAAACTCCCCCTCACTTAAGTCTCTGGTTGTCCTCAAGCAAACAAAACAAGAAAAATAAGAAAAGCGAAGAGCTTGAGTTCATAGTTATACAAAGAGTAGGCTCGTAGTATGTAGTGTAGGCATCATATATACCTTAAAAACTTTGACATGATAATTAAGCAATTTTACCGTTTTTTATTAGAAATAATATAATTTCAGTAAGTTATAGGAAGTACAAATATTAAGGTTTTATTAATATGCATTCAATACCTAATATAAGTACTTTAATTATCCAAGTATAATACAAATAACTATAATGGGATCATACAATTTCTATATATATTCATGCATAGAGTAGTTTCAGTCACAAAGGGCTTTTCGGCTTGTAAAGTGTTGAGGCTTAGGATAGGTATGAATTTCAAGGAATAGTTAAGTACAAAAGGATACAAACACGGAAATAGTTTGGCACATTGTATTGTTCCCTATTTTTCCCTTTATATCTCACTCCATCTCACCCCATCTCACCCCCTTATCTCTCCTTCTCTCACCATCTTTTTTTCTCAATTTTAGGAACTCTCAATATAAAGCAATCCCTTTAGCTAGCCTATGAGTATTCTTTTTCATTTTGTTTCTTGAGTAAGATTCTGTTTTTCTTCTTTTTGGTGACTTTATAATTTTGTCACTATTCACATGTTTTCTTACTCATGATTCTTTTTGTTTCTTACTCATTTTTTTCTCTTTTTGATTTTTCTCTATTTCTCTCTTTTTTTCCTAAACTAAAGTTCATACATTATATTAATTTTCCTATTTTTATTTTGTAATCTCCACCTTAATGTGTCTACTTACCCTCAATACCAATAGGCATACGTCTATTTTGTAATCTTTCATTTAAGGCTAAAGAGGCTTGTAATGTGGTTCATCAAAAAGGGTCATACGGCTCAAAGATGGGTACTAATTGAAATTCAGAAATAAGGATTAGTTTTTTAGCTCTAGATGTGTCCAAAAAATGCCTTAGGCCTTCCCTAAATACCTTAATATGAACAAATATCAATTTAATCACATAATCTCAAAATTATCATCTATTATATATACTAACATGCTCGTTTCCTTATATTTCACACATCATTTGGTATCAATAATACCTTTCTATCTATACTTAATATAACCTATAAAAATCAAAATTTCATGCTAAAAAAAATTCCTCATCATGATGCCAATTTTATTAATAAACCCAATCAACCTATTATACATGCTCCTAATCAATCATTTGTATTCCTACAAGCTCAAGCACACATTAAAAGGCAAATAAAAATAAAAAAAATAAAAACTATAAAAACTATATGCCAAAAATTCCTATGTTACCCCCCTCTCCACACTTTAGAAAACACATTGTCCTCAATGTGTAGTCCCTTCAAATAATTAAGGAAAGAAGTTACCCGATTTATCGTGAAGGTCCTCTTCTTCTTATGGTGGTTGTCCTTCTCCTTTTGGAGTTAATGCTCGAAATTGTTGTTCCATAATGTGGGGTTCATACAAATAGAATTAAAGCATATATACAAAAATAAATTCTAATCCTACTCCTACAAATTATATAAGTCCAGAATAAAAACCAAAAATTATCCAAAATTTACAAAATTAAATTGTCTCAAACAACTATTCATTCTTTCAATTTCTTCTTCCTCATCATCACTATCATTCCCTACTTCTGGTTCTTCATCACCATGCTCTTCATCCACCACCCCAAACATGTCCATAGTGTAATTAGGGACCCCAATGTTATGTTGTTGAGTAACCACTTGGAATACCAATCTCGACTCTTGCATCCATTAGATCATCCAATCCAGCTTTGCATGACTCCTTTCACCAACTTCTTGTTGGGTTGGTGCCAACCTTTGTGTGGACGTTAGTGTAGCCATCGAATCTCGTGATTTTCTCTTCCCCTCTTTTATTTGTTTAGCATGAATCTCCTCATATTGCTAGAAAAAGGTGTCACTAATGATTCTTTTTTATGGCTTCAAGGTTTGTTCAGTGGATGTCATGGGCACTCCTGCCCTCCTACACAAATCTTAAGTAAGGAAAGAAAATCTCCACCTTTTGACTTCCCACACAATGACTCATGTCTTAGTGGATCCATTTTCCTATGCAAACCTGCTTTTTGTACAAAATTGCAAATAATAATACCGCTCGAAAAGCGTTAACATTAGAAACATTTAAAACAGGTATTATGCGTGTGAAAATAAATTGGATCCACATCTTGGCTTTAAGAAACATGATTGCTTGATTAAATGATGTAGGAATACTAGTGTCGGGCCTAAATTTCCATTCCCCTTCCTTAATTCAAGTAAGTAATTACCTCATGCATGTCTATATCACTAAAGGATTCTAAGTCAGTTTAATCTGAGAAATCTTGTTCATAATAAGGAGCATTAAAGAAATTACAAATTATTTTGGGGTTACCTTAACACTAATCCCTCTGTACTAAGGTTTCCCAATTAACTTCATCATTAGTCCTAGAGATATAATCTTTTAGGGCAACATAAAATTCCTGGACTACAAGGATAACAGTAGGTTTTGTGGGGATTATCAAAAAATGTTCCCATCTATGATACCTGACTAAAGGCCAGATTTCATTGCGCAAAACCATCAATGGGTCAAAACCCCTCTCTTGAATGAAAGTTTTTCCTTGAAGTTCATTAAAATATTTTTCTATATTCGAATTCAAAAAGTTTGAAGGATTTGTACCCAATGATGGTTATGATTCTACCATACGTTTAACCTTTCTAGAAGGCATTGTAAATAATAGAATGATAGTAGGAACTTTAAACCTGGATTGGTGTGTTTCTCCCCTTGCTTGGAAACCTGAGAAGTCAAAAGAGAAAATAGGAAAAGAGAGAATTTTTAGGTTTTTAAAAGATATTTGTGAGTTAAAATAAAATGGAGTTAGTTAGAATAATGTTTTAGTATTTATAGGGGTTAGCATTTAGGGTTTTAAGGTGTAAAAACTCAAAAAAATAAGCACTTAGCCGCTGGGTTACGCAGTTGGGCCGGGTCGATCCTGTAAAAATTACAGTCGATGTCTCAACACAGGGAGTCTTCATCGTGATAAGCACTTCAGTTTCTTTTGGTCGCGACACTCTTAGGGCCTTGTCGCGACATCCTTCTTAGCCGTGATATTGTTGAATCTGTACACTTTGTCGCGACAAGAGGATAGCTACGTCGCGAAGTCGGCATCAGTATTGATTTTTTTGGGTTCTATCACCTTTATTACGACACAGCTGATGGTGTGTCGTAACATACTCCTGTTTTCTGTTAAATACTCAAATAAAAACATGTTAAAAAGATATACAATAATATACATAAGTTAGTACCACCGTTTACCTTTAAGTCTTACTACCGGACTCATCCGGTATGCTTACCTTTACCGAGCGGATCCAACTTTGTTCCCTTTTGTCCACTTCTCATTAAATCTTTCTACCTCCTTCAATCGTTCCCTTTCTTTCAATCGATTAATTCTTTCTTTGTTCATAAAAGGAATCTGATTGTGCCCTTCTCCCTTATTCAATTCAAGCAAATGATAGTGCTCATTGTGCTCCTTAGTTTCATCACTTTTATCCCCACACTTGAAGGTTTCAACCTCACCATTGATTCGCATAGTGAGTTCATTATTGTTCAAATCAATGGGGGACAGAGATGTGGCTAATTATGGTCTTCTTAGCAATCCTCAAAATCTAGGCATAATGACAAAATTAGCCCCTAACGTTTGGGTGTTTGGTTACTTTGGCCTTTAAGGTTTTTTTTGGCTCACTTTCATTCATAATCTTTGTTTTTTTTGTTATATTGGTCATTTTTTTAACGGTCTTGCTGACGTGGTCGTTAGTTGATTAACGGCGCTGACGTGATAATTTTTTCCACTTAGGCAAGTCCACGTATGCAGCTACTGACGTGGCACTATTTTGTCTTATATGTCATGTCAACAAATGATTTTAAAATTATAATAATTATTTTTTAAAAATATAAAATTATTTTAAAATTATTTTTTAAAATATAAAATTATTAAAATCATCATCATCTTAAGTTTTTCTGGGTTTTTTTCTATTCCCCTTCTCCTTCTTATTTTCATTCTTTGGTGGAATAAAAGGGCAAAGTGGATGCAACACTATAACTGTTGGTAGTCATTGCCTTTATTTCTGGTGGTTTAGGGTTTCTCGACAAACAAATGGAAAACTTCACAAATTCAAGAAGTGTTATTTTTGGTGTTGATTTGAAGGGAAAGGAAAAATACCCAGATGTTGAAATCGTTAGTTGTTCAAGTAAAAAGAGGAAATTTTCCGTTCAAGAAAAAGGTAAAGCAAAATTAGATGGGTTTAGTATTTTCCTGAGAAACAAACAGAAAACTTCACAAACTTAGATTCTTCATGTTTGGTTTGTGGTATTTGTAATATGGGGAAGAAACAAAGTTGAAGGAACAATAATTTTATTGTATGAAAATATCATGTGAATGCTTGTATCACAAAACCTCAAATTGGCTTGCTTTGCTGCTTGTATCAAAATATCATGTGATCGCTTTGCTGCCTTTCATTTTTCTAAAAAACCTTAAAATAGTGTTGAGATTGAAAGAGGGCCAAGGGTCGTGGTTGAAGTTGATGCTTAGGCCTTGACTCGTTTGATTCTTGCACCAAGTGACAAGGCTTGGAGTGATACAAGCATTGGTTGAATAGGAACATGAAGGATGAACAATAATTAGATGGAAGATGATAAAGGAAGGATATGGGGAAGAAGATTTAGAAATTAGAAATTAAAATTATTTAATTATTTAAAAAAATAATTTTAAATTAATTTTATATTTTAAAAAATAATTTTTATAATTTTAAAATCATTTGCTGACGTGGCATGTAAGACAAAATAGTACCACGTCAACAGCTGCATAAGTGGACTTGCCTAGGTGGAAAAAAAATTTCACGTCAGCATCATTAGTCAACTAACGGCCACATCAGCAAGACCGTTAAAAAATGACCAATTTGACCAAAAAAACAAAGATTATGTATGAAAGTGAGCCAATAAAACCATAAGGGCCAAAGTGACCAAACACCCAAACGTTAGGGGCAAATTTTGTCATTATGCCCAAAATCTAACACAACAAAGTCCACAGGGATTATGAAACTCCATACTTAGACTAAGACGTCCTCTAGAATTCTCCTTGGTCATACAGATACCGATCAGCCAGTTGTAGAGTAACTTGGGTATTCTTAAGATCTCCACTCTCAAGTTTCTTGAATACTGGTAAAGGTATTAGATTTATACTTGCACCGGGAACACACAGAGTCTTGTTGAACAGAAGATTCCCAATTTTAATTAGAATGGAGAAACTATCGGTATCCTTCAATTTTTGAGGAATCGCCTTGGAGATAATAGCACTGCAGGATGCGTTTACCTCCACTTGCTCGCCTACCTTGATTTTTCGATGCCTTATCATGATCTCTTTTAAGAATTTGGCGTACTTGGGTACCTTCTTTATCAACTCAATCAAAGGTAGGTTAATATTTAAGGATTTGAAAATGTTTGGAAAATTTAAAAAATCGTCTTTGTCCTATCACTTCTTTTCTTCAAACCTTTTCGGGAAGGGAATTGAGGCACTCTTTTCTTCCTTAGGCATATCTTCCTTTGTTTCTAATACCTCTTTTGCTGGAACCTCTTTGGGTTTTATGACTTCAGTGTCATTGTCTGAAAGGATGTTTATGATTTCATGGGATTTTTTAGGCTCTTCCCCCTCATTAGGTCATTTTAGGCTACTCAGTATTTTGCCCGATCATAACTCGATCACTTTGACCTGTTCTTTACCTTCTCTTTGGGGATTATTCTCGATGTTCCTAGGGATCCCTGAACAAATTTTCCTTGAAAGATCGCCTACTATACTCGTTAATTGGTCCATTCGTTCCTCTAGCCTTGCTGTAGTTTTGGCAGTATTAGTGCAATCAGACTGCACTTGTTTCACATCCGCCCTCATAGAGTGCATTTCCCCTTTGATTCGATCTAGCCTTTGACCATATGCAGTATGGTCACCTTGACTTGCTTTTTTCGACTGTCTCTGTAAAAATGGGTTGGTAACTACGGTTTCTTGCTTGTGTGTTACTGTTACCACTTCCCCCATGGCTTCCTCCCCATCTAAAGTTGGGGTGATCTTTCTATCCAGGATTATAAGTATTTGAATAGGGATTTTGACTACTTACATAATTGGCCTCTTACGAATTGGCGAGATAATGAAAGAGAGGCTTGTCTTCTAATGGGATTGTGGTGCCCTTGTAGCAGACTCGATTCGGTTTAGTCTCTCCAACAATTATTGGTATTTGTCATCTTCTTGGATCATTTTTATCGAAGTGGATTTCTGCCCATAAGTGAACCTTTTAGTAGGCCACTAGCAAGAGTTCGTCGCCATATTCTCTATTAGCCCATAGGCGTCATTATAAGTCTGGTTCATTAGGGCTCCTCATGCCACACCATTTAGAGTAGATCTGGTGGATGCATCCAACCCGTTATAAAAAGTTTGTAGTTCCATCCATCTCAGCATACCATTTTAGGGAATTTCGTACTAATGTCTTAAATCGTTCCCATGTTTCGTGGAACCCTTCGCCCATGAATTGTCGGAAGGTTGACAATTCTCTCCTCAGTTGGATTTCTTTCCCGATAGGAAAAAACTTTTACAAAAATTTTCCCGCTAGTTCATCCCATGTTGTGATAGATCCAGGTGCTTACGCATCTAGCCATAAAAAAACACTGTCAGTTAATGAAAAGGGAAATAATCTCAGACGAACGACATCATCAGTAATACCATTAAACCTAAAGGTATCGCATAATTGTAAAAACCGTTTCAAATGCAAAGTGGGATCTTCAACCATTGTCCCTCTAAATTGTAAATTATTTTGAATCATTGCCCATTTTATTTCAAAGTTATTAACGGCGATCATAGGTCTAACAATACTGCCTTGAGTTAAATCTAAAGTAGGTAAAGAGTACTCCCTCAAATTTTTTTGTGCTTCCACTATTGGTTCGTTTGCAGGGAGTTATAGAGGTATACGAGCGTTTACTATATTGAGTTTACTATATTGATAGTGGGATCTTCTATTAGATCGACTCTTTCTTCTCTCTCATCCTGTGCTGGGTTTTGTATTGACTGCTAATCGCGCTATGAACGTCACAGTAAATATGTGCAAGCGTACACTGTCGATGCAAGTATAGTAGACAGATGTGAATCTGTCGGATATCGATCCCACGAGGATGGATGTTTGTTGTCTATAATTGTCAGTGCAATGAATAAGTAAATGCAATAAAATTGTGAGATTGATTGTCGAAGCAATAATGTAAAATTAAAGATGAAATGCAATAATAATGAAACGGGGTCTCTGACGTAAATAGTCGGCAGAATACTAAGTGTGGCTCACAAGGTTTAAAATATAAGATGGTTGTCGCTGCATTAATGCACAATGAATGTCTTACAAAACTTGGCTTCTCTATTAGATCTAAGACTTAAACATGCACACTAACCACACCTTTTAGTGTTGGCAATGCAACATATTCAAGAACAAGTGGATTAAATTCCTTCAATCCCCAAGCAACTTCCGTTATCTTTCTTGTTAGCTTAAATTGTCGCTGCACCTTTCAGTGACATCAGTATTAAAAATATTATAAATTCAAAGGCAATTAGGCTGAGTTCCATTAAGTTAGAAATTCAATAACTAAATAAAAAAATGCTAAAATTGTATGCTAAGGATGACCAAATGGGAACAACTTAAACAATAAGGATAAATCCATGGTTCTTTCTAGTACTATCAACTGCTAGTTTCTACGATTACATCTAATTAATGATTTGGGGTTAGAAATAGGATTAACCAAGTTTTCTTGTCTTCGACTCATAAACCATTAAATAAAGAGTAAAGAAAACGAAATACGAACAATAAATAAAATAAAATCGTATTTATAACCTAAAATTTTTCTAATTATTTTATTAGCAAATAAGAAATAAATTTTACTAAGGCGTTGCCTCCCCGGCAACGGTGCCAACAACTTGATCGCCCCCGAACGCACTCTCGTTTGGCGTAAGTTTTAGGCTTTCCGCAAGTATACGGGTCAAGTTGTAAATATAGTGTGTACAATAAAACACTTAATACTATTCGGAGGATCGTACCCAGAGGAGGCGTAAAGCAATAGTAAATTAGATCCCTTCAAAGAATAAAATTAATTAGTACTTGCTTTAGGGTTTATAGTATAAGAATAGTAAAGGAATTGATTTTGCAAAGTATAAAATAAAAGCGTTGAGATGTAAAAATTCTTATAAGCGACTTTGAGGATATTAGGTCGTTTCCGTATGAGTTCTTCAATCATTGGGTTTTGAGGATTTTCCTCTAATCAACTAGTCACTACCCAAGTTGGATCTCTCGATCTACCGTCGGCATAGCAAGTCGATAGAGACTAATTATCGCTAGATGTCACAGTCTAATCCAGTTTGGGGAAAAGGTGTTCATGGACGGGCAATACCAATTTTGGATTCATTCCCACCTAGATGATGTTCTAGGATTGTCAGGCCTAGTGTTTGTTTAACGTTCTGCCTTTCCCAAACAGTTGATCCGAAAGGTAAAATCCCTATTAAACAACAATTGAATATTCATACTTTCACTCCCTAATTCCCCAAAGTGGAATTAGTTCCTCATGGGTTTCTTGATCATCATAAACACAATAATATATAAGAACATATAATTGAATAAAAAGAATGAAAAAGAAACTCGAATTGTATTGGCAATCTGTGGGGAAAAATTCCTCGAACATTTATGCGAGTTCTACAATCTCGTTTCAAACGAAAATACAAAATAATCTAAAAACTAAAGCTAGTAAAATGACTGTGTTTAAACCTAATGCCAAAAGCCTATTTATAGCCTTAGTTGGTCGTTTTCATCAACCCTAGGTCTACTGTTGTCCTTCATGTTTAAGCGGCATTATAAATATCGAAATGCCCTTCACTCGATGCAGAATCCGCATCCAGGGGTCGATGTCGCGACACACCAGGACCTGTGTCTCAACAAAGACATCAGTCTTTGTGTGAAGTGTTATCCTACAAGCGTTGTCGCGACATAGCCCATGTTTCTCGCGACAAAGAAGTCAGTCTTCGAAATCTTTGAATCCGGTCCCCTGGTTGCGACATAGCTCAGCCTTTGTCGTGAATAAGTGATCAGTCTCCTATTGTTATAACTTCTTATGGTCTCCTGCACACTCATCAAGTTCATTAGCTAACCTTTAGGCCTCAATTGGCTTTAAAGACAATAAAATGATATTTTAGCACTTAGGTTACACAATTTATTTAAACGAAAAATCTAAGTTAAATCCTAGAAAACATAAGGAAAACACTTGGTTTCAAGCTCTTCAAGTGTGAAAACTAGTTCAATATGCTAGGTATAAAACCGATAGATTAGTCATCCTTCAAAAATTTTGTCAAATTCAACATGGTCAAATAGAACAGTATCTTCTATTGCCATGTTTTGAAATTCTTCCCACAAAACTTCGTAGGCTTCTCATTATGGCTTACAGCCGCCAACGTTGTTGGGTTTGGATTCGAAGCCTGAGTTGGAACCAACTCAGTAAATCTTGAATTGGATGAATTGGTGGTAGTTTCCATTTTCTGTTAATATTCCAAAAACATAACCAAAGTTAAAAAATTATCAAATTTTGTTAAATGGCATGAATTTAATAAATTAAAACCTGAAATAAAAGTTTCCATGGTTTAATCAAAAAACACAATAATAACAGTGCACCAGGTAGGTAACCTTAAAAGAGAAGTGGTGCACTTGGCACGCTTAAATACCAAGTATTTCAAAGAATCAATCCTTGACATGCACTATCTTATTATATTCTTTAATCAACCGTTGATAACTTTCTTTTTCTTTGATTTCACAATTTGAAGCTACAATTTTAGCTTTCAATAAGCCACAACTAATGCTACAATTAACAGAAAATTTTAATTTCCAGTTTATACAATTTTTTTTTATTTTCTTAAACGGCAGAATTAAAATTCTGAAACAAAATCAAAATTAATTCTATATAACGACAGGATTAAATCTTGAAATAGAATTTAATTAATTCTTTTTTTGGAAATTAAATCAAAATTAAATCAAATTTGTTGAACGGCAGAAATAAATCCCGAAACAAAATTATTTAATTTTTAATTATTATTTGGAAACAAAATCCAAAACAATTCTATTGAAATGGTAGGAATAAATCCCGAAACAGAATTTCCAATTAATTATTATAAAATCTAAATATAGAATATAATATGTTAATTGGCGGGAATAAATCTAGAAACAGATTTAATTAACTTATTTTATACGATAACAATCAAACTAGAATAAAATTTGTTAAACGATGGGGATAAATCCCAAAACAGATTTATTTACTTAATTATTATTTGGAACCAAAATCCAAATATAGAATTAAATCTGTTCAACGGCAGGAATAAATCACGAAACAAATTTATTCAATTTATTCTCATTTTTTAAATAAAATTAAAATAGAATAAAATCTGTTAAACGGTGAGAAATAAATCTTGAAACAGATTTATTTTCCAATTTTAATTTTATTCCTACATAGAATTTTTTTTCTTTTTCATGTTGGTGTTTCGTTTGTCTCGGATTAGAGAATTGAAAATTAATTCTGCCTTAAGATTTTTGGACAAAACACGTTAGCGAACATAAATAAATATAAATATTTATATTAAAACAATATCTCAATCAACTTAATATAACTAAATATTTATATTTATATAAAACCATTAGATTTTAAAAAATCAATTAAATAAATATTCATATTTATTTAAAATATCAGATCTGAAAAAAAATATAATTAAACAAGATCTCAAAATACTAGAAGTCAATTTAGAAATTGAATTTTACGAGATGTTGAGGTCTGTTTCCACAGTTTCCTTAAGACAGATTTTGCGCTCCCACAGAACTTGAAGAAACGTTGGTCGTCTATCTCCTAGGATACAACAACAAGATGATCTCGGTAATAGCATCAATTTCTCATTCATCACTCATCCATTTTGAACATATGATATATCGTTGTAAAGGTATCATAGAGTAGAATATAAAACCATAATTTTATGATTCAAACTGCACCTTTACTGTTAAGTATGACTCATATTTTAAGTCAAATTTGAAAAATAATCTTTCAATTAAACTCTTTTTATTTGTTTCAATTAAACTTTATTTATTTGTTTCAATCAAACTCTTATTAGTTTAGATTATTTTATTATTATTTGACCTAGAAATTTAGCCTATAAATAGGCTCTTTTGCAACCTTAAAAGATACACCCATTAAAGACTAAAACTCCTAACACTTTTGGAGAATTTTGAGGGTTCTTTGTTTTCGAGTTTTTATCTTCATCTTTTGTACTCTTCATTCTTTTGTCATTATAGTAAAATTATCTTCGTCCGTGGTTTTTTATCCTCTTCGGAGGGATTTTTTCACGTTAAATTTGTGTGTTCCAATTCTAAATTTCTTCTGCTATTTTTACTTGTTCGTTGGTTAATCGGGTCAATCCCTAAAAAGTGTTATCAGAGCTATTTTGGTTTTCGTAGATCAACCAATTTAGAGATGGCAACAACGAGGTTCGACATTGAAAAGTTCGATAGTTTCACATATTTCAATCTATGACAAGTTCGTATGATGGTAATTCTAGTTCAGACCGGCTTAAAAAGTGTCGTTATTAGGAAAAAACTCGAGAATCTAGATCAGTCAAAATGGAAAGAGCTTAATAAAAAGACCTTGTCTACAATCCAATTGTGCCTCGCGAATAGGATATTGCAAAAGGTATTGATGGAGAAGACCTCATCCACCTTGTGGAAAATGCTAGAAACTCTTTATGCGACTAAGTCTCTAGCTAACCGTTTAGTGCTGAAACAACATCTATTTACGTTTCGCATGAGCGAAGGTAAGCTTCTTAGAGATCAAATCAGTAAATTCATTATTCTTTTAAATGATTTAAATAAGGTTTAGATTGACGATGAGGATCAGGCTATGCTATTGTTGTGCTCTTTACCCCTTCATACATGTCTTTTAGGGAGACATTGATTTATAGTAAAGACAAACTCTCGTTCGAGGATGTGAAGGGGCATTTGTTGAGTAAAGACAAACTCGACAACGAATTTGGTTCAGATAGCAAGGCAGATAAGCAAGCTTCCATTTTGGTAGCATCAAAGAAACGAGATAAAAGGTGTCGCTATTGTAAGAAGTTAGGTCACGTCAAAGCAGATTGTTACAAACTGCGAAATAAAAGGGATGTTGAGATTAAAGAGGAATATGTAGTGGTGCTAATTTGGTCGATGAAAGCGGTGATGATTTCTTGTTAGTGTCAATGAGCAATAACTCCGAGCTTACGTCCGAGTGGATCCTAGATTCGAGATGTTCTTTTCACATGTGTCCCAACAGAGAATGGTTCTCCACATACAATTCTGGTGAAGGTGGAGTTGTGTGCATGGGTAACGATTCATCTAGTAAGGTAATCAGTATTGGTACTGTTAAAGTTAGGATGCACGATGGGACGATTAGGACACTCTCAAATGTCAAGTATGTACCTGATTTACAAAAGAATCTCATCTCCTTGAGTATTTTATACTCGAAAGGTTGCAAAATCAACATCGAGTCTAACGACATTAAGGTATCTCATGAGACTCTTGTTTTGTTAAAAAGTAAAAAGGACCGGCAGTCTTTATAGTTTGGAAGGTTCTACAGTGACCGGTGTAATCGAACGTCCCTCTTCCGTTATGGAGTTGAAGTCAACACATTTAGAGCGGAGGCAACTTGGTCATATGAGGGGAAAATGTGTGACCATTTCGTTGAAGAGAGATTCTCTTTTGGATGCAGGTTTTGAAAAGTTATGGCACTATGTTCGTGAAAAGTTAGTTCTGATTTGGTAGTGCACAAGTCGAAGGCTAGAAGTCTTCCAATTTCTAAGCAAAAATTCGACTCAGTTAATTTCCTGCATAGTTCAAGATAGGCCCGTGGCGAGTTTTGACAAAGATGGCATTGTGGAAATACGAGTCAATGTGAAGAGTTGTTAAGTATGACTCATATTTCAAGTCAAATTTGAGGAATAATATTCCAATTAAACTCTGTTTATTTGTTTCAATTAAACTTTGTTTATTTGTTTCAGTCAAACTCTTATTAGTCTAGATTATTTTATTATTATTTGACCTAGAAATTTAGTCTATAAATAGTTTTTTTTACAACCTTAGAAAATACATCCATTAGAGACTAAAACTCCTGACACTTTTGGAGAATTTTCTGTTTACGTTTTGAAGGTTTTTTATTTTCGGGTTTTTAAGGTTTAGTTTTTTATCTCCATCTTTTGTACTCTTCATTTTTTTGTCATTATAATAAAATTATCTTTACTCGTGATTTTTTATCCTCTTCGAAGGGATTTTTCTATGTTAAATTTGTGTGTTCAAATTTCTAATTTCTTCCGCTATTTTTACTTATTCATTATTTAATCGGATCGATACTCAACATTTACCTATTGAAAATATAACTCAAAATTTCTCAAAATTACCATTTTTCCAACAGCTACATACTAACACCACTCATATTTACAAGCTACCGTACACCTAATAGTTGTGTAGCAACCAGCTTTCAAAATAATAAAATATTATGGTCACACGACTTATTTCCAAATAGGAACCCAGTAGAGAGAAGAAAAAAGAAAGACTTTTTTAAAGTAATCACTAGAGTATTGTGTTTTGGTACCCATAATGGGCAAGCCCAATAGAACTACTAAAGGTAATTTTTTAATGCAACAACTGAAACCAACTTTTAGATGTACAAGGCCACTTTAGCATCTAAAGATTTTTTTTTTGTCTACTTTATTATTTGAATTATAATTTATTCATTTATCAAAAAATATTATCCAATAAAAATGTGCCATGTGTTGCATTTTTAGTTTTTTTGGAATTTTTTAAAGAATAAACTAGGGTAAAAATAAAAAAAATAAAAAATTTAATACCAAAACGATAAAAATAATTATAATTCCTAATCAAAAAAATATGAAATTGTAATTCCACGTCAACTTTATCCCTTTCAATTAAGAGAATGACAAATCAGATTATTCCTTCTTATTTTTAATATTTTTAGTTGAATTTGAATTTATTCAAGACTAAAAAACTGAAAATCAAGAGAAAAAAATCTAATATTATCAATTCGTTATTGAAAATGAATAAGAATAACATGAAATCATAATTTTATATAATTTTTTCTCATTCTTCTTTTCATTCGAGAATTAATAGGACAACAGTAATACAAATTGAAGATTTTTCAAGTCCATCTTTTTCTTAATCATTAATTCATACCGATAATCTTAATAAATCCAATAAATTAGCTGACTATACAATTCCACAAAATTTATATCAACCAAATATTTTAGGTGGTGAATCAAGGTTGATATCGAAAACAAAAATCCCGGGATTCTATACGGGTACGATGGTGTCGAGACAAATTGGCTCCAAGAAATTCGATAATGTTACGGGATTTTAGAACGAGGGATGAATTAATTCAGGTCCACAAAAGAAATTGACGGTCTGAATAGTTGAAGGGGTGATTTTATAAAATGGTAGTACACTCCTGTTGCAATCTGCAACTAAATGATAAATCACTATAGATCAAATTTCAGACTCAATGCGATAAGATATCATCTGACAAAAAAGGACCATATCTTTTACAAAAGAAAAAAAAAATCTATTGCTCAATGGAGAGACGACTGGAACATAGGTCCAGAAATATTTGAAAGAACTGACATATATAAGTGAATACAATAGGGTTTAAGTGTGCAAATAAATATTGTTGTGCAGGAGCTTGTCAATTTCTCTTCTTTTCACGGACAATCCCTTCATTACCTGCTAACATCAAGTACTTGTCTCTCCTAGTAAAGGTAGTACACTCAAATCCCAGTGCATCAGCCAGCTTTCTCTGAATATAATTTGCCACTTCAAAGCTAGATCTGCCCCCGGCACATGTAAAGTCTGGGGGCACCTTTCCAAGGATTTGAACATGGTAGCTAGGTCTAGGGTTCATCAGGAAGAAAATGGGATCCAACCATTTCAATCCACTTGCAGTTGTTCCATAAAACATACTTACATGAGCGTTCATGGCTACTGGAACTATCTCATCAGCTAGTTCAGCAAACAATGAGCTAAACCTTAACAAATAAGGCTCTCTGCATGTAGTTCCTTCAGGACACACCACTAAATCGCCTTCACTTAGCAACTTTTGCATGGTTTCTCCATCTTGCTTCCGGTCCCTGGTTAACCTAACTGTCTTGATGGGAGCTATTATTTCAGACATTTTGCTCAAACTGTACGTCACGGCTGTCAAAGGCTTGCACAATGCTGTGCTAAGGAAAACTGGGTCTAAAAGAGTCCGATGGGTACAGACATATAAAACACCTTTTTTCTGTTGTGAATTGGATGAAGGAAAGCAGCCTTGGAATGTTAGCTGTACTCCACTCAGAGAACCCAAGAAAATAGCTAACCTGTAAGGCAGGCAGATACCAACCAGAATCCTAAATATAGCGAGAACTATCCCAAATGGAAGCCACAAGAACATGCAAAGTGTTGCAAATGGTGTTGGCAAGAAAGCTAGTCTCCCATCATGAAATATAAGTGGCTTCGGGTACTTGTCCCTTGGCATCAAACAACTTTGATTGTTTCTACCATCTTCCTTGTGCACCACATAGGCTTCCTGCCCCATTCACAAAAATTGAATTAATGACCAAAAATTCCTCACTGAACAACTTTTTCTTCCAAAGGAATTAAGGTTAGTTAATTATGGCTCCTAACATCATCTTAAAAGTATTAATTGGTTTACGACATTAATAAACTCATTAGGAAAACTTTAAAAACAAGGGTTTTCAAGTGGGAAGTCTCCGTACAAGGTAGATCTAGTGTGCAATAACAGGTTACCCAAACTTGACTACGATTTATTTTTCTTTTTACACTAAAATAATAAGTAGAAGTAATAAGAATACCTTGCAAAGGGAGATAAAGTGATGGTCATGGAGGCTTGAACTTCCGAGGCCAACATCTGGCTTTTTATCACCAAAGTATGCCTTTAGAGCTTTGTGCTTTACGAGCAAACCGGAGGTGGATAACAAGCCTGTGAATAGGTTCCCAACAGTGTGCAATTCAGTGCCCAGAACATCATCGACGGCCATGTATTCTTTGAGAAATCCTTCCACCATGACTCTAGGTATACTTGTAAACACAACCCTTGAACTTGTTTTAGACCAAACTTCATAAGCTTGGAGATTCAGGTTCTCAAGATAAAACTTTGGCAAAACAGCCCTGCCAACGCTCTCAATGTCCTTCTTCCTAAGTCCACAGAAGGATATAAAAATCATTACCCTGAACTTGAGCTCATAGTCCAAAACCCACAAAAAGGAGCACGATATAAGCAACAGAAAGGCTCTCAAAATGCTACCAGCTTCAAAAGCAACTAGCATGAAGTAAGGGAAAATGGTTTCTGCCCTTAATAAGACTCCATGAATATCACAAACCAGTGTTTGAGAGCTTCTAATATTGTTGCCTACATCACAGTGGGAAGCACTAGGGAACAAAGAAGCAGCTTGCTGCTGTGATGACGACCTAGGAGTTTGGTTCCTTAGAAAGAACCCATAGTTTCTCACCTTCCTGGCGGCTCTATAACATGAGTTAGCCAGCAGCTGGTACAAGACCCAGTCCGCTAGCTTCAGAAATACCACAGGAAAAACCATGGCTTTCCTGCTTCAGTAGCCAATGATATAAATAGTTGAGAGAATGAGATGGGTAAAGAAATAGCACAAGAAAACAAAGGTTTTGCCTAGAAGGGGAAGAAAATATAGGAAGGGTTTGTGTGCAGAAGTAAAAGAAAAACAGATAGTATTTATAGGAGAGAGAGGGATACAGTGTATGGGGGAGGTAAAGGTTGACCAAGGTGCATTTGGTTAGCCACACAGCTAGCATTGATTGCACAATCAATCTTCTCCTGCTATTTCTGCTTCCTTTTAGCCCTCTCAAAAAATTATAGATTGATTCCAGTGATCTTTTTATTAAGTTCCATGAACATGCTTCTAGTTCTGCATGACCGGCTGCATTATTTTAATTATTTGGCTAAATAGTTAGGTCAGATTCTTGGTGACCGCCTTTCTAATTAGTCTCCGGGGTTTTCCGTTTGAAATTTTATATTGGAAAGTGTGCATATAAGTCGAGCTTGCACATTGAAAACTGGACAACTTGAGTGGATTTCAATTTTTCAAAGCCACAGTCTCTCCTCCACATGAACCAATACCATGTTAGATGACCAGTATCATATCTGATCCATTGACTTTCTTCAAAACTATTTTCAAGATTGTTTAAAGTTCACACTTTTACTTTATTAAAAAAATAAATCCACTTTTCCTATTGACTTTCCTTTAATTGCTAACGTACTTTTCTTTGTATAATTCCGGGCAGTTGGATACATATTCGTAAAAAAGTTTTAAATCGATTAATTTAGAAATCGAAAAAAATATTGTATAAAATTATGATTTTGTTTTATTTTTATTTTTTAATAAAAAAATAAAAATTAAATTTTTCATGTCGAAAATCAAGAATAAAAATTTGATTTATCATTTTCTTATTAAAAAGAAATAGAAATAAAAATGATCATTGAATCATAGTCTATTCTCTTAAAATCGAGGGAAGCTAATTAAATTGGATAGTTGAATTGAATTTTTTATTTTTTATTTTTAATATTTTTTATTCAAACCAGTTAAATCAATCAGATCAACGAACTAATATCCTAATTGATTCGACCATCGATCAGTTTAAAAAATACTTGTATAATTCTCAGTTTTACTTTATTCAAATTGTGTCCACAAATGTAGACATTTAAAATTTAGTGGGGGAGAAATTCATTGTATAAAACTAAAAATAAATTTGATCTCTTTTTCTATATTTTTGTATGATTAATTTATAATCATCCAATGATTAAATTTATTAATATAATTTACTTATATTGAATGTAAATTTTGTTAATGAATCTAAAATCTTATATCTATTAATACTTATTAAAAGTTCGAAAAAAAATTTACATAAAAAAATAATTAAAAACTTTAAAATTATATTAAATTTGTCATACATAATTTTTATAAATAAAATATAAAATATCAGAATTAAATCATTAAAATATTAATTTAATTCTCATAATCCTTAACAAGTGATATAAGCAATATTTGAACAAGAAATTTATGACATTTATACTTTTCTCCAATTACCGAGAAGTTTTCTTAATTTAAGCCATCTGCTATGGCAGCTTGTAAGGCGAGAGGTGTGTGAAATAGGTAGCAACATATGACTATATTCATTTATACTTTATCGAAGCTTTGAAATGGAAATTCATTGACTAATTTTTGTAGCAGTTGAGATCATGCCAATAAGTTGATTTGGATTTCATAGATGTAATAGTGTGGATGGATCCTTGATTAAATTCATGACCTACCTTGCAGCATTATATACAATTAAGAAAGAATATTTTGAGAACCTTTTATTCTATCTATTGAAGTTAATCCCTTTGCATGATCATTAAACAATCTATTAGTTGCTTGCCAGTTCCTTTGAGTTTTGGTAGGAAACCCTTAAGATATATATCACGCAATTCTCACTAATAATGGAGTTGGTAACGTTCAATCATTTGCTTTTGCTTTTTCATGTAATCATGTATTTTGAGTGTCCGGCAACAATAAGAGTTTCTAGAATTCATCACACAATCCATAATTTGATTTCTTTATTTTATAATTATATTGCAAGCTTTAACTAATTAGGTCTTGTGAGTTAAATGACACAACACTGAAAATTAGTTGATTTTGCTACTCAAATGTTCCTCCAATTTTAATTGGATTAAATTACTACTAGATATAAAAATAGAGATGGACATCAAAAATTATTTATGCGGTACGAAATTTCCTATATTTGTGGAGTCTTAGTTAAAGAGTAATATAATCAATAAGTACACATTATTATTTAAGTTCAACTCACTCACCAAGTTATTGTCCAAAAATCAGTTCAGAAAACAATGATTTTAGGCACCTCACAAGTTTAAAATTTTTCTTAAAACTAAGTCTTATTGTAACACCATATATTCAGCCCGGTCGTTGAGCCTGAACACTAGGACTCTACACCACCGTCTCGTATCATATACTTTACATAACATCACACAGTTAAACAATCGTCATCTTTTTAAAATATTCGTACGAATTATAAGTCACACAATCATTACTTATCAACATGCCAAACTACTTTAAATATACTTAAAATAACAACTAAACATGCAATTGGCCCATTTAGCAAAAATTTCAAAACTATTACCTAAGTATCGATACTGAAGATGTGGTACCGATTTTTCTCACAAGTGGTATTGATACTGCTTGGAAAATCGATACCAAAATAGCTTAATGTTTCTTGTTTAAAAATCCAAGTCTCAAAAATTATCGATACCAATGAAAAAGAATTGATAATTTTACACCGAATATCGATACTCGTGATAAAATATCGATACCAATTTACAAAATTGTTTCTTTCACTTTCGAAATTCAAAGAGGTATCATTTTTGAAACCCAAATATCAATACCTCTACTCCATGCCATAAAAATACAACAATTTCAAGCATATAATCAACACAAACTTAAACACCAACATCATGCATCAATTATCTCATCAAATAGACATCAAATAGTCCAAAATAATGGTCTAAACCTCATAATCATGACAAAGCAAGGAACCATTGAAACATAGTTTAAGTACATAGGTTCTAAGCTAAATAAACATGTAAACAACTTAAAAATAATAGCATATAGTCTACCACATTTCCTTTCCCAAAACATAAACAATTATCAACATCTACTAAAATGAAAAGAGTATGCTTGGATCGCCCCTCGGAACCACATCGCCCACATCGAAATGCTATTAATCTGCAATAATATTAAAAGGAGGGGGTGAGCTCAACAAGCTCAGTAAATCCCTAGAACAATTACCATCCAAACAACTCATCAAGCATTAACCAATAAACATATATCATAATTTTAACCATCCCAATTTCAGTGTCATGCCATACTTACTCATGCATTATTTAATAGTCCATTTACATAGTAATCACATTTACTTTTAGGCATATAACACATTACATACAAACACGTTTAAAAAATAATTTGGCACTTGAGTTATGAAACATTAATGTGATCTCTACCATCACACATCGGATACACGGATCTCCAAGCACACCAAATGACTCATAAAGTCGAACATATCTCAAAAGGTGAAGCATAAAATTAACACTCTCATTTACACCATACATGTCTCCTTGAATGGAGCTTAGCTCGCATTCCCTTATCTCTCCAAACATGTCCTAGGGCCTCAACGCCCAAACCACATATATATATAAGTGAGTACTCACAATCTTATGGCATGCCAACTATATCCAACTGTCTCAAGAATCACAACGCTAAAATATACGTTATAAAACACACATTTTACTTACTGAACTCTGCTTATAATCAGTGCATATTTGCTTCATTAGCACAATATTATCATTGTCACTTAGCATTTATTACATACTTACATTTACACTTTCATAACAGAAAATCATGAACACATAACACATATAATAGCATCTCATCTCAATCCACATTTTCAAAATGGCACAAGCACATAGTTCATAAGTTAAATATGAGAACAAGAAGCTTACACTTGGAATTTAGAGTAGGGGTTTAGGCTACTACCAAATTCCCAAATAACGCATTGAATCGTGTCTACAAGTAGCGATTCCAAACACTCACCAATTACGATTTCGTCGAAAAGCAGAAAGCTCAAACAAGCTTTTCCTTGCCTTTGTCTTTACTCGTAGAAGGTCCTAACGACTCCGATGCTTCAACCAAGTAAATCACACAACAACACAAATAATATTCAGTCAAAGACTCACTTCAAACAATCCATAAACACAAGCCTAAGCTAGGTTCTTTTGTGACCGAAACCTTCGACATAGAAACTTAAAATAGAATATCTCGATCTATACTTAATCTTTTTGGACAAAATGAATTCCATTCATCTAGTTATTTATATACGACTAATTCTCAACCCTTAAACTTCATTAAACTACTCGTTTTATGGCTTCGAAATTTTTCAACATAAAATAGACATTTTTATGAAAATTCATTAAATCCTTAAAAATCTTTAACGAAACTTTAACGTTGGTTTAGAAATCTTCTAATCACATCCAAACTAATTGAAAATCACTTTGAAACCACGTTTTTATTCAAAATCCCTAAATTCACAATTAACGATCTAATTTTCGGCTTTTATTTAAAATATGTGATTTAATGGCTAAGAACTTTATTTTAAAGACTAAATATCATTAAAAACAAATATGAAATTGAATTGTTACCTTCAATGGAAGGAAAACGAGATTTTAGTTGGAAACCCGAAAAACTCGAAAGCTTTGAAGATGACTAAATCAATAGTGTTTTAGGTGTTTTTCTTAAGGTTCTATGGAGGTTTATTGACTTGGAAGGTGGTAGGAAACAATGGGATTTAGGTTTGTAAAATAAAATTGAGTGGGAGGATTTGGGAGACGACACAAGAATGGGTGGAGAAGAAGACTAAGTGAATTTGTAGAAGAAAGGGAAAAATAGGGTGTTTTATTAAAATTTGGTTTAATTGCCTCTTAAAAATTCACAATTTTAACTATTTTAAATTAGTTCTATTTTCAAAATTAAAAGTCTTTAAAACTCATTTGCATAAATTGATTTAATTTCCTAAAATTCATAGTTAAAAACATTTTTGATTTACCATGCTACGAAATTTCGAGCATCTATGAGCTAAAATTCCCTCGAAACTTTTAGGCCCAATTTTGGGGTGTGACACTTATGATATTTATAATAATAAACCTTTAACTAATTTATTACATGTGTTTTGTACGAGGTGATGCAAGTCATTTCCCGGCTTTATACCAATCGATCTTCTCTTTTATCCTTAAACCCCAAATTGCTTTGAGTATGAAGTCAAATAAAATGAACTAAGTGTAAAGGAAAACTTTAATTACCTTTCCGTGGAAAAAATTAATTTTCTTTAAAAAAATTAGAAATTATGAGCTTTTCTCAAAAAATAAAATTTATTTTAAAAATAAATTGTCACTATTTTCCACGTAATTACAATGCTTAATAACTTGTGTAAATACGTTAGGTCATTGTTCCTATTTATAAAGAAACGATACAAGAGTGATGCTTGAACAATTAAATAATAATATTCTAACAAACAATACAGTATTCTATTACGAGTAGGGGCGGAGGCAACCCTAAAGGGAACTAAGGTTTGCCGCCTCTCATGTCTCGAAATGGGATTTTAGACTTGTCTCATGTATAGGTAAAATTATATGTGTTATCTAGAATTTTATCCAACACTTATAATTTATCCAAAATTTTAATTAATTAATTTTTCCTAATTAAATTATTTTCTCAATCCAATTTTAATTTCGTTAAAGTCATGGCAATGTTACTATATTAAAATCTATGAGGAAATAAATTTAATTATTGTATTCAATAAATCTATGATGACTAATTAATTTAATTCTTACATCGAACTTCAATTATTCAATTGCCTTTAATTAAATAATAATTCAAAAAAATTAAATTGATTTCCAAGTCATCTTTTTTACTTGGCGAGAAAACGTATTCACTACGTATAGTGATACATTCGATTTATTTCTCTTACTTATCATTTTCATCCATTCCACAATTATCGATTTTACATGCAATTTGTTTTGGGTTATCTCGAGCTAGCGGAGAGATCGATTTGACATATATAATTAAGGCTCAAATAATTTATAATTAAGTTTTGAGTTTTCGCTTACTAATTACAATATTATTTAATCATGGAATCATTCTATTGTAGTACCATGTCTAAACTCTCCTTTATTATATAACATTATTAAAGCTACTTAATAAGTACTCGTCCAATGAACTTATCATAAGTGTATTACCCTCATTGGATATCCTTAATATCTTTAGGATAAAATTCCTTCTCCTAATGTGGTCTTATTTTATCTCATAATATTCATTACATCTTCTGATATTAAAAAGTTACTAATACATAGTAATTAAATCATTTGCCTTTTGACAAATGACCCTCAACCACATTCCTTTTTTAACAATCATGTAATGTTAATGAGAGGATATCATTTTGTTAGAAAAATCTAGTTCGAAAACGTTTTTCTTGCACAGCGAAAAATAAAAATTTTGAAAATCGACCCAGTTTGTGATATTTATAGCAATAAACCCTAGATCGAAATCGTACTTGTGTTTTTGGATAGATGGATCATCGTCGCTCTTGGCTTTCAACCAAACTATCTTCTTCGCTATTCTCGTACCGAATTACTTCGAGTGTGGACTTGAACGATTCAAATCAAACATAGAACCGGGATTAGTTTTCTTTTCTTTCGGGTGAGAATGAAAATTCTTTTCTCAAATAGAAATCGATAGAATCATTATTTTGGAAAATATATTTAATTAAAGAATAAAAATATCTCTATTTTCGAGCAGAATAACGATATCTGAAAATTGTGTTAGTAACCCTAATAGCCATCTATTTATAGAGAGAAAAGGTAGAACCCTTGTTGAATTGTAGAAGTTTATTTCAACTAGAAAAACGAAATCCTAGTTCAACTAGGATGTAGGGGGCAGTAACCCTAGTTAATAATACTAGGGTTTGTCGTCCCTTCTTATTAAATAGGGGGCTTTTGGGCCTCTTCTATATCGGGTCTAATTATAAGTATTTTCTGAGCTTTTAACCCAATACTTTATAATTTTATCCAACCCAATATTTGTTTTTCTATTTCCCAAAAAATAAACTTCAATATATTTCCAATTAAATAATTTTCTTAGCCCAATTCTAATTTCGTTAAAATCATGACAATTTTACCGTAAAAGAATCTATGAGAAAATATATTTAATATTCTCGCATTCAACAGATCAATATAACCAAATGATTTATTTTCATTTTTGAACTTCATTTAATTCGAAAAACATAAAGTCATTTTTCAGGTCATTTTCATTTTGGAGAAAATCACATTCATTTACAAATGATTTAATTTCTCCATTTTCATTTTTATTTTAGAGAAAACCTTAATCATTCCAAATGTTTCCTATTTCTCTATTTCACCATTTCTGTTCATTTCTAGTTCCAACGAGCTAGTGGAGGGACCAATTAGACATATGCAATTGAGACTCAAATGATTTATAATTAAGTTTAAGATTTTTGCCTATTAACTATAAACTCATTTAGTCACGAAGTCCTTCCACTATAGTATCGTGACTAATCTCTCTCAAACGGCATACCATTATGAAAGCAACTCAATCAGCGCTTGTCCAATGAATCTCTTTGGGATAATATTTGTTCTCCCAATATGATCCTATTTTCTCTCATGGTAACCATTACATCTTCTTTCATTGAAAGTTAGTTACTATGAAATAATAACCAAGTCATTCATCACAAAAATAAACGATCCGTGGACACGTTTGCTTTTCATTAACCATGTAATGCCAATGAGAAGATATTATTTACCCATGTATTGGGCTATGAATTCCACTGTTGTGAATGACACCATATACTGCAGAAGTCATACACCCAACGCGCCAACTTTCGGTTCTTTATCTATTCGAACTCAGCTTTTACTTACATCAAAGTGTATGAGTCACACATATATAGTCCGTCATCCACTCAGGATTTAGGCATGCCACACTATGAAAATCATAAATGAATAAATCTGTAAACAAATTTAAGATCTATTCTTCTTGGGTCCAGTCCAATGTACTATCAATCCAATCAGCTACATCTATTTCTCTATCTTCTGGGAATCATCTACTTGATGCCCAAGACAAAGCATCTCTCCAATTGGACTTGATAGACGACATATTATTATTTCAAACGGTTTGATCATTTTCGATTAGACTAATGACATGTTTAGGTTCGTCTACTAATATAAGTTGTATTTTTATATTACGATCCAACCACATAATATCGTTTAGTATTAGTTTAAACATTAGACAATCAATGAGCAACATTTGCTTTCATTTTGCTTTTCATGCAAAAATAATATGAGGAAAATCATAAAAATTATATTAATTTAATAAATGAATTTATTTTATTAACCAATTTCTTCGAAAAAATTACAAGTGTATATTGACAAAAATTCTACATTTAAGCACCAGATCAAACATGTTTACCCTTATAAGGCTATGATTCCACTATTGTGGAATAATGCTACATCACGTAAAAGAGGTATATCCAATGTAAAACTTTCGGTACATTATCTATTTGAACTTAGACTTTTAATAATCAAAGTATATGATTCAAACATACATACTCTGTAACACCCTATACCCGGCCCGATCGTTGAGCCCAAGTAACAGGATGCTACACCACTGTCTCACAACATATTCATCAATTTAGTTATCGAATTTCATGCGAACATCTTTTTATCATGGCATTCATACGAGTTTTATGACAAACATATGTTGTTAATTATCAATAGAACATGCTAGTTGTACTTCGAACGAGCTTATAACATCAAATTATCATGCTTTAGGATCACTTGGAAAATTTTAACAAAATTGTCACGTAGGTATCAATATTAATAGAGTGGTATCGATAATTCTCTCAAGTGGTATCGATACCGCTTGGAAAATCGATACCAAATTAGCTTACTGTTTCTCGTTTTAAATACTCAATTATTGAAAAATATCAATACCCCTAAAAAAGTATCGATAATTTCACCCCGAGTATTGATACTGGTGATAAATTATCGAGACGAACTCACAAAATTGACTTTCTGCACTTCGAAAATCATAGAGGTGTTATTTTTTAAAGCTCGATTATCAATTCCTCTACTCCAGACCAGAAAATACAACATATATAAGCATTTCAATCATCTAAACTTACAAATCAACATGCAACTATTATATCACCTAAGAATCATCAAAACGTCTATATAATCAGTTCAAAACATCGAATCATAACCAAGTAGTCATGCAATATACCGAGCACCAAATCTCATAAATCCTAAAAGCAATAAACTATAAAAACATTCATAATATCATGGCAAGAATCAATATAAATCTACCACATTGTTTTATTCCCCAAAACATAATCAATAATTAAACACCTACTAAAGAAAATACTTGCTTGGATTGCCTCACAGAACCACATCGCCCACACCAAAACGTTACTGATCTGCAATGGTATTAAAAGGATAGGGTGAGCTCAATAAGCTCAGTAAATGCCTAGAACAACTACCATGCAAACAACTCATCAAGCATTAACCAACAAACATATAGCATAATCTTAACAATTCAAATTCAATGTCATCTCATATTTACTCATGCTTTACCTAACAATCCATTTACATAATAGCCACATTTACTTTTAGGCATACTGTACATCATATATAAACAAAATTAATAGATAATTTGGCACTTGAGCTATGAAACATTAAAGTGAGCTCTATCATCACACATAAGATACACAGATCCCCACTTACACCAAAAGACTCATAGAGTCAAACATATCCCCAAAAGTGAAGCATATAGGTATCACTCTCCTTATTTCCCTTCACATGTCCCATTGAATGGAGCTTACCTCACATTCTCTTATCCCTCCAAACATGTTCCAGGGCCTCAGCACCCAAAAATCACTATACATATAGGTGAGTACTCACAATCCCATGACATGCTAACTATATTCAATGGTCTCAAGAACACAAGGCCAAAATATATGTTATTAACCACACATATTACTTACTGAACTCTGCTCGTTATCACTAAAAGTTTGCATCATTAGCACAATGTTATCACTGTCACTTTTCATTTATAACATTCTTTCTTATACACTTTCATAACAGAAATCATGAACACATAACACATGTAATAACATCTCATCTCAATCCCTATTTACATAATAGCCCAAGCACATAATTCACAAGTTAAATATGAGTACGAGAAAGCTTACACTCAGAGTTTAGAGTACTCCCAAATTCTCAAACAATGCATTGGATCGTGTCTACAAGTAGCGATTCCAAACACTCACAAAATATGCTTTCATCGAAAACTCGAAAGCTTAAACAAGCTTTTCTTTACCTTTGTCTCTACTCTTTAAAGGTCTTTTGACTCCGACTCTTCAACAAGACAAACCACACAAATACACAACCAACAACCAATCAATAACTTACCTTAAACAGTCAAAAGCAATAGCCTAAGCTACGTTCCTTTTAACCGAAACCTTCGACATAGAAAACTTAAAATTCTAATATTTTGGTCTATATTTAATCATTTAGCGTGAAATGAATTTCATTCATCTACATATTCATCTATGACAAATTTTCAACCTTTAAACTATACAAAATTACATGTTTTAATGTATCGAAATTTTTCGACATATAATGGCCATTATGACGAAAATTCATTAAAACTCAATAAATCTTTAACGTAACTTCAAAGTAAATTTAGAAACCTTCTAATCATGTTAAAACAAGTTGAAAAACACTTTAAAACTAGTTTTTATCCAAAACCCCAAAATCTACCATTAACGACCCAATTTTCGAATTTTATTTAAAACATGTGTTTTAATGGCCATAAATTTGATTTAAAAGTCTAGATAATATTTAAAACTAATAGAAAGACGAATGGTTACCTTCGATGGAAGAAAAACAAACTTTGATGCAAATCCGAGAAAGCCCACATGTGAGGAAGATAGTGAAATTAATGAGATTTTTAGGTGTTTTTCTTGGTTTCAATGGAGATTTACAACTCAAAGGATGTTGGAATTCAAAAAGAATTAGGATTCGAAGATTAAAATTGAGTAGGAAAGTCTTGGGAGAGCAATGGACGGTAAGAGCTTTGTGGGGGAGTTTTTCTATCGTGAATTAAATTGAGGAAAAAGGGTTTTTAGGTTGAATTTAAAATTTTTTGTTAATTACTTCATAAAAACTCACAATTTTGACTCTTTTACAAATTAGTCCTTAATTATAAATTAAAGGTCTTTAAAAGTCATTTTTAAAATTTGATTTAATTTTCTAAGTCTTATTCAAAATTATTATCGGTTTACCATGCCACGAAATTTCGAGCATGTATAAGCTAAAATTCTTAAAATACCCTTTAAACTTTTAGGCCCAATTTTGGGGTGTGACATACTCTATCATCCATTCAGGGCATTTCTGCATTTTATAGTCCTGATGAACTTTTGGCTACCACCCGTCTTTGGCGGGCTAATCTTGTTACGCCTCTCGTACGCCTTCTTATCTAAGGAGCCTCTTTCTCTAATCACCCTAACCGGGTTGCGACGTCATATTGACCTCATTTGTCATAGCCTTTGACTAATTTTCCTCTAGTTATCTCGATGAATTGAGTCTTTCATACACATTACGTTCATTCATTCCAGTGACTTATTGCACCAGTCACCCTGTACATTTTCTTCAATCCCTTGACATCCCTCATAAGCAATGGACTTTCCAATAGTGACCCCTATGACTTACGTCGTGGCGGATTACCTCATGTTTAATGTCCCGACGGATTACCTCGTGTTTTTACTATCCTGACGGGCTCTCTCGTGTTTATTATTTTGACGAACTCTATTGGTTGCCATAGCCGATCTATGGCCTTACACCTCTTAATTCTTGTGTTTACTGTCTCGACGGACTCCATTGGATGCCATAGTCGAGCTATGATCTTACACCTTACACCTCTTTGTGGTGTCACCCCGAAGGAACTAATCGCCATCATGGTGTCGCCCATAAAGCTAGTTGACCACCGTCACGGTGTTACTCTATGGAACCTAATAATCGTCAATATCATCTTATCTTTCATCAACCTTGATGCTCAATGAAACACCTTATACCCAGCTCGAATGCTGGACCTGAGTAACAGGATGCTACATCAAATATTGGAGCTTCACACATATTCCAAGATTGCCTTTAATGTAGCGACATCCGCGACACACCCTTGGAGCTAAACCAAGATCAAGCATACTGCCTTCGATGTCGTGACATTGACTAAATCACGTAGGTAACAATACATATGCCCCAATTATCAATACCTCTGCATAATTCAACAAAAGAGGGCATTTATCACATTCAAACATTAACCACTTCAACATGCATCTACAACCTCAATACCTATCATCAAAATAAACATACTTATAGTTCATAGCATTAACGATAACTCCAATTAAAGCAAAATCAAATCAACAATATTTAATGTCCATAAAGTCCCAAGTATCTAAAATCAACAACCATTTAAAACATAATAATAATAATAATAATAATAAAATAATTCCATCACATTTCCTTATTCCCACAATTCAAGAATAATATGAATTTCACCTACTCAAAAACTAAGTCTAGTTTGGATCGCTTCCTTGGAATTCTGCACCGCCCACACTGGAAACACTAACTATCAACAATGTTTTAGAAAAGACTGTGTAAGCTTAAACAAGCTCAGTGAATGTCAAAATAACCATAAAGTATACACAACATCAAAGGTTAAACAAGAGCATAGTACAACATATTCACAACCATATTCTAACAAAGTCAATAACATGTTCACACTTCATTAAATAATAAAACTAGCATATTCTCTCACATGCAATCACACTCAGCTCGTTTACATATATAATTCATTTAACGATGATTCATCACGACAAAACAACGTATTCATGTTTTAATGACCCATAAGTCTAGCTTATATATTCACACGCATTTACATACAACATTTTCATGTATTAATCAATTAATGATAATTTGGCAACTTGGAAACATGAAACATAAAGTAGGCTCTATCACCACACATTGAATACATGGATCTCCATCACACCAATGACTCAAAGAGTCTAACATATCCCATAAGCATAGCATAAAGCTAACATTCTCCAACACACCAATGACTCAAAGAGTCTAACATATTCCATAAGCATAGCATAAAGCTAACACTCTCCAACACACCAACATGTCTCGATGAATGGAGCCTAGCTCGACATTCCCTTATCTGTCTAACATGTCTAAGGGCCTTAGCGCCTAAATCACAAAACACAAAGGTGAGTACTCACAATATTATGGAATGCCAACTATATCTAACAGTTTCAAGAGATCACAAGGCCAAAATATCCACAATTACACATATTTAATTACTGTTTTAATGCACATAATCACTGTTCATAATCATCACTTTACATCACAAACTTGTATACAAAGCATGCTTATCGGGTTCACATTTAATTGCACTTTAAGTGCCACAACTATGCTCATTGAGCCATCACATATCTGCCACATATTTTTGCATTAAAATCAAATTATCACATATCACACACAAGTATTCACTTACATTATCTGTCATATTAGCATCACATTCCACAATTCAACACATATGTACTTATCGATTTTCTACACACTTTCACTGCATATTTCATTATTAGCACAATATTATCACTGTTATTTGACATGTTTAATATGCCCACAATTAATATTTTCCACAATAGTAATCTCAAGCATATATCTCATATCACAATACCACATCACAATACACAATCCACATCGCATAATCACATATCACACAAAAATAAAGAGGGGAAAAGAAAGCTTATACTAAAAACTTAGGATAGGGCTTTAGGATACTCCTAAGCTCCAATTTAACATTATGAACTGTGTCTACAAGTAGTGATTCCAAACAATCACCTTTCACACTTTCACCTAGTCGCCAAAAGCTTAAAGTAGCTTTTCCTTGCCCTTCGCCTTGCTTGTCGAAGGCTCCAATGGTTCTGAAACTTCACCAAAGTTAAACACACAATAAACATAATTAAAAATAAGCCATAGGAACTCCTAAATCAACCAAAAACACAAGCCTAAGCTAGTACTCTTGGAACATAAATTTTCGACTAGCTTAGCCAGAAGCCAAAAATCCCAATCTCTGCTCATTCCCTTTACCTAAACTAATTCCAATCATTTAATTATTCATTTATGAATGATTATCTACCTTCAAACTACACAAAATTACACAGATTCATGGTCTCAAAATTTCGACGTAAAATAGCTATTTTTCATGAAAACTTAATAAAACTTAGAATCTCTTAACGAAACTTTAGGGAAAGTTTAGAAACCTTCTAATCATGTCAAAACAAGTTGAAAGACACTTTGAAAAATTTATTTCATACAAAATCTCGAATTTCACCATTAATGACTCATTTTTTGTTATTTATTCAAAACTTTTAATTCAATAGATAAAAACTCAATTCAAAAGGCTAGATATCATTAAAAACTAATAAGAAAATGAAACATTACCTTAGTTGATGGAGAAACGAATGTTTGATTGAAAATTATGAAAACTCAAAAGTTGAGCAATAGTTAAATCAATGGTGTTTTTGAAGCTTTTTATGGAATTCTATATAAGTTTAATACTTGGAAGATGATAGAAATCAAAGGGATTGATGTTGGAAGATAAAATAAGTGAAGAGTATTTGAGGATTTTCCTCTCCAATGCACTATACAAAGAAAAGGGTTTTAAGGGGTTTTCTTCATTCACGTCAGTAGTAGGTTAAAAAAGGGGAAAATAGGCTGACTTTAAAACTTGGTATAATTGCCTCTAGGCTACTCCTAAATTAAACTCTTATACAAAACAATCATCTTCTTTAAAATTGAAAGTCTTTTCCACATTATTTTCATAAATTTATTTAATTTTTCAAAAGCCATAGACGAAGACAATTGTAGGCTACCACATTTTGAATTTTAGAACTCATTTCGAACCATAATTCCTAATTTACCCTTGAAACATTTTGACTCAATTTCAGGACGTGACACTCGAACACTGAAGTGTCCCCCCACTACAAGGCCCGGAGTTTCGCACATCGCGGTTTGTTCCTAGCAATCCTAGATGGAGGAATCGTAACGAAATTCCAAGTTTTCCTTTTACCCTACTCCTTAATTTGCCATCCTAATCTTGATGCTCGAGCACCGCAGTGTTACCTCCACAAGGCCCGGAGTTTCAAACATCTCGGGTGCACTCAATAACATTGTATGACGGTATCTAACAAAATCTCCTCTGTTCGCAAACCTAGCTTCGTCTAATCCCTCAATATTTCCCTCCCATAACATGCATATAATACAATATACCTACTACTAAATAGTCAACACAAAATTAGTAAGATCACACAACAACGTTTATCTGTCAAGAGGCAAGGTGCAGAAACTCACCTCGTTTCCTTATCCATGTCAACTTAGCTTGTCCGAATGTTAGAGCCTCCCTTGTCTTGGAAGTTAAGCATGACAACCATTTATCCGTTAAACTAAAGGTGTTCAACCCTTATAAACACATAATCTTCATTTATACAAAGTCTTTGAAAGCCTTACTCTACTTCTTTCTTCAATCCATAAGTATATGGAAATTAGGAAGCTTACCAATTCCTCAATTATTTTACCACCAGCCTTCAATCCACGCAGCTGTTGCAATATGCAGACCTTTCTGCAGTTGTATTCCCTTCTTCTTTAGAATAACTGAAGAAGATGATGTTGTGGAGAGGAAAAGATTTATAAACAGAATTAAGAAAATTTTGTCTCCTCTCACACTAATATATATGTATATATACCCATTTGGCACAGTCCTCACCGACCATTTCAACCATCCATTCTTAATCATGTTGTCTCCCACTATGGAACCAGTTGGTTCCAATCTAACCAAACTGGAATTGGAAGCCAACTAATCATAATTCAGCCACTAAAATTCTTAAATTTCTCGGTGAGGTTTGACAATTTGCTAATCCATTCGATTTAATCCTAACTTTTCCTAAATTTTTGGGCTAATAAAGATAGTCAGATGTTACATTAAAACTTAGAATCCAATTTAGAGAAACTTATTAGGAGCCCTTACTTTCCCCTTCCTCGAATTCTGGAGCACCGAAGGATAAGAAAGCTTACTTGATACTCGATTTCTCTACTTTCAGCCTTTGTTTCTCACGACCATGCCTCCATGCAGAGCTCTCCTAAATTCTCTTCTTCTCCAAAGCAATTGAAGAAGACAAAGAAAATAAAAGAAAGAAATTTACAAATTGAATTAAAGAGGATTTTTATCTCTTGCCAATACGTCCTCTTTCACCTATATATATAACTCCTATACATGGTCTCCCAAACCCTCCTATCCAATAGCCAAAAATCATGTCTTCCATTATGGAACTAACTGGTTTCATCCTAACCAAACCAGAATTAGAACTCAACTATTTGCTTGTCGGTTCACAAATTTTCCCAAAATTCCTAGTAGAGTTTGCCAACCTACCATACATTCAATTAGGTCCCAAATTTCCTTCCTATTTGGGTTCTTAAAGATATCTAGGTGTGACATGTAACGTATTAAAGCTTAGGACGGTTTGGAAATCAAATAAAATTAGCTTCTCCCAAGTCCTTCATGCTAAACTGTTGAGTTAACCACAGTTTCATTGATGACAATATCCCTACATCATTCCCAATGAGTAGAATGTCATCGACATATAGAACGAGAAAGATCACATTTGCATCCCTAATACATTTATAAACACAAGAATCATCTACGTTTTGCTTAAATCTAAAAGTTTTGTTGTCTTGATCAAATATTTGATTCCATGAGCAGGATGCTTGCTTAAGTCCATATATAGATCTAAAAAATTTGCAAACTTTATGCTCGTTTCTTTTAGATATATACGTGGTGGATTGCATCATATAAATGCTCTCTTCAAGATAGTTGTTCAATAACGTTGTCTTGACATCCATTTTTCAAATCTCGTAGTCGAGAGCCACTACAATGGATAACAATATACGGATTGACTTGAGCATGACAATCGAAGAGAAGGTTTCTTTGTAATCGATACATTTTTTCTAAGTATAACCTTTTGCTACAAGTCTGGCCTTATCAGTTTTCACTTTTCCATCCATTTTTCTTTTCTTCCTATAAATCCACTTACACTCTATGGGTTTTATCCCTTCTGGTAAGTCTACAAGTTCTCACACTGAATTGGGTTAAATATGCTAATTGTGAATATAAGTATCTTTGTAAGGTTAGTGAAATAGTAAGGATACTATTGACATGCCAATTAGGGTTTATAGTGTGTTGGAGTTCTATTGCCTTCGGGCTTGACATTTTGGTACCCTTTGGTGTGGTGAAGGTTTCATACTTATGTGCACTTTATATTGCCTTTGGGTCATGCATTTTGGTGCATCTTAATTATGGAAGGATATTCTCGTAATTTCTCTAATCAAGTTGGTACCCGATTGACTCGTGACACCTACTTAGGCAATGGCTTAAATAATAGTATAAAAATACAATCGAGAGAGTTAATAAAATGTGCATAATAAAATTAAAATGTACAAAATAAGATAAAACTTTGGCTTAGAGATAAAATTAATGTTTTATTGACATAAATAGAATGAGTTCAAATCCAATAATATATAATTTTTATTGATTTTCTTAAAAAATAAAAAGATTAAATACCCTAAAATAATATAACTTATTTTAATTACAAAAGAATATATATTTTTTAATTTTCTTAATTAAGTTACTTGATTGACTCGTGACATCAACTTAATCAAAGGCTTAAATAATAGTAATAATATATACAATTGATTGAGATAGTAAAGTGTTCATAATAAAATTAAATTATACAAAATAATTTAAAATAAAATTTTAGTTTAGTGATAAAATTTATAATTTATGATTTATTGATAATTTTTTATTGATAAATAAAAAGAGAAGAATACTTTCGAACAATATTTTCTATTTCAATTGAAGAAATATATTTTTGTAATTTTTCTGTATATTAATTATTAGCATATATAAAAATATGCAATAAGACAAAGTGCATTATTGATTAAAATAAATTGCATTAAATTTAAAATAGAAAGAAAAACCAGCCGGAACTCAAAGGCATTGACTATTGGGTCAAGTCATGGCTGAAAGACTCGAAAAGAATTGAGGCTACAAAGAAAGCCCTGAAACCATTTGATGGAACAATTTGTATTCCAGAAAAGGAAGAGCGGGGGAAATGGAGATAGGGCGGTGGCCATGTTTAAAACACAGTGTCCCCGTTTGTTTTGCTGCCGTCTACTTTTTTGTTTTGCTTGTTTCTTCTTCTAAATCTCCTCTCGGTATCCACCCATTAGGTATCCAATTTCCCAACTCATTTCACCATTTTGTTATTATTAATTTAATTGAATTTGTTAATAAATGAATAGATGCCAAGTATTTTGCTGCGGAGGTTATCAAGTGTAAGGATGGGTCCAAATCATTTACCAGAGACCGTCTTAACGATAACTTCTGTGACTGCCTTGACGGCACCGATGAGCCTGGTATTCTCTTCTACTGTAATCGAATATATTCCTCTTACTGTTTAATTCAGCTGCTAGGCTTTGACCCCCTTGTTCCCCTCCATCCCTAACTTCATTTGTAATTGCTTCTGAATCTTATATGTTTTAAACAAAACACTACTGAGTGGGCATGAGGCCTTTAAAGATTAGTTCAAAGGCTAAACTTATATCAAGTCGACTCGATATTTAACTGATCTGCAAGGACGGTATGCAAACTTGTAAATATATGGATCATTTTTGTCTGAAACTGTAGGTCCATGAACAATTCTGTAACTAGTGTTTCCCGTAGTTATTTTTTTGCTGTTTCTCTTTCAAATGGAGCACAAAGCTTGCTGAAAATTTATGGGTTTTCAGGTTCATAATTTGAGTCGATCTTTTCTCAAAAGGTGTACTAAATGTATTATCTTTGCGCTATAATTAAAATTTCATCATTTTTTATGCTGTAGCCGGGAAGATACACACAGTACGAAGTTCTACCTGCCATGATATTGCATTTGATTTAATTTCTTGATTATTTGCATTAATATGGCAAGTACATTGGTTAAATCTTTTCTGCAAGGAGTGATTAATTCCTTTTAAGATTACGTATTCCTTTTCTTTTCTAGTATTTTATTTTGACTTGCTTAGTCCATTGGCCGCCTTTTATTGTTTGTGCAGGGACTTCAGCTTGCCCAGCAGGCAAATTTTATTGTAGGAATGTAGGAAGTATACCTCAGTTCATTTTTTCTTCTCAAGTTAATGATCATTTTTGTGGTCAGTATTATTTGAATCTGTTGTTTTTCTTTTATCTTTGTTTAAGATCTGTTGTGGTGAGTATTAGTGTTTCAAGAAGGAAACTAGCAATGGTTTAGGAAATGTTTCTTTTTCCATGGACTAGGATAGCTAAGGGTCTTGATAATGAGAGAGGTTTTTTTTTTTTTATTTGGGGTGTTCCACGGTGGTGTATGCTGCCGTAATAGTTAGTATTCTATTGTGGCAAAGAAAAAATACCTAGGATGGCATCTTTGCATGCCTTTTATTCTCATTCTTTTTTATTTCGTATAAAGGACCGATTTTGCAACTGAAAACTGGTTTCTAACTCCATGCCCTTTGTTATTAAAGCATTATACCACTATCTAGTCTTATTGCCTCACAACATATTTAAGGTCTTTATTCCTTCAAACTTCTGTCATTTTCATGGTCTGGTTTTGCATGTTAGATTTTGAACTAAAGTGTTGTGTTGAATTCTATGATTTTGAGCCTAATATAAATCATCCTTCGCGAGAATTGCCCTTTTTTTTTGTTTAAATATATGCTTCATCTTTCAGATTGCTGTGATGGAAGTGATGAGTATGATGGTAGCATCCCGTGTCCCAACACATGCATCATGGGTGGTAATGTCGAGTACAAAACTGAAAATTATGTTTCTACAACTACTCATCTGCACTCTACTAAATTGAAGGAAATGAAAATTGGAATTAAATTAGAAGACTTGATTCAGACACTTCCAGGTATTGAACGTAATTTATGACACTACTTTGGCTATGAATAGGTTGTTTGCCTTATAATTCTCACTTCAAATGTTTGTTTGTTAAGTTCATGGGTTATGGATAGGGTTAGGAGTCACTGGGCTATTCACAGAAAAACTTGCTTTGATTGTTAAAGCTTTAGTCCTTTTCAATTCCTACCTCGTGAAGAACTTATGATTAATAAGATATGGAACTCACAGAAAGGCGCTCCTAATCTTGAACTCGTTATATAGTCTTAAACCTCTATAAATTGAAATGATTTTTGTATTATTTTATTATTTAGAATTGGTCCCTTAAATAGAGTTTACACAGGGTTCTGTTCTTATAGATTAAGAAAATGAAATTAACGTGGAGAATAAGCAATTGACTAAGAAACTGAAATTAACCTGGAGAATAAGGAACTATAATTAAAGAAACTACAATTTACTTTTAATTGCAATAAAATACTTCCTAAATAAGTTATTATATTTAGGAATGTCACTAAAATAAAGTTATTTCTTTTCTTTCCATCTTTGGCGCTTTTAACTTCTTGTCATGCCCACAAAGACATTTGACATCCATATATTACTTGTCTTGGAAAAACTACAATAATTTTTTTTCATACTTTATTAATTTAAAAAAATAATAAAATAATTTTATTTTATTTTTCAATTTTCATAATTTTTTGCTCTTAATTTTGAAACTAAGATTTTATAGGAAGCATGTTATTAATTTTCCATATTTTCTAATCATTTTAGAAAGGAGAAAAAATGTAAAATCTGGTGGCATATTTAGAAGTGGTGCATTCTTATTGTCTTTATGAAAAGCAAAGTTTGATACATAATTGTAAATTTTCAAACTTTAGTTGTCAAATTTAATGTAGTTGAGGTAGTAAACTAGACAATGAATAAACGGAGACGCATATGCATGACATGGTAAAAAACAACCAGTAAGACATGAGTATTAACGAGATTTCTCATTTGCTTACTGAATGCATTGTATATGGCACATTAAGAATTGGGTGGCATGAAAATGAATCTTCCTTTCCTTACCTACTTGTATTTTGATGGTGAAACCTAAGAATTGAGTCCAACATAGAAACAAGATGAACTAGTGATTGGGAGAAATATTTTGTTGGGCTTATAAATCTCATTCATTGTGCTTGTATTTGTTTATGTGATTTGCTTTTCTCATTTTAAATGACAAAATTGGAGCTGATGAGTCTAGGTTTGAAGATGATAACAGTAGCAGAGGTGGCTCTTGGTTTTTTTCTGGTGGTTAAATGGGTATTTCATAAGCGTGTCAAGTCTAAGAGAAGGCATCATAGATGAAGGAATCTACCGTTAGCTTGGTAATAATACTCCACAATATCCTTGTCCTCTAATTTTCATTTTGTACATTTTAATATATATATAGGGGAGAGATTCACTTATTTCGGTGTAAAACTTAAGTGATTTTATAGCATTCGGTAACTTTTTATACGATTAATATTTTAATGATCCAACTGTCATATTTCATTTTTCATTCATGTAAATCATAACTGTTAAATTTGGAATAAATTAAAAATATTAAATTATTCGTTTTATTTAAAAAGAATTTTAATCGTTAAATATATATATAGACACTATTTTAGATTAATAAGATAGAGATATCATATCGATTAAAAATTTACATGCATGATAAGTACAAATATATTAATAAATTCAACGGTTAAATTGTTAAAATATTAATGGTATAAAAAGTTACGGAAAAATGTAAACCATTTTAGTTTTGTAGGTGTAGAAGTGGATCTTTCCCTGTTTATATATATAATAGAAGATGTCCTTGGATTGAGGTTGAGGAAGGATTAGAGAAGCTGTCTCTTTTTGTTTCTAACATAACTATTGTAATTCACCCAAGGTATAGGATTGAGATTATATCTTGGAAGCTGCCTACAACTTGCCAGCTGCGAGGGTTTAGAAGAGTATTCCACTTGGCAAGCTACGATTGTAATCCACCGTATATCTATTTTCTAAGTTACTTAAATGTGGTATGTTATCTTTGTAATCTTCTTGTAGGAATGTCTCTCCTGGTATTAAGTAAAGCTGCCAGAAAATTAGTGGAGAAAAGAAGGTGAAGTCACATTTCTAATGGTTTTTGATGCCAAATACATTTTGGTCGAAAGCAAAATCATATATATATATTATCCTTTTCCATTTTCAACTCACCTTATCTTAACTGCAAAACCTTCTTCGAAATAGCATTTATAGTCTTCATATGGTATTATATTTAATTTAGGTTTAAGAGTATGAAAGTGTGTGAAAAATGAAAAGCTCTTTTACTTTTTTGAAAATATCAATCAAAACCTTTGGTGAAAACTGCGTCCATAACTGCATTAATGGTTTTCATCTTTCACAGTAATCTGAGGTCGGTTCATTGGTTTCACATGGTTGACTTTGTTGATATGATATTAAAATGGCTTTATTTTATTGTACATGGAATGCAGATGAATAATTTTAAAGATATGTAAACTATTTACTTTGTCATCAAACTTGTAGGGCATTTTTATTTTGATTTCTCAAAATGGAATTTTGGTACTTTTGTTGATCAATTTTTAATGTGTGTTCATTTTAAATATTCAAGCGGTAAATTTTTAACAACCAGTTGATTGTAAATGCAACATCATGTTTATACTATCGATATTATCGATTTAATTTTTTACTTTTAGGTTCATTTTATTTTAGTTACCCAAAAAAAAGTTTTTTTAAAGTATTCAATACTTTAAAAAATTTTTATAGATTATAGCAAAAAAATGGTAAAATTAAAATAATGTATTAAAAAAATTATCAAATATAATTGTTTACTCCCTTCTAAAGTTCTAAATTTCATTTTTTCATTTAGTATTAAAATTTTAAATTTTAAAATATCAAAGTCAGTTAAATAAATTTTTATCCCTTATAGTGTTTGTCATTTATTACTACAATATCAAAATTAATTAAATTAATTATATAATCTTGATTTTTTTTGATAGGTAAATAGGTATTTCAATGCCTTTTATTCATAATCAAACTTCAAAAATTCCTAAAGAGTTTTTAAACAACAAACTACAAATATAAGAACTAGGAATGTCAATAATACAAATATCAATATCCACCATATTGCAATCACGAGCCAACCAGTTTGCAACTGCATTCTTGTCCCTTCTGATAAGACAAAATTTGAAGTCATCGAAACAACGGGTCATACGAATAATTTCCTTCACAATGGTAATCGAAGGATCTTCATTTAAGCATTTGGTTAGCATTCTCAGAGCCTCTGTACTGTCACTTTTAATTACCACTCTCGAGCATCCTCGATGCTGTGCGACTTGTAGTCAATGGAGTATCGCCCACAACTACGAGTCTAAGGCCGACCCTCTACCTAAAAACCTCTGGTAGCCAGTGAGCCATTCTCCATCTGAGTTGTGAAGAACACCACCAGTTGCTGCCCATTTCCTTTCTCTATTAGCTGCTCCATCGAAATTAATTTTAATCCAACCGGATCAGGAGGTATCCACTTCATATCCCCTTTGCAAGTAGATGACACTTGCCCCTGTTTGTAATACGCAACACAGATATCCCCAACAAAGCATATGACAATATTAACAATGTTGTAACCTGTATCAATTTTCTGCTGAAAAACAAAGGAATTCCTCTACTTCCATAAGAACCAACAAGCCACATCAAACATGACATTGCTCTTAGTTTCATTAGAATCCATCAAAAATTTACCTTCTAAACATCCTACAATCCACTCCTCTAAATCCATATTAAAGAACGTTTGAAGATCCTTCATCAAGAGCATCTGCACCCATACCGATTTCGCTAATTGGCAGTTCCTTAATACATGAAGTATGGATTAATTATTAGCACCACAAAGGGCACATCCAGCATCATCAGTCATTCCCCTACGAACTCGCTCACTATTCGTCAAAAGACGGCCACTTCACATAAGCCAAAGGAAAGTTTTAATTCTTGGGGGTAAAATATTGCCCCAAACCAGTTTCCATTTAGTGTCCTCCATGACCAAGTCATCTGCTACTAAAATTTTATGGGCTGATTTGATAGTGAAGCTTTCATCTTTGCACAACTTTCAGGAGCGTATATCAGCACCAAATTCATCCTTGGGAGGATAACAAACCCTTATATGTTCCAGTACCTCGTGGTCAAATAGAGTCCTCAACACCGACCAATCCCATCCACCAAACTACCACTTTGTAATGATATGGTAAATAACTACTAGGAATTAAAAAATTTTGTAATTTCCCCAGGTTTGGAATTAATTCATCCTGAAGGAAGTTAGTTGTTCTCCCGATAATCTAGATAAGTCAGAATGGAAAGAGCTTGATGAAAAAGCCCTGTCTGCAATCCAGTTGTGCCTCACGAATAGGGTATTACAGGAGGTATTGATGGAGAAAACCTCATCCGCCTTGTGGGAAAAGCTAGAAACTCTTTATGCGACTAAGTCTTTGGCTAACCATTTAGTGTTGAAACAACGTCTATTTACGTTTCGCATGAATGAAGGTGAGCTTCTTAGAGATCGCATCAGTCAATTCATTATTAAATAATGTTGAGGTTCAAATTGACGATAAGGATCAGACTATGCTATTTTTGTGTTCTTTACCCCCTTCATACAAGTCTTTTAAGGAGACTCTGATTTATGGTAGAGACAAACTCTCATTTGAGGATGTGAAGGGTCATTTGTTAAGTAAAGACAAACTCGACAATGAGTTTGGTTCAGATAGCAAGGCAGATAGGCAAGCTTTCGCTTTGGTAACATCAAAGAAGTGAGACAAAAGGTGTTGCTATTGTAAGAAATTAGGTCACGTCAAAGCAGATTGTTACAAATTGCGAAATAAAAGGGCTGCTGAGAGTAACGAGGAAGATTTAGCTGGTTTTAATTTGGCCGATGAAAGTGGTGATGATTTCTTGTTAGTGTCAATGAGTGAAAGCTCCGAGCTTACGTCCGAGTGGATCCTAGATTTAGGATGTTCTTTCCACATATGTCCCAACAGAGAATGGTTCTCCACGTACAGTTCGGTTGAAGGTGGAGTTGTGCACATGGGAAACGATTATCCAATAAGGTAATCGGTATTGGTACTGTTAAAATTAGGATGCACGATGGTACGATTAGGACACTATCAGATGTCAAGTATGTACCTGATTTACGAAAGAATCTCACCTCTTTAAGTATTTTAAACTCAAAAGGTTGTAGAATCAACATCGAGTCGAGCGGCATTAAAGTGTCTTGTGGGGCTCTCATTTTGTTGAAAGGTAAAAAGACCGGTAGTCTTTATATTTTGGAAGGTTTTACAGTGACCGGTGAAATAGGACGTCCCTCGTCCGTTACGGAGTTAACTCGTTTGGAGCGGAGGCAACTTGGTCATAAGAGGGAAAAAGGTATGACTGTTTCGTTGAAGAGAGGTTCTCTTTTGGATGCAAGTTTTGAAAAGTTAGGGCACTATGTTCGTGAAAATCAGACCCGGGTTAGTTTTGATTTGACAGTGCACAAGTTGAAGGCTAGAAGACTTCCAGCTTCTTAGCGCAGATTTGACTCAGTTAATTTCCTGCATAGTTCAAGATAGGCCCGTGATGGGCTTTGGTGAAGATGGCATTATGGAAATACGAGTCAAGGTGGAGATTTGTTGAATTATGACTCCTATTTCAAGTCAAATTTGAGAAATAATCTTTCAGTTAAACTCTGTTTAATTGTTTCAATTAAACTCTATTTATTTGTTTCAATTAAACTCTGTTTATTTGTTTGAGTCAAACTCTTATTAGTCTAGATTATTTTATTATTATTTGACCTAGAAATTTAGCCTATAAATAGACTCTTTTACAACCTTAGAAATATACCCATTAAAGTTGAGAACTCCTAACACTTTTGGAGAATTTAGTGTTTACGTTTTGAGGGTTCTTTGTTTTCGGGTTTTTCGGGGTTTAGTTTTTATCTCCATCTTTTGTACTCTTCATTCTTTTGTCAGTATAGTAAAATTATATTTGCCCGTGGTTTTTTATCCTCTTCGGAGGGGTTTTTCCAAGTTAAATTTTTGTGTTCAATTTCTCAATTTATTCTGCTATATTTTACTTGTTCGTTGCTTAATCGGGTTGATTCCCAACAATTTCCTTTCTCGAAATCGGCTCCAAACTTTCATTATAGACTGCCACACATAAGAACAAATCGGCCTATCAATTGTGCTCAGACAGATATCACCAATCTTATATTTTGCTCTAAGAGTTCGAACCCAAAGAGCATCCAATTTTGTAACAAATAAGAAGGCTAATTTCAGCAGATAAGTATTTTGTGGAACCAAGCTTTTCAGTACTAGCCCTCCTTTAAGTAATGGTTGGTAGCAAGTCTCCTATTTTATGAACGAGACTTTATTTCCACTGTCAGATAAGCCCCAAACAAACTTTCTCACTATTTGTTCAATTCATTCACACACTCCTATCGGGATCATGGACGACTGCATAAAATAACTGGGAATCGTAAGTAAAACAAATTTTGCCAACGTCACCCTCCCAGCCAAGGAAAGAAGCTTCACATCAAATCCATTTAGTTTCCATTGAACCTTATCCACAATGAACTAGAAGGTATTTTTATTGACTCTGGAATGAAAAAGAGGCACACCCAAGTAAATACCGAGATCATCCGTCAATTGAAAGCCCATAATATTCCCAATCACTCCCCTCAAACAATTATTTGTGTTATGAGAGAAAAACAGTTTGGACTTGCTAGCATTAATTTTGTGACCAAAATGCCGACAAAATATATCGAAAGTCTCTTTCATCACCATAGCATTCTTAACACTTGCTTCATTAAAAAACACTAAATCGTCCGCAAAAAAGGTGGGATAGAGGAGGGCCACCCCTACCCATCACAATCGGCTTCTATTTACCCATAGAAAATTGCCTCATCGATAACATGCCCCAGTCGCTCCATTGTTAGAACAAAGAGATAAGGGACAAAGGGTCCCCATGTCTAACACCTTTAGATGGAACAAACTCCTCCGTATAACTACCATTCCATACTAGTTGCATCTTAGCCGTGGATACACAACCCATGATAAGACGAATTAGCTCACAAGGCATTCTGGCATCTTTCAAAGTATCACAGAGAAAATCCCACCTCAACCGATCATATGCTTTTTCCAAGTCGATTTTGATGGCTATCCACCCTTTTTTTGCCTTTCCGAATCCTATCTAGTGTATCACTTCTTGTGCTATGATGACATTATTCATTATGTATCTCTCTGGGATAAAACTCGTCTGATTCTTTGCAATAAGATTAGGGTTAATAGGCTTCAAACGATTAACAATAACCTTAGTGAGTACCTTATAAGGAACCGTGCACAAGCTAATCGAGAAAAATTATGTGACCACCTCCGGACCCACCACCTTTAGAACGAGAATAATAAGGGTTTTGTTGAAAAACTCCTCAACCTCCCTTGATTCGAACCCTTTTAAAACAAAAGAAATTATGCCATTGCCAACAACATTCCACTGTGATTTCTAAAACTGTGCATGAAGCCCATCTATCCCTTGTGCTTTCAACAGTGCCATTCCAAAGAGTGCATCTTGAACTTCTTGTACAAACACACTTTTCATGAGATCCGTCACTAAGTTTGAAGCAATGGTAGGAAAATTATTTCTCACAAGAAACCTGCCACTCACCATCCTATCATTAGTATATAAATGAAAAAAAAAGTCGAGGACTTCACCTTTGATTTTGACCTCATCATAACACCAATGCCTATCCGCCAATTTCAAAGTCTTTATATGATTGAAGGACCTTCGCTTGATAACTTGTCGGTGGAAATACCCTGTGTTACGATCTCTAAGAGACAACCAGTCATTAAGGGCCTTTTGCTTCCAAAGATGTTCCTCACTTTCAAGCACTCCTTCTAGCTCAGAACGTAAGTCTTATTCAAGAGCAATAAGTTTTAGTGAATGATACATTTCTAGGCACCTCTAAATACCTTTGATTCTTGAGATTAAGACCCTATTCTCTTGTAGAATATTCCCAAAGACCTTCAGATTCCACTTTTTCACCGCAGAGATAAAATCTGACAATGTCCTTTCCAATCTGTCCTCCACGATCCAATTATCTTTAACAAATTGGCCGAAACCATAGCCACCCACTTAAGAAAAAAAATGCCAAGAAGGTTTCGCATTATGTCGCAACCCAAAAGTGATCGTTAAGGTTCGATGGTCTGACTTGATTTTGTGCAAATGATAAACCATCGTGTTCGGTGCAATTGAATCCCAATGAAGATTAGAAAGTGCTCGATCAAGTCGTTCAAACAAAGAGCCTCTACTCCAAGTAAACCTTGAACCTTGGGATTCTACATTTTTCAAGCACCAATCAATACAAAAATTTTGAAAAAGTTGGCAAGAATACCTACCACACCTTGAGCCACCTTGTCGTTCGTCATCATGTAGCAAAGCATTGAAGTCCCCGGTAATTAACCATGGTGATTGAACTCCTTTTGTAAGTAATCCTAACTTAACCCACAACTCTTTTCTCATGACCTAATGAAGACTGCCATACACCCTTTTGAATATGACCCAATCTTGCAAGTTTGGAAATTTCACTTTAAGCTGAATAAATTAAAAATTGTTCAGCTCAATAGTAACCTAAATAGTGTCTATCCATAACACCTAAATACCACTCGAAAATCGTCTAGCTTTAACTCTATGGGATTTCAGAAATCTAATTTTTTTAATTGCATTCTCCGCAGTTTCCCCACTTACTCTAGTCTCAACTAAAACCACCACATCAGGATCGAAATCATGCAAATACTCCTTAAGAAATTTGTGAAATTTTGGGTTACCTGCCCCTTGACTGTTCCAAACTAAAATATCAGTTTTCATGATCAAAAGATTGAAAGGAAACCAACCTGAAACATCATAGTGCTCCTTAACAATCATCCATTCCTTTCACGCCATCATCCTAACCCTTGTCCTTTGCAAGAACTCTGTCATTTTGCTTCTTATCCTCCTTTCCACTAGCTTCTGTTCCTTTATCAATTTCTAGTGGAAAGCTTGCACTTGCGTTGACACTGTCCAGCTTCTTAACTAATCTAGTAATCGCATCACCGACCGAGATTGAATTCACCTTACTGGTTCGGGAGTTACCACCATACATTTCTCCATTATTTGCATTACTGTTTAACTTCGATTTTAATGCTTCTGGAAAAGAAGCAGGAGGAATTAAATTCGTGAATCCCATTAAAGAATTCGGATCCAAATTTTCTTTAAAAGATGCGACAGTATGGTTCTTTGGATGCAAAATTCGAATCCTGACAGAGCCCTCTTTCAATTTCCTGTACAACCCCACATGAAACCCATTTTTAGCCATAGAAGACCCCACACCATCCTTACGGACTCCCATCCGACTACCTCTAAGCCCAATAGATTTGCCCTTCATTTTCTTGGGCTGCCCAACCCCTTTTTCTGGTTGACCCATTCCTCCCTTGATAACTCCATCCTTATCAACATTTCCAATCGTCATAATATGCTCATTTAAATCTTTAGAGATCACCTCTCCTTGATTTTTAGCTACCTTATTATGAACAAATCAAAACGGCAAAAGAATTAAAGTGAGATCCTGCTCGATTTTTCCCTGAAATAACTTCAACCCCCATTTCTCACTACTTCGACTGTCGTCTTTATCGCCGTTCCACCACCATCCATACTCCAAAATTTTCCTTTTCAATTCTTTCTTGCACCTTCCCTTCCTCCTTACTCACCATGGAATCCTTGTGTTCCTGCCCATTCTGTCGTTCTTCTTCCAAGTTTTCTCCCAAAGTAGTTTGATGGCAACCATCCTTCATGTGCTTGTACCTTTCACACTAGAAGCTTATTGATGGCAAGGCTTCATACTCAATCCTGTGTAATCTGTTCGCTATATGTACCTTTGAAATCAGAGGCTCATCTAAATTAATTTGGACAGCAAATTGAGCGAATTGACCCATCACCCCTTTATCTGTTTGTAAGTCAATTTTCACCACTTTTTTGACCAAGCTTCCAATCTCCTGTAGAATACTACGTTTGTAAAAAGCACCTGATAGCCCTGAGATATGAACCCAAGCCACCACACATTGAGGAAAAGTTTCGAGAGTTGAGAAATTTGTTGTCCATGGTTGAACTGTCAGATAATGTCCGAATATGACCCAAGGCCCTTAGATAAAACATTGCTGTAATCCAACTCAGATTCAAATTTAGCAAGATAATAATTGTTTTTGATGTCCATCAATTGAAATCTCTTGGACGGTTTCCATAGTGAGCAAACTTTATTCCATAGGGCATTATACCTAATTTTCCTTCCGAAAAGCTTGATGATGAGAGTTTTTGACATACTCTTACACTCTGTCTGAGAAGTCAAGTGTCGGAACACCGTCAATCATGCATTTTTGAACATATCCCTCATTGAGTTTCAAGTCATCCCCATCCCACTCATCTTCCATTGTCACATTCTCAAAGTTCGAATTCATAATAGCATCCCGAAAAGAAAGTACTTGGGGTCTTCCTTCCTCCAACTTCTCATCATCTCCACCAACATCTGATGGTTCCTACTCCTGTCACCGTATCTTCTTCCATCCAATCGTTGTTGCCGGTAGTTCCATTAATTAATTAATTAATTTTATCTTTCGTGCCAAAGAAAGACTCAAAAATTTTTAACACTTTTTTATCTAAACGAATAACAAGCAATTAATTTAATTAATTGCAAGTATTTTTTTTGTTTTCTTTTAGCTTTATATGAAAGATTCGAGATTATGAAATCAAAATAAGTTTTAAGTTTTGTAGAAAATTATTAAATATGAATTATTTGAGTTTATTTTGTTAAGGATAATCTAGAAAATAAAATAAATATTAAAATCTAGAATAATATTAGATTAATTAAATTAATTAATTTAAATATTATAGTGACAAATCGCTTGACACTATGAAGGGATAAAAATTTTGAAAGAGATAAAATTTAAATTTTTTATAAGAAAAAAAGGCAAGTAAACAACCTTAATCAACAATATCTTACATGGAAGGTACCTATTTTATCCTTTAGCAGTAGTTTTCTAACATGAAAGTTAGGGAAATCAATGATTCTGAGTTTAACATCCTCACAAGTATAAGTTCTAATTAGCCAATCCGCCACCATATTACCTTCTCTTGGAACATATTGGAAATTAACCATTTGGATGTGCCTTGTTGCTTCATTGATTTTCCTAATAAGCGTAGAAGAAGAACGATTCATTTTGCTCTCCTTTATCAATTCAATAGATATCAAACAATCACTCTCCATGAGTACGTTGGTGTAGTTTCTAATCCGAGCTATTTCTAGCCCATGTAGGACAACCCATAATTCTAAGTTAACCACATTTTCCTCAGCCAATATACCTTCTAAATCCTACCACCCAAGTGTCGTGTGAATCTCGTATCACTTCTGCAGCTGTGCTAATCTGTTGCCATCTTTGTTGGAAGCTCCATCAATGTTTATTTTAACCCAACCTGAACTAGGCGGACACCATTTAATCCATATAGCCTAACCTAGTCTCAATCTATCTTTCTTTGCAACAACATCTTTGATCGTGCTAGCAAAAGACTCTAAGCTACGAATTAACTTCTCAGTAGTGCTGCTATCCTATTGGAAAATAGAAATATTTCTATTCATCCACAGTAGCCAACATAAGACAACAAAATTTATACTGGAATCAACACTAACATTTCAAAATTTTATCTCACCTTTCATATTCGATTTAATCTAACTAGACAAATCTTATGAAAAGAAATAAGATAAATAATTTTGAGAGACCACCCGATTCCACACAACATTCACACCATGGAAGTCCCTCAAAACATGGAGTATGGATTCTTGTGTCGCTCCATATATTGCACATGTGACATCATTTGTCAAATTCCTCCTAGCCCTTTCTTCATTCGTTTGAAGTTTCTGATGCATCACCATTCACGTAAAATGCTTAATTCTCAATAGTAAGTCATTCTCCCAAACAACACTCCAATCTTTATTATCAGACATATCATCCATTGTAACTAGACTCTTATACGCAGTCTTAACTAAAAATTTGTCATTTCCATTCGATTCCCATAGGCAGCCATCAACACCCAACTCAACATGAGGAGGAGGGCACCCTGTAATGTAATCCAAAACTTCCTTGGTAAAACAGTTCTTCAATATAATCTAGTTCCAACAGCCATTTGGGTTTACCAAATCAGTGACCTTAAGATAAGTGGAGAAGATCGATCCATCTAGCACATGATCTCTTAGTGACCCTACCTTGGGATTCTAACAATCATTCAGGAAATTAGCCGTCTGTCCATCACCAATACTCTAACAAATGCTATTTCGAAGGCTTTCCCAAACTCTAGATAAATAACATCACACATAAGAGGAGTTTAATTTATAAATTGTGTAACCCCTTAAACTGAGCCTAGACGCTATGGCCTAATTTGAGCAATCACATGGGCCTTGAATAAGGCCAAAATGATTTTGGAGAAACATTCACTAGTCTTAAAAACATTTGATTTTGTAAAACCACTTGAAATCTTTCGATATAGATTTACGTGTTCCTTTTTATTTAAAGATCATTTAAATAGTCACTTAGTTTTTAAAAACAACACTTATTTGCAATGGTTAAATATAACTTTAAAAGTTCGTTGTTTGATTGCAAAATATCACACATGCATAATACCACATCTTTCCAAAAATGTCGTCATGCCACAGTTCATAATTTAAACATAAAATCCCAACATAAAAAATGCTAAAACAAATCCCAGTCAAAGTCCAAAAATGAAAGTCCAAAATAAGTTTGAAGAGTTTATAAAAGCCCCAAATAATGTCCACAATCCATATCCACGAAAACATTTTATTACTGAGAGCCTCTCCTAGAATCCGAATCCAAACCCTAATCATGAGGATTACCTGAGACACATACAATATCGTTGGTGAGCTTTTGAAGACTCAATGTGAGATCAAACATACAGTTCAACACTTAGCATAACTCATCACACAACATAATCACATATTTCGCATATATCACATATATCACAAATCATCAAATTTATCACATTTAACACATGACATGCTTATGCGTAATGAAAATTGATAGAATTTCCTACCCATCTTCGCTAAACACCAATATTGTGTTCCCCAGAACTCGTGTATTCAATAACACACCAATTTATGGACAAGCCACCACATAGATACTGATAGACTGTCACATAGCACATTGTGAATAAATCACCACATAATTATCGATAATGGCCACATAGTCACATGATCACATTGTGGACAAACCACCACATATTTTTTTCGAAACGACCATATGTTTTTGCAGTTAAACTTCCATATAACTTATTCCTTTCACAAACCCACCCCATGAATGCTATATGACCATTTTAACATATGATTATCACTTATCACATTTTTCGCATTTTGCATGCTCAAATATCACATTTTAACATAGACTTTGGCATGCTTTAACATACATCTCACATATTAAGACATGGATCTTAACATACGCATATACGAACATCATACTTGATATCATAAATCAATTTAGCCATAATCACATAACATGAGATGCAATCATAAATCATACATCAGAAATCACATATCACTTATTTTACACATCATATGGTAGTTGGGCAACTTACTTGCTCTCCTTAACGTATCTTTGAGTTTTTTAACTCCACACAAGCACTTATGTACCCACACAAAATATTTATTTTATTTTATTTAAAAAACTTAACGACTTAAGGAAAGGACAAGATCCCACTCCTTTGAAACCATATGCTTCTTTGTAGTAGTCCCTTCGCACTTAGTTTCAATTGCAATCTAATCACATAATCACTTTGTGTTTGTCACGATCTACTCGAGTAATACACTTGATACAAATCTTAGAATGAATTGGCACTTACCCTTTTGATTTCGAATATTCGAATTCGTGCTCTCACGTAATCACTATTGATTTCTCAGAGGTTGATTGTTTGGTCCTTCATAATGTCATAAGATCGAATTAGTATCATATTTTTCAAAATAAATAAAAATAAAATACAACTCATTTAAGGCCTATACCATTCAACCAAGGTATAGTATTCTTACAAGGAGTTTTTTATTTTTAACAATTGCACTTACACTTGATTTGAATTGAAATGATCGAAGGAATGAGATTGGAATAAGATCGATGATTGAATGATCTACAAATAATCGAATAAGCAAAAGAAGAGATGGATTTTAGTCATTAGATTAACCACTAAGAGAGAAAAGGAACAAAAAGGAAGAAAAAGGTCATCGATGACGATGACGGCCCATGATGGTAGCATGACGGTGGCTCGACGATGGTCTGGTTAGGAAGGTATGAGGTGCGAACTATTCAAAAGAAGGGAGGTTTGGTCACTTTAGAAGGAGAGGAGAATATAAGATAATAGAAGAAAAATCAAAGAAAGATGGTGGCATTTGCGGTGATTCGTGACGGTGCACGACGGAGGAGAGAAGGTGTGAAGAGGCGACGACTTTTGATGGTTAAATGACCTCAAGATGGTTGTGGAAGGCTCGATTGTGATGGTTGAAGGATAAAATTGCGAAGGAGGAGGTGGTGGTAGTGCTCAAAATGGCTAGAGAGAAAAGAAGTGGAGGAAAAATGGAAAAAATAGAGTTAGGGTTATATAATGGTGTGTATGGTTGGCCATGGGGGGTGGCATTTGTCAACCCAAGGCTTTTTGGCCAGAAAGAGTGTAAGGAAAGTGAGGGAATAATAGAGTGAAAGAAGAAGTAAAAAGGAGGATTGATGCTCAATCATAAGGCAAGTTTGACCTTTGAAAAAGGAAAAGAATCAAAGCAAAATGGGCAAGTTTGAATGGGTGGCCGACCAACTCTATGCACATGCTTAATTTGTGCAAAAAAAAAAAAACAAATGGGATGCACATAAGGGGATTTGAATTAGGGACCTCAAGGATAGCTATGAGCTCCCTTCCATTTTATTACACACTTCCTTGTGTCCAAATATGCGTAAATAATTTTAAGAATTAGTAGTTGAAAGTCTCGCCCTCTTATAGCTAACGTAATTAATTAATGAAAAATTAATTAACTAAAAAAAAGGATGTGACAACTCTACCCTCCTTAAAAGAAATTTCGTCCTCAAAATTACTTGACGAAAATAGGAGAGGGTATTGTTGCTGCATCGTATCTTTAAGTTCCCATGTTGCCTCTCTCAAACCATGATTTCTCCATAGCACTTTCACAAGCGAAACTTGCTTCCTTCTCAACACTTTCACTTTGTGATCGATAATTTGTACCGGTTCCTCCTTAAATTTCAAATGAGAACGAACCTCAATTTCCTCTACTAGAATCACATGAGATGGATCGGATCTATAACGTTGTAACATAGACACATGTAACACATCGTGGATACGATCAAATTCTGGAGGTAACTCCAATTGTTAAGCCACTGGTCCAATCTTCTTAATGACACGAAAGGGTTTAATGAACCTCAGACTTAACTTTTCTTTGCAACCGAATCTTAATACCTTCTTCCAAGGTAAAACCTTAAGGAAGACTTCATCGTCAACACTATACTCAATATCCTTTCTTTTCAAATCAGAGTAGGATTTCTTTCGATTTGATGCAACTTTCAGTCGATCCCGAATAATTTTCTCATTGCTCTTAGTCTCTTTAACCAAATTATGTCCTAACACTTTCTTCTCCCTCAAATTTGTCCAACACAAAGGTGTTCTACACTTGTGCCCATAAAGTGCCTTATAAGGAGTCATCTGAATGCTCGATTGAAAAATATTATTATACGCAAACTCTGCAAGCGATAGATGTTCTTCCCAATTACCTCGAAATTCGATCACACAACCTCGTAACATGTCCTCGAGAATTTGAATAATCCTTTCAGATTTCCAATCTGACTGTGGATTGTAAGCGGCACTAAAGTTCAATCTCATACCGAGTGCCTCATACAGACTCTTACAAAAATGCGACGTAAAGCGAGGATCACTATTAGAAATAATAGACACTGGAATTTCGTGGAGTCTCACAATCTCATCGATGTACAATCTCGCCAACTTCTGCAACGAATAATTGGTGCGCATAGGTAGAGAGTGAGTAGATTTCGTTAATCAATCCAGAATCACCCAAATAGAATCTTTCTTAGATGGTGATACGGTCCCACTTCCACTAAGGAACTTGTATATGCTGAAGCAAAACCGAAAGAAATTGGTTTTCAACTTTTACTTGTTTGCACGTTAAGCATCTAGCCACAAAGTCAATTAGATCGCGTTTCAAACTTGGCCACCAATACTGCCGATGAAGATCTGTATACATTTTACTACCTCTAGGATGCATAACATAGGGACTAATATGTGCTTCCCGAAGTATAGATTACCTTAACTTCAAATCGGAAGGCACATAGAATCTTCCTCGATAACACAGAATTCCTTCAGAATTGTAAGCAAAATCTGAAGTCTTAACCTGTTTAACATGCTTCTCATAGGGCTCTAAAGATCAATATGAAATTTTCTTCAACTTAATCTCCTCAATTAGAGTTGGTCGCACTTGTAATCATAATGTTTTAAAAGCTCAATCTAATGCCTCTGACTTAAGTTCAACTCCTTTTGGGTGAAGAGATACTTAAGACTCTTTATGATCTGTGTAGATGACATATTTCTCCCTGTAGAGATAGTACCTCCAAATATTAAGAGCGAATACCACAACATCTAATTACAAATCGTGTATCGAATAGTTGCACTCATGTTACTTGAGTTTCCTAGAAGCATAAGGTATAACCTTCCCATCTTGCATCAACACACACCCAAGTCCAGAATGGGACACATCACTATATACCACATAATCCTTCCCAGACTCAGGTTGGATTAACACTGGTGCTTGAGTAAAGATTGACTAAAGCTTCTCAAAGCTAGCTTACTACTCCGATCCACTTAAACGATGCAGTCTTTTTCAACAACTTCGTCATCGGAGCCACAATCAACAAAAATCCTTCAACAAACCTTATATAATAACCAGTAAATCCGAGAAAAATTTGAATATCACTTATGTTCGTGGGTTGCTTCCAATCTAAGATAACTTCGATTTTCGTTGGATCCACGTGAATACCCTCAGCAAATACTACGTGACCCAAAAACATCACTCTTCGAAGCCAAAACTCACATTTATTGAGCTTTGCATAAAGTTTATTCTCACGTAAGGTTTAAAGAACCAACCTTAAGTGCTCCTCATGCTCTAACTCAGACTTGGAGTAGACAAGGATATCGTCGATGAACACCACAACAAAATGATCAATGTAGGGCTAAAAGACCTTATTCATTAAGTCCATACATGCGGCAAGAGCATTCTTAAGACCAAATGGCATTATTAAGAATTCGTAGTGTCCATACCGAGTCCTAAAATTAGTCTTCTTCACATCACCTTCTTTCACTTGTAACTAGTAGTACCTTAACCTCATATCAATCTTAGAAAAGATTGTAGCACCCTGAAATTAGTCAAATAGGTCATCGATCCTTGGAAATAGGTATTTATTTTTCACAGTCAACTTATTCTATTGACGATAATTGATACATAACCTCATAGACCCATCCTTTTTCACAAAAAGAACTGGAGCTCCCCATGACAACATACTTGGCCTTATGAAACCACGATCCAATAACTCTTTTAATTGCTTTTTAAGCTCTTTGAGTTCCTTAGGTGCTATGCGATAGGGTGCAATGGACACCGGTGCTATCCCAGGCAGTAACTCAAATCCAAATTCAACCTCTCGTTTAGGAGATAAACCAAGTAGCTCCTCAAGAAAAATATCAGGAAACTCCTTTACCACTTAAATGTTCTGCAAATAGAACTATCTACATTATTTTCTAAGATGTATGCGAGATAGGTATCACACCCCGTATGAACCAATTTCTCCACTACTAAGGCAGATATCACATTTGAAAGGAAATTTGGAATCTCTCCAACCACAATTATCTCATTTCCAGATGAAGTCCTCAAAGTGACTTGTTTAGCATCGTAGTCTAGAATGATTCGATGCTCACTCAATCAGTCCATCCCCAAAAAGAGGTCAAACTCTTCGAAGGGTAGTTCCATAAGATCAGTAGGAAAGACTTCACCTTGCACTTACAATGGGCACCACTTATAGATTTTGTTTACTAACACGGATTGTCTTAAAGGACTAAGTACACTCATATTACTAACAGTGTCCTATACCCGAATGCCAAGTTTATCACCCATCACACAAGATACATATGAATGGGTAGAGCCATTATCTATTAATGCAAAATAAGGAATGTCATTAATAGTAAAGGTACTTGCTATCATATTGGCAGCATCATGATCCTCTAGGCGTTTGGCCCCATACACAAGTGCTGGCTGCCTAGCAATCTCTCGATTAGCACTCTGTCCCAATGCTTGCTGTCTCTAACCCATATTATCGTCTTGATTCTACCCTTGGGCTCACTGTGGTTGTTGAACAACTCTCTGATTCGGTATATGATTCTGACCATGTGCTTGCACCCGATCGTTTAACTAAGGACATTCTTGAATCTTATGGTCTAACGACCAACATTTAAGACATGCGCCCATGCCTCGCCAACACTTTACGGGATGCCTCTTATCACAAGTGGCACAATTTGGGATCCTGTTCCCTACTGCAACAAAGTTCTAGTGGGGTCGATCATCTCTAGCTCGCTTAGCTGGAGTGGAGCTTGTCCACTAGGACTAGAGTCTCTCTTAACTAGAGCTCTTACTTGCTCCTTTCGGTCGCGCTCAATACACCTCACTTCCTCACAAATCTTGGTCTTCTCCACCAAAGTTTCGAAGACCCACTCTTGTAGTAGAGCCACTTGCATCATTAGATCGGATCTAAGCCCAAACTCAAATCAAGCACACTTATCTTTCTCTTTAGCAACCATTCTCAAAGCATAGGAGCTAAGTCTCAAAAATTTTGCCTTATATTCTGCAACAGTTCTATTTCCTTGTCTCAGTTCAATATACTCGAGTCTCTTAGCCTCGACATATCTCACTCCTACATATTTCTTCTGGAAAGCTTCTAAAAAATAATCCCATGTAAGTCGATCAGTTGGGTTGCCTCTCACAATGACTTGCCACCAATGGTAGTTCTCATTGTCATGCCCCAATTTTTGTTTATCAAGGAACAGTGGAAATGCTAGAATGTATGTTCTAAATAAACTGCACAAAATAGGAGAAAAGGGAATGAGTAGTGTAGTGGCTTAGTGACTTCATAGCTAACCTAGCGGTCCAAGGTTCAAGTCTCACTCACCTTTTTAATTAATTTTTTTGACTATTTTTGGCAAGTCTGAAGAGCATGGCCGGCCATCCATTTATTCCCATACGTTGGAGGATTTCTTTCCTCCAATAGGAGGTCAAACTTACCAAAAAGTGAGGGAGCATGATCCCTTTTATGCTCCGTGTCTCCCTCACCTTCCCTAAGTTCATAGTTGCCTAATTTTTGTGTGTTGACCAACTCTCTCCCCTCATGTGACCGACCACACCTAGTCCCCTCTCATTGATCTTCATTTTTATTTTTCAAGCCATTAAAAGACTCCTTCTTTCTCTTTTTGCCATCGGCCACCACCATACTTTTTGGTCATTTTTCTTTCCTCCACCGCATACCGAGCAATAACCACCTAACCACCACCACTCAAGGTCGAACCTCCATTCATCCTTCACATTCGACCACCGTCCGCTGCCTCTAAGACCATCGTCTGCCACCGTGGAAACCCCCTCCTCTCTTCTCTTTTCCCATATTTTCTTTTCTTTTTTTCATTTCATTTCTCCTCTCACCTACTCGAACCTTTGAACCTTCATCGTATATGACTGTCGAACCTTTACAGAACCATCACTGTCCGCCACCGTTGCCATCGCCAATGACCAAAAACTTTCTTTTTCGATTCTTTTTCCCTCTTCTCTCTATTTCCGATCCTTACAAAATTTTATTCATATTTTGTAGTTCTATTCTTTTGCAAAATCGTCCCTTTTTCTTAAATCGACCCTTTTCAATTAGTCATACGTTCCTAAGTGATCAAGGAGTAAGTAAGGATTTTTATTAAAATTATTAGAGCCTCGAGCTAACATCCCCATGCCTTTGTCGAATGGTATAGGGGCCTTCATGGGATGTTAGTTGTTTATTTTTATTGTATTACTATGGTTAAGTTACAAATATTTTATCAACACTTTGAAAGTAAAGGCGAAAATCGAAGGAGAGACCCGTAGATCTGTTTTCAAGTACTCATCTATCGAAAGAGTTTTAGATCGAGGGTAAGCAATGTTAGATCTTTATAGATCATTTCTAATATCAAGTAATATTATAAGAAACTTTAACCCATGATCCGTTTGGTTCGATAGATTGTCGTAAGAGTAGATCGAGCGAAGTCATGCTTAAAGACTAAGGAGAAAGATCTACTAGATTAAGGTGTGGGATCTATTGGTTATTTTTAATATATGTTGTTTATAATAATTAAACTGTTAAAAATATGATAAGCGATACTTTAATCATAAGTGAGTCGTTAAATGGCTCAAAGGCGAAGGATCCAAGTAAGTGACTATATTTAATATTTTTGATGAAAAAGCATGACTTGTATGTTTCGTTGTGATTATTGTTTATATATGATTTTTTATGCAAATCTTGATCTCATGACATTTGATATTTGGCTAAAAGTGATTATGTCATTTGAGCATGTGAATATGAGATTATCAAGATCTATGATCTAATTGTGAAAAGTATGTTAAACATTTTAAAGTGAAATATGTGATTATTGCAAGCATATTTTATGCCTATATGTTAAGTGTTTCACATGTGTTAAATGATTGCCATGTCACATGCATGGGGTGGGATTTGAGAAAGATGGAAGATGTGGCCATTTTTGGCAATTATGTGATATGTGGCCATTTATGGTAATTATGTGGCAGTTTATCTACAAAGTGATTATGTGGCCATTTATGGCGATTATGTGGTAGTTTAATTGCAAAGTGAATATGTGATTATGTGATCATTTTACGGTATTTATGTGGTGACTTGTCCACGAAAATTTGCTTTGTTGGATGAATAGGTTTTGGGGAACTCGTATGTGGTGTGTAGAGGAGATGGGTAGGAACTTTTACGAAATTTGCATCGTTTTCAAAAATGAGGATTGGCACGGTCATGCATAGCAATATTGAAGATATACATGATTCTAAAAGTATGTGATGTGTATGATGAATCTTGTTTCTTGCCTTATGTGTGATTATGTGTTTATTGTGGGAATCTCACACTGAGCCTTCAAAAGCTCACCCATGTTACTTTAATGTATTTTCAGATAATCCTCGTGGCTAAGACTCATATTTGGTCGATGGAGTGGGTCTCTCGGATGTTTGTGGGTTTTTATGAATTATGGACTTTTATTATATTTTGGACTTTAAGGACTTTGTTTATTATTTTGGGACTTTATTATGTTTTTATTTAAAATGTGGCATGGATGTTAAACTTTAAGATTTTGGGATATTTTGTACGATGCATGACATGATTTCTAAATTAAATAAATTAAGTGAAGTTTTCAAATAAATTAGCTTCCGTAATGTTAAAGAAATTAATATGAACTTGTGATTATCAATCGAAACGTTTTCTCAAAATAATACTTATATTTTCAAAATTCGTTTAAAAAAATTGCATTTTTAAGGAAATAAAGACCACTAATTTTAAACTCGTGTTTTGGCCATTTTACGTGGCCCATGTGATCGCTCAGATTGGGCCATAACGTTTAGGCCTAGTTTGGGGAGTTGATCGCCTCTGAACGTACTCCTGCTCAGTGTGTGTTTTAGGGCTTCCGAAAGTGTACGAGTTAGGTTGTAATATAGTGTGTTACAACGGAACACTTAATAGTATTCCGAAGATCGTACCCAAAGGAGGCTTTAAGCAATAGTGATTTAGATCCCTGTAGAGAAAAAAAATTAATTAGTACTATTTTTAAGGTTTATAATAGACAGTGAAATAAATGGTTTTGATTGTGAAACATAAAAATAAAGTAAATAAAATAAGAGAAAGAGATTTGTAGATTCGGTAAACAGATTTAAGGAGATTAAGTTGCTTCACTATGGATTTTTCAATTATCAATTTTAGGGACTTTGCTTCAATCAACTAGTCGCTACCCTAGAAGGATCTTCCGATCTTCCACCAACATAACAAGTTAATAGATACTACTTATCGCTAGATGTCACAGTCTAGACTGGTTTGGGAAAAAGGTCTTTACGGATAGGCAATACCAATTTTTTGTTCATTCCCACCTAAATAACTTTCTAGGGTTGTCAGGCCTAGTATTTGTTTCACGTTCTTCCTTTCCCAAATAGTTGATCTGATTGAAAATCCATGTATTCAATAATTAAATAACCATACTTCCACTCCCTAATCCCCCACAACAGGATTAGTTCCTCATGGTTTCTTCAAACATTATAAAGACAATAATATAATTGAACATAAGATTGAATTAATGAAATTTGAATTGTATAGCAACTTGTCGAGAAAAAATTCCATGATTGTTTGTGCGAAGTTACAAAACGAAAAAGCCAATAATAAGGAAATTAAAAGCTAAGCTAAAAAAGTATGTAAAACCCTAGTGCCAAAGGCCCTATTTATAACATTGGACGGTCATTTTCCTCAACCCTAGGTCAGTTGTCATTCCTCGTGTTTAAGTGGCATTGTAAAGATCGAAATGCCCTTCACTCGGTGCCAAATTCGTGTCCAAGAGTCGACCTCACTACACACTAGAACCATGTCACGATGAAGAGGTTAGTTTACTCCACTTGGGCAATCTTACAGGTGTTGTCGAGGCGTAGGTGATGTATGTTGCGACAAAGAAGTCAGCTTCGATATTCTTCAAGTTTGATCCCTTTGTTTCAACGTAGAGCAGTCCGTGTTGTGACATAGTGACCAGATTCATCCTTAATTTACTTCTAAAGGTCTCCTACACACTCACAAAGTACGTTAGCTAAGCCTTAGGCCTTAATTAGCCTTAAAGACAATAAAAAACACCGTTCTGCACCTTTTACACAGTTTGTTTCAAAGCAGAAAACTAAACTAAATCCTAAGGAAATAAAAGGAAAATACTTAATTTCTAGCTCCTAAAGTGTGTAAAGTAGTTCAATCTGTTAGGTACAAAATAAGCAGATCAGGGGTTACACTCATCACATAGTAGCGACATAGTTCCCTTTAGCTTCTGCTCAAGGGTGCACTCCATATCATCGAGGATTCGTTCTGTAGCCTTCAACCAATACTTGGCTATAGTGGGGATCGTCCCAGCAATGCCCCTAAATAGTTCGGCACTACTCGATTGGAGCCTCCCAGCGGTCGTGCCTCAACTATTAGCACTAGTCTGTGTACCAACCACACGTTCCAATACTCACAGCATAGCCTGCGACATAACCTCATTCGTGGGCTCTTGTTGACTCTCATCAACTGTAGGGGCTCGCTCCACATTTTCTGCAATGGGCTCGAGAGAATGCACCCTAGATGTAGATGATCCAACTTGGGTTCCTTAACCTGATTCCCCACGCACTCTTATCCTTTTGGTCTTTACGCCACGAATACTCATTTTAAAGTTTTATGCTATAGAGAGAGATGAGTATAATCGTTATCACTTTGAACGTTTTCTAATAAAATATTTGTTTTTATCGCTTTCATGCGAATTTCACTTATTCTTCATTTTCACAATCTATGGTTGTCTCAATCTAAAAGTTTTTTTTATAGTTTTAAGATATATAGTTTCATATCTAAATAACAACTTACCTCGAATCGGCTTTGGAAGGTCTCAGTTTTCTTAGTAACAAATCACATGTGGCATTTGTTTTCCTAAAATACCCTTTTATGATGCATGAAGGTTTTTCTTAGTAACGTTCGTCGTTTGATTACAAAATATCAGATATGAAACTTCATGCATAATACCACATCATTCCAAAAATGTCCCCATGCCACAGTTCATAATTTAAACATAAAATCCCAACATAACAATTCTAAAACAAATCCCAATATAAGTCCAAATTGAAAGTCCAAAATAAGTTCGAAGAGTTTATAAAGCCCCCAAATAATGTCCACAATCCATATCCACGAAAACATTTTATTATCGAGAGCCTCTTTGAGAATTCAAATTCGAGCCCTAATCACAAGGATTACCTGAGACACATATAATATCGTGGCTAAGCTTTTGAAAGCTCATTGTGAGATCAAACATACATGTTTAACACATAGCATAACTAATCGCACAACATAATCACATATTTCACATATCATCAACTTATCACATTTAACACATGGCATGCTTATGCGTAATGCAAATTGAAAGAATTTCCTTTCCACTTGGCTACACACCAATATCGAGTTCCCCAGAACTCGTTGATCCAATAAACACACCAATTTATGGACAAGCCACCACATAGATAACGATAGACGATCACATAGCACATTAGGAATAAATTACCACATAATTGTTGGCAACGACCACATAATCACATGATCACATTGTGGACAAGCTGTAACCCTTAAATCGGGCCTAGATGTTCTGGCCTAATCTGAGTGATCACATTAGCCATGGAAGTGACTGAACAAAACATTTCAAAACTTATCTCTTAGAAATCGCTTTAATACTAATAATTGGGTTTTACAAATAAAAGCCCATAAAACATTACTATTTTAAATTAAAAATCCAAACTTAAATTCTTAGAAAATATCAAAATTTAAATCAAATGTCGTAGCGAAAATCTCTTTTATTTGATGTTTTCGTAAAAATCACAAAATTCGATAAAACTTACCAATTGAGATTCAAATAATCATATTGAACAAAAATCTAATGATTTAGTTCTAATTCCTCACTTATTTAAAACATACTTAAAATCACATAATACCATGCAAAAATAATCCCAAGTAAACCATAATCTAAAACATTATAAAATTAAAATTCAGTTTCAAGTCCGAACAATAATAATCCAAATAAATCACACTTATTATAATATCCAATGTCATTATTTGCAAAAAAACATTTTCATTACCGAGAGCCACTCTGAGAATCTGAATTCGAGCCCTAATCACGAGGATTATCTGAAACACATTAAAGTAACGTGGGTGAGCTTTTGAGGGCTTAGTGTGAGGTTTCGCACAATAATCACAGAAACACATACATGGCAACAAACACATATAATAATCATAAGATATACACATAATGATACGGTCATAGATTTCATCACTGATACTATGCATGAACATGTCGATGCACATTTGGAAATGATGCACGTTTTATAAAAATTCCTACCCATCTCCGCTACACACCAATATTGAGTTCCCTAGAACCCATCTATCCAAACACAACCAGTTTTGTGGACAAGTGATCGGCCTGCAAACGTCATAGAAATTATGTGCAAGCGGACACTGTCGATGCAAGTATAATAGACAGATATGAGTCAGTCGGATGTTGATCCCACGAGGATGGTGTTCTTGTTGCTGAAATTTGTCGAAGCAATTAAAGTTTAAATGAAAAGGATTGTTAAGAGTAATGTCAGCGCAATTTAGTTAAGACTGCACAAATCAAAGAGTTAAATCTGTTAATGCAAATATAGCATAAAATGTCAGAGCAAATTGGAAAATGAATTGTTGTGGAAGATGTTGTAAATGTAAATTAAGAAAATTAATAGAAACAGATCAAGTGTAAAGAAATAGGGGGATCCCTGACTTCACAAGTTGGCAACGCTCAATGTGACTACAAGGTAACTGATAGATGAATCGTAGCCGCAATTAAGTTCTAATGAGATCTTACTGCTAACAACTTCTTTGTTTAACAAAGACCTAAGTACTCACAATTACCACACCTTCTACTGTTAGTAATGCTTCGCACTCAAGAACAAGTGGCCAGAATTCCTTTTAGCCTCAAGCAACTTCCGTTGTCTTGCTTCTTAATCTAACTTCATTGCACTTTCTAGTGACTGTGACTGCAATCGCACTTCCGTGGTCAAAATAGTTAAATCCAAATATAAATAGATGAGAAGAATTGAGTAGAAATCAAAATAGATCTAACATTAATAGATACTTTCGTATACAATTAATAGTCAATAGAATTAATCACCATTCAAGAAGGATTAAAGAAGAAATTGAAGCATGCTATTCCTAGTCTACTAGAATCCTCCCGTAATCGCTCCTCTTGCGTCGCACCTAGGCACTCCTCGTCAGAAGTAGTCGCCTCCTTGTTGCGTCAGATTACTCTCCTGGAAATCAAGCTTCCATGGCAACTGACTTTGAGAAAGAATGAGAGAATTTACGGAATTGTTTTCTTTGCAGCTTGATGTGATCTTCTCTCTCTCCCCTCTATTAATAATCACTAAAAAGTACAAGTCTACCCCCTTATTAGATCTACCTTTTTGCAGCTGTACAAGTTTGTTATTGCCAGATGTGCACTCATGTAGATCTGGTTTATGCATTAGGCATTTGCAGATTGTTGTGACATCTCTAGACGAAAATTATGATTTAAATTTGCTGCGACAACTTGACATTCTCCTGTTGTGGTGCTTCTGAATGTGTTAGCAGCATAAAATCCCTGATGAAATGTAGAAGCATTTATGTGGTGACATCTTTGGCCGCAATTCTAAATTAAACTTATGGCCGCAACTCTAAATGCTTTCCCGTTCTGATATTCTAAGGTGGATTTTTGTGCAGACAACTTTAGATGCAATACTGATACTCAATACAGCGGCATTAGTAGCATAAAAGGAATAAAATGAAAGAAAGTAAGACCATACAACACTGATTTAGAAAATGCAAATACTAAGTATGAAATGTTGAAAATGTAGGCTAAATATGATACAAAAAGAATAAATTATACACTAATTCAAGGAGAAATTAATTGTCATTTCTAATGCTATCACACTCCCAAACTTGAGTTTTTACTTGTCCTCAAGTAAATAAAAGTTAGTAAATTTATATCCAAATTCTTGTCACCACAATCATCATTCTAGCAACTTATATTCTCTAAAATCCTAATGTATAAATTGCATTCATATGCTAGAATATTGCACTGACAATTATATGCATGAATAATCAGAATTGCAACTTCACTAATGCTAGCATCATGCTTTAAATCTTAAATCTTCTTAACCAATACAACATTTATTGTATAATAATATACACATGCATATATATATATATTTTTTTTTCTTTTTATCAAATTTTCTTTCTTTCTTTTTTTTATGCGACTGAGAGATGTCATTGCATTACTATACTCTTGTTCTTGGGCAATAATGATGGGGTGCAACAAACCCTCAGGGAGCATTTAATTGCGCCGACACACATTCTTATAGTAACAGCCTTTGGCTAGATAATTTTTCTAACACTTGCATCAGAATGTTCCCCCTTTTTGAGTCACAATGCATCCACATTGGAGTGTCTTTTATTAGTAAATATAATTATAAACAAAGCTGCAAGATGGCAAGTTAATTCAGGATACAAAGAATGATACTAGTCATTTATTACTAATGCAATTTCAACCATTCATCTAAAAATAGAAGGATTCAACATCGATCACATTCATCCAATTCATGCATTAGCATTCCAAATAATTCAAGATTTAAGCATCAAATGAAAAAATTATGGTCACATTTTTCTTAACTATGCATACTTTCATTCAACTAAAAAGACAAATATAATCTTAAACTTGTGGGTGTAATTGCATTTCCATTCCAAACTTCCCCCCAAACATAGTGTCTGCATTGTCCCCAATGCACTGATAATACTATACAAATAATAATGGAAATGCAACTACAATGCAAATGTGAGAACAAGTAAAATCCAGAGATAATAAAAATTTAATGACAATTAGATGAAATGCATGCAACTAAACTAACTACTGAAAAGTAAACTAACTCCGTGTGTTGCAGCCGAGGATGTGGCTGCTTTGGACTTCTTTTTCTTCTTAGGGCGCTCCTCTTTGCTCTTATTCTTTGCCTTACATTTGCGCTTCTTTTCTTTTGGGTCAACCGGTGGAGTTGATTGCTCCTCCATGGCTGGTTGAGTGTCGGCTTCATCGATAGTCACATCCGATGGATGTATCTCGGCAAGGGGTGCAACATATTGAACAATAGCTAGAGGATTGGAATCCTCATTATTGGATTGGACTGCCTCGGCCCAACTTGCCCCAAATGGTGTGAATTGTTCAACAGATGCACCTACACAGGCAGCTGCGTCAACAAATTTCTTCGATAAATTTGTTGGGATAACTTCTTTTTCTTCTTCTTCTTCTTCTTTTGCCTTCCTCTTTTCTTTTCTCTTCTTTTGTTTCAATACCCACAGAAGCAATTGGTGTGTGCTCTTCCGTAGTAGCAGCCTCTTTTTCTGCCATATTGGCCCCCAAACTATTTAAAATTCATCCTCAAAGAGGCTGGCTATGTTTCGAAAATAATCCTCCATATCCTTAGAGTGCATCTCTTGATCCTTATCGTCAGAAATGTGGATTCAATGCGGGGACTGGATGGATTGGGTTCTCCCTTCTGAATCATGTTGCTCTGATGATGGAGTAGCTTCATCGATAATAGGAGGGAATACAGGGAATTCTGGCATCGAATTTTTGCTCAAACTGCTTAATGCACTGACAATAGTAGTATTCCATGCCCTAGTATAGGCATAGAATAAGTTCTGTCTGTACTGCATCTCGTTAATTGCGCTGACAAGTTTGATTTGTTGGATGCTCATCCGATCAACAATTTTTTCAATCTCATTAAGCTTCCTCCAAATCTGAGGATCTGTGGGCGCATGGGTTTTGGTGTCCTTCTTTTTCCCTTTCCCTTTATCCTTCTTTGGTGGTACCTCCTTCACAATAGGGGTTTCTTGCCCTCTTGTCATCCTTTCCACCGAAACATCATTAATTAACCTTTTGTTTTCCAAAATCACTTCCCCTTCGTGAGGAACAATGCCCTTTTATTTACACAACATCATGATCAGAGAAGGGAAAGGCAGGATACATGTCTGTTTGGTGGTGGATTCAGTAATTTCCTGGTGAAGGATTGCCTCGACATCAGTTTGTCGTCCCTTGAGTATAAAATACAGTAGACACATTCTGTCCAACATTGCAGTAGTGTTGTGAGTGGATGGAAGGAGACGACAGTTGATGAAATGAAACCACACCTTACTTTGAACGGTGAGGTAGCAACGGTGCATCGTATAATTCTTTGGATTGTTGCCAGTCCAAACAACATCGTTGACGCATAAATCATTTAGTAAAAGATCAACACCCTCCTCTATCAAGTTTTCCAAAAACTCGACATGCTCGTCTTCTCCCTCAATAATGTGGAAGAGAGGACTGATGTGGTCAGTGCTCCATGGCACAAAACCTTCACGAACGAATATAAACTCCTGCTCTAGATCAACCAGGTTAGCATAAAACTCTCTTACCATGGAGGGAGAGTATCCTGTCGGATGGTCACAAATCTGCTCCTAGCCCAATGTCAGTTGTGAGGACAATTGAAATCCCTACTCGGGATGGCAGTTTCTTTTCAACATCACCTCATGGTAACAGTCCTTCGTCGCTTTTGTTAAGAACAGAACAGGTTCCTTAGGTGGTGGCTAGTCGGCATTTCTTACCATTGCTGTCGATGATTCAACAGCTTGTTTGGATGGGGTCTTAGCATAACGAGTTTGTGCCATATCTATCTGAGAAAAAGGAAGTGAGAATATTCTATAGAAAAACTTGAAGATTGAAGAAAAGGAAAATTACAGTAGCAATGGTGGTTGTAAGTGTGAAGATACAGTCGGCATAAAAAGGGTGTTTTATAGATGATGGAGGTGAAGAGACGTGATGATTGCTGTTGCTGTAAGAGTACATTGTGCCTGCAGCCAATAATGCCAGGACACAGACCATACTTTTTCTGATTGATCCAATGGTTGGGGATTGTGGTGAATCAACCGGCATGATTCTTTCTCGAAACGCTTCATTGAGTCATCAATTAGATGCCTCGACAAGTCATGCTATCATGTGCATCGACAAAAAGGAGATCTTTTGTTCCTGCAAAAAACTAAAGAAAACGAATTAAAAGAAACCAAAAGACAAAAAAATAAATATAAAAATTACAATAACATTCTAAGAAAATGTGACTAGGTTAATGGTCTCATTTTTTTTGTTGATGTCTAGGCTTAGGTAGTGCTTTAATCGTTGGCTATTCACTTTGAATTAGCGCCCATCATTCAAATCTTTGATTGTCACCGCACCATGTGGAAATGCTTTGACAACTTCAAAAGGGTCCGACCATCTTGAGCACAATTTCCGTGGGTGCAAGTTTAAATGTGAGTTAAATAAAAGCACTAACTGACCAGGAGAAAATTATCGCCGCAAAATGGTGTTGTCATGCCATTTCTCAGTTTTTTCCTTGTAAGTGGCAGCATTTTCATAAGCGTTGCGTCAAATTTCTTCCATTTCTGAAATGTCCAACAATGTTTTTTGTCCAGCAGCATCATAATCCATGTTCAGTTGCTTGATTGCCCACATGGCCTTATGTTCAAGTTCAACGGGTAAGTGGCATAATTTACCAAAAACTAGCTGATATGGTGACATCCCTAATGTTGTTTTGTATGTGGTGCGAAGCACCCACAATGCATCATTTAACCGCGAAGACCAATCTTGTCTAGATGGGTTAACCACCTTCTCAAGAATACCTTTGGTTTGCCGATTAGATACTTCTGTTTGTCCATTTGTTTGAGGATGATATGTGGTTTCCATACGATGTTTCACACCGTAATGTTTCAAAGCTGTCGCCACCTGATTATAGTGGAAGTGAGTGCCTTGGTCACTTATTAATGTTCGAGGTGTTCCGAATCGTGTAAGGATATATGTGTGAAAAAACTTTAACACCATCCGAGCATTATCCTTTGGAACAACTATTGATTTGTCCATTTGGAAATGGTCCCATAAAGTCTATGCCCCAAACGTCGAAGAGCTGAACCTCCATGATAGGCTGTTGTAGCATTTTGATCGCGCTATGAACGTCACAGCAAATATGTGCAAGCGTACACTGTTGATGCAAGTGTAGTAGATAGAATTGAATCTGTCAAATATCGATCCCATAGAGATGGCTGTTTATGTTTAAATATGTTGAAGCAATTTGAGTTAAAATGATAAGAATTGTTAATAGTAATGTCAACGCAAACTGGTTAAAACTACACAGGTTAAGAGTAAAAATTATCAGTGAAAATGTAATATAAAATGTCAAAGCAAATTAATAAAAGATAAACTGATTGTTGAGATATTGTAATGTAAACTCAGAAATATAAAAGAAATAGATCAAGTATAAAGAAGTGGAGAGGATCACTGACTTCACAAGTTAACAATGCTAAATGTGACTAAAAGGTAACTTATAGATGAATTGTCACCGCAATTATGTTCCAATGAGATCGTACTAATATCAACTCTCTGTTTAACAAAGACTTAAGTACAAACAACTACCACACCTTCCAGTGCTGGTAATACTGAGCACTCAAGAACAAGTGACCAAAATTCCTCCTAGTCTCAAGCAACTTTCGTTGTCTTGCTTGTTAATCTAACTTGTCACCGCACCTTCCAGTGACTATGATTGCAATCGCACTTCCGTGGTCAAAACAGTTAAATCCAATTATAAAAAGGCGAGAAGAATTGAATAGAACTCAAAGTAAATCGAACATTAAAAGATACTTTCGTATTCAATCAATTGTCAATAGTATTCATCAACATTTAAGAGGGGTTAAAGAATGAAATTGAAGCATACTATTCCTAGTCTACTAGAATTCTCCCTTAATTGCTTGTCTTGCGTTACACCAAGCACTTCTCATCAGAAGCTGTTGCGTCCTTGTGGCATCAGGTCACCTTCCTCCGAAGTTCAAGCTTCCATGGCAGCTATCTTCGAGAATGAATAAGAGAAATTATAGATTTGAAATCTTCACACCTTGATATCAATCTTCTCTTTCTTCTTTCTATTTACAATCACTGGTCATTCCATATCTTTCTCCCTTTTCAGATCTAACTCCTTGATGTAGCTGTAAAAGTTGTTATTACCAGCTATGCATTCAAGCAGATCTAGTTTATTCATTGAGCAGTTGCAGATTATCGCGACATTTTTGGACGCAAATTATGATTTTAATTTGCTGCGACAATTTGTCATTCTCCTGCACTGGTGCTTCTAGATATGTTAGCAGCGTGAAATTCCTGATAGAAATGTAGAAGCATTCATGTGATGACATATTTGGCAGCAATTCTGGATCAACTTATGACCGCAACTTTGAATGCTTTCCTACTTTGATCTTCCTAAGTGGATTTCTACGCTGACAACTTTAGATGCAAAACTAGTACTAAATAAAGTGACATTAGTAGCAAAAAAGAGATAAAATGAAAGAAAATAAGATCTAATAATACTGAGTTAGAAAATGTAAATACTAAGTATGAAATGCTAATAATGCATGCTAAATATGATACGAAAGGAACAAAATTTTACATTAATTTAAGGAGAAATTAAGTGTCATTTCTAATGCTATCGCACCCCTAAACTTGAGTTTTTACTTGTCCTCAAGTAAAAAAGAGCTAGCAAAGTTATATCCAAATTCTTGTCACCATATTCATCATTCTAGCAACTTATATTCTTTGGAATCCTAATGTATAAATTGTATTCATATGCTGAAATATTGTGCCAACAATTTATAGGTATGAATAATCAAAATTGCAACTTCACTAATGCTAGCATCATGCTTCAAATCTTAAATCTTCTTAACCAACACAATATTTATTGTATAATAATATACATATATATATTTATATATATATTTCTTCTTTCATCAACTTTTCTTTCTTTAATTCTTTCCGTTTTCTTTTATGTGACTGAGAGATGTCATTGCATTACTACACTCTTTTTCCTGGGCAGTAATGATGGGGTGTAACAAACCCCTAGGGAGCATGTAATTGCGCCGACAAACACTCTTGCAGGGACAACCTTTGGCTAGATAATTTTTCTAACACTTGCAATGGAGTGTTCCCCCTTGTTGAGTCACAATGCACCCACATTGAAGTGTCTTTTATTTAGTAAATATAATTATAAACAAAGCTGCAAGATGGTAAGTTAATTCAATATTTAAAGAATGATACTACTCATTTATTACTAATGCAATCTCAATTATTCATTCAAAAATAGAAGGATTCAACATTCAATCATATTCATCCAATTCATGCATTAGCATTCCAAATAATTCAAGAATCACGCATCAAATGAAAACTTGTGGTCACATTTTTTTCTTAACTTTGCATACTCTCATTCCACTAAAGGAATAAATATATTCCTAAACTTGTGGGTGTAATTGCATTTCCATTCCACAATTCCTCTCAAACTTAATGTCTACATTGTCCCTAATGCACTGACAATATATACAAATAATAATGGAAATGCAACTACAATTCAAATGCTAGAACAAATAAAATGCAGAGACAATAAAAAATGCAATGATAATTAAAAGAAATGCATGCAACTAACTACTGAAAAGTAAACTAACTCAGTGTGTTGCAGCCTCGGAAGTGGTTGCTTTGGATTTCTTTTTCTTCTTAGGGAGTTCTTCTTTACTCTTCTTGTATGCCTTCTGTTTGCACCTCTTCTCTTTTGGTTCGACCAGTGAAGTAGATTACTTCTCCATTGCTGGTTGAATGTTGACTTCATCGACAGTCACATTCAATGGATGAAATTCAGTAAGTGGTGCCGCTTATGGCACAATAACTAGAGAATTGGAATCCTCATTTTCGGATGTGATTGGCTCGGCCCAGCTTGCCTCAGATGGCGCCAGCTGTTCTATAGATGCACCCACACTTGTAGGTGTGTCGACAAATTTCTTAGATAAATTTGTCGGGGTAATTCCTTCTTCTTCTTCATTCTCTTCTTTTTTCTCTTCTTCTCTTGCTAATACCCACAGAAACAGTTAGTGTGTGCTCCTCCACCGTAGCAGCCCCTCGTTCTGCCATATTGGCTCCCAAACTATTCGAAAGTTCATCGTCAAAGAGGCTAGATATGTTTTGGAAGCAATCTTCCAAGTCCTTAGATTGCACCTCTAGCTCCTCCTCATCATTAGAGATGTGGATTTTGTTTGGGGACTAGACGGATTAGGTTTGTCCTTCTGAAGCATGCCTCTCGAAGGATGGAGTAGCTTCCTTGATAATGGGAGGGAACACAGGGAATTCTGGCATCGGGTTCCTACTCAAGCGCACAATGTAGTGACAATAGCAGTATTCCATGCCCTAGTATAGGCATAGAATAAGTTCTATTTGTCTTGTATTTTTTACACTACGCCGACAAGTTTGATTTGTTTGCTACTCATCCGGTCAACAAACTTTTCAATCTCATCAAGCTTTCTCCAAATCAGAGGATTTATGGCACATGGGTCTGGGCGGCTTTTTTTTTCTTTTTCCCTTTTCTTTCTTTTGTGGGACCTCCTTCACCATAAGGGTTTCTTGCCCCCTTGTCATCCTCTCCATCGAAACATTGTTGATTGGGCCTTTATTTTCCAAAGTTTCCTCCCCTTTATGAGGCAAAATGCCTTTTTGTTTACATAACAACATTATCAGAGAAGGGAAGGGTAGGATACCTATGTGTTTGGTGGCGGCCTTAGCAATTTCTTGATGAAGGATTGTACCGACATCAATTCTGTGTCCCTTCAGTATAGAATGCAACAGGCACATTCTATCTAGTGTTGCAGTGGTGCTATGGGTAGATGGCAGTACGTGGCAGTTTATAAAATGGAATCATACCTTACTTTGAACAGTGAGAAAGTGACGGTGCATGGTGTAGTTGTTTGGATTGTTGCCAGTCCAAATTGCACCGTCGACGTATAAATCATTCAGTAAAAGCTCGGTACCATCCTCAGTCAAGTTTTCCAAGAATTCTACGTGTTCATCCTCTCCCTCAGTAATATGGAAGAGAGTGTTTATGTGGTCGACGCTCTAAGGAACCAAACCTTCATGAACAAATGTGAATTCTTGTTCTGAGTCCACCAGGTTAGCATAAAATTCCCTGACCATGGAGGGAGAGTAGCCTGCTGGATGGTCACAAAACTGCTCTCATCCCAAGTGAGAGATTGTTCTAGCAACTTGCTTCCCCAGAGTCAGTTGCGAGGACAACTAAAATCCTTGTTTAGGATGATAGTTCCTTTTCAGCATAACTTCATGATAGCGATCCTTCGCCTCTTTTGACAGGAATAGGATAAACTCTTTAGGTTGTGGTTGGTCGGCATTCTTGACTATAGCAGTCGAGGATTCAGTAGTCGATTTAGATAGGGTTTCCGCTCCGTGAGTTCTTGCCATGAGAGCTAAAATATATATATAGAGAGAGTATCTAGCAAAAAAAATAGAAGGTTGAAGATAAAGAAAATATAGCTACAATGGAGGTTGTGAGTGTGAGAGAGCAGTTAGTAGAAAATTGGAGTTTTATAGACGATGGAGGCGAAGAGACGTGATGATAGCAGAGAGTACACTGTGCCTGTAGCTAATAAATGCTAGGACACAGATTGTACTTTTTTAGGACGATCCAATGGTTGGGGATTGGGGTGTATCAAGCAGCGTGATTCTTGCCCGAAATGTTTTGCTGAATCATCAAAGAAATGCGCTGACAAGCTTTGCTTTTGTGTGCGTCGATAAAAAGGAGATCTTTTATTCCTACATAAAACTAAAGAAAACGAATTAAAAGAAAACAAAAGACAAAAAGTAAATATCAAAAATTACAATGACATTTTTAAGTAAATGTGACCAGGTTAATGGTCTCTTTTTGTTCGTTGATGCCTGGGCTGTGATAATGCTTCAATTGTTGGCCATTCACTTTAAATTGGTGCCCATCATTCAAATCTTCAATTTTCACTGCACCATGTGAAAATGCTTCGACAACTTCAAAAGGTCCTGACCATCTTGAGCGCAATTTCCCTAGATGCAATTTTAAACGTGAGTTAAATAAAAGAACAAACTGACCAGAAGAAAATTGTCGCTGCAAAATGATGTTGTCATGCCATCGTTTAGTTTTTTCTTTATAAATGGCAGCATTTTCATAAGCATTATGTCGAATTTCTTCCAGCTCTAAAATGTCCAACAATCTTTTTTGTCTAGCAGCATCATAATCCATATTCACTTGTTTGACTGCCCACATGGCCTTATGTTCAAGTTCGACAGGCAAGTGACATGATTTTCCAAACACTAGCTAATATGGCGACATACCTAACGGAGTTTTGTAAGCGATGCAAAGCATCCTCAATGCATCATGTAACCACGAAGACCAATCTCGGAGAGATGGGTTAACCACCTTCTCAAGAATATCCTTGATTTGTCGATTGGATACTTCTATTTGTCCATTTTTTGCGGATGATATGTGGTTTCCATTCGATGCTTCACACCTTAGCATTTTAAAGCTGTCGCCACCTGATTGCAATGGAAATGAGTGCCTTGGTCTCTTATTAACGCTTAAGGTGTTCTGAATCGTGTAAGGATATAAGTGTGAAAGAACTATAACATTGTTCAAGCATCGCCCTTTGGAACAGCAATTGCCTCGATCCTCTTGGAGATATAGTTAACAGCTACCAGAATATACACATTCCCAAAGGAATTTGGAAATGGTCCCATGAAATCTATACCCCAAACATCAACTAACTCAACCTCCATGATAGGTCGTTGAATCATCTCATTGCGTTGAGATATAGAACTGGTGCGCTGACATTTATCGCACTGTTGAGCAAAATTGTGGGCGTCTCGAAACAATGCCGACCAGTAAAATCATGATTGTAGGACCTTTGCAGCAGTCCTGACGCCACCAAAATGGCCTCCACAAGGAGCATCATGGCAATGCTTCAGGATAGATAACATTTCTTCCTCAAGAATACAATGACGAATGATATTGTCAACGTATACCTTGAACAAGTATGGCTCATTCCAATGATACTTTACAGCATCCTGAAGAAATATGACCTTCCGGTGACCTGTTGCACTCAATGGTAACTTTCCACAGACTAAATAATTGACGACATTTGAATACCATGGAGATGTGTCGACAAAAAATAATTTCTCATCTGGAAATGCGTCGACAATTTATGACTTATTTCCATCTTCACTTCCAGATTCCAAACGAGATAGGTGGTCTACTACTTGGTTTTTCGATCCTTTCCTGTCCTTAATCTCAACATCAAATTCTTGTAATAAAATGATCCATCTAATCAGCCTGAGTTTTGCATATTTCTTAGCAAAAAGGTACCTCAAAGCAGAATGATCAGTATACACTGTAATTTTTACGCCGACAAGATATGAACGAAACTTGTCAAATGCAAAAACTAATGCCAGCAACTCTTTCTCAGTGGTTGTGTAATTCACCTGCGCTTTAGTTAGAGTTTTACTAGCATAATAGATTAAATGAAATACCTTAGCCTTTCGTTGTCCAAGGACAGCACCCACAGCAAAGTCGCTTGCATCACACAGCGCCTCGAACGGTTGGGACCAATTTGGTGCGATGACAATTGGTGCCTACACTAGCTGCTGTTTAATTCTAAGGAATGTTCCAGACAAGCTTCATCGATTTTTTTTATTTTGCTCCAACAAAGAGTAGAGTGGTTTTGCTACTTTGGAGAAGTTTCGAATAAATCGTCTATAAAATTCGGCATGGTCGAGAGAACTCCTTATTCCCTTTACATTAGTTGGTGGAGGTAGCTTTTCAATAATTTCCACCTTCGCTTTATCTACTTCAATGCCCTGACAAGATATTCGATGACCAAGAATAATGCCTTCAGTTGCCATAAAGTGGCATTTTTCCCAATTTAGTACCAAATTGGTGTCCTCGTATCTTTTCAACACTTTTGCTAAATTGTTAGCGCATTTATCAAAATTATGCCTATAGACAGAGAAATCATCCATAAATACCTCTAATGAATCCTCGATCATATCAGAGAAGATGGCCATCATGCATCTCTGGAATGTAGCTGGGGCGTTACACAAACCAAATGGCATTCGTAGGAAAGCAAAGGTTCCAAATGTGCTAGTAAAAGTTATCTTTGCTTGATCTTCCGACACGATTGCGATCTGGTTGTATCTAGAGTATCTATCAAGAAAACAGTAATAGGCCTTACTTGCTAACTTATCCAGCAATTGATCAATGAACGGGAGTGGGAAGTGATCCTTCTTTGTGGCCGTATTTAAAAGACGGTAATCCATGCACACTCGTCAACCCGTAGCAAAGCGAGTAGGGATTAGCTCATTTTTATCGTTGCTTACCACCATGATGTCGATCTTCTTAGGCACACATAAGACCGAGCTCACCCATGTACTATTCGAGATTGGGTAGATTATGCCTGCATCCACCTATTTGATGATCTCGTTCTTCACTACTTCCTTCATTTTCTCATTTAATCTTCATTGTTGTTCAATTGACTGTTTTCCTTCATCTTCTAGCCTAATTTTATGCATGTAGAAGGAGGGACTAATGCCGCTAATGTCCGTTATTCTCCAAGCAGTGGCTTTTTTATGCTGCTTCAATATTCTGATTAATTTTTCTTCTTGGCTCACTTCGAGACTTGCGCTGACAATTACAAGTAATGTATCATTGTCACCCAAGAAAACATATTTCAAATATGTTGGAAATGGCTTTAACACCAGAGTCGGAGCTTCTTTAATCGATGTTTTAAAAATAGGGATCGTCCTATTAGTCAGATCCAAAGATTCTAGTTGCCAGCCATGTCTAAGCTCACAGACATTAGCCTCAACTTTGTGGTCACATTCAAGTATGACATTTTCTTTCAATGTCACCGTATATTCCTCTGGAACTACCGAACTTCGTTCATTAAATTCCTCTATAATTAACTTGTCTAGAACATCAATGTGGTGACATTGTTCCTTACTTCGTGATGGAGATGCTTCGAAAACACAGAAAGTTACATGTTCATTGTTATGGTGCATAATTAACTCGCCCTTGAATACAACTATAAGTGTGCGTCCCGTTGCTAGAAATGGGCATCACAAAATAATGGGCACCTTCTTATTGGCTTCACAATCAAGTATGATGTAGTCGGTCGAGAACACAAACTTATCGACTTGGACAAGAACATCTTTAATCTGTCCTTCAGGTTGTGCCAAAGATCTGTCCGCAAGTTGTAATATCATCGCAGTGGGATTCATATGACCAATTCTTAATTTCCTGAAAGTTGACAATGGCATAAGGTTAATACTAGCTCCTAAATCACATAGAGCTTTACCTAAGTAATGGTTTCCAATGGAGCATGAAATTATGAAACTGCCAGGTCTTTCATTTTTTGTGGCAATTTATTTGTCAGTACAACGCGACACCCTTCTGTGAGTGCAATCGTCTCAATATCGAATAGCTTCTTCTTCTTCGATAATAGCTCCTTCATAAATTTCCCATAGTTGGGAATCTGCACAAGAGTATCAGCTAGAGGTATATTAATATGTAATTATTTTAAGGTAGATACAAACTTTTAATAATCTCTGTCATGATCTTTCTCCTTGAATCGCTGTGAAAATGGCAAAGGTATGTTCACAATAGATTGTTGTGATATAATCGGTTGTGTCGACATGGGCGATTGTGTCGACAACTTCGTAGGACGAATGGTCGCCATAGGTATGACTACTGGTGGCTCATCCTCATTTACTTTTGCTGTGTCTTCTTCAAATGCAACCTCTCGTTGTTGCTTTGGTTCATTTGTGTCGACAGGTGCTTGGTTAGAGCTGCTACTGTGTTCGGCAGTTTGCTTTCCACTCCACAATGTGATAGCCTTGCAATTCTCCTTTCCTGTTTAATTTGGATTTTTAGTGTCACTAAGTAAAGCACCTGGTGGTCGTGTGCTCATGTTAGAAGCCAATTGTCCTAATTGAGCTTCCAACGATCGGATGGAAGAAGAATTTCCTTGTACAATAGCTTCTGTTCTTGTAATATGCTCACGCATCAAAGCTTCAAGAGTAGCTAATGGATCTGATCTCGGTTGAGAATACTGCTGTTGCTGTTATTGATGCTATCCTTGCATATTTGGCAGTACAGTCTGTTGTGAATGCATTCGTGCATGTGGTTGCATCTGCTTATATGACTGCATCTGAGTATGTGATTGCATCTGATCAGGCTGCACATGCACTTGCGGATTGTGATTATAATTCTGTTGCTGTTGATCGTAACTCCCTTGTCTAAAGTTACCTTGATTTGAGGAATTTCCATATCTTTATGTGGACGCATTCTGACTCCCCAAAGGTTGTTGAGTCCTATTTGAACTATTATATGAGTTACCATATGAATTCTAGCGGATGTTATTGGCATAAAATGCATTTCCAGCATGCTGAGGACAATCCTCATAACTATGGTTGTCGCCGTAAATTTCACAAGAAAATGTTGGGACATCCATTTACTGGGTGATAGCATTAGAAATGACACTTATTAATTTCTCCTTAAATTAGTATATAATTTATTTTTTTGTATCATATTTAGCATGCATTATTAGCATTTCATACTTAGTATTTACATTTTCTAACTTAGTGTTGTTTGATCTTAATTTCTTTCATTTTATCTCTTTTGTGCTACTAATGTCGCTATATTTAGTACTAGTTTTACGTCTAAAGTTGTCAGCGCAGAAATCCACCAAAGAAGATCAGAGTAGGAAAGCATTCAAAGTTACGGTCACAAGTTGATCTAGAATTGTGGCTGAATATGTCATCACATGAATGCTTCTACGTTTCCATCAGGAATTTCACGCTGCTAACATATCCAGAAACAGCAGTGCAGGAGAATGACAAATTGTTACCACAAATTAAAATCATAATTTGCATCTAGAAATGTTGCGACAATCTGCAATTGCTCAAAGAACAAACCATATCTACGTGAGTGCATAGCTAGCAATAACAACTTTTATAGCTACATCAAGGAGTTAGGTCTTGAATGGCCAATGATTATAAATAGAAGGATGAAAGAGAATATAAGAGATCAAGGGGTGAAGAATTCAAATCTATAATTTCTCTTATTCATTCTCGAACAGAGCTGCCATGGAAGCTTAAATTCTAGAGGAAGGTGATCTGATGCCACAAGGACGTAACAACTTTTGACGAGAAGTGCTTGGTGCGATGCAAGAGGAGCGATTAAGGGAGAATTCTAGTAGACTAGGAATAGGATGCTTCAATTCACTTGTTCTTGAGTGCTCAGCATTACCAGCACTGAAAGGTGTGGTAGTTCTGAGTATTTAAGTCTTTGGTAAACAGAGAGTTGATATTAGTACAATCTCATTGGAACATAATTGCGACGACAATTCATCTATAAGTTACCTTGTAGTCACATTTAGCGTTGCCAACTTGTGAAATAAGTGATCCTCTCCACGTCTTTACACTTGATCTATTTCTTTTATATTTATGAGTTTACATTATAACATCTCAACAATCAATACATCTTTTATTAATTTGCTCTGGCATTTTATATTACATTTGCACTGGCAATTTTTACTCTTAACCTGTGTAGTTTGAACCATTTTGCGTTGACATTAATATTAATAATTCTTATCATTTTAACTCAAATTGCTTCGATATATTTAAACATAAACAGCCATCTCTGTAGGATCGGTATTCGACAGATTCAATTCTGTATACTATACTTGCATCGACAGTGTACGCTTGCACATATTTGCTGTGACGTTCATAGCGCGATCAAGTTTTGGTACCGTTGCTGGGGATGGCGTTTGTTTGATGTTTATTTTTGTAGTTGCATTTATTTGTTTCTTTTCTAAATTTTATTGATTACTAATCTTTTGTAAATTCTTTTCAATTTTATTTTTAGGTGTTTATGTCCACAAGGAGAAATCCTAACAATATTGTTAGTTTTGATCCAGAACTTGAAAGGACAATTCGGAGGAGAAGACAAGAGCAAAGAAAAATGTCTGGAAATAATAATGATCTACCAACACTATTGACACAAAATGTTGTTCCTCCAGTGCAGCCAGAAATAGTCAACAATATATCGCTGCCACAAAGAGAGCAAATTCCTGACAGGACAATTAGAGATTTCGTTGTTTCTGTGCTCGATGATCTACAATAAGGGTTGTTAGACCAGCAATACAAGCTGGTAATTTCGAATTAAAACCGGTCATGTTCCAAATGCTTAACTCAAATGGACAATTCCTTTATTCTTTAGAAGGAAGGGCACGAACATGGTTCCTTGGTTTACCGGTTGGATCTATTACTTCATGGAATGCACTAGCAACTCAGTTTGTTTTGTGATTCAATCCACCGACGATGAATGCTAGATTGCAAAATGATATCACGACATATCATCAACTGGATGTTGAGAATTTACACACTTCATGGGAACATTACAAAACTCTGCTGAGACGTTGTCCTATGCATGGAATCTAACAAGAGACATATATTGAGATCTTTTACAATGGATTAAATGCGCAGACAAGAAATCTTGTCGATGCATCTGCTAATGGTCCTTTGTTGGATTGCACCTACAATGAAGCTGTGCGAATATTAGAGAGGATTGCACAAAATGACTATCAGTACCCGATTTCTTGTTTTGCTCAGGTGAAAACAAATCCTGGAGTTATGGAGTTAGATTCCATTTCAGCCCTAAGTGCACAGGTATCCTCATTAGCGAACATGATCAAAAAAATCAAGGGAACGAGTGATGTTGCCCTTATTCAAGTAGCCCAATAGATAGATGTCCTCAATCAAGGTAATTTTAGACAAGGGAGTTACAGTCAACAGTAGCAAAATTATAATCATAATCCACAAGTGTATGCGCAACCTGACTAGATGCGATCACAGAATCAGATGCAGTCACATACTCAGATGCAGCCATAGGTTCGAATGTAACCACAACAAAATATGATGTCAAATATGCAAGAAAAACATCAGCAACAGTAACAACGGTATCATCTATCAAGATCAGATCCATTGGCTACTCTTAAAGCTTTGATGCGTGAGCATATTACCAGAATAGAAGCAATTGTACAAGGAAATTCATCTTCCATCCGAGCGTTGGAAGCGTAACTAGGACAATTGGCTTCTAACATGAGCACACGACCACTAGGTGCTTTGCCAAGTGATACTGAAAATCCAAATCAGAAAGGAAAGGAGAATTGGAAGGCTATCACATTGCAAAGTGGAAAGCAAACTGTAGATCAAAGTAGTAATTCCAACCAAGCATCTGCCGATGCAAATGAACCAAAGCAACAAAAAGAAGTTGCAGCTGAAGAAGACATAACAGAAGTAGATGAGGAGGAACCACTAGTAGTCACATTGATGTCGACCATTCATCCTAAAAAATTGTCGACGCAACTGCCCATGTCGACACAACTGATTACAACAAAACAGCCCACTATTAACATACCTTTTCCATTTTCATAGAGATTCAAGGAGAAAGAACATGACAGAGATTATCAAAAGTTTGTATCTACCTTGAAACAATTACATATTGATATATCTCTAGTTGATGCTCTTGGGCAGATCCCCAGCTCTGGGAAATTTATGAAGGAGCTATTATCGAAGAAGAAAAAGCTATCTGATATTGAGATAATTGCGCTCACAGAAGGGTGTAGCGCTGTGCTGACAAATAAATTGCCACCAAAGATGAAAGATCCTAGTAGTTTTACGATCCAATGCTCTATTGGAAATCATTATTTAGATATAACTTTGCTAGCTTTTATTTACTTGAGGACAAGAAAAACTCAAGTTTGGCTGTGTTATAGCATTAGAAATGATACTTAATTTCTCCTTAAAATAGTATATAATTTGTTCCTTTTGTAACTCAATGTTGTTTGATCTTAATTTCTTTCGTTTTATCTCTTTTGTGCTACTAATGTCGCTGTATTTAGTACTAGTTTTGTGTCTAAAGTTGTGAGCATAGAAATCCACCCGAGAAGATCAGAGTAGGAAAGCATTCAAAGTTGCGGTCACAAGTTGATCTAGAATTGCGGCTAAATATGTCATCACATGAATGCTTCTACATTTCCATCAGGAATTTCATGCTGCTAACATATCCAGAAGCATTAGCACAGGAGAATGACAAATTGTCGCTGCAAATTAAAATCATAATTTGCGTCCAGAAATGTCGTGACAATCTGCAATTGCTCAAAGAACAAACCAGATCTGCATGAGTGCATAGCTGGCAATAATAATTTTTACAACTGCATCAATGAGTTAGATCTGAAAAGGGAGAAAGATCTGAATGGCCAGTGATTATAAATAGAAGGATGAAAGAGAATATGAGAGATCAAGGGGTGAAGAATTCAAATATATAATTTCTCTTATTCATTCTCGAAGAGAGCTGCCATGAAAGCTTAAATTCTAGAGGAAGGTGATATGATGCCACAAGGACGCAACAGCTTCTAATGATAAGTGCTTGGTGCGACGCAGGAGGAGCGATTAAGGGAGAATTCTAGTAGAATAGGAATAGGATGCTTCAATTCATTTGTTAATCCCTCTTAAATGCCAATGAATACTATTGACAATTGATTGAATACGAAAGTACTTTTAATGTTAGATTTACTTTGAGTGCTATTCAATTCTTCTCATCTGTTTATCTTTGGATTTAACTATTTTGACCACAGAAGTGCGATTGCAGTCACAATCACTAGAAGGTGTGGTGACAAGTTAGATTAACAAGCAATACGACGGAAGTTGCTTGAGGTAAGAAGGAATTCTGACCACTTGTTCTTGAGTGCTCAGCATTACCAACACTGAAAGGTGTGGTAGTTGTGAGTATTTAAGTCTTTGGTAAACAGAGAGTTGATATTAGTACGATCTCATTAGAACATAATTACAGCGACAATTCATCTATAAGTTACCTTGTAGTCACATTTAGCGTTGCCAACTTGTGAAATAAGTGATCCTCCCCACTTCTTTACACTTGATCTATTTCTTTTATATTTCTGAGTTTACATTACAACATCTAAACAATCAATTCATCTTTTATTAATTTGCTCTGACATTTTATATTACATTTGCACTGACAATTTTTACTCTTAACCTATGTAGTTTTAACCATTTTGCGTTGACATTAATATTAACAGTTCTTATCATTTTAACTCAAATTGCTTCGATAGATTTAAACATAAACAACCATCTCTGTGGGATCGATATTCGACAGATTTAATTCTATCTACTATACTTGTATCGACAGTGTACGCTTGCACATATTTGCTGTGACGTTCATAGCGCGATCATAAATAAAGTAAAAGTATGAGATTGATTTGTTAAAGCAATAATGAAAAATTTAAGAAGTAAAGTAATGATAATGAAATGGGGTTCCTGACGTGAAAAGTTGGCAGAAAGCTAAGTGTGTCTCACAAGGTTTAAAATATCAGGTAAATTGTCGTTGCAAATAAGCAGAATGAAAATCTTACCAAACTTGACTCACTTATTAGATCTAAGACTCAAACATGCACAATAAACAAGTGGATTAAATTCCTTCAATCCCTAAGCAACTTCCGTTGTCTTGCTTATTAACTTAATTTGTCGCTGCACCTTCTAGTGACAGTGACTGCAATCACACTTCCGTGGTCAATCAATTAAATCCAAAGATTAACAGTAAAGGAAAGATTGAAATAGTTATCATTCAGTTCTAAATTTCAAATACACTTCCATACAACTTGAAATAAAAAAGAATTACCAGCGTTTAAGAAAGAGAAATGATAAAACAATTGGGGCATTCTATTCCTAGTCTACTCAAATTGCTCCCTTACTCTCTTGTTGTAGTGCACTTAGGATGCCCCTCGTCAGGAGCAGTTTAGCTTTCTCTTCTATGTCAGGTCACCCTAGGGAAGTTAAGCTACCATGGATGTAATCTTTAAGAAAATTTGGATTGAAAAAGAAAATCAAATCTGGCAGAGGAAGAAGATCCCTTCTCTCTCCTTCTCTTTAGTATTTAATAGCAACTTCATAGTATAGGTGTCCTTCCTTTCATATCTAGCATTCTCTGGCCGTAATAGTTGGTTATACCAGCTGTACAACTCACACATTTCTGGTGTGTTAACCAGACAGCTGTCAGGTGCTGCGATAGTTCTAGGCGTAATTCTGGATCCTCTTATGCAGTGACAACTCCAGACACATTCATGCATCGATACTTCTGGACAGGTTGCTACAGTGACATCTCTGGGCGCAATGCTAAACAGACTAATGCAACGACATCAGTAGTAAAAATATCATAAATTCAAAGGAAATTAGGCTGTTCTTCATTAAGTTAGAAAATGTAATAACTAAATTAAAAATACTAAAAATGTATGCTAAAGATGACCAAATGGGAACAAATTATACAATAAGTAGAGAGAAATCAATGGTTCTTTCTAATGCTATCACAGCCCCAAACTTGAGTTTTTACTTGTCCTCAAGTAAAACAAAAACTAGCAATGTTACAGCAAAAATTTTATCAAAGCAATGATCATTCTAGCAACTTGAATCATCTAAAGTCCTAATGAATGAATCACATTCAAATGACAGAATATTGCGTCGACAATTCATAAGTATGAATAATTAAAAATGCAACTTCATCAATGCTAGCATCATGCTTTAAATCCTAAATTCTTTCTACCAAAACAACATTTATTGTATAGTAATATATAGATATTTTTGCTTCTTTTCCTTTTCTTTTTTTTATATCTGAGGGATGTCGTTGCATTACCATACTCTTGTTCTTGGAAAGTAACGATGGGGTGCAACAAGCCTTCAAGAAGTATGTAATTGCATCGACACACACTCTTGCAGTGACAGCCTTTGGCTAGATTACTTTTTCTAACACTTGCATTGGAGTGTTTCCCCTTGACAGTTTACAATACACCCACATCGGAGTGTCTTTTCTTTATAACTATACTTATATACAAGTAGCTGTAAATGGCAGATTCATTCAAGATTCAAAGAATGATATTATTCATCCATTACTAATGCACTCTAAGTCATTCATCCAAGAATTGAAGATAAAACATTCAATCAAATTTGTCCAACTCATTCATTAACAGTTCACATGATTCAAGAATTAAGCATCAAATGAAAAAAATTTAAGCATATATTCAATAACCATGCACGCTTCATTAAACTCAAAAGGACAAATTTTTAAAATGTGGGTGCAATTGCATTTCCATTCCCATATACATTCCCCCTAAACTTAAAGTTTGTATTGTCCCCAATGCACTGACATTAATTTACAATGACACATGAAAAAGCAATGACAATGCACATGCAGTGACAATTAAAATGCAAAGACAAGGGGAATGTGGTGACAATTAAATTATAGCTACATGATATGCATGAAAACTAAAACTAAAAACTGAAATAAAAACTAACTCAATTTGCTATAGTCGTAGATGTGGCTGCTTGATGTTTCTTCTTCTTGCGCTTCTTTTCTTCCTTGTGGTGATTTTTTCTTTGGCACGCTTCCTCTTTCATTCTTTCGGCTTGGCCTAATCACCGGATTACTTCTCAGCATCGGGCTACACTTTGGCATCATTGATTGTGACATCAAATGGGTATATCTCTGTGAGTGGTGCAGTATAGACCACTATAGCTAGAGGATTGTAATCCTAACTTGTTGCAATCACAGCATCCGCCTGACTCGCTTCAGGTGGCGCCAAATCTTCAGATGATGCACCCACAACTGTAGGTGGGAGGACAAATTCCTCAGCTGAATTTGCCTCGACATCATTTTCTTCCTTTATTTCTTCCTCTTTTCCTTCCTTTGTCTCCACATGTTTGTCTGGTGTGTTCTCTTCATCAGCATGGGCCTCTTCGTTAATGACAGTAGCCTGTGGACTGGCAGAAAAGTCATCCTCAAATAAACTTGCAATATTCCTTAGACAATCCTCTACTTCCCTTGAATCAACCTCTCTTTCATCTTAAAAAATATGCACCATTTGTGGGGAAGCCACAGATTGGTCCTTTCCTCCGGAGTTAGCCTCCTCAGTTGAAGGCTCAGCTTCTCTGATAATCGGAGGGAAAAAAGGAAATTTCGATAAAGGTGCCTTGCTCATTCTCTTCAGTGTGGTCACAACGACACTATTCCATGCCCTGGTGTAGGCATAGAATAAGTTTTGAGACGTCTCCATATCTTCAATAGTGGCGACAAGTTTAATTTGCCTGATGTTGATAGAGTTTGCGATCTTCTCTACTTCATTACCTTTACGCCATAAATATGGATCTATTACATTGGTTCTCTGTTCTTCTACTTTTGCCTTGCCTTTTCTTTTTCTAGGCTCAGCCTCCTTTACAATGGGAGTGTCTTTCCCACAAGTCATGCGCTTGATTGAGGCTTCATTGATGGGTCCCTTGTTGTCCAAAATCTCCTCTCCCTCACAAGGAACCACTCCTCGTTGTTGGCACAACTGCATAATTAAGGATGGAAACACCAAAATACCAGTCTGCCTAGCAGCACAATCCATAATTTCTTAGTGCAAAATTGCACCGACATCTATTTTTCATCCCTTAATGATCGACTGTATCAGACACATCCGATCCAAAGTTACAGTCATATTGTGGGTGGAAGGCATCAGGCAACAGTTAATAAAATGAAACCAAACCTTACTCTGTAACGTCAGAAATCGTCGGTGCATTGTGTAATTATTTGGATTGGAGCCCGTCCACACAGCTCCTTCAACGCAGAGGTCTTGCATCAAAATGTCAGCCCCTTTCTCTGTGAGCTCCTCAAGGAATGCCATATGTTCATCCTTGTCCACTGTAATGTTGTAGAGATCATGGATGTGAGCGGGACCCCAAGGTACTAACCCTTCATGAACAAACATGAACTTTGACTCATTGTCAGTGAGGTTCGCGTAAAACTCTAGCACTAAGGACTGTGAGTAGCCCCCAGGATGGCTACAAAAAGTTTCCCATCCTATCTTTGCGATGGTTTTATTTACTTGCTTTCCAAGGTCCTATTGCTTCGACAGTTGAAAACCTTGCTCAGGATGGTAGTTTCGTTTCAACATATTATCTTGAAAAGGTAGTAATAGAGGAGAAAAGGTGGAAACTTGAAGAAAATTTTGGGGATAACAATAGAGGTTTTTGAATAACTCAGTCGGCACAAAAGGGTTACTTTATAGAGAATGAAAAGAGTATATGGAGAGGCGTGTTTGTTTATGCTGCAGAGAGAGGACAATAGGTCTGCAATCAATAAATGTGTATACTCAGATTGCAATTTTTTATACCAATCCAATGGTTAGGGAATAAGGGATGAAACATCATGATTTATTTCCTGATATGCTTCGATTTTCTGGTGAGTCAGCAGATAAGATGCATCGACAAATGAAAGAGCTTTATTCTTTCAAAAGTACTAAGGAAGATAAACTGAAACAAAAACTAAATAAACTAAAATTACATGGTAAAAATATAAAGAGAGGTTATAAAAATGTGACCAAATTAATGGTCTCCTTCTATTTATGATCATCATGGCCAATCTAATGCTTCAGTCATTATCCATTCACTTTAAATTGGTTCCCACCATGTATATCTTTAATTGTGATGGCACCATAAGGAAATGCTTCGACAACTTCAAATGGTCCAGACCAACGTGAGCGCAATTTACTTGGGTGTAATTTTAGTCGAGAATTAAATAATAGCACCTATTATCCTACAGTAAATTATCGCTGGAAAATAATTTTGTTGTGCCATCGCTTGGTCTTTTCCTTATATATTGCAGCATTTTCATAGGCATTGCGCCTAATTTCCTCAAGTTCAGTGATGTCCAACAACTTTTTCTTCCCAACAACATAGTAATCCATGTTTACGTTCTTGATTGCTTACATTGCTTTATGTTCCAATTCCACAGGCAAGTGACATGCTTTACCAAAGACAAGCCGATACGACGACATCCCAAGTGGTGTTTTGCATGTTGTCCATAATGCCCACAACGCATCATCAAGCCTAGAAGACCAATCTTTCTTCGATGGATTCACCACCTTCTTGAGAATATTTTGATTAGTCGATAGGAGACTTCAGCTTGCCCGTTAGTTTGTGGATGATATGTGGTCGCCATTCTATGGTGAACTCCATATCGCTTCAGTGCGGCTGCTACCCAATTGTAGTGGAACTGAGTGCCTTGGTCACTGATCAATGCCTTAGACGTGCCAAAGCGAGTAAAGATATGCTTGTGGAAAAACTTCAGCACTATCCTTGCATCATCTTTTGGGACTGCAATGGCCTCCACCCACTTTGATACATAATCAACAGCAACTAGGATATAAACATTTCCAAACAAACTTGGAAATGGTACCATGAAGTTCATACCCTAAACGTCAAAGGGTTCAACTTCCATGATTGGCTACTGTAACATCTCATTGCTTCGAGATATTGATCCAGTGCGCTGACATTTATCACATTGGTGCACAAAGTTGTGGGCGTCTTTAAATAATGAAGGCTAATAACATCCTGACTGTAGAACCTTTGCAGCAGTTCTTATGCGACCAAAATGACCTCCATAAGGGGCATCGTGACAATGCTTCAGGATTGAAAGCATTTCTTCCTCTGGAACACAACTTCTAATTATATTGTCCTTGCATATCTTGAATAGGTATGGCTCGTTCCAGTAATATTTCTTTATGTCACTGATCGCGCTATGAATGTCACAGTAATTGTGCAAGCATACACTATCGATGCAATAGAAATGAATCTATCGGATATCAATCCCACAAAGATGACTGGTTATTGTTTAATCTACGAAGCATTCTGAGTTGAAATGAGAAGATCTATCAAGAGTTATGTCAACACAACTAGATTAAAGTTATACAAGTTAAGAAGTAAATCTGTCAGCGCAATCAGAATGTTAAATGTCAGAGTAAATTATAGAAAATGAATGGATTGTTGAGATGTTGTAAAGTAAATTCAGAAACTTAAAATAAATGGATCAAGTGTAAAGAAGTGGAGAGGATCATTGACTTCATAAGTGACAATGCTAAATGTGACTACAAGGTTTGTTATAGATGAATTTGTCGTCGCAATTACGCTCTAATAAAATCTTACTAATAACAACTCTCTATTTATCAAAGACTCAAGCACTCACAACTTACCACACCTTCTAGTGCTGGTAATGCTTTGCACTCAAGAACAAGTGACCAGAACTTCTAGTCTCAATCAACTTCCGTTGTCTTGCTTGTTAATTTAACTTGGTACTGCATCGTCTAGTGTCTGTGACTGCAATTGCACTTTCGTGGTCAAACAATTAAATCAAAAGATAAACAGATGAGAAGAATTGAATAAGAATCAAAGTATTCTAACATTAAAATACACTTCCATGTACAATCAATTGTCAATTGAAAATCATTAGCATCAAAAGAGGGATTAACAAATTAATCGAAGCATACTATTCCTAGGCTACTAGGATTCTCCCTTCCCCACTCCTCTTGCGTCGCATCAAGCTCTTCTCGTCAGAAGATGTTGCGCCCTTGCTGGATCATATCACCGTCCTCCGAATCAAGCTTCCATGGCAGCTTTGGACGAGAGAAATTTAGATTTGAAATCTTCACCACTTGATATCTTCTCTTTTCATCCTTCTATTTATAATCACTGATTCCTTCTAGATCTTTCTCTCTTTTCAGATCTAACATCTTTTTGCAGCTGTAGAAGTTGTTATTTGTCAACTATGCACTCACACAGATCTGATTTATTCTTTGAGCAGTTGCAGATTGTCACGACATCTCTGGACGCAAATTATGATTTAATTTGTTACGACAATTTTCTCCTACGCTAGTGCTTCTGGATATGTTAATAGCGTGAAATCCTTGATAAGTTGTGGAACCATTCATGTGATGACATATTTGGCCGCAATTTTGGATCAACTTTTGACCGCAATTCTGAATGCTTCCCTACTCTGATCCTTCCAGGTAGATTTCTACGCTAAGAACTTTAGACGCAAAGCAAGTGCTAAATACAGTGACATTAATAGCAAAAAAGAGATAAAATGAAAAAAATTAAGATCAAAACATCATTGAGTTAGAAAATGCAAACACTAAGTATGAAATGCTAAAAATGCATGCTAAATATGATACAAAAAGACAAATAATACACTAATTTTAAGGAGAATTTAAGTGTTATTTCTAATGTTATCACACCCCCAAACTTAAGTTTTTTACTTGTCCTTAAGTAAATAAAAGCCAGCAAAGTTATATCAAATTTTTGTCACCATATTCATCATTCTAGCAACTTATACTCTCTGAAATCCTAAGGTATAAATTGCATTCATATGCTAGAATATTGCGCCGACAATTTATAGGCATGAATAATCAAAATTGCAATTTCACTAATGCTAGTATCTTGCTTTGAATCTCAAATCTTCTTAACCTAATGCAACATTTATTGTATAATAATATATATATATATTCTTTCTTTTTCTTTTCTTTATGCAACTGAGAGATGTCATTGCATTACTATACCCTTGATCTTGAGTAGTAACGGTGGGGTGCAACAAACCCCCAGGGAGCATGTAATTGCATCGACACACACTCTTGCAATGACAGCCGTTGGCTATATAATTTTTCTAACACTTGCAGTGGAGTGTTCCCCCTATTAAAGTCACAATGCACCCACAATGGAGTGTCTTTTATTAATAAATATAATTATAGCTGCAAAATGGTAAGTTAATTCAATATTTAAAGAATGATACTATTCATTTATTACTAATGCAATTTCAACCATTCATCCCAAAAATAGAAGGATTCAACATTCAATCACATTCATCCAATTCATGCATTAGAATTCAAAAAAATTCAAGAATTACGCATCAAATGAAAAATTGTGGTCACATTTTTTTCTTAACTTTGCCTACTTTCATTCAACTAAAGAAACAAATATATTCCTAAACTTGTGGGTGTAATTGCATTTCCATTCCACTTCCCCCCAAACTTAATGTCTGTATTGTCCCCAATGCACTGACAATACTATACCAAAAAAATGGAAATGCAACTACAATGCATATGCTAAAACAAATAAAATGCAGAGAAAATAAAAATGCAATGACAATTAAAATAAATACATGCAACTAACTACCGAAAAGTAAACTAACTCAATGAGTTGCAACTGATGAAATGGTTGCCTTGGTCTTTTTCTTCTTCTTCAGGTGCTCCTCCTTAGCCATCTTCTTTGTCTTACGTTTGCACCTCTTTCTGTTGGTTCAACTGGTGTAGCAGATTGCTCTTCCCTAGCTAGTTGAATATTGGCTTCATCGACCGTTACATCCGAAGGATGAATTTTAGCCAGTGGTGCCATATATGGCACAATAGCAAGAGGATTAGAATCCTCATTTCGGATGCGACAGCCTCGACCCAACTAGCCCTAGTTGTCACCAAGTGTTCTTTAGATCACCCGTGTGTCGATAAATTCCTCAGATAAATTTGTTGGGGTAATGCTTTCTTCATCTTCCTTCTCTTCTTCCTTTTCTTCTTTCTCTTCTTCTCTTACTCCTTCATATCATGCTTCTTTGTTGGCTCCAACATCCACAGATGTGGCTGGTGTTTGCTCCTCCCCATCAACAGTAATGACCTCTCGTTCTGCCATGTTGGCACGCAATCTATTTGACGGGTCATCATCAAAGAGGCTTGCTATGTTGCGGAAACAATCTTCCACTTCCTTTGGATTGCACCTCTTTCTCCTCATCATCAGAGATGTAGATTTGATTTAGGGATTGGACGGATTAGGTTTGTTCGTCTAAAATGTGCTGCTCGGAGGATAAAATAGCTTCCTTGATAATGGGAGGGAACATGAAGAAATCTAGCATCAGTTGTGTGCTCAAACCGCGAAATGTGGTGACAATAGCTTTTTTCCATACCCTGGTATAAGCATAAAATAAATTCTGCCTGTATTGTATCTCCTCTATTACATCGACAAGTCAAATTTGTCTGCAGCTTGTTCGATCCACACATTTTTCTATCCCTACTATTTTCCTCCAGATCAGAGGATTTATGGGTGCATTAATTTGAGCGGCTTTCTTCTTCCCTTATCCTTTTTCTTTTTTCTTTGGAGCCTCCTTCACTATAGGGGTTTCTTGCCCCCTAGTCATCCTCTCTACTGAGACATCATTGATTGGGCCTTTGTTCTCCAAAGTTTCCTCCCCTTCACGAGGCACAATGCCTCTTTGTTTACATAGCAGCATTATCAAAGAAGGAAAGGGTAGGATACTTGTCTGTTTTGTGGCAGCCTTAGCAATTTCTTGATGTAAGATTGCGCCAACATCAATTATACTACCCTTCATTATAGAATGCAACAAGCACATTCTATTGAGTGTCGTGGTTGTGCTATGGGTAGATGGTAGCAGACAATAGTTAATGAAATGGAACCAGTCCTTGCTTTGAACTGTGAGATAGCGACAGTGCATGGTATAGTTATTGGATTGTTGCCAGTCCAGACCATGCCTTCAACGTATAAGTCGTTCTTTTGTCAGTACCATCCTCAGTCAAATTTTCCAGAAATTTAATTTGCTAATCCTCCCCCTCAGTGATATGAAAACGGGCGCTTATGTGATTGGCACTTTATGGCACCAAACCTTCTTGTACAAAAATAAATTCCTGTTTAGAGTCCACCAAGTTACCGTAGAATTCCCTTACCAGAGAAGGAGAATAGCCTGCTGGATGGTTGCAAAATTATTCCCATCCCAAACGAGGGATTGTTCTAGCTACTTGCTTTCCCAAAGCCAGTTACGATGACAACTGAAATCCTTGTTCAGGATGACAATTCCTCTTTAGCATAGTTTCGTGATACTGTTCCTTCTCCGCCTTTAACAGAAATAGAACCGGTTCTTTGGATTAAGGTTGGTTATCATTTCTGACCACAGCCACTGAAGATTCAACCTTCGACTTGGAAGGTGTTTTTGCTCCACGAGTACGAGCCATGAGTACTGAAATAGAAAGAGTGAGAGTATCTGACAAAAAAATATAAGGTTAACAAGAAAGAGAATACAGTAACAATGGAGTTTGTGAGCGTGAGATATCAGTCGGCACAAAAGGGATGTTTTATAGACGATGGAGGCGAAAAGACATGCTAATTGGTGATAGTATACTAAGCCTACAGCCAATAAATGCTAGGACACAGATTGTACTTTTTCAGGATGATCCAACGGCTGGGGATTAAGATGAATCAACCAACATGATTCTTGCTCAAAACGTTTCACTAAGTCATCAATAAATTGCATCGACAAGTCATGTTGTCATGCATCGAAAAAAAGGCAATTTTTATTCCTACATAAAACTTAAAGAAAAAGAGTCAAAAGAAAAAAAACCAAAATCAAAATTTTGCAATGACATTATTAAGAAAATGTGACCACGTTAATGGTCTCGTGTTGTTCGCTGATGCTTGAGCTATGATAATGCTTCAATCATTGGTCATTTACTTTAAACTGATGCCCATCGTTCAAATCTTTAATTGTCACCACACCATGTGGAAATGATTCAACAACTTCAAAAGGTCCAAACCACCTTGAGCGTAATTTCCCTAGATGCAATTTTAAACATGAGTTAAATAAACGTACTAACTGACCAGGAGAAAATTGTCGCTGCAAAATGATGTTGTTGTGCCATCTCTTAGTCTTTGCTTTGTAGATGGCAGCATTTTCATAGGTATTGCGCTGAATTTCTTCTAGCTCTAAAATGTCTAACAATCTTTTTCATCCCGCAGCAACGTAATCCATGTTCACTTGCTTAATTGCCCACATGGCATTATGTTCAAGTTCAACAGGCAAATGACATGATTTCCTAAAGACTAATTGATATGGCGACATTCCTAATAGAGTCAAGTAAGTAGTGCGAAGCGCCCACAATGCATCATGTAGATGCGAAGACCAATCTATTTTAGATGGTTTAACCACCTTCTCAAGAATACTTTTAATCTGTTGATTGGATACCTCCATTTGTCCTTTTTATTATGGATGATACATGGTTGCCATGCGATGCTTCACACCGTAGTGTTTTAAAGCTGTCACCACCTGATTGCAATAAATGAGTGCCTTGATCATTTATTAATGCTTGAGGTGTTCCGAACCTTGTGAGGATATATGTGTGAAAGAACTTTAACACCGTTCGAGCATCATCTTTTGGAGTAGTGATTGCTTCTTCAGTACTTCCTTCATTTTCTTATTCAGTCTTCGTTATTGCTCAATGGATTGTTTCCCTTCATCTTCCAGCCTAATCTTATGCATGTAAAAAGAGGGACTAAAGAGGGATTAATGCCTTTGATGTCCACTATGCTCCAAGCAATGGCTTTTCTATGTTGCTTCAAGGTTTTGATTAATTTTTCTTCCTGACTGGTGTCGAGACTTACGCTAACAATTACAGGCAATGTTTCATTGTCACCTAGGAAAACATACTTCAGGTGTACTAGCAATGGCTTTAACTCCAAAGTCAGAGCTTCAACTAATAGTTTAAAACAAGGATTGTCTGATTAGTTAGATCCAAAGATTCCAATTGTCAGCCATGTTTCAGCTCACAAATGTTAGCTTTAGCTTTGTGGTCACATTCAGGTGAAATATTATCTTCAAATGTCATCGCATATTCTACTAGCACTGATGAGCTTCATTCATTGAACTCCTCCTTAATTAACTCATCCAGAATATCAATGTGGTGACATTGCTCCTTACTGCATGACGGAGATGCTTCGAAAACACTAAAGGTTACATGCTAGTCATTATGATGCATGATTAGCTCACCTTTGAAGACATCTATAAGTGTACGTCCCGTTGCTAAAAATGGGCATCCCAAAATAATGGGCACCTCCTTATCAACTTCTCAATCAAGTATGATAAAGTCAGCTGGGAACACAAATTTATCAACACGGATAAGAACATCTTTAATCTGTCCTTCAAGTTGGGTTAAAGATCTGTCCACAAGTTGTAATGTCACCGCAGTGGGCTTTAAATGACCAATCCCTAATTTCCTGAAAGTTAACAATAACATAAGATTAATGCTAGCTCCTAGGTCACAAAGAGCTTTACCTAAGTAATGGTTTCCAATAGAACATGGAATTGTGAAATTGTCAGGATCTTTCATCTTTGGTGGCAATTTATTTGTCAGCACAACGTTACACCCTTCTGTGAGTGTAATTGTCTCAATATCAAAAAGCTTTTTCTTCTTCGGCAATAGCTCTTTCATGAATTTCCCACAACTGGGGATCTACACAAGAGCATCAACTAGATGTATATTAATATGTAACTATTTTAAGGTAGAAACAAACCGTTGATAATCTCTGTCATGCTCTTTCTCCTTGAATCACTGTGGAAATGGAAAAGGTATGTTGATAGTGGGTTGTTTTGTTGTAACCGGCTGTGTCGACATGGGTAGTTGCGTCGACAACTTCTTAGGATGAATGATAGGCATCGGCATGACTATTGGTGGTTCCTTATCATGTCTTTCTGCCTTATCTTCTTACGATGCAACTTCTCCTTGTTGCTTTGGTTTCTTTGCATCGACAGGTGCCTGGTTAGAGCTGCTATTGTTATCGGCAGTTTTCTTTCCACTCCGTAACGTAATAGCCTTACAATTCTCTTTATCTTTCTGATTTGGATTTTCAATATCACTTGGAAAAGCACCTAGTTGTCTTACGCTCATATTAGAAGTTAATTGTCCTAGTTGAGCTTCCAATGCTCGAATGGAAGAAGAATTTCCTTATACAATTGCTTCTGTTCTCATAATATGCTCTCGCATCAATGCTTCAAGAGTAGTCAATGGATCTGCTCTTGGTTGAGAATATTGATGTTGCTGTTGTTGATGCTATCCTTGCATATTTGACATCGCATTCTATTGTGGCCGTATTGGAGCTTGTGGCTACATCTAGTTATATAACTGCATTTGATTTTATGATCGCATCTAATCAGATTGTGCATTCAATTGCGGATTATGATTATAATTCTGCTGCTGCTGACCGTAACTCCCTTGTCTAAAATTTCCTTGATTTGAAGAATTCACATATCTATATGTGGATGTATTCTAACTCCCCCAAGGTTGTTGAGTTCTACTTGAACTGTTGTATGAGTTACCATAGGAATTTCCATGAATGTTATTAACATAGAATGCATTTTCAACATATTGTGGACAATCCTTATAGTTGTGGTTGTCAAAGAAAATTTCACAGGAAAATGTCAGGACATCCATCTGTTGGGCTACTTGATTAGGGGCAACATCACTTGTTCTCTTCATGTTTTTGATCATGTTTGCCAACGAGGATATTTGTGCACTCAAAGCTGATATATCATCTAATTTCATAACATTAGGATTTGTTTTTACCTGAGCGGAATGAGAAATTGGGTATTAATAGTCATTTTGTGCAATCCTCTCTAATATTCATACGGCTTCATTGTAGGTGCAATCCAGCAATGGACCAATGACAGATGCATCAACAAGATTTCTTGTCTGCGCATTCAACCCATTCTAGAAGATCTCGATTTGAGTTTCCTATTGGATTCCATACATGGGACAACGTCTCAATAAAGTTTTGTAACGTTCCCACGTAGTGTGTAAACTCTCATCATCCAGTTGATGATATGCCGTGATATCATTTCACAATCTAGCATTCATTATCGCCAGATTGAATCGCAAAATGAACTACGTTGCTAGCACATTCCAGGAAGTAATGGATCCAGCCGTTAAACTAAGGAACCATGTTCTTGCCTTTCCTTGCAAAGAATAAGGGAACAACTGCATCTTTAAGGTGTCATCCGGAACACCATGTTGACTGAAAGAACTACATATGAGTAGAATTTAATTCAAAATTACCAACTTGTATTACTAGCCTAACAACCCCTGGTTGTAAATCATCGAACATAGGAACAACGAAATCTATAATTGTCCTGCCAGGAATTTGCTCTACTTGTGTTATAATGTTAATTACTTGTGGCTGCACAGGAGGAACAACATTTTGTGGCAGCAATGGTGGTAGATCATTATTATTTCCATCCATTTTTCTTTGCTCTTGCATTCTCCTCCGAAGTGTCCTTTCAAGTTCTAGATCAAAACTAACAATGTCCTTAGGATTTCTCCTTGTGGACATAAAACACCTAACAAATAAAATTGAAAAGAATTAACGAAAGATTACTAATCAGTAAATGGTTAGAAAACAACAAATAAATGCAACAAAAAAAATAAACATTAAACAAACGTCATCCACGGTAATGGCGCCAAAACTTGATCACACTATGAACGTCACAGCAATTGTGCAAGCGTACACTGTCAATGCAAGAATAGTAGATAGAAATGAATCTATTGGATATCGATCCCATAGAGATGATTGTTTATTGTTTAATCTGTTGAAGCATTCAGAGTTGAAATGAGAAGACCTGTCAAGAGTTATGTCAACACAACTAGGTTAAAGTTATACAAGTTAAGAAGTAAATCTGTCAGTGCAATCAAAATGTTAAATGTCACAGCAAATTATAGAAAATGAATTGATTGTTGAGATGTTGTAAAGTAAATTCAAAAACTTAAAATAAATGGATCAAGTGTAAAGAAGTGGAGAGGATCACTGACTTCACAAGTGGCAACACTAAATGTAACTACAAGGTTTCTTATAGATGAATTTGTCGCGCAATTACACTCCAATGAAATCTTACTAATATCAACTCTCTATTTATCGAAGACTCAAGCACTCACAACTTACCACACCTTCTAGTGCTAGTAATACTTTGCACTCAAGAATAAGTGACCAGAATTCCTTTTAGTGTCAAGCAACTTCCGCGATCTTGCTTGTTAATTTAACTTGTCACTGCACCTTCTAGTGTTTGTGACTGCAATTGCACTTCCGTGGTCAAACAGTTAAATCCAAAGATAAATAGATGAGAAGAATTGAATAAGAATCAAAGTAATCTAATATTAAAAGACACTTCCATGTACAATCAATTGTCAATTGAAAATCATTAGCATCAAAAGAAGGATTAACAAATGAATCAAAGCATACTATTCCTAAGCTACTAAGATTCTCCCTTACCCGCTCCTCTTGCATCGCATCAAGCTCTTCTCATCAAAAGATGTTGTGCCCTTACTGGATCAGATCACCGTCCTCCGGATCAAGCTTCCATGGCAACTTTGGATGAGAGAAATTTAGATTTGAATTCTTCACCACTTGATATCATCTTCTCTTTTCGTCCTTCTATTGATTCCTTCTAGATCTTTCTCTCTTTTTAGATCTAACACCTTTTTACAGCTGTAGAAGTTGTTATTTGCCAGCTATGCACTCACGCAGATCTGATTTGTTCTTTGAGCAGTTGTAGATTGTCACGACATCTCTGGACGCAAATTATGACTTTAATTTGCTGCGACAATTTTCTCCTGCGGTGGTGCTTCTGGATATGTTAGTAGCATGAAATCCTTGATAAGTTGTGAAAACATTCATGTGAAGACATATTTAGCCGCAATTTTGGATCAACTTGTGACCGTAATTCTAAATGCTTCCCTACTCTGATTCTTTTAGGTGGATTTCTATGCTGACAACTTTAGATGCAAAGCAAGTGCTATATACAGTGACATTAATAGCAAAAAAGAGATAAAATGAAAGAAATTAAGATCAAAACATCATTGAGTTAGAAAATGCAAACACTAAGTATGAAATGCTAAAAAAGCATGCTAAATATGATACAAATGGACAAATAATACACTAATTTAAGGAGAATTTAAGTGTCATTTCTAATGCTATCAGTCGCGAAGAAATCTTTCTTTATTATGACTTGTTGCGCCTAAAGGTAGCCTTTCCACATACGAGGTAATTGATCACATCCACATACCATGGGGTTGTGTCGACAACAAACAGCTTCTCGTCAGGAAATGCATCGAAAACTTGAAACGTATTTCCGTCTTCACTACCTACTTTCAGCAACAACTCTTTTTTCGTGGTTGTGTAATTAATCTGAGCTTCTCTGAGAGTCTTGCTGGCGTAATATATAGTGTGAAATACTGTTTCCTTGCATTGTCCTAATACTGCACCCACTGCAAAATCACTTGCATCACTCATTACTTCAAATGGTTGCGACCAATTTGGTGCAACGATAATGGGTGCCTACACGAGCTGCATCTTTATTTGCATAAATGTATTCACACATGCATCATCAAACAAGAATTTTTTATTTTGTTCCAACAATGAGCAGAGAGGTTTCGTAATTTTGGATGTCTCAAATAAATCTACGATAAAAACCAGCATGTCCGAGAAAACTCTAAATACCCTTTACATTAGTTGGCGGGGGTAACTTCTCAATAATTTCATCCTTCGTTTTATCCACTTCAATGCTTTGACAAGAAATGCGATGACCTAGGACAACGCCTTTTGTTGCCATGAAGTGACATTTCTCCCAATTTAGCACAAGATTTGTGTCCTTACATCGCTTTAAAACTTTGGCCAAGTTGTCAGCGCATTTATCAAAAGTATTTCCATAAACATAAAAATCATCCATAAATACCTCTAATGAGTCCTCGATCATGTCTGAAAATATTGTCATCATGCACCTTTACAATGTGGCCAGTGCATTGCAGAGATCAAACGGCATTCGACGAAAGGCAAAAGTGCCAAATGGACAAGTAACAGTCATTTTTGCTTGATCCTCCGGCACAATAGCTATCTGATTGTAGCTAGGATAGCCATCAAGAAAACAATAGTAAGCTTTTCTTACAAGCCTGTCCAGCATTTGATCAATGAAGGGGAGTGGAAAGTGATCCTTCTTTGTGGCTGCATTCAATCGACGATAATCCATGCACACTCACCGACCCGTAGGAATGCGAGTAGGGATTAACTCATCCTTGTCATTACTTACCACCGTGATACCACTATTCCTAGAGATATATTGGATTGGGCTCACCCAAGTGCTATCAGAAATTGGGTAGATAATGCCTGCTTCCAGCCACTTTATAATTTCCTTTTTAGTCACCTCTTTCATTTTCTCATTTAATCTCTTTTATCGTTTAATTGATTGCTTTCCTTAATCTTCCAACTGAATTTTGTGCATGTAGAAAGAGGGACTAATGACTCTAATATCAGTAATACTCCAAGCAATCTCATGCTTATGCTGCTTCAATATATGGATCAATTTTTCTTCCTAAGTTGTGTCGAGGGTTGAAGAGATAATAACTGGCAGTGTATTACTGTTGCCAAGAAAAACATACTTCAGGTGCGTAGGTAGTGGCTTCAACTCCAAGGTAGGAGCTTCTTCAATAGATGGCTTAAACTGGAGATATTCTATTGGTCAAATCTAAAGACTCCATTTGTCATCCACATCGAAGCTCGATGTTATGCGCTTCAGCTTTGCTGTCACAGTCAATTACAAAAGCTTCATCTGATGTCACCGTAAATTCTTCTAGAACTATTGTGCTTCGCTCATTGAATTCCTCCCCAATTAATGTGTCTAGCACATCAATTTGGTGACATTCTTCTTTGTCTTTGTAGGGAATGGCCTCAAACACACTGAAAGTAATGTGTTCATTATTATGTCACATTGTCAATTCGCCTTTATACACATCAATGAGAGTGTGTCTAGTGGGGAGGAATGGGCATCCCCAAATTATAGGTACGTCTTTATCTGCTTTGCAGTCGAGGATAATGAAATCCGCTGGGAACACAAACTTATCTATGCAAACTAGGATATCTTTAAGTTGCGCCAATGATCTAGCTGCCAACTGTAATGTCACTGCAGTGGACTTTATATGACCAATCCCCAATTTTTTAAATGTAGACAGCGGCATCAGGTTGATACTCGCGCCTTAATCAAATAGAGCTTTTCCCAAGTAATGATTTCCAATCGAGCATAAGATTGTAAAGCTTCTAGGGTCTTTCATCTTAGGTGGTAACTTATTTGTCAGCACTACACTGCATCCTTCTGTAAGCGCAATTGTCTCAGTATCAGTCAGCTTCTTCTTCTTGGATAGGAGCTCCTTCATGAATTTCTCATAACTAGGAATCTGTACTAGAGCGTCTGCAAGAGGGATATTGACATGAAGTTGTTTTAATGTGGTCAAAAATTGTTGATATTGTCTATCTTGCTCCTTCTCTTTAAATCGTTGTTGAAATGGCAACGGTATGAATACATTAGGTTGCCTTGACATAGCTGGTTGCGTTGACATCGACAATTGCGTCAACAATTTTGTTGGTCTGATAGTAGGCATAGGAGTAACAATTGGTGAAGCCTTTTTATTTGGTTTTTTTATAACTTCTTTAGACGAAACCTCCTCACACTGATTTATGTCACTAGTGATGACAGGTGTTGCATCAGAGCTAATAGTTGGCTCGACAGTTTGTTTCCCACTCCCAAGAGTGATAGCCTTGTAATGCTCCTTCCCTTTTGAACTTAGGTTCTCTGTATCACTAGGTAAAGCACCTGGTGGTTTTGTGTTTAAACTAGAAGCTAGTTGCCCCAACTATGCTTCTAATGCTCGAATAAAAGATGAATTTCCCTGCACAATGGCTTCTGTTCAAGTTATATGTCCACGAATCAGGGCTTCAAGGGCTACTAAAGGATCAGCTCGTGGTTATGTGTACTGTTACTGCTATTGTTCTTGAGCATCCAATTGTGGCATTGAGATTGTTGTGGCTGTACACGATTGTGTGGCTGCATCTGATCTTGATGTGCATGCATTTAAGGACTCTGGTTGAAATTTTGTTACTGCTAATTATAATTCCCTTGTCAAAAATTGCCTTGACTAGGTGAATTTTCATATCTGAATGTCGTCGTATTCTGACTTCCCCAAGGCTGTTGACTTCTTCCAAAACTGTTATAGGAATTACCATAAGAATTTCCATGGATGTTATTAATGTAGAAAGCATTCTTCGCGTGCTATGGACAATCTTCATAACTGTGATTGTCACCGCAGATTTCATAGAAAAATGCAGGGACATCAATTTATTGAGCAACTTGATTGGGCGCAACTTCACTAATCCTCTTCATGTTCTTTATCATGTTTTCTAGTGAAGACACTTGTGCACTCAGAGTGGATATAGCATCTAATTCAATAACTTCGAGATTTTCTTTGACTTGTACAGCTCCAGAGATTGGATATTGGTAATTATTCTAAGAAATTTGATCTAGAATTCTGACAGTTTCCTCGTATGTACAGTCCAAAAAAGGACCATTAGTAGATGCGTCGACAAGGCTTCTTATCTGTGCATTCAGCCCATTGTAAAAGATTTCAATCTGCATCTTTTATTGCATTTCATGCATGGGATAGCGTCGAAGAAGAGTTTTGTAACGCTCCCATGTAGTATGCAAATTTTCATCATCGAACTGATGATACGCAGTGATGTCATTCTTAAGATGAGCATTCATCGTTGGTAGATTAAATCGCAAAACGAATTGAGTTGCAAGCGCATTCCATGAAGTGATTGATCCAACAGACAATCCAAGGAATGAGGTACAAGCCCGTCCTTGCAATGAATAAGGGAATAGTTGCATTTTCAAGGCTTCATTTGAAAGAAGCACAAATCAGTAGAAAGGATTTAAGGTTCTCTCTCGCATCTTCATGTGGCAGCCCAGCATACCCATTAGAATTTAACATCTGGGACATGACCGGCTTTAATTCAAAATTTCCAGCTTGAATAGCTAGCCTAACAACCCCCGATTGCAAATCATCCAACACAGGGACACTAAAGTCTCGAATAGTTCTATTTTGTATCTGATCATCTTGTGGCAGCGATAGATTATTAATGTTTTGTGGTTGTATAAAAGGTATAACAGGATTCTGTGGCGGCAATGGTAGTATGGCTTGTCATTTTCAGGCAGAGTCATATTTCTTTGTTCTTGTCTTCCCCTTTTAGTAGTGCGTTCAATTTCAGGATCTAAGCCAACAACAAATTCAAGATTGCTCCTGGTCATAAAACACCTAAAAAGAAAATTATAAAAGTAGTCAACAAAAAAGAAAACAAGTTAGTAACAAGTAAAGATTAGAAAATAAAGAATAAATGCAAAAACAAGAATAAACATCAAACCAACGCCATCCTGGGCAACGGCACCAAAACGATCGCGCTACGAACGTCACAGCAAATATGTGCAAGCGTACACTATCAATGCAAGTATAGCAGTTAGATGTAAGTCTATCGGATATCGATCCCATGAGAATGGATCTTTGTGTTTATAATTTTTGATGCAACAAACAATATAAATTGTGATAAAGTTGTAGTACACTTAGGATTTTTGAGCAATGAACAGGTAAATTCAGTAAAAGTATGAGATTAATTTGTCGAAGCAATAATGAAAATTTTAAGAAGTAAAGCAATGATAATGAAATGGGTTCCTAACGTGAAAAGTTGGCAGAAAACTAAGTGTGACTCACAAGGTTTAAAATATCAGGTAATTTGTCGCTGCAAATAAGCACAATGAAAATCTTACCAAACTTGACTCTCCTATTAGATCTAAGACTCAAACATGCATAATAACCACACCTTCCAATGTTGGTAATGCAACATATTCAAGAACAAGTGGATTAAATTCCTTCAATTCCCAAGCAACTTCCGTTGTCTTGCTTGTTAACTTAATTTGTCACAGCACCTTCCAGTGAAAGTGACTGCAATCACACTTCTATGGTCAATCAATTAAATCTAAAGACTAACAGTAAAGGCTAGATTGAAATAGATGTCATTCAGTTTTAAATTTCAAATGTACTTCCATACAACATGAAATAACAAGAATTACCAACGTTTAAGAAAGACAATAACAGAACGATTGGGGCATTCTATTCCTAGTCTACTCAAATTGCTCCTTTACTCTCCTCTTGTAGTACACTTAGGATGCTCCTCATTAGGAGCAGTCCAGCCTTCTCTTCTACGTCAGGTCGGCCTTAGGAAGTTAAGCTGCCATGGATGCAAGCTTTAAGAAAATATGGATTGAAAAAAAAATCAAATCTGGTCGAGGAAGAAGATCCCTTCTCTCTCCTTCTCTTCAGTATTTAACAACAACTTCACAGTACAGGTGTCCTTCCTTTTAGATCTAACATTCTCTAGCCGTACTAGTTGGTTATACCAGCTGTATAACTCACACATTTCTAATGGGTTAACCAGACAACTGTCAGGTGCTACGACAGTTCTGGGCTCAATTCTGGATCTTCTTATGTAGCGACAACTCTGGACACATTCATGCATCGATACTTCTGACAAGTTCCTGTAGTGACATCTCTGGGTGCAATGCTAAACAGACTAATGCAGCGACATCAGTGGTAAAAAGATCGTAAATTCAAAGGAAATTAGGTTGAGCTTCATTAAGTTATAAAATGCAATAACTAAATTAAAAATAATAAAAATGTATACTAAAGATGACCAAATGGGAACAAATTATACAATAAGTAGTGAGAAATCAATGGTCCTTGTAAGTTTAAGGTTTTACCATTTGTGTTTATGATAGGTTTTGATTGCCATGAATGCATATTTAATGTTAGGTGTTAAATATGGGTATTTGGTATATGAGTGGTTGTGGTTTTAAAAAGCTATGGATTTGATGAATGAATAGAGTTGAGAGTGAAATAGATGATTTTTTACTATTAAGCTTTGTATATGTTTATACAGGTTAGCATGATGCTAATTTATTTACTCTTACATTAAAGTTAAATGTAAGTGATAATGGATGAAATTGTTATCTAGATCAAGATTCGCATTGTGTGGATGACATACGAAGCAAGGGAAAAGTTGTCAACAAAGACAGTTGGAATAATCACTCAACATGTAAGTTGTACTTATAACTTACTTTATTTTAAATTGAATATTATTAGTTATGTCAAACATGTAATGTTATATACATATATAATCATCTATGTATAAATAATATGCATACCATGTGGGTATGTTGAATTACATAAACGTATATAATCTGACGAGTGTAAATGTCTGCAAGTTGATGAGCGTAAACGTATATAAGCTGACGAGCATAAACGTGTGCAAGATGACGAGCGTAAACGTATATAAGCTACAAGCATAAACGTGTGCAAGTTGACGAGCGTAAACGTATATAAGCTGATGAGCGTAAATGTATATAAGCTGATGAGCGTAAACGTGTGCAATCTAACAAGCGTAAACGTATATAAGTTGACAGGCATCAACGTGTATAAGTAAAAGTGCATAAACTAAATGAAATTGTTTTTGAATTCTTTATACAATATTGTTATGGAAGGGCTTTGCTTGGAAATCTTAATATTGATGAATTTGTGGTTTTAGAAGGTCCTATGAAGATGGGGAATTGCATTTATGTCTCTTGAGAAATGTTTAATGATTCAATATACTTACATATTTTATTTGTTTTGTAGATTTTGAACTTTTGGTTTCTTCGAGATTTGGATCATCGGAGCAATCACATCCCCTCGCATCTACTTTCGGTAGTTTTTGCTGCCTAACTCCTTTTGGGTTAACGATGGCATGTATAGGAATTAATTTTATTTTGAATAGGAATGAACTAAGTAAATTAGTCATTGGTACTTTGATGATTTAAAATGATGCTTTGGAAATAATGTAAATGTTTTGTATTGGGAAAGTTATTAAATTGATGGTGTTTTTAAGCCTAGGTACTTTTTTCGGTAGAACTTTTGTGTCTATCAGTAGAAGTACAGAGCAAAATGAATTTTAGCTACTAACTTACATTTATCGGTAGAAGTTTTCCCTAGTACCGGTAGTACTTACAAGTATCGGTAGTTTGTTCAATAGTATCGGTAGAAGTGGCAGGGTAGAATTACCTTGCTCTCTAGAGTTTGTTGTATAGCTAGAAGTATGGGTTATTTCGGTAGTACCTATACTTACTTCTACCGGTAGGAAACTGCAACTATTTCTACTTGGTTACTAACTTGACTTCTACCTATACTTGCACAATCGGGTACCAGTAGAAGTCAATCAAAATTTTCAAAATGATGTTTTTTACTCAAATTGAATGAGAATGATTCCACCACTCGAGATTTCTCACTTGAACGATTATAAAACACCATTTAAAGTTAATAAAGGAGATCTAAGGAACAAGAAGTGAAATGTTTTCGAAAATTATAATAACTACCTACTCGAGTCCGGCGATCGAACTGGGCAAGGGGTGTTACACTAGCCCTAAGTGAATTTGGCCATCTTTATAATTGTTGTGCATGGAACAAAATTTATAAGAAAACAAATTAACTTGACTACAAAGTAAACTTTCTAATTGGGTCATTGACAAATTACACCAAAAAAAATAAAGCAAACAATTCTTCAAGTGATCCAAATAAGCTTTAAATGGGTTGATCTTCATTTGATGTGTGTTTGGGATGCCCTATTCACAACTTAGGCTCTGGCAAACTTATTAAAACCTTCCATTTATGTTCACCTCTTAGGTCTCATCTAAAAGCTCGTTGTAAGTTGACTGATCTTCTAAACTTGAAAAACAACAGCATAATGAATTTAAGTTAATAAAATTTACACCATCTATGCATGTTTCTCATTGTCTTACGAGATAACGCTTCAGTGCATCTTAGTCCCCTATATGTTCATGTTCGGTTGTAGTACTTTTAGTACTATATACGTACAGATTTTGAATGGTTTCCCAAGTATCCAAATTTTTTTTATTAGCATTTTCTAAGGCTACATGATATAAAAAGAATGAGAACTTAAACTATAGAACATTGAACTAAATAGAATCTTGTAATGAATGCAAGGGGGTTAAAATGACTTGCTAGTATGCTCCCTTAAATATAAGTTATGTTGAATCATTAGGCCATCTGGATTTGAGAAAATTAGGAATGAAACACATAAACTAACTTTTCCTAAGGAAACATGACTCATGAAATGCATAAAATGAGAATTAGAGCTATGCTCCTCATAATTATATTCATATTGTAAAATTAGTCATGAATGTGTGAAGGCTTTAAAGTGAATTAACCCCTTGTGTGATTCCAAGTTGAGTATCTTCCTTGTGTACTTACTGAAATTTTTGCGTAACGCGTCATTATTTCTTGTGTGTAGATTGACTGTGGATCATGTGAAGTTACGACTAATCTGGGAGATTTCATCACCTTAGCAATGTTTGAAGAGCATGTATTAGTGCTTTGACTATTGCTTCCTATAGAATGGCATGTACATAGGTTGGAATTTTATTTAATACTAACTTTGTAAGTTTGAATTTTGATTCAATAAAGTCTATAAAACTTTAGAGTATTCAATTTAAGATTTTGACACATTAGATGATTGAATATGTTTCATAGGGTCATAAATTGTGTATAAGGAGTCTTGATGATGGTATAAATAAATTTAAAGCTAATGGGTATTATTTCATGATGTTTAGAAGTGTATTTGATGTGTATTTATTATTCCATGGGTCCAAGTTTCGAAACCTATATAAAGTTATATGTACACTGCAAGTCAGTAGCTAAAAAGCTACATTTTTTTTGCCCAAGTGCCATTACATATGATCTATGTATCAAAACTTTAGCCCAGGTATCCGAACATAAATTCTATGTATAAGTACGGGCTTGGACTTGTGTCGCTATGCTATTTTGAGACTTTTGACCGTACTAAAACTCGAAAATGACTCTAGACACCTTTAATCACCCACAAAATGTTTTTGAATGGTTTTAAAATAATTTTTCAATCTTCAAAATGATTTAACCTATATTTTATATTAATTTTTTTAAAAATTTTGAATTATGAGAAGTCCTCTAACTTTCTAAAGCCGAAATATCACAAAATTGAATCGATGAGCTACAAATATTCATTTTATGAGTTGGCCATGTCCCTAAATGTAATAAACGACTTTGAATGAAATCACAACTAAATCTTTATAAATGTGATTAATTTTATTAGAGGACAATATTATATATAAAAAAGGGGTAGGTTTTATAAAAGCTAAATTTTGCACAAGTTTGGAAATGTAGTTGTAACATCTTTCATTCATACCCATCGTGGAGAGATGTTTCAAGTAGAAAAATAGCGGGAAGTGAGAGTCCAACAGGAAGAAGTTCCAGGGTTCCAAAGTGCGGGAAGCAAGAACTTGCGCCCATTATTTCCATGAGCATTGAAATTCATGCCAGTTTTTGGATCAGTAAAGACCTTGCCGGGGTTTCCATGGCTGGCTCCGGGACCGAAAATGCCTCTACAAGCCGTAGCGGCTTCAATTGGATCAAACTCGATTCCACCATAAAACCCCGTATTTTGGGGATTGGTGACTGTATTAGCTAATGCGCCTGCCACGGCAACTACCATTGCATCAGCTGCCATATTTTGATTTGGTGGTTTATAGACGGGTCCCTTTGGACCTGCGTCAACCTCGTGGAAAGGCCATCCACATGCTCCAGGGCATTCTATTTCAGGGTTTCCGATCACGATGAATCCCTTGCTGTTCTCTATAATTCCATTACAAATTTTATTAGTATGAGCCAAAAAAGAGAGGAAGTAGTGAAAACTTACCAAAAATCCCGTGGTCAGAACATTTTCCAGCGCAAAGCCCTTGCATACTCACATCTTTTGCGGTTATGATGAGAGGGAGGAGGATTGGATCTCCATGATTGACATCTTTAATAAGACGCGGAATATCAAATTGCGTTGTCAACACTTTCCCATATGCATAATGAACGGTGTCCTCTTTTGCCACTTTCACTTCGATTTTGGGGCTCTCAACTCCTACTGCTGGTTTTCCCTTCATAGCCAATTGATAGCTTTCAACCACATTCCACCATCTCGCAACGTGAGGTTGGAATTTGGTATTCCCTTCGTGGTTCAATGTATCGAGGAAGTCCAAAATCACTTCCCTATGAATTTCTTCAGGTTTTCCATACCAGATAAGGTGTAAATTTACGGTTCCAGTGAGGATGTTGCCAGCATGATAGACGACTTCTGTTTTTTCGGTGAAGGGGTCAAAGCTACCTCCATAGCTAATAGATGGAGCAAAGCAAAGGAGCAGCAACAGGCTGAGGGAAAAATGGCGAATTGAGAAAAAAAATGCCATTTTACCAACTTCTTATTTATTTTTATTCTTATTTTCTTTTTGAGGAATGTAACAACTTCTTATTCGAGGTATTTGCCGAGTAAGTACAATCAGTAGATGAGATTATAGAGTCGAATTAAGGGCAGTTCATACCACACAAATATGAGCTATTTTTAGGAAAATCATCTCACTTTTCTAAGCTACGTTCATTTCTAGAATTGCATTTTTTAAGGTCATCTATTTTGAGAACGGTTAAATTTAGTAATTTTTTGAATTTTTATAGATATACCAATTAGGTCAAAATAAGTTGGTCAAATTCTATATTAGACCCTGTAATTTGCTTAAGTTGTGGACTTAGTACTTGCACTTTTATTTGATCAACTTTAGCCATTGTACTTTTTAAATTGGTCAATTTTAGTCATGACCAAACGGTAGCAATTAAATTTGTATGGTTAAATTCTGTTATTAGTCCTATATTATGCATAAAGTTGTAGATTTAATTTATATTCCCCAATTGGATCATTTTTAGTTGCTATATTTCTCAGATTTCGAAATTTGTATCTTAATAAAAATGAAAATAATTAAATCTATTAACTGAGATTTTTGTAGTAATATATGAAAATAAGAAGTCGACATGACATTATACATGCGATAAGACGATTTTCACTTCAAATTTTGAAACTACCAAAACTTAACTTAATGAATTTAATAGCTACCATTGGTGAAGACTAAAATTTTAAAATTCTAAAAGTACAGAGACTGAAAATGGCCAAATAAGTTGGTATCAATATTACCAACATAAAAATATTTTGAAATAAGGATTATCAAATTTTGTTTACTATCAATAACCTTTGTCTATATATGCTAATATGAAACTCCTAACTAAATTTAGTATGACGAGCTAATTGAGCAACGCAATCAATAAAATCAATAAAATACTCGTAAAAATAACAAAACTCAATTTAATAAATTGTAAATAGTAATTTCATGTTACTAAAAAATATCTTCAATTGATCATGTTCTAAAAACTTATCCATTTTATATGTATTTTGAAGGTTGATGTTAAAAAGAATTCAAGGGGTAGATATTCAATCCATTCCTTTTTTTTTCCTATCTATTATCATCCAAGTTTAATATTTTTTCTGTCCATTATCATCCAATAGAAATTTAATAACCTTTCAAAAGGTATGACTTTCTTCATTTATGAGTAGATACCACACATATGAATGGTGATAACTAGTGTATAAATAATAGTTAAACAAATAATGGAGTGGATCTTAACCAGAATTGAAGAACCATAAATAAATCAATTGATATTAAATTATTTATAAAAATTTTATGGTACATCAAATAATGATGTAGTTGAGAGAAGGAATAGAACCTTGCTTGACATGGTTCATTCAATGTTAAGTTATTCACGACTTCCTACTTCCTTTTGGGATATGCTATTCAAATGACTTACTATATTCTGAATGATGTGCCAACCAAGTCTGCTTGTATGTAAGACACCTTATGAATTGTGGCATGGAAAGAAACCCTCTCTAAATCACTTTAAAATATGGGTTGTCCAACACACATTCTGAATAAGGGTGCAAAGTAGTTGGATGCACAAACAGAATTGTTCATGTTTGTAGGATATCCAAAACGAACAAAGGAAGGATTATTCTACAATCCGAAAGATAATACGATTAAGGTTTCTACTCATACTACTTTCCTTGAGGAAAGCTACATGGATAACTTTAAGCCTCGAAGTAAAGTAGTACTCGAGGAAATTTTGAGAGTTGTAAAACAATCACAAGTTTAATTCTTGAGAAAGTTGTAAAAAGACCTACAAACGATCAACAGCATAGGGAAATTCGTCATAGTGAGAGAGTTTCTAAGAAACCGGACTTCTTCATCTATGATAGTAGTATTTATAATACGAAAGTCAATCATGAGGATGATGATCCACTCACTTACGAAGAGGCTATGCGAGATGTTGATTCCAAGCTCTGAAATCCAATATGGTGTGGGAACTTGTAGACTTACCAGTTGCGATTAAACCCTGGTGTGTCGTCGGGAGCACCAAATATAACCTATTCCTAAAAATATCAAAAATAATAGTAAAGGAAAGTAGGGTCAAATCCTCAAAGACTAGAGTGTTGCAAAAAATCTTGTATATCGATAACTTGGGTGAAATCTTGCCGAGGAAAAGCGTCGGACCTGGAGAAAATAAAAAAACAGAATTAAAAGAAATAAAAGATTGAAGTGTCGAAATAATCTAAATTGGATAAAAATAAACAGAGTCGAAGGAAGAAAGGTTTTATCAATATCAAGAGATCTAGCCTCCTATTATCTTGATTCTTTCTTAGTTTAATCATAGACTTTAGATGGTTCTTCTCATGCCGGAATAAACCAGCTATAGTGGAAGAGGACGCCTATGACCACCAGCTCCAGATATAATTTTGATTTTAGAGGAACCTGACTCTAGTCAATCGTCGCTCCAATGAGATCGGCTTACACTAGATCATTTTTTCCCAATGACGAATGCCACGCCATTTTGTCTCTTTGGCTCGACAATCTCTGACGCAATAAGTTAGCAAACCGACCGTGCAATCTTCTCAAAACACACAAAGCGACTGTCTTTACAGAAGATGGAAAGATTACTTTTGAAGGGATTTTGGATGGAAGCATCTGTAACATCCGCATTATTGAACCGGAGTTGGAACAGTAATAGTGTAACATCTATGTGCTTGAATCAGATTTGGAACAGTGATAGAGTACAATTGAGGATTAGAATATATGGTTGAATTTAGAAAGGTTTGGAGAAATTAAGGATTATTAGTAAAAGGTGAGAAAATAGGAAGGACTAAATAGTAATTTATCCAAATTGAATTATGAGTCATCATGGGAATTAGATTGATTAAGGAGGGCAAAAGAATAATTTGGTGGAAGATATTTTTGGAGGAAAAGTTTTAGGCCAATGTGTAAAGTTTGAAGGCCTAGGGACTAAAAGTGCAATTTTACCATTATTATTAAAGAGAGATATTTTTTAAGAAAAGTCTAGAGAAATTGAGAGATGTGTAAAATGGTAATTTAGAATATTTGATATTTTTAAAATGAGTAATGATTGAAGAAAGGACTTAAGTGTAGAAGTGATGAAAGGTCTAAGGACCTAAGGAGAATTAGACCATTTTTTGGTAAGTTGAGATAGTCCATCAGAAATGTCTGGAGAATTAAAGAAGGGATGATTTTATATCATCCATTTCCTCTTTGCTTTTGCCGTAATTACCCTCATCTCCACCCATTTCCTCTTTTCATTTTTTTTTCATCACTTCTTCACCATTTCTTCTTAAATTTCTAAGGCATCCAAGCTTCAATCTTCCATTTTTCTTAGGAATTTCTTTAAGAAAATCATAACATTAAGCTATTAACTACTTTAATTTCATGAGAAAATCCATATTTGAGGTGTTAAGAAGCAAGAGCTCAAGTTGATAATTTGAAATTTTCAAATGTCAAGGTAAGTAATGGAGAGATTAACATGTCATACATGTTTAATTCATGTTTTGGTATGAAAATATTAGTTGCTGGAATTTTTAGCTTACATGTAAATATATGTGTTTTGTATGAAATTGAAGAGAAAGAAAAGAAGGAGAAGGACTCAATTGAAGAGAAAGGAAAAGGGAAGATCAAAGAGGGAAAGGAAGCTTTCTACAAGAATTGTAAGTACTACAAGTGTTAAAAAGTTTAGAATTAATTAAATTAAAGTGTTTATAATTTTAACATATATGATTAATTATGATAAAAATGATATATTTAATTATAAGTGTTGATTATGTGTGATTAAATGAAATTTAGTGTAAAGAGACATGAAAAAGGAAGAATGTCCATTAAAACAGATTGGACAGAACAGAGGACTAACTTCAAAAATTCACCAAAACTTGTATAAAAATATTTAAGAGTTGAATTAAATATGTAATTAAATCTTATTGAATTTAGTTTCATATGGAATAAACAGTGAAAGAAAATAAATTTTACATTCTGAGATATACTAGTTTTAGTGTAACAAGGTCAGAATGGATTCGAGTTCCCCTGTTCTAATTTTGAAAACTCATAGAAAAATGTAGAAAAATTATTCAAGACTTAAATTTATATGGTTGAATCCTTAATGAGTCTATTTCCAAAAGAAACAGACAAGAATATTATTGGATCTCTGTACTAAAATATAAATAATTTTTAGTAAAGAAAGGTCGAAATTGTTAGACAGCAGACAAGGGGTAAATTGAAAGAATTTACTGTACAAAATGGTTAAATTAAAAATTCTGAAATTTTTATGGTAACAAGATATTTGAGTCTAGTTTCAAGAAAATTAAGCGGATATTAATTTCGAATTCTGTAGTTCAAGATATAAATAATTTAGTGACTGTGACGCAAATGGACAGTTTTGAAAATTAATGTGAAAATAAGAGTAAAGAGGTATATGATGATATATATGTGATGAACAATGTATATGTGAAATATTATATGTTTAATTATAAAAATTGATTATATGTTAAAATGGTGATATTGTGAAAGCCATTGAGGAAATAAACGTGAGAAATACGTGATTATGTATATGTGATGAAAAATGTATATATGATGTATGAGTTGTGAATGATTTGTGATCAAAATTGAAAGTGAAAGTGAAATTGAAATTGAAAGTGATATGAATTGTAAATTGAAAATCCCTATTAACTAGTCGGGCTGAGTCGGATATAGTTGGCATGCCATAGGATTGGAAGAGTTCAGGGATACTTCGACCTTGAGTCTATGAGACACTGGGTGTCATTATTTTACTTCGGATAGATTCGATGAGGTACTGGGCACCACTTTACTTCGGCTAGGCCGATGAGACACTAGGTGTCACTTTATTGCTTCAAACTATCCGATGAGACACTGGGTGCCATTCTGGTGTGTTTGGTTGGATCCGTGTATCCGTCAAGGTCCGAGTCTTGTTAATAGGGTAAATAATGAAAAAAAAAAAAGAATGTGCAAAATCTACCATTGAGGTAAGTTGGAATATGAAAATGAATGTGTGTTATAATGTCATTAAGGTAAGTTAAATGTTACATGCAAGAAAGGTTAGATATTTTATACGCATGAGTATTTAAATGTTTGATAAATTAAGCAATAAATAAATAATCGTCTATTATGCTTGTAGTGCTTACTAAGCCTTCAACGGCTTAATGCGTTTGTTTTAACGCGTAGGTACAAAGTTACAATGAGTAAAGTTGAGTTCGGGGACCTCTCATCACATCACATCATCCTTTGGAGAAGTCCAAATATAGGTATTTGTTTTAAAGGAAATGACATGTACAATAGTACTTGTATGAGTCCCTAATAAGTGGGAAAAATATTATCTCGAATGTTATGAATTATGAAATGAAATGATTAGTATACAATATTTTGACTCGAATGGTCTTAAAAGATCTCGGTTTTTAAAGAAAATTTTTTGTTACTCGACTTTCTGTACCGTACTGTAATGTAATGCTTCTATATTGGATTTATACATATAAACCAAGTATAGGGGTGTTACAGCGTCGATCCCATAATACAGAGAATTGATGAATACTCGGGCGAGAAGGATTAAGTGCGATAACTAAGCCTAATGAACTTTTCGGAAGAACGTTGATAACCTTTGGCTAGAAGGGTTTTAGTTGCTCATGCTTTTGGGAGAAAACACAAGTTATGGAAATAGAACTTTTTATTGAAATAAAGTGACTAGGGTTTTTGGGAGATAGAGGATTTTACAGTGAATGGGAAGTGATAAATTTATATCACTCCATCCCCTATTTATAGTACATAAAAATCTCTAGTTGAATCCAATCTAAACTCTAAAAGATAATTAGAATTAAATCTAAACATTAATTTCCTAGTTGGGTTCAATTTAAACTCTAATTATGATAAAACTTAAAAGATAAACATAAATTAAATATAAATAATATATTAATAATAATCCTAAAAAATAGAGTTTAAAATGAAATAAAATAAAGTCTTCATCTCCAACAAAAACTCTTCTCAAGTCTTCCACCCTTTCACAACTTCTCTCTTTCTCTTCGAAAATCATGTTTTTTGCCCCAATTTGTCCTTTGTCTTCAATTTAATCCCTACAAGATAAAAGGATCACACATGGCCCAAATTAATAGGATCATACTCACAAAATATATATAATTAATATCCAAAAGTATGTCATTTTTAAGCATTATCATATTCCCCCTACTTAGCCCATGCTTGCCCTCAAGTATGATTCCTAATCCACTAAGTAATTTAAATTTTACCACGGAAAGAAATATCACTCCAAAGTTTTACAAACGATTAGGCTTAATGCTTATGAAAATAAAGAGAACCTTTAGCTTGATGTAAGTAAATCGAAAAAGTAACCCAATTTAAACACAACAATTAAATCGTCTTGAATTATTTCATGAAAGTTAGGTAATTATTGAACTTACCAGGACACCTATTTGTTCACCCTTAGTCTCTAAATTTAGATCTCTTCCTTTCATCAAGACCCCTATTTGTTCACCCTTAGTCTCCAAATTTAGTTCTATTCCTTTCATTTTGTCGATTTTCTCTTTTTTTTCTTTTCTTAAGAATATATTGGTCCTTTTGACGCGAAATGAAATGACAACCAAACACTCCATCCCAGTTACTCAGCCCAACATACTCCTAATCATTTTTTTCCTTAAGAATGTATTAGACCTTTTGACGTGAAATGAAATGACAACCTAAGCACTCCATCTCGGTTAATCGGTCCAACACACTCCTAATTTATTATTCCATAATTCGGGTTAGCGGAGATATACCTAACACATCACACAACCTTTTTATGTGAAGTAGGATGACAAGCCAAGCACTCTACCCCGATTACTCAGTTAGTCATGTTTTAAGTTGTGCTCATAATCGCAAAATCATCAAAGTTTTTTCTCTTTTTTTTATTTTTCATTTTTTTCGGACGGAGAATTTTAATTAGGAGGACTAGGAAAAACAATAAAGTGTCAAAAATAAGTTTTGGCAACTAACTAAAAATCACAAAAAACAAATTTAGCATGCATCCGAATTAACTGCTCTCTTTGTACTTAGACTAAATCGATTTTACCATAAGCAAGATAGGGTTATCTTCATTACATATAATTATGTCCACCTAATAGAAATAAAACAGTGGAGACGAAATCAATCATAGCTAAATCAAAATTAACTCAACAGCCAAGAAGCATACTCATGGGCAAAACAGTGGGCAAAATAGGAAGAAAATAACACGAAGCAGCAACAATAAACACACAGCAGCACAAAAACCAGATAAAAACAATGAGGAACGCTCCCCCTACTTAAAACGCATTGCCATCAATGGGATGAAAAATACGAAAAGAAAAGGGTTTAGAATACTCCTCATGTTATCGTCGCTTTCATGATGATACAAGAATGTCAGTCATCTACTGTCCGAGAGTGTCGAGGTGAGTTTAAATTCATTCCAAATGCTGCTCGATGGTCATTGATGGTTGTTGGTCGAGCATCGCTTGCTGATTTTGTCGATGAAAAATCTGTTCAGTTGGTGACGCACGATTACCAATAGGAACAAAATGGAAAGACACGAGTGTGCCAATAAGAAGTCCCATAGAATCGAGACAACGAGCATCTAATGGATTTGCTTGACAAGCAATATGTGTAAATCAAAATAGGAGCACTAGATCCATTCAAAGAAAGTAGCAATTGTGTTATCAAAGAACCCAAAATTAGGGGTTGTTTGGCCTTAATAACATGCTCGAATTAAAGTGCATACCAATACCCCAAATTTACCGGATGACTCATATACATACACCACATTAAAAATAATTTTGTCTTTGAGATGATAGCCGGAGCATCTTTTCGCCTTGAAAAATTGTTTGCCAAATATATCTGTACATAGCACAAAGTAGGATCACGCAACCATAAATCCTTAGATGTTTTAGGACTATATGTGGTCTCGACATTATTAGTTAATAGTGCAAAACAGTGACAGGATTAAAATCTGTAGGAAAAGAGCACAAAGCAGTCTCATATGCAGTGGACGAAATATAGTCCTCATTAATAAATTGAAGCGCAAGATTAAAATCATTAAGAGATAGACTATGTTCAACCTCAAGCAAGCGAAAAGATATAATACCCGGAGTATTTAATGAAATTTGTGCATGCCTTTGAAAATGAAAAGTTGTATAGAACTCTAAGACCAACTCATAGTAAACACAGTGCACCATATCAAAACCACCAATCCAGCTAATATTACGAACATAAGCATAAATAGCAGTATCGATATTCAAAGCAGTCACCATAGATTGTGAGAGGCATTTGCAAGGAATTATCGATTTGTGTCGTAATTGATTATACCTGTCTCGAATGTTGCGGTTAGGAATGTGCAAATTATCAGTCAATCCGCACTCGAGCGAAAGTATGTTCGCTCAAGATCAGTAAGTTCTGCCTCGGGTCAGGAAAGCTTGATAATCACCGTTACTGTCGGTAGTCTCGTAGTGTGTCGTGGAGTCACTGAGAAAATTGAGTTTCGACGTGGGGTGCTTACTGTCGACGGAAGATGCAGCTTCGGGTTTTAAAGGAAGGCAATTCAATTGGAGATGGTGAGTTGGGGGCGATGGCGTTCAGGTTCTTATCGCATTTCTACTTTATCGAAGAGGACGGCATCGATCTACTATGGGAACGGAGATGGAGACGGAGACGGAGGGTGAGAACATTGGGTCTCGGACCAAAGAGGGGGTTGGTAGGTTCGGTAAGAGCAATGGTAGGTTGCGTGGGGACAGTGGAAGGATTTGTAGTAGTAAGGGTGTGGTCGATGGTGAACGGGGTCGTGTGTTCGGTGTTGGTGAGGGAGTGTCATGTGGGGGAGATGATGGGTTAAGGTCTGCCGATGGTGAAGAAAGGGGAATGGGTGGGGGAGACGGCGAAGGTGAAGGAGAGGGAGTAGGTGAGGGGGAATCGGGTATTTGGACATGTTATTGTGCAGTGAATCGATAGTGATAGAGGCTGACGGTGAAAGAGGGCTTGACAGCAACGTGATTACGAGTGTGAACCATGACGTGGAGGCGAACGGTAGCTAGGGAGGATGAGAGAGGTGAACGACGGCTAGAGAGTATGAGGATGGAAAAGAAATTTGGGTTTGAAAAATAAGTTTAAATAGGGAGGTGGTGTTTGGTTATAGGGATAGGGTAAGGGAAGGAATGTGCTATTCCTAGGTGGGATAGGCATTAAGGCAATGGCTATTAGGATGTAGGGTTAGGGGTTTTACCATAACGTGCCCTTATCATATAGAGTTTTCGTCACCGATTTTTTTTGTGAAATAAATTTTTCGAGTTTCCTGGACATAGAAAAAATAAATAAATATAAAAATAAAAATAAAAAGAATTGGGTTGCCTCCCAACAAACTCTTATTTAACGTCGTTAGCTCGACGACTTGAATCAGTATTGAGGCTGTTCAAGTTGAAATTTTTCGACCGTCTGAGTTTGGAAATTTTCATAAAATGGCTTCAACCTTTGCTCATTGACTGTGAACCGCTTCCCTGTTTCTTCACTCTCTATTTCGACTGCACCATGAGTAAATAATTTAGTCACAACAAAAAAACCTAACCATCGAGATCGAAGCTTGCCTGGAAATAATTTTAAAACCGAGTTGTAAAGTAGCATTTTTTGTCCTAATTAGAATTTCTTCCGAGATATCATATTATCATGAAACAATTCTGTTTTATCCTTATAGATACGAGCATTCGCATAGGCGTCATTTCGAATCTCTTCCAACTCTTGAATGTCTAGTTTCCTAGCTCTTCCTACAGGCTCTATCTCCATATTACATTATTGTATAGCCCAATAAGCTTTATGTTCCAATTGTACTGGAAGGTGGCAAGCCTTGCTAAAAACAAGCCGAAACAGGGACATACCTATTGGGCCCTTATATGCTGCCAATAGGCCCAAAGAGCGTCATTCAACCGAAGGCTCCAATCTTTTTGGTTAGGTTGAACTGTTTTCTCCAAAATAATCTTAATTTCTCGATTCGAGACCTCTACTTGGTCATTCATTTGGGGTGATAGGTCGTGGCTATACGATGATGAACCCCGTATTTTTTCATGAGCGCCTCCATCACTTTTTTGCAAAAATGGGTTCCACAGTCACTGATCAAGGTTCGAGGTGTACCAAACTTGGAAAAAATACATCATTTTAGAAACTCCACAATATTTTTAGCATTATGATTTCGAGTAGGTTCTGCCTCTATCCACTTAGAAACATAGTCTACTACTAGAAGTACATATATATTTCCAAATGAAGAGATAAATGGGCCCATAAAATCGATGTCCCACATATCAAAAATCTTACATACATGAATTGGGGATTGGGGCATTTGGTTTCGCCTAGTAATGTTGCCTATCTGTTGACATCTATCACAAGATTTAAAAATTCATATACATCACAAAAAATTGTGGGCCAATATAGTGCACATTCCAATACCTTATGAGTAGTTTGTTTAGGGCCAAAGTGACCTCCACACGCATGCGAATGACAAAAAGTAAGTATAAATGTTACCTTGGTTTCTGAAACACATCATCGTATCACCTTATCTGAGTAATGTTTCCACAAGTATGGGTCATCCCAAATATTATATTAAGCCTCTCTTTTAAGTTTTTCTTTCTTGTGATAAGATAACTCAGTAGGGAAAGAACCTGTAGCAAAAAAGTTTACCATATCCACATACCATGAAAAATGCTCTTGGGTCGAAAATAGGCCTTCATCAGGGAACTCATCTTTTATAGAAATGTCGTCATAAGGCGTTTTTACCCTACTCAAGTGATTAGTTACTATGTAACAGCCCGATTTTTAGTGGTGTCAGAAACAGTGATTTTGGGATCACAATTCTGACAAGTAGAGTCGTTAATTTATTTATTTGAATATTTATGACTTTGCTAGCATCGTATTAAAAGTTGGTCAGGAAATTTTAATGTTTAAATAGCTAATTGAGTAGAAAGGATTAAATTGTAATAGGTGTAAAAGTAAATATGGTTGATTAGAAGGACCAAATGAATAAATTAACCAAAGAACTAGTAGTGGGTGGATTAGCATGATTTGTATTAAGAGTAAATAGGCTTAACTAAGATTAAAAGTGATTAGTTAAATCTTAATGATGAAAATCTTAGAAATTACAAAATTGTCATTGATATATATATATATATATATATATATATATATTAAATTAAAAGAAAATTTAAGTGAAAATATTACCATTTCACTCATCTTCTACCTCTCACACGGCAAAGGGAAGAAAAACATAGGGTTTGTACATTCAATCTTTGAACCTTGATTTGGGTAAGCAAACATTGCTCGTTTTTAGTGATTTTTATGTTTTTGAGTCCGTGTTAACTTAATCTAGCTAATCTAAGGACTAATTTGTGAATCTGTCAAACATTATAAATTTTTAATTGTTGAAATTGCTTGTTATTGGGAGCTTTTGATAGATTTGAATGTTTGATGCTTAGGTTAGATTTTTTTGTAAAGAGATCTTTGATGAAATTAGGGTTTAGGGACTAAAATGTAAAAATGATGAAAGTACATGTCTTGTTGTGCAAATGAATGTGTGAAAGGGTTGGGTAAACACCCTAGAGAATTCAGTTAAGGTTGGTTGTGTAAGAGAATGGTTATTTTGCATGTTTTGTGTTGAAAGGACTAGATTGAATAAAAGGAAAACATAAGGGGTAAAATTGTAATGTTTCCTAAAAGGACTAAATTGTATTGAATGACTCAATTATGTGATTTAATGTGAGAATTGGATGATTTGTGGATGTAGACTACGATCGTGCTTCAAATAGCGGAAAAGGGAAATTAGCGGAGTAGTCACTAAAGTCTAATCGTAACTACAAGTTAGTCTGGTAAGTTCATAACGTAAATTTTACTTAATATTTCTTGTATGTATATTGTAAATGTTCAACAAATCGGAAGCAGTTGGCAATGAAGAGATCGAGGAAATGAAACAAAAGAGATAGTAGGCTTTATGCAGTTGAAAAAGTAACGACCCGATGGTTGTTGTACCGTATATGTTGCTAGTCCTTGATAGCTCGTGTGAGTAGCATCGTGATTTAGAAAAGAGATATGAATCCTAAATGGATTATAGGCCCTTCAATGGCTAGGACTTATGCTTTATGCATACTCCCGACAGCTCGTGTGAGTAGCATCGTTATGGGACAGTTTACAGACAGACATTGTACCAATGGCTGGGGTACCGCATATGTTGAGAGCCCTCGACAGCTTGTGTGAGCAGCATCGAGTACTAGTAACAGAAAGTTATAGATAGGAAAATGAAAGTTGTATTTAACTCAAGAAACAAATGAGATTATCCTGGCTCGGTTGAGTTATAGTTGCTTATTACAAATGTTTGGTAACTCCTTAAACTATCGAACTTACTAAGCTATAAAGCTTACCAAAGATGTTGTTGTTGTTTTGTAGATTGTTTGCTGATTGAAGATCAGATCATCATATCATCATCATCTCTTCGAAGTCACACTATCGCGGAGCTTGTTGGTAGTTTTGCATCACTCGGTCTTATAACATGTACTAGGATGATGTTTTCTTTTGCTTTATGTACTTGAGAATGTGATAATCTTGTTATGTTGATGAATATAGCAAATGCATGTTGTGTAAGTTGGAACATAGACTTAAAAGTACTATGTTATGATTATGAATCTATGTATTTCGTGTTAACTTAATGCATATCGATGTCATGAATGTTTTGAGTTGATAAACTTGTGTTTTGGCATGATTCATATGATTCTGCATACTTGTTTCGGTAGAACCCATGCATATATCGGTAGAAGCACAGGGTTGGAGAGAGATTGCTCACTGACTTAGGTTGTATCGATAGATGAATAACAAGTATCGGTAGTCTTATGTTTAGATGTATCGGTAGTTTGCATACTTGTATCGGTAGAAGTAGCAGGGTAAGATTTTTAGCTCTTTGGAGTTTTTAGTATCGGTAGAGGTAAGACTTGTATCAGTAGTGGAGTCACTTGTATCGGTAGAACTGTCACTTATATCGGTACAAATCTATACTATTTTTGAACTATTTACTAACTTGACAACTACTGATACTTATCCAATAAGTACCGATAAAAGTCTCCAAAAATGTCAAAAATGACCTTTTTGCCCTTATTTATTTGTGCTTATAATCAAATAATGATATATAATGTGTGGAATGCAATCCTTTAATTAAAATAAAGTCTGAATAATATTATGTAAGGATGAACAACGATAAATGAATAGTAAAATATCGGAACCCTAACCGGTGATAGTTTTCGATTTTGGGTGTTACACACTAAGTTTTCGCATCTTTTTTATCTCGAATCTCAATGTCGAATTCTTGTAGTAGTAAAATCCATCTCAGGAGCTTCGGCTTTACTTCTTTCTTCGTAATTAGATACCTAAGAGCTGCATGGTATGAAAAAATAATCACTTTAGATCCCAATAAATAAGACCAAAATTTATCTAAAGCAAATACAATGGCTAGAAGTTCTTTTTCTATTGTATTGTAATTGCTTTGTGCAGCATTTAGGGTTTTTGAAGCATACCAAATAACATAGGGATCTCGATCTATCTTTTTCCCCAACACGGCCCTACACTTTGGTCACTTGCATCACACATGATTTCAAAGGGATATTTCCAATTTGGTGCTTCGACTATAGGAGCGGAGACCAATTTCTGTTTCAACGTGTCAAAAGCCTCTTTGCATTTTTGGCGAAATTCAAATTTCTTATCTTTTTGCAATAATTTGCATAGTGGCTCAGCTACTTTCAAGAAGTTTTTTATGAAGCGCCTGTAAAATCTTGCGTGGCCAAGGAAAGAACGGATCTCCCTCACAGTCGAGGGGTATGGTAAAGAATTTATAATATCATTCTTAGCCTTATCAACCTCAATCTCTTTAGATGAAACTATATGACCTAGAATTAAACCTTTATCCATCATAAAATGACATTTCTCATAATTCAAGACAAGATAAAATTTTATGCATCTACTTAAAAATTTCGTCAAATTTCTAAGGCATTCATCAAAAGATTCCCTCTGCACAGTAAAATCATCCATAAAAACATCAACGACATTTTCTACGTATTCTGAGAATATACTCATCATGCATCTTTGAAAGGTGGCCAGTGCATTACAAAGTCCGAATGGCATCCTCCTATATGCAAATGTGCCAAATGGGCATCTAAAAGTTGTCTTTTCTTGGCTCTCGAGTGCAACTAGCATTTAAAAATACCTGAATATCCATCAAGACAATAATGACTTTTTCCAGCTAAACTTCAAGCATTTGATCTATAAAAGAAAGGGGAAAATGATCTTTTCTAGTATAAGAGTTCAACTTCCTGTATCAATGTAGACACGCCACCCATTCTGCACTCGGACAGGTACCAAATCGCCCTTAGCATTTTTCTTACTGTCATGCCCGTTTTCTAAGGAACGATTTGTACCGAACTTACCCAATTGTTGTCAAAAATGGGGTAAATCACATCAGCATCTAACAACTTTATAATCTCCTTCTTCACCATATCCATCATATTCAGGTTTAATCGTCTTTGCGCTTCTCGCATCAGTTTCGTATTTTCCTCTAAGAAGATCTTATGAGTGCATGTCACAGGACTTATCCCTTTTAAGTCAACGATGGTCCAACCAATGGCTTCCTTATTGCTCTTTAATACTTGAATCAAATTTTCGTCATCACACTCATATTTGAAATTATAACCGATAAAGTCTTACCATCCTCCAAAAATACATACTTGAGATGCTCAGGAAGTGGTTTCAACTCCAACTCTCGTGCCTGCAAAATAGAAGGTAAAAGTTTAGTATTCATAGGAGGCAATAATTCATTAATAAATTCACAATTTGGATAAGAATCAAAATCATCATCAAACAGTGTTTCGAGCTCATTTTCATGGAGTGATTTGGAAGACTCTTCTACTAAGGACTCCACTATATCGACATGATTTACGTTCAAGACTTCACTAGGGTGACTGATGGCATCATAAATATTAAACTTCACGATTTCCCCGTCAAACTTCATCGTGAGGGTTCCACTTCGCACGTTGATCTTAGTATATTCGGTACTAAGGAAAGGTTGTCCTAATAAGATGTCGAAAGACTCAGGAGTATTGTCCTCTTCCATCTTCACAACATAAAAATCTACAAGAAAAATCAATTCGTTGACTTTCACTAACACATCTTCAAGGACTCCTTCGGGATGCACAATGGACCTGTCCGCTAATTGGATTATTAACACCTTTTTCCTTCAAAAAAACCCACGTTAAGTGATTCATAAATAGAAAAAGGCATTATATAAAAGCCCCTAAATCACAGATAGCTTTTTAAATTTCGAAGTGACCTATTTTGCATGGTATTGCAAACATGCCTCTATCTTTACATTTTGTTGGCATCCTTTATTGCAAAACCACAGATACATTCTCACCAACATTTACCTTTTCGTTTCCCATCAATTTTCGTTTGTTGCTACAAAGTTCCTTAAGAAATTTAGCATACCATAGAATCTGTTTAATGGCATCCAACAACGGTATGTTACCTCGACTTTTCTGAATGTTTCAAGGATCTCTATTTCCTCCTTACCTTTCTAATCTTTTCTTAGCCGTCCTGGAAAGGGAGGTTGAATTCTAGGTAATGGAAGTTTCGACCAAACCTATTCGTCGTTTTTTTGCTTTTCTTGGGCAGAATCTTCGGTTAGGTTCTGTTTGTGACCTGTTCATCATTTTTTTAATTTTCCACTTTGTAGCGTCACTACATTCGCGTTTTATTTGGGGTTAGGTTCTGTTTGTGACGATAACCTACCCTATACGCTTAATTTCTCCATTGACGTGGTTAACTCCTTAATAGATGCCTCGATTTTCATTTGAAAATCTATAGTTTGCTGCTGAAAATCAAGCACATTAGTTGCTAATTTATTTACCATGGCTTTAAGAGAAGTACCTGAATTTTACGCTTGTTGTGTGGGAATCGGTTTTGGGTTGACTGGTTATAGCGTGGATTCGCCCCATATCTCAAGTTAGGATGGTCTTTCCACCCTAGGTTGTATGTATTAGCGTAAGGGTCATATCGCCTTTGGGGTGGTCTAGGGAAGTTTCCCACAACATCCAATTGGGCCATAGAATCGTCATACAAACTAGGGCATGCATCAGTTATGTGTTCAGATTCTCCACAAATTCCGCATAGTCGGGGCGAGCCTATTTTTACTACAAAAAGAGAGCTCACGATATTAGTAAGTCTATCAACTTTATATTCTATGGTTGAATTACTTAGCTGGTGAACCCTTCTAGTAGGTTCAGGATTAGCTTCGAATTGCTGAGTGTTTGCAGCCATTGTGGATATCATGTCCCTTGCTTGTTGAAGAGTCATATTAACCAACGCTCCTCCACTAACAACATCTATCATATTCATCTCCATAGGTTTCAGGCCCTCATAGAAGTATTGGAGAAGAGACTGTTCGATTATCCCATGTTGTGGTTAACTCACACACAGCTTTTTAAATTACTCCCAATAGTCGTAAAGAGACTCTACATCCTTTTGCCTAATCCCAACAATTTCTCTCCTTAACTCACTGGCACGCGAGGCTAGGAAAAACCTGTTAAGAAACAAACGAAAAAGATCAGCCCAAGTTGTAATATACCTAGAAGGTAAATAAAATAACCATTCCCTAGCAAAGTCTGCTAAAGAAAAAGGGTAAGGGCATAATTTAATTTGGTCCTCAGATACCCCTTGAGGTTTCATACTAAGACAAACCATTTGGAAGTCCTTCAGATGTTTATGTGGATTCTCATTTTGCAATCCACAAAAAATCGACAATAATTGGATTAAACTTGATTTGAGCTCAAAGTTAACATCCACAGTAGGATACGTAATACATAATGGTGGTTGATCATCAAGAGCTTCGGCTAATTGTCGAATTGTTTGAGCCATAGGTTGTGGTGTCGGATTTTAATTTTTGTTAACCCTAGCATTCAGCACTTCCTCCGGTGGATCAACTCCTTGGTTTTTCAATATTGGATTAGGGCTTTCGGTCACCCTAGATTAGCCTTCATTGCCTTCGTCTACTTCTGAAAGTGGGCTATGTTTAGTTCCTACAACCTAGGACTGCCTTTTTCATAACTTTGTTTTCTTGTGATTAGCTTTTGCATTCTTTTCAATATCGGGATCATATAGGTATGCAAGATTTCTTGGAGCAAATCTAGTCATAAGAAAAAAAAACAAGATTAGTACCGGTAACGACGCCAAAATTTGGTGTGTCTATCAGGACCACCAAATATAACCTATTCCTAAAAATATAAAAAAAATAATAGTTAAGGGAAGTAGGGTCAAATCCTCAAGGACTGGAGTAATGCAAAAAATCTTGTATGTCGTGATCCTGGATGAAATCTTTCCTAGAAAAGGTGTCGGACCTAGAGAAAATAAAAAAAAGAATTAAAAGAAATAAAAGATTGAGGTGTCAAAATAATCTAAATTGCATAAAAATAAACAGAGTCAAAGGAAGAAAGGTTTTATCAATATCGAGAGATCCAACCTCCGGTTATCTTGATTCCTCCTCAGTTCAATCAAAGAATTTAGATGGTTCTTCTTGTGCCCGAATAAGCTAATTATAGTGGAAAAGGACGCCTAAGATCACCAGCTCCAAATATAATTTTGATTTTAGAGGAACCTGACTCTATCCAACCGTCGCTCCAAAGGGACCATCTTACATTAGATCATATTTTCCCAATGACAAATGTCACTCCATTTTGTCTCTTTGGCTCGACAACCTCTGACGCAGTAAGTTAGCGAACCAACCGTACAATCTTCTCAAAACACACAAAGCGGATGTTTTTGCACATGATGGAAAGATTACTTTTGAATGGATTTTGGAAGGAAGCGTCAATCCCGTAATATAGAGAATTAATGAATACTCGGGCGAGAAGGATTAAGTGCGGGTTCTAAGCCTCATGAACTTTTCGGAGGAACGTTGATAACCTTCGGTTAGAAGGGTTTTTAGTTGCTCATGTTTTTGGGAGAAAACACAAGTTATGGAAATAGAACTTTTTATTAAAATAAAGTGACTAGGGTTTTTGGGAGATGGAGGATTTTACAGTGAATGGGAAGTGACAAATTCATATCACTCCATCCCTTATTTATAGTACATAGAAATCCCTAGTTAAATCCAATCTAAACACTAAAAGATAATTAGAATTAAATCTAAACATTAATTTTCTAGTTGGATTTAATTTAAACTTTAAATATGATAAAGCTTAAAAGATAAATATAAATTAAATATAAATAATATAATAATAAAAATCCTAAATATTAATCCTAAAAATAGAGTTTAAAATAAAATAAAATAAAGTCTTCATGAACAAAAATTCTTCTCAAGTCTTCCACTCTTTCACAACGTCTCTCTTTCTCTTCCAAAATCACTCTTTTTTTATCTCAGTTTGTCTTTTGTCTTCAATTTAGTCCGTAAAAGATAAAAGGATCACAAATGGCCTAAATTAATAGGATTATACTCACAAAATATATATAATTAATATCCAAAAGTATTTCAATTTTAAGCATTATCAAACCAATAGGGTGTAAGTGGATCTACAAGAAGAAGAGAAATGTAGAAGGGAAAGTGGAAACGCACAAAGCTAGACTTGTAGGGAAAGGCTACACATAGAAAGAAGGCATCGATTACGATGAGACCTTCTCTTCGGTAACCATGCTCAAGTCTATTCGCATACTCTTATCCATTGCCACTGCTCTCGATTACGAGATCTGGCAAATGGATTTCAAGACAGCATTCTTGAATTGTTATCTTGATGAGACCATTTAAATGGCTCAACCCACTGGCTATGTTGTCAAAGGAAAGGAGCAAAAAGTTTACAAATGGCTAAGATCCATTTATAAACTTAAGCAGACGTCCCACTCATGGAATAAAAGATTTATCAAACGATCAAGAATTTTGGATTTGAGCAAAACACTGATGAACCTTGTGTTTACAAGTGTATAAAGGACAAAAAGGTGGTCTTCCTCATTTTGTATGTCGATGATATTCTACTTATCGAAAACGATGTAGGAGAATTGTCATCGGTTAAGCTGTGGTTAGCTCAACAGTTTAGCATGAAGGACTTGGGTGAAGTTAGTTATATTCTTGGAATTTGAATCCTTAAGGATCGAAAGAATAAAACAATAGCTCTATCTCAAGCTTCATACATCGATAAGGTACTAGAACGATTTGCAATGACCAATACGAAGCCGAGGGCCCAACTGACTGCATCATGTTTTCATCTTTCTTTAGATGACTGTCCAAAGATAGCGAAAGAAAGAGAGAATATGAGTAAGGTTCCATATGCTTCGGCAGTTGGAAGCCTTATGTATGTGATGCTTTGCACACGTCCAGATATTTGTTTCGCAGTAGGAATGGTTAGTCGATATTAGGCGAATTCAAGTCTCAAGCATTGGCAAACTATAAAGCATATATTAAGTTATCTTAAAAGATCCAGGGATTATATGCTTCTATATTCTTGGGAGAACTATACTCCTATCGGATACACAAATTCAAAATTCTAAACCTATAATGATTCGAGAAACTTGACGTCGGGAAATGTATTTGTTCTAGGAAGTGAAGCCATAGTATGGAGAAGTGTAAAACAAACTTGCATTATTGACTCTACTATGGAGGTCGAGTATGTGGTTGTTTCTGAGGCGACGAAAGAAGCAATATGGCTTCGAAAGTTCTTAACCAATCTTGAAGTCATTCCTTGTATGGAGAAAGCTATAACACTATATTGTGATAACACTGCTGCAATAGCTAATACTAAGAAAATGAGAAGTCACAAGAGGACGAAACACATTGATCGAAAGTATCACTTGATATGAGAGGCAGTAGTCGAAGGAATTGTAGATGTGATGAAAGTAGCTTTTAAAGATAACATTGAGAATCCGTTTACTAAGACTCTTGTAACTAGGAGTTTTAACAAACACGTTGAGGATATGGGAATGCAAAACATGACACATTTAATCACTAGGGCAAGTGGGAGGATTATTAGGAAATGTGCGCATTTGTAGTAAACATGTAATTGTTTTCTATTTATTGAAACGATGAATAAATAAATAAAGTTAATTTTACATTTCACTATTATGTCTTTTGTATTTTTTGTCTTTCATATTTTGTATGCATAGCAAAAATGTGACAAGCAAATATGAGCTCATTAATTGTCTAAGTTCAAACTGAAGATAAGTGGCATTGTAAGAACATTTACATTGTGATGAAGACAACTTACTTCAATAGATAATCTAAATGAGTCCGTAATCCCGTAAAAGAATCAAAGTGAGTGTTTGATTCAAATACTGAGAAGGATTATTATGTTGTCTACAAATCCAATTGAGGAGATGGCTAGTATTGTCTATCGGAGCAGTTGACTCCATAGGTAGAGACATAGATGTATTAATAGGTAGAATGATACAATGGACTAGACCCGAGATGAATTAATTCTATATCCGTTTGTAAATTAATTCACTTGTGATGTTCATGTTGTGATTTACCTAAATCCTAAGTCAGTAACTGACCATGCGTATACAACTCATGTGCTTTGACATAAGTGGAGGCTTATGCTCTAAAGATGTTCGAGCCCATAGCCGGTATGTTGGGTACATGACTTGTGTATGGCATGACTTTACTAGCAACAGCGGAATTCATAGCTCAATTAAAGAGTTAATGATATCCTCTGATTGGCATTGTGTTGATTGATAAATATGGAACGTGCCCAAGAGTTGTTTGTTCTCGAACAAGCAATTTATCACAGTCATTTTTTGACTGATCATATTAATCATTAACAAGACACAATGGTGACAATGAGATAAAATAGGATTGTGTTGAGTGAACGGATTTAACTCAAAAGAATCAAGGATATCATATGAGGGTAACACACACATGACTAAGTCATTGGACTAAGCAACTAGATGAATTGCTTTTGTAAAGAGTATACAATAAGGAGTTTTCAATCATGGTACTTCTTGTGGATTGACTCCATGATTAAGTAATTGCGAATTATCAGAACGATGCTTCTGGACATAATTGCAATTACTAGAGCCTAATTGTATATGTCCGATCGGTCCCTCCGCTAGCTCAACAAAAGCTCGATCGGATTGCACTGAATTAGAAGAAAATTCAACGACTTTGGAAATAATTTAATTAAGTCGATTTATTCGTTATGGAATTAAGTTAGGCGATCGTGAGAATTGTTTAACTAGAGAATTTGATTAAAGAATTTTCTTGAAAAATTAATTTTGGAAAATCTAAGTGAATTTTTAGAAAATTAATTTTGATCATGTAAAATTAAATTAATCAAATTAATTAAAATTAGTATCATATTTTTGGAAATTAATTTTCAAGTAATGCAATTGGCCTAATGGATAATTGAACTTGTTTGGACTATTTCCAAAATAATATTATTTTAATAGTTTAATATTAAATTTAATATAAAACTTATTTTAATAGTATTTTATTAATTTAATATTAAAGTAATTATCTTAATACTAAATTTGTCTTGTAGATAAACATTTTATTATTTTAGTAAGATTTAATATTAAATTTAAGCTAAATATTTATCTTGATAAATATTATGTTAATGCAATATTAAAGTGATTAAGTTTAATTATAGTTGAAATCTCTAAACTCTCCTTATATAAAGAGAGCCTTGGGTCATTATTTTGACAACACACATTTGAATTCAAGAGAAAGCTGTAAAGAGGAAATTCTCTGAAGAGATTATTTCAAAAAATCTCTAGAGATATTATTTTATTTACAACTTGACCCAAAAATTTAGAGAAATTATGAAATTACCCCATTGGTAATTTTGTGAAAATTTTCTAATTCGAAGTGAGCCTACATTCGACAGATGTGAGCTTGAGGATAGCAGAGAAGACTACTCGATCGAAGTGATCATCTTAGACGAGTCGAAAAGGTACAATTTTTGGTTAAGTGTTTATTACTTTAGATATCACAACCAAAGATCTTGTTTTGGAAAATTTTTTTAAAACTCTGATTTTTCCTTAAATTTATTTTTACTGCGTTTTTAAACTATTTTTTCCAACAAGCAGCTCATGAGTTCATCCTTGGATTTCAGTTATTTTAATTGAAGTTTGTTGAGATGATTATGAATGTTATTTTTCTGGGTTTATTCGAATGATATTTTGTTTATATTTTTATGAATGATTTATGGTTAATCTAATGTTTTATTGTTTACTCATTTGGACTTCTTACAGCACATGCTTTTCATAGAGATGATGGGAGTTTAAGTGTGTAACAACTGCCAAGTGAATTTCGTGAAAGATCAGTATAGCTTTAGAGGTTTTTCATGATATTCTGGGATATATGAATTTAATCTGAATAAGTTCAAGTTTATCATTTATCATAGTCTCCCCTTGACATTTTGTCAACGCTTCCACCACCGTTCATCACATACCATTTACAGTTTACCATTTATTTTTCTGCATTTAGTTTATCATTTATTTTTTTCATACTTAGTTTACCCTTTATTTTATCATTTACTTTTTAGTATTTTTTATTTTCAGTACTTGTTCTATTTTTATTCTTTTATATTACTTTGCCATAGCATAATTTCTATTAACTTTATCTTGACATTATTTCTTTGTTATGACATTAACATGCACTGACTATATAGCCTGACATTATTCTTTTGCCAAGACAATAACTTAATTATATCATATTAATTCTGATCCCTGTGAAGAACAATAACTCACTTATCACTTTCTTATTTGAGCGACGTGTTCATACATAGTAATAGAACTCGATTGTGGTGTGTAGCGAAGATGGGTAGGAACTTTTATAAAACATGCATCGTTTTCAAAATGTGTATTGACATGTTCATACATAGTATCAGCGATAAAATTTATGATCGTATTGTTATGTGAATTTTATGTGAATGTTATATGTGTTTATGTGATTATAATGGGAAACCTCACACTGAGCCTTCAAAAGCTCACTCACATTACTTTAATGTGTTTCAGATAATCCTCATGATTAGGGCTCGGATTCTCGGAGTGGCTCTCGGTAATCAAAATATTTTCGAGAATAATGGCATTGGACATTATAATAAGTGTGATTTATTTGGATTTTTATTGATGGGATTTTGAATTGGATTTTAATTTTGGGATGTTTTGAATTATGGATTACTTGGGATTATTTTTGCATGGTATTATGTGATTTTAAGCATGTTTTGAATAAGTGAGGAGATTAGAACTTGATCATTGGATTTTTGTTCAATATGATTATTTGAATTTTAAATGGCGACTTTTACCAAATTCTGTGATTTTACTACACTTCAAATAAATGATTTTTCCGCTACGTTATATGATTTAAATTTTTGATATTTTCTAAGAACTCAAGTTTGGATTTCTAAATTTAAATAACAATGATTTATGGGCTTTTATTTGTAAAACTCAATTACTAGTATTAAAGTGACTCCAAAGAGATAAGTTTTAAAGTGTTTTGTTTATGGGGGGTTACATTAACAAGAGGGAAGGGATTCAAACTCATGTCATCAAGGATAACTCCACCACTACTCAATCACTATAATTGATATTTATTTATTATCAAATGTGCTAAGGTCATCTAAAAAATTTCAGACGTGACCATTCTCAATTCATTAATCTAATTTCTACTAACTCGATTTTTTGGATTTGACAATCTATCCAAAATTCAATTAACCTATATAATAACTCTATAAATATTTAATAAAAATATTTATGGACTCAACGGAAACGAAGTGTCGATACCTTATTTTCCAACACCACTGACTTTAAGGTTATTACACTTTTACAATAATTAACTATTCAATTAACAAAATCATTAGACCAAGATTCAATATAACACTAAATTAGACTCTTAAATATTAAATAATAATATTTACAGACTTGAACATCAAAAATAAGATTCCAAAACTACCGTTTCCAATGACACTGAAAAAACGAACTGTTACAAAAATTAATTATTCTAGTTCATCATTTCTTCATTATTAATTTGTGTTACTTTTCTTGAATTGCCTACAATATTTCTATGCATTTAATCAAATTGTATTTACTTTTCAAGTTGTCATTTGTTAACTCACAATTTACGTTTTAAAATCTGTTCATGTGGAGATGATAATTCTAATATTTACTATTATATTACTTGCTATCGATTATGCACATTTGTATATCATACTAAAATTCACGAAAGTGTATAAATTAACTATAATTATAACAACTATGAAAATCTTTCAAAATCTTAATATAGAATAAGTTATTTAATAAATAAATTTAAATAATTTAATATGTGCAGATAATAAATCTGATTATAATTATAAAACAATCAATTCATTTTTTTTATTAATAATAGTGTAAATTAATACTTATATATAGATGTACAGGTTTATTGTATTTAAATTAAAAAATATATTTAATTAATTCATATATTTTATATATAAAATATTTATACATACTATAATTTAGTTCATATATAAAGATTTAATTAATTCATATTTTTCATATATAAAATTTTTACACATGCTATAATTTAAATGCATGTCCTAAAATTTAATTAAAATTAAATTTTTAATAAAAATAGTGAAAATTTTGATACTTATTTATAAAGTAAAATAGTAAAAAATTTAACACTAAATGTGAGCATGAAATGTATCTAGCTAATATGAGATTAAAATTAACATTTTAAGGAAATAAAATTAAATTTAATCAAATAATGAAAAATGAGTTATAGGAGTATTCTCTACTAAATGGGATTAAAAAATTTTTTTAATGAAAATAGTAAAGAAATGAGTTATGATGATATTCTCTAATCAATGAGAGATTAAAATCAATTTTTTAATTAAAATAGTGAATAAATTGTCACTTATAAGTAAATGGAGATATGAGAGTGTTTTCTAGTCAATATGGAATTTAATTTAATTTTTTTAATAAAAATAATGAAGAAATTGACACTTATTTATAGGATAAGTGTGAGCACGACAGTATTTTTTAGCAAATGTGAGATTAAAATTAATTAACTAAAAATGAAATTAATTAAAATAACTATAATACCTCTATTAACTCGTATGGGTCTCAAAGGAATTGGGTTTTTTTTATTTCTTAAGGTATTTACCGGAGCGAACCCAATAACCAATCTTACGCATTCTGTAGGCCCCTTAAAAGGGTGGATGCTGATCAAATTTTAAAGCTAAAGGAATTGGTTTTAATACTACACAAAAGACAAGATAAGACTACACAAATCTCCAGTGGAACTGGTTTTCAGTATACTATGTACCTATATCCCACATTCACTCTTGAGTCAGAATAATACAATAATATCACATCTCACAGAAGGCAAAGTGATATACTATGCTGAGATTTGGACACAAACCTCTGGATGAACTTCTTTAAAGTATATACCAACATAAACTAAGCACTGATTTTAGACATTTCCGTGTCAAACATATACTTGTATCTAACACGCGCACATGAGTCCGAGTAATATAGTCAACAACACATCGCATAGAAGGCATGTCGAGATTTGGACACAAACCTCTGGAGGAACTACTTTTCAGTAATAAACACTGAATTTGAAAAATATACCTGTATTGGACTTTTACACCAAGCCTCACTATCAACAACATATTTCATAGGCAGCAAGAAGATTAATACTAATATAGATCAAGATTTAGAAACAGATGCATATCATGATAAACTATTTCAGCCCCTATTTTTCAACCATTCTAGTAAGGCATACAAACTAGGAAGTACAAATTAAACACAGATGCGATAGTCGATCACTGTACGGAACGATTAATGGCTGAAAATGCTAAACTAATCATATATCAGTTTTAAACAAAGAAAACTCAAATCTACCTCAAAACATGAAAGCCGCATTTGTTCATGGTGTCTAATGTTAAAGAGCCTGCTTCTCCTCATATAACTTCAAAAAATAAGGATCCTCAAAAGGGGTCACAAATCTCTGGAGGAACACTTTTTCATTACACACCATTATAGAATTAACATTGAACTTCTCGATCAAACCTTTGGTTAACAGAGCCTTAAGAACTGAACACCAAGGGATAATTCTCTTCTCCAAGCTATATGAAAGAAGAACTGGATGGTTTGCAATATAAGAAGATTTGCACCCCATTGTATTGACAAAGAAATCCATATTCTCTGAGATCTTGTGCTCGGAAAAGAGCATACACCTAGGATACTTCTCAAATGCAGAAACAATATCTTCATCAGACCAATCACATTGCTTAAAAACACTGAATTTCCTTTCCCATGTTGATTTGCTCATTTGTATCAAAGCTTGAAGAGCTACAAGGAAAAGCTGCAGTAAAGGATTAAAACCCAATTTCTTAACTTCTTCAGTTGCTCTTCTGAAATTTTCAGGACTCACAGCAAAGATTCTTGGGTGAACAAGTAGTTTAATCATAAGAACCGATTCAGGAACCCCTTTTTCTCGCAAAATTGCGAGATTCGGAGTGAAAACGAACTCTAAATTACGTGTAAGAATGCCTGAACGATTCTTGTAAGCCAGAAAAACCTTATCATCACTACACTGAGTTAAATCCTTAAAGAAATTGAAACTGGGGACAATTCTGTTCTCTAAATCATATTCTAAAACATGAGGGTTTGAAGATAAGATCCTTCTAAGCTCAGAACTAGAAATACTTTTGGAGTAAAAGAATTGGAATTTAGGCAAAAGGGATTTGTCAGGATTTGCCAAAAGCAATTTAGGTCTCCTATTAATGAGGCTTCTGATTTGAGATTGTGAAAAGCCATGGTTCTTGAGGAAGCCAATTACAGAGTCAGGCTTTTTGGGGGATTCAAAGTGGACTGTTTCAGAAACTGAGAAAGCAGATTCTGGAGAGAACCCACAAGAGTTTATAAGGTAAGAAACTGTAAAGGAGCGTTCATAGCTTGGAATCTTTGAAATGAATCTAAAAGATAATGACTTCATTGCAAAGTTTTGAATAAAGCTGAGACATTGGGATGCTGGTGTAAACCCACCTCTAATGGAGGTTTGTGTTTTGCAGAAGGAATAAAACATGGTTTCAATCATAAAAAAAATTGGAACTTTCAACTTTAAGGAATAGTTAATTAAAGACCAAAATGATGGGAAAATAAATAAAATAATCTTCAACTTAACTCGTTATTGTCTTGGTCGGCTAGGCTGCATTCATTTGAACCATTTTCTTCGTTTTCAGCATGCCTACAGCTTCTGATTTTGCAACCAGGCGGCCAAACGGGTGGCTTTTCCACATATTGAGGTTATACCTGGAATTTTCTTTTTTCGCCTTTCCAGGTAATCCATTTTCCCTTTCTTTTCCTTTCTAACTTTTCCTGCTAGTACAATTAGGGATTCCCCGTTAACATTTATTTTTATTAAAATGATTTTAATTATATTTTTGAAATTTTTTTGTCATCAATCTTTTCTTTTTTTTCAAATTACTCTTTCTAATAGATTTGATAAAAATGTGGTAGAAAGATTTGATAAAAGTGTAGTTAAAAATTTGGAGGGGATGATATGAAATATTTTTAATCAGATGTAATTTATTATTTAGGTAAAAAATAATTATAGGTAAAAAATAATAAAAATAAACAAATCATACAAAAACTTAAAAAATAAATAAACATAATTATCTAAAAAAAGTTTCATAAATTATTTATTTTATTATTTTTCACATATAATTATTTTATTGGTTTATCTAAATAATAAATTGTATTTCATTAAAAATATTTCACATATGAAATTCCACATAATCTCGTTAACTTTTCTAACATACTTTATCAAATTCGGATACCTTCATCGTATGTACAGTCCAACAAAGGACCATTAGCAGATGTGTAGACAATATTTCTTGTTTGTGAGTTCAGCCCGTTGTAGAAAATTTCAATCTGCGTCTCTTGTTGAATTTCATACATGGGACAGCGTCGAAGCAGAGATTTGTAACGCTCCCACATAATATGCAAATTTTCATCATCCAACTGATGATACACAGTAATATATATCGTTTCTAAGACGAGCATTTATAGTCGGTGGATTAAAACGCAAACCTAATTGAGTTACGAGCGCATTCCAAGAAGTGATTGATCCAGCAGGTAATCCAAGGAACAAGGTACGAGCCCGTCTTTACAATGAGTAAGGAAATAGCTGCATTTTCAAGGCGTCATCAAGAACGCAGTGCTGATTGAGAAAAGCACAAATCAGTAGAAATGATTTGAGGTGCTCTCTCGCATCTTCATGTGACAGTCTAGCATACCGCTCATTAGAGTTTAGCATCTGGAACATGACTGGCTTTAATTCAAAATTTCCAACTTGAATAGCTGGTCAAACAACTCCTGGCTGCAAATCATCTAAAACTGGAACAACAAAATCTTGAATAGTTCAATTTTGCATTTGATCTTCTTGCGGCAGCGGTTGATTATTCACGTTTTATGGCTATATAGGAGGTATAACAGAATTTTGTGGCGGCAATTGTGGTATGGCTGCATCATTTCCTGGCAGAGCCATATTTCGTTGTTCTTAACGTCTCCTTCGAATGGTGTGTTCGATTTCAAGATCTAAGCCAACAATAAATTCAAGATTTCTCCGGGTCATAAAACACCTAAAAGAAAATAAAATTAGAAAAAAAAAGAAAACAAGTTAGTAACAAATAAATATTAGGTAAGAAAGAATAAATGTAGAGAAAAATAATCATCAAACAAGTACTCGAAAACGGCGCCAAAACTTGATCGCGCTATGAACGTCACATCAAATATGTGCAAGCATACACTGTCGATGCAAGTATAGTAGACAGATGTACAACCTGTCAGATATCGATCCCACGAGGATGGATGTTTTTTTGTATATAATTATCGGTGCAATGAATAAGTAAATGCAATAAAATTGTGAGATTAATTTGTCGAAGCGATGATGTAAAATTAAGAATGAAATGCAATAATAATGAAATGGGGTTCCTAACGTGAATAGGCAAGAAAGAATAAATGCAGAGAAAAATAATCATCAAACAAACACCATACCCGGCAACGGCGCCAAAACTTGATCGCGCTATGAACGTCATAACAAATATGTGCAATCATGCACTGTCGATGCAAGTATAGTAGATAGATGTACAACCTGTCGGGTATCGATCCCACGAGGATGGATGTTTTTTGTAGATAATTGTCGGTGCAATGAATAAGTAAATGCAATAAAATTGTGAGATTGATTTGTCGAATCGATGATGTAAAATTAAGAATGAAATGCAATAATAATGAAATGGGGTTCCTAACGTGAATAGGTAAGAAAGAATAAATGCAGAGAAAAATAATCATCAAACAAACGCCATACCCGATAACGGCGCCAAAACTTGATCGCGCAATGAACGTCACAGCAAATATGTGTAAGCATACACTGTCGATACAAGTATAGTAGACAGATGTACAGCTTGTCGGATATCGATCCCACGAGGATGGATGTTTTTTGTATATAATTATCGATGCAATGAATAAGTAAATGCAATAAAATTGTGATATTGATTTGTCGAAGCGATGATGTAAAATTAAGAATGAAATGCAATAATAATGAAATGGGGTTCCTAACGTGAATAGGTAAGAAAGAATAAATGCAGAGAAAAATAATCATCAAACAAACGTCATACCTGGCAACGACGCCAAAACTTGATCGCGCTATGAACGTTACAGCAAATATGTGCAAGCATACACTGTCGATGCAAGAATAGTAGACAGAAGTACAACCTGTCGGATATCGATCCCACGAGGATGGATGTTTTTTGTATATAATTGTTGGTGCAATGAATAAGTAAATGCAATAAAATTGTGAGATTGATTTGTCAAAGCGATTATGTAAAATTAAGAATAAAATGCAATAATAATGAAATAGGGTTCCTAACGTGAATAGTTGACAGAAAATTAAGTGTGGTTCACAATGCTAAAAATAACAGGTAATTGTCGCTACAATAAGACACAATGAATGTCTTACCAAACTTGGCTTTTCTATCAGATCCAAGACTTAAACATGCGCACTAACCACACCTTCCAGTGTTTGCAATACAACATATTCAAGAAGAAGTGGATTAAATTCCTTCAATCTCCAAGCAACTTCCGTTGTCTTGCTTGTTAATTTAATTTGTCGATGCAGCTTTCAGTGACAGTGACTGCAATAACACTTTCGTGGTAAAAATAATCAAACCCAAAGATTAAACAGTAAAGGCAAGCTTGAATAAGATATCATTTAGTCTAAATATCAAATGTACTTTCAAACGACTTGAAATAACATGAATTACCAGCGTTTAAGAAAGAGAAATAAAAAAACAAATGGGGCATACTATTCCTAGGCTACTCAACTTGCTCCCTTACTCTTCTCTTATGTTGCACTTAGGATGCTCCTCGTCAGGAGCAAATCTGCCTCCTCTTCTACGTCAAGTTGCCCTTGAGAAAGTTAAGCTGCCATGGATGCTAGCTTCGAAAATATGGATTTTAAAAGAAAAGCAATCCGAAAAAGAGAAGATTCTCTCCCTCTCATTCTCTCAGTATTTAACTGTAGCTAAATAGTACAGGTGTCCTTCCCTCCAAATCTAGCATTCTCTGGCCGTACTAGTTGGTTACACCAGCTGTACAACTCACGCATTTCTGGTCTGTTAACGAGATAGCTGTCAGATGTTGCGACAGTTCTGGGCGCAATTCTGAACCCTCTTATAGAGTGACAACTCTAGACATATTCACGCAGCGATAATTCTGAACAGGTTCTTGCAGCGACGATTCTAGACGCAATGCTAAACAGATTAATGCAACGACATCAGTAGTAAAAATATCATAAATTCAAAGGCAATTAGGCTGAGTTCCATTAAATTAGAAAATGTAATAACTAAATTAAAAATGCTAAAAATGTATGCTAAAGATGACCAAATGGGAACAACTTAAATCATAAGTAGGGAGAAAGCAATGGTTTTTTCTAGTACTATCACACCTCCAAACTTGAATTTTTACTTGTCCTCAAGTAAAACAGAAATTAGCATGGTTATAGCAAAAATTTTATCAAGGCGATAATCATTCTAGCAACTTGAATCATCTAAAATCTCAATGAATGAATCACATTTAAATGACAGAATATTGTGCCGACAATTCATAAACATGAATGACTAAAATTGCAACTTCATCAATCATGCTTTAAATCCTAAATTCTTTCTACCAAAATAGCATTTATTGTACATTAATATATATACATATATATATACACTTTATGTGACTGAGAGATGTCGTTGCATTACTATAATCTTGCTCCTGAGAAGTAACGATGGGGTGCAACAAACCCACAAGGAGTATATAATTGCGTCGACACACACTCTAGCAGTGACAACCTTTGGATAGATTACTTTTTCTAACACTTGCATTGGAGTGTTCCCCCTTGACATTTCACAATACACCCACATTGGAGTGTTTTTTATTTATAACTATAATTATATACAAGAAGTTGTAAATGGTAGATTCATTCAAAATTCAAAGAAAGATACTATCATCCATTACTAATGCAATCTAAATCATTCATCCAAGAATTGAAGATACAACATTCAATTAAATTCATCCAACTCATTCATTAATAGTTCACATGATTCAAGAATTAAGCATCAAATGAAAAAAAATTCAAGTACAATTAAGAATCTTGCATGCTTCATTAAACTAAAAAAAACAAATTTTTGAAATGTGGGTGCAATTGCATTTCCAGCCCCATATACATTCCCCTCAAGCTTAAAGTCTGCATTGTCCCCAATGCAGTGACATTAAATTACAAAGACAAATGGAAATGCAATAACAATGCGAATGCAGTGACAATTAAAATGCAATGACAATGAGAATGTGATGACAATGATTACTAGCAGACTACGAATTACATCTACATGATATGCATGAAAAACTAAAACTAAAAATTGAAATAAATCTAACTCAATTGGCTACAGCCGCTGATGTGATGACATGATGTTTTTTCTTCTTACGCTTCCTCTCTTCCTAGCGGCGCTTCTTATCCTAGGCACGCTTCTTTTTTCTTTCTTTTGGCTTGGTCGGATCTTCAGATTGCTCCTCAGCATCAGGTTGTGCCCCGGCATCATCGACTGTGGCTTCTATTAGGTGGATCACTTTGAGTGATCCATTGTAGACCACGATAGCTAAAGGATTGTGATCCTTATTAGTTGCAGTCACAGCCTCCGCCTGACTCGCTTCAGTTAGGCGCCAAATCTTCAGTTTTTGCACCCATAACTATAGGTGCAGGGACAAATTTTTTACTTGAATTTACCTCGAATTCTTTTCCTTCCTCTTGTTCTTCTTCTTCTTCCACTTGCATTTCCTTCCCATCAACAGGAGTCTCTTTTTCAACAAGACTAGTAGTAATTTCATCTTCAAACAAACTCGCAATATTCCTCAAATATTCCTCTAGCTTTCTTGATTCCACCTCTTTTTCATCATCAGAAATATCCACCAGTTGAGGGGAAGCCACAGATTGGTCATTCCCCACTGAGTTAGCCTTCTCAGTTGAGGGCTCATCCTCTTTGATAATAGGAGGGAAAACTGGGAATTTAGGTAGAGGTGTCTTGCTCATCCATCTCAATGTTGTCACAATGGCACTATTCCAAACCCTAGTGTGGGCGTAAAATAAATTTTGAGGCCTTTCCATATCTGCAACAATGGCGACAAGCTTGATCTGCCTCATGTTGATAAATCCGTGATCTTCTCAACTTCTTTTACTTTACACCATAGAGATGGATCTGTAGTCACATTGGTTCCTTTTTCCTCTACTTTTACTTTGCCCTTTCTTTTTCTTGCATCTGCCTCCTTCACTATGGGAATATCTTTCCCACGCGTCATTCGCTCGATGGAAGTTTCATTTATTGGGCCCTTATTTTCCAAAATCTCCTATCCATCACGGGGCACAACTCCCCGTTGCTGGCACAACTACATTAACAAGGAGGGGAACACCAATATGCCAATTTGTTTGGAAGCACAATCAGTAATATCTTGGTGCAAAATTACACCGACATCTACTTTCCTCCCCTTAATAATCGAATGTATCAGACACATCCGATCAAGTGTCACAATTGTGCTATGGGTGGAAGGCATCAGTATATAGTTACCAAAATGAAACCAAACCTTGCTCTACAACGTTAAAAATCACCTGTACATTGTGTAGTTATTTGGATTTGAGCCCATCCAAACGGCTTCTTCAACGCAAAGATCTTTGGCCAACAAATCAGTCCTTTCCTCAGTAAGTTCCTCTAGAAATTCCACATGTTCATCCTCATCTACTGTGGTGTCGTAGAGCTCGTTGATATGTGCGGCATCTCAAGGTATTAACCCTTCACGGACAATCACAAATTTTGACTCAGGGTTAGTGAGATTGGCATAAAACTCATGTACCATGAATGGTGAATAGCTTCCAGGATGTTGGCAGAAAGTTTCTCATCCCAACATCGCGATGGTTTTATAAACTTGTTTCCCAAGTTCCTGTTGTCTCAACAACTGAAAGCCTTGCTCTGGATGGTAGTTCCGTTTCAGCATATTCTCTTGGAAACGATCTTTGGTTGCCTTTGTAAGGAATGTCACAGGATCTTTGGATGGAGGATGCTCTGTTTCACAATTTATTGTGACAGATGAAGATTCTGCAACAAATGATGATTTCACAACAGATTTCGTTGGCTTCTTCGCTCCACGAGTTCTGGCCATTTTTGTTGGTAAGCAACAGTTTTCGTAAAGTAGAGAAATGTGTAAGTTTAAAGAAATTTTAGGAATAAAAATGGAGTTTTTTTTAATAGCACAGTTGACACAAAAGTATTGTTTATAGGGAATGAAAAGAGCAGATGGAGAGGCGTGTTTGTTAATGCAGTAGAGAAAGGACAATAGGTCCACAATAATAAATGAATCCAATAGGATTACACCTTTTTAAATCGATCCAATGGTTGGGTGTCGAGGGATGAAACGTCATGATTTATTTCCTGATATACTTTAATTTTCTGATGAGTCAGTAGGTAAACGAGATGCGTCTACAAGGAGATCTGCAAGCGTCGACAAAATAGATGACTTTATCCTGCAAAAAGACTAAGTAAAATAAACTGAAAAAAAATAAGAAGAAACTAAAATTACATGATAAAAATGTCAAGAGAGGTTAGAGAAATGTGACAAACTTAATGGTCCTTTCCTGCTTGTGATCATCATGGCCAATAATGCTTCAACCATTGTCCATTCACTTTAAGTTAGTGCCCATCATGTATATCTTTAATTGTGATTGCACCATGAGGAAATGCTTCGACAACTTCAAATGGTCCAGACCAACATGAGCGCAATTTACCTGGGTGCAATTTCAGTCGAGAATTGAATAATAGCACCTATTGACCTACAGTAAATTGTCAATTCAAAATGATTTTGTCGTGCCATCGCTTGGTCTTTTCCTTGTAAATTACAGCATTTTCGTAAGCATTACGCCTAATTTCCTCAAGTTAAGTAATGTCTAACAGCCTCTTCTTCCTAGTAGCCTTATAATCCATGGTCACTTGCTTGATCGCCCACATTGCTTTATGTTCCAATTCAACAGGCAAGTGACATGCTTGTCCAAAGAAAAGCTGATACGGTGACATCCCAAGTTGGATTTTGTACACTGTCCTTAATGCCCACAACGCATCATCAAGTCTAGAAGACCAATCTTTCCTTGATGGATTCACCACCTTCTCGAGAATATTCTGATTTGTCGATTGGATACTTTAGCTTGTCCTTGGTTTGCGGATGGTAAGTGGTCACCATTCTACGGTTAACTTCAAATCGCTTCAATACGGCTGCTACCTGGTTGCAGTGAAAATGAGTGCCCTGGTCACTGATCCATGCCTTAGGCGTGCCAAAACGAGTGAGTATATGCTTGTGGAAAAACTTCAGCACTGTCCTTGCATCATCTTTTGGGATTGTAGTGGCTTCTACCCACTTCGATATGTAATCAACAGCAACTAGGATATAGACATTTCCAAATGAACTTGGGAATGGTCTCATGAAGTCCATAACCCAAATGTCAAAGAGTTCAACTTTCATGACTGGCTGTTGTAACATCTCATTATGTCGAGATATAGAGCCGGTGCGCTGACATCGATCACATTGATATACAAAGTTGTGAGCGTCTTTAAAAAATGAAGGCCAAAAAAATCCTGACTGAAAAACCTTTGCAGCAGTTCTCATGCCACCAAAATGCCTTCCATAAGGAGCATCGTGACAGTGCTTCAAGATTGAAAGCATCTCTTCCTCTAGAACACAACGCCTAATTATATTGTCATTGCATACTTTGAATAAGTATGGCTTGTTCCAGTAGTATTTCTCTATATCACGAAGAAATCTTTCTTTCTTATGGGGTTTGGCACCCAAAGGTAACCTCTCACATACCAGGTAATTAACCACATCCATGCACCACGCGGTTGCATTGACAACAAACAGTTTCTCATCAAGAAATGTGTCGACAATTTGAAGTATATTTCCATCTTCACTACCAACTTCCAGATGAGATAAGTGATCTGCCACTTGGTTTTCTGATCCATTTCGATCCTTGATCTCTATATCAAATTCCTACAATAATAAGATCCATCGTATTAGCCATGATTTAGCATCCTTCTTTGCAAAAAGATATCTCAATGTTGAATGGTCAGTAAATACAATAACCTTTGCGCCGACAAGATATGAGTGAAATTTGTCGAAAGCAAATACTACAGCTAATAACTCTTTCTGTGGTTGAGTAATTAATCTAAGCTTCTGTAAGAGTCTTGCTAGTATAATATATAGCATGAAATACTTTTTCTTTGTGTTGTCTTAAGATTGCACCCACTGCAAAGTCGCTTGCATCACACATTACTTCAAACGGTTACGATCAATCTGGTGCAAAGACAATGGGTGCCTTTACGAGCTGCTTCTTTATTTGTGTAAATGCATCCACACATGCATCATCAAAAAGGAATTTTTTATTTTGCTCCAATAAAGAGCAGAGGGGTTTCTTAATTTTGGAGAAATCTCTAATAAATCGACGATAAAATCTTGCGTGTCTAAGAAAACTTCGAATACCCTTTACATTAGTTGGCGGCAGTAACTTTTCAATAATTTCTATCTTCGCTCTATCCACTTCAATGCCCTGACTGGAAATGCGATGACCTAAGACAATGACTTCAATTTCATGGCATTTCTCCCAATTCAGCACAAGATTTGTGTCTTCACATCGCTTTAAAACTTTAACCAAGTTGTCAGCGCATTTGATTGTGCTGTGAACGTCACAGCAAATATGTATAAGCGTACACTATCGATGCAAGTATAGTAGACAGAAGTGAATCTATCGAATATCGATCCCACAGAGATGGTTGTTTATGTTTAAATCTGTCGAAGCAATTTGAACTAAAATGATAAGAACTGTTAATAATAATGTCAACGCAAATTGATGAAAACTACACAGGTTAAGAGTAAAAATTGTCAGTGCAAATGTAATATAAAATGTCAGAGCAAATTAATAAAAGATGAATTGATTGTTGAGATGTTGTAACGTAAACTCAAAAGTAATAAAATAATAGATCAAGTGTAAAGCATTGGAGAGGATCACTGACTTCACAAGTTATCAATGCTAAATGTGACTACAAGATAACTTATAAATGAATTGTCACCGCAATTATGTTCCAATGAGATCATACTAATATCAACTCTTTGTTTAACAAAGACTTAAGTACTCACAATTACCACACCTTCCAGTGCTGGTAATGCTGAGCACTCAAGCACAAGTGACCAGAATTCCTTTTAGTCTTAAGCAACTTCTGCCGTCTTGCTTGTTAATCTAACTTGTCACCGCACCTTCCAATAACTGTGACTGTAATTGCACTTCCGTGGTCAAAACAATTAAATCCAAATATAAACAGATGAGAAGAATTAAATAGAACTCAAAGCAAATCTAACATTAAAAGATACTTCCGTAATCAATCAATTTTTAATAGTATTCATTGGCATTTAAGAGGGATTAACAAATGAATTGAAGCATCCTATTCCTAGTCTAATAGAATTCTCCCTTAATCGCTCCTCTTACGTCGCACCAAGCACTTCTCGTCAAAAGCTGTTGCGTCCTTGTGGCATCAGATCACCTTACTCTAAAATTTAAGCTTACATGGCAGTTATCTTCGAGAATGAATAAGAGAAATTATAGATTTGTATTCTTCACACCTTGATATCTCATCTTCTCTTTCATCCTTCTATTTATAATCACTGGCCATTCCAGATCTTTCTCCCTTTTCAGATCTAACTCCTTGATGCAGCTGTAAAAGTTGTTATTACCAACTATGCACTCACGCAGATCTGGTTTCTTCATTGATCCGTTACAGATTGTCGCGACATTTCTGGACGCAAATTATGATTTTAATTTTCTACGACAATTTGTCAATTTCCTGCGCTGGTGCTTCTGGATATGTTAGCAGCTTGAAATTCCTGATAGAGATCTAGAAGCATTCATGTGATGACATATTCAGCCGTAATTCTGGATCAACTTGTGACCGCAACTTTTAATGCTTTCCTACTCTGATCTTTCCAGGTGGATTTCTGTGCTGACAACTTTGGACGCAAAATTAGTACTAAATACAGTGACATTAGTAGCACAAAAGAGATAAAATGAAAGAAAATAATATCCAACAACACTGAGTTAGAAAATGTAAATACTAAGTATGAAATGCTAATAATGCATGCTAAATATGATATAAAAGGAACAATTGTACACTAATTTAAGAAGAAATTAAACGTCATTTCTAATGCTATCAGCATTGATCAAAAGTATTTCCATAAACTAAAAAATCATCCATAAATACCTCTAACGAGTCCTCGATCATGTCTAAAAATATTGCATCATGCACCATTGAAATGTGGCTGGTGCATTGTACAGATCAAACGGCATTCGACGAAAGGCAAAAGTGCCAAATGGACAAGTAAACATTATTTTTGCTTGATCTTCCGGTGCAATAGCGATCTGATTATAGCTGAATAACCATCTAGGAAGCAATAGTAGGCTTTACCAACAAGCCTATCCAGCATCTGATCAATGAAAGGAAGTGGAAAGTGGTCCTTCCTTGTGGCTGCATTCAATTTGCGATAATCCATGCATACGTCAACCTGTAGGAATACATGTAGGGATTAGGTCATCCTTGTCATTACTCACCACAATGATACCACTTTTCTTAGGGACACATTGAACTAGGACAAATTGAACTGGAATTACCCAATTGCTATCAGAAATTGGGTAAATAATGCCCGCGTTAAGCCACTTTATAATATTATTTTTAACCACCTCTTTCATTTTCTCATTCAACCTCCTTTGTTGTTCAATCGATTGCCTTCCTTCATCTTCCAACCGAATTTTGTGCATGCAAAAAGGACTAATGCCTCTAATGTCGGTAATACTCCATGCAATCGCACGTTTATGCTGCTTAAGGATATGGATCAAATTTTCCTCTTGAGTTGCGTCAAGTGTTGCCGAGATAATGATTGGCAGAGTATTATTGTTGCCAAGAAAAACATACTTCAAATGAGTAGGCAATGGCTTCAACTCCAAAGTAGGAGCTTCGTTAATAGATGACTTAAAGATTGGAGTCGTTCTATTGGTAAAAACTAAAGATTCCATTTTCCATCCACGCCTAAGCTCAATGTTATGTGCTTCGGTAATTGAATTCCTCCTCAATTAACGCGTCCAACACACTAATCGTGTGACATTCTTTTTTATCCTTGAAGGGTATTTCTTTAAAAACACTGAAGGTGACATGTTCATCATTATGTCTCATGGTTAATTCACCTCTTTACACGTCGATAAGAGTGCATCTGATCGCAAGGAATGAGCGTCCCAAGATTAAGGGTACCTTTTTATCTGCTTCGTAGTTAAGTATAATGAAATCTACTAGGAACACATACTTATCCACGTGAACTAGTATGTCCTTGATTTGTCCTTCAAGCTGCGCCAACGATCTATCTGCTAATTGCAATGTCACTGCAATAGGCTTTATATGACCAATCCCTAATTTTCTAAAACTAGACAGCAGCATAATGTTAATACTCGCGCCTAAATCACATGAAGCTTTACCCAAGTAGTGGTTGCCAATCAAACATGGGATCGTAAAGCTTCTTGGGTCTTTCATCTTAGGCGGTAACTTATTTGTCAAGACTGCACTACATCCTTCTATGAGTGCAATTGTCTCAATATTAGTTAGCTTCTTCTTTTTGGGCAAGAGCTCCTTCATAAATTTCCAATAACTAGGAACTTGTACAAGAGGGACATTGACATAAAGTTGTTGTAATGTAGTCAGAAACTGTTGATATTATCTATCATGCTCCTTTACTTTAAATCTTTACAGAAAAGGCAAAGGTATGGATACATCAGGTTATGTTGACATAGTTGTTTGCATAGACATAGGCAGTTGAGTCGACAATTTTGTCGGTCTGACAGTAGGCATCGGAGTGACAATTTGTTGAGCTTCTTTCTACAGTTCATCTACCATTTCTTCAAATACAACTCTCTCATCCTAATTCACTTCACTAGTATCTAATAAGTTTGCAGTAGAGCTGGTTACTGGCTCGGCAGTCTGTTTACCACTCCGAAGAGTGATTGCTTTGCAATGCTCCTTTCCTTTTGAATTTAGATTTTTTGTGTCATTGGGTAAGGCACCTAGTGATCGTGTGTTTAAATTAGAAGCGATTTGCCCCAGTTGTGCTTTCAACGCTCGGCTGGAGGATGAATTTCCTTGCACAATAGCTTCCATTCGAGTTATATGCTTACGCATTAAAGCTTCGAGGGCTACTAAAGGATCAGATCGTGGTTGTATGTACTATTGCTGCTGTTATCCTTGAATATTCAAATTTGGCATCGAAGGTTGTTATGGTTGTACACGATTTGGATGTGATTGCATTTGATCTTGATGTGAATGCATCTAATTATTCTGGTTGTAACTTTTCTACTGCGGATTGTAATTTCCTTGTCTATAATTATCTTGATTGGAGGAATTTTCATATATGAATGTCGCGGCATTCTGATTTCCCTAAGGTTGTTGATTTCTCGAAGAATTATTATAGGAATTACCATAAGAATTTCCACGGATGTTATTGACAAAGAAAGCATTCTCCGCATGCTGTGGACAATCTTTATAACTGTGATTGTCACTGCAAATTTCACAACAAAATGTAGGGACATCAATTTGTTGAGCAACTTGAATGGGTGCAACGTTACTAGTCTCCTTCATGTTTTTTACCATGTTTGCGAGCGAAGAAACTTGTGCACTTAGAGCAGATATAGCATCCAATTCAATAACTCTAGGATTTGCTTTCACTTGTGCAGCTCGAGAAATCAGATATTGATAATCATTCTGAGCAATTCTCTCTAAAATTCTGATAACTTCATCGTATGTACAGTCCAACAAAGGACCATTAGCAGCTGAGCCGACAAGATTTCTTGTCTGTACGTTCAGCCCATTGTAGAAAATTTTAATCTGCGTCTATTGTTGAATTTCGTGCATGGGACAGTGTCGAAGCAGAGATTTGTAACGCTCCCACGTAATATGCAAATTTTCATCATCCAACTGATGAAACGCAGTAATATCATTTCTAAGACGAGCATTCATAGTCGGTGGATTAAAATGCAAAACAAATTGAGTTGCGAGCGTATTCCAAGTGATTGATCCAGCAAGTAATCCAAAAAACCAAGTACAAGCTCGTCCTTGCAAGGAGTAAGGGAACAGTTGCATTTTCAAGGCATCATCAGGAACGCCATGCTGACTAAAAGAAGCACAAATCAGTAAAAATGATTTAAGGTGCTCTCTCACATCTTCTTGTGGCAATCCAGCATACTACCCATTAGAGTTTAGCATCTGGAACATGACTGCTTTAATTCAAAATTTCCAACTTGAATAGCTGGTCGAACAACTCTTTGCTGCAAATCATCCAAAATTGGAACAACAAAATCTCGAATAGTTCGATTTTGCATCTGATCTTCTTGCGGCAGCGATTAATTATTCACGTTTTGTGGCTGTATAAGAGGTCTGATAGAATTTTGTGGCGACAATTGTGGTATGGCTGCATCATTCCTGGTAGAGACATATTTCGTTGTTCTAGACATCTCCTTCGAATAGTGTGTTCGATTTCAGGATCTAAGCCAACAATAAATTCAAGATTTCTCTGGGTCATAAAACACCTAAAAGAAAATGTAAAATTAGAAACAAAAGAAAACAAGTTAGTAACAAATAAAGATTAGGTAAGAAAGAATAAATGCAGAGACAAAAATAATCATCAAACAAACGCCATCCCCAATAACGGCTCCAAAACTTGATCGCTCTATGAACATCATAGCAAATATGCGCAAGCATACACTGTCGATGCAAGTATATTAGACAAATGTATAACCTGTAATTGTCGCTGCAATAAGGCACAAAGAATGTCTTACCAAACTTGGCTTTTTTATCAGATTCAAGACTTAAACATATGCAGTAACCACACCTTCCAGTGTTGGCAATGCAACATATTCAAGAACAAGTGGATTAAATTCTTTCAATCCCCAAGCAACTTTCGTTGTCTTGCTTGTTAATTTAATTTGTCGCTGCACCTTCCAGTGACAGTGACTGCAATAACACTTCCGTGGTAAAAACAATCAAACCCAAAGATTAAACAAAAAAGACAAGCTTGAATAAGATATCATTTAGTCTAAATATCAAATGTACTTCCATACAACTTGAAATAACATGAATTACCAGCGTTTAAGAAAGAGAAATAAAAGAAAAAATGGGGCATACTATTCCTAGGCTACTCAATTTGCTCCCTTACTCTCCTCTTGTGTTGCACTTAAGAAGCTCCTCGTCAGGAGCAAATCAGCCTCCTCTTCTGCGTCAGGTTGCCCTTGAGAAAGTTAAGCTGCCATGGATGCAATCTTCGATAATATGGATTTTAGAAGAAAAGAAATCCGAAAAAAGAGAAGATTTTCTCTCTCATTCTCAATAATATTTAACTGTAGCTGAACAGTACAGGTGTCCTTCCCACCAGATCTAGCATTCTCTGGTCGTACTAGTAGGTTACACTCAACTCACGCATTTCTGGTGTGTTAACCAGACAACTGTCAGATGCTACGATAGTTCTGGGCGCAATTCTGGACCCTCTTATGTAGCGACAACTCTGGACATATTCACGCAGCGATAATTCTGAACAAGTTCGTGCAGCGTCAATTCTGGACACAATGCTAAACAGACTAATGCAGCGATATCAGTAGTAAAAATATCACAAATTTAAAAGCAATTAGGTTGAGTTCCATTAAGTTAGAAAATGCAATAACTAAATTAAAAATGCTAAAAATGTATGCTAAAGTTGACCAAATGGGAACAACTTAAACCATAAGTAGGGAGAAACAATGGTTTTTTCTAGTACTATCAGTAAATAATTCGAAAATTACTGCAGTTTCCTACCGGTAGTTGAAATGTACAAGGGTGAGCTCTATCGAAACAACTCAAGCTTCTACTGATGCTAAAAACTCCAGAACCCTGCAACTTCTATCGATACAAGTATACAGACTACCAATACTACTATGAATAGGAATACCGATACTTCTTATGATACTACCGATACAATGCAAGTCAGTAATCAATCTCTCTTCTACCCTGTACTTCTACCGATACATGCAAAAGTTCTACCGAAATAAGTATACAAATTTCAAATATTCACACAAGTTCTCAAGTTTAACAAACATTCTTCGTATGTATAACCACATCATACGATAGTAAAAACTCAAGTAATCATAAATTCACTTGTCTAAACATTTTAATGCATAATGTTTACTTCCAACAAGAAGTACAACATACAAAATATGTTCAGTGATCATCTACAAGTTTCATCAAAGAACCAACCAACCCAAAAATCAAGTATTATGCAAAATAACATCATCCTAGTACATGCAATATAATCGAGTGATGTAAATACTACCGAACGAGTTCCTGAGATAGTGTTATTTCTTCAAGGTAATCCAATCTTCAACCACCAAAACGAAATCTACAAAACAACAACAATGCACAAGTAAGCCTTCTAAGCTTAGTAAGTTCGTAAACGTTACAATTCAATACATCATAAAATATTGCAAGGACATGTTCCATCGAGTCACTTTTACGGAATACCAATTCATCCATAACTGAATTAACCTTATGCTCAAACCGAGTCATAAGTCTTCCTTTTAATATAATCTTATGCTCTATCCGAGACATAAGTCTTCCTTTTAATACAATCTTATGCTCTATCCGAGACATAAATCTTCCTTTTAATACAATCTTATGCTCTATTCGATACATAAGTCTTCCTTTTAATAAAATCTTTTGCTCTATCCGAGACATAAGTCTTCCTTTAAACATAATCTCAAGCTCATCCCGAGACATAAGTCTTCCATTTATACATAATCTCATGTTCATCCCAAGTCATGAGTCTTCCATTTATACATAATCTCACGCTCATTCCGAGACATGGGTCTTCTATTTATACATCAATTGATTTAAGAACTTCCACATTAAGCAATAGTTAGCAGTTCAAATATGAAATTTAACAAATGAACTTACAGGATTAATTTGAAGTAACGACTCAAGTACAAGGACTACCCATTAGTAAGACATCCAAGACTAGCTCCCGAACTGTATAGCCCCTAATACACATCCTTTGTGTCCCGATTAGTCACGAAGTTCTTATGCATCATATACCATGTTCATTTCAATTAACTTTCTTTACATTATACCATTTCGAGCACACATCAATATAATTCTTATTTATCAAACATAATATCAAATTAGCTAACAATGTCATTTAATTCAATTTACTAATTGTCATATATCAATCGAATTAATTCATTCATACATAAATAATAACTAACACAACACATAATCATTTAAGATTTTCGTTGTCACCTAAATTCAACTATATCATTTCGTCACTTCCAATCATGCTCCTCAATACCATTTCTTTTCAATTTAATTCAATTCCTCAATTTAATATTTACTAAAAAACAAAGTTAAATCTAACATACTTAAATAATTTTAATAATATACAGATAGAAATTAAATTAATTACTTTACTATACGAACTTACCTAATTAAATTGCTACAATATATAGTAAAGAGAGTATTCCATAATTTCCTCCTTATCTCGATTTTCAACCCATTTTTTGTCTATAATAATAATTTCATTCAATTAACTAATTTCAATATTAAAATAAACTTATTTATTCAATTAAGTCATTTTTGAAATTTTAACAAATCGCCTTTAACTTTTCACTTTTATTCAATTTAGTCCTCAAGCCCTAAACATCCATTTTTCTTTAAAAATTAGTTCAGCCGAATTGTTCCATAGTTCTCTACATCCTATACATGCTGTTATTTCACTTTAAGTCCTTGCAAATTTATCACTTTAACATTTTAGTCCTTTAACATAAAAATTACTTTACAAAATAGTCTTATTTAACAACCAAGCTTAATAATTTATCATTAAACTTCAAAAACTCTCTAAAATCATCCATGACATAAACCAAAATGTTTAACAATTTTACAAATTAATCCTCGGGTTAGTTAGATCAAGTTAAAACGAACTCAAAAACATAAAAATTACTAAAAACGAACGAAATCACGCATACATATTGAAGACCTTAAGATGGCCGAATGTTCTCTTCTTTCTCCTTAGGGTTTTGATTATGAAAGGACAAAAGAAGATGAAAACTCTTCTTTTCTTTCTTAATTTGATTTAAAAACAATTTATTTACAAATTTACTATTATGCCCTTTATTCACACTTAAATTTTAACTAAATTTAAGTCAAAATTGTCCACTTAAACAACTAATGGTTATATTACTCTTTAAGGACCTTAACTTACCTTCCAATTGGCATCTAATTCTTTTAATTAATAGAATTCCACTTTTACGACTTTTACGATTTAATCCTTTCCACTTAATTAACTATCTAAACAATAAAATTTCATAACCAAAATTTAATACGATACTAATAACCTTGTAAATATTAAATAATTAATATTTACGGTCTGACACATCAAAGTTGTGGCCTCAAAACCACCATTCTTGATCACACTAAAAAATAGACTAATTAGTAAATCCTCATTTAATTAGGATTTAATTGCAATTTACTAAAATCTAAAGAACTCCACATCATTTCTATTATTAGGCCATTTAAGGATGGTCCAATTATACAATTAGTTCTTCAATTATATTAAATTCCAATCAAACAAACTTGTTTACAATTTAACCTTAAACTAATTAGGACTAAATGAAGAAATAACTCGAAAGTTAATGGATGGAAATCATGTCACCACCGCTTGGACTTTTTGACCATGTTTTAATTACCATTTTGGTCCCTTTACTATTTTTAATCAATAGCAATTAACTTTTACCTCTTTTAAAATTTACCTCTTTTTCCTTACTTGAGCAATTAATCATCAAAATTACCCAACCAAATTTCTATTCACATATAATAAGACTGTAAATATTTAATAAAAATATTTACGACCCTTAATTTCAAAAACGAGATCCTGATACCTCATTTTCTAAAACCACTTGATTTTTGAACCAAACCACTTATACTAACTCTTAATTCAATAATTAAAATTCACCAATTCAAAATTTTATATAAAATTATTATTGATTCATATAATTTAAATATTCATTATATGAATTTACTCGTCGAATTTGTGGTCTCGAAATCACTGTTTCTGACATCACTGAAAAACGGGTTGTTACACCCAAACCACTCCTGTAACGTACAATTTATTTCACTGTTCATATCAACCTGAAGCCTTACCGGCCTCTATCTGAAATGGTGTTGTTCCAACTCGTACCTTGCGTATTTATTTCTTTCAAACATGTTATGTTTCGTTACACGGTTTGTTAATATATTAAAAAAATGAAATCGATAATTACTCATGTTCACAACTTGTTTGCGTCAATCCGCATTCTTGAAGTCACTGTGAAAGTTCACCGTAATGTGGTGGATGCAGTAGACAGATCTCCACAGAACACTAAAATGCTTAATCGCGACACCTAGCTCCTTAGATTTATCAAAAATTATGCAAATGTTGTCTTGTATAACAACATGCCTCTGCAAGTTCATTAGGAAAAATTGTCACAATTCCATGTTCTCCAACTCCACGATGGCAAACACTATCGATATCACGTTTCATTTCCCCTATTATGCAACTGCAATAAGGAGGATTTACATATATTTCTCGTACAGTCAGGTCCCATCAACCTACACAAACAACTTGTAGTGGGAAAAGACCCGAACGCATAGATCGAATGTCCAATACATCCGATGGAAAATTCTTCTCCCGAATTGTAGTTGTTCGTCCAAGTCGTAAGAAGGAAATATCTGTAAGTCAATGATAATCCTTCGCACATACTCTTAGATAGCGACTATCCACCCCTGAAGTTCGTTGTACGACGCATCCCAATATTCGTACAACTGCTCCATAGCTATTTGTTTAACCAACCATGCCTTCTGGTATGACACTCGGTATTGGAACTATTCTTGCATTTTGGCAATCAACACCGATACATGAATGGTGGGCACGCCTTTAACTAGTGGCATGATGCAATTGCAGATAGTTTTCAAATCAAGTTTGCAATGGTCTTGTGCCATACGTGCAGAAGTGCATGTATGGGGCCCAACATATTTTCGGATCTCCCACTGTTAGGACCTCTAGATAAATGAAGTCTATCGAGCTCCAACACTTCCCAACATATATTGTCGATTTAGATTCAACGACTTTGTAGTCAACCGACACCTTCATACTATATCGCTTGATGACAAATATGCAGTCATATTTGATCGTGAATTTTTAGCCCATAAACAACTCTTTTGATTTAGGATATGTCGCCAATCGGTGAGCAAGTATTATATCAAGATACTCAAGGAACTCGAACGTATGCATCACATCAAGATTAACGCTCGACATGTGGGCCCGATGATTATTGCATATGACAATGCCACGACTCAAGTTCCCGATCGAAGGGGCGTAAACATTTTCATCATCGTCCGTGCCTTCGTCGTCGATATCATCTAGGACCTCATCTACATCGGGGTCACTAAAATCTTCACCCTCATGATCAAAACAATCATTACTATCAGATCCATATTCACCCTCTACATCGGTCTCGATCACAACTGGATGTATTTGTAAACAAACATGGTGTGGATTTTTTGCCCATGTTGATGTTGCTCCACCACTATACTGTTATGCACATCCAACATTAAGATCGATGTCAAACTTGCGCACAGACAACCGCCTATCATCAGACGCTCTCAAAACCCCCGTACACGGGTCTTTAATTTCATATTGTTGACTTAATGGAGTCACATCTTCACCGGGCTCCACATCCGTTAACTTAACAAACAATTGAATTGGTTCAATGTTCACCCTCCCAATCGAGAAATATAATACGACCATTGTCTCCACACCTTCATCGTCTAAAAGTTTCATATTTGTAAATTTGATAGGATTTGACGAAACTGAAACTTTGTAGAATAGTTTCAACATCCTCCTCCCACAACGTCGAGCAATTTTTGCACTAATATTTTCTTTCATATCATTGACAGACACATTCTTATTGAACTTCATTGCTATTTTCTGGTGAGTTACAAATATACAGCCAACAGTTGTTTCTAAAATTATACCATCAAAATGAATAGCTGCAGAGAATTGTTTTCCATATTTCCTTCTTTGGAACTGCTAAAAAAAACTTCAACAAAATACAAATTTTCAAAACTTGTTTATTTTTGCCCGATCTTGAGGTATATATAGTTTTTGGTGATGCCACCTAACATGTCGACAGCACAAATTCAAAAAATATTTTTAAAACTGTTAAAAATACCTAAAAAGGTTGAAAAGCCAAAAAAGAAGAAGCAATACCTGCGACTGACCGATAACATTGAAGGCAACCCGTTAGGTCGATGTCGTTGACGTGACTGACTAATTACGTCAAAGGCAATCTGTCAAGTCGATGCCATCGACGTGACCATTCAATCACGAGTATTGCTTCTTTTTCGACTTTTCAACCATTTTACTTTTTTTTCTTTTTCAGTTTTATTTCAACAGTTAAAAAAATTTTAAAAGATGTTTTTGGTGCCGGACACAACGAAGATCCCATTAAAAAATATTTTTAACTCCTATATATTCAAAGAAATACGAGCATTTTCTCAAAAATATATACTGGTGCCACTTAGCACAACGACGACACTAAAAAAATTTTAAAAAAGAAAAGTAATGATTTTGAAATAATGGAAGGAAAGTGAAAATAATGTCGCCGGTTGATCAACACCATTAGTTACTATGCATTCTGACTATTTTCGTAATTAATTATTAACCTATCCTATTTCGATAATTAATTCATTTTTTTTTTTTTATATTATTAAGGTAAAAGACCCCGAACGAATTTCATTGGCGTAGTGAATATATGCATTTCTTCCAAGGAAAAAATTCAGTGAATAAACTTCTGAGTGAGCATCTGCATTTCTTCCTAAGAAAATTGCAATCCTAGCATAATTGTTTCTTCCATAAGTAATGAAATTGAGTATACCTACATTGTTTTGCAACTAAATTCCTAAACTGACATGAATTAACAATAAATGAATTAGACTCAAAAATTGATGCAAGCAACTGAATTTGATAATCCTCCGATCATTAAGGCCAAGTCTCTACCCGGCTGAACCCATTAACAAACTGTTCTGCTCACTTAAAAGGTCGACAGACATCCGTGACGGTATTCGATGACGCTCAAGAATCCAGGAAGTGGCTATTCTGGCCGATTCATAGTTTAATGCAACTACCCTATCATCATCCAAATCAATCCTCAAGCTCTCTTTGCTACAATTTTCCACAAGTTGGCACAAGTGCTTCAAATTTTCGATTTCAATTCCATTGACTTTCTTGACCTGTCCACCACAAGTTTCTTTTTTACCTCTCAGAAAACAAATAACCACGCATACATCATACACAAACGAATACGTAATTACATCGGCAGTTGGACATACACTACGGTTTTCAAGTGCAGACACATAACGGCATTAATGCAACCACCAAGTTAAACAGATCAATGAACAGATTTGATTCCATTTTTCTTAAAAGAGTACCCAATGGCCAAATATATGAAAATAAACTTTAAAACCCTGGCATACCCATGTTTCACACACAATCTGACACACTTGAGTCCGAGTAATATAAATGCAAGCAGACATCTGATCTTGAGTTTCAAATCGTATTTGTCTGTCATCGGAGTTGACTGAAAATGCAAAAGAACTGATTTGAGGAGTTTTTTATGCAATCAAGGAGCGGTACAACTGAAGCCTAAGGATCATTCTCTTCTCTTTTACTTTATTCAATGCTTTTCACTTCCTTGAAAATTACATTTGAAAACAGATGTAACTCTAATTTCCTAGCCGCTCAATGTCATGAGTTATGGATGCCTATATCTAACACTCGTGCCCAAATCTAACATAGAGGATGACTATTTTGCCTTATTATTGTCCTATTCCAATTCATATGATGAACGGCATTTCGTGACAGAAAATCTGTAACCTAGTTGCTCCTCTATCTCCTCTAAACGAATTTGTAACAATTCAATGATGAATAGAAACGTTCGTATGATGAATGGCTCCTCGAGCTAGTTGTTTGGTTTTGTTAACAGCCTGTAAATAACTGGTTTTTAGGGATTCGTAATAGCTAATTTTAGGTAGGTAGAGAGATTTTATATTCTATCCTTTCTAGGCAGAGTACAACTTTTATAAATTCTGAGTTTGAGCTGAATGCAAGATGTACAATTCTCTCCTGACATTTCTACTTTCATAACTGGTTTATTGGATGTAGAAAACAGCTATAGAAACAAAGATGATCCAACCAAAGGAAAATAAGAAAGTACCTGTAATTCAGCGAGACGCTCATAGCCTGCATTGATATCATCCATCAAAACCTGAACCATATAACAGTTTGTCATGAAGGTGAACTGACATAGAAAATCCTTTGGTTTAGTATTTAAAGTCGTATATAAGAGGTTAAACACTTGATACATGCCATTAGGCTAAGCTTTAGATATTCATCAATTAAAATGGTAAATAAAAGGGCAAATGGAAAAATTCTACACCACCGGTGGAGTTAAAAGCTGTACTAGTCGTATATAAAATAATAAAATTCCTTAAACCCTAATGATTCAATTAATGGGTATAGGAGTGTAGGGGAGAGAGCCTCCAAAAGTAGTCCAAATTTCAACGCTAGGACAATTATCTCATACACCGCTGAAGGAGTTTCTGAACTTCAAGAATGAGGAGAGGATTCCATGGTTGCAGTAGTTCTAGCTCTAAATTAGAAGAACAAGGAGCCATCTATCTAAAGGAGGTATGGAACCCCATCCCCCAGTACAGTGCAGTTGAAAGAGTTGCCACATAACCCTTTCAGGTATGTTTAAAAATAAATATAATATAATAAAAGTACACATGTTAATCTTTAATACCACTTATGGAGTTTAACAAGGAAACTGTCTGTGCATAGAAAACGAACTTGAAAAATCCATCCCAAAAATAATAAGAAAACGAGAACAGTAGCATCCAAGATTTGATAGTTAAAATCATTTGCCAAACCAAAGCTTCTATCTATATCGATTCATCTAGGACCTAAATTTTGCTTAGTCTTTCTTGTAACTGAAATTGACAAACTACAAAGTTTTCATCTCAAAGAAACAATCATGCACTAATGATGTCAAAAAAGTCCGTAGTTCAAACCTGAGACAAGATTACAAGTTGTTCCCCTGCTCTTTTAGGCAGCTCCCTTAGAGCACGTTCGCAGAGCCGACGAGGTGAAGTATTATACCAGTCTTCCCCATACTCGTGTAGGTATGGCTGGGTTAGTGGAACAAAAACCAGACCAGCAAAAATATAATAACTAGGAAGTTTATCAAATTGATGAACTGGAACCAGCGGCTGCAACTGTAAAATCAATGAAAACTAATAAATTAATGATTCAAAATCAAGGTTAATTTCACCACTAACCAAACAATGCACTGACATAAGTAGTTATTATTAATAATAATTTCAGCAGTCAGAAAACATGTGTAATAAGACCAATTGAAGCATTAAAAATACTATAAGATTCTGCACTGGAAAAAGTAAACCAAAAATTGTCAAAAGGCAGCAAGAATCTACAAGCACCAAGTTGAGTAATCGAAAGCCTGTGCTTACAAGAAACCTTTTTTAGCACAAGAATCAGAATCCATTTAAGCATTCACCTCAGGCAATGGATACAGACACCTTACTTCCTATACATGGTTCATGAGCAGCTGTTTGATCCTTCGTTCAATAGGATATGTATTTACATTTCGGTTTTAGGTGTACTAACGAGAAAACAAATTGTAGCAGACAAATATCTGTCTTTTTTTTTAATTGCAGCAGTTATATGGAGGAACATGAAGGCTTCCCCAATCTTCTTGGTTGTAAAAGCTATATATGGCCATTGCTATCAGGTCTTCTAGCAAGGGATTTATCACCATCTTCAATATGTCTCAGGACTCTAGCCAATTCCTACTAAAACATTGATTAGAGATGACAAAGACAATTATCTGTTTTACCTTGACTGATAGCAAAAACTTCCTTCTTCATTTATGGTGGGAATTACATAAGTATTCCTCATTTCATTGAAGCAGAGGATATGCTAGAGTGTTTCACTTCAGTTAACTTCTAACTAGGGCTCAATTAACAGCTACAATATATGTATTCCAGGCAAATAATTAGCCTATAACTATGATGGGGATTGCCGATTATTGGGAGTTCGAAAATTAAAATCTCTTCAAAACAAAGTTCAATATGATTTTTTATTCATCCATAGTGTCTTCTATTCTATTCCTCATCCTTTATCTACTCTTCTTTACTGGACTCTCTTATAAAAAAATCGAGTCTCATTTTAATAGCCAAGTTTTGGCTATCAGCCCAAAGCATCCTAACTCTTCAATAATAGGAGCATAATGATGCTATCCCTTCTAAAATTAACTCTCAGAGTTAATTCAATTCCTACAAAAACACACCTTTACTTGTAAATCCCCACTCATCTTAACCATGCTGGTGAACACAACACCTATTTATTCCAGCAATTAACTTATCTGTTTAAATCATAAAAACTGGTCTAGAATTTTAAATTTTTGCTTACAACTCCACTATTAAATTCTGCTTCATCAATTAATCTATTTCCTTTCTTTTAACAACAGTATTAAAGCCATTTAAGGGAGAGAATGTCGTTTTCTATTCAAAATGAGAATGAAGAAAAATGTTAATCAGGCACAGATTGTATCTAAAAGAATTGAAAATATATAAAATTTAATAAATCATTACAGGTAGCATATATGAAGAATTTGGGCTCTTCATGGTTCCTTAAAACTTTCATTAACTCAGGTTCACAAGGTTTATGCAGATTGTGGATACTACTATATTTAATAAACCTTTAAAAGAATTACTCACAGGTTGAAGGGTGATGGTGAATGCATGCTCTTCACCATTTCTCAGGACTTTGACTAGTGCGGTTTCATTGGGTTTCTTCATAGACACCAAATGATCAAATGTAATCCGTTCCCTGTTCCGGAAAGGAACTGCAATGCATGTAAATTCCACTCCAAATTAAGTACAGCAGAAAATTATGAATACCAACAAAGTTACCACATACCAGTGTATTATCCAAAAGAAAAACTTAGGGAAATTCTATCCTCAAGCATCTCACTTTCAAGAAACCAAAACAAAAATAAAAACAAAAAATAGAAATTCCCTAATAGTGACAATGGTAGATGCCTTATTTGAAGAAACTGAGGATAAACGTAATCATGTTACCAGAACAAAAATAAGCACCGATGAGAAAAAGGTCTGAATATTATCTTAGAAGGGGTCGGAAAATTTTATTAAGAAAATACATTTGGCATGATTGGAAAATGTTTATTGGCAAAATGTTGAATCTCATTTGAAATTAAGATGAAAAAAATTGAGTGAACAGTTAAAATTCAAGTACCAGTTCCATCATTTGCTATAGGCACACCATCAAATTCAAGGATGATATCATCCTTTTTTAGGACTCCATACGCATCAGACAAAGGATTAATTTTGCTCACAAGTACACCTGTCATATGAGGTTGCATTTTGAAGTGGTTACGAAGTTGAACATTTTCTGTAGGTTGACATGAGAGACCCATAGAGCAGAATCCCATGTATTTTCCACTTTCCTCTATACCAGCTATAAAATGCTTTATAACAGGAACAGGAATTATATAGCTGCATATCATGAAAAGAATAAATAAAAAAAGATTGAAATATATACTTGGCCAGAAGGAATAATCTTATGCTTTTGAACTGACAAGAAGTTACGTTAAGTTTGAATAATGTTTAGTCTGGACATGTCCAGCTTAGCTTTCAACTTTTTTTTATGCAAGTTGTTAGAGTTTCAGATAATATAAACTAAATAACATAATTCTCAACCCTAGACTATATCATATTTCCTTAAACATCATAATATGGTCTTTGGTTCTCAAGGCACTGTTCTGAACATAAAATCCATTAAAAGCTTCCTTCTAATAAATATGGCCAAAATGTCTAGCATTTAATAAACCTTAAATGGTTTTTTTTAATATAAAGAAACAAAAAGATGCATTCTTCTTCTGATATTCCTTTTTTTTTTTTTTTGCAGGTGCTTGTGTTCATCCACAATTAAGATCTAAAAATGCATGCTGCATGTCGAGGTAATAGATTTTTAATAGTGGGTAGACTCATATAGTGAAGGAATAAACAAACAAGCAGGCACCATTTAAATTACAATCTACACATGTGAAATGGTACATCGTTTAGCATTACATCAGGATTAATACATGATAATACTCAAGATAGCTATCAATGCTATTTGAGGGAAAATGGGGCAACAACAAAGAGAATGCAATACTGAAACCCCACTAAATATAGTGGAAATTTGTAAAACCCCAAGTAAAGAAACATTTTATCACCATAAGAATCAATGATCAAAAATAGATAATCTGAAACCAAAATTATGTTTATGAAGGAAACAAACTCACAACTCACCCAATATTCTCTGCACCTGAAAGGTTTTGGAAAGCTACACCAGCAACTTTGTTCCCCATAATTGCAGGGCCCCCACTATTCCCAGGGTTTATAGCTGCATCTATCTGAATTGCCATCAGCTGGGTAGCACCATGTACATACTGTGTAGGTTCAACTCTAGAAACAACCCCTTTAGTAACAGAAATGTTGTCGCCTCCTGCATCCAGGCAAGGGCAATATGACATGTAAAAACTAAAACACAAACTAATTCTTAAAAGAAAGTTCAACATCCCATTGTTTGCTGTTATTGATGCCTTTGTGGGCAAGCACGATGTCAGACACAAGAAATCGAAAGCAGAATAAGGGGTTTGACTTTGATTTAATTCTAATTGTGATTCTTATTTTGTGGGATTGAATTCTGATTTTATTTCCTAGAATTCCCATATTAGTATGCTATCAAATTAGGGCTTTGCACCTGTTGTAAATAATATATTAGTAGAGATATAATTAGATTTTATTATATATAGATTTTATTCATTTTGATTTATTTCCTTAATTTGACTCTCGTAGCTTTGTATAAATAGGATACCCTAGTATGTGAATAAATAGAAGCTTTTTTTTCTTGTCTTACTCTATCTTGACTCCTATTTTCATAACATGGTATCAGAGGAATTTTGGCTCAATTTACAAGTTTTCACCCTTCCACACGCATTGACACCTAGGGGTGTATTAAGCACCATCTAAAATTGTGTGAAGAAAAAGCTTTAGAGCCGAAATACATGCAAACATTACTCCCAGTAATAACAATGTAATCAACATAAACCATTAATAAAATAATACCTCCCTCAAAGTGTTTATAAAATATTGTGTGATCACAATTACTCTTCTTCAACCCAAATACCTGGAGTGCCTCACTAAATTTACCAAACCAAGACGAGGGCTCTGTTTTCAATCCAAACAAAGATTTTCTAAGTCGACATACCTTCACTATGACAAGTAATTCATACCTTTTCTACCTTCCAATCTCACATGACCTTATCTAAAATTACTTCAACCGATGAATCAACTTCTTGTGTTATTAGGTCTAGAATTGTCCAACCTCATCCCTTCCCTTAACCTTAGTCTTAATGCTTGCCTAATATTTCATTTACTCTAGTCTCTTTTAGTAAACATACACGTGCCCTAAATTATTGTGTGTTAAACTAAGTGATATAACAAATTGAAGGGTTTTTGAATAAAAGTTAAAATTAAACAAATTTGACTAAATGATTTCACAAACAAAGTCTAAAAGACAAAATTTTGAATCAATATCAAAATCAAGTTAAAATGATTTTCTTTAAGGACTTTTTCAACTAGTCAAATTACTTTTTAAAACAAGTCAAAATTGCTCTAGACCAAAAAGTATCAATACATTTTTGGCCAAGTATCTATATTTTTGTAAATATCGATACCTTTCTAAAAGCGATATCAATTTAACATTCTGTTTTCACAAATTTAGCTAAGTATCAATCCGGAATCGATATCTTTTATAGGGTATCAATAAAATCTGTCTAATTTTAGCATTTATTACAAAAAAAATATCGATGCCTTTTTATCTGGTATCGATACTCACTGTTGCAGGTGAATTAAATGCTCTGATTTTCACATCTCCAACAGTTCTATTCATATCTCAAACAACCACAACGATTAGAATTCAATTCAATGTATAAATATCAGGTTCTAAAGATCCTACAACAACAAAAATGCATATTCAAGTGAAATCATCAATCAAACAACCTTTGTGTCCAATACTTCCATATTTTTCTTATATACACTTGTGAGCTTTTATTGTTATTCTTTAGCTCGAGTGTATTATTTTCTATTTGTGCTTAATTGGCAAATATTCTGATATTGTAAGGATTTTTTTTTTTTGTTTGCTTCTTTATAATTCTTTGACAGAGTTTGTATCTTAAGAGTTAAATTTAAGTAGTTAAGTAGGCAATTGGGGTCGAACCACTCTAAATTGTTGTGTTCCTTGTTCAATCTTTTCTTTCTTTCTTAAATTTTTTAAAAGCCAATTCACCCCTGCTGGCAATTTCGGCTTGACCCTTTGAGCTAATATTGTGTCTCATTTTTCCTGATCATTATCTTTTCAAGATCTTATGACAAAGCAGTTTATTGGTAGAGGTTATGAAGTTGAAGATCTTTATGTTCTTGATACAAAGGTATTGAGATCCATTGCTTATTCTAGAGTGTTAACTCCTTTAGAGATGCATTGTTTGTTAAGTCATCCTATCTTAAAGTCTTTGAAGAAATTGTGTCATTAATTTAAATGTTTAGCTTGTCAAACATCATCGTCCTTTAGTTTCTAGAGTTAATAAACAAGCTAAATCCCCTTTTGAGTTAGTTCATTCTAATGTTTGGGGTCCTTGTCCTATTTCTTCTAAGGTTGGGTTTGGATTTTTTGGTGTTGAAATAAAAACTCAATTCGATTTTCCAATATGTAAATTACAAAGTAATAATGCAAAAGAAAATTTTCTGATTTGTTTAAAGATTATATGGTTAAAAATGGAATTCATCAATATTCATGTATTGGTACTCCTCAAAATAGGGCTATTGAACGTAAACATACACATCTTGAAGCTGATAGAGCTCTTCTTTTCAAATGAATGCTCCAAAATGTTTTTGGGCAGATGTCTCCACAGCTTGTTTTTTAATAAGTCATAAGCCCTCTTCATTTCTTTATGGTGATATTCTTTATAATGTTCTTTTTCAATCTAAATTATTGTTTCATATTGAACCTAAGATATTTGAAGATACTTGTTTTGTTCATGATGTTTATCCACAAGTAACAAAATTAGATCCAAAATCTCTTAAGCGTGTCTTTCTTGGGTACTATAGTCTTCAAAAGGGTTATAGGTGCTATTCTCTAGATCTTGAACAGTATTTAGTGTCTAATAATATCACTTTCCTTGAAAATTCTACTTTTTTATCATATGATTCTAATAGCTCTCAAGAGGAAGATGACATTTTGGTGTATAGAGTCAGTTAGTTCTCCAAATGTAAATGCACTTGCTCCAACATCCATTCGGCCACCTATAATTCATTTTTATCACAATAACAAAAACTTCCAGAAAGAAATCATATAATAATCTCTTCACTAGTGGACCCAACCTCTAGTTATTCTGATCTAGGTCTTGCCCTTCTATTTCCCTTTGTCGACTGGATTATTTGTTGATGAAGCAACTTGGGAAGATGTTCTTCACTTCAAAACTGCCTTCCCTAATTCCAAGCTTGACAACAAGCTTTTTCTCCAAGAAGGAAGTAAAGTTACTAACTTGTGGCTTTGAATTTGATTTAATTCTGATTGTGATTCTAGTTTTGTGGGACTTAATTCTGATTTTATTTCCTAGAAGTTCCCATATTAGTTTAATTAAGAGTTTCCTATTATACTATCAAATCAAGGCTTTACATCCATTACCTAATTCCTAAACCCTTATATAAATAGTGAAATTATTCATGAATAAGACAAATTGAATTTCTAATAAATTAAGGTAACCTACTCGTTAGAGTTTCAAGATAATTAACTCCCTTAGAGTTCACATCACCATAAGCAAAACTAGGAATAAAAATAAGGCAAAACCTTTCCTTCAAATTTGATTTCCCATTAATTGTCTGGTGACTTGATCCCAAACTTGAGACCATAACATTCACCCACAAGGAAACCTTCAAAGCCTAACACCTTAAAACAATTTCTTTAAAAGGTCTTTTCTAGTAACAAAAAAAAGAGATTTAATTTAGTGATACTTAAAATTAGAGGAATGCGGCTTGCAATGAAAGTCTAACAAATAGTAAGTATTCAAAAGTCATCTATGATAGATAGAAGGCTAATGTGTATTTGGTATTTGCCCAGATGCTATGTTGCTCCAACTTTTCCTTTTTTTTTAAGTGCCCATCTCTTATGCATAATCAAACATAGGCATGAGGACATAACCCTCCAAATACATTAAAAGACTCGTAAAAGAATGAACATACCTATATAGGACACATATCCAACACTCACTCCCAAGTTCAAGTAACAAAGCCAAGATGTTTTACATTGTTGACAATAGCATTGATCACTCTAGTTCACAAGGAACACACATTTAGAATTGAATTCACCTGTTCTTTCTGAGAAATGGAAAGAACCATTGTAGCTTCATGTAACTCAAACAAGAAAGGAAAAGCAGAAAATGAAATCAAATAGGGTGGATTTGATCACCTTGAGGATATCCAACAACAGCAACAGCTTCTTGCAGAAATGGGATGTCTCCAAGCTCCAAGAAATTCATACCCTCCCAAAACTCTGGGCTTTCAACAACAAGAATGGCTAAGTCACATTCATGACCCACAGCTTGAACCTCAGCTCTATATTTAGTGGGGGAGCCATGCTTTCTAACAAGAACAAATGTATGATCAGCCACAACATGAGCATTTGTGAGAATCTTTTTTCCCGGAATAACAAATCCTACAATTAACGAAACAATTAAACTGGTAAAGCAAAGCTCAAATCAGAAAATCCAGAATGATTGACATTGCTGTCATCAATTTGGTGCACAAGATTGAAAACGAAAAGGACCTGAACCCATGGTTTCGCGTTGCGACTTATTCTGCCATGGAAGGAAATAGTTAGGGCTACTGCTAACAGTGAAGATCTTGACCACTGAGTCAAGAGCCAACTCTATTGCCCCATAAGTGTCAGTTACGGTATACAGAGAGCGTCTTCGCCATTGCCGAAGGCTACTCTGTCGCTCCCCGACATAAAATCTACTAAATTTGATGTCAGTGTTGCAAAATGAAGGAACAACTTTGGGTTTACTGAAACAATAACCTTTTGCTAAGAACAAGGACGACCAGGGCTTATTACAACAACATTTTAGCCTCCGCAATGTGCGGATTGAACAACTTAACATCCTATTGGGGCTTGTGAAGGAGGCCGAGATGGTAAAGATAATACAACAAATACACAACTATGGAGGGGTTTGTTCATACCAACTATTATATATATATATATATAGGGAATTTCAAGTCATTGCTGCTGCAATGGAGGTGCAATTTAAACAAAAAAAGGGTTTGCGGGTTCCCTGTCTGGATAGCTAAAAAAAAATTAAATTTGGATTAGAAATTTCGGCTTTATTTAACGTAATTAAGAGCCCGTCAAGAATACCCACAGTTCCGTTTTATAGAGAGTGTAATTACCTAGATAACGATTATATCTCAAAATTCAATTACCACAATTTGTTAAATTTTGAAATTCAAAATTTATTTTAAATTTAAAATCGATTAAAAAAAATGAGAATATTCAAAACTCAACAATTAATAATTTAATTTCTATGCCCCCATCTACCCGCTCTCCTCTCATGTTTACTCCTTAGGTACTCAATACTTTTTTCCATACAATTTTCTATTCTTTTATGGGATTTCTTGCATGACAATCTGGTTTCAACTGCCTAAAATTAAGATTAAATAAACAGGCTGATGGGAGGGTGTTAAATTATAACTTTTATAATTTTTAAAGGGATTGAAAGAATAATTTTTTATTTTGTAATTTTTACAATTGAATATAAAAATGTTGATTTGTCACGTTCAAATAATTTTTGTTAATGAGATAACGACTAAGTGATGACTTTGAAAATTATTCTAACAACAATAACTAAATTGATAAAAAAATAAAAAATAGATAAAATGATCAAAAGAATGATACTATTTTAAAGTGGCTGTCGATATAACTTATCCATATTTTTATGATACAATACTTATGACCCTTTTTATTTTTTGAAAAAAATATAACCTCAAATATTATCAATAAGAATCATTAAGAACAATATTTTGGATCTCACTAGGATAATCCAATTGAAAGGAGTAATTACACTTTCTATCAAGAGCAATTTTGCTTAAACAATTGGCAACCTTATTACAAGAACAGGGGCTCCAATTAACAAGACAAAAATTAAACTCCCTAATTAAAGTCTGACGCTGACTCAACAAGTGCCCAATTAATGAGACATCATCAATCTTCCTATTAAAGCGGTTGATGGTAGCTGCACTATCTCCTTCGAACACAATATTATCAAAATTATTATCTTTCGCCCACGTAATGCTCTGCATGAAAGTTAACGCCTCAGCACAATTAGAATTAGCTACGTCCTGTTGAAAAAGTCAACCCATTTATGCACAAATCCATCATGGTCACGTAAGAGAAAGCCAATGCCAGCATCTTGGTCCTTCCATGCAACATCAGAATTCATTTTGAAAAAACCGACAGGGGGCCTCGACCAACAAGCTTGGGTAACACCTCTAGGAATCATGGGGGCATTGTCCAAGTTATGAATGCGGAAATCTTCATTAAAGCTCATAACTCTCTCCCAAATAACTATGACCCCTCCTTAAAAAGAAAGATAAAGGTGTTTTAATGTACTCAAAGTCACATCTTCCTACACTAGTAACAATGTCGATGTTAACCAAATTAAAAATCAATTCGTAATGAAACCAAATATTTAAAATACAAATGTAAGTTTAATAAATAACATCCAATAAATAATAAAAAGTATGGTTTAAAATTAATAAAATAACACATAAACAATACTTACTAAATAAAAATGAAAAAAATAGTTTAAATTACAAGTAAAAAATTAAATAGGTAAATATAAATTATGTATAAAAATTAAATATCACTTTGACTTATAACACCAACTCAATAAATTACATTATCTATATACATTCAATACGATGTGGGTGGGAAACAAATTTTATGTAAAAAATTCATATAATATAATATAATATTGAAACTTTAATTGAAATTGTTAACGCTTGGCTTCTGGTTTCTTTCATCTCCTGATTCTCTGTGGGTGAAAGTGATAAGGAGAAAGTATAATGTACATGAGATATTCTTAAGTCCATCTCTCGCAGTAGTTGCTAATTTGTTTGGCGCTCGTTATCACAAATTTGGCCGAAAGTTATTGGAAATGTATTTTGGTCTATGGGGGATGGGCATCTTATCAACTTTTGGATCAAGTAGATTGGGCCATTGAGGGATTGTATTGTTGGGGTCAATCATCTGGATAACACCTTGCGTGTTTGTAATCTAGTAACAGAAGATGGGCTTTGAGATTGGGATTGTAACATCCAAAACTCGTAACTATCACCAATTTAGGGTCTCAGGGGTTTACAAAACTTTACAGATTTTTTTTATATACATATAAGAAATCACAAATCCATTCAATTACAAACTAGCAACTTAGAATGCTAACTTCATTAAATCTTACACATTCATTTACAACATTTTAACCAAATCAGAGATCAAATTGAATCATACATGAACTTAGCATCACAATAGAAAATTTTCCAACAAGGGTCACACTACTGTGTGTCTCAAACACACGCCCGTCTCTAACTGTGTGCCAGATCATGTGTAAGCTCGAAATACATGCACACACCTATAACACCCATTTTCTCCGGTCCGGTCGCCGGATCCGTATAGACAGTCAGTACAATTAAGAATTTCATTTTACCTCAAGTTATAATCTCTTATCAATACATTACAACGTCACATAACATTTTTACAATAAATTTTCGAGTTTTATAATTACTACTATTTAATTTAAGTTAAAATCGTCATTTTATAAAAATCTAGTGGACTATTACCGACACCTGTTGAACAAGTATCAGTAGAAGTCAAGCCAGTAAGCTTTGGAAAATAATTGTAGTTTTCTACCGGTAAAAGTTAAAGATCAACCGATACAAGTATGGGCACTATCAATACAACCCACACTTCTACCAATAAAACAAGTTCCAGAGAGCTAGGTAAATTTTCCCGACAACTCCTACCGATACTTGTAATCAAACTATCGATACTACTATAGACTACCGATACTTTGAAACACTTATACTGATACAATGCAAGTTAGCAAACAAGGTACAGTATGCCCTGTACTTCTACCGATACATGCATGAGTTCTACCGAAACAGGTATGCAGTTTCAGAATAAATCAATAAATGCGAGAATCACTAAGCTTCCAAACAACTATATCATTGCCCTACCAAAGTTATACTTACATAAATCATCCAAGATTCATAACCCAATCATTAACATCATAATTCCACACATGTCTAACCGTATTAATATAGTATAACAATAAAGTTATATTAAGTTTTATCCATGCAAGTTTATCCTAAACTACTAATTTCAACCAAAACTCATCGGGTTTAAGCCTATAAGGGTTCATTAACATCATTCATCCTAGTACATGCCATATAAGCCAGGTGATATAAAAAGAACCGAAGATGCTCCTGGGATAGTGTGATTCTTCAAGAGGATCCAATCTTCCAACAGTAATTATGAAATCTACAAAACAATAACAGATTCACAGGTAAGCTTACATTAGCTTAGTAAGTTCGCATAATCAGTAAATTTTACCAAAATTAATGATTCAAATAATACAAGGAAACAAATAAGATTACTTGATTCAGTCATAACAGAATATGGTTAATTGTGGTTGTCGCAGAATGTAGCTCATTCGAGCACAGAATAGAGTAATGCTCATTTGAGCCCAAAAAAGATGTTTAGCTCATTTGTCTCCATCCCATAAATAATGTAAAGACGATTGGAATCCAGGTGCATGTTTTGTATTGTGCCATAGTCCAACTATGGTCTTACATGTGTATTGCCATGGCCCGGCCATGGTCTTACATTCATAATACTATAACCTGATTATGGTCTTAACATCAGAATGTCATAGTCTAACTATGGTCTTATCATCAGAATGCCATAGCCCAGCTATGGTCTTACATCTATATACACTGCCATGGTCCACCCATAGTCTTATGTCAGAATGCCATAGCCTAACTATGGTCTTACATCTATATACACTGCCATGGTCCAACCATCGTCTTACGCTAGAATGTCATAGCGCAGCTATGATCTTATCATCAGAATGCCATAGCCCAGCTATGGTCTTACATCTATATACACTGCCATGGTCCAACCATGGTCTTACGTCAAAATGCAACTTGTCTCCATTGATACAATGAATTATCATATTCGTAACTTTTTAACAATACCTGTTCTATCAACAAATTAATTTAATATTAGAAATTGTAGATCATTTAAACTTTAACATTCATAAACAATTAAAAATATAATTGTGTTCATTTTAAATGAACTTACAAGACTAATTTGCAATAACGGCTCAAAGTATCTAAATCAGTGATCAACATAATATCAATTCAATATTTCCATTTTCAATTACAACATCAATATAATCAATTAGGTTCATATATTACATAAAAAATATTCTAAAAATAAACCAAACGAACTTATCGAACTTATTTGCATTAATCGTCAAAGTACAGAGACTATTCCATAATTTTCTCCTTGCCTCGATTTTCAACCCGTTCTTGATCTAAAACAATAATTTCATTCAATTAACTAATTCCAACAGTAAAACAAACTTATTTTATGTAATTAAGTCCCTTTTGACATTTTTACAAAATTACCTTAACTTTTCACTTTTATTCAATTTAGTCCCTTAGCTCAAAATTTGCAAATTAACCATTTTATTTGAATTTTCAGCTTTTTCAAAAGTTTAAATGCTTTCCTACAGCCCACTTTTGCAATATTTCACCTTAATTCCTTGCAAATTTATCACTTAACATTTTAGTCCTTAAACATTAAAATCATCAAAAACTACTTTACAAAATAATCAAATCCAACAATCAAGCTTAATAAACTTCCATAAAATTTCAAGAAACCACTTATTCATCAATGGCAAGTTTTATAAAATTTAACAGATTCACAAATTAGTCCTCAGATTAGCTAGATTTAAGCTAATACGAACTCAAAAACATAAAAATCACTAAAAGCGAGTAAAATTTACCTTTCAAAATAATAAACCATAGCTTAGCCGAATAAACCTTCTCCCTTCCATGGTGTTTCAGCTTGAAGAAGAAGAAGAAAAGAAAGAAAAATGGATTTTCAACCCTTTTTTAATTAAATTAAAGTTTCTCATGAAATTACAAAATTACCCTTTTAAAATTCTCATAAATTTCCTACCAAAAATGGTTAAGACCTTCCACTCATAATATGAATGGTCTAATTACCCCTTAAGGACTTTAACTTACCTTTTAATTAGTATCTAATACTTTTAATTAATAGAAATCAACTTTTGCACCTTTTTTAATTTAATCCTTTTTACTTAATTAACTATCTAAACAATAAAATGTCATAAGCAAATTTTAATACGATTCTAATGACTTCGTAAATATTAAATAATTAACATTTACGATTTGTCACATTAAAGTTGAGGCCTCGAAACCACCATTCCTGATCATACGAAAAAATAGACTGATTAGTAAATCCTCATTAAATTAGGATTTAATTGTAATTTACCAAAATATAAAGATATCCATATCATTTCTATTATTAGGCCATTTAAGGAGGGTCCAATTACACAATTGGTGCTTCAATTGTATTAAATTCCAAGTAAACAAACTTTATTTCAATTTAACCTTAAACTAATTAGGACTAAATGAATAAATATCTCAAAAGTTAGTAGAAGGTAATCATATCCTCCACCTCTTGGACTTTTTGACCATGGTTTAATTACCAATTTGGTCCCTTTACTATTTTAAATCAATAGCAATTAACTTTTACCTCTTTTACAATTTACTCATTTTTCCTTAATTAAAAATAATTCATCAAAATTACCCGACCAAACTTCAATTCACCCATAATAAGACTCTGTAAATATTTAATAAAAATATTTACGGCCCTAAATTTAAGAAATGAGGTCCCGATACCTCATTTTCTAAAACCACTTACACTAACTTTTTAATTCAATAATTAAAATTCACCAATTCAAAATTCCATATAAAATTATTATTGACTCATATAATTTTAAATACTCATTATATGAATTTACTCATCGAATTTGTGGTCCCGAAATCACTATTTTCGACACCACTGAAAAACGGACTGTTACAGGGATTGACTCAAAACTCTTGTCCCAAATCACATTTTACATCTAATTGACGCGGTTATGCCTCCGACTGTTGATGCGGGTAAAGATTGTCTAGCTTGGAAATGGAGAGACAAGGATGGGTTCTCGTCTTCCATGACATATAAGACACTCTTTTCGCATAATACTGAAGAGTCAACTCATTGGAAAAAGATTTGGAGAGTGAAAGCACCGCAATGGGTTCGTGCCTTTTTATGGCTCCTATGGCATGGTAAAATCTTGATGAATAGTGAGAGAAGACGGAGACATATGATGACGAATTACATGTGCCCTGTGTGTGGGATCGGCTTGGAAATGGTAAACCATGCGATGAGAGACTGCACTTTTGTAAGTAGTATATGGCGAAGGGTGGTTTCGAGGCAAGTAAGTTCTTCTTTTTTCTCTTTACCATTTCATGAGTTATTATGGAACTTGAATGATAATGGCAAACTAGGGAGGGGTGATATGGAATGGCTACAATATTTAGTGTTTTGTGTTGGTTAATCTAAAAGGCTAGGAATGAGTCTGCCTTTCTAAATAGCCATAGGAATGCCCACATGATCTTGTTCACAAGTGTTGCATGGGCTAGAAGTTTCCATGAGTTGGATATGAAATTGAATCCTTTTTATCCTAAGAATCACCTCTTGCATTGGACTTCCCCTGATTAGGGTTGGATTAAACTTAATACTAATGGAGCGGTGTCGGATGATGGTGCTTCGGTGGGAGGGGTGCTAAGGGATGCCAATGTTAATTGGTTATGGGGATTTAATTTGAGTTTTAAGACTGAGTCAGTTTTCAAGGTTGAAGCGAGGGCTCTTTTGGAAGGGTTGAATATTGCTTGGGATAAGGGTTTCAGGAAGGTAGTTGCAGAATGTGACAACTCTTTGTTAGTTGATTTGCTTACATCGAGTAGAGGTGCCAATAGTGGGTTGGTTGAAGTGCGTTTGTTGCATCAGATTTTGCATCGTAAGTGGAAGGTTTATGTTCGACATGTTCCAAAGAGTATAAATAGATTAGCAGATCACATGGAAAAGTGCTCCAGTTCAAGCAATTCTTTGCTGCGAATTTTCCATATACCACCAATGTCAGTCTTGGGTTTGCTTGATGAAGACCGTCGAGGATTTAATGTTTGCTTTTCATAGTACTTAATTTGTAATCGCTTAATGCTGTTATTTCTACCAAAAAAAAGAAATTGTAAAAAAAATTGGTGAATTACAATAATAGGAAAAAGCCTGAACAACAACGTGATTAGCACAACTCAAACCCAAACCACACCTAGGGCAATGAACACCCTTGACCATTAGGCCATCAAATGGGTTTTGAAATTGTAAAGTTTATGATTTAATATGTTTCATGTCTTAGGTTCAAATTCTATCATTTACATATTTTAAATTGTTTTTTTTTTATTTTTATATAAATGTATGAAAATACAAAAATGCCCTATAATAGTAATTATTATTTTTATTTGAAATGTAGATTGTTTGTACTTTTCTTGATTAATTTTATGTCGAGTTAACTTTTGACATCAATTAAATTAACTAAATATTGATACATTAAATATGATGTGAGTGGAAAGTAAGTTTTATGTAAAAATTTCAAATGAGACAATAACCAAGATTTAATAGAAATGATTAAATTTAAAATCTTTGATACTTGATGTCTTAGGTTCTAATATTATGGTTTGCATATTTTAAGTTGTTTTTATTTTTACATCAAGGTATGAAAATACAAAAATGCCTTATAATAATTATTAATTGGTTAAAATGTGATTTTTAATTTTTTTTTACTAAGTTGATGTCTCTAGTTGACTTATTGATACCAACATAATTTTACAGTTAAATAATTGTGGTGGGTCTAATTTAAGCCGCTTTTCACAACTAAAGTTTAATTATCGATTCGAGATTGAATTGAAAATCGATGGTTAAACCAATTCAGTCATCAATCGGTTCTAAAAACATTGATTTGATCAGTTCAATTGCTAAACCAATAATAATTAAATAAATAATAAAAGTTCATAATTCAACCTATTTAACTATTGGTTTTTGTCCCAATCTCAACCTGTTACCTATACAGAGGTAAAAATCGAAGGTATAAGAGTAACGGGTTGGGGTTCCTTCTTGATACATTTGGTTCTTTAACTTGTTTTATAGAAAATGGGCCGAGGTCATCCATACCTATGGTTCTTTTCTAAACATAGTTTTTTTTTGTCAGGGTCTGTATTTTATATATCTATCTTTCTTATTATAACTATCTTTTCTATTATTTTCTATCCTTTTGACCTAAATTAGATGATCGAGCCACTTTTGTGATTCTATAATTGTTCAACCTATCACGAGATCACATCATTAAGAACCTTTTGACGAAATTATAATATTGTGAGAATTATTCTCTTTTGTTCTTTTTGAACATCCTATTCGAATTTATCAAGATTTTACGATCTTATGGCGTCCAATCGACTCAGATCTTATCACTCCCCTTCTCATCCCATTTTGAAGTGTGACGATCACCCTATATTTTTTATTCCTATCTCTTATAGATAGTGGGTCACAGTTTTCTTCATTTTCAACTCTGTTTTTGTTTCAAACTTTGTATGAATTGGGTTATGTTCCCTTATAACGTTGGTTCATTTTTGGGTTTGATTTCGGATGCAAGTTTTATCCTTATTATCTATTTCGCTTATCCTATATTTTATTTTAAAGTTTTGTTTAAGTTACTTGTTTAGAATGGTCGTGCAACATAAATGTTCTTGTAATTTTCAACTGATTACGAGCACATATCATAGTGTTGCCATCAATCTTGAGTAGGTGTTGAGTTAATTTGTGACACCAACTCAATCAAATATATTATTAATATATACAATTGATGGAGGTAATAAAGTATGCATAATAAAATTGCAATGTATAAAAATATCAAAATAAAGCTTTAGTTGAATGGTAAATTAAAGATTTTTACAGTTGGTGTGGATTCAAATTCTATCATATGCACTTATTATTGGTTTTCATTCTAATAATAAGACTAAAATACCCTTAAATGATATAAATTATTTTAATTACGTAATAATATTTTTGTAATTTTCCTAACGAGTTGGTGTCCGATTGACTAGTGACACCAACTCAAATAGAGGCTTAAATAATAGTATACAATAAATATATAGATAGATACTAGTGTTTATATAAATTACCAACTCAAAATATAAGTATGCATAAAATAATAACTAGAAATCTTATCACACATGTATGCGTGTGGAAACCATAAATTTAGAAGACAAATGTGTGTTAAAAATAACATACAATAAATAATAAAACGTATAGTTTGAAACTAATTAATAACAACACATGAAATATATACGATATTAAAATAAAATAAAATAAAATAAAAGATTAAATTGTTTAACCTTTTGTTGTCATCAATCTTAAGCGATGTTGAGTTAAGTTAAATTGTAACACCAACTCAATCAAATGCATTATTGATATATATGTAATTAATAGAAGTAATAAAATGTGCATGATAAAATTAGAATGTATAAAAAAAACTCTAGTTAAATGGTAAATTAAATATTTTGCTAATGCAATTTGTTGATGTGGGTTCAAATCACACTATGTGCATATTATTATTATTATTTTTAGGGTAAATTACACCAACAGTCACTCAACTTTCATTTTTCGAAATAAACAGTCACCTAATTTACATTTCAGTCTCTTAAATTTGAAAATGTGACAAAACAGTTCCTCAACTTCTGAAAATGTGACAAAACAGTCTTTTTCCGTCACAAACGTCACGTAACAGTGACGTGGCATGTGACGGAGTCGAAGGCGTGTGGGAGATGTCCAGCTGGCCGATTACGTTTAACAAAACAGTCACTCAACTTTAGAAATGTGACAAAACAGTTACTAAAGTTATCGAAAAGTGACAAAATAGTCCTCTTGTTGTCATCCACGTCAGCATCACCTTTCATCTAAATAATATATTTGGAGCCATCTCCTATTGATATACAATCATCTCCTGAAGTAATGAACAAATATATGGAAAGTATAATGAAATGAAACCAGCAAAGAAAGAAAGAAGCAGACAAACCAATTTGAATGGTTGTATTATGGATAGAGACATTGGTGGAACGTTGGATGTGAATGCTGTTGAATTATGACTCCTATTTCAAGTCAAATTTGAGAAATAATTTTTCAGTTAAACTCTGTTTAATTGTTTCAATTAAACTCTGTTTATTTGTTTCAATTAAACTCTGTTTATTTGTTTGAGTCAAACTCTTATTACTCTAGATTATTTTATTATTATTTGACTTAGGAATTTAGCCTATAAATAGGCTCTTTTACAACCTTAAAATAAATACCCCATTTAGACATACCCATTAGAGTTTAGAACTCCTAACACTTTTGGAGATTTTAGTGTTTACGTTTTAAGGGTTCTTTATTTTCGGGTTTTCGGGGTTTAGTTTTTATCTCCATCTTTTGTACTCTTCATTCTTTTGCAATTATAGTAAAAATTATCTTTGCCCATGATTTTTTATACTCTTCAAAGGAGTTTTTCCACGTTAAATTTGTGTGTTCAATTTTTTAATTTCTTCCGCTATTTTTAACTTGTTCGTTGTTTAATCGGGTCGATCCCCAACAAGTGGTATCAAAGCTAATTCGTTTTTCGCAGATCAGCCCATTCAGAGATGGCAACAACAATGTTTGATATTTAGAAGTTTGATGGTGACACAAATTTCAATTTGTGGCAAGTTCGGATGATGACAATTCTAGTTCAGATCGGTTTGAAAAAGGTTGTTACTGGAAAAAAGCCCGATAATCTAGATAAGTCAGAATGGGAAGAGCTTGATGAAAAGACCTTGTCTGCAATCCAGTTGTGCCTCGTAAATAGGGTATTGTAGGAGGTATTGATGGAGAAGACCTCTCCGCCTTGTGGAAAGGCTAGAAACTCTTTATGCGACTAAGTCTCTGGCTAATCGTTTAGTGCTGAAACAACGTCTATTTACGTTT